>JARDYH010000001.1:291411653-292739653 GCA_029215795.1 Anniella stebbinsi | reverse complement strand
TGGAGGTCATAAAATCCTGACCCAATATCATTAAGGCAGCCTCAGTGTATACATGAAAGTCTCCCAGAACTAAAGTCCTAGGGTTATCCAAAATCTCTTCCGCCAGCGTGATCTGGGGAGCTATTGGGCAGCTGATTGGATGGTACATCATTAGCATTACCAATATCTCTTTGGCCCAACACAAGGCATAGGTGCTCATAGCTCATCCCAAGGCAGAGGGATTTCCTGGTGAGCAAGCTGGAACTTCTGTGACTCCCCCCTACCCCGAACCTTCAGGCTGGGCAGGCAGACAAGGCAGAGTCAGATATACACTGCCTATCTCATCCACCCAGGTCTTAGTAATTGATTTTAGACTTGGCAGTTCTCTTGTGGTAAATGATCTCATGCTCCTTGAAGTATCACTTATAAAGCAACATGGGGGTATTTCTGGACTAGGCACTGGTGCTGGATTCACAGATGGTGCCTGTGGCAAGAAGTGCATTTTAAAGCAGCTTGTGCCAGTGTACCAGCAATGGAAATTCCTTAGACAAAAAGGGCCTGTCAGTGGCCGCTCAAATACATACCTTGGTGACCTGCATGCTGAACTATTGCAACATTCTTTACATGGAGCTACTTTAGAAGGCCACCCAATAATTTGGTTAATTCAATATGTAGTTTCCAACTTAACTTCAGGAGTGAGCCAAATAGAACAAATTGCACCATATTATGTCTGAATTCACTGTAGCTGCTTCTAAGAGGACTTTTAAAAGCTTGTTTTCTCTGGCTTTTAAGTGAAAGTTTTATGTACTTATTGCTTCTGCATATTTGAATTATATTTTAATGGGCTTGTTTTAAAATTGTTTAAATGTAAAGTGGTTTTACTATGAATTTTATTGTTTTGTACTCTAAGTTGCCTTGGAAAGACTATGGTCTTGAAAGGCAGCCAGGGAATAATATTCTTCATCATCATCTTAAACAAGGGCATTGGTTCCAAATTAGTTTCTCAGTTTCTGTGCTAGTTTTAATCTTTAAAGTCCAGACCAGCCTGGGCCCAGTTTACCTGGAGGCCATCTTCTTCCTTATCAGGTTCCCCCTATACATTGAGATACACAGTTAAGGCCTAGCTGTGTGTTCTTTCTTTACCTGGGGTTAGACAGGGCATGTCCACATGCAATGTCCCTTTCATTGCAATTGTCTCTCCGATAAAGCTTACTAGGACAGCTTTTTCTTTCTTTCTTTTTGAAAACAACAGCAACAAAACAAGTATGGTGTTGTTGTCCATATAATGTATTACGAACTTTACACCCTGTTGTTGAAAAAAAAAGTGAAAGGACTTCCTTTTAACTATTTAGTCTGGCACTAAATTTTTATAAGTTACATTTTTTATTGAGGAAAAAAAACCCAGAACTTTGGTGTGCCTGTAATCTCTCCACACACGCACACGCACACGCACACACACACAGAGGCTCCAAGAAAGTCTTGCTCAAGCAATTCACTCCATCATAGGCTGACCATATGAAAAGGAGGACAGGGCTCATGTAACTTTAACAGTTGTAGAGGAAAGAGAATTTCAGCTGGTGTCATTTGTATGCAATTCGTATCTGGTGAAATTCCCTCTTCATCACAACAGTTAAAGCTGCAGGGGACCTGCCCTCTTTTATTTCTGGTCACTCTAGTGTAGTGCATGCAACTTTAATTGAAATCTGTATATGGGGTGTGGCCTGGGCCCCAACAGTTGTCACTACTGTCATAAAGTGTTTTAAAACAGTAGCGTAGATCCTGCCTGTGTAACCTCACAGATACAGGACTGAGAAGGGTTGGTCCTGAGCCTTAAAGGTCCTGGTGGTAGTGAAACCCAGTGTGTGTGAGAGAAGGTAGTTAATTCTTGGGGGTGACAAAGATATTAGAAAAAGGGCATTCTCACTCATATAGGGTCAGGAATGCCACAGCCTCCGCTTCAGCTCAACTTGTAGATGTAGATTTAAACATCCCATATATCACAAAACACCATATGCCTACAGTGGCCTGATTCAAAGGAAAAAGAACCCTGCAGAACAACTCTGGAGAACTAGTTTGTACCAATATAATATTGGGTCACCTTAATAGCTGTTATAATAATTATGAAGATAATATTTGTAAAGCTGTTGAACCCTTGAAATGTACTTCATAAACGCTAAGTAGTGTTTTCTGCTAAGTGCTATAATCAGATCTCAGTGTCTTCTTTTTCAATGCTTAAAAGCAGTTGGTGGTGGGTAGTTGATAGCCCAGCTGAGGGAAAAAGTCAGATCTCCTAATATATCACACACCAAAAATGACTGTATTGAATCTTCACTTGCAGTTTCTGTCCAACCTGTTTCATTAACCAGTTTATTTAAGAGAGCAAAACAAATATCCGACATGCACACTTAATTTTCTGCAGCAATCATTTCAAGGACACTGAACACTATGATATTCAGTGAACACATAAGAAAAAATATGATTTAATTAAGAAAAAGCAGCATAGGGCAAACAATACGGTTCTGCTGTACATAAGTAATATGGTGTAACAAAAATAAAATAAACAGAGCAGTAGGAGAGCAGGACACACATAGAGCTTCGGCTATTGGGCGGTATAGAAATGCAGTAAATAAATAAATAAATAAATAAGATACAAGTAAGAGAATGATAGGAGGTGAGTTAATAAAGTGGGTAAAGCTACCTAAAATGGCTAGTTACAGGGCATGAATGGAATTTTGGGTGAAAGAAGTTGGCCATTGAGAAGCTTAGAAGATCAGTGTTTCTGCCGAAATTGTTAGCTTTACAAATGGAGAGAAAGGAGATTAAATTGACTGCTGAGCCTATGGTAGGAGCAGTCAATACAAAGCAGGAAGGCAATCAAATTTGGAATGACTTGAATTGACTTGGAGCATGGGCAGATGAAGAAATTCAGTGCAGAGAAGTGCAAGGTAATGAGCCTCGGGATTAGAACAAGACTAGGAAATATATCTTTAATGGCCATATGCTTCAAAGCATTGAGCAGGAGTAGGATCTGGCGGTAGAGTTGGATACGGCACTAAATACCCTTGGCATAGCGCTGAAGATAAGTTAAAATGCAAATGAAAGCAAAACAATGGGAAGTATAAAAAGACATTGGACCGAATAAAACTAACATGAACAGGAACACTTCTAGCAAATGCCAGTGGAACTGTAACAAAATCCAAACTCTTCCACTGCAGTTCAATCCAAGTGAGTTGAACTGGAATAAGTAAGCTGTGGGTTGGAATCCATGTCATTTACACCAAAGTGGAAACATCATTCCAAGGATAAAATATGGGAGTCAGCATTGTTACTAGAAAATGCATTTATGTTGTTTTTGGAATTGTCAGTAATGTCATGGTGGAGGGGATGGGTTTACAGTATTTGCATATATTTTAATGCATCGTACTCATTTAGAAGCCATTAACAGAACAGTTGGTTAAAATTTCCAGTGAAAATAAGGCTCTGATCTCTGTCTTGCTTAACACTTGCTTCCACTGGAGACAAAGGCCAGATCTACACCAAGCAGGATATAGTAGTATGAAAGCAGTATGAAAGCAGTATATAAAAGGCAGGAGCCACACCAAGCAGAATATAGCGGTATATGGTATGTGTCAATGGGCCCCAACAGTTGTCAGTGCACTTCAATACTGCTATAAAGCAGCAGTGTAGCTCCTACTTTTTATATATAGCTTTCATACCACTATATCCTGTTTGTTGTACATCTGGCCACTGTTTGCCAAAGCATCCTTTTTCTTCTTTATCTTTTTTTTAAAAAAAACATGCTATGCTCATGGGCGCCTGCACGGTTACAGAAGTTTGTTTTATTATTTTCACTCTAAAATATATATTATCCATTTCTTCAACAAAATGGTGTTTATTCCCAAGTAAACATGTTTATCATCAGGGCAGCAGAAGCAAACTCCATTTTATTCTTTTTCATTTACGTTGGTACTGCCATTGCAGAGGGTTTAAAATATGAAACTGCACATGCCCAGGGTATATCTTTTCTTTTTAAAATCAGGATTGGTAAGCCGTGGTTTCTCTTTCTAACATTAGCAGGAATATGGAAGCAATTGTAAACTATGGAATGGTGAGGTGGTGGAGAAGAGGAGTGTTAGTTGTGTGCTTCACAACTGAAATAATACACAAGACCATCTAAAGGGGGTCCCTATAAGACTATTAGGTCTGGGATCTAAAATTACATCATCGCTGCCCACACATCCCATGTTGCAATGTGTCCCACTCCACATCACTGGTTCAGAAATGCATCGCACAATGATGTTAAGAAGATGGGTAACTTGAAACAGACATTACAGAGTGGGAAACTCAACACAGGGCTGCCATTTTTGGCAGCAGTATTGTGTTTCTTGGACCACTCAGTTTTACCCAAATGTTAATATCCTGACCCTAAGTTTAAGCAAGTGGTCTCGGTGCCTCAGCATTTGTCACATCAAGCTTTTACATACTGGCAGATTACTCCTGAGAGAAAGTGGTTCTGAAGAGAGAGAAAAGGTTCTTCAACCCTGATACTATTGCAGCCCAAATGTTTACAGATCCTGCACCTAGAAAACTAGCATGTCAAGGGGCAAGGGCAGCTTCAAATGGGGGGAGGCAAAGAGATTTCAATGAGAGAGGCAAGATTTACACTGAGAATAAAATTCACTGCTCTGTTTGTGTAATTAAAACACCCACATTGTTGTGATTTCCTTTTTTCACAATAACAGGAGACATGCTCCTGAAGAATTATCACTGATCCAAAATACAAGGGTTGAGGACAGCCACCCTCCCTCTTTTAAATGGAGGCTTGGCTATAGCTCTTCTCACTGTCACTGGTAACTAGATTTCTATGTGTAGGAAGCTTCTTTTTAATGGGCGGAATTTAATCCTATGCATCCCCCCTTCCGTGCTTACTGATTGAAATGGTATTGTCCAGAAACAATTTTACCAAGTAATAATATATCTAGAGAGCTTCTTATTCAAAGTTTGTCCAAGTAAGGCCCTATTAGTGCCAGAGGAATACACAATCTCTGTCCTGGTTTACTAGCCAGCCATTAATTTGGGGATGTCACCAACCCCTCCCCATGTCCACTTCTATTGTTTTTATATTGTATGTTATTTTGTGTTTTTAGATTGTGGTTTGTTTTATATTTCTTAAAATGATTTCATGGTTTTAATTTTTGTGAACCGCTCAGAGAGCTTCGGCTATAGGGCGGTATAAAAATGCAATAAATAAATAAATAATAATAATAATACAGGCAGAGACCTCAGGGGGGCAGTGGGATCTTCTCTCATTTGTGCAGGCATCTCTATCTTCTCCTGATCTCATCACAAATAAGAGAAACCCATCTCTTCCCAGGCCCTGTGGCATGTAGGAGGCACCATGGGGAGGTGGTGGAGTCTTCTCTCATTTCTGCTATACTATGTAGAACAGCAGAACAGACTACTTCAAACTCCAGCACGATGTGAGATAAAACCACCCTCCAAACCCTCTTTCACATGTGAAAATTCAGAGATTTTTCTAAGTGGGTATTTGGAAAATTGGAAATCTGGGGTTGGGTAGACCCATTAAAATCAATGGGACATGATAATCATGACTAACAGATCCCATTGATTTCAGTGGGCCTAATCTAATTGTGACTATATCTGGATCCACCCCCAAATCGCCAGCATAAAAACAGACAATATATAAAGACAACATATAAAGACAATATACATTTAAAACAACTGTGAACTCTCATCCAGGCCTATATAGTTCTGGGGTCAATTAAAAACTCAGCATATACTGTTAAATGCCCGGAAGAAGAGAAAAGTCTTGACCTGGTGCCGAAAAGGTAAGTTGAGGACATAGTAATAGTTTAATTGTACTGGCGATTTTCTCCTTTATATTATTTCATGTCTAACATGTCCTTATCACATGTCTTTTTAACTTTGATTAGATTGGCATAAGTATTTGGTAAAATATGATGTTGAAGAAATAGTTAAAGTTCCTCAGTATTACTTCAAGGTTTCCTGCATTTAAGTAATAAAACATGCTGCATCTTAGTACAATAGATCATACATTGGAGCACTTTAAATGTCTTGTGGCAATAAATGTTGTTATGCATTTCCCAGGAGAAATAGTATGCACAGGGTTGATAATGTAATAGCTTTTATTGAACCTACCAATAAATCATAATACACATGCTTTCAGGCCAAACAGGTACCTTGGATATACTGGATAATGTGAATTGAGGTATTTTACTGAAATCGCACTGAGTTCACAGAAGCATCAGGCTCAGACTACATTCAGTGAATGCACTGCCATTTCTCTGATGGAGCTTACAGTGTTTGCAAAATGTAAATGTGTTTGACTCATGAGGTCAGGAACAAACTAAGACACACTTTTGAATTTGCCAAATTGAGAAAAGTATCAGAAAGCAAACATCATGAATTCAGTCAAACCTTTCCTGTAAGGGATAATAATAGAGCATTTGAGCTCAGCAGAATTGTGAAAGCCTTCCACAAAAACACTGTGATTTTCTCGGTGGCCATTTTGTTATTTTTAGAATGTGCAGAGAAATGTACTGATTCATTCTAATGCAGTCTTCCCCAACCTGGTGCCCTTCAGATGTCTTGGACTTCAACATCCATCAGCCCCAGCCAGCATGGTCAGGCATACTGGGAGTTGTAGTCCCAAACATCTGGAGGGCACCATTTTGGGAAAGGTTAGAACTATGGAACATATTGGAACTTTCCATTAGATGACCTACTTTGAAGATATATTGTGATTCTCAGTTAAGAGTCACTGCAATACCTTATGCTCTATGCAAGGTGAGTAGGACAGAATAATCCAAATCTTCATTTGCCTCTCAAAATTACAAACACCCCCTTACCACCATCAACTTCCCTGGTGTTAAACAGTGCAAAACTCATCATTTCCTGGGACCACTCTGCCTTTAACTGCTGTATGAATAAAACTAAGGCTGGAGCACTGAGTCTTTGTCATCCTTCTACTTTGGTAGTTTTACACTGGAGAGATTACACCAAGGGCCTGTTAACACAATTTGTTCCCTTCTCCAATTTCCAAGTGATTCATCCGGCTCAGCTTCTACTATGTATGTGTCCATGAATCCATGGAGAAATGGATGTGTTAACTGTGCTGAACTAATTGAGAGACAACACTGATGTCTGTTATTGGGTGAATTCGGATGGCACTTTAGGCAACAGAGAGGGAGATAGCATACTGACCGTGTGTTATTTTGGCGCTGGCGCCGCAGCACCCGCCACACGACATGTTGCCCCTCCCCCTGTCATGCTGCTAAAAGTCCCGGCGTCCTTCTTGGCTGCTGCATCTCTTTCCTCCCACTTCCGTCAGCCCTCTGGTCATATCCCAACATGCACCACAAGTTCTGCCGGCTGTATCCGAGCAGCCAGGGTTTTTTTCGGCTGCTCATGCCGGCGAACTCTATGACCAAACAGAATAGTACACGGAGAGAGGGAGGTTCCCTCCACATGCCACTTTAAACAACGAAATTCGGGATAAACAATGTATAGCCCGTTGTTTTTTTCAGTTGTGTAAGTGCCCCAAATAGCGTATTGTCAGTTGTGTGCACATTGTGTGTTTCCCTCCACACAACACAATAAGCAACACAACTGACTATTGTTCCCCCCTCTCCGTTGCTTATTGTGTTGTCCTAAACCAGCCAATGTGTCTGTGCTTTTCCGGTAAGCATGACCATGCCCAGTTCAGACCCATGCCCAGGTGTTTGTAATCGTCATTTACTGGAGGGCAGGTCCACAATTCCTTGACCATTCAGATTACATATGTGGTTGCTCAATGCAGGTACCCCAATTGTATGGTTGCCTGCTTTGGGTGATTCTATCCCCTTAAATGGGGAGAACACATGGAGCAGCCAAATCATACCTTGTGTTATCTAAGTGGTACAGAAGGAGAGGCAGCTGTATCCACTCACTCACCTTGTGAAGTCTGTCACAACCAGGGTAAATGTTCGAACTGGACCAATACAATTTTATCTGTGGAACGGAACTAATTTCATTGGAGAGCTCCTTAAGAAGGAAATTGGGGTGATTGGTCAAAGTCCCAACCTTCCAAAATGGTCTACCAATGATTCCCATCATTGCAGTTGGAACTCCCTCCACATCTTTCTTTCACCTTTGGCCTGGTGGTTTTGGGAGACAAAGAAGGAAAAAGCACCGATCACATGAAAAACTGAAGGAGACTTGCTCTGGTGCAAATTTAAAATGGTTCTTTAATCTGTTATTAAAACACTTTCCCAATTTTATAATGGATTAAAGAACCTTTTTAAATTTGCACCAGAGCAAGTCTCCTTCAGTTTTTCAGGTTTTGGGAGACAGCCACCTGCCTCCAGGGGATAGATTTGGCACAGAGGCCTTCTGTGGCCATCTCAGGACGTAGCCCTGACCAGGTCAGAAGATAAAACCTTAGGTGAAGCTATTTTCTGATACAAGCTAAAGGAGAAGGAGAATTACCCATGCCCGTATAGAAGTACAGAGCTGAATGTCAATCCAAAATTCAGATGCTCAGTTTAGTTCTCAAGAAAATGTTTGCTTTTTGTTGTTGTTGCTTTGGGGTTTGTTTGTTTTTGGGGGGGACATTTTTTTTTTGTCTCTTAAATCACAGACATTTTATAGAGCTTAACTTTTCCAGGTCTAAACATTTCCCACAAATCACCCAGGTGTTTAGGCAACAAATGCTCTAAAGTTCCACCCGGTAGCCTAATAAAGGTTAATTTAAATGCATGAGTAAGACAGGAAGTCAAGTTTGCCAATATCCAACTCCCTCATGCCTCTGGATATCTGCATTTTAAAAACCAAGTTTACACGTTTATCTTAGGTGTCCACATAGGTGGGCCCTGCTTAAGTATTGCCAGAAATCAGTGGGTGGGATTGATACACAAAATCCGCACAACATGGTAATAGTTTTCCACTCTTCCATAACTTTTGACAGTTATAAGTATTGCTTTGTTGATGTTTGTATGGTTTTTTTTATTGGAGCACTCTATTGTAAAATTTGTAGATGTGAAGGATAACTGAGTTTCAGTTCACATATTGGTTTGAAAATGAGAGATTAGGTAAGGTTTTAAAAACAACAACATTAAAAAGTGAACCAAACAGATATCTATCCCATCCCTAGCTGATCAGGATATCTCTCAGCCTGACATACTTCAGAAGATTGTTGTGAAGAAAATACAAGACAATACAAAGTATGGCTCCATTTCGGCTTCTCCTCTTCACAATATAGTAAATGGAGGTTGCTAATGCATGCATCACCTATGAGCCACATATTTATCACACTCTGTACAACTTGTTTTAAACATTTTGTGAATGAATTGATTTCAGCTATTTCTGTTAGTAGGAGAGCTGATCATTTACATTTCAGTTGTTGCGATTGACACATTGACCTGGTTTGCACAATCATTTTCAGCCATTGTGGCTGAAATAAGCTACTGTGGTTTGTGGTTTGTGTCATATGCTGGGTGCTCACTGACGCCTGTTCTATAACCCAATCCTCGCTTCTAGGTTCTTGTGTTATCTGAACCTGGTGAGGGTGGGTTGTTGACATGGTTAACAACCACCCACAGCCCTAAGGCACCCCATAGGTTCTGGGTGTTTTGTTAACCAGACTTCACTGGGTTCGGATGACATGAGAACCTCTGAATGGTGGTTGGGTTATGGAATGGGTGCCCACAGGTATCTGGCATGCACTGTGGCTGGAGATGATTGTGCGAGCACAGCTAATGTGTACATCCTTGAATGGAAACTTGAGTTTGGTTTATCACACAGCATATACTTAAACTGTGGAATTCACTATCACAAGATGTTTTGATGACCACCATTTTGTATGGCTTTAAAAGGGGGTAAGATAAATTCCTGGAGAAGAAGGCTATCACTGGCTACTGGTCCTGATGGCTATGCGCTACCTCCAGTAAGAGGCAGTAAGCCTATGTACATCAATTTCTGGGAAACATGGGTGGGAGGGTTCTATTGCACTTGTGTCCTGCTTGTGGGTTCCTTATCTACACTGGTTGGCCAATGTGTGAACAGAATACTGGACTAGATGGACCATTGGCCTGATCCAGCATGGCTCCTCTTATGTTCTTCAGTGAGTTTCTCCTTAGTATATGCAGCTGCTTTCATTTTCAGTGATTAATTGTGCCTGAGCTCTTGACTGTGGCTTAAGGATAAGTGCGATCTTAAGGGAGGCAGAATTCAGATTTTCTTCGAAGTTTGAAGTATACATCAAACAATATTCACCTGTGTAATTTAGAAAATTGGTGGCATATCATATGCAGGTCCATTAAATTATTTTAACATAATTTTATATTGCATCATAGGTGAGGGCTGCAATTCAAGGTAAATTAATTGCTATTTTTCTTAATAAATTAATGTTCATTGGGTAATGATTTATATAAAGGCCAAGCATGTGAAAATATATTTTGAAATAATATTATAAATTGGCAGCCTCCATGTTATTAATTATCTTATTGTCACAGACACATAGTTAGAAGGCAAAAGTATTAATCCAAACAGAGTAATTTTCAAGTGGCAAAATAGAGGATTATGGGGTTGCATGGGCAAATTGTGATATTGGCTTGCAGCACAGTTTCCCAAGTATAATACCACATTGAAACAAATTATTTTTGAAAAAAAAGATGTAATTAATCGTTTTTTACATACTAATGGGGGTGCATGCAATTTCCATTTGCATGAAAAACATTCATTATATTATTGCCAAAACTAGCCTTAAGTTAATATTTGACCACTTTTTGAGACTCCCAAAGTACACAGATGAAATTCATCCATGTGCAGAAAAGCAGAACATGCATAATCTCTCTGCAGTTGTTCTAGTGGTGTCTTAGTGCAGGAATTAACTTTTATTGTAAATACACACCCCTCATGGAACAGCATTTGCAACTCCTATCCTATTAGCTTTGCGATATGCAAATACAGTCACTGATGTCTTAACTCAATGGCCCAGTTTGCATGATCACAACTGGAGAAATAAGCCATGGTGCACATACCTGTCATGTGCTGGGGGAATTTGCATAACTACCTCACTGGCCTTTGATGCCATGTGAACCCAGCCAGGGTAGCTTGTTGGTTCTGGGGTGGCTTGATAACCACAGCAATTAGCCACCCTGCCTGGGTTCGCATGATTGGCATGTATCACTGTGGCTTATTTTCCCCGCCATGATCATGCGAACCCGACCAGTACCTGCACATTTATCTATTTATTTTATTTATATCCTGCCTTTCTACCTGTTGCTTTTGTAACAAGGGAGTCACATGCTCCCTGTAACTGGCTCCAGTCAACAGTCTAGCTGCAGCATTCTGGACCAGCTGAAGTTTCTGAACAGTTTTTGGATTCAGACCCTCACAGAGTGTGTTATAGTAGTCCAAATGGGTTGTAACTAAGATATGCATTACTATGGACAGATCAGATATCTCTAGGAGTGGGTGCACTTGACACACTGACCTCAGTAATGCAACACACTCCTGGCCACTATCCAGGTTCAGGGCTGAGTTCATCCAACCTGGATCTTCAGGGACAGCGGAGCCACATCCAGCCCAGGTTGAATCCCTGTTCCCTGATCTGTCTTTTGACTGACCCGAACACCTCCATCTTGTCTGGATTAAGCTTCCATTTGATTGCCCTCATCCAATCCATTACCAACATCAGGCACTGATGTAGAACCAGAAGACCTTCCTTGGATTTATATGGAAAAGAGAATTAGAGTTGGGTGTAATCAGCATACTGGTGTCACCAAACCCAAAGCTCCAAACACTCTCTCCCAGCAGTTTCATGTATATGTTAAATAGCATGGGGAACAAGATGGAGCCCTGAGGGGCACCACAGCCAATGTGCACAATGTTGAACAGGAATCCTCCAGTATCACCTTCCTAGATTGATCCTCCAAGAAAGAGCAGATCCACCTTATAACAGTGCTTCCAGTCCTATCTCAGACAGATTCCCCAGAAGGAACCATGGTTGATGGTATTGAAAGCTGCCTAAAGGTCCAGCAGAACTAACAGGGATACACTCTTCCTGTCAAGTTCCTGGCGTAGATCACCCACCAAGCCAACCAAAGCAATCTCTGTTCCATAATGAGCCATGAAGCCAGATTGAAATTGATCCAGAAATCCTTGGATTTGAGAAGCCATCACATGTTCCAGCACCTTGCCCAAGAATGGAATATTGGACACTGGCTGGAAATTATCCAACACAGTAGGGTTCAGGGAGGTTTTTTAAAAAACAAACAAAGGTCTTACCACTCCTTCGGTCAGGCAAGACAGAATCACACCTTGCCACAAAGAGGCACTCACCACTGCCCTTATTCACACAGCCAATTCCTACTGGTTGCTTTTATAAGCCAGGAAAGGCAAGGCTCCAGCATACACAAGTGGTAGGCCTCACTTCTCTAAGGATCCTGCCCACATTCTCAAGCTGTACAATTTGAAATGTATCCATTGTAGCTGCACAAGCAAGAATTAAAGTTACATTCACCAGACCAATAACAAGTCGACATGGATACGATCAATTTTATCTGCAAAGTGTCATGCAAATTGGTCACAGCAGGGCTATCGAGTGGTCCCCCTTCTTGTTGGCCAGTACAAAACAAGAAACAGTTCTGCTGAGTGACTCTGAACAGATGCAACGGTGGTGGCAGAAAAGTATGTTTTCTTGGCCAACCTCATTGCCACAAATTAGGCTTTCAAATGAGCTCTAGCCCATGTTCTATTAGATTCATTCTTAGTTTTCCACTAGGGTATCTTTCCTAGACTTCTTACCAGGTTCTCTGGGCTGTCATCCTCCCACATAGAAGAAGTGTGATGAAATAATATTTCTGATTTGGGGTAGATTATATTACTCAAGTGCTCACTAAAAAGAGACATGCCTAAAAAAACTCCTTCTAATACAGTTTAATACATAAAAGAGGCACCTCACTGGACTCAGCTGCAGATTAAAACAACGTGGCCATTATTCATGCTTAGCTTTCATTACCTGAATTCTTTCTTATGCTGGTTTCCACTGGCTTTGTCTCTCTATGTAGACTAATCTCCTTATTGTGTGTCCTCAAAAGAACTGGCAGGAATGTGTTGGATTTGAAGGAATGTTATGCTTTATCTACCACTCCATTTGCTGCAGAAGATGCTCTTGAGAATATAAGATTCCTCAAACTTGGCTTACCAACCAGCTCCTTGACTGAGATGGATTAACCTTCCCCTACTTGCATTAAGAAAAGAACCATTTGTGATAACCCATTGTCTTTAAATAAGAGAGTCTAGAGGATCATAATAATTTCATTCTCACTATTTGTATGCATGTCCTTATTAGGAAAGGAAAAATTTCATCCTCCTCTTTTTAGTGTGTAGATTTCACACAGACCTAGTTCACATGACACAACAGTCCACTATTCCTTAATTTACTTGTGAAGGCTGTTGTACCAGGAGGGCACAATTTTTACATGGTGCACATGGGCACCTGGCTTGCCATGGCATATGAATCCAGGTAGCAGGGGTTGTTTGCAGGTTAGACAGCCCTCAAATAACCCTAAAAAAAGCCATGAGTTATTTGAGGATTGTTTAACCCATGCCACCTGGGTCTGCATGACATGACAAGCCATGTCAAGCTAGGCATCCATAGGCACCAGGCAAAATGGCACCAACAAGCACCCAGGGTGATGTGGAAGCCACCACGGGTACATTCAGCCATGGTGGGCTGTCATGTTGTGTGAATCAGGTCATTATGCTGGAGCTCCAACAGCTGGATTGCAGACTATTCGGAGAGCCAATTAATTGATGGTGGGTACAGATTTTGCCTCTTGTGTAGTTTTTCTGCCAATCTATAGATATTTAGTTTTCAGTCAACACAGAAATTAAGTGTTTCAGAGCTTGCTAAGTAACCTAACATGATAAAGTGCCAAACAGGGTAAAGGGCTATTATTAATAAATAGATTGGCAGCCATTGAAAATGGATATCATCATACCCTTGCCGTATGGGCTTAGTATCAAGTGCTTATAGCTAGTAGGGAATTCTTGGTTGATTGTAGATGATGTTAGAAACATAATGAAGTAGACTAGTCATGTGAGAAATTATGCCATTTTCAGATCTGTAGCAGTTTTCTCTAGAAAAAAAATCTGTTCACTAACTTGAATTTCAGCAGATTTGGCCAATCCAAAGTTACAATTTGATTGCTTCAATTAAAGGTTTGGGATGCCTTCACATGCATGTGTTGTTTGTTTATGCTTGCACTGCATCATAAGCTGGTATCCTGGAATGTGTGAGATTGGAACAGATGGTTTCGCGCAAAAGAATTAACATATCATGAGAGTGACTACATTTTAGTCTGGCATGGGTAAATTCTGGCCAGGATTTTCTGATCGGCATTCATTCAATATGGAGGGAATTGCAATATTCAATTGAATACTAACTGCAGTCAGTTGGTTATCTATACACTGACCACAAACTGGGTTTTGATTTTGTATATATGTGTTTGTGAATTTCACTGCCAAATTGAAGGAAAATGAAGTCTCAGGTTACTGGAACACAAATATGTGTGAGAAATTGGAAATGTTCACCCAATGTTCAATGGTAGGGATGTTGTAGAAACACAGGTAGGCAACCTGGTCCCCTCCTGGTGTTTTGGACTACAACTTCAATAATCTCTGATGGCTGGGGTTTATTGGAGTTCTAGTCCCAAACATCTGGAGGGCACCTGGAGTAGAAATTTCAGAAATGGGCTGGGGGATTCATAAAAGAACTCTTATAGCATGGAAATTCCCAAGCCATCATGAGCTGAGTCCAACCTCCTCCAAATTGGTATCAGCCATCTCTCCGTCTGCCTCCTTCATTTCCCTTTCTCAGACTCCATAAACTTACTAAGTTGCCAGATAGGGGCAAAGCAGGGAAAACAGCAGCAGAGGCTAAAGTATTCTAAGTTCACATTGCCAATGTGAACTAACTTTCTGGAAGTGTGGTGTGTGTGGCTGCTTTCAGACCAGGGGTGGCGAACCTCTTTCAGACACAGGGCTGAATGCAATTTTGGAGAAACTCTTGGGGGATACATTCCAGTGGTGCACAGGGCTGAAGGCAAAGTGGGTGGGGCCAACAAATACAAAAAATAACAGTATTTCATAGTTTAAAGTTCTTACTACCAGTAACTAAGCATTTCAGCCTTTTAGAATGGAAAAAAAAATCCTGCACAAATGCCAGAAAACTACCAAATGGAGGGAAAGGGTGGGGTCAGGAAGGGAGGTTTTTCATGGTTTTTCATTGTGTGAGGTGTTTTTCTAACCCCATAAGAAATCTCTCTCTGGTGAGGTAAATGTTCCCCAATCAAATTCCATGGCTTGCTGCAACCTACTGACGCTTATACTTAAGCCTGGTTCCCTAAACCAGTTGTCTTTCGGAAAAGCCTGGGGATAGTTTTAGACCCCAGGAAGTTGCTTGTTTGGGGGACATAAAGATGCCCAAATGGTAAAATCAATAGGTTCTGGGGATATTTTATGCTGCAGGTATGTTTTTGCTTCCAGAAAGGAAATTGTAAGCAATAAGGGGCTGAAATTTGGAGACATTTTCCAGGTGACAGTAAGCAACAATGTCATGGAAGAACTATGTTGTAGGCCCACTTCTCTATAAATTCTGCAATGTAACATGGTCTTGGGTTAAGTTTGTCATCTTACCTGATTGGAGGAGAGGTTTTACAGATTTTTCTGTGGAGAAAAACAAGATGAAGCAGTAAAAAACACAGGAGGGTTACAAATGGAAAGACATTGACCTGGTTCACACATAATGATAACCCAGAGTACAGTTTGAGTATGGGTTGTTGTTAAATCATGGGTTGGTGATGTCCCCCTACTATGAGTTGTTAACAATGAATAACCAACTGTTCATGACCAAACAACAAACCATGGGTTCTCTTCCTGGGTTGTTCAAACTTAACAACCCATAATTAAACCACAGTGCAGTTTGCACTTAATGACAACCCATGATTTAATGACAACCCATACTCAACCTATACTCTGGGTTGTTATTATATGAGAATATTGTGTTCACCAGGTCTTGTTCTGGGAAACCAGCCAGCAGAGTGGTTATCAGTCCGTTCTGGGAAGGCAGCCAGCAGAATTGTTTGGAGTTGTTTTATCAAAGAGATTTAACTCTTGCAAAGACTGAAGAGCTGGGTCTCAGGAAGGTTTCACAGTTTCCAGTATCCACAGACCAGTTCAAAAGCCAAGGGGAAAATCCAGATAGAGAGAGTCCAAGAGCCAATTCCAAAGTCCAGGGTCAGAGAAAGTTCACAAGCCAAATCCAAATCCGTAGTCAAAAGCCAATAGCCAAAGCAGGAGTCCACAAGCTAGGATCAGGAAGAGAAGCTAGGCAGCTTTCATGTTGGTTGTTCCTAGCAGAGAAACGTCTTACACTCTGAGGCTTTTTAAGCAGCTTTCTCAGCCTGGCCTCACCCCATCCCCAGCTGTGCCTTATTATTCTGCTTTAGCTATTTAAGCTCAGCGTCCACCGTGCCACGTTTCTGCAGTCGCAGACTTCTTCTCGCCGGCCGGACCTGCTCTGCTCGCTTTAGACGCCTCCGTTGCCGAGGACTTGGTGGCTGCCATTCTTCGCCTTCAGAAACTTCTTCCGGGGAGACAGGAGGTGGAGGAGGATAACTTTCCTGGGACTTCTCTGCCTCTTCTGCCTCACGGCCCCTCTCCTCCTCTGACGCTGCCTCCGATAGACTCTGAGGCCAAGAATCTGCAGCCCCGGGCCATGACAGGAAGTCTCACCAGGAAGCGCTCTCTCTCTCTCTCTCTCTCTTTCTCTGTGTTTAACCTTCTTTTAGTCATCTTTGAGTAGGAAGGCCTGTTCCAAAGAAGTTGCTAATTCTACTATGAATATTTCTATGCATATTCAGAACTTTCCTTGCTGATTCTTGGAAGTGTACTGTAATCCCATTTGGACTACTGTAATGAACTCTGTGTGGGGTTGCCTTTGACAAGTGTTTAAAAAGTGTTGCTGTGGCCAGACTGTTGACAGGGGTCATGTACAGGGAGCATGAACCCCCTTGTTTCAACACCTTCACTGGTTACCAATCTGTTTCTGAGAATAATTTCACTTTGCTAATTATGACCCATAAAGCCCTATATGACATGGGACCAGGCTAATTGAAAGGCAGCATTTTTCCATATGATCCTGCCCAGGTAGAGATGCTATAATGAGACGGACTATAATGAGCTTGGATTTCTAAGAACCCAACCTGCAGAATCCATTGTGGACTGGACTCCTTGGACCATGCAGAATTCATGGACTTTTGGGTCTTTCTTTTTTTTAACATTCCCCCAAATTTTCACAAATGTATTCATAGGAAAATATGCAAGTTTCAGCTGAGACATATGCCATGCTGGAAGATATACATGGGAGAAAGTTGAATGGAAAAGGGGGACAATATGTTATGTACTAACATAAATTCCATAAATTGTTGCGAACCCTCTAACAGAATTATTTGTGTATTTTTCCACATACCAGGGGAAAATGAAGCCATCTGTGAATGGATGCTGAAAGGAATGATAGTGCACAATCCATGAAACACACATTAGTCAGATTTCACAAAATCCGGACATACCTGTGCCCAGCTTTTAAGATCTTCTGGGGAGACCCTTTTATCACTCTTGCCACCATTAAGGCCCACTGGTGTATGTGTGGGGGGGCTTCTTGGTGGCTGCTACAAGGCTCTGGAACTCCCTGACAAAGGAGATTAGGTTGGATTCCTCTCTGTTGTCCTTCTACCAGCAGGCAAGGATGCTTCATTCAGGAAGGACTTTGGTGTATAAGCTGGACTGCTGTTTAAGGGGATTTTCACTGTTTGAGTGCTGGCTATACTTTTTAAATTAATTTGTTTTTATTTTATGTTTGAACCAATATTTTGTTTTAATCTGTATTTTATTATTGTTAGCTGCCTTGAGTGCCATTCCTGGGATATAAATCGGGATCTAAAATTGGGATATAAATCCATTAAATGAATAAATATAAATAAAATAGTGGGTTTTTTAATCCTTCCATTTCATTTACTAGAAGGAAAGAATAAAAATCTCATTGACAATGAAGGTTTTAAGCGATGAAGAGATCTTCATTGTAGGAGATGGAAATTTAAGAAGAATCTCCCCCCTTCCCCTCAAGTCCTCTCAGCAGTCATTTCCCCTCCACCCTACAATCTCCCACAACTTGTAAATTTGTGGATACATGGTAAATAGAGGAGAGAAATGAACTGGCAGATAAGAGGGGTAGTGGTAATGGAGGGGCACCTTTGAGATTAGTCTTTTGAAGCTTTGATATATTCTAAGGGGAATGCTGAGCTTCTCCCAAGAATTATTCACCAAAAAGAGACAGGGGGGAGAAATCTCCAGCCCATTCCAAATTGAAACAGGTGGGTTTCTCCCATCACTACTCAAGTGTCTTCTGCGAAAAGCTGATATGTGCTAATTAACAAAGTGATTGCCTACAAACTTTATAGCGTAAAATAAAAATGATGGATAGCTTCAGAAGCAGAAGTGAGGTGGAGCCATCAAAACATTAAAAACACTCATTCAAAAGGTCTAGTTCTTTGAGCCCTTCAAAGCCTGCATGATGAATGATTTTATCTCCCCCAAATTTCTGGAACTTTTAAATAGGAGAAGCATGGAATGAATGAGTGAACTGCAATCAGCTTTCTCAAGTCTGCATTCTGGCACTAGATTTTTTACAGATAAAAATAAATAAATCAATACCGCTGTGTGTGCTCTGTTGTGCTAAAAGTTCACCCATTATGTCAGCAGCCCCATTCATTTCTGCCAAGAAAACAGCTATACATTTTACAGTGATGTGCGTGCGGGACTGTCCGTGGTACTGAAATCCAAATCTTACTTTAAATGTGAGTCTAGCAGCTATGTCTTCTTTTCATATATTTTTAAGTCTAGGGTCGGTGCGGGAGTGAGGTGGGGGTGGAATCCAGAATTTAAAAGCCCACAACCTTCCACGGTAGGGTCACAATACAGATCAGGGACCCTGCACCTACTCTAGAGTAAAAATGAAAGGAAAAAAAAGCTGTAGACATTTATTTCAAATAATTTCTGTTTTGGCTCCAAGGCAATTTTTCGGGGTAGGAGGCTTTATATTCACAGCAAGACCCTGGATCTCAGTGACTCTGTATGCATAGCATGATTCATAGCTCATAACAATTAAACATAATAAACACCAATGAAAAGGTGCAGATCTCCATTTTCCACTTCAATGCCAAAATCACTAAGCGTGCTTGTTGTACCTAGAGCATTTCTCATCACATCCCCTACCACTTCTTACTTCATTCTGTTGGGAGTACCAAGTATTGCAACTATGTAACTGCTAATTGTCTTAGGTTTGGAATTGTTCCTGTTAGCTTATTCAGTAAGTAGCAGTTTTATGTTGATGGATAATTAGTGAACACCAAGCATATTTCACATATGACAAGTGCAATATAATATTGGTATCAAAATAACACATATCTGGGCTTTTATCTATTTGCTAATCAGATTCTTCCCTGCCCTCACCTCTACTATGTGAAGCATTGTGTATATGGCTTTTTCAATAAGAACCAGCAGTGTTTGCCCCATTCTGGTGATGTGTTTGGTGAATGGGCAGGGTTTGGATCCTGTGTAGCCGCAGCATCCTCTGGCATGCCTCCTTTTTTGCGCTTTCCAATGCGAGTTCCAATATCAGAGAAGCACCAGCTGTGAACCACAGCTACAGGTAGGATGTATGTGAGGTCAGATCTCCTTCTCTAAGGCTGAACCTCTCTTCATCCTCAGAAGAGAAGATCTGAAAAATCCTTTGTCACCTTACATGCCCTGCCAGGGCCCTTAGGTTTAGGGTGGCCAGTTGTGAGAAAAAAGGTCACACAAAGAGGACACAGGTTCACACAAAAATGCTACCTTATGTGTATAAATGCACATTTAGAATTGATTCCTATGATTTAAATAGAAATACAAGACAACTCCCTGTAGTGGGTGACCTATGTGTCTGCTCAGTCTACTGCCCAGCTACTAACTGTTGATGGGCAACTTCAAGGTCCCTGCTCTCTCACAGTTTCTTATAGTTCTTCCTCTCTAAACCTGACTTGGACTGGACACTGACCTTCAATCAGAGCATGCCTTCTGACAGAAGAGTGCCCTCTATAAAGCTGTACACCTGGCCACCCTAAAAATTGAGCTCGAAACTATTTTAGCTGAGCTCCTTCTTTACAAAGCAAGCAAAACAATATGCATTCCATAGAGTTTTCCTGTCATCCCAACACTATGACTTACCAGTAATGTGGGTCTTTGTGACACATGAAGAAAACAGAAGGATCAAAAAGGAGGGAGGAGTAGGATCAGCCTAAAAGATGTTTAGCTATGAAAGAGAGGGAGGGAGGGAACATTATTCCATGGAGGGAAGTAGGGGAGTGTTGCCAAGACTTTCACTCCTATGTGCAATCAGAAGGCGAGATTGTTGCCATGGTACCAAGAGGATTACTGCCTTGCATACACAAACACACACACGACAAATTAATCACAGCAAATATACAGGGAAAGGTTTTGTGGTTAAACATTTTGCCACTAAACTTCAAATCAATGTTGGTTTCAAGAATTTTTGTATTCATGATGTGGTTGCTACTGCCTTGTAATCACCTTTGTCGTCAATTTATGAGAGAAAGTCTGCTTTGGATATATCTCCTTCAAACAATCCCTTCCAGGCACAGGGAATGTGGTGTGCTTTTACATGTCCATGCTTTCTCATTCATTTCAATGGGTGAAGTAGAGCCACTCACACAAAGAGAAGTGCTCCAGGTAGTGCTGTGCTGAAAATTTCTCCCACATTTAGTTTAGCATTGTCATTTGATTTGCTAGAAAAGAATGAGTCCAGGCACCTGCTGAAAGGAGAAGAAGGTTTTGAAGAAATGCTCACGGGAAGGTCTGTGTGCTTTCCTTATTTATTAGGTGGCCAAGGAGTATGCATGAGTGTCTTGTCTTTCAGTGTACAATCATCTTCCCAGCAGCCTGCAACCACACTTCAATTAAAGCCCAGGGAAAGACATCATGATGGAATTCCCCTCATAGGGATTTTTCAAATCAGGAAGTGTAGGCAGTCTGGGAGGTTGCTGAGCAATGGAGAGATGTGTGAAACAACAACAACAACACAGCACCCTAGGCCACCTCACAGTGATTAGGTAATTCAAAAACACCAACAAAATAAATATAAAATGAGTTATTCAATGCCCTGAAAATGAGGCAGAATAATGGAAGCCTCTTTCATGGGGGAAGCAGACTTCTGGGAAATTGGAGAGGCAGCGCTAACTTTATCTCTTCCCTGGAGCTGGAACCAACACTACCTGTCTTACCTGCTACAGGGCTTTCAGGGAAGCAGTGGTATTTTTAGCTTCTGCATTACAGACATGATGTATCCACAATCAGTGCTCAGAAATTTAGGGAGCAATCCTCTGCATGTTTAGACAGAAAAAAGTCCTATAACTCCTGGCATTCCCCAGCCAGCATGTTTAAACATGCACAGGATTGTACCATGAATGTTTGGAAAACCCTGGGAAGGTGCTTAACCCTGAAGAATGACAACTAGAGCAGGCCTAAAATTTCTCAGGCATTTTTCTCAGAAAAGTTCTAAGATCTTTATTATGTTACCCCGTAGAAATGCAAGGCCACTTTGCAGAATATCTCCCATGTTTTTTTAACCATTTTTTTATTCACTCCAAGATGTCCTGGAATGACCTTAGGTAGGGGGCATTGCAGAGGATGCAAAATAGGGGCCAGGATGCCAACACAATCTGGGAAAGAAGCGCTCCCGGTTCACTTACAGCAGAGTAAGCGTGTTCCAGTGATCCATTCAGTAAAAATACTCACACACCAGCAGTTTGTGTATAATATAAGCCTTTTACTGTGGTTCCAATATATATATATATATATATATATATATATATATATATATATCAGTATAGTCCATCAAATATAATACAGGATCCAGGAAGATTTTTACATAGCATATCCGTCCATCCTCATATCATCATCCAACCAGCCTCTCTCCGGACTCCATCAGATATTTACAGTTTATATACAGTTTGACAGGACAATGACTAAGCACTAATCAATTAGAAAAAACCTCTCTCTCTGACCTTTTCAGCAGTAGAGAGAAAAACTATTCCCCTAGCTAATTGACATCAGGTGCACTTAGACAGTCCTCTGGACACTTTGCAACTGTCCAGTCCTTTTTATTCATCTTAAGGAAATTTTCCCTGACAGTTGCCACTTACAATAGCAGTGCCCCAAAATACCTTTAAGGTAAAAGAAGGACCCTGTGCTACAATCCCTGCCAATGATGAACCCTATCTGTTGGAAAATTTCTCTTCAGTGAAATCTCCACCACCACGCCAACAATTTGGCTGCATTCGGACAACACATTAAGCAACTGGGGGGGGGGGGACAATTGTCAGTTGTGTTGTTTATTGTGTTGTGTAACACGCCACTCACAAACTACTGATGGTATGCTATTCCATCCAATACAAATAAGCGAATAACGGAACAGGTAGCTAAGTTTCTCAATCTGGCTATTCGAACCAGATCATTAGCAGACTATTAATTTTAACACTCACTATTTATAGTATTTATTTGTAGATTTATAGTCCCTTTTATATCAGCTAAGTTGCAAGCATCATGACTGTATGTTATATTTGTTTTGCCTTTGGTCTATTGACTGTAAATAAAGGTTGATTGATTGATTCCACCCAAATAAGCAACTGAGAGGAATAACTGGCTTGCAAGTTGTTTAGCTCGAAGCCAGTTGTTTAAAGTGTTGCATAGAGGGGTGAGTGTGTTAAAGGCATGTGGTGAGTGGGTTAAAACACAACCCCATAGAGGCAGGTGGCAAGAGCGACCAAAGCAGTGGCTGCTACTCTGCTACAACTGGTGCAACTTGCAGAAGCTGCTGGGATAGAACTGGGAGGACTGAGGGAGGAGGGAGGGTGGGGAGAGGGGCAGGGGCTGTTTCAGGCAAATGCTGGGTTGACTATTAGTCCACTCAACGCCAGCCCCAACCACCCACAGTTGTGTAGGAATATGTTGTGTGGGGAGTACCCACAAAATAACCATGAGTTGGCTACTCAACCCACCATTGACTAATGTGTTGTCTGAATGCAGCCTTTCTCTGCCTACAAACAGGGTGGAGAATTTTGAGAGGCCATTTGTGTACAGTTTTAGCTTAAGGACTGGCTTTCTCCTTAAGAGGAAATGAAAGTAACAGCCCCCTATTCATGAATAAAGAAACATTGGATCAGGGTGATGGCCCATCCAATGTTATGGGAAGCAACAAGGGCAGGAGTCTAAGCCTTTCTCTCCACCCCACAGCACCCTATTTCTTCCAATAACCATTCTTAAGTAACACAGGATTTAGGGACAGTAGAAAAGCCCTGATGGAGTAGACCACTATTTCCTAATTTTGGGTCCCCATAGGTTGTTGGACTATAACTTCCATCATCTTCAGACAGCATGGTCAACACTGGGGATGATGGGAGTTGCCATCCAACAGTATCTGGAGATACTGAGGTTGGGAAAGGTTGGATGAGTAGTTCATCATGTTCCATCCTATTGTTTTCTACAGTGACCAGACAGATGCCTCTGGCAAGGCATGAAGACAATAGCCCTCTTTACTGTTGCCCCCCCCAAAAACTCTTATTCAGAGGTGTATTGCCTCTGAAAATGGAGCTTCTGCTTAGCCATTATGCTTGGGAACTGGTGACAGACCTGTCCTCCATGTGATGCTATTAACAGGCATATGTATATCCACAGCAAAATAATTTACTGATGCAACCAAAAACTAAAGGAGGGGTGAATATAGATAGTATAACAAACACCAGGAATACACTGATCCTGTTCAGAAGACACCTTAAACCAGGGTGGTTAAGACTTTAACCATAGTAGCTAAGGCTTTTTTTGTTAACAAAAACCCTTAACCACCGTGGTTTCAGGTGTCTTCTGAACAGTGCCACTGTCTCCTCTGAGGTCAAGAAATTTAATTGTGGATGAAGGATCATTTGGAAGTCAAATGTTCCAAGATCCTTAACAGCACAACCCTGCACATGGCTCCTCAAAAGTAAATCCCCATTGAGTTCAGTGGGGCTTACTCCAGGTAAGTGGGAATGTAATTCCAGAGGGTTTAATTTAAAGTGCTAAAAATTGTTATGTTAGAGAGAAGTGAGCCTTGGATCTCCTTTGAGGTCATTCTGAATCCCATTTTAGTCTGTATTTGTTAGCAACTGTACTTGAGTGGAAAAAATATGTGTTCTGATTAAATTTGCTGATGACTCTAGATTGGGAGGCATTGTCAGATTAGATAAGGATCAAAAATTACAGGATGAAGCACGCAAGTTATAAAAATGGGATTCAATTCAATAGCAGTGATGATAAGGTCATACACTTTGGAATCAATAATAAGCACTTCAGTATCTGCTTAGACTTATCAACTTGGAATTACAGAAATGTAAAGAGAGCTATCGACCCTGGTTGATCACAAGATTCTATAAACACAAATGAAATATGGATTCATAAGGGAAAGTGCAAATCTAGGATATTTTCTCAAGGCATTTTCCATAGGATAGGAGTGCGCAATCCATGGCCCTATTATTGGACCCCAACTCCCATCAGTCCCAGCTGTCATGGCCAATGTTAGAGATGATCAAAACTCTTGTTCCAACATATCTGGAGGATCATAGTTCCCCAACCCTACTGTGAGAAGAGGAAACTACTCATGTTTGAATAATGCAGTGATATGGGTTCTTAAGAATATTTCAGTGGTTTTCAAAACTCTTATCTACAATAATACCTTTTTCTCATTGATCTGTCTGCTGAGAAACACTCTGACCTCAGCAACAGAAGTGTCATGCGTTGCAGAGTATTCTAGGAAGTATTCCAGAATTCATCCAGCCCTACTGATTCTTGAATGGAGGAAACCCTGACAAACTTCTAAGGAACTGCAATGTTCCATGGAACACAGTTTGAAAACAACTGGCCTGATTCATACAAAGATAATAAATAAATATATTATTATTATTATTATATTATTATTATTATTATTATTATGCTCAATAGCTGAGTTTAGTGGCTATTGGAGATGCTACACTCAGCCAGCAAACACCACTCTAGCCCTCTTTCCATTCTGCCAGCGTTCCATTTGCTTATTCCTTCTCCAGTAGGGCATGAATTCTTTTTCTAGCACTGGAGGAGAAAAAAGAAGTCACTATAAGAGGAATCCATGGGGTACCAGAGGGCAGGTGGTTGGGTGGACAGGTGGGAACATGGAGCATAAATGGGGTTCTCCAGATGGTTGCACAACCTGTCAGAACCAAAAGTTGTTGTAGCCAGCCAGAGGCTTCTTACTATGTGGGCTCATTTTATACCTCTGTGGATAGCACCACTGCTTCTAGTGCATGATGAGGGTTGAAGCAGGTATCATCATTTGTCATATTGAGGGGCAGTTGATCCATACAAACTATAAGTCTATGATCTTGTCCACATGTTCTTGAAATTGAGGATGACAGAGCTCAGCAATGTTGAAGACAGGAAGAACGAAGAGGGAGAAGCAGTCTTTGGATTTTTGCCAGGAGTAAGTGCATTAGAAAACATGGAAAGAGCAGTTCTATTGGGCAGAGTAGATGAAAACTAGGCCAAAAATGGTCAAGAATAGGGATGAGTGAATCTATCAAGCTTGTTTTTGGTCAGTTCATTAGATTTCCATAGGTAAAGTTGTTCTGTACTATTTCTGTCCTGATTTGCAAACTGTTTAATAATAAACCTGCATGACAATCTACACATTTTTGTATGCAGTTTTCCAAAGGTATTTTTAAAAATGGATGCATTTCCATCATAGGCTACAGCAATTTTATGCTCACTTTCCCCTAATATGTGTATTTTGTGCACACTTGTTTTTAATATACACACTTTTGTACTTATTTTTTAAACTGCCAAACCCGAGCTCAATGTTTGGGAAAGTTGGAACACAATTGTGTTCTGGTTCATACTTTGATTAGGGATGTGTGAATGAGGTGTGTTTGCATGTGAACCCAACAAAATTCTCACCCTTCGCTAGGCAAGAAAAGAGTTGCTGAAAAGGAAATAAAGGCAGAAAGTGAGCAATTTTAGAAATGAAACAAAGAGGATGATGTGATAGCTGAAACAAGAGGCAGGGCTAAATGATATTTTAAGAAGGGAGCATGTTTGAAAGCAGAGTGGAAACTAAGGGAGAATAGAGCTATTACTGATGAAAAAGGAGGAAAGAGAGAGAGAGAGAAGGACTATGGTTTTAAATTTTGTATATTGTCTTTTTAGTGTTCAGTCTTTTAATTTTTGTAAACTGCCCAGAGAGCTTTGGCTATGGGGCGGTATATAAATGTAAATAATAATAATAATAATAATAATAATAATAATAATAATAATAATGGTAAGAGGAAAGACTTAGCTCAGTGGCAGAGTACAGGCTTAGTGTACAGAAGGTCCCAGGTTTAGTCCTTGGCATTTCCAGTGAAAAAGCTTGCAAGTAGCAGAGCTAAATAAGACCTTCTTGGCCTCAAGACCTTGGAGAGAGCTACCATTGCCCATTCATACAGTCAGAGCGTCATCAGATGGGGGGTGGGGGAATTGCATTTCCCTACCGTCACTTTCCTGCCACACACTTCTGTCCCACAATACTTCCTTTTTCTTTACATAGGGAAAAAAGAGGAAGTAAACAACCGTGTGGCCCATTCAGTGGGCATTTTTTTTATCATGCTGCTTTCCCTGCACACAGCAGGAAATGGCATGTTTTGCTTCAACCCCAAAAAGTTAGATTTCCCGGGTCTTTTTTTGTCATAGAAAAGAGACCAGAAGGAGTGGGAGATGTGTGGGAGGTGGACAGCATCGTCAAAAGGGCCCGCAAACTTCTGTAAGGGGCCAGCAACGAGCCTCCTATAAAACTCTCATCTGATGATGCTCCGCGTGAGCAGCTCTTGGTTAGATGGAATGATGACTCAGCACAAGGTAGTTTCATGTTTGTAAGTGCAGACTGTGGGCCTGAAAATGGAAACAAGGTAACTGTGGGTATAGTCAGAGCTTGGGATATTGCAGAAAGTAAAATAGAAGGGATGAAGGGGAAAGAGAAAATGGCGCTGGGTGGTATATGAAAATTCACATTAAATCGTATCAATTTTCTTCTTGAAGGAAATAGCAGGGAAGAGGAGGACTTGAAAGCACAAGTAAAACATGGTGGAAATAACAGGTAAGGGTTTTAAGTCTTATCTTTTGCTATTCTCTTCTTGCTCAGTTTTGTAAGTACATTGATCAAAGTCTATAAGCATACACAGCCCCCTTTGGTAATAGAACTTCTGTGTGTGTCTGCGCAAAGAGAACTTCATTCACTGGTAATCTCTGGCACATTCAACCAGAACTACACTCTGGGAAAGTGTAATGAGCCAAGCAGACCTTACAGCAATTGCAGATTTTTAACGTGATCAATACAGGTATACTTTTAAACTCACATACAGATACACGTTGTAAGGCCATTCAACCTTCATGTTATAAACATTATCCCCTTGGGATTTCTGAAACACATTACAGCTCTGCCAGATGCTTCTATTTCCACACTGAAGTGTCCCGACACAGCCTCCCTTACGCATCTTCTTTTACCCTCTCTGTCCCCATCATTTGAAGATTGCTGCAAGCAAAGGAAAACGAAAATGAGTGTGATAGCGTCTGCTGCTTTCTTTACATCCAGGCTGTATATTATATGCTGGCGAGATTAAAAATGGAGCAGAGTTCCTTTCTCATTACAATGATTGCAATGAAAATGATAAATGGGTTCAAATAAACCCAATTCAGGCGACAAGCGATAAGATCGCTATCGCTTTGAATGCTATATCTAACCCAGTTCTGTGGATTCCATGATGTCATTATCTTCATTGGACTGTAATGAAATTGGTGGTGTTTTTTCTTTCTTTTTTTTAAAGACCCATCCAATGTGTTCAATTCTGATTTCTCTGGATGGTGTGATATTCTCCACCTGATCTCATCTCAAATTCACAGCTTGCTTGTGAATTTGTTTTTGCTTCCAGGAATAATGAAACAAAAGAAAAGAAAGGGGGGAATATTGTTGATGCATATAATATAAGTAAATAAATAGTGAATGTTGTGTTGTGATACCCATCCTGGGCATAGTCCAATTGGGTGTGTCACAGGGATACAATCCCAGTCTGGCAAGGGGCCCTTGGTCAAAGTGTCCTATGGTGGGCTACTTCCTGTATTGCTGGAGCATGGTGAAATTATCTGGAGGCAAAGGCAACAACAACAACAGTGCTGCAGTGAGTTATCTGAATTACCCAGAATGCCCCTGCCATAGTCATATACGCCTTCTATGGTTCTGTGATGGAAGAGGAAGTAATGCAGTCATGAGATTAGGTGATGGCCTGGAGAGAAGTCACCTCAAAATCAGGCTTTGCCTATTCCTGAGTTAGTGCTGTGTTTCGGAGTGCCACTTCTTGATTTCACATGTTGGTTTCACTACCATAGATCCCTTGCTATATAGTGGTGTCCATAGTTTTCATGGGAGTAAAGCAAGTCTTTACTAGACCAAGAATGTTGAGCCTTAAGCCCATGTAGCAAATCATGCTTATCTGGATCCCAATCCAATTGCCGCACTCTCTTCCCTGACCCCACCTCATTTTCCCCAACCACCAGTCATTTCCTGGCTTTTCATACTCCCCCACCCCCCATTCTAAAGAGATCTCCTAAGGCATAGTCACTGGCAGCTTTAAGCTAAAATATGCTGGTATTTTGGCTCTGCCTTTGGCCCTGTCCATTACTAGAATGCTCCCCATCCCACCCCAAGAGCTTCTCCAAAAGTGAATTTGCCCTCAGGCTGAAAGAAATTCAATACCCTTCTTCTTTTCCCTGCTCTGGCTGTTTCTGCTGTGGTGACTGTTGCTACAGTGACTGAGGCAGTTTCCAAGGCAGCTGTGTCAGTGGTTGGGCAGTATCTCTCACTCCCCATTGTCAATGGGGCTTCTCAAGCCCTGCTTGGTCTCCTTACTCTCCCTGTGTTAGACATTTCAGTTCTCCAGAGGTGCATGCATGTCAGGAAGCTAGCACATTAGCACATTAGCAGTCTCCTTTCCTGCTTTGTTTACTTCCAGAGGCATGGTTTGTGTCACAGAGTCCCTGGAGAATGGCAAGCAGTAGAACCGCACAAAATGGCACATATTCAGTAGCTTAAAATGATGACACTCAAATCAATATGAATAAGCAAACTGTACAAATAAGCAGACTGTGTAAATAAGCAAATTGTGCAAACATGCAAACCATACCAATGATCCAGCATCCAAGGGCCAATCTACACACGAGGTTTGTAACATTTCATAAGGGTAATGAAAACTCTTTGGGCCACATGACGCACTCCCTTTAACGTTGTATATCTGAGGTTTTTTAAAACTCACTTCAGCAATATACAATGGTTTTTACTTTTAATAAATCATTTTAAGTAAAATAATGTGTCCTTCCTTACCATTTGTGATTTGTGGGGGCAGTGCTTCATTGACCGGTGCCCAAATGCTTAGCAGTTGATTGGTGGGGAAGAAAGAGGAAGTGGGTGAGTGAACTACAACATCCACAATGCCTAGCCCTATACTCATTGAAAGCTAGTGAATGAAAGGAGAACTAAGGAGGAAGTGGGTGACTGAACTACAACGCCCACAATTCTTTGCCCTAAACTCATTGTAAAAACGAAAGAGGAAGAGATGGACAGAAGAGTGTGTGAGACCTCCCACACTGCTTTGAAGACTGAAGAATTTTTCTCCTGTAACATGAGTACTCGTTAATGTGGCCTAAGATGTTTTAGAACGCACCTATTTGGAACATTTTAAAATACAATTTAAAATGTTCCAAGGGACTGTGTAGATAGGCCCCAAGTTATAGGGAAATTCCAGAATCACAAAATGATTTCTGCGCTGCTCCACTGTGCTTTGGTGGGCTGGTCCATCAATCCATTTCAGGAGTTCTTAACCATGAGCAGAGCTGGAGGAAATTTCACCCTTGAGCTGAACTGAGTTGTTTCCCCTATATTAACCCAGTCAAGACCTACTGAAGTGTGTTACACATAACTGTGTCCACAGCTACATCTAGACAAAGTTCCTCTTAAATTTTGTATGAGCTCATATCGTATGTGCATTTTACAGCTCCCAACAATGAAGGGAGATGAAAAAGACCTCCTTGAAAGCTGAGTTCAAACTGTGGTGATGAACCAGGTATTCTCTAACGTAATTACTAGATAAGTATTTTCATTCTGCAGGACTAGAGACCCCCTATATTCCATTCTCTTGCCCCAGCAATAGAGATCTGTTTACACTAGAGCTGAACCTACATTTCTCAGAAGTTAATCACTTGCTTTGGGAGAGAGCTCAGGAAGAGAGAGGGGTGTGTGTGGCTGCTTCCCCTTCAAGGAGCCCTGCTTGCCATTCTCCATGTTGTTGCATTTGCTGCGGCAGCCAAGTTGGGGCAATATAGCAGTGGCCGCAGTACCCTCAGTGGCAGGAGCCCTCCCTGCAGGGGTGGAGGTGCAAACTGTCACCCCTCCTGATCTGCTGCCTAAGGAGGGAAGTCATCCTGACTCCTGGAAAGGCCAGCCCTGTGTCCACTCCCACTGCACCCCAGCTCCCATGTTCTGAAATGATGCTAGTTCTGGGACATTATGGAGAATACAAAATGGTGGCCAGACTGCCAACAGGCTTGAATGAAACAGTGTAGCAAAGGATGTAATGATTCTGGATTCCTGCTCCTGTTATCTGGAATTCTCACTTTATTAAATGGAATGCTGCATTTCTGAATTTCAGCACACAAGTGTGGGAACACTGCAAAATGTTCAGGAAGAGTGAACTTTGGGAAAATCCCTCCACCCCCATGGTCACCTTGAGGTGAAGGAATGAGAGTCCTCCCATCCCATCCAGAGCTGCTATTGGGAACTGTGTCTATGCCCAGTTCCTCCCCACTCCCCTCAAGCTGTTTTGGAAGGGCATGCAAGGTCAGCTTCTGCCCCAGAATGACTGTTGGGACTTTCAGCTTTTGTGCTGATATAGGGAAACAGTCTCTGCACTCTTCCTTCAGCTAACACAATTGAACCTTGGTCCCTGCCCACTGACCCTTGCCCTCTGCTGCTAATGATAGTCATGTAAGAGTCCAGCGTCTTCCCCCTCCCCCTCACCATGTGAGCTCCCAGTGTGTCTGCATGAAGAACTCTATTTCTCCTTTTCATCTTCATCAGGTGAGGCTGTGGATGTGTTGAACCGGTGCTTGGCTGTGACAATGGACTGGATGAGGGCTAACAAACTGAAACTCAATCCAGACAAGACTGAGATGCTGTTAGTGGGTGGTTCTGCTGCCTGGATGAAGGGTGTTCAACCTGCTCTGGATGGGGTTGCACTCCCCCTGAAGAAGTGTGTTCATAGCTTGGGGTTTCTTCTAGAACCATCTCTGTCACTTGAGGCTCCATACACTACAATCCACATCTAAGATCCTCCTCTGGTTGCCTACTCCAAGGGAAGCATGAAGGGTGGCAACAAGGGAGAGGGCCTTTTCAGTGGTGGCCCCCCCCCCAATTATGGAATGATCTCCCCGATGAGGCTCGCCTGGCACCAACATTGTTATCTTTTCGGCACCAGGTTAAGACTTTTCTCTTCTCCCAGGCATTTAACAGCAGATTTTGAGGGTTTTGTTGTTGTTTGACCCAGAATAGTTGTTTTACATGATGTTGTATTTATAACTTGTTTTTATGCTTTTTATGGTTTAAAATTTTGTATATCGGTTTTTAATGCTCAATGTTTTTAATTTTTGTAAACCGCCCAGAGAGCTTAATAATAATAATCATAATAATAATCATAATACTTTTTTACTTTTGTATAATTGAGACCTGTAATAAAATGTTGCAATGTGAAATGCTCCTGTTCAGCATTCTAGCCAGCCAGGCACACCTTCTTTCTTTCAGAATACTCCATTCCATTCCCTCTCCACACCCTTGCTTTCCATTTTCCCACCTCCAGGGACTTCCTAAGCATTCTGAAGTCACTGAGCACACTCCATTGGGCTTTTGTGGGTATCGGTTCTAAAATCATTATTATTAATAATATTTAAATTATTATTATCATGGTAATTCAAACCTGGAGGCTTCCCAAGCCTACTAAAACCTATTCCTGGTGCTCAGAGATCTCTGTTCGTAAATATTATGATTTGTTTATTTTAAACTACCATTAGAAGTGTGCGATATTTAATTTTGCTTTTGAGCAAGCATAATATTTCCCTCATTTACACACAAAAAAAATTGTTTTGGAAAAGAATCAGCATCCCTTTCTATACAGCTTCTTTTTCATACATGGCTGGGAAGGGCATAGATAAGATCATATAGCTCACTCTGTTCAGCCAGTCCAATACAATGTAGCAAATGGATTGATGTCAAGTAATGATGTGTGACATTACAATATCTCTGTTCTTTAGGAAATCAAAGCAATGATCCAATAAGGCACTACAAAGTAGACAGAATAATGTTACATCATGGCACATTATATCAAATGACTGATCAAAACAGATACATAGTTCAAAAGGAATATATGCTGGAAAATGGAAAAATGAATGTTTATGTCACTCCAGCAAATAGGCAGACAGGTCCATGTTGCTCAGTGGTAGCGCAGATATTATTATTATTATTATTATTATTATTATTATTATTAGCATTTCTCTACTACCCAATAGCTAAAGCTCTCTGGACAATTTACAAAAGATTAAAACCTTAAAAATACAATATAAAATGTAATACAAAACCATTTACATATACAGACAATTAAAAATAAATAACAATAGAAAGCTCAGGACTGGTTAAAACTTTATCATATGCTGTTGAATGCCAGGGAGTAGAGGAAAGTGATGCCTGGCACCAAAAGTGTGACAATGTTGGCACCAGGCAAGCCTCTCTGGAGAGTTCCATCATCAGGGATCTCTCCCTCATTGCCATCCTCTGAAGCTCCGTTTGCAAGCAGAATGTCCCAGGTTTGATCTTGGCATCTGCAGATGGTCCTGCCTGAAAAGCTCCAGCCTGAAACTCTGGAGAGCTGCTGTCACTCAGTGTCAAAAATACTGGGCTAGATGGGTCAATGGTTAGACTCAATGACCTGGTTTGCATGATCACTGCAGCTCACCATGTCTTATTTAAGCTAGGCTGACCAGATAAAATCCAGGTCAGGGCTCATCTAACTTTAACAGTTGTAGAGAAAAGGGAATTTCAGCCAGTGTCATTTGTATGCAGTTAGTTCCTGGTGAAATTCCCTCTTCATCACAACAGTTAGAGGTGCAGGCACTATACTAGAGTGACCATATACAAAAGAAGGCAGGGCCCCTGCAACTTTAACAGTGGTGATGAAGAGGGAATTTCACCAGGAACTAATTGCATAAAAATGACACTGGCTGAAATTCCTTTTTCTCTACAATAGGTTGACCAGATAAAATCCAGGTCAGGGCTCATGTAACTTTAACAGTTGTAGAGAAAAGGGAATTTCAGCCAGTGTCATTTGTATGCAATTAGTTCCTGGTGAAATAACAACTATTATTATTATTATTATTATTATTATTATTATTATTATTATTTATAGCCTGCCTCTCCCTTCGGATCGAGGTGGGGAACAGCAACAATATAAAACACAAAAATCACAACAGTTAAAATCTTAAAAGCAAGAGGAAAATACAACATTAAAAACATCTTAAAATTCATCTGGATAGGCCTGTCGGAAGAGGACAGTCTTCATGACTCTCTTAAATTCATGAAGACTGTCAATTTGTCTAATCTCCTCCGACAGACCATTCCATAGTCTGGGAACGATGGAAGAGAAAGTCCTCTGGGTAACACCCGCCAGCCTAGTTCTGGCTGGCTTGAGTAAATTCTTCCCAGAGGACCTAAGTGTGCGGGGCGGATTGTATGGGAGAAGGCGATCCCGCAGGTACCCTGGACCCAAACCATGTAGGACTTTAAAGGTAATAACCAACACTTTATACTTCGCCCGGAAACTGATTGGCAGCCATGAAGTGATTTTAAAACTGTTGTTATGTGGTCACCCCTAGATGTACCGGTGACCAACCTGGCTGCCATATTTTGAACAAGTTGAAGTTTCTGGACTAGGCACAAAGGTAGCCCTATGTACAGCGCATTGCAGAAGTCGAGCCTCGAAGTTACCAGTGCGTGCACTACCATCTTTAGGTCTTCCAACTCTAGGAATGGGCGCAGCTGGCGTATCAGCCAAAGCTGATAGTAGGCACTCCTGGCCGTCGCATCAATCTGGGCTGTCATTTGGAGCGACGGATCCAGGAGTACCCCCAAGCTGCGAACACAATCTTTCAGGGGGAGTGTAACCCCATCCAGAACTGGTTGACACACCTCCAGACCCAGGTTGCGGCCTTTGACAGCAAGCACCTCGTCTTGTCTGGATTCAGCTTCAGTTTGTTTTTCCTCATCCAGCCCATTACCGCCTCCAAGCATTCATTCAGAGGAGACACACTATCCTTAGCTGACGATGTTGTCGAAGGCATATTGATAGCACCCCGCCCCATGTCTCCGGATGATCTCTCCCAGCGGTTTCATGTAAATGTTAAACAGCATTGGGGAAAGGATAGCACCTTGTGGTACACCACATAGCAGCTCCTTTTTTGAAGAGCAGCTATCCCCAAGCATCACCATCTGGAACCTGCCCGAGAGATAGGACCGGAACCACTGAAGCACAGTGCCCCTGATCCCCAATTCCCCCAGGCGCTCCAGGAGGATACCATGGTCGATGGTATCGAAAGCCGCTGAGAGGTCCAGGAGTACCAGCAGGGACACACTCCCCCTGTCGATACTAAGGCGTAGATCATCCACTAAGGTGACCAAAGTGGTCTCAACTCTGTATCCCACCCTGAAGCCTGTTTGAAATGGGTCTAGAAAATCAGTGCCATCCAAGACTACCTGGAGTTGAAAAGCAACTGCTCTCTCGATCACTTTGCCCAAAAATGGAAGATTTGATACTGGCCTGTAGTTATTAAGGTCCAGGGGATCCAGGGAGGGCTTTTTTAGAAGCGGCCTTACCACCGCCTCTTTCAAACATGATGGAAAGCTCCCCTCCCTGAGAGATGCATTAATGATATGCTGTAGATGTGATCTAACTGCAGCTCCTCCCTGGATGACCAGCCAGGAAGGACAGGGGTCGAGAGGGCAAGTCGTCTTCTTCACACATCCAAGTCCCTTGTCCACATCCTCGGTACCCACTAACTGAAACTGATCAAGTGTAATCCTACTCACGGAGTCACTGGACACTCCACTGTCAACCTCTGCTATAACAATGGCATCTAAGTCGGCTCTTATCCGAGAGATTTTATCTGAGAAATGATCGTTAAAGGCATCACAGCGAACTGCCGAAGGCTCTAAAATTGGATTCAGGGGAGAAGGAGCCTGAGTTAGACCCCTCACCACCCTGAACAGTTCTGCTGGATGTGAATTCGCAGACGCAATGAGTGCAGAGAAGAAAGCTTTCTTCGCTGCACGTATTGCCACTCCATAGAAACGAAGATGTTCTCTATGTCGTGTCTTGTCGGATATAAGTTGAGTTTTCCGCCATCGGCGCTCCAGTCCCTCTTCATCATAACAGTTAAAGTTGCAGGGGCCCTGCCTTCTTTTGTATATGGTCACTCTAGTAAAGTGCCTGCAACTTTAACTGTTGTGATGAAGAGGGAATTTCACCAGGGACTAATTGCATACAAATGACACTGGCTGAAATTCCATTTTCTCTACAACTGTTAAAGTTACATGAGCCCTGACCTGGATTTTATCTGGTCACCCTAAGTAAAGACAGCTTCCTATGTCCCAATATTCACTGCAGTTTTAAACACATTTAAACCTGATTTTGAGAGCCTTTCTACACAAGGAATTTATTGTATACTCATGATGTCTCAATTACAATAGTTTGCAGGTCCTTTACACAACATGGTCATCCTCCAGGGCCTCTCCCATGCTTTGCAAGGTTTTTTTTTTCTTAATGAGAAAAGTCTGGTATTATTTGTGAATGGTGGGATAAAGCCTAGTGTAATTGCAGGATTCCACTATACTACAGTGCCACCTAGTAGTTGTGTAATGGAATGTGAAGAAAGGAAGAGAAAGAAACCTCCCAAGAAGAAAAAGAAACATGTGTAAAGGAGCAGAGAATCCAGAAACAGAAGCCCCAGTAAAGAAATGGGTTAAAAGACTCATGTAGAAAAACCTTACACCTCAAGGATTCCCTTTAAGAAAAGCCCTAAGTCTCAAGGATTCCCTTTAACTGGAGGTCCACTGCCCATAGCTCCAAGGAGCTGCAAATGAATTTGAAGTTGTTTTTACTAAACAACCTGAGAAACTAAAATACATTCTGATTTGAAATGAGAATTCTAGGCCATGGTGCCAATAGAATCTAATGGAATAACAGAGATGCAGCATAATGAAATATAACAACAATATATATGCCTCTCCTGACAAATCTTTTCAATAAACAAGAAAAAAAGGCTATACAAGAGTAAGTGTATGATAAAAGTAATGGAAATACACAGGAGATGTTTTTCAAAATAAGGAATATATTAAGAGAGAAGAGGAAACAAATCATTTCAATTCAACAGGCAGGCTAAAACAAGATACAGTTCGTGTCCCCCCCCCCCCCGAGCTTATGCTGTCCAGCTCCTTCAGCACCTCAAACCTCTTATGGTCACAGGAAGCTGCATTTTACTAAGTCAGACCGCTAGTCCACCTAGCCCAGGATTGTTGATGCTAACTGGCAGCAGCCAAGGCCGGCCTTAGGGAAAGGCAAGCTGGGCGGTTGCCCAGAGGGCTAAATCAAGGAGGTGCCAAGCTGAGCTGAAGGGGGTATCAAGGTGAACTCAGTGGCCATGGGTTTTTTTAATGTACAGTCTTCAGTGAGATAAGGTGGCAAAAAAACAAGTGTCTGTAACCTTCCTGTCAATGTTCTACAGGTTGTTTGGGTATTAACTACAAAAACGATCTTCCTTCAATTAGCTTTAAAATATGTATCTTTTTCAATTTTCACATTGATATCATTCACCCTAGGTAAAAATCAATGGAATACAGCTTTACTTTGAGGCAACATTACCAAGCACTTAGCACTTCAAATGCAGTAAACACTATAAGCACTATATAAATAATAATAATAATAATAATAATAATAATAATAATAATAATATAAAGCCATAAGCTATAAGAAGTCAGCTGGATCTCTTTTTCATTCATAACTTTTCTTTGTAATTTTTAAAGATAAAAATAATGGCTATTCCGAAATAAAGAATACTTACCAGAAGATAGGAACTGCTACAAAGCAAAATATTATAATTGATAGTACTGCTGTATTGTATAGTGCACTGCCATTGCTCAGAATGTGGATTTTTGAACTTTGGCTTATGCAAACCAGCACAGTGGCCAAGAGAGCAAGGTTTTGAGCAATGTCATTCTTGATGGGCATCACACCTGCACTAGGACCCATGAAACCTCTGGTGGACCTGCAAAACTCACTGGGGCAGGCACCAAAGGCACCGCTTACCCAGGGTACTATTTATCCTAAGGCTGACGTTGGCAGCAGCTCTCCAGGGTTTCAGGAAGATCCCCCCCCCCCAGACCTACCTTAGGATGACCATATTTGGGAAACCAAAAAAGAGGATACCCTGGGGGGTGGGCGGGAAAGGATAGGATGACCATATGGAAAGGAGGACAGGGCTCCTGACTCTTTAACAGTTGAATAGTAAAGGAAATTTCAGCAGGAGTCAGTTGTATGCATGCAGCACCTGGTGAAATTCCTTCTTCATCACAACAGTTAAAGCTGCAGGAGCCCACTCTAACTATACTAGAGTGACCAGATACAAAAGCTAGGACCAACAGATAATTTTGGTCTCTAGAATTTAACCATTTGTCATCACGTATTAAGTCCATCTTTCACAAATATTGGCATTTGGTTGAAGATATACCAGGCTGCAGCACTCCTCCTATGGTGGGCATTCGAAGGACTCCAAATCTGGGTAATAAATTGGTCCATACTGATGTTCTTTAGAGCAATTCTTTTACCCACTTTATTATCGGCCACCACAAATGCGGTCATTGTACATGTTGCCCACAATCACAACAGTTAAAGCTGCAGGAGCCCTGCCCTCTTTTGTATCTGGTCACTCTAGTATAGCTCCTGCCGCTTCAACTGTTGGGATGAAGAGGGAATTTCACCAGGTGCTGCATGCATACAGATGTCACCTGCTGAAATTCCCTTTTCTATTCAACTGTTAAAGAAACAGAAGCCCTGTCCTCCTTTCCATATGGTCACCCTAGGAAAAGATGCTTTCCAGGGCCTTTGGAAAGCATGTCATTCCTCTGCCATGCTATTGGCATCTGCCATTAGCATGGCAATTGTGAATGACATGCTTTGTAGAGGCCCCAGAAAGCTCATTTTCCCCTCCTCCACTCCAATGGGGCCTTAAGGGCCCCAATTGGAGTGGAGGAGGGGAAAGCATGTCATTCCGGCCCCTTACTGCACCAACAGGGGCTTCTGGAAAGCACACAATTCCCCCTGCCACACTAATGGCAGCCTTAAAGGGGACAGTGTGTCATTTCAGGACATTATAGAAAATTACAGAAAATCCCCCGACACTCAGGATAGAACAAAAACCAGGACAAAACCAGGAAAATCCTGACAGTTGGTCACCCTACATGTCAGGGATTGAACTTGGGACCTTCTGCATGCAAACCATGGGCTCCCATTGAGCTACAGATCAGAGTCCCCTCCTTTAAAGCCATTTTAGAAGAAACCACACACTGTCTTCAGCATCTCACATTTTAATGGATCCCAGATCCATAGCTATTTTTGGCCCTCAGTTTGAGATGCTGAACATCTTTCATAATTCATAGTCTTCTGTCTTCTGAGGATTTGCCATCTTAGCCTAACCTACAATGTTCTGTTTCCTTTCTTCCTTTCTTCTTTAGTTTTCTAATACAGATTTAATAATAATAAATACAACCTGTATTAAAAATTCAACAAAGAAAAGGAATGTAAAACAAGACCGAAGGAAGCAAAAAGAGCGAGACATAAAACAGAGGGAATGGGAAATGCAGCGAAATGGGAGGGGAGAGGAAATATATGTCTTTGAACATAGTACCTATATAATTTTTACGAATCAAATATATTGTAAAGCCAATCGTAATAACAATGTAGCACAGAAAAGAAATGAAAAGAAAAGGCGGAAACATGGTGCAAAACAGGCCCAAAATTAGGAAATAGCTGTGCAGTAAAGGATATGAACTGGCTGAACAATGAAATACAAATAAAAATCATTTCCTTGTAGAGGGTCTAGGCATAGGAGCTGGAGAAGAAGTGGACTGACATATACACAAACCCTTTGAAACTGTAATCCTCCAAAGGGTTACATTGCTAGAGTTTTAGTAAGCTAAATAGCTTCTCCACCGCCGCACCCCCTCCTTCTCCCAATCCTCAGAGACATAAAACCATCACATATGGCCTGTAGATCGTAATGGATGTGGGAAAGAAAGGTGTGATATAAATGGAAGCTACTACTAATTATTACTCACAAAGGAGCTTCTGGGAATGCTGGCTTCCAAAGAGAGGCTATGCTGAAGCACTTATCTTGTATATTCTAAGCATCCTGTCCCTTTTCATCCTTGTTTAATTCACTGCTCTGTCACCAAAGACATACAAAGAGTCACAATGACTGGGGAACTTGTGTGTGTTTTCCCTGCTGACACAAAAGCAGCAGTTTGCTAATAAATACTAATCCTTGAACAGTGCAGAGATTGACGTGATGCCGGGGCACAAACTAGAAAGTGGAAAAAAAGGAGGTTGTTTTAAAGACAGCTCTAATAGAAACATGGGGCGTGAGTGATGGCGAGGGAGGAGGAATCAACCAGAGAAGCTTAAAATGCCTGGAAAATGGGCTTAAAAGGTCTCTACCCATCTGTGCTACTCTCAGTATAACAAAACTATCCTTTCTGCCTGTCTTTCTAATGTATATCAAATGGAACGCCTGGCTACATCTGCAAGCGAGGAGTGCCAGTCATCCCTTGGCTGTATCTGCACACCCACCTACACTCATGCATGCATGTGAAATGCCACACGAGCCACATTTTTCTTGTCTGGCCTTCACACATCTGGAAGTGTAAGCTAGGATTAGCCCCCTCTTGCACGTGCAAGGCTGAAAAAAAGACACTGGCATGACCATTCTCACATTACAGAGTATATCTTTGAGACTGGTGTATAAAATGTAAGCAGAGCTTATTTTTCAGTGGATACAAATACTTTACTTGTTAAGTACGTTGCTTGCTGCCAAAGTGGTGCAAACTATGAGATCCTTTCCAGCCTCCGTAAGGAAACAGAGGTTTATGACGTTGGCTATCAGTGTGTTAAATGTCAGAGAAGGGAAATTGGTTGCTAGAATGAAAGGAAGCCTAGGTAGTAGCTAAGCTCCAAACAACGATACTTCATGGTAGGTTTCCCACATGTCACTATCATTCCTGTTGAATGATTCTTCAATCCATGCATAGCAGAGCTATGCATGACTGGATTATTTCCCACAGTGTAAGTGCATGTGCTTCAGTTCAGACCATGGTGCTGTGGGATTTAAGCTTCCCCACTCCAATTTCCCTCCAAATTCTACCCCATGTGGAGGGGTTAAAAAAATCTGCATGTATTCCAGTGAACTTCACACACCACATGCGGCAGCAGTGGTGGTGGAGGGGAGCTATGCCACCACACCACCTATATATTAGGCCTGGTCATGAGCACCCCTTCTCAGGACAAGCGTCACCACTTGAATAAGCCTGAGGGAAGGGCAAAATAACAATACCTTTCCCCTCTCTGTGAGGGAACAAGGCAAAGACCTTGGGGAATAGGTTCTGCTATGAATATACTGGGCAAAAGGATTAATATAATTTGTGTATTTAGGAATCAATAGAGCAGGTGACAAAGCCAAGCTGACACGTTTATTGTCGTTTACAGCTCTTAGTTTCTTCAAATTCAATTTAAATCCTGCTTATTCTTAATAATACTAGTAATAACAACCTTAATACTAATAATCCTAAATCTCTACAATCTTATATCTGTTCTTTTCTCACACAGTCTTCTCACACTCAGCCACCTACAAACCCCAACTAGCCACCACAGACTGACTGCCAACAGACTAACCGACAACCCCCCCCCCCCCCGGCTGCTCTGATACAGCCGGCAGAACTTGTGGTGCATGCTGGAATACGGCTGGAGGAGGGAGGTGGGAGGGAGGAGACGCTGCAGCCAAGATGGACGCCAGAACTTTCAGCCGCTCAACGGACGGCAGAGCAATGTGTTGTGTGGGGAGCACCGCCTACCTAACACATGGATACGGTTTCCAATCTAAGCTCCATGCATCACCTGGAAATACTTCAGCTGAAAATGTGTGAGTGTAATTAGCATCTGATGTATAAAAACAAACAGCCATCCATTCCACAGCAGCCATAAATTTGTATTTCAGCCTTCAGGCTGCTGAAGGCACGAGCCTGTGGGCGTGAGCCGAAGGGCGAGAGCAAAAGGCCTCTCGGCCTGAGGCTCTCAGCCGTGGGAAAGAAGCCGTGGGACAAAAACTGCCACCATGGATGAAGAGCAGAAGAGAGGAGAGCCACCTGCACCCCACCCTTCCAGCTGACCACAATGTATACGGGAGCGGCAATTTGTGTTGTGCAGGGCAAAGCGAGATATGGCGTTGGCAGGGCGATGTGCCATTACAGGGGAAGGAAAGATAGATATCTAACACCCATCTTACCTTCCAGTTGCTCTGCCAACCCGGGGAACTTGGAGAACGAACCAGGCCACCCACAGAACCTCTCCTTGCTCCTATGTAATGCCAGGTCAGTTAAAAAGAAAACAAATATCATCCACGACCTTCTTTCAGATGAGGAGGCTGACCTGGCATGCTTCACAGAGACCTGGCTGGGAGTTGACAGTGGCCCGACATGGGCGCAGGCCCTCCCAGCTGGGTACTGTGTTAGTGAGCAGGTGAGGGAAAGTGGCCGGGGGGTGGCGGAGTAGCTGTGGTCTATAGGGATAATCTTAACCTGACCAGACTTCCTGTTCGTGAATTGAATCACATCGAGTGTGTGTACCTGAGTCTGAAGGCCAGGGATAGACTAGGGATTCTGTTAGTGTACCGCCCCCCCCCCCCCCCTCTGCCTATCAGACTCCCTGGCTGAGCTCACGGAACTGGTCTCGGAGCTGGTGTTGGATTCGCCCAGGCTTTTGGTCCTGGGTGACTTCAACATCCCATTCGAGACTGGTTTGTCAGGTGCAGCTCGGGAGTTCATGGCATCCATGACAACCATGGGCCTATCCCAATTGGTCTCTGGACCCACACATTCAGCGGGTCACACTCTCGATGCTGTTTTCAGTTCCGAACAGACGGATCTGTGGGCGGAGGTGACAAATACCTCCGTATTGTCATGGACAGACAATTTTCTGGTCAGGGTTAGTATCATGGCTACCACCCGCCCCTGCAGGGGTGGCGGACCTATTAAGATGGTCCGCCCTCGAAGGCTGATGGTTCCTTCTGGATTCCAGAAAGTCTTAGAGGATTCTATGGCTGGTATCATCGATGATCCTGTAGAAGCCCTGGTCGATAGATGGAATCAAGACCTAACTAGGGCTATCGACACGATCGCCCCCAAACGTTCTCTCTGACCCGCTTCTAACAGGGCACCCTGGTATACAGAAGACCTCAGGGAGTTGAAGTGGAAAGGACGATGACTGGAGCACCGATGGCGGAAAACTCTACTTATATCCAACAAACATGACATAGAGAACATCTTCGTTCCTATGGGGTGGCAATACATGCAGCGAAGAAAGCTTTCTTCTGTGCGCGCATTGCGTCTGCGAATTCACGTCCAGCAGAACTGTTCAGGGTGGTGAGGGGTCTAACCTGGGCACCTTCCCCCCTGAATCCGATCTTAGAGCCTTCGGCAGTTCGCTGCGATGCCTTTAATGATCATTTCACAGATAAAATCTCTCGAATAAGAGCCGACTTAGATGCCGTCATTATAGCAGAGGCTGACGATGGAGTGTCCGGCGACTCCGCGAGTAGAATTACACTGGTTCAGTTTCAGTTGGTGAGTACCGAGGACGTGGACAAGCTGCTTGGACGAGTGAGGATGACGACTTGCCCTCTCAATCCCTGTCCTTCATGGCTGGTCGCCCAGGGAGGAGATGCAGTTAGATCACAATTACAATATATTATTAATGCATCTCTCAGGGAGGGGAGTTTTCCATCATGTTTAAAAGAAGCGGTGGTACGGCCGCTTCTAAAGAAGCCCTCCCTGGACCCCTGGACTTTAATAACTACAGACAGGTATCAAACCTTCCATTCTTGGGCAAGGTGATTGAGAGGGCAGATGCCTTTCAAATCCAAGTAGTTTTGGATGACACTGATTTTCTAGACCCATTTCAAACTGGCTTCAGAGTGGGATATGGAGTTGAGACTGCTATGGTTGCCTTAGTGGATGATCTACGCCTGAGTATTGACAGGAGGAGTGTGTCCCTGTTGGTACTTCTGGACCTCTCAGCGGCATTCAATACCATCGACCATGGTATCTTTCTGGAACGCCTGAGGGGATTGGGAATCGGGGGCACTGTGCTTCAGTGGTTCCGGTCCTACCTCTCAGGCAGGTTCCAGATGGTGATGCTTGGGGATAGTTGCTCCACAAAGAAGGAGCTGCTGTGTGGCATACCACAAGGTGCCATCCTTTCCCCAATGCTATTTAACATTTATATGAAACCATTGGGAGAGATCATCCGGAGGCATGGGGCGGGGTGCTATCAGTATGCTGATGACACCCAAATATATTTCTCTATGCCTTTGATAACAGCGTCAGCTAAGGATAGTGTGTCTCCTCTGAATGAATGCTTGGAGGCGGTAATGGGCTGGATGAGGAAAAACAAACTGAAGCTGAATCCAGACGGAGGTGCTTGCTGTCAAAGGCCGCAATCTGGGTTTGGAGGTGTGTCAACCAGTTATGAATGGGGTTACACTCCCCCTGAAAGGCTGTGTTCGCAGCTTGGTGGTGCTCCTGGATCCATCGCTCCAAATGACAGCCCAGATAGATGCGACGGCCAGGAGTGCCTACTATCAGCTTCGGCTGATACGCCAGCTGCGCCCCTTCCTAGAGTTGGAAGACCTAAAGATGGTAGTGCATGCGCTGGTGACTTTGAGGCTCGACTTCTGCAATGTGCTGTACACAGGGCTACCTCTGTGCCTAGCCCGGAAACTTCAACTAGTTCAAAATATGGCAGCCAGGTTGGTCACTGGTACACCTAGGGGTGACCATATTACGCCAGCTTTAAAATCGCTCCACTGGCTGCCAATTAGTTTCCGGGCGTATAGAGGGAAGAAGACTAATGATACAGGACTATTTGTTTGGGTCCAGGTTACCTACGGGATTGCTTTCTCCCATACAATCCACCCCGCACGCTCAGGTCCTCTGGGAAGAACTTACTACAGTCGGCCAAGACTAGGCTGACAACCGTTACCCAGAGGACCTTCTCTTCTGCTGCTCCCAGACTGTGGAATGACCTGCTGGAGGAGACTCGTCAACTTAACAGTCTTTAGAATTTAAGATAGCCATAAAGACTGTTCTCTTCCAGCGGGCATATCCATTGGAATTTTAGAATGTTTTTAGGATGTTTTTAGATTGTTTTAGGATGTTTTAATGCAGTTTTAATAATGTATGTCATGTTTTAATCAGTTTTATGTATTTTATTATATTGTTGTTCCCCACCTCGATCCAAACGGATAGGCGGGTAAGAAATAAATTATTATTATTATTATTATTATTATTATTATTATTATTATTAAATTCCCCCACTCCCTTATCTAGCATCTCTTGCCACATCCCCCCCCAGTCTAACATTCCAAGCTCTCTAAACATACTCAACCAGACATACCTAAGGGAACATAAATGTGGGGTATCGCCACAGGAGCAATTTCAGGATGAAAATGGGAAAGGGAAAAGCATAATTCCTCCCTTCTGGAGCCCCATGGTCTCAGTTCAAATCGGGGATGAAGGTACTTACTCATGCAGAGCTATGTGTGATGTTAAAAACATGTAGTTTGGCTCTGAGCAAGCATTATTCTGAGTATTAGCACAATGGGACAGTGCAGCCCATTGCACAGACACTAGTGCCCTGGTGAGGTGGCTGTTTGTGCATAGGGATGTCACAGGTGCCTGCCTGAATCCCGGACTCCAACAGACTCTCCTAAATCCACTCCCTGGACCCAGCCGGACACTGTGTTGGGCTCGTGGACCACTGCTTTAAGCATTTCCGGCCAGGGCTCAGCAACCATCCACCCTTGTCCAGAGCGTCCATTGTGCGCATAATGCAGGCTCCAGATTTTATGTATTCCCCCCATTGCAGAAATGGTCATAAAGGCCCCATTTATGCAAGGGGGGAAATGCTTAACAGCTGGTGGAGGGGACTCCTGCCCCAACCAGCTCTGAAGCCCTCATGGCCACTTGAGGAAAGAACAAGGGTTTAGGGTTTGGCCGCAGTGATGTCTCCTGCCCCACCAGCTCTGAAGCCCTTGTGGGCTCTCCTTCCTTCCAAGAAAGGAGAGCCCATGATGGTTTCAGAGCTGGCGAGGGTAGGTCTCCTGGTCCATCCCCACCAGCTATCAAGCATTTCTGTCTTGTCTAAATGGTGGTGATAAAGTCCCCATTTATATAATAATGAATGTGCAAATGGAGCATTTGCTCCTTTACTCTTGCATAAATGGGGACTTTGTGGCTGCCATTTATGCAATGGGGGGAATTACATAATTTCTGGAGCCTCCATTGTCCCGCACAATGGAGGCTCAGGACACGGTTGATCAGATGCCCACTGAGCTGCCAAAGAAGCTCACACAGTGCGCAAGCGGGACTAAACGGCAGCATGTGAGCATGAAACAAGTTGGAACTGGGTGAGTTCGCCCTCTCCTAAAAAAGAGGAATAGCATCACCAAAAAAGAGGACACCAATTTACATAACAGTTGTATATGCGGATAATAATAATAATAATAATAATAATAATAATAATAATAATAACGATTTATTTCTTACCCGCCTCTCCATCTAGATCGAGGCGGGGATGCTTATGTATAAGTGCAAATGTAGAGATAATTGACAGGAATTATTTGGGATTGCTGCCTCCTGTTAAAAAGGGAGTTAGCAGAGAAAATAAAAGGCAAAACAGAATGAGTGTTTACCAGTCCCACATGCACACAAGGCTAAAATAAAAGGAGACCATGGTCTTCTTTAGTGAAGAAAGGGTAAAATGGCTTTACTCACAATATTCTTGCATAAAGATGCAGGTACAGCATATGGTTTCATACAGAGTTTGTTCAGTCCATTTCTTTGCATTCTATAACACTGGCAAGAGAGACAGCAAACACAACTGCTCCCAGAAATGGTGGAAAATCAGGGGAGAGGAAAGGGAGCAGGAAACCACACTGCAATCCTATACAGACTTACTTGAGGGGTGTCTTCACGGTGCCGGGTTGGCGCCACCTCACTCTCAAGTCCCATGCTTTCCCTCCCGTAGGGTGACCATATGTCAGGAAAAACCAGGACATGTCAGGATTTTTGGTAACAAATCCGGGAAAGGGGGGAAATTATGAAATTTGAAGAAAAATCAGGATTTTCCCCATCCCCCCAAAGGGCAGCTCTACTTTATAGTCATTGGGAATTACCAAAAATGCTTACAGATCTGTCATTTTTAAAGATAAAGAGATGAAACTTGGCACCATGATAGCCCTTAAGTAGGGCTTTGGCAATGCCAAATTTGAAGCAGTTCCGTTCATCTGTTGATTTTTAGATTTTTTTTTTAAGTTTGAGGTTTTTAAATTATTATTTTTCAAAACAATCATTTTTAAAGATAAAGAGATGAAACTTGGCACCTTGATAGCTATTAAGTAGGGCTTTAGCCATGCCAAGTTTCAAGCAGATCTGTTCATCAATATTTAGGATTTCTTTAAAAAAATGAGGTTTTAAAATTATTATTTTTAAACCATCATTTTTTAAGATAAGGAGATGAAACTTGACATCATAATATAACTTATGTAGGGCTTTAGCCATGCCAAGTTTCAAGCAGATCTGTTCATTCATTGATTTTTAGGAATTGTTTAAAATTTGAGGTTTTGAAATTATGGGTTTTTTTAAAAAAAAAGTACAGCAAAAGCTACAAAAGTAGGAGTTAGTGAAGTTATTTTCAGATACATTGGAAGTCTCACTTGTTAATTCAGTGATTTTAACATAAGATGTTATATAGAACAGATTTGTCTTTATTGTGTGCTGGAAAATCAGACATGTGACCGAGCTATGTTCAGGTGGGCACACCCCTTGGTGTTAGACATGCCCCCCTGGGGGCAGACATGTTGGTGGGGATGCTCCCTTGGGGGCCCACTGTGTTGTCCTCCTTTTTGGTTTCCAAAATATGGTCACCCTACTGTTGGTTATAGAGATCCTAAGGCTAGCTGTTTCCCAAATTCCCATGCATTAACTAGCTAACTGCAACAATGCAATTCCCAACAATGATAACTATGATTTAAATAGAAAAACAACACATCTCACCTTAGTGGAGAAACCTGACCAGGTGATCTGCGTATTTGCCCCTTGGTCTGCTGTCCAGGTGCCAAGTGCAGTGGGTAACTTCAAAGCACCTGCTGCTCTCCTTCCTTATGGTTCTTTGACTTTAAACAGACTTGGATTGGACAGCCCATCAAACAGAAGACACCTTCAAACAGAGGGCTATCCTCTGTCAAACAGGCCACTTGGCCATGCTGTGACCTAGTCAAACCAGGCACATAGGCAGGAGTAACAAGCAATTTGGTCCTTGGCCTGTTTTCAAAAGGCCTCTGTATGTGAACCGTTCAGACCTCAGGCTAAAGCAATCTGTCCCTTCCTTGGCAGCCCACTGCATGAGAAGGAAATGGGGGGATAGAAAAGGGGTGGCAGAAAGAGAAAGAGGAAAGGGGTGGTCCATTCACTTTGGGGTCAGATCATGCAAGCAAAGAGCAAGGAACAGCAGTGCAACTACTGGCTGGGACACCTAGTTCAACCATCTTTGGAGGAGCTATTCTGCCCTTATTGCATGACTTTTGTTATTAGGGATAGAAACAAACCATTCCAAATGGCTGTGGAAGGGAACCTAATGTGGTATTTATAATCCACCATTAGAAGATCTCTCATGCAAAAGAGATGCAGATTCAGACCACAGCTGAAGGTCAACAACTGATTTGCCTGCATCTTACTCTAGCTTTAGGCAAAGCCTTTCTACCTTCCGAATGGCAGGTGTGCAGCAAAAACAATGAATCATGCTAAAGACATCTGCCATGTATAAGGATAACCATCAACAGGCTGGAACAGCAGGCTCTATTCTCAATTTGGGGGTAAAGGTTGTCATGGTTACCAAAGCAGCTATAGGAGGCAATCAATCAAACCCACAAAACCTGATTTGGGCTTGTTAGGGGAACTTCAAATTCAAAGTAAGATTAACTTCTGAACCAATTAATGGAGTGACCACCCTGGGGTAACATCAACAGCTACATATTTGGTAACTATAGCAACCTTGGCCAGGCTGATTTGAAATGTATAAGGAATTTTATTTATAAGAATAAGAATTTATTTTATGTCTTTAGTCCAATAGTAACTCTGTTGGTCTTTTTGTTAAGGCTAAGTCTGTCAGTAACCGTCATGCTTAACTTGATATCCCTTGGTTGTTTATTCATAATCCTTTTGTTACTAATTTAAGGCTTATTCATAATATTAGCATTATTACATATCATCTCATTTCATTTGTAACCTGCCATTCATGCTTTGAACTGTTATAATCCCCTCATGCAGAAGTTGTCAAGTGCTTGAAGCTTCCTACTTGGTCTTTTTTATGCCATGAAGGATTTGGGGAACACCAGACCATCTGGAGAAACGAGGAACACTGAGGACCTAGAGGAGAAGAGGGCCCAGAAATGGCGTATGGGTTTCTCACCATGTGCTGTGTTTCTCCTGGAAAGTGAGGCTGAGCAGCAGTATTCCTCTGTCCCATTTACCAAAAATAGGATAACATTTATGGGTGCAATCCCATGCATGTTTAAACAGGAAAGAAACCCCTGCACTCCCAGCATTCCCCAGCCAACATAGCCAGTGTAGCTGGCTGGGGAATGCTGGGAGTAGGATATTTTTCTGTCTGAACATGCACCAGATTGCACCCTTACTCTTTGGTTTTCTGCTATGGAAGTGGCCCTATCTCAGGGGCAGGCAGCCTGGTACTGTCCTCCAGATATATTGTACCAAAACTGCCATAATCCCTGACCATTGGCCATACTGACTGGAAGTGATGGGAGTTGTAGTCCAAAACATCTGGAGGGCACCGGGCTGTCTACCTCTGCTCTATACAATCAGGCTATAAGAAATGTGGCCCTACCACATTTACAAAAAGTTCTTCCCTGGGAAAGCTGTGCAAGGCGAGGGCTTTGGATGTGGGAAGTCACAGACGTTGTGGTCAGCATGCAGAACAGCCTCCCTCAACCTGGTGCCCTCCAGGTGATTTGGACTTATTTATTTATTTATTTCATTTCTAACCCGCCTCTCCATCCAGATTGAGGTGGGGAACAACAATAAGTATAGATATAAAATAGATAAAATAGATAAACCATTAAAACAGATAAAAACAAATACATTACTAAAAACATCTTAAAATTCAACTGGGTAGGCCTGCTGGAAGAGAGCAGTCTTCACGTCTCTCTTAAATTCCAGAAGACTGCTAATTTGTTGAATCTCCTCCGGCAGGCCATTCCACAGTCTGGGGGCAGCAGAAGAGGAGGTCCTCTGGGTAACACTCGTCAGCCTAGTTCTGGCTGATTGAAGTACATTCTTCCCAGAGGACCTGAGTGTGCAGGGTGGATTATATGGGAGAAGGCGATGCCGCAGGTAACCTGAACCCAAACCATGCAGGACTTTAAAGGTAATAACCAACACTTTATACTTCACCCGGAAACTAATTGGCAGCCAGTGGAGTGATTTTAAGATTGGTGTTATGTGGTCACCCCTAGGTGTACCGGTGACCAACTTGGCTGCCATATTTTGAACTAATTGAAGTTTCCGGACTAGGCACAAAGGTAGCCCTATGTACAGTGCATTGCAGAAGTCGAGCCTCAAAGTTACCAGCACGTGCACTACCATCTTTAGGTCTTCAGCTGCTATCAGCCCTAGCATGGGCCATGGTCAAGAATGCTGGGAGTTGTAGTCCAAAACATCTGGAGGGCACCAAGATGTGAAGGCTGACGTTGTGCATCACGTCAATGGATTAGTTGCTTCTCAGATTGCATAATGCAGCAGCTTTGCCTTATGCTGTGCAAAAGCTGCTTTGGTATTTCACTGCCCATGGCCAGTCGCTATGCAGTGTAGGCTGGCAGCTCTGATTTTGGTGGGGCTGTGATTCCATTCTGGGTGTTAGTCAGAAACACCCAGAATGCTAAAGGAGCTACCCAAGATGCTGAACCTATCCCCAAATTGGGTTCAGCACCTTGGCTAACTCCTTTAGAATTTTGGCTGGTTCTGACTGAAACCCAGAATGAAATCACCGCCCCACCAAAATCAGAGCCAACAGCCTAACCTGCATGGGGGTCATGGGGATAAAATAATGATTTTTCACATGCATACAACCCCAAATTGGTGTGCTGGACTCTTTCTTGACACTGTTTCTATTCTCATTAAAAGGAGAGCCTTGCACTGCTGTAGCCAAAGCAACATCCTATCTAAAGCAAGTAAACACATCTGCAGTCTTCAGATGGTGTCTGGTTTTTTTTCTCAGAAATTCAATTTTAGTATCTAGGACTTGCAGAAAAACAAACAAAATCCCACCCCCCACCCCACATATTGGCAGTTTAGAGCAACTGCTCCCAATTATTTAGTTCATGACACTCTTCCTCTCACAGACTTCTAACCATGTTGGGCGTGAAGTTGAATGGGATTAGACAAATGGAATTAGACAAATTCATGGAAGATAAGGCTATCAGTGGGTGCTAGTTATGATGATTATTTATTAGCTCCAGTATCATAAGAACATAATAAGAGCCATGCTGGATCAGACCCATGGTCCATCTAGTCCAGCATTCTGTTCACACAATGGCCAACCACCTGTCGCCGAGGAACCCACAAGCAGGATATGGGTGCAACAGCATCCTCCCACCCATGTTCCTCAGCAACTGGAGTACATAGGCATATATGATGCTGCAGGTAGCATATAGCCATCAGGACTAGTAGCCTTTGATAGCTTTATCCTCCATGAATTGGTCTAATCCCTGTTTAAAATTGATGGCCATCAGTTTTAGCAAATTCCCCTGAAAGGGGAAAGCGTGTCATTCCCAGACATTATAGAAAAGGCCCTGATTGGAGTAGTGGAGGGTGGGAATGACACACTTTCCCCTCCTCCACCCCATTTCGGGCCTTTAAGGTGGTGGTGGTGAATGACATGCATCCCAGAGGCCCCTGAAAGCTGCTTTCCCACCCCCACCCCACTGGCTGTCCTCTTTTTTAGTTTCCCAAATGTGGTCACCCTACCAAATCAAACCCTGTAGGATTTCCCAGATGACCATGCCCCCTTCTCCTGACTACCAACCATTGGGTGATTTCCCAGCTTTCCCCCCCCCCTCATTCTAAAAAGTTAAAATGCCTCTCCTAAGGGCCCCTAAGCAGTTAGAGCTGTAAACTGATATATGCTGGTATTTTTGGCCCCACCTCTTGTGCCTTTGACCCCACCCACCACTGAAATGTAGCCCCTGAGTTTCCTCTGCAATGGAATTTGACTCTTGGCCTAAAAGAAGCTCAACACCCCTGGCATAAAACATTGGTCGTACGGTTTACAAAGTCTCAAATTTCAGAAGGGAATTGAAGCATTACTTTCTATCTGTAAATAAATTATTAGAGTTGAATGATATATGCTTATGTGCTGCACTTCATCAGTGACTTCAAAATCAGCTTTCAAGGCCAAACTTTTGACAGCATTCTTTTAATAGCTATCAGTAAGGAGTATGCAAAGCTGTACGGAAAATGTTTTTGCTTCTGCTATGAGCACAGTTGCCCTCTACTGGGCCAAAATTAGGTAAGCAAGTGGCTAAATTCAGAATCCAGTTGTGTCACCAATGACTTTAATGGACTGTAGTTGGGATTTCCAAGAGCTTTTAATTAGCCTTTTCTTTTTATAAGAAAGAAGTTAAAAAGAAGAGATCAGTTATAATGCTGGTGGGAGAAATTAGCAATATATTTTCTTGTACCATCATGATTATGAATTTAGAATGGAATAATTTTGTGCAAGAATTGCTTGTCATATAGTTGTAGTTTCTCCTGTCTATATGTTTATTGACTAGACAGAATCATTTGTCTTATCTCGAGGAAGAAGACAGTGCATATTATTCTGTTTAGATCAACAGTTCTTATTCTGTCTATTCTGCACTTTAAGATAGCCCCAGAAACCATGATGAAAATAATATGAAAAATATTGAATGGATGAAGATGTCTTAGAAGTTTCCACTAGAATTCAAAGAGCCAGCCAATCTTTCACTGTACATTTTAATACCCTTCATTTTAAGAACCTTCCTTTTATACAGCAAATGTACAAAACAACACAGCACTCAATAACACACAAAAAGAAGGAATTACGTGTAATAATAACTAGAAACAAATGCAGGATAATGAAGTGCACATTTTGAAACAAGCAACCCAATCTGATGCATGTTTACTCAGAGGTTCCACAGAATTCAATGGGCCTTATCTCTTGGTAAGCATGCTTAGGGAGCATCTAGACATATGTAATCAGAGCATTGTGCCAACTATGGAAGTGCAGAAACCATGATTTGTTCAGAGCTACAATTGTCTCTCAAAGATTAAGCTGAGAGGAACTCCATTCCTCCTGTTTGCAGCCAAAGCTGGTTCCCTGTGTCTCTTTCAAAGCCACTTCCCACTCTGGAACAGCTTTTTCAACTTACTAAAAATGATAGTGTTTACCTTTTTTTTTAAAAAAAAAAATGAACAATGAATGTGAACAATTGATAAAGATGCTGGGCTTAAAATAAAGAAAGAAGTGGGCAGCCCAGTGCAAGCTCCAGGTTTAGGAGAGCCCTTGGGCATGACACCATCCATATGCTCCCCTCTCCTCAGTGTACCTATCTTCTCATTCACTACCATTGTCACCAGCTACTATTGCTCCTCATCTTCTTTCTCATTACACTTACAACTTGCTTGCTTGCTTGCTTGCTTGCTTGCTTGGCAGGCAGGCAGGCAGGCAGGCAGGCAGGCAGGCAGGCAGAGAGCCAGTGAGCAAGGAGGCAGTGGCATCTCTTGCTCCTCTTTCTCACCACCACCACCATTGTCATAGCTGAAGCTGGAGGCAGAGAAACAAGCAGGTTTCATGGTGAAGAGGAGGAGCAACTCCTGGGAGCTCTTATCAGTGGGCTCCTGGTAGGTGTGGTCTTTTGGCAGGTGCCTGATCATGCCTATCTGTGATGCTGGCACTGGGGCGGCCAACTGGAAGTAGCCGGAGAGGGAAGGCAATCAACTAAATCACCATTTGATTCACTAAGTCATAGGTTTTCCAGACGTGGGAGGAAGGCAGGCTCACCCTTCTCAAGCAATATGTGATATGATGATTTTTGTTTCTGGGTTTGTATGCAACCATAGATGAAAAGCAGAGGGCTTCTACAGCAGTGCAAAAAGCTTGGTTGAAACTTCATAGATGGATGAATGGAAACAAGTGGAGCAAATCAGGTTCCAAAGCAGGAAGCATTTGAGGAAAAGACTTTTTCCATGGCTTCCCACACGCTGCCTGTAAGCAAAGAAAATAGTGGTTATGAATTAAAAAGGTAAGCCAACTAGAGTGGTGCTTACAAAATAGAGTACAGAAATATTCTGATCCTAGATGTTAGGATCAGCCTACCATAGATGATAGTTGCTCATTTCAGCAAAGCTTAAGCATGGGAAGGATATCCTGTGTATTTTCTCAAACAGAAAACCATTTGCTAGAGAAAACAGTGATTGGGGTTATTAAGGGCCGATTCTTCCATTATGGTCTCAATTTCCCTACGGACAAGGGAGGATAATCTATTACAAGCTGTCATGTTCTCCCATCCTAACAACAAAGAAAAATTCAATGAAAGGGTACTATGTCAGTCACTGCGCTAGCAAATTGTTTTGTTTTTGCTATCTCTCTCTCTCAAACTGCAGGAAAGGAAACGGAATAAAGCTAGTTCACAGAGAAGATAACATGACAAGACTTCTCTTCTCTTACAGACTGCTTCACTGTTCATTAGGGATGGGTAACTATTTTGTTTCAGTTCGGTTTAAATAAGAATTTACCAAATGTTCTCCATACACAGGATAAAAAAAGCTTCAGATGTGTGTTGTTGTTTTTAAAATACATGTGGAAGCAACCAAAACTGACAGGTTCAGTCATTCAGGTCCAGGAATCTGAGTTCTTTGCTCTCAAAAGTCTGGGTTTGAATCCCTGTGTGTTCCACCATGTCAATTGAGGCTGCCGCTTCTTTTTTTAGGGTTGCCACTTCTTTGCTCTTTATTAGCTCTATGGCAGGCAAGCACAACATGGTCCTCTCAATGCTGGAACAACTGAACTTAGTGAATTTGGCTGGTACAGATGGGTGAGGATTTTGTTTCAGTTCAGTTTTAGTAAGAACTTACCCAAATTTACAAAGTTCTTCATATTTGGGAGAGAAAGACCTTGAGAATTTTATTTTTTATAAATCTGAACGTGGAAGAAAAAAGAACTGACAGATCAGCCCATCCTTCCTTCTCTTTCAGCTCCAGGCACTTGGACACTTCACCAGATTGCTTTTGATCTTCATAGTTAGCCTTCACACAGCAGCCTCAGTGGGCTGAGAGGAGTCAGCCCCACCTCCATCAATCACTGGGACAGCTTACCTGTTGGCCTGGGACTTGTCTCTCAGTGTTTCTTATATTTCATTGATCAAAAAAAGGTCAACGTGAACATGCTCAGTTATGCAAGAGACAGTTTGTCAAATCTGCTAGCTTTCTGCTGCCTTGCACTTGGAGACGTAGATTGCTTGGACGGCATTCGTGTTGGGCTCTTGAAGCCACAGTTCTTTTTTATTATTATTAATGTCTGCTTGCCTCTGAATTGCTTCCTCTCCTGTATCTGAGCCTCTGGATTTTTATGACTTAGTTCTAGGCAATACATTTTGTCCTGGAGACAGGACAGGGTGTCTGCCTGTGTTGGCACTGGTGTCGAACTCTGCCTGCCTAGAATTGTGAGTGCTCTTATTGTTCCCCCCTATAGTAACATAATTTGTTTGTGTTGTGGCATTGAAATGTAGGGTGGGAAAGATTGTTCTACAGTAGTGTTTAGACTTGAACTGGAGAGAAGTGGGCCAGATTTAGTGGTGGATGAATTAGTTCATTTCTAGTCCATGTCAGTTTCACATGTGTTCATTCATAAATCCATTCCACACCACTTCTACATGAATCTGCAACCAAAAAAAGAAAACAACAAAGAAAAAAAGGATGAACATTTGTATTATTCTGAATGTGTTTTTGTATGAAATACCATTTTAAAACACATTTTACTATAACGTATCCATTTTTTTACAAAATATATCCTAAAACTAAAATATGCATTTTATACACATGGTGGTACATTGTTTGAGCCAAGAAGTGTGTCACAAAATTTGGAGAAGTGTGGAAATGGAAGAACAGCTGTATTCCTATCTGTGTGTTAGTCCAAGAAGTGTGAATCAGTTTGTCTCACATAAAAATGTGGACCAAACAAAATCCTCAAGTACCCCTAGTCAGAATCCCTGCTTTGAGATTTACTGGGTGACTCTGGGTCAGTCATACATGCTCAGCATATCCACCGTATCCACATTCCCAGCATATTTCTCCCATTTACAGTATATCCTGGCTCTCCAAATAAGCAATTATTTTAGCAATTATGTAAGGATATATGAGGCATTAACATTGCCATGAGTCCCATAAGAACAATAGAAGAGCTATGCTAGATCAGACCAAAGGTCCATCCAGTCCAGCATTCTGTTCACACAGTAGCCAACCAGCTTCCCCCGCAAAACTCACAATTAGAACATGAATGCAGTAGCACCTGCCTGTTCATCTTCCACAGCAACTGGCACTAATACTGGAGGTACTATGAAACTACCAGGACTAATAGCCATTTATGGCCTTAATCTCCATGAGTTTGTCTAATCTCCTTTCAAAGCCATCCAAATTGCTGGCCATCATTACAACTTGTGATAGCGAATTCCATAGTTTTAACTATGTGCTGTGTTAAGAAGTACTTTCTTTTGTCTGTCCTGAACTTCCCACAAGTCAGGTACATCCACCAGCCATTATGAACATGGCTACTCTTTCCAATCGAGGAATGAGCATCAATTCCCATCATACAGTCAGTGTGTTGCATACAGTAGTGTTGCAAACTACTGTATGCAACTTTCTTCATTGTGGCATTTGCAGAAGGGGAACTAATAAAATGGCTACATAGCAGACTGCAAAGAGCAATCCCCATCAACCAGTGTCCAAAAAAATTGAGAGGGATGAAATTATTGAACAACATCTGGCAGAAGCTTACAAAGACTGCACCCATTTTAGTTCCTCATTAAAGGGATGTAAAATTCAAAGGGAGCTGCAAAAGGGGAAAAGAACCATCTAGCCATGTGCACATTAAAAGAGGAAGTTCCAATGTGATCAAATTATATTTTTTACTACTAGATGGGCTGGATACAGCAGCTAAAAGACATAGATTCATATATAGTTGCTCATATAAACAGTCAAAGGTTTGAAGCCAAATATACTGCTTGACATGCTAACCTTTTCAATACAGAGATGAATCTTCATGTTGGGAGTAATCACCTGGGAAACGGGTCATCTGCATCATCCAGAAAAATGGGGGTGACTGTTTTACCATCCCTTTGTTTTCCTATAGCCAGGAAACCACCAAACATTTGGCAGTTAAGGGGAAGGGGGATGGGTAATCCCAGAGGGCTGGATCAGGACCCCAGATGGGCCAGATGTGACATGCAGGCCAGAGGTTCAAAACCCCTGTCTTACAATGTATGACAGGTGGATCTTGGGAAGCTAGAAGCCCTACTCAGGCATTTTGCTTTAGGGAATAATGAGAACACAAGAGAGGGAGGGAGGATGAGCTGATCTTCAGGTTTCTGCATTGCATGGGGACACAAATACTAAAGCTACCTCACTGCAGAGGTTTGTCATCAACATGTGAAGAGTGAAAAGGATGGCAAGGGTTGTGTGGGGAGAGCTAGCATGCTTGCTCTTGTTCTCCCCCTTAATGTGTTTATTATCCCCTAAAGCAGAATGCTTGAATAGGGCTAGCAATCCATGACAATACATTGACACACAACTGATTGGCCTTATTTAAATACCCAAGGTCAACAATTTTGGGATGAGCCGAGGCTTTTCATATAATGTAGAGGAAACTGAACACAGTTCTCTTATGAGACAGAAAAATGTACAATTAATGTACAATTTGTATGCAAAGCTCTATCAGGAAAAGTCTTTTTTTGTTTTGTTTTGAGTTCTGCTTTCCAAGCACAGATTCATGTATTATAAAAAGAGCACCAGCTGATTCTGGCTGCATTTCTGTCTCTTAAATACTTCATCAATGGTTGCTTAGATTTAAGGTTCTGGATCTTATTGCACACTCGTTCTTTTGTTCAGGATATGAACGAGTTAAATATCAGACAACAGAGAAGGTTTAGAATGAAAGAGTTAAAATATTGTGAGAATACAGATGGTAAAGAACATATGTAATTTGCAAAGATGTAATCACAACAACAGGTGCTACTTACAGTGTGAATATGCTGTGGATTTATCAGCTGCTAGATTCTTTTTTAGAAAAAAGGATTTTGAATTGCTGGAAATGCAGCAAGCATTTTGTGAAAATTCTTTCATTTCCCTTCTAATTTCAGTGGCAAGTCCGATTTTCTGTATCAGGACAATTTTTCAAGTGTCAACAATCCCTCTTCTTTCAGGAAATTTCCTTTTCACTTAGGGATACTGAGCAATTTTGCCCATTTTTTAGAATCACCTAGGACACATATCCATAAGGATGTTGGAGCATTCCACAACAGGTACAAATGAGATTGGATTTTTGTGAATCAAACCTGCAGATTATGCAGCGAACCAGCTCTTTCCAAGACATGTGGATTCCATAGTCTTGGAGACCAGGTTTATTAAAAGCTTTTTTGGGGATGCACAAATGTACCTTTGTACAAGGACACATTAGTCTTAATGTACATGTGCAGAAGTGTGGGCTTGTGCAAGTGCACATTACAAATGAACAAAATTCTCATATAAAAAACTGATTCCGCCAATGAATGGACAGTAGAATGAAAGACGCCTGACAATCCATGAAACACAGTTGGAATGGAATTAAGGAAATCAGAACATCTCTAAATATGCAAGGCTATTTCTGATTGTGACAATTGTTTCTTTCTGTTTGTGGCAGCTTCCTCCTTGTGGTGAAGACGCCTCCTTCTCTTGCTTCCCATGGAATGAGCCACAATTTTGAATGCCTCTGAAAAACACCTCAATTTGAGTTGAGAGATGACATGCAAAATTTTTAGTATATTATTTGTGACACATCTCTTACCCTTTCCCCGAGAAGCTTAGGATAACTGCCGTAGCAGTGGTGCTGGTAGAGCTGGACATCAGGGCCAAAGTTCAGGGAGTCCCAAATGACTGCCCAGACAGTGGCAAATGATGTGTAGCGAACAGGCCTGGACCAGCACCAGCACTTGGCCTGGCATGAGCATGACGGATCCCATCAGATCTGAAGCTGCTCACCGCAACATCCTTTCTTTCTACTTAGTTTTTTAAAAAAACATTTTATAGGCAGGGGATGGTCAGGCAGGCATGCACATGGTTCCAGATGCTCGCTTGATTTTATTTTTACGTTAAAATTATATTATCCCTTTCTACAACAAAATGGTGCTTCTTCCCAAGTAAAAGTGTTTAGCATCAGAGCAGCAGAAACAAATCCATTTCATTCCTGTAGTCATGATGGTACTATGGTTTAAGTGGGTTTAAGCAGATGTAAAGCATGGAAGAGCAGTGGAAGGAGGAAGTGAGAAGTACCAGCTTTAGAACTACCAACCTTCTGAAGTGTGTGTGTGTGTGTGTGTGTGTGTGTGTGTGTGTGTAAGTAAGAGCATTCAATCCAGGGTCTAAAATTACCTAGCTGAACCACTGTGAAGTAGCTGGGCAGATGTGTACACTAGTTCCAAATGGTAACAAATGGGCAAGTAGCTGGCATACTTTGGCAGACTCCTTGAACTTGAGATCTTCAGCCAAACAAGCTGCTCTGAGATATATATATATATATATATATATATATATGGGTAAAGTGTTAATGCAAATGTATTAATTATTGAAAGAGTCTAAATAACATGAGAAAGTCTAAGCAGGGTTTTATAATGATTAGTTATTCTTTTTCATGGCAGGGAATTTTCCGAGGAAAAGATTAGCTAGAGAATTAACGCCTCTGACTTTTGTACAGTGAAACTAGCATTAAAAGAAGAACCATAAAGAAACAACTTAGAAAAGGGATATAGTGCCAGCAGGGTTTCAGAAAGGAAGTAAAGATGACTTGGCGGGAGGATGGAGAGGACTCTCTTTATTTTAATATGGTTTTGGGCTCAGCTTCCTCTTAAAATCTTAAAAAAAAAAACCATGGATGAGTAGCCCTATAATAAAATACAGTTAGTATACTCCATACCATAAATTTACATTTTGGGATTAATTGATATATGGTTCAGCAGTAAACAATTGATATTTTTTTAAATGGTGGGAGGAAGGAAGGAAGAATTGTTGGAGACTCAAGACTGCTCAGATGTCATTCATTTATTATTTATTCCTTAAGACGCACAATCAATGCAGTACAATCAAAATCACTGCTAGAAAACCATGCCTTTTCTTTCTTGTGTGTGTACATGTCTGATATGTGTGCAGCATGAAAGAAATGTGCTTACTGTGTGAAAAGGAAAATGTATCATGTGTATCCTCGGAGGCACTCTTTTTGTTATTTCTTCACATCTGAGAACTGATATCCAAAACTGGCTATGGAACTCAGTTTTTGGGATAGGAAATCTCCAGGAATTTGGCAAGATACTATAATCAGGAACCCTACAATCATGGGAAAGGATTATTATTATTATTATTATTATTATTATTATTATTATTATTTTGTAAGAGAGCAGTCCTATTGTTCCTGGGAGAGCATCCGAGGGACTACAGGATTAGGCTGTAGGCACTGCTCTGACCTCCGGAGGGGGACTCTGGGCTCCGTCCCCCTACCATTGCCTCTTTGCAAGTGCCACAGAAACAACTGCCCTGGCTGCTCCCTGAGATCATAAATGCAGCCTCAGAGGGAAGGAAAAGGGGACAGTCTGATGGGCGGGGTTGAGAGAGGAGAGGGCAGGAAATGAGAAGTCCTATGACCTCTCTAGCCCCAGCCCATTTTGTACCCCTCTATCAGGTCTCCCCTTAGCCTTCTTTTTCCAAGCTAAACAATCCCAGCTATCATATGCTTCCCTCATATGGGAGATGCTCCAGCCTCTTGATCATTTTAGTTGGCCTCTTCTGCCTTACGTGGAGTTAGACCATTGGCCCATTCTAGCTCAGTATTGTCTACTCCTATTAACAGCAGCTCTCCAAGATTTCTGGCAGATGCTTTCAACCAAAAATCCCAAGGGACTGTGATTGAGTCCTCCTGAGCTAATATCCTTTTTCATGTATCTAATCCCAGAAGTCCTACTTGGCAAAAACTAACATTGAAGAGATGCCACCAACCCTGATCAGCTTGCAAATGATGTGCTTTGTCAAAGCGGATGTGATTAAGATGAGCCACAGACTGGTTGTTATATTAGTTCAACTGACTTAAATATAGAAAAAGCTACAATGAATCCCAATTCCCTGCAATCACATCCCCACACACAAATTCTAAGAGCAGCATCCATTCCAGATTTCCTTAGAAGGAAGCCTCCAAATGTGGATAGAGGGACATTTTTCTCCCTCTCCCATAATAGCAGAACCCGAAGCTCATTGATGGGAAGTTCAGGACAGATAAACGGAAGTTCTTCACGCAGTGCTTAGTTAAACTGTGGAATTCGCTACCACAAGTTGTAGTGATGGCCACCAATTTCAATGGCTTTAAATGAGGGTTGGATAAATTCCTGAAGGAGAAGGCTTTCAATGGCTACTTGTCCTGATGGCAATGTGCTACCTCCAGTATCAGAGGCAGTAAGCCTATATATACCAGTTGCTAGGGAACATGGGTGAGAGGGTGCTGTTGCATCCATGTCCTGCTTGTGAATTCCTGGTTAACAGCTGATTGGCCACTGTGTCAACAGAATGCTGGACTGGATGGGCCCTTGGTCTGACCCAGCATGGCTGCTCTTATGTTCTTGTTTATACTTTCCTAGGCTGGATTCCCTTCACTTGGCACAGGCACTTGCTTCTGCTACAGCATATTTCCTATGCCGCATCCATTCTTTACCCCCTCCTCTCTGTTTCCTCTGCCTGCTCTCTATTCTTTTCCCCATACCTGCTTGCCATTCATCTTATTCTGTTATAGTCCATTCTCTGCTGTTTCCAATCATGCAAGTGGTAGTGGATTCTGTATCCACAAAGTCATTCAATACTGCAGTAAGCCTATGTAACCTGTTGCTGGGGAACATGGGTGGGAGGGAGCTGTTGCACTCAGGTCTTGTTTGTGGGTTTCCCAAGGACAGCTGTTTGGCTACTGTGTGAATGGAATGCTGGACTGGATGGGCCCTTGGTCTGACCCAGCATGGCTCTTCTTATGTTCTTATGAAGGTATAGCCAAAAACAAACAAAGAAAGAAACACCTCCAGCCAATAATTATGACCTGCAAGGCCTCAAGAACAAGAATTCTCCCACTCCAGAATTTATGCAAAGGAAATAACCAGAACCTATCAAGAATATCTGGTTAATAATTATATGGAACAAATGTGCTGAAATAAAATGATTCGAGGGATTGTTGCCAGACTTGTTGTCACTACTAAAAACACATTTGGCACAGTGATTTATGCAGTAGAATTTAAGAGCAAGAATGAAGTTCTGCATATTGATTCTAAGGAACTGTAGGAAATGTCACCAATTCAACAAGAGCTTGTTCCATGATGGCGTCTGCTTCCAGTTGACTGAATAAAATTACCTAATAGTGGAAACAGAAGTTAAGTCCATCCATTCTCAGAATGCCTTAATCTTAGTTATTGGACCTGAAGTTGTCATCAATCATGGCTAGTTCTAGAGGGCAGACCCAGTTGGGCAAAGGTCTGGGACCTATAGAGGCGAAGGGGGATCCATTCAGAGTTGAGTAGAAAGACTCTCAATGGGGAAGGGGGAAAACATGCAGAGACAGCTCCAGGGCAGGTGGTTACCTGAGGAATGTCTCGTATTTGCTTCTACACAGCCTAACGTGCTTTTTCTCCCTCTCCTTTGACCACCATTCTGTTCTGCCAGTTAGTCTGCCTATTTTCAATGCCTGCTTATGTCGGGAATGGGGGTTCTAAGTGATGACTGGGGTAGTTATAAAGTGTAACACAGCAACTAAACACTCCCACATGCTGCAATCTTTCCTTATAGTGGTTGCAGCAGTTGTTCCATCTCCTTGGTGATTTTAGTTGGCCTTTTCTGCACTTTTTCCAACTCTATAATATCCTCTTTTTAGGTGCAGCAACCAGAACTATACTCAGTATTCCAAGTATAGTCACACCACAGATTTGTGTTGTTGTTGTTACTATTTATTACATTTCTATACCTCCCCATAACTGAAGATTAAGGGCAATATGATTTTGGAAGTTTTATTTTCGATCCCTTTTCTATTTATAACCTAACATGGAATTTGCCTTTTTCACAACAGTTGCATACTCAGTTGGCATCTTCGAAAGACATATGTAAGAAAAAAATATAACAGCCACTAGATTAGAGGCTATATTGGGTCCCATGAGATCATTAAAAAGCCCAGTATGTTCTATTGATCCAACCCCAAAAACATAATGAATAGCTGTCATATAGATGTTTCTGTCCCAAGATCTTAAAACAAATTAAGTTCATATTCTGATTCAATTCTGAGTGCTCGATAGAAGAGACACAGAGCACATCCAGAAATGGCAGCTATACAACTGCCTAGGCATACATTTACGCAGTATGCACTGTTTCTCTGTTGTGTACATGGCCTTCCAGTGCTGCTAGAATAATCTGGATCAAGGCATTTGGCACCTCCAAGAAATAAGGAAACACAGAAGAGAGGTAGAAATTGAAAGGTGGGAAATAGAAGATTATTATGCACAGAATAACACTCTGTTCTGGAAACACATTAATTGGAAGTAGGTCGTGTTGCTTTCCATGGGATATAGAACTGATTCCATCAAAATTTGGCTCTTGTGGGATGTGTGAAGTCATTGCATGGGTGCCACCTACATAATGGAAGTTGGGCTGCAATTTCTTGCAAGCATATAGCATAAAATACAATTGTGCCCATCGACTGGAGAAATGGCACCTGCCAGCTGAGTGAAATTCCACTCCATCCTACATCCATTGCCCGCCCCCAATCTGCAGGAGAAGAAGACAAGAGAGAACTTCCTCTTGAGCAACATTAGATGCAACCCATAAAAAGAATGAAATTTGCTATTGGACTCAGAATTCACTATCCTAATCATCTAAGTTTTCTTTTTAACAAACAATCAAACCCAAGTTTTGACCCATTATGGATGGGCTGATTGTCATAATACTAACCCAGTGTTTATTTAAACCATAGTTTGTTGCCTTACCCAGGTTTTGTCTGGCAGATGATCAAAGAAACAAACAAGCAAAACATTGTTTGCTTCCTCAGTCCCTGGCTTGTTTGTTTCCCTCCATCTTCACCTGCTCCGCCCAATTTTCCAAATGCCAATGCAGTACTGGCATGTAAAGAGACTGGGGTTTTATTACTCTGGCCTGCTCCCTGGTGAAACAACTCATGAACAATGCAAAATTCTGGGTTCGAATGTAATGACAACCCATGGTTTAAAGAACCCCCAGTTGACAACCCAACAATAAACTATGGTTCTCTTCATGGGGTGTTCATGGGGTGTTCATGGTTAACAACCCATAGTTAATTCATATTTTCAGGTTCGCATGTAAGGAAAATAGTTTATCACGTGCAAACCAGGTCATTGTCTTAAAATCTCAAATGCTAAGGAGTGGGTTACATCAGATTACCAGTCGCCAGGTAGTGGGGTTTTAGTGATTTAGATAGTTCCTTGCCCCTCTCCATGACTAACAGTACACAATTATGCAAAATATGCAAATAGTTGTTTAAACATTTGTTTACATCATATAATTTATTCAAGTAGAATGTGATTAGTTTGAGGCCTATTTTCATTGTTTTGAGCCTGTACAGATAAAAAGGGAGGTAATCATATATGCTATCCTGTGTTTCTTGATAATAACAATAATAATAATAATCCTGTAGTCCTACATAGATTCACCATTGTCACAAAAATGTCACACAGCAGAGAATAAGAAAAGATTATGCATTATATAATATCATTCCAATCCTGATTTGTAATTGTGATGTCATAGTCTTCCCCTCACCTTCCCCCAATGGCTGATGTTGGTCATGTTGGCATATTGTGTAATTATTACCATTATTCTTTATTATTTTTTGCCAGTCCATGTAGCGCTGATGATTTTTTCTGCAACAGTGGCAAAGCAACCTGTATCTTTGGCAGCTAGAAAATACCCTCCTGCTGGGTTCACATCATTTCCCCCCTTGGCTCACAATTCCCAACAGCTGTAACAAGGCCTTAGGGTGTCTGCAGTAATATATCCATAGTAACGGCTCAAAGGAGATGTTGCACCAGAAGACATGATACACACATTGTAATGCAGGCTGTCAGTCAGTCCCTGGTCTCTCTGCCCTGAAGGCAAGCGTCCAAGTGACTTCCATGAGGGCACTTTGCCATTTCAGCAGATGGACATGAGGGTAAGGAGCCAAAGAGCCATGTCTGTGCAACAGGGGCAGGCAATGAGGGTGTGATTCCTGGTCAAGAGTGTGGCTGCTGCTGCGGTCTTTGCTTAGCAAGCTATGGTTCAGGTAGTATGTCATTCCTAATTAAAGGTTTGGGATAGTTTCTTCGTTGAAAAGGGATACATTTTAAGGCTGCAAGATGCAGTGTCTGCATCAAGCCCAGAACACTTTCATATTCCGCAGGTGCTTTTTGCCTTCCCCAACTATTTTTGCAATTAGAATTCATTTGAAATCCTTTAAGGAGAATATAGTAAATAATAATAATAATAATAATAATAATAATAATAATAATAATAATAATAATTTATTTCTAAGCAGCCTTTCCCTCCGGATCGAGGCAGGGAACAACAATAAATATAAATACAAGGACCATAAAATAGATAAAACATTTAAAACAAGTAAAAACAAATAAAAACTAATACATTATTAAAAACATCTTAAAATTGAACTGGGTAGGCCTGCCGGAAGAGATCAGTCTTCACAGCTCTCTTAAATTCAAGGAGACTGCTAATTTGTCAAATCTCCTCCGGCAGGCCATTCCACAGTCTGGGAGCAGCAGAAGAGAAGGTCCTCTGGATAACACTTGTCAGCCTAGTTCCAGCTGATTGAAGTACATTCTTCCCAGAGGACCTGAATGTGCGGGGCGGATTATATGGGAGAAGGCGATCCCGCACGTAACCTGGACCCAAACCATGTAAGGCTTTAAAGGTAATAACCAACACTTTATACTTCGCCTGTAAACTAATTGGCAGCCAGTGGAGTGATTTTAGGATTGGTGTAATGTCGACACCCCTAGGTGTACTGGTGACCAACCTGGCTGCCATATTATTTATTATTATAATCGTGGTTGAATTTGGAGAAGGGCCATTTATATAATCCCTAGTCCATGGGTAGGCAATCTGGCACTTTCTAGATATTTTGGACTACAACTCCCATCAGCCCCAGCTAGCATGACAAATGTAAGGAATTATGGGAGTTCTAATCTCAAACAGCTGGACATTTACTATTTATTTATTTATTCATTACTTTTCTATACTGCTCAATAACCAAAGCTTTCAGCAATTAAAACCACAAAATACAGCATAAAATACAATATAAAATTCAGTGCATCTAATTCTGCAGACAATTGGGCTGTTCGACTGTGCACACTCCTATGCACACTCCCCTGAGAGTAAGGCCCAATAAACATAGTAGGGATCGCTTGTGGGCAAACATGACTCAGAATTAGGCTGTGCAGTTCAGAATGCAACCTCCAGATGACCAGAGAAGTCCCATACGCCCCTGACCAGATGTTAAGATCAACTGGAGAGGCCCTTCTCTCTGTCCCATCAACATCTGATGAGTTGAGTGGCTATGTGTCCTCTTTGCAGAGTACAGTACTCTGAAAGAATCTTCAGTTTGAAGGGCCATCCAGTCCAGATGCAGCTTAAAGACAAAGAACTTTAAGGCCTCTTGCCCATCACGAGTTAGAACCTGGACAGCAGACTGAACAGACAGGCATACTGGTCACAATCTTCCACACTATGGTGAGATGTACTGTATTTCTATTTAAATCATAATAGTTTGCATCTATTATGTGTACATTACCATATGTTTATAATTAGCATATGTCTATGCATATAAATTAGCATATGCTTATTCATATACATTAGTATATGCACTAATGTATACATATAAATTAGAATATGCAAATACATGTGGATTTTTATCCTCCTTGGGTGTTGCATCTCCTCTTTTTTGGTGATGCGTACATGGCCACCCTACAAACAAATATTTGTCAGGAGTTAAAGAAAGGGCCCTCTCATAGGCTGCATAAACATTGGAACTCCCTATTAAAAGAGACTAAGGCTCTTTCTACACCTAAGGGTGTAGAGGGAGGGAAGGGAGCATTCCCGGACTTACTTGTTTCTGGAATCATCCTCCACTTTCAAAACAGGAAGTGTGATGTCCCTGGAGGAAAGGAACATTGCACCCACCATTTTTTTTAAAGGGCCAGAGGAGCCAGGAGCACAGCAGAGAAGGTAAGAAACCTTTCCACACGTCCCACCCATGGCACCATCCTGGGGTTGGTGAAATTGCTTCCCCCCCATGTGGCTCTGTGCCCGTTTTAGAACCTGGGATGGCAGAGAAATCGGGATATCCCTGGTTTCGCTATCCCTAGGTTTTCCTGGGGTCATCTCTAGGTCATCCCCGGTTGCCTCCAGGATCCCCTGTGCATCATTTAGACGCACAGGGATGACCCAGGGATGACCCCAGGAAAAAAAGGCCAGTGTAGACATGGCCTTATTCAGCCCTCTCATTGATAGCCTCCCACTAGCAGGCAACTCCCTTTTTATTTAAACAGGCATTTGGGTTACTTTTAAACTATGGTGCTCTGTCTTTTTAATATAACTGTTTAAATGTTTAATTTTAATTACAATTTAATTTGTAACTAGCTGCCATTTTTTTCTAATCAACTCATCTCTAATTTTTTTGGGGGGCATTTTATTGTGCATTGTTTATTTCTTATGAAGATTGCTTTTCTTTCTGTTCTGTTAGCTCTGCTCTTTGTTGGGCATTTTATAAAGCAGGGGTATAATGTAATGGATGAATAAAATAGAATCAGGGCACAATCTTATGCGAATTTAGACAGAAATAAGTCCTACAATTCAGAGCATTTCTGAGTCACCCATGCTGGCTGGGGGATTCTGGAAGTTGTAGGATTTATTTCTCTCTAAACATGCAAGAAATTGCACCCTAGTTAAATGTTGTTTTTTGTGGGACTCATCACTGGCTCAGGATCATGGGAATTGTAGTCCAACACATCTGGTGATACCAGCTTGGGGAAGACTGAATTATAGAAATGGCTTCTCATTTAAAGTATTGGGGCTGGTTCAGACATTAGCTTCCTACATTTCTGATTTGTTATAAAATACCTGCCTTCATTTTTAAAAACTTTTCCTTTCGCTCAAGCAACCGCTCAAGCAGTTGTTCCCATTCTGATTTATGTCGGTTTTGAGAACATTTTTTAATAAATAAGCCATGGCTACTTCTGTGACAAAATTAATCAGAAGTGTGTTTGAAGCTATTGGAAAAATGTTACATGACCAGCCCATAGCTTTGTATTGATTACCGGCCCTCCAAGTACTTGAGGATTCAAGATCAATAAGTATAAGCCCATAGTTTTATGCCTACCTGATTGCTTGCACAGCATATTCCATGGCAGAAGTATTAGGCCTTGTTGAATCAAATCCTATCAAAGTCAATGGAAATCTTTCCACTTACTTTCAGGGTCAGGTTGCACTAACCTTTGGAGTTTGGGCAATCATTCTATGCACCAGTAATCAAGGCAGAAGTGAATTGTTCTGCTTTCACCATAAGAACTCCTTTGCCATTGAACTTAGGAGAGGAGCTGCTTCCAATATGAGTGTGATGCTAGAAAATCACATGTAAAAGAACTTGACTCTCATACCTGTCACTCTAATCAGACAGCTAAAAAGAACACAGATGGGAGTGAATGCTTAAGTGGCTTAGACAAAGAGCCTATCCACATTGCCCTTAAAACGACTTATATTCTGTTTAAAAATGTGGTTTTTGAAGTCGTTTCTAGGGGTGTGCATCGGATCGGATCGGATCCACGATCCGAATCCGATCCGCCCCAAAATTGGGAAAATCCGATCCAATCCGATCCGATCCGATCAACCTCCGATCCGATCCGACGAGGTCCGATCCGGATCGGACGCCATTTTGAATGCTTTTTCCCATAGCCAAGTATTGTTTTGCAAAAACGCCTATAACTTTTTCATTTTTAAAGATAGAAGGATGAAACTTGGGCAAATTATACACTGGTTAGGGACAGTTATCTGTGAGAAATTTCAGAAAGATTGGTGCATGCGTTTTGTGGCAATTAATTTTTTAATAAATACCCAGGAATGCCTATAACTTTGTCATTTTTAAAGTTACGTACATGAAACTTTGCCACATTGTAGGTGGTACCTTGGGACCTATGTGTGTGAAATTTCAGAAACGTAGGTGCTTGTCTTGTGTGGCAATTAATTTTTAGAAAAATGGGTAGTAGTGGGGTAAATACATTTACGCCTCCCATTTTTTATTTTTGAAGATACAAACAGGAAACTTGGGTACATTACAGGTACCACTTGCCTTGATATGTGTGTGAAATTTCAGAAACATTGGAGCTTGCCTTGTTTGGCAATTAATTTTTGAAACAATGAGGAAAGAAACACCTATAACTTTGTCATTTTTAAAGTTACACACATGAAACTTTGCCACATTGTAGTTGGTACCTTGGGACCTATGTGTGTGAAATTTCAGAAACATAGGTGCTTGCCTTGTGTGGCAATTAATTTTTTAATAAATACCCAGGAATGCCTATAACTTTGTCATTTGTAAAGTTACACACATGAAACTTTGCCACATTGTAGGCGGTACCTTGGGACCTATGTGTGTGAAATTTCAGAAACATAGGTGCTTGCATTGTGTGGCAATTAATTTTTGAAACAATGAGGGATTCATTGGACAGCACTTGCCCATAGGGATTCATTGGACAGTACTTGCCCATAGGGAATCATTGGACAGTACTTGCCCATAGGAAATCATTGGAAAGCACTTGCCCATAGGAAATCATTGGAAAGCACTTTCCCATTGAGAAATACAGTTATGCCTCCCACTTTTTTATTTTTGAAGATACAAACAGGAAACTTGGGCACATTGTAGACTGGTTAGGGATAGTTATCTGTGAGAAATTTCAGAAAGATTGGTGCATGCATTTTGTGGCAATTAATTTTTTAATAAATACCCAGGAATGCCTATAACTTTGTCATTTTTAAAGTTGCGTACATGAAACTTTGCCACATTGTAGGTGGTACCTCGGGACCTATGTGTGTAAAATTTCAAAAACGTAGGTGCTTGCCTTGTATGGCAATTAATTTTAGAAAAATGGGTAGTAGTGGGGTAAATACATTTACGCCTCCCATTTTTTTATTTTTAAAGATACAAACAGGAAACATGGGCACATTACAGGGAACACTTCACTTGATATGTGTGTAAAATTTCAGAAAGCTGGGTCCAGGCATTTGGTGGCTACGAATTTTTTAGATTAAAAGTTATTAACCTTTTTTACACAGAGGCTGGGGCTGTCAATTGCACCCTCCCGCCTCCCGGGAAGAAGAAGGAAACACTTTCTCTCATCTCTTTGATCCTTGCACGCTTGGCTGCAACTGAGCTAGTATCCATTACAAAAGGAGAAACAAAGTAGCACTTGGCTCGTGTCTGCTTTGATACTTTCACTTTTTACTCAAGCAGAACGGCTGAGCCTAGGATCACTCTCTCTCGCTAGGATCGTTACAGGAGAAATTTTCTACAGTCTTCAAAGTGGTGTGTGCAGACACCTTGCCACCACATGCCTGGACCTATCATTCTGAAATTTTACACACATATCAAGTGAAGTGTTCCCTGTAATGTGCCCATGTTTCCTGTTTGTATCTTTAAAAATAAAAAGGTCTCTTTTCTTTAAAAAGAAAGAAGGTCTCCAGATGTGCAGGGCTTCAACTCCCAGAAACCCCTGCCAGCATGAACAGTGGTCAGGAATGCTGGGAGCTGAATTCCTAAACATCTGGAGATTGACTTTTTGCCTACCCCTGGGCAAGGGTGCACAACCCATGTCCTGTGAGCCAAATGCAGCCCCCAAGGCTTTAGCTGTGCCCTCCAAGGGTGACCTTACCCACAAATACACACTGCAGCAAGGAGAAAAGAGCGAAGTGCATCCGGATCTCTGGGGGAGCAGGTGGAGAGAAAGCTTTCTGCTTCTTTCCCTGAGATCCTCATACATTTCACTTTTTCCTCCCTGGGAAGAGTGACCTATATCAGGATTGCTGGGGCAGAGCAATCATCCAGATATCCTGATACAGATTATGATTTCCCTGCTGCTGCTAACAGAAAGGAAAGAGTGATCAATATCAGGATCGCAGGGAAGCGTATTCATGCACATATGCACACATGTGCGCATCTATGTGTGTACACATGCATACTACCCTTGACTCCTGAGCCAGCATCACACGTGGCCCTCAGGATTGAAAAGATTGTGCACCTCTGGATCCAACAAGATCCAAAATCCTAAAACTGGCCCTCCATTTTCAATTCATTTTGTAAGGGTTTCACGCCTGAAATTCTTCCCAACCAAGGCCAATGTGTCTCCACTTGATGTGCTCAAACCCATCTCCTAGTCAGAGAGGCTACCCAAAGTTCTCTCCAGAAGGGCTCAGAGTTGTACTTTGGAGGTGCATGGAAGCCTACATCAAGGAGTGCTTTTACAAGTTGCTGAATACTTCACTTGCTTAAATGAAAACCTTTCCCAGAGAAGGAATGCTGGCTTCTCTGGCTGATACATGCTTTGTATTGCCAGGCGAGATCTGTCTTTTGGCCGAGGAAAGCCTTCACCAGCCACAGAGCACGAGGGCTTTGTCAGCCAGGGATCAAGGGCCCTGGGAGCTCTGTCAGAGCCTGTCATCTTTTGTTGCCAAAGCAGTGCATCCAGTCCAGCCTCAGGAACTCCCCGTGGATATTGGGGCTGCTTGATTTGGCAGCATGCTTTGGACAAAAACGGAGTGTGAGGGCAAAAGAAGATTATTAGGGCATGAGGGGCCTTCATTGTGGGTGAGCTTTCCCCTCTACCCTCAGTACTACTTCTTATCAATGTGATGTATATATCTCTATCTATGCCACAGTCCCATCTGTTTTCCTTTTAGCTGTCTGATTAGAGTGAAAGGTATGACAGTCAAGTTCTTTTACTTGTGATTTTCTAGCATCACACTCATATTGGAAACCTCATAGATCTCCCTACAATGTTGCTCCATTAGATTGAATAGGGCAGGTGTATGGAGCCTCAGCCTCACTGGCCAAATCCACCCCACCTCAATCCAGCCCTCCAGGTTTCCCCAGATGACCCCACCCCTTCCCTGGCCCTGGGCCCTTTTCCTCAACTGCTGATTGTTTCACCTTTCCCTAGCTTTTGTGTGTTTTTCTCCTCTTTGTTAAAAGACTGAAATGCCTTTCCTAAGGCTTAGGACAGATCTACACCAAGCAGAATATAGTGGTATGTAAGTAGTATGAAACCAGTATATAAAAGGCCAGATCTACACCAAGCAGGATATAGCGGTATATGGTATGGGCCCCAACAGTTCTCAGTGCACTTCAATACCGCTATAAAGCACTAGTGTGGCTCCTGCCTTTTATATACTGCTTTTATACTGCTATATCCTGCTTGGTGTAGATCTGGCTCATGTGACTGCTAGTAATAGCTTTAATGTAAATATGCTGGTATTTTTTGGCATTCTTGGCCTACTCCTTTTGGCTTTGGCCTGACCCACCACTAGAATGTCGTCGTCCCCCCCCCCCCCCGCACCACCACCCGGAGAGATTCTCCAAAATTGAATCCCGTCCTTGGGCTGAAAAGAGTTCAACACCTGGAATAAAGGGAGATTTAAGAGATTGCAGGAGGAAAAAGCAATGTTGGGAAGAAGCCCATCCCATACAAGTCTCTAATGGAATATGCTTCTTTTCCTTATTGTCTTTCTCTGCACCCTGGACTCAACAATTGATTGGCAAGGATCCAACACTGAAGGCCTAGTTCCTATTCCTGGGCTTGTTAAACCTAGGAGATTCAGATATAGCATTAAAAAAGAAATGAAAATAAACTCGGAAAAGGTTTTGGGCTTGAACACAGATGCAGAGTTAATCACTTGAACACTGCAACACCATTTGTTGACTGGCATGGGTGAATGGGCTCCTATGGATCTAAAGTCACAGAGAGCACAGATGACTGACTAGGATCTTAGGGTTGTATTTGATTGCTTGATGTTAATGTCAATCCAGGCTAGATCTACACCTTATGTCAATTCATTATGATCCCATCATGGTAACACTATATTCCTCTTGTGCATTTATACCTCGTAGGACACAGAATGGAATTTATTGTGGTATTTTGGAATAAAAACCTATGAAAATGGTAGATGGAATGTGTAATGTGCCCCAACAGTTATAAGTGCACTTCAATACCGTTATAAAGCAGTAGCGTAGATCTAGCCCCAATGCCCAGCCATGGTGAAAAAGGCAAATTCCAAGTTGGGGATCATTCGGAAAGAAATCAAAAATAAAGCTGCCAGTATCATAATGCCTTTGTAGAAATTTATGATGCAACCACACTTGAAACACTGCATTCAGTTCTGGTATTGTAGAGCTGGGAAAGGGGCAGAAAGGGGCAACCAATTAGTTGAGGTGTTAGAGCAACAAGAAAAGGTTACAACATTTGGGCCTTTTAAGCTTAGAACAAACGTAAGGGGGCATAATGAATGTGTACAATATTATGCACGGTATAGAGAAAGTGGATAGGGAGACATTTTTCTCCCTTTCTCATGATACTAGAACCCGAGTCATCCAATGAAGCTGAATTGTGGGAGATAGAGGACAAATAAAAGGCAGTACATGTTCACACTGTGCACAAACTCTGGAATTCACTAACGCAAGTTTTAGTGAAGACTAGCAACATGGATGGCTTTAAAAGGGGATTTGACAAATTCATGGATGAGAAGGCTATCAGTGGCTACTAGTCATGATAGCTACATATTAACTCCAGTATTAGAGGTTGCGTGCCTGTGGATATCATTCTGGGAGAAATAAGTGGGAGAATACGAATGTGCTCATGTCCTGCTTGTGGGCTTCCCATTGGGGCATCTGATTCTTAACTTTATGATCACATCAGAAACAGTTTTTATCAGAAGTATTACTTTTCAATAGCATGCAGCTGCCAATAATTCAAGATGATTTCAAAAATACCCCCATGCGTTGAAAGAACACATGACTAGCTCCACCACTCATGTGCAGAGTGCATCAGCACCATCTGCGTATTTAGCTGGCATGTGAAAGGGCTCTATATGCATACTGATGCATGCATAATGCTTGGGCCAAGCACCTACTCTCATGTGGAAGAGCTTTAAGCAATATATTGGTGCCATGCAGTCTATTCATACATACCCCCTGACACATGCCAATGGCTGGGACACTCAGCCCACATAGCACCATGACCCCTCTCACATATTCTTTCAGTGCCTGAGGGATCATCTAAATCCCCCTTAAGTGTATAGTAATCAAATACAGAGAAATCAAGTAATTTAAGTCTTTAGGGAAAGGAATGTTTCATGAGCTTTTTTACTCCTTCATGTGTCTTTCATACACACACCACATGGCTTCCCACATTACAATTTCTTCCTCCCTGCTTTTTCAAAGAGTAAATAGTAAATACCTACCTTAAGTTAGGAATGGGAGAGAAGTTCATTCAGTTCTGATTTTTATGTGAACTTACCTAATTTTGTACTTTTGAACTACTGTGAGAACCAAAACTCAGTTGCTCTTCCTAATTCGTGCTTTTCCAAATTTTGTAATGGAGTTCTGCAGATAAAAAATACATACAAAAATGCATATATTAGGGAAAGCATGCACAACAATGCTTATGAATTTTCATGCAAACTTTAAAAAAACCTCAACATTTGGTTTGAACAAAGCTTACGGCTGGAGAAATTCTCAGAGTTTGAGATGAACCAAATGTAAGATTGGAAAAATGAGAGACAGAAAGAAACAGAAACTGGCAGATGCCCATTGCTAGCTTAAGGTCTACTTTCACCATGCAGTCATTCTGATTCTGTTCTCTACTTATATGGATAGGAAACATGCCAGTTTATTTCCCACAAAAATCAGTCTCCACTCTGTTATCAGAGAAATTGATGTCATGTAATGCTTTCTCCATCCTGTGCTCATTCATAAATTGTTTAGACCTAAAGAAAATGATTTTTTTAAAAAGCAGTAATTGTAGAAACTAAATTATAACAGAGTGATCTGCAGTAGACATAGGAGATAATGCTGTGTAATAAGACACAAATCACCAGCTAAGGTCAATGAGACTGATATTATCTGCTTACTTAAGGTATATTTCAGCTTATTGGTTCCAGTAAATCTGTGCTAGTTTTATTTTGTCGGATACTGCTATCTCTTGCTGCAGCAGACAGAAAGGTTTTTCATCTTATTACTAGTGAGATGACCTCAAAATTGTGAGAATGTTCATGGAAATGTAGCCATGAAGCTACACAAGGGTTGAGAAGACAGGTTGAACTTCTCTCCCCTGTTCTGCCTCCCCTTTTCTCAGTTTTGCTCCATGTTGTCTCCACCCCACCCAGGAAGCCAGAGCAAGGACATGTGGAGACAAATTAGAATCTTGTGGATCAGGTATTGAGCCAGGGGAGGATCTGGTGGATCCTAGGTGGAACCACGGTAGGTTATCAAAGAGCCTTTGGGTGGACCCTGGCAGAATCCGCAATTTACTGTTTTTTTCTGATCCCAATAATGGCTACCGGAAAGAACTCTCTCTAACCAGTTTAGCCAATACATGTTGACTGATTGGCAGTTTCAACGTCCTCCAGTCCTACCTCCTCCATCTTTCACTCTTTTAGCCCTTGGACTAGAGATGACAGAGAAATCAGCAATAGATTCAAATGAATTCAGTTTTCTATGAATCCAACCTGCAGATTCCACAGTGGACTGGCTCTTTCTGAGTCTTGTGGATTCTGCAGACTGAGTTTTCACTTTGAAGGAGTGGGTTTGCACTAATTCACAAGTTCAAATTATCACTAATGTGAATTAGCACTAATGCGACTTAACACACATAAAATGAAATTCTGATAAAAAAATAAACAAATTATTCTGTCAATGAGCATATGATAGAATAAAAGCTGCCTGACAATCTGTGAAACACAAGTGGAATAGATTTAACAGAATCCTTACATTCCTACTCTGGACTGATCTGCCCCTTCTTTCCAGCCTCTGGTGCCTCTACAGCCCTTTCCTCAGACTCCTGCTTCTTTCTTGGAGGTCTTGCCCAAATGAGAAAAACAAAATGGAGCACCAGGAGATGTAATCAGACAATAAGAGAGGGGGAAAAAAAATTTTTTTGAGGAGCATATTGCTAACAACATCAAGGCCAACAATAAGGAAATATTTAAATATATCAGAAGGAGGAAACCAGCTTGGGGTGGAGGGAGCTGGCTTGATGGATAATGGAATTAAAGGAGTACTAAAGGAGCATGAGGAGATTGCTGAGAAGCTGAATGAATTGTTTTCATCTCTCTTCACTGCACAAGTTATAGGACAGATTCCTGTGCCCGAACGGATGTTTCCAGGAAAGGAGTCTGAGGAACTGTTGCAAATTGTGGTGACAAGTTATCAACTTAATTGACAAATTAAAAGTTAATAAATCACTGAGTCCAGATGGTATCCATCCTAGAGTTCTTGAAGAACTCAAATGTCAAATTCCTGATCTTCTATCAAAAAACATGTAACATTTCCTAAGATCATTGTCTGTACAAGAGGACTGGCCAAAGTTACACCGTTTTTTAAAAAAAAGGAATACAGGGGAGGATCTAGGAAACTACAGGCCAGTTAGCTTAACATCTGGTTGGGGTAAATTAGTTGAAAGCATGAGTAGAGATAAAATGAATATGAGGGAAGTTTACAGCAGCTGGGATTGTTTAGCTTAGAAGAAAGGAGGGTAAGGGGTAACATGATAGAGGTGTAAAGAATTATGCATGGGGTGGAGAAAGTGGATAGGGAGATATTTTTCTTCCTCTCGCATAATAATAGAACTCAGGGGTCATCCCATGAAGCTGGAGCTTCAGCAGAGAAAAAATGAAGTATTTCTTCACATACTGCATAGTTAAAAGGGAGTACTTTTTCTCAAAACACATAAATTTGGAATGCACTTGCAATTTGGATGGTTTCTAAAAGAGATTGGACAAATACATGGGGGATAAGGCTATTGATGGCCACTAGTCCTGGTGGCTATAAACTATCTCCAGTATCAGAAGCAGTGTCAGACCATGTACACCAGTTGCTAGGGAACATGGGCAGGAGGATGCTGTTGCAGTCATGTCCTGCTTGTGGGTTTCTCATGGGCAGCTGGTTGCCCACTGTGTCAACAGAATGCTGGACTAGATGGGCCCTTGGTCTAATCCAGCATGGCTGCTCTTATGTTCTTATATTCTCATGTTTCTCCTTTCCTAAGCTGGATTCCCTTTACTTGGCACAGACACTTGCTTATGCCACCACGTATTTCCTATGCTGCATCCATTCTTGTTTCCGTCCTCTCTGTTTCCTCTGCCTGCTCTATATTCTTTCATCCTGACCTGCTTGCCTCTCCTCTTTCTATTCATCTTACTCTGTTACAGCCCATCCTTTGCTGTTTCCAACCATGCAAGTTATAGTGGATGCTGTAACCACAAAGGCATTCAATCCTGCATGTTTTTCATGTTTTGGGTTTGCCTCATTTCAGTTCCCAAGGGGGACACAGTTGGGTTTTTTTCCTCCTGTGTGAAATGCTACAGGTTCTTCAGAGGGAGCCTGTTACCTTTCCCTGTCTGTCAGCTTTCCAATAGTCCCTCTGTCTTCAGCCAAGTGAAGCAGCTCCTGAGCAGAGGGAAGGCTAACAGATAGACAGACCTATGAATGAGGAACAGTCTATATATAGATTTTTCATTCAAAACATGTACAAACCAAAGTGACTTGACCTAAACCTGGAAAGCCAAAAGCCAAGGTTGAATGGGATTGCTAGTGCCTGATTGACAGGCACTAGCATGCTTGAATAAAATACCTGGTAACTGCAATGATCAATGGACTTTTAGATCTGATGGGCATGACCTTGTTTCCTATAAAAGAGACATTTTGTGTAGATCGAATCTTTGGGCACAAGGGAAGCACATATGTTTATGTTTACAGAAAAGTGTACTCAGAAAAGTGTACTTGTGTTAGGAGAGTGAACCACTTCAGAGATTAATGCATCTATTACACTTGACAGCAAGAAATTGAATTCCTGTGCTCATATAATACAGGTCTCTGTTTGTTTTGCACTGGAGACAAGCAGGGCAAAGTACATTGGGCCCTGTAGAAAGAGAGCATTCGCCATGTGGAAATTCAGGGAACGTATCCTAGTTCAAAAAGCTTGTGTAGAGGCTATGCGGAAAAAACAGCTGGGACTTCACTTGTGAAATTCTCATAGCCTACCCCAACAGAAGTCCTTCATAGGGAGGGAGGAGAAAGAGAGCCTATCTATACTCTCAGGATAAAACACTTTGAAAATGTTTTGAAAACTGTATATGGAATGTGTCCTGGGCCCCAACAGTTCTCAAAGCTGTTTTAAACCATTTTAAACCGTTTTAAAGCAGTAGTGTAGATAGGCTGAGAGAAAGGCTGATCTGATTCACACGATCACCACAGTTTAAAAAAAACCATGGTGGCCATTTGCCAAATTACCTGCCCAGATGCAGTTTGTTGTGTCATCCAAACCCTGTTGGAATGGCTTTTGGAGGGGTAAAAAACTGTCCTTTCCCCTCTGTCAGAATTGAGGGTTATTTCTTCCTCCAACAAGCCCTGCCATATGGGTTTGGATAACATGACAAGCTGCACAGAGGTGGATAATTAAGTAAATAACACTTCGCATATGATGGTGCTTAAACAAGCCACCATGGTTTGTTTAAGCCATGTAATCATGCAAACCAGGCCAATGTGAGATCACTGTTGAAGACAAAGGATGCAGTGGTTGTCTGCTGACTGCTGCTTAATATCATACAGAGGCAGCATTCACACAACACAATAATCAATGGGGGTGGGGACAATTGTCAGTTGTGTTGATTATCATGTCTTCTGAATGCTGCCAATAACTTACTGTCCGTTGCTTCTTCCCCCCTCCGTTGCCTAAAATGTCGTCCGAATGCTGCCGATCAGCAACACAACGGACGATTGTTTCCCCCCCACTCCATTGATTATCGTGTCATCCAAAACAGGCCAGAAACTCCAACTGAGTGATTCAAACCCTTATTTCTTTGAAGGTACAATAATGCTCCAAGGAAAGTTTCTCTGTTTTGGAGGGCAACATGCCAGGGAGGAGGAGCAGGCAAACTTTGTTCCATCATGGAGGCTGCAGCACTGGAAGTAGCCAAAATATTCGACAACTTTAACTGAAGGTCACATTTACACAATAATAAAACCAATATTATTGGCAGGACTGTGTCCCTTTGGAAGGGCTGATGAGAAACAAAGGAAGCTTCGGATCTGCCGTAGAATTTGGTGCTTTGAACATCTCAGTGTACATTTATGGAAAACCAAAGTTGAATTAGTTTCTCTAGCCATCTCTCTTGCCAAGACACGTTGGAAATGTGGGATTGAAAACAAAGCCAAAGCCAAAGATAGAGTTGGCCAGGATATGGCAGAGATGGGTTGGAAGCAGGGTAAAGTATGCAAAGTAGCTGCACAATGCTAAATGAATGCAAAATATTTTGTGTAGACTTCAGATCTTGTTGTTATTGTTGTTATTGTTTCCTCAGATTACATAGTATGGGGATCAAAATAATCAGGTGATTTGATGTGGAACAGAGCTGATTGAAATTCCATTCCCATCCTCCTCTTGAGCTTTCCTTGTTAAACCAGGTATAGACTTTTAAAGGGCAAATCTCCCATCTAACACTTCATAATTTTGCTTCAGTGCTTCAGCTGCAAATGCAGGCTTCTCTCACACAAAGGAGAGGTGAATGTTAAAGACGGTTTTCAGATATGGCGAGAAGTAAATATAGGAGTTCATTAAGCAGTCAGTGTTTAATGCTGCAGTAGACAACTCAGGGGTGTGAGAAGTTCAAATCAACTTGACTAATCCAAATGGCAGTAGCTGACAGGAGCTCGTGTGCTTTATTAAATTGCTCATTTTGGTGGACGATAGATTGATAATCCTTTGGGAAAGAATTGTTGCAAGAGCTGCAGTATATTCAGGGACAGGGCTAACATAATAGCTGGCATATGTGGAATACCTTATGGAAGGGTGGGATGCAATGCATATATGTGAAAATTGTGTAACTTCCCATTCAGCTTGTTCAAAGTTTATCCCTTTCACTGCCATTGCTGATTTCTGGAATACAGCCTATGCTACAGGATGGGCTTTGAACAACCCAATTAGACAACATGTTCCATTGAAGTGTGTTCATGTCTGCGCATCCATGGGTAGCTCAATTCAGTTGTTCCGATTCTGAGTGTACTAAACAGGTGGGTTGAAAGAGCACACTGGCCCATTTTCTTCATGCATTTCCTGTACTCATGGAGGGCAATGTCCTGAAGAGGAGAGACTTCTGGAAAAACAACATTGTGATTGGTATGGAGAGTCTGCATGGATACAGGAGGCTCTCCTCTTCAGAACATCATCCACCATGAGTACAGGATGATGGAATCCATGAGCAGAGGATGGAGCTAGCATACTACTCAAGTCTTTAGTGTACTCAGAATCAGAAAATCTGTAACATCATTACAAAAATCATCTTGTGAATTGGTTTTAATAATAAGGGGTTCTTGACTGGTGTTTATTCTTCTGCCTTGTATATAGTTTGCTGCCTTGTATATATTCATTTTGCATTCACCCTTTCTCTGTTTCTCAGCACATATGTGAGTTTATTAACCTGGCTTCTCTTTCCCTCAAAATGGGAGGAAAGGAATGGATTATCAAAAAATGGCCTCGCATAACCAAGACTGAAACAATATACATATTTACCTGGGAAAAGGTCCATTGAACTCAAATGGTGCTTACATTTGATGGTTGTGCTGTAAACTTGGTTGGCATATTGGCTAAGAGTATAAATACTGAGTCAGTAAATCCCAGGTTTAATTTTTAATTCAGACAAGAATTCACTAACTAGCCTTATGTAAACCATTACTTTCTCTGCCTTGATCCCACTAAGTATGTACCAATACGGTACATACTTAGTATGTACCAATACGGTACATACTAAGAACAGTTGTAGCATAGTGGGTAATAGTACAATACTATAGCTGCCTAAAGTAAATCCCACTAAGTTCAAAGGGGCTTACAGTAAAGTAAAAGGAAATAGCAGCTTTCCCCAACCTGATGCTGTCTAGACGTTTTCGATTACAACTCCAAGCATTCCTGATCACTGGCCATGCTGGCTAGAGATAATGGAGTTGAAGTCCAAAACATCTGGACAGCACCAGGTTGGGGAAGAATTTCAGTGACTAAGAGTATGACTGTGAGCTGAGAGAAGGGAAGTCTTCCATTTACATTTCACCTCAGTCAAAAACTGACAAGGTGGCCTTAAGCGTGCAACTCCCTCTCAATGCCTCAGCCTACCACCTGCAAGCTCATACTGACCTACCTTACGAGGTAGCTGTAGGGATTATCGAGGTCTTGTAATGCTTTCACCACTTGGCACCACTATAAAAATGCTCGTATGATTTCCTAACCCTACAGCAGCCTCATGCAGCCTGGTGCTCTCCAGATGTGCTGGACCACAACTCCCAGCATCACTAGCTGGGGATGTTGGGAGTTGTAATCCAACATGCCTATAAGGCATCAGGTTGGGGAAGTCTGCCCTAATGAAACCCCTTTGGAGCAAAGCCCTATAGTACCTGAATAGTGCAAGGATTGACTTCAGGTAAAAAAATAAAATTGGAAGTGAGGGGTCTGTAACCGGGGCAAAGCCTTTTTGACATCAGTGGATTAGCCTGGACTCTGGGGGCTTTCTTTGACTTGTTACCCCATCTGGCAGTGGTATTGATGAACTATGATCACTGCACATTATGTAGCTTCTGCCAAATGGGAGACAGGCTGCAGAAATCTATTCCAGAGAGTGCATTCCCCATTCAGCCTTCGGGCAGCAATGTTGTTCACGCCAGCTATACAACCTTTCTTCTCCCTCTGAGGAATGGCTAATGAAGGTGAGTTAAGTAGTCCGGGTGTCATTATATAGATAAAAGCACAAAGAGATAATGGATTTCCCTAATACCTTATGAAGAAGCTAATGGTGGTAGACATAAGAGACTCAGAACCTAGCGTCTTGGCTTCCAGTGTCTGAACCTTAACCTTGGAATGACAGCATTAAATGAAATGGGATGAGTCCATAGCAACAAGTGGGGAGGGGGCAGATGAGAAGAATCCCTTAGGCAGCCTATTTTGTACTGTCCTTTGTTGAAGGGAGTCCCTAAAACACAGACGCATTCTCCTTGGTCTCCTTGCTATGCCATCCACCTCAAGCATATATGCAAAAAGGAAGATAGCCTTTGAATACTGTCTACTCCAAAATAAGTTCCACTGAGTTTAATGGAGCTTAATCCCAAGTGTGTATAGTAGCCTTTGATGCCCTCCAGATGTTTTGAACTATCAGCATTTCTGACCATCAGATATTTTGTCTGGGGCTGATGGGAATTGAAATCCAAAACATCTGGAGGGCACCAGGTTGGTAAAGGCTGGCGTATAGAATTGCAGTGTCAGTTGACAAATGTAAAATATATGTCGTTGTTATGATTAAACTTTATGGATCTTTCTAAGTGCCTCATTAAATAAGTGTGTTCCAGGCTAGCAAAGTAGCAATTACCCATTGTTCTCCTTTAGTGGCCAATAAGTTAAATAAATTCTTGACTAAAATTCTGCAGGGGATGATAAACATTTGCCATTGTCTTGTCATGAAGGTGGCTTTTAACAGGTCTTATTAGAAAAGGTGGGTGTATTGATCAACGTCAGGATGATCAAAATGCCATATTTGAGATTTCATCTTTTCGATCCCTAAATGAAAGGGGGGCTTGAAACCTCCATGAGAAACGATTTCGGCTTCTTCAGATTACAGTGATATTCAGACATACACTTCTTGATGGGAATTCCTGTTGAATGTGTTCATTGTTCTTTCCCATGGTTTTTCTCATTTGGGAGTAGTAAAGTCGATATGTAGACCCAAGTAATTGAGAGTGAAATGGACAGTGCTAAATATAAACCTGAAAAATGAAAGCTTTGTCAGCAGCCATAGCTTTTGTAAAGAAGCATGGGCTTCTGCAGTGCAGAGAACTCAGACATTTCTGTGACTGACTAATCTAATAGAAAAACCACGGGAAAATCAAGCAGGATTGTCTGGTTGGGTGTTCCAATGGTGACAACTGGGGAAAAAATAACTTAATCCTTTAGAAAAAAAAAGTGTAGGATGCAGTAGAATAACCTACCCACAGGGAGAAGCTTTATAAAACATCCAGCAACAGATAGTTGGTTTTTTTTACTCTTGAGCAGAATAGGGGTAGGTAGTCTTTTGAGGGAGAATAAAGCAACAATCCATTGTTTAGTCCAGAGAAAGGGCAGCTATGGATGTCAAACATCTGGATGGAGGAGAAATGCATTCAGTTTGCATTTTGACATGAACGTTCCTAATTTCACACTTTTAAACCACTATGCAGACCAAAACTCAGTTATCTTTTGAACTTTGCACTTCTCTGAATTTTTTTATAGAGTTCTCCAATTAAAAATATGCATAAAAATGTGTATATTTGGAGAAACAACTTTCAAAAATGTATTCTATTAAGATAATTGTTTGCAAAAATGGGTAGATTAGTAAAAAAAATGCATTAAAATGCATGCATTAGGATAAATGTGAACAATGATGCTTATGAATTTTCAGGTGAACTTTTTTTAAAAAAAATCTGTAACAGAACTTAAGACTGGAGAAATTCCATCCCTAGTCAAACATCAAAATCACATATCGATCCTCTAAAATAATCTGCAAGAGGAAACTGCAAGGGAAACTGAGAAGTAATAAAGTAGCTTGGTGAAGAGAGATGGGGCGGCTGTGGTAAAGGGGTCAATTACTCTCCAGAATGCAGTTGCTGCTGTGTTTATTCATTTATTTAACAGTTACATTTTAACTGAACACATCTATACTCTACCATAGCTGCTCCAGGCAAAGGGTCAATAAAAGCCATTTATAAAGAATTCTGCACAATATAACAAATTGAATGAAATAAGCTGTTAAACAGATAACAAAACACATTCCTACTTCCCTTTAACTAACCATCTTCCTAAACAGGTGGGCATTACAAGGACCAAAAGGAAAGGACACTGCTGAACCTCTTAGCTAGGACTAGGAGGTCATTGTAGAAAACTGGGTGAATCACAGAGAAAGAACATAAGGGTCTTTCCTTTGTCCCCACCCCTAAACGTGATATCGTCCAGACACGGCTGGATCTATTTAGATATTTTCATAATATCAAATTAAGGCATTACTTCCAGAGTCAAGGCGTGGCTTACCATCCCATTTCAGAATTCCATCCAATTTCATGCCACCTCTACCAGTGGATCCAGCTATCCAGTTGTATGAACGAAGAGTACTACAGCAGCTTGACCATTTGGAAAACATCACATGCAGACCCTACAAGAACATGACCAGACTGGAAATGGATGCCTTGCATCATCTAGCCAATAACACCAATATTATCATCAAAGAGGCAGACAAAGGAGGGGTGATAGTCATTCAAAATCATCAAGGCTATGAGGCAAAGGTCCATCGTCAATTACAAGATAACATCTCATATAAAACAATTGCTCACAATCCTCTATCCGAGATCCATACTCTTATTAAGGTCACATTAGAAGACGGCTTGGCCATGGGGTGGATCAGTCCAACGGAACACAACTTCTTGCTTTAAAAAAACCCCTAGAACTCCCCTTTTTTACATCTTACCCAAAATTCATAAGGGAATTACTCCACCTCCAGGCTGACCCATTGTGTCAGGCAATGACTCTATCTTGGAACCACTATCATAGTTTGTGGACCATCAATTGAAACTTTTCATCCTTTCTATGCAATCCTATATCTGTGACTCTTCACACTTCATGCAGAAGATAAGTCCAGACTAGATACAACCAGAGGATCTGCTAGTCACCATGGATGTCAAATCACTCTATACCAGTATACCACAGGATCATGCACTTGATCTCATATTTGATATTTTACAAAAATGCGAAGTACGGCATCCACCTTCACATTTTCTAGTGGCCCTAGCGGAATTAGCCCTACAAAAAAAAAAAATTTCTTTCAACAAAAAATTATTTTGGCAGACCAAGGGGGTAGCAATGGGATGCCCCATGGCACCAGAAATTGCCAACTTATACATGCAGAACTTTGAACAGCAATATATTTTTTTCGAATAATGACTACAACCACCATCTGATCACATGGTTGAGGAATATAGATGACATCTTTTTTGTTTGGAGAGGTATGAAGGAAAGGTTAAATGATTTCATCAAATGGGTTAACACCAGGGATCCCAACCTGAGTTTTGAAAGCATGTGTGATACACAACAGATAATTTTTCTCGATATCACTGTTAAAAAAACATCAAATTTTAGCTACAACAATGTTTAAAAAACCCATGGACAGAAATACCTTGCTGAAATATGCTAGTCATCATCCAATAACCCTCAAAAACAACTTACCGTATAGTCAATTCTTAAGAATAAAACGCAATTGGTCGGAACATCAGGACTTTCTTCAAGAGTCTCAAATTATGACGCAACGGTTTCAGAGTAGAGGGTACCTGAAGAAAATAGTCGAAGCAGCCTGTTTTAAGGCTAGCAAATGTAATCGAGCCTACCTCCTGCAACCAAAAGAAAGAACGGCCAACAACAAAATCTCATGTATTTTACCCTTTGACCCTGCCACCAAAGAATTGCCCTACCCCACTCCCGGTGCAGCTTGGGGGTGGTGGGGCGGTTGCGGCGGGCGCAGGCAGAGACGAGGCGTGGAGGCGCGCTATTGGCGGCCTCCAGGAATGGCGCCAAAAGGAGGGGGAGGAGGAAGGGGAGCCTTTATAAGGCTGGAACTCCTCCCCTCCTTTGTCTTGTTTGCGCGGCTCCCTCCCTCCCTTCCCTGTTGGCAGTATGGGAATGAAACTCCGGTTGTCCTTAGGAAGCCAAGTAGGAATTTTTTGCTCATAATCCGTCATTAAGGATGTGAGTTTTTTTGCCTACTTCATACTGTGAGACAGCAAGGGAGTATTAAATAGGTTGATTGGTTGAGTTAATTTGGTCACATTTTGGCAGTTAGGCGTGGGCATCTTCACCTGGGAAGGGATAGGTGAGCATTCACAGGCACCTAGCGGTGACTGGTAATGCCTGAGGCTCATCACCTGTGTATCTTGAGGCCCAGGTGGTGAGATAAGGGTTACCTTTGGGGTGGACCTTCCTCACTCACTCTGAGTCATGAGGCACGTGCTGGGGTGACACGGAAAGTCTCCCTACCCAAAAGGGGGGGCCAGGGGGTGGCGTGAGCTGCACGCCATCCACTGGCCTGGATTTGACTCGCCCTATCCTTAGGATGGCGTTGGCCATCAAGTATTGAGGATGCCCGCTAGTTTCCCCTTCTGCGAATTCATCAATAAAGTGTGGCCCATTTTAAACCCAATTTATTGTGTCGTCTCGTTATTTACTGCGCTCCGATTCCGCAATTACAAACGCATAGACACTCAAATTGGCATCTGCTTCAGGATCTGCCAGGTCTGACTATGAAACCCATGGTGACATTTAAAAGAATAAAAAATGTAAAAGGTTAGTTGAGCCACACAGATCATACAAGATATAATAATCAAAAACCATGGTGCAGCAGACTTTGTCAAATTTACCCAGGCCTCAAGGACATCATCCATGTGGCTGTTGCGTGTATTGCAAATTGACCAAAAAGATGCCCTCATTTACTCATTCCATCAGTGGCAAACCCACACAGATTGTAGATTTTTTGATCTGCAATACCGCAGGGGTCATTTATATGATCACTTGTCCCTGCAATCACGAAATTACAGAGAAGTGCTTTTTTCCTCTCAAGACAGTGCATCTGCCTACACCTGCCTCCTCCTCCTTGTGGACTCCATCAGTGAGAGACTGTCAAAACATCCCTTGACTTTTTGCTTTGGGACACTGCTCCAGCCAATGTGTCCACCTCTGGGCAAGAGAACAGCCTGCCTGATTGACTGAACCTTCCTGCATCTGCCCACCTGTGCCTGCCTGCATCTGCGTCTAACTGATTCATATTTGGGGTAAGTAAGTTGTACTGGGCCCACCTTGCAGGGCTGGTTGTTGTAGCCTTACAACAACTTTGAAGGCAGGCTGCCTGACAGAAGCAGGCAGCTTGGGGATGGGCTTCCTTAGTGGGGTGAGTTTCCTTAGTGGGGTGAGTTTCTGGATTCCTCATTGATTTGATGATTTCATGTCCTGTCTTTCAGGTCCATCCTGCCTTCCCTGGGGCTTCTGAGACAGCCTGCATCTGCCCACCTGAGCCTGCTGCCTGCCTGCATCTGCCTGCCTGCCGTCTGTGCCTGGGAATCGTGTGGTGGCTTGACATCTGGCTGATTCATGGTAAGTCAGACTACTGGGCCAACCTTGCAGGGCTGGTTGTTGTAGCCTTAAAAAAAAAAATCAAGGACGTGCAGCCTGAGAGTGAAGCAGGCTGCACAGGCGGGGATGGGCTTCCTTTGGATTCCTCCAGGGAACCAGGGAACAACTCACTCATTGACTTGGTTTTTCATCTATTTTTTCAGGTGCTGTCTAAGCCAGGCTTCCTTGGGCCTTCAGCCTGCCTGCCTGCCTGAAGAACCTTCCTTCCTGCATCTGTGCCCACCTGAGCCTGCTGCCCACCTGAGCCTGCCTGCATGTGCCTCCATCTGCCCACCTGAGTCTACTGCCTGCATCTGCCCACCTGTGCCTGCTGCCCACCTGAACCTGCCTGCATGTGCGTCCATCTGCCCACCTCTGCCCACCTGCCTGCCTGCATCTTCCTACCTGCCTGCCACCTGTGCCCGGGAATAGTCTGGCTCAATGTCTGGCTGATAAGTCATACTGGGCCCGCCTTGTAGGGCTATACTGCCTCACGTGTGGTTTAAAAATCTAGCTTTCCTTGGAGGAGAGGCAAACTTCCTCATCAATTCGTTGAACAAGCTATGTCACATGAGTCCACTAGTCCCCCTTCAGCCCTTCGGTAAGGTCCCCAACTTTAAGGACTAGCTCTTTAAAAATGAGGATTTCTCAGCAGCAGCATTACCACCAGAAAAAACAGTGCATGTGTTGTTAAGAGCTTACTTCTGAGTAACAGCTGCAGCTGTGCGTCTGAAATTGGGCACAGATGAGACCCCTCAAGGTCATCTGTGAGATGCCCATGAGGACGATGTCTCTTGAAAAAGGAGCACTTATGCTATCTGAAACGGTGGGTTTTGACAACTTACTTCCAAGTAACGCTTGCACCAATTGTTCTGTAATTTGGCACACATGACTGGCAACACTCAGTCTGCACTGTGACCAAGTTTCAAACCTATAACTTGGAAAATTATTAAGGCTTTTCTGACTCTAAAATTAACTCTCTCTATAGGGCAAAATGTAGAAATGATATTATATCGGATTTCCAATAATTATTGGAAATACGATATGATACGGGTAACCTACGATATTATTGGAGATGATAATTTTTTTGGTCCAAAATTCTGATAATGATACGATACAATATTTTCAGGCGTGCTCATCCCTAGTTTTAAATATCAGTTGTTTTATGTTTTATGGTTTTAAATTTTGTATATTGACTTTTTAATGTTCTATCTTTTAATTTTTGTAAACCTCCCAGAGAGCTTCGGCTATGGGGCAGTATGTAAACAACAACAACAACAACAACAACAACAACTATAATGGTATGAAACCCTCCGATTTGCAGTACAATTATTGAAAGATGATTTTCATACCTGATATCTTTGTGACCTTTCCCCAAAGGGGCTGATCAAACTTAAGCACCAATATAAATTAGTGTGATAAAGGTTAGAGTTGAGAAAATACAGTGTTCATAGAATGAAGAAAGGACTGTCACCAGAAGAAAGTCAGTCCTAGGTTTTCCAGGGTGTTTTCTGACTATAACCATTTGCAGCTATAACTGTTCTGTCAGTTTTCTAACTATTTATCATCAGCAGTCTTTCCAATATGGAGTAATTCTTTAGTTCTGTAACACAAATTTGGTAGCAAATTGTAATGCCTGAACATCCCAATCATTATCAAATTAATACAATTTGTTCCAGCTTACTGGAAATTTGCACAGAGAATCCACAGGGTGAGATCTATAATATGACTGGATTTAAAAAAGATCAAATAAGAAATGACTGATACAGCAGTCTGAAGATTTTGGCACATCCATAGCATACTCCAGTTTACCCTTTTGATAGTTTAGATTTTGTGAAACATTCAGGAAAATTGCAGACATATTGCCCTTCCTGGTTCAATGAAAAATATGTTGTATAATAAAGTTATGAGATGTAAAAAAAAATTAATTTAATCAATTTTATAAAAGTCAGTTTTTCTTTGAGTTATATCCTTTAGCTGAATTAAATGGTACCAGAATAATTTCTTTTGCAATTATTTGATATTTTGAAATCCAATCTCTGTATATTGGGTGTGATAATAAAAATATATGTACAACAACCCATAAAAAGTTCAAGCCGAAAAATTTTAGAGGTCTAAAAGTCTCAGTGGAGACATAAATGGAATCCTTGACCCCAAATATAAGACATCAAAACAACTGAAGAAAAGGGCAACAAAAATGATCACGGGACTGGAGCACCTATGAGAGGTTGCAAGAACTGGACCCTTGGTCTAATTCTGCATGGCTCTTCTTATGGTCTTATGTTCTTCTTCAGACTTTCATAAGTGAAAATGGATTAAAATTTACTGTTGGTGGTAGCCAGCTGGTATTTCTAGCCTAGCAAATTTTCCTCAACGTTTTGGGAAGATTGCCATAGCCCAATTCATTCTTTTCCCTTCCAAGATACCAAACACCTTAAGACTTCTGTTCCCACAAAATGTTTGCAGGATCTTATTATTTTCTCTCTAATATCAAGGAGGATGCTCATAATTTGTACTTCTTCCAATAGAGCAAGGATGGAAATGTGTGGCCCTTGAGATGTTCTTGGATGACAACTTCCATCATCCCTGACCATTTGTCATCCTGGCTGGAGCTGATAGGAGTAGGGTTCCAACAATATCTGGAAGGCCACAGGTTTCCCACCACTGCAATAAAGCAACACGTACTTCATGAGTAGCAGGTAAATCACACACTCCCTAATCAGCATAACCCTGTTTTATCAGGATTCAGACTGAGCTCATTTCCTCTCATTCACCTAGGGATGTACAGATTTGGTTAAATCCATTCTGACTTTGTTTCATGGATTGTCAGGCATCTTTCATGCTGCCTTCTGCTAGTTTGATGGAATCAGATTTTTTTAACCAGCATTTCATTCTACTTGCACTAATTCACATTAGTGCTAATGCACACTTTCAGTAATTTGCATCAGCACTAATGTGCACTTGTACTCATGCAAATGAGTGCAAATCCCCCCCCCCAAAATAGACAACTGTCTGCATGTCAGCAGAATTTGCATTACTTGGAAATAGAGGGTCTGCTGTGGAATCCACAGATCAGATTCGAAGAAATCCAAACTCAATTGAATCCATTGCAGATTCTTCTGACATCCCTATATTTACCTCATCATGACTTCCAGTGGTGCAAAATGGCAACATTTGCTCCTGATTACTTAGTTAAACATAGGGGTAGGTATAATTGTCATTGATAACACCCAATTCCCAAACTCCAGATGATCTTTCCAAATGGCTTTACATAGATATATCATTTAGTTATAGGTACAGCTCACTGTGGAGCTCCACACTACATCTCCCAGGTTATATAGCAGGGAGCTTCAATAATCACTCTCTGAAATCACTCCAACAAAAATGGAAGAAAACTAGCCCAATGCCAATCCTCACACCCATGCCAGATGTTCATGGTATAGCAAGATGTTATGGGCTACAGCATGATGTGCCACTGAAAGGTCAAGGAAAACCAACAGGGACACATTCTCTCTGTTTGTCACCAGACAATAATCTTGGATAGCTAAAGCTGTCTTGGTTCCATAACCAGATCAGAAGCCAGGTCAAAAAGGGCCAAAAGAAAGCTATGCCATACTGGAAGCTCTGCAGTTGTTCTTCCACTACATGATCAGTCAACTTCCCCAGAAAGGTAAAGTTGGAAATTGGTTTATACCTTGCAAAATCATAATGAAAAAGGGTGGACTGTTACTGTTTTTAAAAGAAGCTTAATCACTGCTTCCATGTAGCAATTGTATTTTCTGAATGATCTTCCAAGACAATTATGTGCATAGTGTATTTTGTAGTCTTGTCTGATTACAAGGACATGAATAATGGGTTTCAACCATCATTGCCTTCACCTTTTATTGCCAGATAATGCAAAAGAGCTGAGACATCAAACCAGGCTCAAACATGAAATAAAGTGTATTGGTACAGTTGGCACCTTATTCGAAACCTTAACCAGCCTCATGAACAGTTTGGGATAGGACTCTTTGAAGGTCCATAGGGAATGTCCCAAAGGGGGTGATGGATAACCATAGTCATCATCATTTGAGTTCTGCCTTCCAGATTGAGCAGAACAATGCAAAAACATTCCTGAAAACATCAGCAAGGTATATTTGTCATGTCACCAACACTATGCAACCAACAATATTAAAAGCTACTCTACTGTCCAGTAAGATCCACAGGATACAATTTCCCCTGTCAATAACTAGGTGAAAATCATCAGCCAAGAATAAAAGTCAAGTCACTGAATTAAATATAAATGGGATCCCAGAATTATTCATTCCTCAAGCACAGTTATTTCTTTTCTAATATTGTCATTTCTACTGTTGATCTCTTTCTCTGACTGCCACATCTTGTAGCACGAAAAGAAACAAACAGGAAAACTGTATCTGACTTCACTATCTAATCCACTCTTCAACCTGCCTTTATTATTTCCCCAATTCATCAGCTTGTCTTCAAACTCTCAATCATTTCAATTTGTCTTCTTTGTGAAGGCCATGTTTTTAATAACTTCACCTGCCCATCACTGAAGTCTCTGTTTCATTCATTCATTTCCTGTGAACTGAAGTGGTCCAAACAATCAAGCAATCAGCCTGTTGAACAGACATATCTGAACCATTCCTATATTAATGTTCCTCCGGATTATTTTTTGTATTATTTTAATATAATTAAGATTGCAATCCCACAACTACCTGAGAATAAGCCACTTTGAACTCAATGGAACTTACTTCTGAGTAGATATTTGTAGGTTTGCAATGTAACACATATAGAAAGATACATCTTTTTAAAACATGAATTCCTCTCACAGCAAACTGCAGACTACAGAAGGGATTATTGATTATTTTAAACATTCTACAAGAATGGAAACATTTAGTCCTGTGCAATTTATACCTAAGTAAATGGGTATAATGGACCGTACAGACATTGCCACTCCTACAAATAATGGCTCGTGCCAGTGGACTACTCATGTGAGCAGTGTAATATCTAAAGTAGGACACATGGATGATTGAAACTCATATTTTGGAAAAATCAAAATATTCCTTTTGTTTCTCAAGTCATGGAAGTAGATGTGATCTTACATGTGTTTCCAGTTCAGACGTTAATTTATACATGACAAATCAAATGGGAAATCTTTGAGCAACCCTTGGAGCACACAGAAAACAATTCTTTCCCCATCTTATGTAACCCAATTGCAGACTTTATGGCTTGAACATCAGCCACTTTTTTCTTCTCCTACATTCTTTTTTGGATGGTGGTAGTTTACTATCTTGCCTGATGAAGGGTTCCGGAGAATTTGAAAGCTTGTGATCTTTGAGTTCACCTGATGAAGGTATTATGGTGATATGAATTTTGGAGATTTTATTTTAGAAAATTTCCAGAAGATGAAGCTGGGGTGTTGCCTCAGGGGCTGTGTTTGTGTGTGTATATACTGGGGTGTTGCCTCGGGGGCTGTGTTTGTGTGTGTATATACAAAGACACCTCAACACTCTAGTGCTCTTTCATACAAAGGAAACTAAGCCCTATAGCTGTACATCAGGGGCTTCTCACCACTTAGGAAAGTGGGGAGTACTTAAGTTAATAATAGCATGCTAGAGTGGTCCCTTAAGGGGCCCATTCAAAGTGGAGCTTTCTTAAAGGAAGGAGCAGAATGCTGTCCAGATATTTTCTTTCTCTATAGCTACAGGCTATTGTGTTGCCTCTGGCAAGAAAAGGTGAGTGATCTCAATTGCGTGTCCTTGTTTCAAATCAGAATGAGTCAAGTAAAAGCCTTCCTAAACCTACTTTTACTTAGGGTAGACCTACATGTGCAGCGGAATGATGTGGAAATGAAATGGTCAAGTGATGGAACGCACTGTCCCACTTCAGGGCAGTATCCAACTGTGTCATTCACTAGCGCAAATTACATTGTGGTAGCAGAATCTAGGTTCTGAACTATGTGCAAGGGGAGAACCCAGCTCCCCGCTTGTGCAAGTGCAACTGCTAATGTAAGCACTTGGGCAAGAGGTTGCGCAAGCATTTTCTGGAGTGGGCCATCTGCTCCGCTAGCGCATGCTCCACTAACACAATGCGCAAGTGCTTGTGCAACTGAAAGATTCAGCTAGCAGTATTTGAATTTGCAGAATGACACTCTTGGGTGCTGTCCTCAGACTGCAGATGGAAGTGTTCCCCCTGCGTTAAAACATCCATGCATGGCACACACACGGCCAATAAAATACTAAAAGAGTAGGGAGAAGGCTGCTCTACTCCCTGATTTGCTAGTTTTCTTCTTTCCTGGGCCTTTTTGGCCTGCAATCTGAAGTGGTACAGTCCACTCCAACATCTCAGGACTCTCCCAATTAATTATGCTGCATGTGTCAACCTGGCTTTAGACCACAGTATCCTTGAATGACAGCATGCTCAGCGTGGATTTGAGTGAGGACTGAAGGTGTGCATTTATCAGGGATAGGTAATGTGATGCCCACAGATGCCTTTCTTAGCATGCACCAAAGTGCCCTATCCTTCTCACTTCAAAAAAAAAAAAGCACATTTTCTTACTGGCAGTTGGGATGATTGTGAAATAGGTTTCTGTTGGTGTGAAAATGTGGGTTCAAATGAGTTCTTTGTTGTGTTGGAGTTCAGTCCCCACCTCTTCCTTGCACTTAGTCTTTTGGGCAGGTTACTTGTCCTTTGCCCTGCTTCCCATGGCAGCCATTTTGTGATGATGCCCAAGACAGTTTCTCAAATTGCCAAATCTGCCTAAAAAGGTTGCCTACCCCTGATCTATGGGGATGAAAGAAGGGGGGGAAATCCTCCATCACTATGTGAGCTAGAATAAGGAAATGCAGCCTTTGAAAAAATACCAATATGGGTTTCTAAATTCTCTTATCTGGTAAAGTCTATATACTGGTTATGACAATTTAAGTCCTGGCCTGGATGTCAGGATTGGTGGTTCATTTTGTTTTATCCCAATACATGACTTGGAAGGCAGTGGACTTTGTCCTAAGTCAAGCCATGCATCGTGTTTAAACCAAACTACCTCCATGGAACTGAGAAACACAGAAATCCTTCACAATCTGTACTTTTACAGTGAAAACAGATACAGCTTTCTGTTCTTACAATCAGGACTGTTAATGAGACACCTTCAGCAGTAATCTTGCCTCTTCACTCATTCCTGAGCTCCACCAAAATTCCACCCTCACACCTTCCACCTGATTCCTGCACAGAATCTGGGATGAAGGAAAAGAAAAAGGTTTACTAGATGGAAATCACAGAACAAAAGCTGCCATACAGGTGGTGCTTGCCTTATACGACATGTGCTGTCCTGACAACCAATTTCACTCCCTGTGGTTATCTCCTCTTTCCTTTCCTTTTTTCCTGGGATCATGGGAAATCAGTACCCTTGATTAGGTATTTTGTCAAACAGATTGTGATGAGGTTGACCTGCTCGGAAGGGAATTTGACTAGTTCTGCACCTGTGCCTTCCAGCAGAAACACAGCTCATCAGCTTGGCTGATAAATTTCAACAGGCTGCGCGGGATAAAATGTCACGCCGGCAAGCAGCAGTCTGCTAGGTGTCTTGAAAGGTTTCCTAACTTTAATTCACTTTAATTTGTCTTCTTCTTCTTCTCTTTGATTCACCAGAGCATTCAACCTCAACCCATGTAATTTCTGACTTTATTACTGCATTGAAAGGAAATTGATAAACATCACTCATCAAAGGGGCCTTGGAGTTGTGAGCCTTAAATGTTGGATGACCTTTTATTAATGGTGTGTTGGCTGCTGGAGTATAAATCCCACTACCCCGTCTCTCACATCTGGTGAAATTCTACATAAAGTCAGCAGTTGGCAATTGGTTATTTAAATGGGCATTAATATAATGGAAAGTATTTGCTTGTATCAGCAGGACTACTACCAAAAACTTTACAGAGTAATCTTTGGCCATTAATATCACTTCACCAAACTCCTTACAAGGGCATTCAGGCATGAGAGCCAGTGTGGTGTGGTGGTTAGAGTATTGGACTGGGACTTGGGGGACCCAGGTGCTAGTCCTCACTCAGCCATGAAGCTTACTGGGTGACTTCTGGCCAGTCACACACTCTCAGTCTAATCTACTTCACAGGGTTATTGTGAGAATTAAATGGAAAGGAGAAGAATCATGTAAGCTGCCTTTGGGTTACTTGCAAGAGGGGAAAAGTGGGGATATGAATGTAATAACAAATAAAATAATAAAATGCTATCCTCCAAATCAGTCTGGCTATTTTTTAGAACAAGAACTGGCTGAGGATAGATTGGGATCAACTGCTAAATCTCTGGGTTATTTGCAGTAGATCACCAAGGGTTGTGGTCCCAATTGTTTAACAATAGCAGCAACAACAACAAAATACCCTACCAAAACAAACAAACAAAAACAAAACCCTGCTGAGATGAAGAAAGTCATAGGGAGGGAAGAAGCAGGAATGATTTTTATGTGACCAAACTGGGAGCTCAGTTCTGATAAACAAATTCCTGGACTGAGCTTATGCTCAGAGGCACCCTTGTGCCTTAATTCTAAGAGTATCGTTTCCCCCCACCCCAATCATAGGCTCATATAATAGTAGAGTTAGAAGGGACTTATAAGGCCATTGAGTCCAACCCCCTTAGGAGTCCACTCCTAAGCCACTATTTTGCACCTAGCTCTGGTTGGTGGACCTGGTGGTTCTAGGGAAAAACAAATGAAATCCTGTAAGCCTAAAGTCTGCCTATGCCTGTTTTAGATGAAAACATCCAGGCTATATTGATCGGGGGGGTTGCTCCAAGCTGACCTCTATTGGAAATATTTAACTTAATTTTCCTTCCATTTATGCCAGTGTAATAACTCCACAGAAGTTGCCGTATTGATGCAGAGGTTAAGTGGATGAAAAGGACCATTCTGTTGGTTTTTAAAATTTCTAGCAAGCAATATAGGAGTGTGATGGGATGTAGAGAGTACCATATTGTTTTAACTATAGAAGCTCAGGTTCAGGCCTGCCCAGAGGCGGAGGCAATCAGGGCAGTTTACCTCGGAGAACATTAAAATAAAATGTGAGCCATTCACATGACTTAAATCCCCGTGTGACAGCCCCCACTGAAAATCTCATTGCCCCAGCTTCCAGATTTAGGGTGACCATATGAAAAGGCGGACAGGGCTACTGTATCTTTAACAGTTGCCTAGAAAAGGGAATTTCAGCAGGTGACATTTGTTTGCATGCAGCACCTGGTGAAATTCCCTCTTCATCACAACAGTTAAAGCTGCAGGAGCCCTGCCTGCTTTTGTACCTGGTTACTCTAGTATAGCTAGATTCTGCAGCTGGAGAGATGGCTGGAACTTCTCTCCCCCGCCTCCCCTGTTCATTCTTAGAGCAGTCCTGCTAGCTGAGTTTGCTTTCCTACTTCATTTAGACAAAAGCAAGTTAAAGTTCCCAGCATGCCATAAAGAAAACATCCAATACTAAAACCATAAAAGAGCGTGTACAGCCAAAGTGCCTTCCATCATCGGCAGTAAAGAGCGGATTACTGCCTGAGGGATGATATTGTGCAAAGTCAATTTGGTGTCAGGCAATGACACTTTGAGAGAAGCGAAGCCACCAAGGAAATGCGGCGATTGCCCTCCCCAACTCCTCTCATGGAAAGCAAGATGTGCATTAAGGTAGAAGGCCATGTAGAAAAACAAAACAAAATAACTCTCTTTCTTAAGAAAGAGCTAAAGAGGGGTGTGTGGGTGGGTGTCATGGAGTGGGGAAGGATAGTATTGATTTAGCAATTCCTAGTCCCAGGCAGCACATGTGACCTCTACACCAAGCAGGATATGACACTTTGAAAACAGTTTGAAAACTGTATATGGAGTGTGTCCTGGGCCCCAACAGTTGTCACTACTGTTATAAACCGTTTTAAAGCGGTAGTGTAGCTCCTGCCCTGATGATAGAATATGACTGAGATAAAAGTCTATGCAGACACTTGAGGCTAAAGTCAAGCCTTACAAATGTAAAAGAGCATTTATGTTGGGCCTGCAATTATTTCCAAATTTATGATTTGCAATATATTAGCACATAAACCTTATACCTAACCTTACAGTCAAGAATGGCAAGAAGTGATGGAGAGTGAGTGGAGTGTTAAGTAGATTCTTCCCCCTAATATCTGACCTGATTTAAGCTGTTACAATATACGGAGCAGTACTTCCATGGGATGGATGGGGTTCTGCACTTTTTCCAGAACGTAATTCTTAGTGTCTCTTTTACTAAATTGTGCAAAACAATCTGTGAGCACCCCCTGCTGGCTCTGTCATAACGTTTCCTAAGTATTGTGTTATCCAAGCTATTCAGCCTTCCCCAACTTGGTGCCCTCCATGTGTTTTGGACTACAGCCTCTAGCACTTCTGAACCTTGCCCATGCTGGCCAGGGCTGATGGGAGTTGAAGTCCAAAACATCTAGAAGACATCAGACTGAGGAAGATATAAATGATCAACAAGGCTTTTCCAGTAGAAAAGCTAAACCAGTATTTAAAAACATTTGGGACTTATTAGAAACACAATCAGTGTCAATATTAGTTCACTGTAATTTTAGATGTCTGTATAATTGCAGCGTATTAAGGTTCTGAAACTTCGTCTGATACAAAAAGTGATTGTGTGGTTGATAACGGATGCTAGTTGCATGGAATACGTCATGTCAGTATTGAGAAAACTATATGGTTGTCTACTGGTATATTTTCATGTTAGTTTCAAGCTGGTAGTGTTGAACATTTAAGGTTCTGCTTGACTATGGAGCAGGGTATGTTAGAGGCAGTGGTGTAGTGGAGCCAGAACCTGCAGAGACACAGTATTGGCACTCTTTAAAATGATCATAGATGCTGACTTCATCTGCCCTCCCACTGCATGCAGAATTCTCTGTTTGCACTAAGCTGAGCTGCAAATCTCACAGTGGCAGAGGGGAAATGAATTTTCCTAGCGACAATATATTGTTCCCTGTTGTGATGCAAATATTTTGGATGGTGCCTTAGTCTTGAGTGGGCAATAAAGACCCATTCACTAAACTGGTAGAGATGGAAACGGCTGGAATTGATTTCTTTTGGGAGTCTCCTTGGGGGCATGGCGATGGGGACTGTCATGATGAGCACCAGCACTTCTAGATTTATCACTACACCACTGCTTAAAGAGAATGTTCTCTCTTATGAATCTCCTTGGGCACTGAGATCTTCTGGTGGGAACCTGTTCTAGGTGTCTCTTCTTTAGCAGGCATGAATTTGGGATCCACCAAGAGCAGTGGTGGCAATCAAGGTGTGGAATGCTCTTCCCTGTGAGGCTTCATCCCTCCCAGTTAAGAATTGCTTCTTCTGGCAGGTCTTTGGTTGATAAATTCTTGAGTTTCTGCTCTTGTGATTGTGTAGCTCTTTTAGGAATTATGATTTAAAATATAGTATGCATTTCAGATGTATTTTGTACAGATGTTATTGCTAGTCAGCTTACACATCGTTTGGATGCAAAAGCTATCTATCATCTATCTATCATCTATCTATCTATCTATCATGAAGATAAATGTTTGCATCTTATTCATATTACATATTGGATTAACATCATGCGAGCAGACCACTCTCACAATGGGATTTCCTCTTGCTCTCCTCTGCCTGACAGCCTCCTGGGAACCCCTAAAATCTGATTGGGGGATCCCCCTCAGGGGGAGGAGAAATCCATTCCATGGGTAGTTTCCATTCCACTGGCAGATGTTCAGCATTGAATACAACCCAATCAGTATTCCCATATGTATACAGTGAATTAATTGCATGCATAGGCACTATTGTTGTTAGCCCACATCATATGACAACACACATCTAGAAGCACTTGATTTGGAAATATATCTCACAATTCCACTCCGTCAATAGTATAGATCTGAATACATCTGTAATTCTGTTCCAGCCATGTAGGGAAAATAGGATGGGATTCACTAAATTTCAGTATAATCTGTACCTCTCCTGCCATGAAATTCCAGGTTTTTGTGGACTTTGGTAGCTAACCATAGCTCTGGCATAGTTAGAGATGAGAGTAGGGGAAGGCAGAGGTTCCACGAGATAGAACCCCAGAATTACCATTAAGTGGGAATTGGCTTATTGAAATTCTGTGGCATGATCTATCAGGAAATCTATCTCTGGTTCAAGCCACACTGGAATGAATGGAAGCGGTGCAAGTTTACTATTAAGGCTGTGCTTCATTTATACAATGTGCTATGCCAAGATTCAAAGTGGAAGGGCCATAGCTCAGTGGTAGAACACATGTTTTGCATGAAGAAGGTCCCATTTCAGTTCATAGCATAAGGTTCCAGGTTTAATCCTGGCATCTCCAGGTAGGACTAGGAAGAAATCTTGCCTAAAACTCAGGAGAGCAGCTGCCAGTTAAGGCTGACAATACTGGGCTGGATGCTCTGACTTGGCTTATGGTAAGCTTCCTGTGTTCCTGGTATTCCAAATTCTGATCTGGGAAATCCACCTCCCACCATCAATTAATTGATGTGTGTGGACTCTTCAAGGTGATAATTCAATGATGGGCAAAATACGTGCTGCACAGCCTCATAGGGGAATATTTATTATTCTCTATTCTTTCTATTCTTTATTATTACTTCACATGGCCTTTGGCTGAGCTTTGGCACCGGAAACCTGTTGCAGAGCTGAGCCCTGAGTACTGGCTCTGACTAAATCTCATCTATCTTCTCAAAGTGCTCCCATATATCTTAGTGTGGACTGATCTGTCAGTAAAAGTCCTCATGAAAACATCATGAACTGGTTGGATAGAAATCATCAGGGGAAACTAAGGGTAGTATCTATCTATGTCATTCTGTTAGCACAACTGATGTTGTGCTAGTGGAAACTAGGTTCTGAACAATGTGCAAGAGAAGAATCTAACAGAAGTTGATTGTGCAAGTGATTTTGCATGACGCTTCTGTAACACATTGTGTAATGCATTGTGTTGTGCAGCCTGTTACACAACTGCTCACACAACCAGTTGCACAAGAGCAATAGGCAACCGTTTGTGCAATGGAAAGATTTAGTGGAGCTCCGCTAGTACTATTTGAGTTTGCGGAATGACACTGTTGGATACAGCCCTAAGAATCAAGCAGGGTAGTAGCAAACATGACTGCTGGCACGACCCAAGAACAGGATTCTCCATGCTGGCATGAAGCCAAACTTCAAGAAATTAATGTTTAGTCCACAGAGTCCTATATCACTTTTATCTCTCAGTTGGAAACTAAGTAGAGATGTATGTTTTCTCAGCCACATTTAATAGTGGTCCTTTATTTCCTTTATGGCGATGGAGAGAGAGCAACCATCAAGTATACTATGAATACAGTGCATCACAGAACTTGGGGCTTATCTGAAAGAGTTCCATTATATTTTGTTCCAAGGAATTCTGCTGTCAATAATATGACATTCTTAATAAAAGTCAAGATTTAGGACTCTGGCCTGTCTCAGATACTGCAGGATCACTTTCACCTGTGGAAACAAAAGGACAGAAAAGAACAGGTGTTTAATGCCTGCCTTTTTTCATTTTGTGCATGTGCGGGAGGAGGGAAGTGATAAATAGAAAAACATATCAGCTAAGAATTGAGTGACCCCAAAAAAACCAAAACCAAAAACAAGCTATCTAACTTGAACAGCAGTGGGGGTGGTTGGGGGAAGAGTAATATGACCACTAAAAGGAAACTGTATAATTAGACTCTTCCTTAATAGGCAAATGTGCACAACATCAACATTCTCTTGTTATTACTGAGTCTCATAACAGCAAGGTATGTTATAGCCACAGAATGAACCATACACCATGGGTTGGCCGTTTTTGGTGGCCTTCCCATGGTGAGGGTAGCTTGCTTACCATTTTAAAAATATCAAGATGGGTAAAGACTTTAAAAGCCATTGAGGGTGCTGTTTAGGGATGGCTGAGTTTAATGCTGGGTGGTGAAGTAGTTCACTAAGAGGAAACTGATGGTTGCCACAGTGTGGTGATAGAATGGGGAACGGAAGGGTCTTCTTGCTGTTACCTTAGGCACCAGGAGGCAGCAGTGGAGGTGATGAGTGCCACAACTAGCTCAGTGCAAGTGCTCCGTTGCTAAATAATGGCCATCCCAATAATGTCATAAGCCTGCACCAGGATGACCATCCACTCAGCAAACACGTGCTTACACAATGCTAGCTTTTTTGGCATTTCACACTTCCATTATCACTTCCTGGCACCTCAAAGTCAAGTGGATCCCTCTCCTTTCTATCACCTTACTGTGGAGACTGACAGTTTCATCAAATGACCCACCTCACGAGTAGTCACAGGCTGAGGCTCAGGGTGCATCTAGATGGGCAGTATCCATCACGGTGGCTTTGGAATGGCGGCAGTTGTGTTACATGACACTGCCACCAATCCAAAGCCATCTAGGGGCAAAGGGGCTTTGCTGCAAACTAAAAATTCTGCCATTTAGCCCAACTTTTTTAGTTTGTGGTGAAGTGACTACTGCTTTTGCCATCTGTCACTTTTTCTCCGCCGCTTCTGGGGAGGCCTGCCCAGTCTATGGCGACCACTGATTGGTCGCCATGGGCTGGGCAGGGAAGGAGGTTGTCCAGCGAGCTATAAGCTCACTGGACAACCTCCGCCCCTCCACAGACCTCCCTCCCTTCTTCCCATAAGATAAATAAAAAACAAACAACCCCCACTTCTTCTCCACCCCATGTTTAAAGTTTAAAAAGTTTTTAAAAAAAGTTTTAAAAAACCCTTCTTGACGCCGACCACCCGCCCTACCTCCCCACCCCAGAAAAAATTAAATAAACTTACCTTAAATGCCGCTTGGAAGGCACGGTGGCTGAAAAGCCCGCCATCACGTTCCTTGCATGTAGAGGGACGCAAGGAGCGCAATTTCACATTGTGCTGCCTGCTGACGCCAGCGCGATGCGGAAGAGGAACCGTGAAGAGGTGGCCATAGTCAGACCATATGGGATTATTCTTCAAAGCATCTGACTTTTTATCCAACTCACTCATTCTTGCTATAAACTATAAACAATATTGTATTTACTATGCATATGTGACAGGTCCTTTATATAAAAAAGTTACTTTTGTTGATGATGTAACAGGGTTTTTTTGTGAAATATAAAACATGTCACTATAAGACATGCTTTAAAGGTATTTGTTTTGGCAATTTGATCTTGAATAAAATCCAAACGTGGGCCTTTAAATCTTCCTGAGAACTTTCCTCCCACTACTGAAATCTTTGTCTCCATCTACTGAAATCTGAAATGGTACACTGGAAGGCAATCTGGGTCATCTCTCCTAGCACTGAAGCAGAAATCTTTCTAACTAAAACACCCTAGACCATCTTCACCCCTTACAGTTTTCCAAATTATATACTAACATTTCCCTAAGATTTTTAAGTGTACATTATAAGTGAAGTGTACATACGACAAGCTTTACAATTGGCAAAGAGCCAGAATTAGCTTCAACTCACCATGTAGAATACAATTAAGAAACCCAGATTAGCCTTAAATTACTTGGATTGTAGTAGTGGTTCAACTTTATCTCAGTCTATTTTTGGCAACTTGTCCTTATACCTTATACTTTCTAAATCTTTCACCATCTTGTCTGCTCTCTTTTCAAACTTTTCTGACATATACTGTAGCCTAATTTGCATGCTCAACAGTGTTCCCTTCCTGAGAAATGAAATCCTATGAGTTTCTGGAAATGTCAGAATATACGATGAGTAAATTGAGTTCTTGCATTGAAAATGATTGTCTTTGGGGAATAAGGCTCAGGTGCATACTGTGAGATCAATGAATGAAGACAAATTGAAGGAAGATGCCTTTCACAGCAGATTGGATCTCATAAGTGTTACAGGTTATTGCATCCAATATCTTCCTTTCCTCATCTCTTCGAATTGCCTGTTCAGAGCACTCAGAGGTCATTGGGGCCATATATGCTAATACACATTTTGCTATCCTACACCACCATGACCCTCAAACCACATTCCTTCCTTTGCTCACACTCACAGATGTAGGCATAGACCAGGTTCACATGTAATGGCTAACAATGGGCTAATAAACCCATATTTAGCAGCGGCTGCACCAGAGTGAGTTGCCATGCCCTCGCTAGAGGAATCCTCTTCTAAGGAGGAGCTGGAGCTCCCAGAGATAACTGAAGCCAAGGAGGCATCCATGGCAGGAGACCTGGGAGAACCTGGATCCTCAGGGGAGATGACCATGGTTCTGTCCCATACAGGAGGAGGGGAGTTCTGCCTCTGAGGCAGTGGCTGACAACCTAGCATCCGAGACCATCATTACCTCAAATAGGGCTCCCATGAGGAGTGCTGGAGGGCTCATCAGGAGAAAGTGACTCCTCATGTGTAGGGCTCCAGCCAGAGACCTCTAATGTACTGTAGCTGAGGCATCAGTGAGGCTCAATAGGTTCTGTTGATAAAAGCCTCCAGTGTTTGCCTAGTGAGTGCTGGAAACAATGCTGGTTTTTCAGCTCCAGTGTCTGCTGCCTTCCCTTCTGGACCTTGCCCTGTGATTGAGGCTCCATGCTACTAACCCCTTAATGCAATAAATAAATAAAAATAAATAAATAAACTTTGCTTCTGGACTGTGTAATGTATCTGGTGGCCTAACTGTGTTTTGACCACTGTTTGCTATCTCAACCACTCTTGCCTTAGCTTGAACCTACATACCTGACTGCTTGCCTTTGCTTTGACCTTTTCCGACTATGTTGACCACTTCTACCTTAGCCTGAACCCCACTGGACTGAAACCTGTGTGCTTGAACATTTACCTATTTTGTTACCTTGCTTTTTGGTTAGCCCCTTCACTCAGTCCTTCTGCACCCAATGCAGGACATGAGCAAGAGTGCTGTCTCCTAGATGCTCACCACTTCTACTTTCCTTCCAGGAACACCCATTCTTGGGTTGTTGTTGTGACATGTGAACCTGACACTCTGGGTTGTTGAGGGAGAAACAACCTAGAATTTTAACCCAACACTAATCCATAGTTTGTTGTTGGGTTAAAACTCTAGGTTGTTTTAGAAAATGTATATACTGCTTCCCATTTTAAAAAATCCTAAAGCAGTTTACAGTAAATTATAAAGCAGTTCACAGTGAATCATTATAAAAACACAACATTTAGATGTTAATAGTTGCAAAAAGCCAGGGTAAACAAGTACGTTTCTTAATAATCATCAAAAGACAAGATTGTCAGTGCCTGATGTATTGTAGAGGGAGGTCATTCTAGAGGGAGGGTCCCCTCCACAGAGAAGGTCCATTGGCATGTTGCTGCCAGATGGAACTCTGCGGGCATAGCACAGACAGCAAGGCCTCCTCTGAAGGTCATAGTGGCCTAACAGATTTATATAGGGGGAGATGATATTTCAGGCAACTTTCTCCCTCAACAACAAAGACTGGCTGGGTTCACACATCATGACAACAACCCAGGAATGGTGTTCCTGGGTTGTTATGTGATGTGGAAAGAAAACAGAAAGACACAGCAGGCAGTGCACTCACTCGCACCAACATGACCATGACTAACCATGGGTTGTTTAGTTCATAGTTAGCTCTTATATGTGAACCAGGCCAATGAGGGGCACTTCATTTGTCATTAATCCACGCTCCATGGAAAAGTATGCATAGATGTTCTGTTTCTCATGCTGTTTAATTATAATTCATTTGTGTACTGCTTTTCATCCCAAAGGGTGTGGACTACAGTAACGCGTGAATTGTGAGTCCCTCAGTTGGGGGAGAAATCCTCATTAGATCCCACAATACTGGATAATTTCTTGCCAGTCTCAAAGCTTCAATTTTGGTGCAAGTTACCTGGGCCTGTTGCAGCAATTTGGCTTTAAGAGTTCTTGGATGAAATGGATGAATTCAGGCCCAGATTTATTTATTTATATTTATATTTATGAATCATTTATGTCAAAGAAATTTCTTAGTGATGTACAGAGAACAAGGTTACCTTCCTGGGAATGTCTCTTGGAAAAAGAATGTTTTTAGTGTAGGCACTGAAAATCCATAAGGTTTTGTAGAGGTAAGGAGTTCCACAGAGTGGGTGCTATGACTCTAAGAGCTCTAATCTGAGCCACGATGGACTGAACCTCTGAAATCTTGGGTACCACCAAGAGGGATCTAATGGTTTTGGAGCTGAGGCTTCTTCTTCTCTCGTAAATAACCTATACTGCAAGCTGGATAAGGGATGTTTGTCCCAGTTAATCCTGCTAGACCTCACAGTTGTATTTGATGTCATTGAGCCATTTTTCAGGATTGGCTGGCCAGGATGGGCCATAAAGGGCTGAGCTCTAGACTGAGATGAGCCAGCCAGGAGCTGTATCTGGGGATTGTAGTCTAGGACTATATTACATCCATTTTGCAATGGCCATGCTAGTTGCCAGTTCAGCTCAGGACATAATTCAAAGTATTGATGATTACTTTCAAAGCCCTGAATAACTTGGATCTGGGATCTCTAAGAGACCATCACCTCCCATACCAGCCTGTCTCCTTTGTAAGTTCTATTTGGGAGGCCCTTCTCCATGCTCAATCTGTGTCTTGAGCTTGATTGGTTGAGAGGCAGGCCTTCTCCATGCCCTTGGCGAGATTATGGAACATATTACTTTGTAAGATCCATCTGGTCCCTTCTCCCATTGTTTTCATCAAGCGGAATGTTCTTATCCCAGCAGGCATCCAATCTGCTGGGTTGATGGGTTTTGCCTGTGTGATGATACCTCAATTCAAAGATAATTTTGACCCTGTTCAGATGACATGCTAATCCACAGTGGTAAGCATTTTGAAATTATGATGATGATGATGATATATATATATATATATATATATATATATATATTCTTACCCAGTTCTCCCTTTGGATTGAGGCAAGGAACAACATTAAAAGCAAATGATCTAAAATACATAAAACATATAAAAACTAATGCATTATTAAAATACCAATAAAACTCTTAAAACTCTTAAAATTCTACTGGGTAGGCCTGCTGGAAGAGATCAGTCTTTATGGCTTTCTTAAATTCCAGAAAACTGTTAAGTTGGCGAATCTCTCCCAGCAGGCCATTCCACAGTCTGGGAGCAACAGAAAAGAAGGTCCTCTGGGTAACGGTTGCTGACTGTAATAAATTCTTCTAGAGGACCTGAGTGTGCAGGGCGGATTGTATGGGAGAAACCAAACCACAAAGGACTTTAAAAGTAATGACCAACACTTTGTACTTCGCCCGGAAAGTAATCGGCAGCTGGTGGAGTGATTTTAAAGCTGGTGTAATATGGTCACCCCAGGTGTTCTGGTGACCAACCTGGCTGCCATACTTTGAACTAGTTGAAGTTTACAGACTAGGCACAAGAGATAGCACTCTGTACAGCACATTGCAGAAGTCAAGCCTCGAAGTTACCAGCACGTGCACTCCTGTCTTTAGGTCTTCCAACTCTAGGAAAGGGCACAGCTGGTGTATCAGCTGAAGCTGATAGTAGGCACTCCTGGCTGTTGCATCTATCTGAGCTGTCATTTGCAGTGATGGATCCAGGAGCACCCCCAAGCTGCGAACACAGCCTTTCAGGGGGAGTGTAACCCCATCCAGAACTGGTTGACACACCTCCAAAACCAGGTTAGGGCCTTTGATAGTAAGTACCTCTGTCTTGTCTGGATTCAGCTTCAGTTTGTTTATCCTCATTCAGGCCATTACCGCCTCCAAGCATTCATTCAGAGGAGACACACTATCCTTAGCTGATGCTGTTGTCAAAGGCATAGAGAAATATATTTGGGTGTCATCAGCATACTGATAGCACCCCGCCCCATGCCTCTGGATGATCTCTCCCAGTGGTTTCATGTAAATGTTAAACAGCATTGGGGATAGGATGGCGCCTTGTGGTACGCCATACAACAGCTCCTTCTTTGAGGAGCAACTATCCCCGAGCATCACCATCTGGAACCTGCCCGAGAGGCAGGACTGGAACCACTGAAGCACAGTGCCTCCGATTCCCAATCCCCTCTGGCATTCCAGAAGGATACCATGGTCGATGGTATTGAAAGCTGCTGAGAGATTCAGAAGTACCAGCAGGGACACACTCCCCCTGTCACTACTCAAGTGTAGTAAGGTGACCATAGCGGTCTCAACTCTGTATCCCGCCCTGAAGCCGGTTTGAAATAGGTCTAGAAAATCTGTATCATTCAAAACTGCTTGGAGTTGGAAGGCAACTGCCCTCTCAATCACCTTGCCCAGAAATGGAAGATTTGATACTGGTCTATAATTATTAAGGTCCAAGGGGTCCAAGGAGGGCTTTTTTAGAAGTGGCCATACCACCGCTTCTTTTAAACATGATGGAAAACTCCCCTCCCTGAGAGATGCATTAATAATATGTTGTAGTTGTAGTCTAACTGCATCTTCTCCCTGGGCAACCAGCCAAGAAGGACAGGGATCGAGAGGGCAAGTTGTCCTCCTCACTCATCCAAGCAGCTTGTCCACATCCTTGATACTCACCAACTGAAACTAATCCAGTGTAATTCTACTCACGGAGTTGCTGGACACTCCATTGTCAGCCACTGCTATAATGACGGCATCTAAATTGGCTCTTATCCAAGAGATTTTATCTGTGAAATGATCTTTAAAGGCATCACAGTGAACTACCGAAGGCTCTAAGATCGGGTTCAGGGGGGAAGGTGCCTGGGTTAGACCACTCACCTCCCTGAACAGTTCTGCTGGACATGAATTTGCAGACGCAATGCTTGCAGAGAAGAAAGCTTTCTTCGCTGCACGTATTGCCACCCCATAGGAACGGAGATGTTCTCTATGTTGTGTTTTGTTGGACATAAGTTGAGTTTTCCACCATCGGTGCTCCAGTCGTCGTCCTCCCCACTTCAACTCCCTGAGATTTTCTGTATGCTAGGGTGCTCGGTTAGAAGCGGGTCGGAGAGGATGTTTGGTGGCGATCATGTCGATAGCCCTAGTTAGGTCTTGATTTCATCTATTGCCCAGGGCTTCTACAGGATCGTCGATGATACCAGCCATAGAACTCTCTAAGGATTTCTGGAATCGAAAAGGATTGATCAGCCTTCAAGGGCGGACCATCTTAATAGGTCCGTCACCCCTGCAGGGGCAGGTGTTAGCCTTGATACTAACCCTGACCAGAAAATGGTCTGTCCATGACAATGCAGAGGCATTTGTCACCACCCACAGATCCGTCTTTTCAGAACTGAGAACAGCATCGAGAGTGTGACCCGCTGAATGTGTAGGTCCAGAGACCAATTGAGATAGGCCCATGTTTGTCATGGATGCCATGAACTCCCGAGCTGCACCTGACAAACCGGCCTTGAATGGGATGTTGAAGTCACCCAGGACCAAAAGCCTGGGCGAATCCAACACCAGCTCTGAGACCAGTTGCTTGAGCTTGGCCAGGGAGACTGACAGGCAGCAGGGTGGCTGGTATACTAACAGAATCCCTAGTCTATCCCTGGTCTTCAGACTCAGGTATACACACTCAATGTGATTGAATTCCAGGACAGGAAGTCTGGTCAGGTTAAGGTTATCTTTGTAGACCACAGCTACTCTGCCCCCCCCCCACTTTCCCTCACCTGTTCACTAACACAGTACCCAGATGGGAGGGCCTGAGCCCAAGTCTGGCCACTGTCATCTCCCATCTAGGTCTCTGTGAAGCATGCCTGATCGGCCACTCCCCAGCCAGGCAGCAGCAGCAACAGGATGGAAGGCTGCCTTGCAGCACTGTAGTACCTCCTCTCCGTGCAGAGCTATAAACATCATAGCTTAGTGTGTCATGTGAACCATGACTTTGCCTAAACATGTGGCTATATAACAATGGTTTAGACATGCTCACTAACCATGTGCTGCAGAAGGGTTAGCGGCCTAACTTGGCTTAGTGTGTCATCTGACCAGGCCCAATATCTGCTAGATCAGTCTTGATTTTATTGGGTTCTATTGCTATTTATGTTATTTGATTGTGTTGTTTTTAACTGATGTAAGCTGCCCACAGTGATGCAAATGCAATGGAAAGACAAAGTACAGGTATTTAAATTAAGAACGATAAATAAAATATGTTCTGTGGTACACCTATATCTTTTGAAACTAAGTTGGACAAGCAGCACTCGGCAAAGTCTGAATTGCTTACAACAAGAATATACTTGTATAAAAATATGTTATACAAGACAGAATATTTCAAACTTTTATTTACACTGATTCATTAATACCTTTTTTCCACAAACCTCTCTCTGAAAATATTTCAGCTTGGATATGGATATTATAATCTGGCCCTCTTGACTCTGTTCTTACCCAGGCTGAACAATGGCAGGATCGAACTTTTTGCCAGCATTATTGAAATTCAAATGGTAAAAATGTCCCAAAGTCTATTTTTTAGGTGAAAAATACTAGATCTCTTATAACTATAAAGAGTAACCCTCAATAACAACACTCGATATAATCTAGAAAATCTAGTATTGTACTATTCTTAAGTGGAGGATTATTATATGTCAAAATATAAAGGTTTTTTTTTATTATTATTATTATTTCTTGTAACTAGCAATTTATAACAGCTTTTAGCTGGGGAATAAAAAGCACCAGTAAGAGAGCTGTTCACAGAAAGAGCTTCACCACGTAATTTCTTACTGCTCTGCAACAATCAATCATTCTTTCAATAAACTTGACCTTAGGTGCTGCTCCTTGATTTTCAGAATGCTCCGTACTTTTTGATACCCATATAATGAGTCCAGGTGTGTATTTTTTAAGACAGCCAGCCAATTGAAAAGGCTTAGTCATCCGTAGATAGGGTCTTGAACACATTGTTTTGATTTGTATCATATCAAAGAGGTGCATTTCTCTCCTGCTTGTTTGCCAGATGCCTTTCACAAAGGATTTGATGCCTATCTCTTTCATTCGCCAAAGCATTGTGGTGTGTAATGAACAGAACTGCAGAACCATGCATGGTGGAGCATTTGATCACAAGTTGCTCTTTTGCCTGCTCAGTGGGCCCTCAGCCTGAGTTCTTATGAGAAGTAAATGAGGCATTAATTGGGAAGCATAAAATGATGCCTCCTGCCTGGCTCACCTTTCTGCCAGGTAAGGAAAGAAATGCCAGAGAAACCATGTTTCATCTTGGCCCATTCTTGAATGTTGCACACAAAAATAAAAGGTGGATATGTTGTTGATTCATAAGCCGCTTCATTCCTTGCTTTTTTTTCTCCACCCCTTGGTTTGTTCAATATTTTTCTTGATGAAGATTTCTGGAGAACTCAAAATCTTGCTCACAACAATGTGAAATTTGCATTTCTAATGAAGACTACAAGACTATGGTTTAACAACAGGAGAGCATGAGAAGAGACCTGCTGGATTAGAACAAAGACCAATCCAGTCCAGCATCTTACTTCCCACAGTAGCCAACTAGGTGCCTATAGGAAGCCCACATGTAGGACATGAGGAGTATAAAGACTCATCTTTTCAGTGTGGCCTTTCAAAATGTGGTTATAACATTTTACTGTTTTTACTGGTTTAATGCTCTGTGTTCTATTGTTTTTAATGATTTACTGCTCTTAGCACCTGAGGCAGTATATAAATGTCAATAATAATTAAACAAAATAGTCCTTTCCCGCAACTATTATTCAAGGTATACAGCCTCTGATCCTGGAGGTAGCATAAAGCCATCATGACTGATAGCCATTAATAACCATGTCCTCCATGAATTTGTCTACCCCCTTTTGAAGCCATCCAAGTTGGTACCTCACTACTTCTTGTAGTAGCAAAATCCATAGTTTAACTATGACAGCAACAAAAAGTAGAAGATGCAATGGGAAAACATGAGAGAGTTACAAGTAGGGATTTGTATCGTATCATTCTGATGTCCAATAACGAACCAATAAGGTCGTTATCGGACATCCGATTAATGATAACGATACATTTCTAAGGAGGCCCTATCTGATCGGATCCAAAATCCATATGTCTGATAACTATCGGACATATCGGATTATCAGACCGCCAGTTTAGGGCTGGCCCTCCCTCCCCCCCACTCGCGCTCCTTGCCTTCCCCGCTGCCGTCCACTGCCCTCCGCTGCTTCCGGACTACTGAGAACTAGGCTTTGCAACCTAGTTCTCAGTAGAGCGACGACGCGCCGGGTGATGATGTCACCCAGAGCGTCGTCGTTCTACTGAGAACTAGGCCGCAAAGAAGGCCGCAGGTAAGTGGGCACCCCTCCCTCCCTTCCCCCTCACTTGCACTCCTTACCTGCGGCCTTCCCTGCTGCCGCCACTGCCCCATACTACTGCTAAACAGGCTTTCTGGCCTGTTTGTAAGAACAGAGCTGAGCCGAATGATGACGACATCACTCGGTGCAGCTCTGTACTGACGAACAGGCCGGAAAGCCTGTTTAGCAGTAGTACGGGGCGGCGGTTGCGGAGGCGGAGGCGGCGGCAACGGTGGAGGTGGCAGCGATGATGGAGATGGTGGCTGCGGCAGGGGTAAGGAGCGTGAGTGGGGGGAGGGAGGGAGCACGAGTGGGGAGAGGGAGTGCCAGCCCAGTGTTTTTGCCCACAGACTTGCATTGGGGGAAAGCTTTGTTTCCTCCAATGCAAACCTATGGGGAAAGACACCATAATCAGATCGGAACTTCTGATATTTATCGGATTTCAGATCTGATCAAATCCGGGCATCCCCCGATATGATCGGAACCGAATTTTTTTATAGCGGAATTTCCGATGATGATACGATAATTTGGGCTGTGCACATCCCTAGTTACAAGTGGAAGACAGTGTTGTCTGGACTTCATACAATTCTGAGAATGATACTTGGTAATTGTACAATACAAATCTCATCTGGAAACAGGCAGAGTGGAGATGTCTTTCCTTTTGTTTGTCCTGAATCTCTCCTCTTTCCTTTTGTTTGTCCTAAATCTCTTCTCCCACCCACCGACCCCCCACCCCACCCCATTCAGCTTCACTGGATCAGCCAGAGTTCTAGTAATGAGAGAGGAAGAAAAACTTCTCTCTATCCACTTTCCCCTATCATTTTATACTCTTCTATCATGTCCCCTCTTGGGTTCTGGCTGCAACAGAAGAGCAAGCCAATGTTTACCTTCTAGAATGTTCTGGATCTCGCTCTGGGTTCCCCACCACTACTACCACAGCCACTGCAAACACTTCCTGATTCTGTCTTGCTCCCTTCACTCAATCTACCCCTTTTTATTCTCCTGTATAACTGAAACTGGAAACCATGTAGACAGCAGTGAGTTGTGTAAAGCTGCCAGTTTGGGTCTCCACTACCATGCTCTCCGCAACAGGAAATTGGCTCTGTAATTGGGAATTGTACATGCTTTTCTATTTGCTCTAGCAAACTACAAATGTATCAGTAGGTATTTTGGCCTACAACTCTCATCCGCCCTAGCCAACACAACAATGGTGAGTCATGATGAGAATTGTAGGCCAAAACAATCAGAGTTGCAACTTGGCCTGCTGACTATTAAGGGACATTTGTTCTCATTCTGGTCCCTCTGACTCTCTCCCAGCCAACCTCCAAATTCACAGTATATTTAATTGCCTAGTAGTTATCACAATCAATTTTCTTCCCAGATGAACTGAAAAAAATCTATGTCATTAACTGACTTAACAAACATAGAATATTGAGCTATTAACTCACATTTTTAACTCATATAATTAACAAGGCTGAAACGTATTCTAATATGCAGCTATCCGAATCCAGATATTTAAGTTTTAATTTAATTTCAATTTCATCTTAAACTTAATGCATGGTGAACAAGAGAAACTCATTTATTTCAGTTGTGTCTCAGATACAGCAACATTAATTTACTGAACTTCAACCAGAACTATGTAGACTTTCCTCTAAACTGTAAATAATTAGGGTTCATATGTCACCATAGTGTCTGCTTTTGTGACATGTACTATTTGATGTGGCACAACTACTCCCTCCTCCTTCTAAATTATTGCAGCAATTTAGGACAAGATTATGGCTTTGACTATATGGTTGTCAGAAAATAAGTGCTTGCAACATTTTCCCTTAGTTTTCACTTTTAGTGTGGAATAACTCGCTCTTATACTATTTGATTAGCATAAATGCAATGGATAGACATCGTGTAGCACCGAAAAGTTGTTTGGAGTGAGCATTCAAGGGAAGGACCAATATGGGTCATGTTCTTATAAGGTAAAACAAATGCAAAACTTCACATAATTGCTCCAAGTTCAACTCTGTTGGAACATCAGTAGAGAACACTCATGTGAAAAGACAAGATACTCTTAAAACTGAATGGCAGTTTGTCCTTTTTTGTGGTGGGAACTGATGCAATGATACCACCAGACAAAGATCTGGTTATCTGCATCTTGGACTGCCCAAATGCTCAACTACTAGTTCTTTAAAATCCACCCTTGGACTTTCATATGGACATCTTATCTTGATCTTCAACTAGACAGCAAAGTTAAGATGCAATCCTATACAATTTTTTCTTGGGAAAAACCTCATCGAACTCAACAGGACTTACTTCTGAGTAGAATGTACTGTAAGAATGCAATTAGTTAAGAAACCCCTGGGCCTCAGCTTTTAGAAATCTTGTTAATATCCTCTTTTTAAAAATAATAATTTGGGAAATAAAGTCTTGTTGCTGTTTGATCTGTTCAGTTGTAGAAATTATTTTTGTATGAATTATTTTTATTTTGTTGCAATGATGATTCATTGTTTAAAGCCACCTTGAGAGCCTGTGTGTATTTATGTGAAATGTGTAAATGGATCTGTATTTGTATGTGTATCAATTGGTGATGTATGAAAGGACTTTCTCAGTGGTACCACCATCTATGGAATTCCCTGCCCCAAAAAGGCAGTTAGGTGATCTTCTTCTTTATCTGTTTTCCATAGCAATCAAAGCCTTTTCTCTTTCAACAAGCATTTGCCTCTCTTGTTTAATATTATTTACTGACTGCTAGTGATGGTTCTTTGTCCTTTGTTTTGTCTTTGCTGCTGCTAGTACTTGTTGTAAATATGTTTAAAATTAGAGCTGTGTGCAAATGACCTCTTAAATTTTTCAACCATATTTGTGGGCAGAGAAATTGGGAGGAGGATTTCACCAAATTTCCTAGTGGGAGGAGAAATTCTCCAACAATTTCTCACAGGTAAAGCTCATCACTGGCAAGGGTTGCAGCACAGCCTCTTTCTTTTTGCCTTAAGGTTTTGTTCTGTCTTTTGCAGTGCCACTGCAAATAGCAACAGCAGCAAGTGTATTAACAGCCTGGCCCCCGTTTTGCATTTTCCACAATACCCTTCACCTAGCATCATTCCAGGGTGTGGGGGTGGGGAGAGGTGAGAGGGAAGGCAAACTACCCAAATATGGAGAAGAAAAAGAAAAATCTCAGGACTTTCCTGAGAAAAATGTCCTCTGAGAAATTTTGGCTCAGTCTAGTTGTCATTCTTTAGGTTTCAGCATTTTCCCCAGGAATTCCAAAATGTTAAATTTCTGAGGGGTTATTGTTGGATAAATCTTGTCTCTAATGCAGATGCAGAGTAATGATTGTACAATGAAAGACGGGTTACTCGTACACACTCCTCAGCCACCTCCTAAGTAAAGGAAGCACAAGAACCCCGAATCCAACCCATGAGAATTTCTCTGAAATTTCTTCTCCTTTAATTTTCTTTTCAAAAGCAATTTCTTGTCTATCAAATTGAATGAGAATGGTAAAAAATAATATGAGAGAAATGTTCGGAACAACACTATTTAAAATGCTTTTTTAAATGATTAAATGATTTTAATGATGCTTCTTATTAGGGGTGTGCACACCCAAAATTATCGTATCATATCGTTATTGGAAATCACTTAAAAAAAACATTTGGATCCGATTATATTGGAGGTATAATCCCTATTCTGCCCTATAGAGTTGCTTTTTGAGACAGAAAGGCCTATAACTTCTGTATTTTCAAAGTTAGAGACTTGAAACTTGGTCATAGTGCTTATGGGGTATGCCTAAGTATGTGTATGAAATTTCAGAACAATCCCTCCAACTGTGTATTTTATATGATTTTTTAAAACATCATTTAACTTCTGACAGCTCAGAACATGCATTCAGGGATTTGTCAAAAAAGGTGCACGATGTTTAAAAAGTTCATATAAAACACAGGGGTGGAGGGATTGTTCTGAAATATGTGCCAATCCAATATATGGCAATCCGATAATCTGGAAAAAAAAATCCAATATAATTGGACTGAAAATGTTCAGATCCGATATTTATTGGAGGTTTTTCTATTGCATCGTTATCATTAATCGGATGTCAGATAAGTCCATAATTGGATTGTTATTGGACATCAGAATGATACGATACACATCTCTACTTCTTATCATTTGTGGGCCACTCTGAACAGCTCCTTCTTTGGAGAGATCAATAATAATAATAATAATAATAATAATAATTATTATTATTATTATTATTATTTATAACCCGCCTCTCCCTACGGATCGAGGCGGGGAACACAATACACATACAAGCATGACAAAGTTAAAAAATTAAAACAAGAGAAACACATCATTAAAACATTTAAAATTCATCCGGATAGGCCTGCCGGAAAAGAACAGTCTTCACGACTCTCTTGAATTCTTGAAGACTGTCAGTTTGTCTAACCTCCTCCGGCAGACCATTCCATAGTCTGGGTGCCATAGAAGAGAAGGTCCTCTGGGTAACACTCACCAGCCTAGTTCTGGCTGGCTTGAGTACGTTCTTCCCAGAGGACCTAAGAGTGTGGGGCGGATTGTACGGGAGAAGGCGATCCCGTAGGTAGCCTGGGCCCAAACCATGTAGGGCTTTACAGGTAATAACCAACACTTTATACTTCACCCGGAAACTGACCGGCAGCCAGCGAAGTGATTTTAAAACTGGTGTGATGTGATCACCCCTAGGTGTACCGGTGACCAACCTGGCTGCCATATTTTGAACAAGTTGAAGTTTCCGGACTAGGCACAAAGGTAGCCCTGTGTACATCGCATTGCAGAAGTCGAGCCTCGAAGTTACCAGTGCAGAGAATATGTTTCTTAAAAGAAATAAATCCTGGCTACCAAAGTGGTAGAGCACCCATGTCTCTTGCAGATGGTTACAGATTCAATCCCTCATATCTTAGGTAAGGCTGGGAGCCATTTTTGACTGAGGCCCTTTCTGCACCAGCCATTTTTCGAGGGGCTGCCCCTGCCTGCTCACGGAGAGTCCGTATGACGCACAGAGCATCCCGCAAGCAGGCAGGGACCAGCCCTCCATTTTCCCGGGAGTTCAGGGAACATTATTATCCCGGTTTGTTCCCTGCTCCCGGGAGGGCAGAGAGATGGGCGGCTGGTGTGGCCGCCCATCCCAGGCGCAGCCACACTTACTCACGTGTGAGCACGGCTGCACTGATGGCCACAGAGCCACACCACGCAGCTTCAAGGCTATCAGGAGGGGGGACAGCAAAATTGCCATCCCCAGGATGGTGGGGGGAGGGAGCACGATCATGTGCAGGTTTTTTTTAAAAAAATAACTAACCTTTTGCACATAAGTGCTTGTGCACTCCTCTGCGGATCTTTTTTTTTTTAAAAAAAAATGGCTGGCGCAACTTGCAGCGGCCCAGGAGAAGCCAGGGCCACCGCATTGTGGTGCGGCCTCATCGCACTGAACCCGGAAGTGGCTACTTCCAGGTTTCCCAGCTTCCAGCCCTCTCCTCCTCTATGGTGCAGAAAGGGTCTGAGACTCTGGAGAGAATGACAAACAGTGCAGAAAATACTGAACTAAATGGGCCAATGGTCTGACTCAAGCTAAAGTAGTTTCCTATAATTTTTCTCTCCAAATCTGAGGGAATGCATGAAAGGGAAACTTCCACATTCATTACTTTCAATATTATTTTAACCATTTTTAAAACAATTACTGTTATTGGTGTGGCTTCTTCAACTGCAAATATCCCCTTCATCAATCTAAGTTTAATTAGCAGAGGCTGATGATGGAGTGTCCAGCGACTCCGCGAGTAGAATTACACTGGATCAGTTTCAGTTGGTGAGTACCGAGGATGTGGACAAGCTGCTTGGACGAGTGAGGAGGACAACTTGCCCTCTCGATCCCTGTCCTTCATGGCTGGTCATCCAGGGAGGAGATGCAGTTAGATCGCAATTACAATATATTATTAATGCATCTCTCAGGGAGGGGAGTTTTCCATCATGTTTAAAAGAAGCGGTAGTACGGCCGTTTCTAAAGAAGCCCTCCCTGGACCCCCTGGACTTTAATAACTACAGACCGGTATCAAACCTTCCATTCTTGGGCAAGGTGATTGAGAGGGCGGTTGCCTTTCAACTCCAAGTAGTTTTGGATGACACTGATTTTCTAGACCCATTTCAAACTGGCTTCAGAGCGGGATATAGAGTTGAGACTGCTATGGTTGCCTTAGTGGATGATCTACGCCTGAGTATTGACAGGGGAGTGTGTCCCTGTTGGTACTTCTGGACCTCTCAGCAGCATTCGATATCATCGAACATGGTATCCTTCTGGAACGCCTGAGGCGATTGGAACTCGGGGGCACTGTGCTTCAGTGGTTCCGATCCTACCTCTCGGGCAGGTTCCAGATGGTGATGCTTGGGGATAGCTGCTCCGCAAAGAAGGAGCTGCTGTGTGGCATACTGCAAGGTGCCATCCTTTCCCCAATGCTGTTTAACATTTATATGAAACCGTTGGGAGAGATCATCCGGAGGCATGGGGCGGGGTGCTATCAGTATGCTGATGACACCCAAATATATTTCTCTATGCCTTCGCTAACAGCGTCAGCTAAGGATAGCATGTCTCCTCTGAATGAATGCTTGGAGGCGGTAATGGGCTGGATGAGGAAAAACAAACTGAAGCTGAATCCAGACAAGACGGAGGTGCTTGCTGTTGAAGGCCCCAACCTGGGTTTGGAGGTGTGTCAACTGGTTCTGGATGGGGTTACACTCCCCCTGAAAGACTGTGTTCGCAGCTTGGGGGTGCTCCTGGATCCGTTGCTCCAAATGACAGCCCAGATAGATGCGACGGCCAGGAGTGCCTACTATCAGCTTCGGCTGATACGCCAGCTGCGCCCCTTCCTAGAGTTGGAAGACCTAAAGACGGTAGTGCACACGCTGGTAACTTCGAGGCTCAACTTCTGCAATGCACTGTACATAGGGCTACCTCTGTGCCTAGTCCGGAAACTTCAACTAGTTCAAAAAATGGCAGCCAGGTTGGTCACCGGTACACCTAGGGGTGACCATATTACGCCAGCTTTAAAATCGCTCCACTGGCTGCCAATCAGTTTCCGGGCGAAGTATAAAGTGTTGGTTATTACCTTTAAAGCCCTACATAGTTTGGGTCCAGGTTACCTACGGGATCGCCTTCTCCCATACAGTCCACCCCGCATGCTCAGATCCTCTGGGAAGAACTTACTACAGTCGGCGAAGACTAGGCTGACAACCGTTACCCAGAGGACCTTTTCTTCTGCCGCTCCCAGACTGTGGAATGACCTGCCGGAGGAGATTCGTCAACTTAACAGTCTTTTAGAATTTAAGAAAGCCATAAAGACTGTTCTCTTCCGGCGGGCATATCCAGTGGAATTTTAGAATATTTTTAGGATGTTTTTAGGATGTTTTAATGCAGTTTTAATAATGTGTGTCATGTTTTAATGAGTTTTATGTATTTTATTATATTGTTGTTCCCTGCCTCGATCCAAACAGAGAGGCGGGTAAGAAATAAATTATTATTATTATTATTATTATTATTATTATTATTTAGATGGAACTTGCACAGGCTAACGTTCTATCCCATTGAGCTGTAATATCAGCCTTCTAGCTCTTGAATTTGTAATCCAGTGTGTAAATTAGTGACAAATGCCTAAGCAATGATAGAAAGTAATAAGATAAATTTGGTGCAGGGCTAAGGAAGAACACCAAGTTTTAAGGGTTCAAAGTCCAGTCCAAGCCTTTCCAAAGTCCAGGGTGACTGAAACTGGACTCATTTGGTTCTGTTGATGGCAATTTCTCCCTCAGCTGTTTCTCCCTTCTCCTTAATTAATATATGCTGGGGTGGGGTGGGGGCAACCATAGGTGTTTGTGCGACATCCATTAGATTCAGGAAGTGTGGGAGCAACATTTCCCATCATTACACATGCTCAAAGCAGCACTGAAACCTGTTTTGTCTCTTATATATGGAAATATGATTCGCTCAGTTTTACAAAGGAATGGTCCTCTGTGAAAGAGACACCTGGTCACCCTAGGTCCTCATCCAGTGATTTCTGCCATTCTACAGCTGGCTGGGGAATGCTTGGAGTTGTAAGACTTTTTCCCCTGTCTAAACATGCATTGGATTGCACCCAAAAGGGTTAACTTGGTTGAGAATTCATGGTAGAGATCACTGGGTGTCCAGGTGCTCTCTTTTACAGAGGACCATTCTCTGTTTGAAGGGGGTGTGCTGTCTAATTCTGGGTTAAAGATGAAGAACCATAAGAACTAAATTTAAGTCAGCCAAAACTAGGCTGACAACTATTACCCAGAGGACCTTCTCTTGTGCCGCTCCCAGATTGTGAAATGGCCTGGCGGAAGAGATTTGTCAACTTAAAAGTATCTCTGACTTTAAGAAAGCCGTAAAGACTGATCTCTTCAGGCAAGCCTACCTAGTGGAATTTTAAGAGTTTTATTGTTATTTTAAAATGTATTAGTTTTATATCTTTCTAATCAGTTTTATGTATTTTATACTATTTGTATTTAATGTTGTTCCCTGCTCAATCCAGATGGTGAGGCGGGTAAGAAATAATTAATCATCATCATCATCATCATCATCATCATCTGTGGTCCATCAAGAGGTGCACCTGGCAGCCGGCTGAACAGGCAAGGCATACAGGTCACGATCTTCCACACTATGGTAAGGTGCTATACATATACTGAAATTATAATTAATAATACTTTTGCATCAGTACATATAAATTAGTACATGCAAATCACTCCTTTTGGGGGCGGGGTGATGCATTTCCTCTTGTTTGGCAATCCATAAGTGGCCACCCTACACTGAAAACTAATGTTAAAATCTCAGTTCAGCCATGGGACTCAGCTGTATTGTCTTTTTTGACCTTCAACAAATGATTACTTACCTCCAATACTTTATGAGAAAATCAGAAAGTGACCATATTCACCATGAAGACAGATTTTAAAAACTGTGGTTACTTGCCTTGAGCTTTAGGGTGTGAAGAGAACTATACATTGAAATAAATATCTCATGAATTTCACCCAATAATTCTTCACTTTATCCATATACTGTAAATGTGCTCAATGTGACAAGCCAAAACAAAACAGAAATGCCTTTTGCCCAGCAGAGGGCACTATGTATCCAAAAAGAAATACCATTCCAACACCAAATTGTAATTTAAAAGAATGTTGAAAACTTTTCACTAAATGGTGGTGAATAACTCCAGGCCCTGGCTTTCGTGTGTGTGTGTGTGTATGAGTGTGTTTGGAGTTAATATATTATTGTCCAACCATTCCCAATGTATAGAAACATTCTCCAATGCAAGCAATAATCTGGCTGGAAAATGTTCCTTTCTCAAAGGAGCAGCAAGTACAAAATGAAGCACTTTGAATGGAACTTTATTGTTGTTTTGCAAAGAAAGCTAACTTTACCTTGGTTTAATTTAACTTCAAATGTGTCTTTACTGTAATACAGTACAGTATAATGTCCACTGAACAATGCATAACCCTCTTCCTGCTTTGGTCTTGGAATAGTTCACGACCAGTGCAAGCAGTGGGGAGGATCATCAAATCACAGAAGTTGGAAGGGGCCAATAAGGCCATCAAGTCCAACCCCCTGCTCAATGCAGGAATCCACCTTAAAGCATACCTGACAAATAGCTGTCTAGTTGCCTCTTGAATGACTCTAGTGTAGGATGTGTGTGTGTGTGTGTGTGTGTATGTGTATGTATATGTACATATATATATTATCAAAATGTATATCCTGCCTGTCTTTAAAAGCAAAACAACAACAACCCCCTCTATGCAGAATTCAACAACAGGAGTTAGCTGTTTGTGTGAACCAGATTATTGTGAAATTTAAAAAAAGAAAAGAAAAAGTTTTGAATATTTTCTGTCAATGTTATGTAATTTCACACACAAATATTGATTAAAAATACCCTCTGCTTGACTCTGAAAGCTTGATTTTTCTCTTGAAATCTCCTCTGACTTTTCTCTTCACTTTTGATTCATGAATTGCAGTGTGCAGTATCTTTTTTTTTTTTAGATATGGCTACCTGAACTCTACCCAGTATTCCCAAGTGTATTGGTACTATAGAGTTGAATACGAATGTGAATAGTACTGGAATTTTGGCATGAAGATCTCCATGGGAAAAACCAATCAGATTGCTCTGTTTCCAGTGGTTCTTGTTGTCCTGCCATTGCCATGGCAGCCTCCATCATTTCTATGGGCTTTGTCAAGTTAAGACAGCAGTGAAGGAAGTCAGCATCATTCAAGTCTCAACTCTCCACCCAGCATTGCTCAAGGAACCCACCAGTTCTTCCCAGTTTATGGACAGGGAGGGATTGTACAATTTTGCTTCTCATATCTTTTATCATGGTGTATTTATATATTTGAAAACATCTTATTGCCTGAAATCAATTTAGAATAAAAAAATGGATCAAAGCGTAATTCACAAAGCGTAACCCCACACTTCCCTTATCAGTATGGGAGGAATCATATCTGTTCTTCTATGCTTAAAACCTAATGCCATCCATTTAAAGAGAAGAACCAGACATGATGATTCCAAAATTGACCAAGGTGGACAATCTGATGTAAATGGAACAGACCAAAATTCAGTAAAAGTCAATAGATAAGCCTGGTAATAGAGAACAAGGTCTGGAAAACCACCCACCTTCTTTAATTGGACATTCCATCCTTTTCAAAGATAATCATGGTGGAAAGGAACCCTCAAAAGAGTATACTTGCTCCGTTGGCAGATTGTTGCCAACCAAGATAGCCTTCAATTGGACGCCTCAGGCTCAAACTGCCTTTACTACCTCAAAAACAGTTCACCTCAGCTCAAGGACTCATTTCCTCTGACTCCAGAAAACCTTTTATTGTAGAAGTAGATGAATCCAGTGTGTATCTTCCTGTATCTTTCCCTGTTCCACAGCCACCAAAAGCATGAGACTGACACCAGCCCTTTAAGAACTGCAGTTAGTTTGCAACATGGATGGAGTCACTGAAAAACCAGGCTCAACCAGCTTTCTTAAGGCCTAGGCCGTATGCTGATTGTACCCCTTTGTGGAACAACAGTTCCCTATGGGAGAAACTTCTAGTCAGCACTTCATATACAGCACTCTCCAAGATCCTGCCCTGCCTCCAGCCTTGCCTCCAGCCATGCCTTCAGCCTTGTCAGACGTGGAGACTGCCTTGCTTAGAGTGATCCAGAGCAGACAGTGAACACTATGTGCAGACCACTTCCCTTAACCTGTCACCGAGCTAGTAACCCATCTTTAAAGATTCAGGGGACGCTTTCAAAGCAAATGCCCCGCCCTTCATCAAGTTCATGGGAACTTCTCCTCCTCCAACTCTATATCCATGTGGCACATTGAAAGGTACTTGGAATTTGGTGAACCTGCAATGGAAGATGGTGTGTTGAGGTCAAGTGAGTATTGAAAAAGGCCATCTCACATCAAACTGTAAACCCACCACTTGTCAATTCAAATGGACAGGTTGTTTAGCCCCGCATCTATCTATGACCTGATGGAAGCCATGGGATTCCTTTAACAAATTTGTCTGTTTAGCCCCTACCATACATGTGGGGGACTAGAAGCCATTAAATTCAAGGGTTAGGGATGTCAGCTGCTGGGAAATCCGGCCCTTGTTGGGCTCGCCAGACTTCCATGGCATGCCCGACTTGGCTTGCTTTTGTATGCCAAGCTACATGGTTCCCTGGCTTTCGGGGACCTTTACCCTTTTTTTTCCGTCTTGGCTGTAATTTACCCAAATAGAAATTTGCATAAATATGAGTTGTAAATATTGCTAATTTGCATAATTCATTGAATTAAGACTGGAAATTGTGCAAATTATGTAATATTGCTCAATTTACCACAAAATATGCATGAATGTTCTTTTATGCAAAAAGGAGTGATTTACAGAAATTCCACCAACTGGACCGACTTATTGCACACTGACTTTGGCCAGCTGCTGGATGAGGGAACAGAGTCCGGGAGACGGAGCTGAAAAAGGCTTGTTGAACTCCACCCCCAAAATGGATTCCTCTGACATCCATAACAGGTTCAAGTTAAGGCAGGAGTGGTCAACATAGCAGTCAGATTACTAAACACAGATAAACACACATTACATAGTCCATAAGCAGGGTTACAAAGGAGTCAAAGGGTCAGATGTCCTAATTTCAAATGTCCTGTCCTGGAGGGAGATTCACCTGATGGGATCATGTGACTCCTCTACAAACTCCTCATGCTATAGTGGCTAAATAGGTGGAGGTGTCATTGTGAGTTTGTAGACAGGTCACATGACCTCATCTGGTGATCCCTCCCTCCAGGATAGAACGTCTGGACATAGGGTTGCACATAGGTATCTGCAATAAGTCTGATGACTGTTTTTCTTCCCCAGTGTAATCCCACCTTTCCTAGCTGCAACCCAGTGGAGTGGTGGAAATCATGAGGCCTCAGTTCATTCAGTAGTGAAATGGATGAAGGTGAAAATTGCTGACCCCAAACTAGACTGAACAGCCTGCCCAGTAGAGGGTATCTAAAACAGAGAAATGTCTTCTGACAGATCTTCAAATAGAGGATTGTCTTGGTAAAATAGGACAGCTGGGCACCCTGCCCCTGGGCTCTGCAATGTGTTGTCTGTTGGTGCCTCTCTCGGCATCCACTAGGCTACCTGATTTTTATTTCTTTTGTATGACTTTTTAAAATTAAAGTGTGTGTGTGTGTGTGTGTGTGTGTGTGTGTGTGTGTGTGTGTGTTTTACACTGGAAGGCTTAACATGCTGTCCTCCAGCACCATCTTTATTTGGGTTCAAAAGAGTGGATTTGTGTTTTGGAGTTTTCACCCCCACCTCTGCCTTGGACTTAAGTTCTCAGGCAAGTTATTTTTCTTTTAGCCTTGCCAGTTTGCCTTCTGAGAACTGACTGTTTTGTGACTGGCCATGCCCACCATGGCAGCCTTTTTATGAATGGACAAGGTATCTTTGTGACAGTCATTTTGTGTGAGAGCTGATGACATTCTCTCAAAATTTCATATGTGCCCTCTAACCCAAAAGGATTGGGGTCCACTGTCTATTGTAGCTTCTTTTTTCCTGGTCTTTTCTCTGCCTCCTCAGGATCTGTCCTTTCTGTCACTCTCTTTCCCTTATCCATGTCCTCAGGACCTTTCTTCAACATCTCAGTCTCCCTTCTGATTCTCAGAACCTCCCTTCCTCCTTTAGCCCTTCAGGTTCAGAAATGGATCGAACTCTAGATATTTCCTCTAGAGAGCTACATATTGCAAAGGGTTACACCAGTTTTGTCCAGGGTGTATTACAGTCTCTGGATGATTCTGTGCACCTGGACCAGATTTGAATTAGGTATATGGTAACACGCTAAGATTTCAGTATCCTTGCCACATCTGCCTCCATGGACTGAACCATAAAAATCATCGATCAGGCACTCATAGGTGCCACCATGACACAAAAGCATGGATCTGAAGCATGGATCTTCATGATTTTATATGATTTTTAAAGGGACCACCCCCTAAACCACAATCAAATCACAGAACTTATCTGCCTCCATGCACTGCACCAGAAAAAAATATGGATCCACTATTCATGGGAGCCTCCACAGTGTAAAGATGTGGATCCAGATCATGGTGCCCTGCCCACTTCCCCCAATGTCCAGCTGATCAGCCATCTTGTTAAAGTTGCAATGGGAAAACTGCTATCTTGACTGGGATTGCTAGGGGCAGTGGGGGAAGGAAGTGTGTGTGTGTGTGTGTGTGTGTGTGTGTGTGTGTGTGTGAGAGAGAGAGAGAGAGAGAGAGAGAGAGAGAGAGAGAGAGAGAGAGGTATGTGAGAGAATATCCCACTCACAGAGCAGCCCCATCAATTTGTGCAGACCCAAATGGATTCTTCACGGCCCAGTGTAGATCCTGAACCCAAAAAAGGTTGCCTATCCAACTGAATGGGCAAAAGGTCATGGTAGTACCCTTGGAAATATGTTGCTGCTGCATGCACGCAACACACAGACACATTTCTTTAGCACAGTTGAGGAGCTCTAAAAAAACAACTACAACACTATTCTGCAGGATGGAGTGGAGGCAGATTACTACACCCCTGGGCCACTCTGAAATCAATACAATCTGATCATATATGTGAATAAACCCCAAATGATGTAGTAACCCATTTTGCTGGAAGACATTACCAAACATTCTTGGAATGCTAAACTATTTCTGCAGCGTAGCTGTTTGGCTTCCTTGTTGAACTTGGTGGGTGGAATCTTGGGTGGACTGTCTGTAATTACTAGGACAGCTATCTAGATGCAGAGACTGGCATTCTTGGACTGCTTTTAGTGGGGTCTTAACATTCTAATTAGACTCTCTGTCATCAAAATGCCCTGATATATTTAAAACTTGAAGTAATTTTAAATAAATGATAGCTTGCAAGTTCTGACCTACAGAACTGAGAGTAGTCAACCTAGTCTTTTTCCTATATGCTGTTTTATTTTCTGTTTTGTGTTAACATTTAAAAGAGTCATCTCACACATGAGAAGACAAATGTATATTTCAGTGTTCTTTTTTGGAAGGATAAATTATTACTAATAGATTTCTAACATTGTAAGTATTGCAGGATCAGTTCAAGCCTTTAAAATTATGAACAATAAAGAGCAGGTTAAAAATTCAAATGCTACATAGCAGGCAATGTCAGACTTCAGTTTTTTGGGTTGCTGACAAACAAGCTCAGACAGGCTGGCTCTTTGGGTATGTGTATTTTGATATGTGAAGTTCATTTACAATTACCTGTTGTGAACTTCATTGATATCTTGGCTCAGTAATCCATTTCTGTTCTGGAAGAGGCAGCATGCAAAGCTACCAGAGATTTCAATCAAGTTCTGGATGGTCACTGCAGGGTTCATGCTTGCGATTGTATTCATAGAAATGCCTGCTTGATTGCCAAACCACTGCCCAGCTGACGAATTCATGAAGGTACCTTTAAATTGGCCAGTCCAAAGCACTGGCAGGATATTTGGCTCAACCCTGAAGTATTCTCACCTGCTAGATAGGCCAAGTCCACTACCACATTGATCACCATTGTGATACCTTTTGTTTTGTATATTTGTACTTACAGTCCACTACTGGTGATAGCCACCAATCTGGATGCCTTTAAAAAGGGGGTGGATAAATTCCTGGAGGAGAAGGGTATCAATGGCTACTAGTCCTGCCTCTATGCTACAGGCAAGTAAGCCTGTATACACCAATTACTGGGGAACATGGGTGGGAGGGTGCTGTTGCACTGTGTTCTGTTTGTGGGTCCCTGGACAACAGCTGGTTGGCCACTGTTCACTCTGTGTGAACAGAGTGCTAGACTAGATGGACCCTTGATCTGATCCAGCATGGCCCTTCTTATGTTATGTTCTTACTGTCTTCTGTTGTGAATAGCCATTTAGATATCAATCAAGGGGTTTCTTTTCAATTCCCAAAGCAAAACCATTGTGCTCTTTGTTCTGACCCTTCTTGAGTCCAGTCATTGAGCCATCAAGCCTTTTGTACCCTTTGTTTTTAACAGTGTTACTGCCCTGCAGGTGGGACAGCAGTTGTTCATTCTTTCTGTTTGGCTGTCCCTCACACTTGTGTGTCTTAGCTCCACGAATAACCAAGGTTTGGTTGGCTTCCAAGATCCTTCCTCATGATCCTTTCCTAGAATGATTCTCTGCTCCATTCTGGAACTTATCCCACATTTCCAAGGCCAGCATCCCTGTTGATCCATTTTGTTGCCTTGTTTGCCCCAAGAGAACTGTTTGCCTTGGATATCCACAGAGGAAACCTTGCCCCTTGGTAAAGCTTCCATTGAGTCAAAGCTGGGTTCGATGCACCACCTCTGAGCTCCCTACGGTCATTTTGGGTGCAAGGATCTACAAACTATGATTGAGTTGTTGGTTTTGAGCCCAAGCCTGGTGACCATCAAACAGGGAGCCTAGAGCATTTTGAAGCAGCTACAAAAGGTCTTGACCTGAATGTAGCTGTTTTAAATCTGACTGTAAATTCCAAGGAGAGGCCTCTACTCATCAAAATTCTATTTTTAAACCAAATTATGGTAGCTCCTGAGCCCCTAACAATGGCTAAACCTCCATTTGGTTTTGTCATCATAACCCAGGCCAGGCGTAGCTTTGCCCCATTTTTGAACTTATACCTAAAAGCTGGGAAACCTGAGTATAGTCTGTGCCCATGCCATTTTTCTATTTACCATAAACCAGGAACAAAATCCTTTGGGTCCCTCTTATGCTGCAGTCAGGTAGCTAGCTCCTTTTCTGCCCCCATACTCCACCATTGTTGCTAGCACTCAAGCTCCAGTGGTCACTCGCATAGCCTCCCACTCTGTTGCCTTGCCATTTCCTTATCTGGCAATTGCCAATTCCCCCAATCTTAGTCTGTCTCTATCTCTGCATTAGACTTATTAGAACTAGTATATTGGTCCATGTGGTATGAGTGGGTATACTAAGCCATTTTTCGCTTTTGGGGTGTGTGTGTGTGTGTGTGTGTGTGTGAGAGAGAGAGAGAGAGAGAGAGAGAAGAACAACAACAACTTCTGTAAAAATAAAGTGTATGCTTTTAGACTTCCATTAAAAGATGAATTAATTTCCTCCGTTTTAGAACTAGTGTAGTGCATAAATCTGCTGTTTGTGCCACCACTTCTCTGGTAAAGGTCCCCTTAGGCTCATGTGTAATGCCTGTCTTTGAGTGCCTTGGAATGTTGGCTGAGTAAATGGAGTGAGGGGAGAGCAAAAACGTTGAAGGGAGGAGGGAGAGCAAGTGAGAGAGCTGGAAGAAGAAGAGAAAGAGGGAGGTGAAAGTGTTGAAGGAGAAATCAACAACGTCGTGAGAGGGAGAAGGCGACTGGCTGCCGTTTACTGAAGAGGGCACCTCTGCAAGAGAGGCAAGCAGTCAAGGACTAAAGAATAGGGATACACATCTTTGGCTGGTCCAGTAAACCTGACACTAACGTCTCAAAGAGAACTGGGGGGGGGGGGGGTTAAAGAAAAGAGTTGACTATGGTTGTGTTAATTGTTTTATTCATGTTAGTATTTCTTAAACCTTCCTAAAGTAAATTTTGTTAGATACATACTTCGTTGGTTTCTGGAGTGATTGTAATCTGCTTCTCCTCATCCTGATTATAGAAACCTGAAACATTACACGTGCTCATTGTTACATGTGTATAAAAACAAATCCGTATGTGTGTGCAAATGAGGACATGCAGCAATAGGGGCAACTTTTGTTTTTTACTAGAACTCCAAGGTTCACTACCAGAACCAGGTGCAAAATTGTGGATTGGAGCAGAGCCAGAAACAAAATGGTGGCTGAGAAGGCCTGCCCTATGAGCCATGCGCTGGGATGACCTGCACATCCAAATGCAAATCTACACCTGAGTTACTACAAAGCAGAGATTCTAAGTTAAGACTGGCCAGAAGAGTGCACCATGACTGGGTTAAAGAGATTCAGTTAAAACTCCTTTTTTTACAACTGGAGAATGTAGAAGCTGAGAGATAAGTGATTAGCACAAGGCCATTTGTGTGTGTGTGTGGTGGGTGGTTCTTGCAATTTTACTTGCTATTGTGAATTACTCTGAGTCAGAAAACCTTGCCAATCATTCCAAGGTGTACACAATCATCCACAATGTGTATGAGGAAATGCATCTACCTTCTGTCCATTTATACTCTACAGAACATGCAAACAGAAATACTGTGGATCGTTATTAAAGCCTTGTGGGAAATAACATATGTAAAAGGATCATGGAAAACCAATTGTGATACTTGGATAACCTAAGTCTGTTGAGATAGAGTTTCGAATTGTGTTAATTAGTTGTAACCATGAAAATGTTGTAGGATGCTGTATGACTCTCCTAGACATCTATTTGTCACTTACTTCAGCAGTCCATATGCAGAGGGATTTCAGCCAATGCTGGTTCCCTATTCATCTTCCCTGGCACAAATGACAAAGGTAACGTTAGAACTACCAAAGAATGTATAATATTTCTAGCAGACTTCCTAGTTGTCAGGCACAGGGTTGAGCCGTGAAAAACAATGCCAAACTACTGATGCTAATCATATGCTGTGCTATTGAGCAGGATTTTGCTTCACAATTAACAAGCACAAAGGGCCTGATCCAGATTGGGATGTTAGTATGGCTTCAGCCCTTTGCCCCGTGCCCCTACTGTCCTGGGGGCTGTCTTCATGGTGCCGGGTTGGTGACACCCCCCTCTTCAACCCCGTGCTTTCCCACTTCTGAGTCAGGTAATCCCGATGCCGAGGAGGGAGCATGAGGTTTCTGTGTGGCCACCTGGGTCCTGGAGCTGCCCCTGCCTTTTTCCTAGTGGATGGTGACCAGTTACTGGTTGCCTTCCATGAAGCTCTGTCCCCAGCTTGACCCTGGAGCAGAGTCACATGGCGGAAGCATCGTGTTGACGTCACTCCCTTTGGAAAAGTCAGGATAAATCCCAGACATTTTCATATTGCAGCATCACAGGGAAGCCCTGTGGTGGCTGCGGAGCTGTGTTACATCGTCTAACCAACACGGCACAGATCCACAGCAACCATGGGGCTTTCCCTGCGTACAGACAGCCCCCAGATCTGGATTGAGATAGCTGTGCCTGTAATTTGCGCAGAGACATTTTTTTCCCAGGAAAATTGCACACATAGGTACACCCATCTGAATTTGAACCAAAGTATGTGAGGGGGGAGGGCTAATGCTGTCCACCATCATCCCATGCTAGGGTCCGGATCCTGACCTCTACTGTCTATTTCTGAAAGAAAAATCTTGCACTCAAGGGCAAACCACATGATTAATGCCACATGTATTTTGCCCCTCAATGACATTTCCTGTACTTCTGGTTATATCTACACTCAGTAAAGTGGGTTATATAGTTTTCTGGGACCCAGATAATTTTGTATCTGTACACTGTACATAAGCTTAGTGATGGAATTGCTTCATACATGTCAGCTCCTTCGTGATCACTTTTGCTATTGTTACTAACAATGTTCTACTCACACACAGGCAGCTAGTGTAGAAGATGTGTCTGGGGCATGGCAATTTTTGCGCATTTTGTTCTTGCTTCGTCACTTTCTTGATATGACCCTTATTTTATATGAATTCTTATGAATTTTCTTAAGAATTGATGACTGCTGTGGGAAGAACAGGGCAATATTTAGCAGTGACCCAATGCTAGTACTAATGATGTTGTACTAGCAAAAACCAATGATTGCGCAACATAACTAGCTCAATAGCAAATTACTGCTTTTTCCATTGTGCTAGATATGCTGTGCAAGTGCTGGTTTACGCTAGTACAACGTCATTAGCGCTAGCTCTGGGACACTGTTGAACAATACCCAATTACTCCCCCCATTTACACACAGAGTACTTGATAAAAGGAATTGCTTTGAATAGAACATAGGATTAGCCATAAAAAAATGTGATGATCACTAGCTTAGAAAGTTTCAAAAAAGAATTAGATAAGTGAGGGTGGATAACTCTGTCAATGCCTATTAATAGCTGTAGCTTTATGTTCAAAGGCAATATAACTCTTCAGTACTGCATGATGGAGATAAACTGATGAACATTGCTGCCACATCCTACTTGTGAGATTCCAAGATGCATCTGGCTGGCCACTGATGGAAGCAGGATGGTAACTAGAAGAACTTTGGCTTGATCCAAGAAGTCTATTATTATATTCTTATATCTTGCACACAGTTTACAAACAGAGTTTGTCAACAGAGCAGAGTGCTTAGTTAGGCTATTAAAAAGGTTTGTTGCCAGTAATGATTTGAAGTTTATCAGCTCTAGGTATTAAGCATACTCTTGTAAGACTACAAAGTGGGAAACTTCCAAGAGCTTGCTTGGACTTGTTGAGATGTGCTCTCACAGTTCAGTATGTATGTGCTCCATTGGAAAACCAGTAGTGAGGAAAATGTTACACAACTCTTCCATAGCTATCAGACAGTTGCTATGATCTTTGGGATATGTAGGACACTTAGAAAGACAACATGGTTTTATTACCTCCAGCTGATCACTAACATTTTGCAAGACCAGCCATATTTCAGCTTCATTTGAATTGAAGTTGTTCACCTTTTAAATAGTTATTACGGGTGTGCAGAGGGGGTCTTCTCCACCCCTAAATTGGGGGCACAGCTCCAATGAGGCAATTCTCCTCTCTGACTTTTGGAGGTGGTATGCCTCCCTGCACCATCGGTTTACCCATCAGAGAACCGCACTGTTTTCGGGTTACCGCTACATTCTTGTCAATGGGAATTAACAGAAATGCTCATTGTCCCCTAAGTTTTAAAGATAAACACAGGAAAATCAATTCCATGGCAGATTTTAAAGAGGGCTTTAGGCATGCCAAGTTTTGAGCAGATCACTGTATGCTGTGATTTATAAGGAATTTTAAAATTCCAAACTCAAACGTCCTCTCAGCCAACACCTCTTGTGCCTTGATCTGATTGGCGTGGGAGAGGGAAACGAAGCAGCAGGAAAACTAAAACAGCTTAACACTATAATAAATAAATATAAATTAATAAATGCCACAACAGCAGCACACAGTTTGCCCATCTTCAGAAAGGACACTGGACAGGAGCAGAGAATTGCAGGACGAAGAGGAGAGGAGGAGAGGTGAGAGTCAAGGCAACAACAGCTTCCCCCTATATGCGAGGAGGCTACCTGTACTGGAAGCCCAGCAGCCTGCCAAACACTCACATACTAGCAGGCTTGGATTTTTAAAAACGTTTTTCAGTGGAGAAGGACTACAGAAACTCAGCACACTTGGAGTTTTAACAATTTTAAGAAGGAGAAAGAGCTTAGAAATATTAGCGGACCAAGTGACAGTGTCAGTGGCTCTCTCTCTAACATACACGTTTCTCTCTCACTAAAATGACAACAGGCAAGGAGGACAAAACACTGTGACTGGAGGGGGGACAGGAAGACAAGTGTGGCTAATGTCTATTTGTCTTCGGCTATTGGTGGTATAAAAATGCAATAAATAAATAAATAAATAAATAAGTCAATATACCCTCACCCCACTCAGCATCTTCCAGATATGGAGATATTCAATTCACACACACACACACACACACACACCTGAAAAACAGATAATTTTGAAGGTGTTAGAAGCTCCTATTGGCCGCATCTCCACTCTGATATGATTCTATTAGTTTAGAAGCAGCCAATCCCCACTTTGGAAGATAAAATGCACCATGGAAGTTCGCGGTTATAATTCCCGGGTGGAAAGCACACCCCTAGTAGTTGTATCTGACATTAATCTCTAAGAAATACAAACAAACTCAACCACAATGCCTGGCTGATGTATTTGTTGCAGATCCTCATGAATGATCCTCATGTTATTTATTTATTTTGGTAAACTTTGCTTTCCAAGAGAATACCAGGTATACTAATGACTCATAGATACAGGAAAATATTTGACTGGTAGCAGAGAGGTTTTGTTTATTTTGAACCCGATTGTCTGAAGAGCAGCCAAATCTCATATTGGCTTAACCTTAAACATCTTGCACCTGCTTAACTTTGTTTTCTTGGGGGAAAACCTACACCACAATTATTTCAAAGCCCCAGGATACAATATGAACCATGTTCTGCTTCTGGGCATTACCTTGATTAAATATTAGGGGGGGAGGGGTTATTGCTGAGCCAATTTAGCTGTGAATAGTTTTGTAACACTGTCTTACAGTGCAATCCTATGCATGTTTACACAGAAAAAAAGTCCCACCCCTCCCAAAATTCCCAACCAACTCTACTGGCAGGGGAGTGCTAGGAGCTGTGACTTTTTCCTATGCTGGCTGGAGAATGCTGGGACTTTTGGGGCGTTTTTCTGTTGATGGACTTTATTCATGCATAGGATTGCACTTGTAAGGACCATAGCCTTTGTGACAGTGAAAAATTTCATGAGTTCCACCACAACAATTCTAATCTATAAACTAGTCCCTTCACAAAATGTGCACTCTCTAGTATTTTATAAATAGAAAAAGTATGCAGGCAAGTTTTAAAACGGCTGAGATGGCACTTTCTCTCTCCCACCCTCTTATTCATTACATCACATTACTCATACATTATTCTGACTCTTAGGAAATGTATGTAGACTGTTTTGTGGCTTGCCTTTCTCATGATATATTTTGCAAAATAAAATCCCCTCAGAATTTGGAATTTTTTTTTTTAAATGGTCCTCTGTGCTAGTAGAAAAGGAACTTAAGGAGGAGGCCATTTTGAGTGGGAGGGGGGGAACCTGCCAGAAGAAAAAGAGGGACAAGCAGTCCCTGTTTTATTGATCTTTTCCCTCCAAGGACCTCAGGATGTCACACATAATTCCCGTTACAATCCTGTGTTCATAGCAACCCTGTGAGGTAGGTTAAACTGAGAAAGAATGACTGGCCCAAGGTGACTTTTCCTCTTTCCCCATCCCTTCTTCTCTTTAAACTCACAGCCTCCTGATACGCTTTGTGGTAAAATGAGTACAATATTGCATGTTCAGACAGCATGCTAAGCAATGGTTAAGCCTCTAACCCTTTTGTAGCAAATGGCTGAATTCGGACAACACGATAGTCAGTGGTGGGGTAATAATCAACCTTACAGTTGTTCATCTAGGGGGTACTCCCCACACAACATGGTAATAAATAATCAACTGTGGTGTGGATTAGGATCAATGCTGAGTTGATTATGGCAGCATTCCGACGACACGATAGTCAATACAACTGAAGATTGTTCCCCCCCCCCCAGTTGCTTATTGTGTTGTCTGAATTCAGCCACTGAGTAGTGTGTTTAAACCATGGTTGTGTAGCTACCATAGTTAGGAATGGTTCACATGACATGCTGAGCAATAAAGTTTAGGTCAACATGCTTAACCACTGTGGCTTAGCATGTCGTCTGAACAGGGTCATTCATAATCATTATCAGGGAAAGGAGACAGCAGACGACAGTGGCGGCTGGTGACTCCTAGAACGGTGGGGCTGTGATTCCATTCTGCGTTTCAGTCTGGAGCAGACAGAACTCTAAAGGAGCTATTTGGGGCTAGGTTTCAGCACTTTGAACCTATCTGGGGCTGGGTTTCAGCACTCTGGACAACTCCTTTAGATTTCTGGCTGGTTTTGACTGAAACCGAGGATGGAATCACAAATCACAGCTCCACTGAAATCGGAGCCACCAGTCCCCCCTGGCAGGCGATTCAAAGTGTAAATTTTATTCTGTGTGAAGAAGGAAGGGGCGGGAGAGGGCTGAACAGAAACCCTGCCTCGGCTCTACGTTTGAATATGCCTCTCCTAATACGGAGCGTAGGTGTGACTCAGCTAGACGGGAGACTCACCCAGCGAACGGCATCAGGACCGAAAAACTCAACAGGAAAAGGGTGGGGAGCAAAGAGCGCGCGCGCGCAAGGAGCAGAAGCATGGTGCCTCTTTCCCCCCGTGACGCAATCCGCACGAGTAATCCGAGACCAATCCTTGGCAGCGCGCGCAGCCCTTACTCACCCAATTCTCTCCCCCATATCGCCTTTACTTCCCCGGCTCAGCGTTCAGGGCCGACCGAGGCACCTCCCCTTTAAGGACTAAGCAATTCTTCCCCTCTTACCCCGGCCCTTTCAGTTGGGCCGACAGAAACCGATTAATTACGTCCCACTCTCCGCCGGGATTCCAAGGGACAGAGATAAGCGGTTTTAGGGGGGGGAGGGATTGTGCCAAGGGAGGAGGCGAGACAGAGAGACAGAGGGGTGGGGGCGGTGCCTGCTTCGCCCGCCTCCCACCTCTCCTCTCCTTTCCAGTCTGGCTCTCTCCTGCTGCACTCAAGGCTGGTTTGGTCGCCTCCCCGGCCGCCTCTTTCAAGCAGCCATGAACCGAGTAGGGAAAAAGGAGGAGACCCTAATCGAGATGGATCGGGCCAACGGCGGTGAGTGAGAGCGGGCGACTTCGTGGCTCCCTAATTTGCAAGGATTTGCCTCCCTACCCCGCGGCGGCTACGGTTGATCTGGAAGTGCGTGGGAATCCCCAGGGCTTCCCTTGCTCCGCCGCTGCCCGCCCGCTCTCCTTGTGCCGGTGCTGAAAACATGGACCCAGGACGGACATAACGGTGCCGCTGGGCCAGCTGGTCGGGCCCGGGTGCGGCTGGGAGGTGGCGCAGCACGGCCTGGTTGTCGGGTTTGATTGGCGGCTCTTGAGCCTTCCATCCGGTGTCGCTTGAAGAGCTTCGCCTCAGGCTCACTTTTTCCAGCCGGGCACCTGCGGTGTGAGGAGGAAGGGTGGGCGGCAAGGCGCGCCTCGGATTGTCGGGAACGAAGCAGGACAGAGCGCGGAATTCCCAGGCGGCCATGGAAGGAGGGCTGCTCCTTCTCAAGTGGCCGGCATTTGAGAGCTTTATAAATGCGTTCAACTTCATCTCCAGAGGCCGCCTCGGACCTCACGAAGTTTCTGTAGGAAGGCGCTATCGCGGAGGTGTTGTACAATGGCAGCGCGAGTGTAGAGTGAGCCTAACATGACAAAGCTATATGCGTGTCAATCACTGTGTGCTGCAGCAAACTGAACGTGTGTAGGGGCTGTGAGGTTACAGCCCACACGTATATCACACATTCATTCTTAATCAAAAGTGCCTTCTATCAGCCAATGGGCTACTTGTGCCCCTCCAGATGTTTTGGCCTACAATTCCCATCATCCCTCACATTGGCTGTGTTGGTAGGGCTGATGGGAGTTGTAGGCCAGAACATCTGTAGGCCACAAGTTGCCACCCCTGAATTCTACTTGATATAGCAGACAGAAAAGTAGCCTACTAAGGAATTCTACATGACAATGCATTTGAGAGTGATCAAAGAGCTATATTTCTCCAGGAAAGCGAAAAATAGATCACACCAGGAATGTCCAACATTCTTGGAGGATCCTTGAAATAATAAGAGGAACCTTATATTAGGATTTAATTTGAGCCAACCATAGTTCAGAAGATTTCAAATGCCAGGCCTCAACCATGCAATATGGGGAGATGCGTTGTTGCAACAGAGGGAGAAGTCACAACAACACATCCTCCATCAACAGAACTGGAACCGCTGGGTTCCTTCCTTCCAAATATTGTTTCCAGTTGTCATTTCATCTTATTTCAACTAGTGCAAAATATGGTGGCCAGGTTGGGCACCAGTACATCTAGGGGTGACTATATCACACCAGTTTTAAAATCACTTCACTGGCTGCCAATTAGTTTCCGGGCAAAGTACAAAGTGTTGGTTATAACTTTTAAAGCCCTACATGGTTTGGTTCCAGGTTACCTGCGGGATCGCCTTTTCCCATACAATCTGCCCCTCATGCTCAGGTCCTCTGGGAAGAACCTACTACAGTCAGCCAAGACTAGGCTGACAACTGTTACCCAGAGGACCTTCTCTTCTGCTGCTCCCAGACTATGGAATGACCTGCCGGGAGAGATCCACCAATTTACCAGTCTTATAGAATTCAAGAGAGCTATAAAGACTGATCCCTTCCGGCAGGCTTATCCAGTCGAATTTTAAGTCTTGGTTGATTTTAATTATGTATTAATTTTATATGTTTTAATCAGTTTTATATATTTTATATTGTTTTGTATTGATGTTGTTCCCTGCCTCGATCCAGAGGGAGAGGCGGGTTAGAAATAAATATATTATTATTATTACTGCATCAGATGGACAGATAACACAGTGAAGCCCCATCCATCCACTTGGCTAGGATAAAGTGCTATTTGGGTCCTCCTTTCCCAGAAAAGTATCTGTTGGAATGTCCTGTTTAGTCCAGACTGATAACTGTATGGCCTTCAGTTTCTTTTGTGTCAGAACTATCTGTTATTTTTTCAAGGGAGCTTTTTCCCCCCAGAAGCATTTTGAGCATATCAGAAGAAATGCACCTACGCTAATAGAAAGGATGAGCCTGAGAGCCTCTTAAAAACATCATTTGGTTCACACAGGATCACCTCTGTTGCACATGCACAGCACTTAATCTGTGACGAATGGACTTGCACAGGAGATGAAACAGGAGGGTCTAGCAGGGTAAAGTGACCTGCTTCATGAAAGGGGGGGGAGGATAAATAGGCAGAAATTGGGCTCCATTTCAGATAGCAAAATAGTCAGGACTGGCCTTCAGGCCTCATTGCTGCAAAAATTGTTCATGTGGGATAAAATGTAGGGGGAGAGAATTGGAAGGAGGTGGGGCTCATAAGGTGCTGAGGAGAACGAAGGGTGGTAAAGAATGTGAAAGGTAGTGAAAGGCGATAGTTTAGTTGGCACCTAAATTGATAAAAGGAAAGGAGTTAAAGGACAGTTTTCAAACTTTTTTTGTTTGTTTTTGTTTTTTGTCAGGGGGATTCTGTACTATTTGTTGGAGGATGTAAGCTGTCCTGGGTGCCTTTTATTTTTGAGGCAGAACACGTGGAGTAATAAATTAAGTCAAATGAATAAATGCATGAATGAATAGGAGAGAGCCAATGTGTGTTTTGTATTAGCGTTAAAGTTGTGGAAAATGAAAAAGCCCAAATGGTGGAAATGCTATTTTGACAGTTTTGCTCTTAGCACTCAGAACAACAACAAATCTTATGGCACATGTATCATGGCATAAGCTTTCTGGACTGGAGTCCCCCTCATGAGATGCATGAATTATAATCCTCAATTCCAATAATAGTAATAATAAAAATAACAGCATGCTACTTTGCAGCAAGATAATACCCTGCAGCAATGGCTACCTCAATTATAGGTAGGTTGGATATTTTGCTGTTGCCTTTAAATCAATACTTGCATGGCTATCAACCAAAAGGTAAAATGCAGTAGGTCATTATTTGAATAGATACTTTGGATAAGCTGGTAGTAGCATTGGGGGATAGATGCAGGCTTAGTAGGCCCGCTCGAATCCATTGAGACTGGCATCCCCACCCCCTATTCAACAGTTCTAAACTGCTCTCAAAGTGCCTTGTGGGTGGGATCATGTTAGTATAATACAGGCCATCCCAGCAATCCCTACACTCACTGCACTGGAAAAATAATACAGAAGATTGTAGAAATTTATATCTGTGTACATTCCAATTCAGACTAATATTTATGCAGGCAATTCTGAGCACATGCATGGCTGAGGAGAATTACAGTTGCTCCTGTGTAGTGCATACTCAAGAAACCTTTTGTATTATGGATACAGTTTTTATTGTTACAACCATTGGTTACAACAGTGGCCACCGAAAGTGGAAAAATATGGTAGAAAATACATAAAACACACACAAGATTTTAAAAACTACAATTCATAATCAGTAAAAGTTACTTATTATTCCAGATAGGGTGTGGGAAATGAGTTCAAAGTTAGGAGCTGAAGGGTGAACTTTGCCATGGCCAATAAGGTTGCCCTTTTATCAAATGTAGACACATAAAAACAAATAAAACATTAAAACACCAATTCGTACTCAATAAAAGTTATTTGTCATTCCACATAGTGGGAGGGAAGTTAGCCCGAGTTTGGAAGCTAAAAGGGTGCACTTCATCACAGCTAATAGGGCAGCCCTTTTATGGGATATAAACACATATACACACATCAAACATTAAAAACAATTAATAATCAGTAAAACGTATTTGTCATTGTACATAGGGGGGTGGGAGATTAGCTTGAATTCTAGAAGCTGAAAGGGCAAAGTTCACCATGGCCAGTAGGATTACTTTTATGGGATGTAAACAGAAAATCTATTTTCTCCAATTTGGGCCAGAAGGTTTTCCCCATGAAATCAGGTTCTAAAAACTTTATTCTAGCTGTAGAGAAAATAAAACAGTGAAACAAATAATGGGGATGACCTCCACTGACCCACTGTCACACAGAGGATCATCAGACAAGCATTTTATAGCCCACTTGTTACTGGCCACTTATAGATGTCCGCGGGCCCTTTTGACGATGCAGTCTGCCTCCCATGCATCTCCTGCTCCTTCTGGTCCTTTTTCTGTGAAAAAATAAGGAAATCCTAATCCCAGCACCGTCCATAGGCCTACAGAAATTAAATAAAGAATTTAAGTTTAAATGAGACATTGAAGAATAACAGTTTGTCACTCGATTTTTTGAGGTACCACGTTTATGCAGGGGGAAAGCTGTGACTTTCTGATGATGAGTAGATTGGGGAGTGCTGGGTGAGGAAAGCAATGTTGTTTTGTTGTTGTTAGGAGGCAGCTATGGAAACTCTGATGGTAGGGAGTGAGTAGTATTTTTGTGTGTGCACTTCTGTTTTTTGGTGTATGCCACTAGTTAACTTAAAATTGGCAGAGAAATCCAAGGCTGAAAAAGGTTCCACATCTCTTGTTATGAGTTTGATCAAATGAACCAATGTAACCTGAAAGTCAGAATGTGTTGTTACAATCATGTTGGACAGTGGTGTGTTCTGTACTGATCGTGCACATGCAACATCCTGAGGAACATTCCACGATTTAAAATACTTCCTAAAAGTGACTAAATGCCTTCTTATTTTTACTCTAGGAGTATCAGATGAAATGATTCCTATGACTAAGGGAAAGGCTAATATTTACAAAGTACATGACTGATGCCATTCCCAAAGCAATTGCTAAGCCATTTAGGTTTTTGAAAAAAATCATTGCATTAATTCTTGATGTGGACCTCCTCTCTCTTTTTCATTAATGCATGCTGGAACTGTAGTGATATTCACTGGTTCCCCACCATCACCACCATCACCACCACACTGATCATTCTGTCTCTATGCCAACTGACCTGAGAGATTACTCTTGTTTTGTTTTGTTTTTTCAGAATTCCATGACTTCACAGCATGTCAGCCAATGGTTGGGAGCATCATATTTGACTAAATTGAAGCCAGAGTTCTGGCAACTTTGACCTTTTTCATCTAGTATATTTTATGAAATATTTTAGAAATATCAAATGATTACGAGGGGCTGGGAGGCACATTTCCAGTTTTAAAATAGTGTGCTATTCTTCTTGTGTGATTTTTCCCTCTGTCATGCACATGCACAACACTTATATGTCCATAAACAGTCACATGCACTACGGGGGGTCGGCAATTTGTGGCACTCCAGATGTTCTGGCCTACAACTCCCATCACTCCTGACCAGCATAGCCAATGGTGAGGGATCATGGGAGTTGTAGGCCAAAGCTTCTCGAGGGACACAAGCTGCCCACCCCTTCGCTAAGATTGGTTCTCTCAATGATTAGGCTGACCATATGAAAAGGAGGACAGGCTCATGTAACTTTAACAGTTGTAGAGAAAAGGGAATTTCAGCCAGTGTCGTTTGTATGCAGTTAGTTCCTGGTGAAATCCCCTCTTCATCACAACAGTTAAAGGTGCAGCCACTATACTAGAGTGAGCAGATACACAAGAGGGCAGGGCCCCTGCAGCTTTAACTATTGTAATGAAGAAGGAATTTCACCAGGTACGAATTGTATACAAATGACGCCAGCTGAAATTCCCTTTTCTCTACAACTGTTAAAGTTACATGAGCCCTGTCCTCCTTTTCATATGGTCAGCCTATCAATGATATGACTGCACAGAAGTATCAGCTCCTCTCCATTAGGTAATGATAGAATGAAGCAAATAAGAAGATCCTGCTCCTATTCAAGAAACAGAAACCATGTTAGATTTTTGGGAGTCTCTTCTAAGCTAGGCCTTAGCCATATAGCTCTTAAAAATGTCCACTTCTGATTGACATAACCTTTTGAGATGCAATTAGAATGAAAGTAAAAGTAATTTACTTTTAAAAGTAAATTTGTGTATACAGTATGTTTTTATGGTTTTAAATTTTGTAAATCATTTTAAGTGTTTTAATCTTATGCAAACCTCCCAGTGAGCTTCATCTATGGGGCACTATAGAATTAATAATAATAATAATAGAATAATAGAATAATTTAATAAGGGCTTATTTCAAATAAGCAAACTACAGTTGCCTGCTCTGCCTTTCCCCATCAACTTTTCCCCTCATTCTCAGCTTCCATTCTTCTTTTTCAATTCTTGGTTCCAAACTTGCCCCCTTACCCTAGTCATTCATGCATTTCCTATCTCCCTGCTCCTCCAAGGACCTCTGGAATGCTGTTACACCTGCTTTGCATATCTCTTTAAAACTAGGAGAGGCTGGGAAATGAAGCTGCAAAAGTTCCACAGAAGCCATATTCCAGGTCAGAGAGCACTGAAGGGTCAGGATAAAGCATCACAAAATAGTTCTGGTGAGTCTTCCGCCAATTGAATGGGTACCACTACACTTCTATTAGGGTTGAGTGTGTTATGTCGTCCATCCTTAAAGTCCAGTAAGAGGATTGTAGGCAGCTGTATGATAGTTCCAAACCGTTTTTCCTTTGGCTGGAAGTATCATGATCATGGCTGGAAGGAGATGCTTCCCTTTAGCTGTGCATGCAGAGTAATTCCTCCTTGCCTCAGGTGAACAGCCAAATGTCCAAGATACAATTTTGCAATTAGCCAAGTAGACAATATACTGGTGTAGGTGAGTAGAAGGCCTGGAATTCTATGTCCCACCTATGGTTGCTGGAATGGGACAAGAACACACAGGAAACAAAATATAACTCTGTATAGATTAAGTCTGCATGTGCAAAAGGTCAGTTGCAACTATCTCTTAATGTTGTCTTTGTGAAGGGGAAATACAAATAATAGTAAGTGGATGTTGCCTACCACTCTAAATTATAGGTTACCAATATCAGTTGAATTTTTTACATCTTAATTTCTTTCTGCAAAATTATTGATTTTTAAAAAATATTGATTTATCAGAAACTTTACCTATACAGCACAGCTAAATGTATTTCATTGAATAGCATACATATGCATTTTTTTCCTTAGAGAAATTATTTTGCATCTATAAAACAGTTCCAGCTGTCCATAGTACTTTCTCCTGATATACAAAACTCTCTCTCTCTCTCTCTCTCTCTCTCTCTTTCCCTGTTTGTTTCTTTGCGATTTTTATTAATTTGTATGCAGCAGAACTCATTGCTAAAAGTATTAGATTATGTGTTGCATTAAAAAAATAGATATGTTGATATTAGTTACACAACCAGGTATATACTCATCACTGAAGAGGGTCATGTTCTTTGAGCGAGTTCTGCTCCCAGTTTGCAAAAACAAGCAGTACAGATTGGCTGACAGCACAGGGTTTAAGTGCTTGTGACATCAAAAAGCAGTAAAGATTTTTTTTATGTCTTAGTCTTTATTTATTTATTTATTTATTTACTGCATTTCTATACTGCCCAATAGCCGAAGCTCTCTGGGTGGTTTACAAAAATTAAAACCACTAAAAACCATTCAAAATACAAAATAATGACAGTATAAAAACATAATTTAAAATACAGTATAAAAGCACAACCAGGAATAAAAAAAAACCTGAGCAGCCATGCAGAAATTGATAGGGAATTAAAATACAAATTTAAACAGCAAGGTTAAAAATCAAACTGAAGAACTGTGAAAACACTGTGAAAATAAAAAGGTCTTCACCTGGCATCTGAAGGAGTATAATGTCGATGCCAGGCGAGCTCATTCCACAGCCGGGGTGCTACAGCAGAGAAGGTCGTTAGCCACCTGTCTCACTTCCTTTGGTAAGGGCTCATGGAGAAGGACCCCCGAGGATGATCTTAGGGTCCCGGCACGTACATATGGGAGGAGGCATTCCTTCAGATGACCTGGCCCCAAACTGCTTAGGGCTTTGAATGTTAATACCAGCACGTTGAATTTGCAGCCAGTGAACTCACCAGCCGTTGGGCATTATGAAAACAATGGCATTCAAGCAGATAAAGTATCCACTGTATAGGATTGCTACAATGTCGTGCAAATATTTGTATTCAGCTGTAGCAAATTGTTGAGTTTTAGACCTGAATCAAAGACAGAGGGTGAGCATGATATTCTATCAGAATATTTCAGTCTGAAGGAAATGTTTTGTTTGCAGGAGTCTGCAAATTGGAAAAAAATTGTGGGCTTTAGCTGTTACATATTTTGAAATCCCTGTTCACATAAATGAGGTCAGAGTATGAACTCCTAACATTTAGAATTCACTGAGACAATACTGAAGTAAAATCATTAGTTCTGTGTCTTTGAAACACACAGGCTAATGACAACTTCCTACAAGGAAAAGGGAGGGAAACCTTTTGTTTCTAATTTTGACCAAATATAGCCTTGCCATGCTGCTGAGTCATATGAAGTAGAAATGTGATGTACTTTTCCAATACACTATAATGAAATATAAACCTACTAACCTGTCCTTCTCCCCACCCCAAACAAGGGGAAGAAGCCCCAGTGCAGAATAATGAAAACATAAGCAATGCAATACTGCAGTAATTCTTTTATTCTTAGAATAAAATTAGATACTGTACTTAAAATGCTGTATTTTGCATTACTTTCATTGTAAGGCTATTTTAAGGGTAGGGTATGAGGCAGGAAGAAGGGCAGATGAGAGGGGATAGTTAACACTTTCCTGCCTACTGATCCTCCAAGTAAATGTTCCCATGTGATTTTTAACTTTCCCCCTCCTCCCCTCCCCAACCAGGCTGAAAAAATGGCAGAAACCAGCTGAGAGGGGAAATGTTGTGGGTGGGGCAGGATTTGCAAAGGGGAAACTGTGAGTATAAGAAGGATTTCCTCATACTGACCTTCCCCTGCGAGTACCCCCATCCCTCTCCTCTTATACTTTTGTTATCTTGCTAGATGCAAGTTTGGGAACAATTAGGGTGACCAGATAAAATCCAGGTCGGGGCTCATGTAACTTTAACTGTTGTAGAGAAAAGGGAATTTCAGCCAGTGTCATTTGTATGCTATTAGTTCCTGGTGAAATTCCCTCTTCATCACAACCGTTAAAGTTGCAGGGGCCCTGCCTTCTTTTGTATATGGTCACTCTAGTATAGTGCCTGCAACTTTAACTGTTGTGATGAAGAGGGAATTTCACCAGGAACTAATTGCATACAAATGACACTGGCTGAAATTCCCTTTTCTCTACAACTGTTAAAGTTATATGAGCCCTGACCTGGATTTTATCTGGTCAGCCTAGGAACAATTATTTGCCAAAGTTTAGTTCAGCCCTTAGTTTTCTATTGTTTCTTTTACATTCCCAAGTTGCTGGTTTGTTTCTTATCAAATGAATGCTCCTGCAGATAAACCAGAAGAATATATGTGATTAGAATTTCAGCTGAAATTAAAAACATATATTTTGCCTGTTCGCTCTGTATAAGTTTTAAAATTATCCATGGCAACATGTGGGTAATGAGATCTTCATTTATGAGGCAGTAAACGAATACCATTCCCTTTATTTGTGAAGTGCTAATGCTTATGTTACTAAAGTGACATCATTCACATACAGCAGCCTGTCTGGAGATTCTCAGGATCTCAAGTTTTGCACGGGGGGTGGGGGGAATCTTTAGGGGAACTCCCCCCCTCCGCAAAAGAAAGGGGGAATCAGAACAGCCCAATGAAGACTAAGTATCCTCAGCAGCCGTGAAATGTTAAGTCATTTGGAAAAGTAAACTGGAGGGAGAGGGAATGGAATTGGCTTGCTGTCTGGAAATGGACAGCAAGAAGATGACATAACCATGGCAGCCTGGAACACTTCAAAATGCCACTGATCATTTGGCAGGCAGGTAGGAGAGGCTGGTTGAGAGAGAAAGCAAGGCGTGCGGAGGGATAAGGAGGAGAATGGAAAATGGGCTGTTACATATTTGAGAGAGAAGGCAAGGAGCACATCTCTCTCTTCCTCTTATGTCCTTGATAGTAAAAGAACAAAGAGAACCATCTCATTGTCTGGATAGGTCATTTCCTGGTTCACATTGGGAAGGTACTTTTAAATGTTCTCAGAGGCAGAAATGAGGGTTGCCTATAGAAATCAATGGAGGAATTCAAGTTTTTAATGTAGTTGGGATTGAGAACCAGTACATCTGTCCCTCCCCAAACCCCAAAAGGAAGCTGCAAAGAGAAGAATTCTGGCTTTCTACTTACTTAGCACAAAACTTTTTAAAAATATCTTGCTGTTGCATAGGGGTGGGTGAAAATGACTTGACAACCCTGCATTGTAGTTTAAATTGAATACTGCAGGTCAGGCTCTGAGTAGTTTGCAACAACCCCGTAGTGTTATCCAGAAGTATTAGATTCCTGTGGCATTGTGGGGATTGCACTGAAGCCGACAGAACTACCTTATAGTTAATCCTGCACTGTTATTTATTATTTTATTATTTTATTTATTTATTTTAATTAATTAATTCATAGCATGCATTTCTGCCAAAGAATGGCACTCCTGGAGTAAAAACAAAAACTGAATTAAAATGTAATATAAAAATAAATAAATAACACAATAAAAGAAACAAGCAGCACCAAATAATTTTTAAAAAAACCTTCAGCAACTGACCAGCTAAAATGCCAAAGCCTTGCCTGAATAAAAACTTCTTTGCCTGTTGGTGGAAGGACAAAAGAGAGGAGGGCAACCATTGCTCATATTTTATTTTGTTACATTTTTAAACTACCCAATTATAAAAATTCTCTGGGTGGTATACAAATTTATCTCCACATTGAAGATTGGGCTGAGAGAGTAGCATACAGTGACTCAGAAGTGTAGTTTACAATTATACACCTATTACAGGTCGGCGGGCTGTGCTGAGAGAGTGTAGTTTATGACAGCCCTTTGTTGTAGTCTGGTGTTAATATTGCATATCAGAGGTGGACCGGAGGTTGGTTTGGATTCCCAGTCAACAGTCCCCTATACTATTAGCAAAGATCAGTCTCCTAAAATCCCCCCCAAAGCAAATCCAGCATTCAATTGGAATGGAGCCTTGTCTCCATTGACTTAAATGGAGCCAGTGTGGAGTGCTGCAGTGTTGGACTGGGAGTTGGAAGATCCGAGTTCTAGTCCCTATTTGGCCATGGAAGCTCACTTGGTGACTTTGGACCAGTCATAGGCTCTCAGCCCATCCTACCTCACAGATTTGTTGTTGTGAGGATAAAATAGAGAGGAGGAGGATTTTGTAATAAATAAATAAAAATTAAAAATGAATACTTATTACATATGCCTCATGTGGGTATTGAGAAAAGGCAGTAAGAACCTCGATTGATACTTCTGGATGATGAGGAGATCAAACTGAAGCTTAGCTGTTATTAATGTTGTATGCCACCTTGAGAGTATTTTATCCTTAAAGGTGGCCTAAAAATAATTATAAATAAATAGATCCACCACACTTTGGTTAAATGTAGAATTTGGATGGAAAGCATTAAAATGACACTTCTCAGAATTCCTAATGTGATTCAAAATCTCAGCTTGAGACCTTTAGTAGCCACTTCTCTATGCTTTGAGCTCATTGTTTGACCAACCTTTGGACTCAGAAATAGCAATTCATATGGAGGGATGAAGCTGCCTGCATGACCTTGCAGGTCGAGCTGCATTCCTACAGCATATGGAACTTGGCCCTGGACTTACTGGGGCACTTCACCAAGCGATAATGCTTCTTATCTGGGTATTCAAAGCAAATGGATCTCTCTGGGCATATGGTTCAATAGGAAAGTAGGAGAGACTGGGCTTGGAAACATGGAATAGGTGCCAGAATGGAGTAGAGATCCTGTTAGGAAAGAGTCCTGAGGAATGATATTAGAAGCCAACTGGACACTCTCCCCCCCCCCCCCCCGCCATTATTCTTAGAGCAGAGGCCCACAACTTATGGCCAAACAGAAGAATAAACAACTGCTGCTCAAATTTCAAGGTTGTTATAGGGTTCAAAACACCTTGTACAAAAGGCTTGATGGCTCAGAGGCTGGGCCCAGGATGGGTCACAGCAAAGAGAACAATGGTTTGCTCTTGGAAATGTTATACCAGGCCATAGCAATACAGTAGAAGACAATTAGCTATTGGTATTTCAAACAAAAGGTATCATTTAAGGTCACCCAGGTGATATCTGAATCTATTAACTTGTCTAGAGAGTGGGGGAATTGGTTTGGCTAATTCAAATGTATCCTTGTGGTTTCATCAGCTGGGTGGTGGTATGGCAACTGGGCAGGCATTTGCATGTTTCTGAAGTTACAGGGAACAGCTCTATCTAATCAGGTCAGTGGAAGAATTATGTGCACACTGTGGGTCCTGCCCCTCTGTGTTTGTCCATAGCATTATCAACATTCATGGCAGCTTTCCCATGCTGCTGTTTCCAGAATTGAAATGGATTCTTGAGCCATTTGGAATACATAGCACACAATACATGTGTCAGAGAGCCAGTGCATCTGAGTGCCTCTGTAGCATGTTGCATGTACTGATGAAATCAGTTTTGCAGAAACTGCTTAAAACTTTGGGAGTTGTCAAAGATGTTAGGGTGTAGTGCGTATTTAGCTCTTCAACAATCGTTCTAAAACACTAAGAGAAAGGGTAGAATACTTATTCCCAGGTCACTACTTAGGAAAATGTATTTTCGGTTTGTTGAGCATCTCCCGTGGAATAATTAATCTTCTCTTGGGATGATGACTAAGCAAATATGACCTTGTTTTTGCATGCTTATAATGTCTCTGGCTTACAGGAGCAATCTCCATGTGTACATGTTGAAGATAATAAGGAAGGTATTATTGCTGCTTTTTTAAAATCAAGTGACAGAACTAAAGAAAGAGCCAGTGTGGTGTAGTGCTTAGAGCAGGGACGCACAACCTATGGCCTGAGGGTTGCATACGGTCCCCTAGGGCCTTAACTGCTGCCGATGTGACCTCCCTGCTATCTCCACAACTGTTCTAAACAGTAAGTGGGAAACAGTAAGAAAAGAGGGAATGAGATAGAAAAATAAAATTAAATTAAAAGAAGAAGTAATTGACCTAAGGGGGAAATAATGTGTTGATTGAGGTTTGCTCTGTGGCTAATGAGGGTTGCTCACACAAGTCAATAAAAATGAAGAAAAAATAAGGAAGTCAATAAGTTGAGTGATTCTGCTGTCTGTCACAATAAACATGTGTGGCCCTGTTCGTGTGTGTGTGTCCGTGTATGTCCCCGATCCTTAAGCCAGCATCACATTCAAGGTTGAGCAACCTTGTTTTAGAGTTTTGGACTAGGACTGAGGAGATCTGAGTTCAAATCCTTGGAGAAAAGATAGTTTATAAATAAATTAAAATCAAATCAAATCTGATATCCACCAGTAACCTGATTACTTAGCCATTGTACGTTCTCCTTGTGACACTATTACTTGTAAAATAAGAAAATATTATTGTTGCAATTGCAGAAATATTTTTGGGTTGCCTTTTCCTACAACGCAGCAAAATGAAAAATATCAAATTTGAAACAACGATATTGCCTTTGTTATTTAGAAGTATAGGGTGATTTGAATGGGCTATCTGCAAGGTAGAACAGGTGGTTAAACATCTGTGACAGACATTTCTCAAATACGTTTTGCATTTACGCATTGTCTGTGTTCTAGGAAAATGTTCCACTGCTGACAACAGATGTCAACAGCAGATGCATTTAACACTTGCGGCTACACCCAAGAGCACTATTCAACATAATAACCCTTTGCACTTACTATATTCTCTTTTGGCATAATCAAAGCACTCACTTGCATTATCTCAGTAGCCATTCAACAGGGGTACACAACCCCTAGCCTGCATACAAGCCTACAAGACCTTAACTACAACCCCCCTACTCCCCACGGGTGGTCAACTGGACTTGGCGAAGCACCTTGTTCACATCCTCGGGCCTCAACAACTAAAAGTCACCTGGTAAAACCGAACCAGATGGTGCTCTGGGCACCTCTTCTAATGGAACTGCATTAATTGGTTTTCGATTAGTGACATCACATTTATCTTCAAAATGCCATTCAAACTTGTCACAGTGTGCTCCCATTTCTCCCTGGTCCAGATTGTAGTGGGCTATGAACTACTCAAAAAATGTTCCACTGGACGGCACTGAAAATATGCAGTGGTGGTGGAAAAGAACTCTCTTTTTGTTACCATCTCTGCCACAGAGTAGCTCAGGTGGCCTCGGTGACACAGAGTGTGTTCTACCAACTTCGGTTGGTGGCCCAGCTACGCCCCTATCTGGACAGGGATAACCCGGCTTCAGTTGTCTATGCTCTGGTAATCTCCAAGTTGGATTACTGCAATGCGCTCTACGTGGGGCTGCCTTTGAAGATGGTTCAGAAGCAGCAGCTTGTGCGAATTGCAGTGGCCAGATTGATAACAGGAACCAGAAGATTCGAATATATAAGACCGACTCTGGCCTGCTCGCATTGGCTGCCTATACGTTTCCGAGCCCGATTCATGGTGCTGGTTTTAACCTATAAAGCTTTACACGGCTTGGGACCACAATACCTGATGGAACGCCTGTTCTGATATGAACCTACCTGTATACTATGATCCACATCTAAGGTCCTCCTCTGGTTGCCTACTCCAAGGGAAGCACAGAGGGTGGCAACAAGGGAGAGGGCCGTTTCAGTGGTGGCCCCCCAATTATGGAATGATCTCCCCGACGAGGCTCGCCTGGTGCCAGCATTGTTATCTTTTCGGCTCCGCATCAAGACTTTCCTCTTCTCCCAGGCATTGAACAGCATATGTTGAGGGGTTTGTTGTTGTTGTTGTTTGAAAATAGTTGTTTTTAAATGGATATTGTATTTATAACCTGTTTTTATGCTTTTTAAATTTTGTATATCAGTTTTTTTAATTTTCAATGTTTTTAATTTTTGTAAACCACCCAGAGAACTTCAGCTATGGGGCGGTATATAAATGCAATAAATAATAATTAAAAATAAACTCTAATCTGTGTTTGGTCAGACTTGGCTCGACTTTTCCTTCACTGTATTCTAGCTGTTTTCCCTCTTGCTTCATTGCCCTCAGCTCAGCTGGTATAAAGAGCTGCCCAGGCTCTGCATTACCCAGAGCGACCTGGGCTGCAACAGGAGCACCAGTCATACCAGCAGGAAAATCCCTCAGATCTCTCTGGAATCCTTTTTAATAGCTTCCCCACCCTTGCAGAGGAGAAAGGCCACTGAGAGTCTAAACTTCAATAGGAATTCATAATAGGTTCACTGGAGGTTGCGAACCACCCAGCTATTGGGCGGTGTAGAAATAAATAAATAAATAAATTGCAATTTACATGTGTAATGCTATTATTCAACTCATTTTGTATTTTGATTCTATTTAATTTCTTTATTTAAAATATCTGTGTCCTGCAGTGATCAAAGTGACCAATGCAAAGACATAGTCCAATAGGGCTAATTTATGTGAAAAAAGAGGAACCACAAGAAGAAAGGTTGGAGAGAGGGTCAAGCCATTGTTCGGCCTTTGATGGCAACAGTTGCCATTCAGACCTGGAGGGGACAGTCTGTCTATCTGTTCTGGAATTTATTGTGTTATTCTCTTACATGTTGCAGCCCTTGAAATATTAACTTATTTTAATTTTTCTTTTATAACCTTGACATAACAACCCAGTTCACACCATCATGGTAGCCATGAATGAGAAGATGCAAGTAAGCATGCTGGGTCCTACCCACCAGCTCCTACTGTGATAAACAACCCAGAGATGCTCTGTCACTTGGTTGTTTATCATGACATCCAAACCTGGAACTCTGGGTTGTTGGGAGATGAACAACCCAAAGTTTGAAGCTATGGTTAAAACATGAATTCAAAGCTTGGATTATTCATCCCTAACAATCCAGAGTTCTGGGTTCAGACATAATGATAAACAACCCTGAGATGGAGTGTCCCTGAGTTGTTTTATCACAGCAGAAATGGGCAAATGGGTGGACAGGAACCAGTTTGCACACTTGCTCCCACTCGTCTTTTCAACAAGCCAAGTTTGTTAGCTGTGGGATGTTATGACATGTGAACAGTGTCATTCTGAGTTTTTGGTGAAAAAAATAGATATAGTTGAAGAAATAGATTTGTCTCTGGTTGAATAGCTGTCATTTATGTAGCTAGGGGAGACAGTGACCAATTTTAAAAGAAGCATTCCAAAGCAAGTCCAAAGAAACATGATACTGAAATAAATCGCATATCTTACTATGCTATCTGAAATCCTTGAGAGGGCCAGTGCTTTATCCTAGGCATCAATTGCTGATAAGAGTTCCAGAGAGTGTGCACTTGAGAAGTCACAGTATCTTTAGGCGTGGTGCAATTTTATAATAGGACATTCCAAGTTATAATAAGGCTTTTCTCAACAGGGTTATTTTAATAGCTGGGGAATTTCAGAATTATCAAGAATGTGGCAAGATCACAAAAGTCCCTGCAGCATGTAAACTGTAGGTGGGGCATATATGAGCAAGCAGCACTGCTAAATTTAACTTCTTTTGGCCTTTAATTTTTCTGTAGTTCAACTTTGAAATTACACAGTGATCTGTGGTTTGTTATTCAAAGAGGTTTTCTTAACTATACGTTCGGTGATCTGAAAGAGTTAGCAGATTTTTAGCAATTCTGACATGTAACATACTGACAATTATAACCTGAAAAAGGATACTTGATACTTGTGCTGGGGGGGGGGAGAACTTTATAAAGCCACAGTAAAGTTAGCAGCCAGCACTTATTTTGTTTTGGGTGTAACCCACAAATGTACAGTCAGTGGAAGATTTAGCATTAACTTCATGGAGATAGAGTTTTCTCTTCTAAGTTTCAAAATGATGTTCATATTTGTTACAAAGACCCATTCTCTATTTGTTCTATATTGGTTGATCTTTTTCCACATTATCTAGGATAGGAACTGAATGATTTCCAAGTTAATTGTATTTATTTAAAGTAACTTGAATATGTTAGGAATTTTTTAAAAAAAAGGAAAATAGGATATTTAAATTGTGATTGCAATTTTTTCAGATCCATTTTTTTAATTAATTCACCTCTTGCAGTTCTGTTAGACAAAGCGTAGCCATTTTGCTTACACGTACAGAATGCTGGGAACCTTGCTCAAGGCTGAAGGAAAATGTAAAGTGCGTATGCAGCTGAAAAGGCCTAGCCACAAGCCCGGTTTCATCTTGTTGTAGCATTTGTTCTAATGCAAGGCCGTCAGCGCACCTTATCAGAAGCTACAGAATCTACCCCAGTAACAATTGAAACATGCGCAGTAGCTTTCAACAGTGTGTCAAAGGGCAGTGACTCTCTCGTTGGAATGCAGGGGTTTTTGCTTGCGCTTGCGCTGTATAAAGCAATGACGTAGCTCTTATGCTGTATAGTATAAAAGAGGGGGCTTGCGTGCCCCTAGGGGTGGCTCTGGTAGGCTGGCAGCTTGCTAGAGTGCACCCGCTCAGCTGAATGTAATAAAAGTGCGTTGGACCAGATCTTTGGAGTCTGTGCTTCTTAGTGGGAATTGGCATATCTCCTAGGAAAACGAGCTTGTCACTTTTATGCAACAGTTCCATGCTGGAATTGAGTGACCCTGGGTGAAGAAGGGGTCAGTCATGGCATTATTGCAGTTTGTAAAGATCTAAAACAAGGTGGGTTTGGGGGTTGTGGCCAGGCTTGGGAAGATTAAAAAAAAAACAGAAGTCTCTTGTGGAACTGGAGGAAGAACACACAGAATGGAAGCTGTTGTGAAAGAGGTCAGAAAGAAGTGGCACTGATTTATTTTTTAGTAATGGTGGTGGATTAGAAAGGGAGAAATAATCCTGGAAACAAGAACTGTGTGTCTTGTGGCTCTTGGGCTTTGAAATCTGGATGATAATATAAAACAGTATGCATGATGGTTTACGTTTGAACAAGTATGTATACTTGACCAATTCATTTCCATTGACTAGGTGTGACATTGTGTTGGGTTGGGAAGTGAAGATATTTGCTTTGAATAAGGAAACTGCAGACCCAAAGAGGAACAGGAAGAGAGATCAAAGCAAATAAATCAGAAACCAAATTAGATGTTGGGAGATACTGAAGAGCTACAGCCCATCTAAACCACATCCATATGGCAGTACTTCTGCTGAAACAATGCTGTTTGAAAGCCAATGGGAGTGTTTAATTGCACAAGTTTCAGTCATTCACAGTGTTGGGGAAAGCTAGGCTGACCATCTGAAAAGGAGGACAGGGCTCATGTAACTTTAACAGTTGTAGAGAAAAGGGAATTTCAGCCGGTGTCATTTGTATGCAATTAGTTCCTGGTGAAATTCCCTCTTCATCACAACAGTTAAAGTTGCAGGGGCCCTGCCTTCTTTTATATATGGTCACTCTAGTGCATGCACCTTTAACTGTTGTGATGAAGAGGGGATTTCACCAGGAACTAATTGCATACAAATAACACTGGCTGAAATTCCCTTTTCTCTACAACTGTTAAAGTTACATGAGCCCTGTCCTCCTTTTCAGATGGTCAGCCTAGGAAAGCAAAATGTGTGTGGGGCTTTGTTCTAAGAACAATGTATTACTTACACAAAGAAACACGATTTACTAACGCTTGATGATAATACATTTTTCTTCTTCCAAGTAGTAAAATAATGGTTTTGGTTTTTCACTCATAGAGTGCTAGGGGTACTTCATGTGTCAGTCTGACTGTCTGCCATTCATTTCCCAAAATCTCACAGAGCCACTTGAAAACAGGGTTGCTTCAACACTAGAGTCTTTAGCACTGCTGAGACAATTCTGCTATAACTAAAAGGGAAATTAAAGTGAATTTAATACAGCACTTTTAAAATAGTGCTATATTATCACCAATGACTTCCTCATGGCAAAGACTAGTCTATATTATCTACTCACAAGTAAGCTTCATTCAGCAAAGGTCCTTGCAATTCATTGTAGGCTTCCTGTTTACAGGTTCAACTTGTGTTTTGTTGCTTACCTACTTAGCATAGCGGGAGGATTAGTAAATAATATTCCCTTATTTAGTCAGCTCTTGCCCACTGCAGTGGCAGTGAGATGTTAAATTACTGGTTTCATTTTTGTAATGTGTACAGTTCTGGTGATTGGACCTGAAAAAGGTTATTGTAGACCTAGAAAAGGTGCAAAAAAGGGCAGCTAAGAGGGGCTGGAACAACTCCCCTATGAGGAAAGGTTACAGCATCTGGAACTGTTTAGCTTAAAAAAGAAGGCAAGAAAGAGGAGACATGAGAGCAATGTACAAAATTATACATGCTATGAAGGAAGTGGATAGGGAGACAATGGCCCTTTCCACACCAGGCAAAACTCCTGGAATGGACCGCCCGGCTGCTCCCTGTGAGTCCGCATGATGCACAGGGAATAGCAGGGGTGGGGGCGGGCACGGGATATTTCCTGGTTCTCAGGAACCAGAAAAATCCCGATTCTTCCATGGTCCCGGGAACTTCCCGGGACCATGGAACAATGTGGCCGCCCACCCCAGTGCAGCCGTGCGGCTCCAAGGCCATCAGGAGATGGGGTGGCAGCAGTTTTGCCACACACCTTTTGCGCACAAGCGCTCGTGCGCTCTTCTCCATCACAAAAAAAATTAAAAATGGCGGGCATGAGTTGCAATGGCCTGGGAGAAGCCTGGGCTGTCACATTTCTGATGTGGTTTGAGCGTGCTGATCGCCTGCTCCCTGCCCTCTCCACCCCTATGGTGTGGAAAAGGCCAATATTAAAATCTGGGATCATCCCATAAAGCTGATAGGTGGGAGATTCAGGACAGATAAAATGATGTAGCTCTTTACACAATGCATAATTAAACTATGGAATTTACCACCACAAGATGTAGTGATGGCCACCAATTTGAATGGCTTTAAAGGGGGAGTAGACAATTTTTACTTATTATTTATTACATTTCTAAACCATTCAATGGTTGAAGCTCTCTGGGTGGTTTACAACAATTCCTGGAGGATAAAGATATCAATGGCTACTAGTTCTGGTGGCAATATGTTACCTCTAGTATCAAAGCCATTATGCCGATGTACATAAATTGCTGGGGAACATGAGTGGGAGAGTGCTATTCCACCCATGTCCCATAGGCAGCTGGTTGGCCACTGTGTGAACAAATGATCCAGCATGGCTGTTCTATGTTCCCTTCTTTCTTTTTTCTATAACAACAAAACAATAATTTCCATTCCAGCTTGCCATTCTAATCACTTTGTAACATTAAGACTTGGTGTCTGAATTTGCTTCTCCACCCCTTCCCTTTCAACCCCTTGTTCTTTTCATGCGATGTCTTTTAGATTGAAAGAGCAGGGCCTGTGTTGTTTTTTTATTGATATTTAAGGTGCTCTGGTACCCGTTTTTGGCTTAAGAGCAGGGTAATGATGCTTTAAATAATACGTAGATAAAATAGTGCTATTTCAATATGATGGAAAGAAGAGAGGAAATAAACTGGAGAGAAATCAGCAATTTAACACTACATCTCTCTTTGTGTGGAACAAACAAAATCTAAGGGCAATTAAAGAACAAAAATGGGAGAAAAACCAGACAAAAAAATGGGAACACAAAATACGCGTGGATTACCTGTGAAAAGTGAGTGACAAATGGATGACAATTTCAAAGCTAATGGCTAGTATAAAAGAAGCCAGGATTTTATATCTCTATCTGCCTTATTGTTACAAGAAAGAACCTCAACAAGCCCTGTGATTGCGCAAACTCTTCTCTTCCAGTGCAGCTGAGAGGGAGATATGGAAGCTTCTGCTTTTGTTTTAGATCTACTGCAATCTAGCATGTCATCAGAATCCTACACAGTGGTTAATTTGTACAAAATGCACTTTGAAGTTGGCTTGTTTCAGCTAAACATAATTAAGATTAACAACTGTTTGACCAGGGTCAGATGACATGACAACCTGTGCTTAATATAAAATGGAAGCAAAGCTTTCAAACTCCTCCAAACTAAATGTTCGGTTTCATTTACCTTCATGTAAGCACATGCAGCATAATTTGGATCAGAATCATATCACTTCAGAAATGGGGATAAACCTCCCTCCCTCCCCCCCCCCCCGAAATTCCACACATGCACACACAATTGGTGGGATGGGAGAGGGTTAAAAGAAAGAAAGGAAAAAAGTATCCATTGCAGACTCTTTTCTTTTTTTTTAACACCCAAGCTGTGTGAGTGAGGGAGGGGGGAGGGGGTGGTCATAACTCAGGAAAAATGGGGGACAGTTTACCCACCCCTCTCAGAGTGGCATGGTCCTGATCTGAATTGGGGCCATGTACAGTTATGTGAAGTGTGATTAGCTGAATGTTTAGTCTTGTCCTGGGTGAGGCAAGGGAGGCTCACCTTAGAGGCTCACCGCAGCTTGTTTTCATTATGCTAAATTATGGTTAAGTGTTGCATCCAAACTAGCCCAGTGTTCATTACATTACAATTAAAAGATACAAAGTTGTCGAAGGCACAGAACAATTTATTCATAGTTACTGCAAACAAAAGTCTGGGTAAAGCTGGCCTGAATCAGATTTATTATTGTGTATTGTCTTCAGTTAATTTGAATTCCTTTGCCCAAGGTAGATCTTATGTTTGCTTTAGAAACATAAGTCATTTCTTTAAGGTTTTCTTCTACAACTCTATAACTATATCACACAATGGAAACACAGTTCATTTTGACATTAGACTTGTTCAAGCAAACAGCGTGTTAGTGTGTTAGTGAGACTTCTGCAAACAAATGAGACTGCTTGCTTTTTGTATTTACAATCCAATATGTTTCAAACGCAGTTCATTGGGCATTTAAATCAGTTATTCTCTCCTTTCTAACCAATGACAGATAATTTGTATGTAAAGGTATAGAGAACATTAAGGTGTTTTTGCCCCTTAGCATGACTTTAATTCATCACAAACTAAGGCCCAGTAATTTCAGTGAACTTCCTTCCATGTAAGTAGGCTTAGGAGTGTAGCCTAGGTGCACACATGGTTATTTAATACTCAGTGGCTGCAGCTACAAATGTGGTTTGCATGTGTGATGTAAAGCAGCATAATAAACACCAAAGAATGAGCTTTCATATGATCCCAGTAACAAAACTTTTTCAATGGTGGCTTAAAAAATTAGTTGTGAGTCATTGAGTTCTGATAATTCTTCCAGTGATGAAATGTTGAGGGAAATGGATGAATGTCTGTGTATCAGTGAGTTCATACTATTTGATTAAATCAAAACAAAATTATCCTGTTCATCTGATGCTAGTATTGCAAAGGCACCTAACATATTGACTGGGTTTGAACGATCACGTGGCTTCTTGCCTTATGCCTGTATGTGACTAACATTTGTATAATTCTCTATGATGCAGTGCAGGTTGGCATGTCGTCAGAACCTGGTACAAGGCTCAGTGGAGGTGGCTTTGTACCCATACTACAACCCACAATCCGGTAGGGGTTGTAGGGTGGGTATGAAGCCCCCCCCCATGCTGCATCTCTGTTGTACGTGATACACACTTATTTTTCTGCTGCACTTGCACACTCTTATGGTCCCTCATTAGGATGTAGATGCTAAAATCTGAAATTGGATTCCCAGGAGTTCAAGCAGCACTAATTTGCCAGAGATGTCTAGGCTGTTATGTGGCTGTTGAGGATACTATTTCAAACATGCAAGTGAAGTAAGATGGGTGAGTACTAGGTAGCAGGCCTTCTCAGTGGTGGCATCCTTTCCTCAGAGAGGCTGATCTGGCATTTTATGGATGGTGCCTGATGAGGACGTCCTAATTCTTTGAGGCATTTTAAAGTTATGATCTAAACATTGAATTCAATCCATTGTTTTATCTGTTATATTATTTGAATGATGCTGTAAATTATTTGTTTTTTTATATAAATCTTTTTATGAGCTACCTGAAGAACTTGATTATTGTCTATTATGGGCTGTATAAATGCTGTCAATAGAATAAGTAATGGTAGACATACTTTTTCCTGTATTGTTTAGGAGAAGAAGCTAATGGGCCTTCATTTGAAAATATATCAAACACAGATTCAGAACTTCCTGGCAATTCTGAGGTAAGGTCTAACTGTGGGAATAATTTGCTTTATAAAAATCTGGTTTTAATATTGAAGGAAATGGAAGTAATGTTATGGTAAGTAAATGCCTCTTTAGGCAACCATATATTTCTCAGGGAAAGAAAACTTAAAATTTGGAAATTAATTAAATTGCTTATTCTCACTTCACCAAACTTTAGTTATATATGTTTTCTAGACTAGTTTTCATTTGAGAAAATAGTATATGAATAGATGCTTCTTTATAATATGGCTAAGGCTCATTTTCTTTGTCTAACTATGACATGGCATAGCCATTTGTCTTGGTAGAAAGGTGGGATACAAATCAAATAAATAACTTCAGTGACTTTGTTGCCTTACAAGCAAAATACAGTCTAGTCATGCTTTAAAACATTGTTTGGCATGTACATATAACAATTTCTGCCAGAATAGGGATTAACCCTCAAGTGACATCCCAATGAAAGTAATGAATGGTAGGTGTACATATATGTACATATTCCATTGAAGGATGCTTTACCTCTTTTCAAAGTTTACCCCAGAATTTGGAATTCTGTATTACCTTTTCCCAGAACAACATATATGGATTAGTTTTTCACTATTTTTTCTGTTTGGATTTCTTGACTTTGTAAGCTTGCTCCATGTGTACAGCATTCCCTTCCTGCTACACATCAAGATTAATTATTTTCTTTTCTTTTTAGCTATGCATATGGGAAAAAATGTAGAGGAGGGGGTAAGAAAGCATAGCAGTTACATTTACTATTTTTGATACTTTTAGAGCAATCCCAGGTTGGGTCAGGTGAGAGTGATGAGGGGGATCTACCATCTCGTCCAAAGCCTTGCTGGCTCATGACAGCCAGGTTAGGAGGGGTGGAGTGGGTTTTTAAAATGTTCCTCCCGTTGATCACAATGGGAGGGAACTTTCCTCTATCAGTTCCAGAGGAACTTAAAATTAATCTCTGTACTTTCCATTAACTCAATACAATAGCCATGAATGATTAAGAGGAACTCTGGATAAGCAAATTCTGAAATCATTTATAGAATTCCCAAAAAGAAAATCAAATGAAAGGAGAAGTGGGATGATGGGCATTACCTGTTTACAGAAGACAAAAAAAATGGAACATGGGAAATTTGTCCGCCCCTAATTTTGATGTGCATATGGATGCACAGCAGATTCATATTTATGCAAGGGGCTCCTATTTCAACAAACAATATGCACACAGAAACCTGGTTATATGTGTGGATCTTCTCCTAAGATGATCAAGGTGATCAAAGTTACATGAATTGATGCGAGTTGGATCCAAGAAACCCATCTGTTCTTTGTCATCTATGTAGTTACATGTAATGAGGGAATGAAAGCATTGTTAATTTACAATTCATATCAAAGTTCTCACTACCGATTTCTTTGCATAGAATTCATTTGAAGTGCTGGAAATTAAGTATTTCCTCCTTTTTAGTTCAGGTTGGTAAAACAAATTATGTTGAATGCACAATTTCCCAAAGACAGTTTCTCCTTTAGGAGAGGACCTAAAGCTCTGTGATGGAGCACATGCTTTGCATGAAGATGATCCCTGGATTCATCCGTGGCACCAGCTCAGGTAGCAGGTGATGTGAAAGATCTCTGCCTGAGACCTTGGAGAACTCCTGCCAGCCAGGGTAGACAGTACTATGCTAGGTAGACAAATAATTGGACTTAGTACAAGGTGGCTTCCTCTGTCCCAATGTCATGTATTTGTTGTTGTTTTTAAAACCTACCATAAGTTCCTTGTTAGGTACATAAATGCAGTTGCAATGTTTGGCTTTGACTAATTTCTAAAAGTCACTTATTTGAAACAATATTCATTAAATGTTTTGCACTGGCATGTCACTTCCTTATGTATTTTGATACTGTATTAATGTACTTGCTCTTAAGAGCTGATGAGAACTTATATTTCTTTCATCACTTCAGTGAGATTCTTCATGATTTGAATCCTTACAATAAGGTTTAACGGGATTAAAACACTGCAGTATTTGAGGGCATTTCATACACTGTAATACTCCAGGGGGAGAGATATGCCAGCACTATGTCAGTGCAATATTCTACACCATCCTTCCCCAACCTGGTGTCCTCCATCAGATTACAATTCCCATAATAGATTATTATTGGCTGGGACTGATGGGGATTGCAGTCAGAAACATAAGGAAGGTACTATGTCATAGAAGGCAGTCCCAGTCCAGAAGAGTATGGGAAAAACACATTGCTCCCAAAAGCACAGTATGGAGCAACAAAAACAACAGCCACGTGCCCAGTGTCCGTGGTAACAGCCCCCGAGCCCATCTATCATGGCCAGTGTGTGATGCTGCTGCAGAGATGACACGGTGAAGTGGTGGAAAGGTTGCAGTGAATTAGACTGAAACTCATGACCAGGAATATTATATGGTGCAGTTCTTGATGGAATATGCTTTCAGACAACACATGTGGGATTGCCATATTTGAAGGCTCCCCCAAATAACTCCCCCCAAACAGAAAACTAGCATGTCAGAGAAAAGGGTTCTAGTCTAGCCTTCTCTCTAATATGGTAGGGTGGTCCCCCCACTTCGGGGAATTATATTGGTGAGGGGGGGGGGAATCATATGATTCTCCCATCTGCAGTCTGAATTATTTTGTGTGGAGGAGAAAAATGCTCCATGTGATTGTCCTGATTATGTAAATAGGGCTGAAACAAATAGGGACTTTGCTATGATTGTGATTCCAATTAGGAAATGAATGTACTTGAGATAGCTTTCTATATAGGCCTTTGAGAACTGTGTTGAAATCATTTGGTTCAATTAAAATAATTTGAGCAACTTGAACAATTTCATTAGTTTTTAATCCATACTGTAAAATATGTATTGTTTTGGAATAATATAATGACATAAAATGCTATTTAAAGTGGTCCCAAAGACTTGTGTGCCCACTTTTCTGACTATGAAAAACAGAACCCAGTACCCTATTGCAAAGTGCTTGGAAATTTCTCTTACTTTTAGGGGAATGGATCAGCAGTGCTGCAGTTTCAAGCACAAGTCCAAATCTCCCATAATTGCGTAGGACTATTTGAGATCAACTATTTGAATTGTTTTGATTCTGGCCAGAGTGCCAGAGATTATGTTTTACATTGAATGTAGGTGTAAAAACACACACCATGTAAACATGAAACAATATAGAGTAAATTCAAGGAATTAATACAGTTATATTTAAAGACAAAGGTATTTTGGCATCAGGACAGGTCACGTTTCAGCTTATGCAACAGAACATTAGCCTGAGTAAGTAGCAAAGCGACATTAGAGAACGTATTCACTTCTGGTGTCTAATCTGAGAGTATAAATATGTTTCTTGACTTCAAGTTTCAAAATAACAGTGTGGAATTTGGTATTGTATGTAGGCTATGAATATTTATGATAAATGGTAAGTTAATAATTAAAAAAGAATTCTGCAACTTCATATAAGTTGCAAAGTTTAAAATTCCTATATATTGACAACTAGTTGCATTGCATATGAGATGAATTTTGGAAAAGCCATTACCAAAATGCACATTTCCAGTAGCATTTATTACAGTGTAAGTAGTATGCTTTGTCCAAAATCAATTGTGCTAAATTGCTATACTTTGACATTATATCCACTTTGCTTATCACAGCAAATTCTTCATTAATGTATTGATCATATTGTACACCAAGTACAAAGGTTATCATTTATTTCCATGTTGCACCAGATGCTTAGTTGCGAAGCAATAACGTAAATCCTGTTTAATTTGTAGATCAAGATTACTATCAGGCTTTCCTTGTCTAGTATTGTAACCTTTTGTCATGCACCAAAATGCACTTTAATGAAATTTTCGCATCTTGTTTCATATGCTGAATTCATACTGGAAAATAACATATCAAACATTTGTCTTCATGTTTCTTCATGTTGCACTAGTATACACCTCTGTGGATGTCAGTTTAAAACTGTGTTTTGTGATGTTTCCCTGCCACAGCTGATAATACATCTCATCCTAAGTGTCTGTTTGTTGGTATATTAACTGGTAGATCATTTTTTCATACCAAATCCATGCTAAATTCATGCCCTCTTCTTGAGGCATACACCAGATTTCTGATTTACATGATATAAATTTCAGAAAGCTTCTAGTGACTGAAGTGAAATATATTCTTATAACAAATGTGGCCTAAAAATACCATAAAACTGTTAATTTCATTTCAAGAAATACCATAAAACAGTTTTTATCATATCCAAAATTTATGTCACTAACCATTTGCTACATCAGGAAAAACAAAAGGTTACTAGATAGTAGCTTTTAAAAATGGTATAACCATGTAAAACATAAATTATTGTGATCTACATTCCCAGTCATGGCCAAGGAAATAAAGATGGCTTGGCTAATCTATTGTTTCCTTGGAAATTAAACTGTAGATTACTCGTTACAGTATTTATTTATTTTTTAAAAAACAGAAAACACAAAGCTTCATGGTTGCTGCTGAATTTTTTTTAAAGCATCCTGCTGCTTTTGCATCAACACTAACAGCATTATATCTTCCCCATGGTGCCACTGGCAGGGCCTAAGTACCACTGAATCTACATTACTCATCTCTGACCTTCAAGGGGTAAGCAGCAACAGTGGCTGTGGTTATGCATCCCTGCATGAATGGTATTGTCTCATACTTTTATGCCAAAAGTCAGCAAAAAAGAAGTTTTTTTCCAGTTTTCCTAAGATACTTTGAGTTACTATTTTGACATTTTAAACTAAGGCATATCCAGTATGGAATATGGGGTTCTATGGTTCTGGAATAATATTTTTATATAAGGGGAGATCCTTTAAATAAGGGCTTTGTCCACCCAAAAATTAGAAAATATTTTACCAAAACATTAATTTTCCAGTGTGTTGAGTTAGATAACTTCCAAAAGAATCTTTAAAATTGGCAGTTGCACACAAGACGGTATACAGAATATAAAGTAAAAAATATATGTATAAAATTCCATTTACTGTTGAAAACTGGAAAGCTTTTTCTTTTTCAGTTGTTGTATTTGTTGTGGAATGAGTTTATATGATGTGTTTGGGTCTAACTTGGCTGTTTTTAACAGGACTTTTGGCTTATTTCCTCCTACAATGCTCATCTTTAGATCAGTGGGAGTATGCATGCCACTTATAGATAAACAAACTATTAATAGACTACTCCATTCCATATTGCACTGGAGAAGCAAGCATTTGAAAACAAAACTACACACAAGTGTAATATATCTTACTTTATTCTCATTTAGCACTGTAAAAGTGTGCAAGTATTAAAAGCAAGCTAAAGATTCCTATGTTGATATCCTTCTCTCCCTGTTATCATGTAGTTACCCTCAGTGGATTCTAGAAATGCACCTGGTTAAATTTATATCCCATTTCTCCTCCAAGGAACTTGGTGGGGATCTGGCGCAGTCTCCCTTCCAGATACACTTGGATGCCCTTAGCTTCAGATTTGAAAATATATGAAGTGACCACTGATTTCATACTGGCATTGGGTATTGGTGTTACTAATATGCTTTTCTGTTGTAATGGACCTTTTCGTTTCTTTGCTTATCTCACAAATGATAGCACAGGTCTTTTTTAGCAGGAAACCCTTGAAAACCCCCAGAAGAATATAAAATGAATACAATATTTAAATACAGTTCTGTGCTATCTGCATGAATCCATATGTGAAACAGTGATATGCATGTTCTTATCAACGTTTGTATGGGTTTTTTTATGAAGTGAAATAGTTAAGAATTATACTTCTTTATTCTAAACAGTATGATGTAAGGCTTTATATTGATGCAGTCTATACTGAAAAAACTCAGCTGAAGTAGTTTGGGAGGTAACTGGCACAAGTGTTCTCCCCTGACCATTTAACGTGTAGAGATTTATTTCAATGGTATATGCATAATTTTAGCAAGATTTTGATGTGAAAACAACTAGCAAAGCAACTTTGGCTATGATAGTAGAGGAAGAAAGAGAATTATACTGCAAAGACTGGGTGGCATTTATACTGGGGGCATTTTATCTTCATAAGGGTCCCTCTCAGGCTGCCTCTACAAGAGGCATTTAAAGCTCTTTCAAGGCGCATTAACAATTTACCTCTACAAGAACGGAGCGCAAATCGGGCGTAGAGGCGCGTTTTCTCTCCGATTATGCGCATTATCGAATGCGCGTTAAATAGCAAGTTTTATTTTGCTCCTGCCGTTAAAGCGCATTTTGACTATGTGAACAAGCGATTCTCTGCATTAACTACTTGTAAAGCGCATTTGAAACAACCGGTAAGGTCACCTGTTGAGTGATCAATTACCTCCTGCATACAAGCATTTACGATAAAGCGCTTCTGAGAAGATGCGCATAATCGGAGGAACAGGCATCAAATGGAATCCATCTAGAGGGGGTCTCAGTCAGCGGTATAATGGAGGGGGAACAAAGGAAAGTGCATCTTTGGCATTTTTTTTCAAAGCAGGATAAATCTGTATTAAATTTGATGTCATCTTCCAGAATGCCAGAGTAATTGATGGATCCTCCTTGCTTTGGTATGTGGATGAGGTGTTAATGATGCTTTAATGTTTGATAGATTAGCATAGTGCATGGCTGGGCAAATTGTGGCCCTCCAGATGTTGTTGGACTGCAACTTCCAGCATGCCTCACCATTGGTTATGATGGCTAGGGCTGATGGGAATTTTAGTCCAGCAATGAGAAAACAATGAAACAGAGACTGGGTAGTTCTTTTCTTTTTTTTATGCAGTTCTTACTTTATGCTAGTTGTGGAACACTCCTTTGCAACTGGCTGCTCATATTTTTTTGTATTTTGGGCCATACCCCTTTTGCCATGCCCACCACAGGAATGCAGCCCAAGAGCTTCTCCTAAATTGAGTTCAGTCCTTGGACTGAAAGAGGTTCCCCACCCCTGGTTTAGATAATGCAGTTTCACCACAATGTTCTAAGGAAAGAAATGCAAAGCAAAGAATTCTGGACTTAAACTGGGAAATAAAAAAGGAGTTTATTAGTATTATTATTATTATTATCAATAATAATAATAATAATAATAATAATAATAATAATAATAATATATTTATTTCTTACCCAACTCTCCCTCTGGATCGAGGCGGGGAACAACATCAAATATAAAATACATAAAACTAATTAAAAGCACATAAAACTAATACATTATTAAAATACCAATAAAACTCTTAAAATTCAACTGGGTTCTCCTGCCGGAAGAGATCGGTCTTTATGGTTTTCTTAAAGTCAAAGAGACTATTAAGTTGATGAATCTCCTCTGGCAGGCCTAACCAGTTGAAACACCAACTTATGGAGACTTCTTTTTAACAGGGTACAAGTTTGAAGGCAATCCCAAACAGAAGGAGGAGTAAAAAAGAGGAATGAGGGGACCTAGAAATGAGAAGAGAGAGGGAAGGGGGCTTATTACTGCTCCTTAATCTGCTGAGATGACACATGAAGTTCAATTCATGGTGATTAGCTAGATCCAGGTAAAAGAAGACAAGGAATTCTCAGGGTGCAGAGGGCAGAAACATGAGCCAATGAAGTGCAATGGCAGGTGCCCAGCCAGTAGTATCAGGAGAAACTCAGGAAATAGTGCATTCCAAGCCCTCAGCAACAAGGGGTGATGGGGTACAAAGATGGGTACCCAGTTGGGAGTTTCAAATTATACCTGGGCAAAGTGGATTCCAGAAGACTACTCTCAAAACTGTCTGAGCATAATATTGGAAGACAGTTATAATTATTGGAAAACAAAAAGCAAGTGTATTGACTGAAAAAGGTTCATGGAAAACAAAGATGTCAGGGCTGGTTTCTGAAAAGGTAGTCGTAGGTGCTTGATAGTTGAGCAGGTAATAGATTGGATGATCACAAAGGTGCACAAGGCTCCCAGTTTTATCAATTAATGAGCAATAATTTATGAGTGCAGGGGGGATTGGTCCAGCACATCTGGGAACAGCATTGACCAGAGCATTCAATTGCAATGACACCCATTCCCATTCAAACAGAGAATTTTAGGGTGGGTTCTATTCCTGCCAGCTGAGCACCATTGCCTTAAGCTGCTAGCTCATGTCAGTTTAACAGCTACAAGTAGGCAAAATGGAGGCAACGAGACAAAATGGAGGTGCTACAACAATGACAGTAGTGTACCAGAGCACAGAGTTTAGAAATCAGTGGAGTACAGTGTGATGCCATTACAGCCTTTCCCAACCTAGTGTCCTCCTGATTGTTTGGGCTGTAATTCTCATCATCCCTGACCATTGGCTATGCTGGCTGGAGTTCATAGGAGTTGTAGTCCAAAACCAGCTGGAACGCACCAGGTTGGGAAAGGCTGTGCTAGAGTGTGACAAAGAAAAGGAACCCAATGATGGTTATACCATATATATATATATATATATATATATTCTGTTTATCCTACTCTGCAGTTGTTTTCCATTTTAATAAAATGTTTCTTTAATGCCCCTGAAAATACATTTCTTCCCATGAACCTTAGGTTTAGAAACTTTCACAAGCTAGCCATTTAAATCTCCCATTCTAACCAATTGGCTTTAGAACTGCTGATCTTGGGGTGCATCACTACACACTCTGTTTTTATTTTTTGAGCAAGTAAGATTTTTAACCATCTAGTCTATCTTTGAGGTGAGAGATGGGAGAAGATAAGAATTATTCACCCAGAAAACTCAAATTCTGTTCCAAGAGAGGTGGGATGGTGCAAATTGCTGTTTATTGTGTGCAAACTAGTCATGGGGAGGTGCAAAGAACTGTAGAATGTCCTGAGGTTCCATTCTCTAACACTGGGCATACACACACACTCAAAGTCTCCTGAGATTTCATTGGGCATGGCCTATGCACTTTCAGGACATGTTCACAGCCAGAAGGTGTAGAAATCGGATGTTAAAAAATCTAATAAATAAAATGGAAACAGAGATCCTTAAGATGCTGAATTTTATGCCATATCCTACACTTGTGCAAAATGGGGAACATTCACAATCCTTATCAGAATTAGTGATGCCACCAAATTTCATAATTAGTAGGCTCTTTGGTCAAAACCTGTACATTCGTAATGCTCACCTTTGTAGTGAGCTTGGATCGTTGTCTTACAGATTTATTATTAATTTCAGACTAGATTGTAGGCTGCATCTAAACTACACATTTCTGCACATGTGCTAAGTTGGTTGATTTAACCATTTTCCTTCTGGAGGAAATGTGATGTCACTTTAACCCTTTAAGGAAATTTTCAGTTGAACTCTTTCCACAAGCCAATCATATTTGAAGAAACAATCACATGGGTTGTATTCCAATCCATATCTCTTTCCTCCATATACCAATCGGTGATGGCAAGTAAACATTATGTATGAATGCCATGTGGAAATAAGCAATCAGGAAACGTCCTTAACATAGTGATGCATGACATCATGATATACTACATAATTCCAAACCACAGCTCCCAAGATCTAGTTTCATATTACACATGCGCAAAAACCCATATAGACAGAATGAGATCTCATATTAAAGGAGAACTGTTGTTCGAGATTACATGGATAAATTCATTATTTTCAGTGGAAATAACAAATTCATTTTGGGTACATTCACCCATTAGTAATCATAGTTTTAAGGCTTAACATTAATTCCTTTAGGCTGCAATCCTAATGCCAAAACAGATATTACTTTTTCATTTTTACTTGAGACTTAGTGCAAGGCTCTTGATCCAGATTGGGACGCTGCCATGAAAATAGGTGTTTTGTCTTTTTAAAAAAACCTTCCCCCACACACTATGGGACCAATCTAAAGGGGGAGGGGGGTTGCCTGCAGTTTCTGTTGCAAAATAAGGATCCGTAAAGCAAATGGATCACTATTTTGCAATAGAAATTGCAGGCCCAGAGGCCCAATCTAAATCAGGACCCATAGTGGGAGGCAAAGGGTTAAGACCCCCTACCCCCATTCTAGGGTCCTGATTCAGATTAGGCAGCCTACAGCTACTCTAGAATGAACATGAAAAAGATGCAGCTGCTAGGTATGTCTTTAATGCTTATTTTGCCCCCTGGACACCATAGGTAGGCAATCAGGTACCTTCTAGATGGTTTGGCCTATAACTCCCATAGTCTCTGACTCATTGGTCATGCTGGTTGGAGATTGTGGCATTTCTAGTCCAAAGCATTTGGAGGGCACCAGGTTGCCTACCTCTGCTATACAGATTTACTGAGAACTTACTTCATAGCAGACATACATAGGATTGCTCTGTTAATGTACTTAAATGAAGTAGACGATTGTTATTAGGGATGTGCACTGATCCCCCGGATCGGATCGGATAGCGGATCGGAATCGGACCTGGGGGGTCGGATCGGATCGGATCGGATCGGAGGATGGTCGGATCAGATCGGACCGGATGTCCGATCCGGATCGGACGCCATTTTGAATGCTTTTTCCCATAGCCAAGTATTGTTTTACAAAAACGCCTATAACTTTTTCATTTTTAAAGATAGAAGGATGAAACTTGGGCACATTATACACTGGTTAGGGATAGTTATCTGTGAGAAATTTCAGAAAGATTGGTGCATGCGTTTTGTGGCAATTAATTGTTTAATAAATACCCAGAAATGCCTATAACTTTGTCATTTTTAAAGTTACAAACATGAAACTTTGCCACATTGTAGGTGGTACCTTGGGACCTATCTGTGAGAAATTTCAGAAACTTAGGTGCTTGCCTTGTGTGGCAATTAATTTTAGAAAAATGGGTAGTAGTGGGGTAAATACATTTACGCCTCCCATTTTTTTATTTTTGAAGATACAAACAGGAAACTTGGGCACATTACAGGTACCACTTGCCTTGATATGTGTGTGAAATTTCAGAAACATTGGAGCTTGCCTTGTGTGGCAATTAATTTTTGAAACAATGAGGAAAGAAACACCTATAACTTTGTCATTTTTAAAGTTACACACATGAAACTTTGCCACATTGTAGGTGGTACCTTGGGACCTATGTGTGTGAAATTTCAGAAACATAGGTGCTTGCCTTGTGTGACAATTAATTTTTTAATAAATACCAAGGAATGCCTATAACTTTGTCATTTGTAAAGTTACACACATGAAACTTTGCCACATTGTAGGCGGTACCTTGGGACCTATGTGTGTAAAATTTCAGAAACGTAGGTGCTTGTATTGTGTGGCAATTAATTTTTGAAACAATGAGGGATTCATTGGACAGCACTTGCCCATAGGGATTCATTGGACAGTACTTGCCCATAGGGATTCATTGGACAGTACTTTCCTATAGGAAATCATTGGAAAGCACTTGCCCATAGAAAATCATTGGAAAGCACTTGCCCATTGAGAAATACAGTTATGCCTCCCACTTTTTTATTTTTGAAGATACAAACAGGAAACTTGGGCACATTGTAGACTGGTTAGGGATAGTTATCTGTGAGAAATTTCAGAAAGATTGGTGCATGCGTTTTGTGGCAATTAATTTTTTAATAAATACCCAGGAATGCCTATAACTTTGTCATTTTTAAAGTTACATACATGAAACTTTGCCACATTGTAGGTGGTACCTTGGGACCTATGTGTGTAAAATTTCAAAAACGTAGGTGCTTGCCTTGTATGGCAATTAATTTTAGAAAAATGGGTAGTAGTGGGGTAAATACATTTACGCCTCCCATTTTTTTATTTTTAAAGATACAAACAGGAAACATGGGCACATTACAGGGAACACTTCACTTGATATGTGTGTAAAATTTCAGAATGATAGGTCCAGGCATTTGGTGGCTACGAATTTTTTAGATTAAAAGTTATTAACCTTTTTTACACAGAGGCTGGGGCTGTCAATTGCACCCTCCCGCCTCCCGGGAAGAAGAAGGAAACACTTTCTCTCATCTCTTTGATCCTTGCACGCTTGGCTGCAACTGAGGTAGTATCCATTACAAAAGGCGAAACAAAGTAGCACTTGGCTCGTGTCTGCTTTGATTGATACTTTCCCTTTTTACTTAAGCAGAACGGCTGAGCCTAGGATCACTCTCTCTCGCTAGGATCGTTACGGGAGAAATTTTCTACAGTCTTCAAAGTGGTGTGTGCAGACACCTTGCCACCAATTTATTAAAAAATTAATTGCCACAAAACGCATGCACCAATCTTTCTGAAATTTCTCACAGATAACTATCCCTAACCAGTCTACAATGTGCCCAAGTTTCCTGTTTGTATCTTCAAAAATAAAAAAGTGGGAGGCATAACTGTATTTCTCAATGGGCAAGTGCTTTCCAATGATTTTCTATGGGCAAGTGCTTTCCAATGATTTCCTATAGGAAAGTACTGTCCAATGAATCCCTATGGGCAAGTACTGTCCAATGAATCCCTATGGGCAAGTGCTGTCCAATGAATCCCTCATTGTTTCAAAAATTAATTGCCACACAATACAAGCACCTATGTTTCTGAAATTTCACACACATAGGTCCCAAGGTACCGCCTACAATGTGGCAAAGTTTCATGTGTGTAACTTTACAAATGACAAAGTTATAGGCATTCCTGGGTATTTATTAAAAAATTAATTGCCACACAAGGCAAGCACCTATGTTTCTGAAATTTCACACACATAGGTCCCAAGGTACCACCTACAATGTGGCAAAGTTTCATGTGTGTAACTTTAAAAATGACAAAGTTATAGGTGTTTCTTTCCTCATTGTTTCAAAAATTAATTGCCACACAAGGCAAGCTCCAATGTTTCTGAAATTTCACACACATATCAAGGCAAGTGGTACCTGTAATGTGCCCAAGTTTCCTGTTTGTATCTTCAAAAATAAAAAAATGGGAGGCGTAAATGTATTTACCCCACTACTACCCATTTTTCTAAAATTAATTGCCACACAAGGCAAGCACCTAAGTTTCTGAAATTTCTCACAGATAGGTCCCAAGGTACCACCTACAATGTGGCAAAGTTTCATGTTTGTAACTTTAAAAATGACAAAGTTATAGGCATTTCTGGGTATTTATTAAACAATTAATTGCCACAAAACGCATGCACCAATCTTTCTGAAATTTCTCACAGATAACTATCCCTAACCAGTGTATAATGTGCCCAAGTTTCATCCTTCTATCTTTAAAAATGAAAAAGTTATAGGCGTTTTTGTAAAACAATACTTGGCTATGGGAAAAAGCATTCAAAATGGCGTCCGATCCGGATCGGACCTCGTCGGATCGGATCGGATCGGATCGGAGGTTGATCGGATCGGATCGGATTTTCCCGATTTTGGGGCGGATCGGATTCGGATCGTGGATCGGATCCGATCCGATGCACACCCCTAATTGTTATATCTTTTTATTTAGTAATTTCCTGGAATATTTCTGTTTTGGATGTTTTTTTAAAAAAATATATTTATTTGTCTATTCATTGCATTTATATCCCATCTTTTTTCCTCCAAGGAACTCAAGGTAGTTTACGTAATCCCTCTCCTCTCCATTTTATCGTCTGTGATAAACAACAGCCCTATGAGATAAGTTGGGCTGAGAGGCTGTATCTGATACAAAGTCACCCAGTGAGCTTTCATGGCCGAGTGTGGACAAGAACCCGGATCTCCCAACTCCCAATCCAACACTCTAATCACTACACCACACTGGCTCTCTAAGAGATTAACTTATTTTTAGCCTTGTCGCGATTTAGATATTAATATTTTGTATAGTTCAGTAAAATAAGTCCGGCATAGAAAAATACAACTCTTTGCTACTTCTAATACATTGTGTTGTGAATTTGAAAGCTTGAAAAAGTATAGGTGTGACTTTGCTGCATTCTGTTATCATGGTCCATCAGATATACTTCCTTGGTACTCTTGGTCACTCGCACATCCATATCCCAGAGTGATGTCAGCACACACAGAAATAAAATGTATTAATAAATTATGGAAAATATATGGCGTTAATTAGAAACATGGGAAGGGGCTGTGGAGAAGAAATGTTTTTCGTTCTTGGAATGAAACTGTACCTCAGTGCTAATAGCAGGAGTTCTACAATGCCAACTGCACAAGCTGTGAAAGTTTCCCTCAGTTACCATACGGACAGGCTAGCATATATTTGACTGTCGGCAAATTCAGATGTCCACATTTTGCATGTATCACAACCCAATTTCCATCAGAGACATTTATGTGAAGACATAACATGTGACTGGGATGTCTTCAGGTACAGCTGTAGCTTTCTGGCAGCCATTCCTGTGATTGCAACAGCACAGCCATTACAATCACAGGAATTGATCCCAAATTGCTAAGAATGACCAGGTTCACACAATTGGTGGGCAGCGAACAAGCCACAGTGGCTCGTTAACTACGCTGCGCATGCTGGTCACATACTGGGGGATTGCATAAATACCCTCAGTAGCACAGCTTGTCGTGTCGTGTGAATCCAGCCAGGCCCAACAAGCTACCCTGGCCGGGTTCACATGACATGGCAAGCTGTGCTGCCAAGGGGAATTTTGTGAATCTTCGCAGCATGTCACTGGCGCATGCAGCATAGTTAAAAGGCACTGTGGCTTGTTAACTGTCTGCCAATCATACAAACCGAGCCACTGTATCTATCCATGTATGTCTCTTAGATCACATTGATCCTGTTCTGATGACATGCTAAGCCAGAGTGGTTAAGCATTTTGCGCTAAACACTATGGCTTAGCATGTTGTGTGAACCATTCCTAACCATGGTAGCTACATAACCATGGTTTAAACACACTCAGTAACCATTTACTGCAAAAGGGTTAGCAGCCTAACCATGGCTTAGCATGTTGTCTGAACAGGCCCTTTATTTTCCGTATATCTCAAAGATAAAATTTTGAATGTCTGAATCAGATCTCAGTGGACCTGATGTCATACATAAGCATATCCTGTCCCTGAAATAAGTGCTTTTTATTCTAGCAATTTCTAAAAATTGCCAGCCACATAGACATCTGTCTGATCCAGAGAAATACTTTATATCCCCTGACTTTGTGCAATTGCAGTTTTTTTTGTGCTCACATGCTAACTCCCTGTTGGTTGTTCCAGAAGACTGGAAGAAGATTCAATCTGTTCCTGAAGCAACGTCTCAGGGTAAACCATGGATAAATGATACTGCTAACAGCTTGGATGGCTCCAGTGATAACAAGCTTCACTATGTGATGTCTCTGGTTAATTGCGAACAAGAGTTGCAACCAATAAATACTCCCATAGCTTCTTTTTTGTTTGGTTTGAAAGGGGGGGGAAACTAAACTAAAGAAAACTGTAGTTTTCTTTAGGTAGTTTACATGATATAATCAAGAATAGAGTTAAATTAGACAGAGTTTGAAGAAAAAAAAAGATGAGCTGTAATTTAGCAATTTAGCCTGTTTCTTAAACAAAAACATAAACCACACACCCCTAAAATAATTTAATATTGAACTTGATGACCACATCCAGGTTCTGCCCACATATCTGCAACTCTTATCATATTATAATATACCAAGGATGGATTTCATATAGGGCGCTGTCAGAAAAATATTAAGAGAATTCTTCTAGCCATTAAACAAATAAAGGGAATAACTTAAGTACCAATCTTCAAGGTCTTGGATTCAAATCTCAAGTAGGCTAGGCTCAGCCCTATACAGATATTCTCTTTTGTATGTTCAGAGTGGGAGTGATTGCCATTAGCAGACCCATGGCCCTTGAATGCACCCAACCACATGCATTAGTTGAACATTTGCATAGCAGCCTATACACATAGTAAATGCAACACCTCATTTTCCAGTGATCAACGAACCCCATAGAGCTTGGTTACACAGAACATGTGGGCATATCATCACAATCAGGGCACACATATAGTCACACATACCAAACTAGTCTGCAGAGGGGAATACTGTGTGTGTGTATACCCAGCCCTTAAGTATAGTAGACATTGCAACTTAATTGTCAGATGGGTTATCTTGCAAATTAATTGATTTTAAACATTGATGAGTCCTATCTCCATGCAGAAATAAAGTGTTTAAGATTAAAACAGTTCCAAAACCATTGCAATAATATAAGAAGAAATAAAACTTGGCATGATTCAGCAATGGCAAAAACAATGATAAAATAAGCATAATTGATCAGCAACCACAAATGCAATTTGCCCACCCCCCTGCAAAAAGAAGGATGGCAGCAGAAAATATACATAGAGGCATTAATTTGATCTCTCTTTGTCACTGCAGGCATTGCAACAGAGTGAAAATGGAAGTACCTTGCAAAACTGTGAGGATTAATAAAATAATCTCAGTAAAATTTGGCACTAAATTTGCAATATGTGGTCACTATTCCTGCTACTACTGATAGTGACACGTCTCGGCATTCAGAACTGCAAACTCAGGAGTTTATTAATTTATCTGATACATTTATACCCCACCTTTCCATTAAAAATGCCTAAAATGGCAAACAGCAATAAAATCCACAATGAATAAATAATAGAATATAAGCAATCCATATATATAATAGACAGTAACACAGTAAAATCATACAAAAATCAGATAAAAAGATTAAAAATGGCAGCCAGTCAAAAAACGTAAATTACAAATACAGATTAAACAGAGAGTAGAGAAGAATAAGATTAGTAGGCCAAACACCTGCTTATATATATATATATATATATATATATATTTCTTGGCAGAGTTTCCCCCCTCCCCAGCCCAGTTTGACCCAAGTTCAAACTCCCACAAGTTTAGCCAAACTGATAAGGGACTTGACTTAATTCCAGATGTTTCACTTCCCAAATTTGCTCTTGCAATTGGATGGCATTTCAGAAGGCTTTGTAGTAGCAGAGGCTTTTAGCTTAAGACCTCCATTATTCCCACGAAGCCTGGGAACTATAGTTGGCAAGTTTTTGCTACCAGCTTCCCCATACCATCCAATGACACAGTAAGTTTGGGAAGGAGAGGGAGACTAGCAAAGGTTTGAGGGGGTGTTGAACAGAGCCATGGGAGGAAACTCTCCAGCACAAGTTTTTCCCCCTTGAGTTTTCTTGGAGAATTATTGATAAAGCCCTGAGCTAATTAGCAAGGAAGCTCACGGGAACTTGCTCAACTCCACTACCACATGCTTGTTAATAATCTCCTTTTAAATATGTGAAATGGAACCCCAAAAAAAAGTAGCTAGAAAGACCTAATTTCCAAATCTGCATAACCACGTAGTGTGCTGCAACTGTTCCCACATGTGTTCTCACATATTCCGCAGCCAGCTAAATTTCATTGCTGGGCATCTGTTGCTTTCCTAAACCTTACTATGAAAGAAAAATAGATTTTCTTTACTTTCAGCGCTGCTGCTGTGGTTCCTGCTTTCACATGTTGCAGCTGTGTCATGCTTTCAGCAGAATATTATTTCACAGTACATAATTACACTGGGACTAAAATACTTGCTTTTGCAATGTTTGCAGTGGCTTCTAAAAGCAGGAATTCAGGCAAACACTAAAAGGCATTTACAGATGGTGCTCTTTCATCATTGTCATACTAATACATTCTGTGACTTTTGTGATGTATGGCGAGTGTGCAAGATACAACTACAACAGGCTTCAGAAGCTGTTGTTTCATAAATCCCATGCAAGAAAGTGAGTGACTTGAGAGTGGCACTGATGTGTGTGTGCTGAGCTTGCTCATGCATGAATGGATGGAATGTTAGTGATAGATGGGAATAAACAAGAGGACATGTAATGGGGAAGGGAATATATACAGAAATGTATTATAGCCATTACCACCACCCATATCCCAGAATTTCTTGTTAATTATTTCATAAATCTCATGCAACAAAAGAAAGTGGTGCTCCAACGTTATTACGGTTATAGATCTTTCCTGGAACCAGGAGACTGAATGCTTGATTGAGACAAACTGAAAGGCATGTGGCTTTCTGCCATGTTCATAAGCAACCACAGATGTTCATAATGTGTGTTATATTCTCTGTAGATTGACAAGCGACATCAAAGCAAGGATTCTGTTTTCTTCAGAGATGGTACCCGGCGAATAGACTTCGTACTTGCTTATGTGGATGATCCAAAACTAGAAGGGGAAAAAAAAGTGGTAAGTTTCTTTTATGTCAGCTTCTAGAGTAGGCTGACCATATGAAAAGGAGGACAGGGCTCGTGTAACTTTAACAGTTGTAGAGAAAAGGGAATTTCAGCCAGTGTCATTTGTATGCAATTAGTTCCTGGTGAAATTCCCTCCTCATCACAACAGTTGCAGGGGTTCTGCCTTCTTTTGTATATGGTCACTCTAGTATAGTGCCTGTAACTTTTAACTCTTGTGATGAGGAGGGAATTTCACCAGGAACTAATTGCATACAAATGACACTGGCTGAAATTCCCTTTTCTCTACAACTGTTAAAGTTACATGAGCCCTGTCCTCCTTTTCATATGGTCAGCCTATTCTAAAGGAAATACTCAGGAAACATTTAGAGACCTACAGATGGTTTTTGTTTCTTTGTATCATCAGAACAAAATAGTTTGGCTCTGTTCACACAATCATGGGGTGGGGAGGGTAAATTATCCACTGAGTAGGGGAGTAGGGAAACCCACAGTGGATGCACCCAACACATGACTGTTACCCCGCCAAGCGCCATGGTTTACTTACCACGTGCTGCTCCATGGATACATTTGCGGCCTCCTGCTGTGGCTTCAGTGTATCCCAGCAGGCACTGCAGCATATCTGAAGCCATGGCAGCTTCCCAGCTGGCAAATGGGCTGCATGACGATAGAAAATGTCCGCAATGGCAAGAGCATCTCCAGAAGTGGTGGTTGCTCTTGCTGGCAGACCCTGTGGTCTAAGTTGGTATCTGCTTCTACAGACATGTTCCGATACCATTCTGATTGTTGCACTTTGCACTTTGCATTGCATTGCAAGCAATAATAGTTCTATTTTTATATATTTAGCATTAGCTGTATTACATTCTGCTGCTGCCAATAGATATATGTTGAATAATCATAATTTATCTTTTAAAGTAAATATATGAAACCAGTTGAGCTGCAGTAATAAAGTGTTATCTATATTCATTTTAATGTTGATAATTGCACCACTTTTATTGGACTGAGCACTGTTTTGTGCAGTTGGAGAATGCTTTAAAGATTTGTTTCTTTTAAAAGAGATGGTGAAACAAAAATAGGCAAGGTGAATGCATCAAAAATAAGATGGTATTTACAGCTCCTCTTGATTGTATTTAAATAGATGAACAAATGTGTCCTAGAAGAAAGTAACACACTGAACCCTATTCAGCCTATCCTAAGAGACTGAAATCTCTATGAACTTTGATTCTGGATTAGCTTAAATATAACTAGTTTATCAAAATGAAAAGAGATAGACAGAGAGAGTCACGCAGATTGCACTAGCTAATTAATCAAAGTGACAGTGAAAATACCGTTCCATTGGTGTATATGAGTATAAGCTTGTATTATAGTGGGCAAAGCATCCAAATACCAGACACAAGGGGACAAGGGCTAGGGTGACCATATGGAAAGGAGGACAGGACTCCTGCAGCTTTAACTGTTGTGGTGAAGAGGGAATTTCATCAGGTGCTGCATGCATACAAATGACACAAGTTGAAATTCCCTTTTCAATACAACAGTTAAAGCTGCAGGAGCCCTGCCCTCTTTTGTATCTGGTCAAGAAGGCAGGGCTCCTGCAGCTTTAACTGTTGTGGTGAAGAGGGAATTTCACCAGGTGCTGCATGCATACAAATGATACCTGCTGAAATTCCCTTTTCAGTACAACTGTTGGAAGATGCAGGAGCCCTAGACAAAGCACAGGGAAGTCTGTTTCCCTCATGCCCTTGTCAGCTTCTCAGGTCTCACTTCCTTGGCCATAAAATTCCCACAGGCAACTGGCTGGTGATATTGGATATAAAATGCTAGACTACAGGAACCTTTTGGTCTGATCCGAGTCATGATAGCTCTAATCCCCATTTCTTCTGTCTTCCTTTCCCCTCTATTTTCACATTCACTTTCACTATTCCCCCACCCTTTGATGTGGATAGTGCCATTATATAATTTATTCAGTAGGTGGCACTGGACTTAATTGCAACTGGGTGGGGTCAGGAGTTCCCTGTTCTTATTTGAGAGAGACAATAAAGTTCTTGTATAGCTTTCTCACTGCTGTGGCCACTAAGCTTTTCACAACATCCCTTTTCACATGCACGTGTTAAGTGTTTCCTTAATTCCTTCTCACCCCCATTTTCCCTTGATGCCCCTAAATCAGCTAGCTGGGCCTTTGTAGTTGAACTAGGAACTGCAGGCTACTATGTGATCTCTCTTCCACCCCATACTAGTATAGGAGAGGAATGTGTGCTGTGCTATAGGCTGTTTTGCAAGAGGAACTTTGACCACCAAGCTGAGGTTTATGTATTTAGGACCAAGGGAGGTCCTAAATACATTATCATTTAGGGGGGAAACAATCTCAGTCCCAGTGTGTCTTGTTTTTATAATCAAAATTATGTATTTCCCAACATACAGCATATATAAGGTGCTAGAGGTTTTCAGGCATCGAGTAAATTATTTAACTCTTCTAATCACAAAACCAGCATTTCAGCAATTCCTTTTTGTTTACCATTAGTGCCTTCATTTCATTAGATCTTGTCTTTCACTGACAAGAGTAGCTTGAGGACCTGAGTGTGAGTGATTAGGATTTCCTTATCCACAAAGGCATAAATATAATGCAACAGATATAATCTTATCTCTTTAGGTGGAATGAGAACTTTGGCCTTGGTACTTTTTATCTTTGCACAATAAAAGGGTTTTGCTAATCATTTAGGTCAATTCATGCACTGCAGATTGGTGCAATGCTTCATATCTTGTTTCATATCATTGTAAATATTAGATATAAGAGGTTTTCTACAAAGAGAGCAGAGACAACTTTGCCAGTTGCTCATCCATAATATATTCTTGCATATTTAAAATAATCTCTTCACACTTTACACCATACTTCTTAATAATGTTGGTATAAACATGGCAAATATGCTTGTTGTCAAAGTGTTTATCAGCCCTTATTTCTACACTGCATGTAATGATCTGAAATCACATCCAACAGGCAGCAAACAATAAACCACTTGGCCATGAGTAGAGGGGAATGTTCATTGAACTGGCTGCATGGCCAGGGCTGATTTTTGGTGCTATGAAGTGGGCCCCTAGGTGATTCTCACAGGACAACAGAGTATTTTGGGGGATCCCAAGAACCGTCCTGTGCTGATAATATTCTTGTCTCTGGAAGACTGGCTCATGTAGAATCAGGCAAATGTTATGTGAAGCCATTATGTGATTAATAATCTTTGCACAGGCTCTACACTAGCCCTGCATAGGAGGCAGCCAGAAGAGAGGCAAACTTTAATGACTAATTCCACTCTTCCATTAAATCATTTGGAAGTTTACTGGAATTTACTTGCAAGGGTTTCTGTTACCTCATAATATGTACCACTAGTCAAAAGATGATTCTCAAGAATTCTTCATTTTAGTAGATCCTGTTTGTTATATTAGCATCACCTGTTCTGCAACACATATTCTGTGCTAGCAAGAGCAGTTTGAGGATTAGTGGATAGTTTGACTTTTCGTATCCAAAAAGGCACCCAAATAATGCCCTAGTATGCTCCTACAGCTAAAAGCTCTTAAGCATTGCGGAATCGGAGCGCGTAAATAACGAGACAACACAATAAATTGGGTTTAAAATGGGCCACACTTTATTGATGAATTCGCAGAAGGGGAAAAACTAGCAGGCATCCTCAAGACTTGGTGGCCAACGCCAATCTAAGGATAGGGCGAGTCAAATCGAGGCCAGTGTATGGCGTGCAGCTCACGCCACCCCCTGGCCCCCCCTTTTGGGTAGGGAGGCTTTCCGTGTCACCCCCAGCTCGTGCCTCAGTACTTCCGAGCGGGTGAGGAAGGTCCGCCCCAAAGGTAACCCTTATCTCACCACCAGGGCCTCAAGACCGCTCAGGTGATGAGCCTCAGGCATTACCAGTCACCGCTCGGTGCCTGTGAATGCTCACCTATCCCTTACCAGGTGAAGATGCCCGCGCCTAACCGCCAAAATGTGACCAAATTAACTCAACCAATTAACCTATTTAACACTCCCTTGCTGTCTCACAGTATGAAGTAGGCGAAAAAACTCACATCCTCAATGACGGCTTATGAGCAAAAAATTCCTACTTGGCTTCCTAAGGACAACCGGATTTTCGTTCCCATACTGCCAACAGGGAAGGGAGGGAGGGAGCCGCGCGAACAAGACAAAGGAGGGGAGGAGTTCCAGCCTAATATAGGCTCCCCTTCCTCCTCCCCCTCCTTTTGGCGCCCATTTCAGGAGGCTGCCAATAGCGTGCCTCCACGCTTCTGTCTCTCTCCGCGCCCGCCGCAATCGCCCCACCACCCCCAAGCTGCGCCGGGGGTGGGGTAGGGCCCTTGCGGAATCGGAGCGCGTAAATAACGAGACAACACAATAAATTGGGTTTAAAATGGGCCACACTTTATTGATGAATTCGCAGAAGGGGAAAAACTAGCGGGCATCCTCAAGACTTGGTGGCCAACGCCAATCTAAGGATAGGGCGAGTCAAATCGAGGCCAGTGTATGGCGTGCAGCTCACGCCACCCCCTGGCCCCCCCTTTTGGGTAGGGAGGCTTTCCGTGTCACCCCCAGCTCGTGCCTCAGTACTTCCGAGCGGGTGAGGAAGGTCCGCCCCAAAGGTAACCCTTATCTCACCACCAGGGCCTCAAGACCGCTCAGGTGATGAGCCTCAGGCATTACCAGTCACCGCTCGGTGCCTGTGAATGCTCACCTATCCCTTACCAGGTGAAGATGCCCGCGCCTAACCGCCACAGGGTGCGACAAGCCTTATGCTTTGTCGCCAACCCCCCATCTGCGCAGGATCAGATCCCGCAGACCCCTCTGCAAATCCATCAAAATCTCTATCATTCACGAGGACCAATAGATGGACCCCATCAGGCCTATAAAGCTCCCTCCACTCGGGATATATATCGGGATGATTAAGAGACCAATCACCCCCCTCCCGGCAGGAGCAAAATTCTCTCCGTTCGCTTTCCTGTCAGCCCAATTTAGAGCCCTGGGACCCCACGGTGCTCTCCATTGGCAACGAGGCACCATAGAAGACCAAATGATTACTGTCCCCGGGCATGCCACTGCAGATGTCAGTATGCTGGGTACCGACATCCCCATATTTGAATAACTCCTGAAACATTTCGGAGTTTTCTCTCCTGTGGGCACGCTCAACGCCAGAGGGTCGCCCCCTCTCTTCCAGGCGAACCTGGGCTCCAACGCCAGAGGTTGCACCCTCTCTTCCAGGCGAACCTGGGCTCCAACGCCAGAGGTTGCACCCTTTCTTCCAGGCGAACCTGGGCTCCAACGCCAGAGGTTGCACCCTCTCTTCCAGGCGAACCTGGGCTCCAATGTCAGAGGGTCGCTCCCTCTCCTCCAGGCAAACCTGGGCTCCAAGTCGGGGGGTCGCACCCTCTCTTCCCGGCGGACCGGGGCTCCCATGCCAGAGGGTCACACCCTCAATTCCAGGCAAAACCAAAGGAGGGGAGGAGTTCCAGCCTAATATAGGCTCCCCTTCCTCCTCCCCCTCCTTTTGGCGCCCATTTCAGGAGGCTGCCAATAGCATGCCTCCACGCTTCTGTCTCTCTCCGCGCCCGCCGCAATCGCCCCACCACCCCCAAGCTGCGCCGGGGGTGGGGTAGGGCCCTTCTAATGGCAACTGTACTTCCCTTTTTGAATGTCTGAAGTTCTTCTCTTGCACAGCTTATGCAGTTCTATTTTTGTATCTCTATAGTCCTTTCTTTTAGAGTGAAAAACAAAGAGATGGAATACATAGCATGCTATTTCTAAGTAATTCTATTTACAGCCTTTATTGCATTCAGATTCTGAATAAAACAAGTAAGTGTATACTGATTGCAGGGGTAAAATATTCTGTATCTGACCCTGAGAAACAAAATTTTCATGCATATTAATCTCTGATATAAATGTTGTTACTAGTAATATTGTTTGCTTTTATTGTTGTTTTGGCTGCTTTTTTGTTTTTACATTTTTAATATTGTAACTGTTTTTATGCATTTTACTGCTGTACACCACCTTGGGAGGGCTTTTGCCCTGAAAGGCGGCCAAGAAATGTTTTAAATCAAATCAAATCAATAAATAGTAGGAACCATTTGTAAATGAGCCCCATGCACCCAACAGAGTTTACAGATGCACATTTAACTCTTTTAGGGGTGTAATCTTAGTGAAAGCCTTTCAGAGGAAGAAGGCTGGAGAGGTCCCAGAATAGTTCATATCCTGGCCTCTTCAGTCCCCTCTCCTCCCTCCCTACCAAAATACTTCCTTTCCCCCCTCTCCATGATCCCATTCCTGACCTCAGAGAGACAGCTTGCACAGTTATTTCTGTGTTGGCTGTAAGGGAGAGGACTGGGAGCTGAGCTCCAATTCCGAGCTCTGAGGTCAGAGCGCTGTCTCTGACGTCAGAGCTGGGAATCCAAAATATCATATGGCCCTTCATACGCTGTCTAGGGGCCATAGGATTTTCCCCTTAATTGCACTAATTTCAGATGGCAAGACTGTGTGTTTTGCAAAACTATTTGGCTGGGAGCTGTTTATTCTAGGGATGTGTATCATATTGTTACGATGGCCAATAATGAACTGATAAGGTCGTTATCGGAAATCCGATTAACGATAACGATACACATTCCCCCACGCCCTATCTGATCTGATCCGAAATCCATATGCCCAATAACTATCAGACATATCGGATTATCGGACCTAGGGCCAGCCTTCCCTCCCCCCTCCCACTTGCACTCCTTACCTGGGCCTTGTCCGCTGCCGTCTGCTGCTAGGAATTACTGAGAACTAGGCTTTGCGGCCAAGTTCTCAGTAAAGCGCCAGTGAACCAGGTGATGACGTCACCTGGTGCGTCGTCGCTCTACTGAGAACTAGGCCGCAAAGCCTAGTTCTCAGTAGTTCCTAGCAGCGGATGGCAGTGGACAAGGCCCAGGTAAGGAGGACCCCTTCTTCCCCCCTCTCGCGCCTTACCTGGGCCTTCCCCGCCGCCACCGCCCTGTAGTACTGCTAAACAGGCTTTCCGGCCTGTTCGTCAGTAGAGAGCGTGCCAATTGATCACTCAGTGCTTTTCTGTACTGACGAACAGGCCGGAAAGCCTGTTTAGCAGTACTACGGGGCGGCAACAGGTAAGGAGTGCGAGTGGGGGGAGAGAGCGTGAGTGGGGGGAGGGAGGGAGTTCCGGCCCAGCATTTTCCCCCATAGACTTGCATTGGGGGAAAGCTTTCTTTCCCCCAATGCAAACCTATGGGGAAAAACACTGTTATCGTATTGGAACTTCCGATATTTATCAGATTTCCGATCCGATCAAATCTGGATACCCCCCGATATGATCGGATCCGAATTTTTTTTTATGTCGGAATTTCTGATAATGATACGATACGATAATTTCGGCCGTGCACATTCCTAGTTTATTCTATTCTTTTCAAAATCTGTATGAATCTTTCCTTTTTGGGAGAATTCATACTTTATTACACCACCTAAATCATACCTGAAAGTAAGCTGTTCCCCAAGGAAAAAATATGGTGATACTGTTTTCCTATCTTGATTTGTACCAACTCTAGCATGGTTTCTCATAGATTTCAAAGGCCCAACCCATGGAACTGCAGTGGGCAATTTTGTATAATTTATAGCTGAATCACGTTTTTCCATATCCTTTTCTATATGTAAAGGATCTAAACATGGACCTAACCTGGAGTAATATGAGTAGGTGATGCATAGGGATATTAGATCTTGCCAGCTTTTAGAGTACCAGATGCTACTACCTGAGTGTGCTGAGATTCCCTTCCGTCTAGCTATGTACAGTTGAGACCAGTAAATCTGAAGGTGTTTTTTTTATTTTTGTCAGACAAAGCCTTATGGCTAAGCTGAGAGCTTCAACCATGGATTAATTTCAGAACTGGTTTTGTTTTGCTGATTTGGTGAGAAAATGCACACGGTGTAATTCTGTACAGTAATCGCTAGGAAGCCTCATACATTCCTCTCCGTAGCACAGTGACTTGGCAAAGTTCAGTGGGCTAAGAATAGAAGCATCCTTGGGAAAACATCTGATGGTTGCACAATTTGGAAGTCTGTGCTTGCTTTGTTTTGCATACATATTATGCTAATGGAGCACTTAAATGTTCATACAAAGAAACTCCACCAAAAAAAGAGCCACTCTTCCACTTTCTGCACAACATAAAAAAATAAATAAGAAGCTGAAATTGAAATACTATCCCAATTTCAATAGTGTTTGAGGGAAAAACAAAAGAATTCAAACACATTGCCTTGGTTTTAAAATACAAAGAGCTGTTCAATGAAGGATGTGAATATTAATTGTAAGCATATTTATTTGGATCCAAATCTCACTGACTTTTAGAAGGATGGGCCAATACACAGGTGCACTTTTAAAAGGTAGCATATTCTAAGGGTACCATGACCTTTAGATTTACATGAAGAGTTAATTTGCATTAAAATATGGACATTTCCTAATTGGAGAAAAGTCTTGGAAAGTAGCTTGGTAAGGTCCATGATTGTGACAAAGGACTAATTTTAGACAGATTCCGATCCAGTTTGCATGGTCATCACTGCTCATCATGGCATGTTGCGTCACCCGAGCCATGGTGTGCGCCGGTGTGTGCTAGATATTCAAGCTACAGATTATCATGCCATCTGAACTTGGGGCCATGGTCTGTTGTTCGGTCATGCAAGGGCTGTTTAAAGAATGGGGTTAAGAGATATAATTGTTTAACCTCTGCATAACCCATGGTTCCCGTTTTCAGAAGACACAACAAATCATGGCTGTGGCTTGAATAATCAAAATGGCTGTTGGCATGCACCACAGAGGGCTGTTTGATAATGCAAATCAGCCTGCTCTGATACTGGAATGGTGAAGTCATTCCATGAGGCCATTGTATTTCTTTGATATGCTTAACCCTTTCCCAGAAAAAGAAGAGAAGAAAACAAGGAAGTGTATTTTGGAACCTTCATGTTTTACAGATTTGGTAAACTGTCAGAGATTAGAACCCTATTTATCAGATGGATGAAGCATTATAAATGGGGGGAAACTATAGAATGGTACCAAAAGATATAGGGTTTCCCCACATGGAGCATTTATCCTGCAATTGAGATTGGTTATTCATGGAAGTTTGTGGGTCATTTACATGATGTCATCAACCTCCGGCACCTCTCTTGTGTTTTCCGAGCATTTCAGTGGCTTAATTTGAAATGGAAATAATGAGCTCACAAAAATATCTGCTGTGACTTGTACGTGAAAAAAGGACATGGTGTTATATATACAGCCACTATTAATGAAACATATAGATCTCACAGATAAAGGGGAGAAAAGGGGTAGGGAAGGGAAGGTAGTAAAAGGCTGGTCTCTAAAAGAATCCAGAAGGAGAAAAACCCTTGGTGTGGAGGAACTCATAGTCTCGGACATTTCTGTTCAAACCTCAAATAAAGATAAGCACATTGACTGTTCATAACAGCAGTAAGTGGCTATAACACCATCTTCCTAATTTTCCTATCTAATTTAACACCAGTAGTGGGAGAGAAATGTCTGGCTGGCCTCAATTGACTAAGATGAAGCAATGGATTATGTTAGATGCATGATCAAATTTAACAGGTCTTGTTTGTTTTAAATAGGAACTGGAAGGGAGGGATCACAGCATGCAGGGAGAAAGGGTTAATCCAGTGGACATCCCCACCAGCTGCTATTTACCTTGGGAAGGAAGCTGCACTGGTTGCAGAATTGAATGGGTGGGGGTGTAACAGAATGTGTGGGGGTGCAACACCCCATTCGATACTGCCCATTATTTTTCTATAAAACCAAAATTGTATTAACCATTATCACCAAATATAAAGCAGGGAGGTGGGTGGGGTATTTTCTCCCTCGTGTGAATTGTGCCACTCTCTAGGAAAGTGGAACAGATTTAAAGTAATTACAAGTGCAAAATGTTCTTTGCAGCTGAGAGATTGAATGGGGAAAATGTATGCTATAAAACTGTTATCTCTTTGCTTATTATTTTAATGTTAGCTAAAACACACACACACTGGTATCTGAAAGTGAACTTATGTTTATATTAGTAACAACATTTTAAAGATAACATATATTAATGATTCATTATATTAAACGTTCATCAGAACTTTAACCCCTGGACTTTGTGGCCTGTTTTTTTATTTTTTATTTTTTATCATCTTCATAAAATGAACCATGAAATTCAAATCTGCTTTTAACTTTTATCTTGCAGTTGAACTTGGGATGGCTCTACATACAAAAGAAGAAGTCTGTTAAGCAAACTGTAATGGTCATTCCAAATAGGGGCTAATAAACATTTATGATAATTGCAACCTCATACCTGCTATATATGCTACACCTTAGATTTGGATTTGGCATGGGATGGGGATGCTTTGTGGCAAATCTAATATCGCAGAACATTATTACTTCAGCACTGGCTTATCAGCTTTAGGTTCCAGTTGGGATCCTGGCTCATTCAAGTTTAGGATTCTCTCCCAGAGCCTGGCTCCTGGCGCATGTTCCAATCTTCTTCTTCTTCTTCTTTTTTTGTTTGGTGAGATCTGAGAGTGGACAGAAGGGTTTTCAGTGTGGTGAGGCAATCTCTTTGGAATTCCCCTTCAGAGGGTATTGGCTGGCCACCTCGCTGTACACCTTCCATAAGCAACAGAAAATGTGTGTGTTTGCTCAGACCTTTACTGGCCACTGTTGAATTTGCTTTGCTCTTGGGCTAGGAATTGGATTTCCCGTTTTTTTGCAGGGGAGATGAGAGAGAGAGAGAGAGAGAGAGAGAGAAGTCCCATTGTGCTAGTAGACATCCACTACTGCAACGTTAGATTTACCCCAAACTATCCCCATCCCATGCACAGGTTTACTGTTTTATTCTTTGAACTCAATTTTTCCTGCGGTCCCGGGACAACCCCGAGGACTGCAGGCAGTGTGGTTCGCACTCCCAGGTCCTCCCTCTTCCCCACGAGTAGCACAGTACAACAAACTGGCATGGAGCTGTGCAGGAAGGGGGCTCCATGCCCATTGGGGGGAGCTTTTTTTGCCATCCCTTGGATGGCTCTCGGCATCTTTGGGCTCTGAGTTTTTTTTTAAAAAAAACTTACTTTGGTGCACGATCACGCCTTTGTTGCTGCACAAAAGTCTCCTTCCGGGAAAAAACACACGCTGCACCGGACATCCTTCTTTCCTTCTGGGATGTCGCACTGCCATTTGGACACTGGGAGAGGATCCCAGAAGCCAGAAAGCCTGAGATCCTCCCCCTCCCTCCTTCCTCCGTCCCAGAAGGCTCATAAGTGTAGATGAGCCCACTATCTCAGCCATTGCTGTTAGCATACAATAAACAAGACAGTAGTGTTTTTAAATTTTCTGGAGGTTTTACATATTTTGTATGTTTACTTAAGGGTGCAATCCCCAACCCCCAAAGTTCTACAACTCTCAGCATTCCCCAGCCAGCATGACTGGCTGGGAAATGCCAGGACTTTTTTCTGTCTAAACATGCATAGGATTGTGCCTTTGAAGTTTTTAAAGAAAGGCAGCCAACAAATCCAGTTGATAATAATCAGGCAAAATTACCTCCCCTTCTATCCCCTCATAAAAAAGCTCTTCTCTAATTTTAGAAGTTTATTTATGTATGCATCACACACTCTTGCTATTTGAAGAAAAAATAAAGAGCGGATTTGTTTTTTCTTCAGGACCGGAGACGGGAATTTGAGAACAATTTAGCAAAGGCCGGTCTGGAACTGGAAACTGAAGACAAGAAGGTAAAGAAGCATTAGGGGCTGTTACTTTTGAAATATGTAATCAAACAGGGTGGGAATGAAGAACTTGGCTTGAAATAGAATTTGTCTTCAGTGTAGTAAAACATTTTTTTCCCTGTTAGGAGTGTATTTAACATTTGTTTGATGTCAACACCAAGCTAGACAATGATAAAAACAAACCACCCACCAACACAGTCCCTTCCTAGAGGGTTGCAGTCCATAGGTGCCATCTAAAACTCAGTTGTATCTCACAGCACTGTGAAGTACTACATTGATATTCCAACTTTTCCTTGCCCTTGGAATCCCTAGGAATCCATGGGTTCAGCAGAACTTGAGCTGCTCAAGTTTTGTACTTTAACCAACTGCAAGAGAAGCCACAAAAGCCACAGTGAGTAATTTTAAGCCTAAAGAGTTTCATTTCCTGGCCCGGAGGCATTGCAACTGTTATCAGTTGATCAGGTCATGTGGATTTCTGATCAAAGTATGCCTGTGGTTTGCTGGGACTCAGCTTCCTTTGCTGGTGTGTGTGTGTGTGTGTGTGTGTGTGTGTGTGTGTGTCCTGAAGGTGGGAGGAGGTGACAAGGGTAGAGTCCTTTTGTAGATCATGTTCATAAAGGCTGTAATCCTGCTCAATTGTCATCAGTGGATGTTTTGCTAAAGGCCTCCACAAAAGGAACAGGAAGTAAAAGAGGAGCATTACATAGAAACGGCAGATGCAGGAAAGATCTAGGCATGAGGGCTCAGAAAAGTTTGGCAGATGTGCAATTTTTCGAACTGCCTTTTGCTTCAAATGCCGTCTGTCTGATATTAATTAAGAATAATTATCCTACTGCACATTTTTTTTCATGGTACTTTGTGTATTAAGTTATTTATTCTTATGTAATATCAGACACCCCACATTTTCTTTTCTTAGTGCTTACGATATCAAGCAGAGGAGAATTGTTTTGTTCTTCAGGGGAAGTGGTTACAATTCATTCTCCAACGATAAGGAAGAGATCCCAAAATAATTGAGTGTAATCTCATTTGTGGACTGTAGGTACAATGAAAAGGAAATAGTCCGGAGTCCTAATTCTCACTCCCTATGAAAACCATTTCCTGTAGCACATACCCTTGCATTGTAGCTGGAAAAGCTGGAATGTTAGGGCTCATTGGGCTGGCCTCCTTTTTCGCATTTGAAAGCAGAACATGGAACACTTCTCCAACTAGCACTACTGGGCTTTTCTTAGCCTAAATTATTCTTCCACCTTGGCCATTGGAATTAATTGGGGAGGTTAGTCACAACTAATTTAAATCCTATTGATTTCAGTGGAATTTAAGTGTGGCTAAACTTTTCTGCTTCAGGGCCTATAAGGGGTACTTGCAAATGTTTAAAAAACAATGTGATGAACAGCAAACCTAGGAATCATTCACACAATGCAGTTCAGAAGGCAAGTACTCCTGTTCTACCTCATGTTTCAAGTGCTCACGTCTTCTTTGTTCGCCACATGCACACTGTGTGCTATGTGCTGGGAAACCACAACAGGCCCCAGCTGTCACACATAATGCACCTATCATTGGAAAATGAGATGTGAAGTTTCTTCAGATATTATAGGGTTCACCATACATTTGGGGGAAATTTGTTTTCTTTAACATCAAGTTTTGTCTTTTCATTTGTAGGATTCTGAAAATGGCAGAACCTACTTTGTGAAGATTCACGCACCATGGGAGGTTCTGATCACATATGCCGAAGTGCTGAACATCAAAGTGCCCATCAAAGAAAATGATATTCCTTGTCCTGTAGAAAACCCTTTGGACTGTATATTTTGGCCATTTAGACTGCCTGAGATTGTGATGCACCCAGAACCAGACTACTTTACAGCCCCATTTAGCAAGCAAAGACAGGAACTCTACCTCATTGATGACGAGAATACTTTTTTCTCCGCATCTGTCAGAAACAGAATTGTGAGTACTTTTGTCCATCCATTCTAACACACATCAACTCACAGTTAACAACAGTCATGTCTGCATGCAGTGGTAGGGGGCTTGCATTGTTTTTCTGCAACTATACAAGATCATACATCTGGGGAATATGGGTGGGAGGGTGCTATTGCACTTGTGTCCTGCTTCTGGGTCCCTGGTCATCAGCTGATTGGCCACTGTGTGAACAGAATATTGGACTAGATAGACCCTTGATTTGATCCAGCATGGCTCTCCTTATGTTCTTATGTTGTCATCCTCATGTCATAAGTGTCATGAGGAGAGAAGGCTGATGGTCAGTTCTGCCCACTAGAGTCTTCACTGAAAATATAGACCAACAGTACTGAAAGAACTACATCTGACAGCACCCTCAGTGGGTGGAGTTATGAGGATTTTCTTAAGGCCATTAATGTTTCCACACATCAGCTTTACAACTAGTCCATTCAAATTTCTTTATGAAAGTTTTCTAATCTCGGGTAAAAAAATCAGTTTTTTTTTCCTTTTCTTTTTTGGAGGGGGATATATTTTTCCAAATCACAAGTAGTCTTTAGACAGGGCTACAATTAAGGAAATAAAGATTGCAGTACATATTTAATAAGCATCTCTCAGGGAGGGGAATTTTCACCATGTTTAAAAGAAGTAGTGGTACGTCCGCTTCTGAAAAAGCCCTCCCTGGACCCCTGGGACCTTAATAATTACAGACTGGTATCAAATCTTCCTTTTTTGGGCAAGTTGATCAAGAGGGCAGTTGCCTTCCAACTCCAAGCAGTCATGGATGATACAGATTTTCTAGACGTATTTCAAACCGGCTTCAGAGCAGGATATGGAGTTGAGACCGCTGTGGTCGCCTTAGTGGATGATCTCCGCATGAGTATTGACAGGGGGAGTGTGTCCCTGTTGGTACTTCTGGATCTCTCAGAGGCTTTTGATACCATTGACCATGATATCCTTCTGGAATGCCTGAGGGGTTTGGGAATCAGGGGGCACTGTACTCCAGTGGTTCCGGTTCTACCTCTCGGGTAGGTTCCAGATGGTGATGCTTGGGGATAGCTGCTCTGCAAAGAAGGAGCTGCTGTGTGGCGTACCGCAAGGTGCCATCCTTTCCCCAATGCTGTTTAACATTTATATGAAACCGTTGGGAGAAATCATCCGGAGGCATGGGGCGGGGTGCTATCAGTATGTTGATGACACCCAAATAGATTTCTCTATGCCTTCGATAACAGCGCCAGCTAAGGATAGTGTGTCTCCTCTGAATGAATGATTGGAGGCAGAAATATGCTGGATGAGGAAAAACAAACTGAAGCTGAATCCAGACAAGATGGAAGTGCTTATTGCCAAGGGCTCTGACCTGGGTTTGGAGGTGTGTCAACCAGTTCTGGATGGGGTTACACCCCCCCCCCGAAAGACTGTATTCGCAGTTTGGGGGTACTCCTGGATCCGTCTCTCCAAATGACAGCACAGAAAGATGCGACGGCCAGGAGTGCCTACTGTCAGCTTCTGCTGTTGCGCCAGTGCACCCCTTCCTAGAGTTGGAAGACCTGAAGATGGTAGTGCACATGCTGGTAACTTCGAGGCTTGACTTCTGCAATGCGCTCTGCATAGGGCTACCTTTGTGCCTAGTCTGGAAACTTCAGTTAGTTCAAAATATGGCAGCCAGGTTATCATCGGTACACCTAGGGGTGACCATATTACACCAGGTTTAAAATCACTTCACTGGCTGCCAATTAGTTTCCGGGCGAAGTACAAAGTGTTGGTTATTACCTTTAAAGCCCTACATGGTTTGGTTCCAGGTTACCTGCGGGATTGCCTTCTCCCATACAATCCGCCCCGCACACTCAGGTCCTCTGGGGAGAATTTACTTCAGTCAGCCAAAACAAGGCTGACAACTGTTACCCATAAGACCTTTTCTTCTGTCGCCCCTAGATTCTGGAATGGCCTGCCAGAGGAGATTTGTCAATTTAACACTCAATTTAAAACCTAGCCTCTTCTGGCAGGCCTACCCAGATGAACTTTAAACCAAGAATTTTAAAATGTGTTGATCGTTTTATATGCTCTTTTAATTAATTTATGTATTGATCTATATTGTTATTTATGAATGTTGTTCCCGCCTCGATCCAAAGGTAAGAAATAAATATTATTATCATTATTATTGAGGAACTCTTTAATGCATCGGTTTAATTGTTTATAGTCATTACTGTTTCTTGTTTATGGTCATTGTTTTATGGGGCAATGTTATTTTACTGTATTATTCCTTCTCACTGTTTCAAATTTTGTATGTTTTTATTTTTTTGAAAGTTACTTTGAGTGGGTTTTTAAAATTATTTTCGAGAAAGGCATCTAATAAACAACAACTGGATGAATAATCATGTGTGCAACTGTGGGCTGCACACATGACTCTTCAGCAGCCAGAACTCCATGTATAGAGTCTTTTATGTGCTAAGGACCCAGTGGTTGTTTGTTTGGGAGGGGCAATGGGAGCTGTATTCTGTCCCCACTACTTCCTTTTTCCCACCAAACAGGTGATCTTTGGGATTTCAGCTTTGAAGAAAAAGCTGAACATGTGCTTCATTGGGCCAGACTCTGCACATTCCTCAAGGCGTAGAGCCTGCAATCAAATTTCATAAAATTTTATTTATCAAAGCACACACTCATAGTCCCATAAAGCAAAACAGGTGCTTCCATTCAGGATCCTGAAGTATTTCAGTATGTCAGTGTAATGGATTAGTCAATCAGTTTAAAGGTCAAATAAAATACCTTGATAGGTTCATAGGCCTATTTTTGGAAGGTAGAGAAGAGAAGAAAAATGTTTTGTGTTTACAGGATGCAGTGAAGTATCTTTCTGTTGGGAGAAAAAGTAATGTGGAATTGTGCCATTGCCCCCCCCCCCTTTTAGGTTTACTATATTTTAACAAGATGTCCATATGGAACAGAAGAAGGGAAGAAGAAATTTGGAATAAAAAGGCTGATAAATAATGGCACCTACACTGCTGCATACCCTCTTCATGATGCAAGTATTTTAGTCATTCATTTCTGCTTTCATTCACTCCAAAAGAAACATCACCTTCTCTGTTTTAACTCACACCTTGATGTATTCTGCCTTCGAGTAGACATAATATCTGCAATTCTCTGTAATTGTCACAATTACCATGGAAATTGCTTGTAAGACGTATATGTGAAGACATTTACTTGAGACAAGACAACACCTGTGCAAGCCGCAGAAGTGAAAGGAGGAGGAGAAGGAAGGTTAATTACAGCTGTGCTATAAAACTGGGTGATTGAAGAGTTAGTATTTAAAGCCACAGTGCCCTCTGGCGGCAGACAGCAGGTGCTTCATTGGAGCATTTTATGGATTATGGATTTTCCTTTTAATTGTGCATATAGAGATGGGGAGGGGAACATGTCACCTTCCAGATGTTGCTGGACTGCAACTCCGGTCAGCCTTACTGAGCAAAGCCCATTCTTGGTAGAAACTACTTTAGGAAACTCTGAATGTGTATTTTTAAATGGTAGCAGTCTGAGAATTTGAAAAGGAAATCACGCCTTTATTGTTTTATTCACAATCACTTAAGTCATAAATCAGCCTTCCCCAACCAGATGCCCTGTTGATGACTTGGACTACACTTTCCATCATCCCAGCCAATGTAGCTGGGGATGGTGGGACCATAGTCCAAGGCATCTGGAGGGTATCAGGTTGGCACGAAGTATATAGTAGAAGTGCTATTTAGGTTGGGCCGAGAAACTGTCCCCAAGTTTCTGATAAAATATTTTCTTAATGTCCTCATTATTTCTTACTACATGAATACCTGAATGTTCAGACACACACACACACATACATACACACACACAGTATTCTACACACACAGATATAATGAAATCTGTATGTATCCTCCTGGAATATATTTGAGAAAATGTAATGTAGAATGTATGTTCTCAGCTATGATCTGTTTTTGTTTCTTCTTTTATTTAATCACCCACACTGATGCAGTGCCAGTACTGGAGGAGGGCAAATGATCCAAAGTGCGAAAGTGAAAGATACACCCTATACCGAGAGTGGGCGAGGTTTCCTCGGTTTTTCAAAGAACAGCCCTTAGATCTTATCAGGTGATTGCTTGGCATTGCTACATTAATGGAGGCTGAGGCTTTTGCATTGCAGTACCTTGTTTGCCTATATTCATTTTATAAATGGTTCCTTAATGCAAAACACACAAACAAAACCATTATATACTTTAAAAGACCTTAATAATATATGGCTAGATTACTTGGAGGACATACTCTAATTCAAATAATTTCAAACTGGAGCAGCACTGGCATCATCAAAAGTGAGCCCATAAATAAATGAAACCATAGTGAAAAAAAGCCACTTTCTGAGCCTGATTCAAAATGCTGGTATTAACGTTTAAAGCCTAAACTGCTTCGGGCTAGGTTGAAGGATCGCCTTCTCCCATATATACCTGCCAGACCCTTAACATGGTCTCTAGCGGTCCATTTCTGGGAGCCCCCGCCAAAGAAGTGAGGTGGGTGGCTACTAAGAGGTCCTGTTGTGGTATCCTGGTTGTGGAATGAGTTCCCCAGAGAGGCTTGCCTGGTGCTTACATTGTGCTATTTTTGGTGCAGGTGAATACCTTATTTTCCCTGGCATTTTAGTCTTTCAATTTTAGTTTTTTAAAATATGTTACTGTATTCTAAGTCTTTATACTATAGTTTACATTTTTAAAAAACTTCTATATTGTATTTTATTGTGTTCTATTTTATGTTTTTTAATTATTGTGAACCACCCAGAGAGCTTCAGCTTTTGGGGCATGTAGAAATGTAATAAATAAATAAATGTAGATATAATTTTATTAAAAAAACTTTTTGCATGAAATTTTGGACCCATCACAAGGCAAGTATCTACACTTCCTCTATTTCAGAGGTGGGCAGAGTTCAAGCTTGTGGGATCTACTTCCTTTTTATTTTTTGCTAGAACTCTAAGGTCTGCCAAATCTGAGCCAGGTGCAAAATAAGTGGTTTGGACAGGAGAAGTAAGATGCAAAATGTTGGCTTAGGCCACAATCCTATGGGGATAACTGTAAGCCTCCAAACGTGGAGGTTTATGGCCATCCAATGCAGAGTAGGAGGGGCAGCAGAGGCAATCTTCATTCCATGCTCCTTCTGTTCCGCATTTCAGCTAGATGAGCTTTTTCACCCATCTGAGGTGGTGGGGAGTGGGAGGGGAGGAGGCTGGAGGATTCCTTGTAATGATACATAGGGGGTTGCTTAATAGTAAACACAGTAGAATTCCTTTGGATTTCGACTGATAACGTTAAATAAAATTGAACCTTTTATTTTTAATTGCAATTAACCTTTTACAAATTTGCCCCCTCCTTTTTTCTGTTTTTTTTTTAAGATGCTGAATATGTCTTGTCTTTACTTATCTGACTTCATTACTTTTCTGCAGGAAGTATTATGGAGAAAGGATTGGAATCTATTTTGCCTGGTTGGGTTTCTACACTGAGATGCTGTTCTTTGCAGCTCTCGTTGGTTTAATTTGTTTTTTGTATGGTGCGTTCACTATGAATGAAAATATGAGTAGGTAAGTGTAACTGAAAAGGCAGTAATGGCTAAACTAAATTTATGATCATTTGGCTGATGAAATATGTCCTGTCTACTCTAATACATGCTCATTTGGATCTGTTATCATTTAAAAAAAAAAAAAAACTCTTCTGGAACCTTGTACACTATGTGGAGTTATTGCCTGATCCGATGAGCTGCTTTGCACACACATTCACTCATATTAATGGAGGCACAGTTGTGCCTCCATTGTTAAGGGCCGTCAGTAAAAAACACATTCCGCCATGTTAAAGTGATAATTGGGGGGGGGTCATTCTAACAGCCATACAATCGAAAATGTTTCACCAACCTTTCTGAAATGTACAGGTGCCAGAAAGAAATGTTTGTTTTACATTACCTGAAAATTTCAAGAAGATTGGTGAAAGATTGAGGAAAGGAGAGCAGTTTAAGGTAGAAAAGGAACACAAACCTGTCAAATGATTTTGGGTTTGCGAGTTTTGTGCTCACGATTTGCATAATTTCTAGAGCCTTATTAATTAATCCAGTGGTGGGGTATTCTTCCTCCTTCACTGTAGTTGGTGGAAAGCTTTTTGTTTTTTAAAAATTCCCTTCGGTTGACTTTTAAGGACTATTTTTACCTCTCATTCAAGTCAATGAGGAGGCCATCTTCCCTCATAGCGCGAGGCACGCTCAGTAGCGTCGCTCTCCCCCCTCCTTCCTGCCTTAGAATGTTGAGGGTAGGTGGGTGAAATGGCCGCTGCCTCTATAGCACAGACCTTTTGAGTGAAGAAGAAGAAGAGTTTCTCTTTTCTGTTCTGGAACATGCTTTCCTTTGGCTATGAGAGCATTTTGGGCTATCTTCATAAGGCCAGTTTGCTCTTTTGCTCACTGGTGAAGCAGGGTGTGGTTCCTCTGGATCCATGATAACCTGATCTTCAGATCTCTCCTGGGAATAGGTGGCTATACATCCCTTTCAATCCCCCCACCCCAAGCACACACAGTGTTCTCCTTCCCTCTTTTCTAAGAGTTTGGTGCATGCTGCTATAAAGTTGAAAGCTTCAAACGCTTCATTTAATTAATTTGGGCCGGTGTTAAGTTTTAAGTACAATGTTGAAACCTTTCAAAGTACTTCTGGGCCTACAACGTTAGTTTCGGCCTAGTCACCCTGTTTTTCTAGTAAGGTTTAGAAACAGTTAAACTATCGTGTATTTTGCATAGTGTACATATGCATTTTCTTTCTAATCCTTGTAGTCTTCACTGGCTCCCTCCTGGATGTGTTTTTGCAGGCAGACAACCCCTTTTTTGTTCCAGCAGGCCTTTGGCAAATAATCTGGACCTCTGTCTATACCTTTGACTTTTAAATTGTTATGTATTTAAAATGTTTTAAACGCTTTAATATTGAAAAGTATTTAATTATATTTTTAACTTTTGTATATTTCTATTTATAGAATTTAGCTGTATATGTTTTAGTTTTGTAAGGCTGCCCTGAGGCCCAGCATTGGGCAAAAGGCAGGATACTACTACTACTACCAGTAGTAGTAGTAATATTTCAGATTTCATTTCTGCATCTGATGTTCTTTTGCATTTACTTTTCTTTATAAACCATTCATATCTTAAGACTTCTTGTATGGCATGTTTTCATTGGTTTAACAAGTTAAAAGAGGTATTCACTGTTTTCATGCTTATGTTATAAAATCTATTTTCAACAGACCTAGTAACTTCAAGAGTAACAGAGTTGGGGGAAATCCTCAATCTCTGTGCTATCAGAGGCACTGAGTAAGGGACCCCTGGAGATAATTTAGACTGACCCCAACTGCATAACACTATTTCCCCTTCTGAAGAGATCTGGACCACAGACTACTAAAGACAAACAAAGGAGCAGGCCATAATAACAGTTCTCATGTGGCCATTTGCCTTATGAGGCAGGTGCTCTGCGAGCTACCAAATGGAGGGACTAACAGGCCATAGAGTTGCCTGGCTGGGTCTGCCAGAAATCCAGCCTCAACACCCCTGGAAGGTCCATGTTCTATAGCACCTGCTGTCCGATGAACTTGAGGGAATCCCACCCTCCACCCCTGGGTTTAATTTACTGGCTTCCCCTGGCTGGGCCTTGCAGGAAACTATAGGGACAGACAGAGCAGCCATTCATAGCACACATAGAATGCTGAGACCGACAAATCTAAAAGCAAGTGTGTTGCTTTTCATGAACCAAGGAAATTCAATGGGTCTTACTTTTGAGTAAATATCTAGGGATGGAAATGCAGCCTGTGCAAAACTGAGTAAGGTGACCATATTTGGGAAACCAAAAAAGAGGACACCTAGTGGGGGGCAGGAAAATGGCTTTCTGGGGCCACCTTAAAGTCCCCAATTGGAGCGGAGGAGGGGAAAGCATGTCATTCTCACCCCCACCCCACTGCTCCGATCAGGCCCTTTTCTGTCTGGGAATGACACGTTTTCCCCTTTTAAGGGCTTGATTGGAGCAGTGGGAGAGAATGACACACCTCCAGAAAGCATGTCATTCCCCCCTGCCACGCTAATGGTGGCCTTAAAGGGGAAAGTGTGTAATTCCAGGTCATTATAGACTATTATATAAAATCCCCCCTAACACCGAGGATAGAACAAAAACCAGGAGAAATCTGGGGAAATCCTGATAGTTTTTTATTATTATTTATTATTGCATTTATATCCCGCCTTTTTTCCTCCAAGAAACCCAAGGCGGCATACATAATCCTCCTCCTCTCCATTTTATCCTCACAACAGCAACCCTGTGAGGTGGGTCGGGCCCAAAGTCACCCAATGGATTTCCATGGCTGAGTGGGGAGTAGAACCTGGATCTCCCAGCTCCCAGTCCAACACTTTAGCCACTACGCCACACCCTAGTGGTCACCCTAAAATTGAGCCATGCCAAATTGGAAGCAGATCGGTTCGTGCCTTGATTTTTAGGATATTTTTTTTAAAAGTTTGACTTCAAAAAATTTCCTAAAATTCAAGGCATGAACCAATCTGCTTCCAACTTGGCATGGCTAAAGCCTTACTTAAGAGGTACCATGGTGCCAAGTTTCATCTCTTCATCCTTAATTTCTTTTTTTTTTTAATGTACTGCTCAAAGCCCTAGACCCCAAAGAGGAGTATTAGGTTTGAAGTTTTAAAAATTCCTAAAACTCAAGGCATAAACAGATCTGCTTCCAACCTGGCATGGTTCAGTCCCTACTTAAGAGCTACCATGCAATTGTAAGCATTTTAGTTAATTAAAAAAATTAAATTGAAATTTTAAAAATTCCTAAAAATCAAGGGATGAACGGATCTGCTTCCAACTTGGCATGGCTAAATCCCTACTTCAGAGCTACCATGGTGCCAAGTTTCATCTCTTTATCTTTAATTTCATTTTTTAAACTTGTACTGCTCAAGGTCCTAGACTCCAAAGAGATTTCTATTTGAACTTTAAAAAAATCCTAAAAATCAAGGCATGAACGGATCTGCTTCAAACTTGACATAGCTGTATCCCTACTTAAAAGCTACCATGATGCCAGGTTTCATCTCTTTATCTTTAAAAATGAGGAAGATGCAAGCATTTTGGTTGATTTATTCATTTTAAAAGTGAGTTCAACACAAAACACTAGGTTTGATTTTATATTGGATGTCAAGGTGGTGTAAAATCCTGGCTGACGCTGGCTTGGTTGTCAACTATATAATATCCAGTCATCCATTACACAAAGCCATGAAATTCATTAAACAAAAAACTTACGGTTTACAAAAACAATGGTAAGGCTCTACAGTTTCCAACCAAGCATCAAAAAGTAGGGAAATTGGGTGTTAAGGCTCACAAGCCTTAACGCCACATCCTCCCTAAGGAGGCAGAAAGTGCAAGTGAAATTCTCATTCTCCCAAAGCAAATAAACCATGAGGACAGTATGGAGAATATGATATGCAGAGGTGACTGTGGGGTTGTGGAAAACTGATCACGAACAACTTAGGGCCACCTACTTCTCTTTTTTTGTTTAGAGCAGCCCTTCCCCAACCTGGTGCCCTCCAAAGGTGTTGGACTACAACTCCCATCATTGCAAGTCAGTATGTCCCATGGTCAGGAATGCTGGGACGTGTCATCTCAAACACCTGGAAGGCAACAAGATGTGGAATGCTGTTCCATATCCTTACCAAATACAGGGTCTGCCCAATACTTTTCTCTAAAACACATGTCACATATAGCAGCACGCTTGATAACAAAAGGGGAACTATTTGTTACAGATCTAGAATCAGAGCATGTACCAGGCACATCCAACTTTTGGTCAATATCCTGCCCTTCAAAGAACCAATGTTTTTTTTTTCTTAAAATGTATTTATACAAAATATACTGTTCACTCCCCACAATCCCTCCACAATACATCATCCCATCAAAGCGACAGAGGAGCAGAAGAGGTTTAGTTTGGCTGTCTTGAACACCTTTCAGATGAGATTAGTTTGCAATCCTATACCACTTGGGAGTAAGCCCTAGTGAATTCCGTGGCACTGGCTTCTGAGAAGACATGTATAAGAGTTAACCTTGTCCAGCTTGGTGCTCTCCAGATGTGTTGCACTTTAACTCTCATGTTATGTGTTATGGGGAAGACAAAAATCATTTCATAGTTAATTTTAAAATAATACGCATGAAAGTATTAGATGGTAGCTCTGCCTTTGATCTCACACTGCTGAACAAGTAAGAGAAATCCTTTATCTGATATTCAAGAAAGACATCCTATGCCATATGTTGAAAACTAATGTTGATGTCTGAAGGGCTATCCAGATTAGGTATTCAAGATTCATTCATTGTTGTTTCATTTGGTTTAGACAGTTTATTTAAAGTGATGCAGCTCTTTTGTAGTTCCTTGATTGATCACATATCGTAATGCTGGAAAACATACTTTAGTACAAATGTGGGCAGAAAATAGATTTATCCTGATGTTTTGGACATCAACTGACAGCATTCCTGATAACTGCCCATGCTGATAGGGGCTTTTACAAGTTGAATTCCAAAACATCTGGAGATCTACATTCTGCCTTCCCTTGTTCTTGAACAACATTCTCCAACCTGGTGCCTGTCAGATGTGTTGGGTTGCAACTCTCGACATAAGAATCTCTTTAAGAAATGGGAAGTAGCTGGTCCTAAGTTGTTCATCATCATTTCCCACAACCCCACAGTCACCTCTGCATATCAAATTGCATATCTAGATTTTTGAGATGACAAGTCCTAGCATTCCTGACCATGGGACATACTGACTTGCAATGATGAGAGTTGTAGTCAAACACCTTTGGAGGACACCAGGTTGGGGAAGGGCTGCTCTAAACAAAAAAAACAGAAGCAGGTGGCCCTAAGTTGTTCATGATCAGTTTTCCACAACCCCACAGTCACCTCTGCATATCAAATTCTTCATCCTGTCCTCATGGTTTATCTGCTTTGGAAGAATGAGAATTTCACTTGCACTGTCTGCCTCCTTAGGGAGGATGTGGTGTTAAGGCTTGTGAGCCTTAACTCCCAATTTCCCTGCTTTTTGATGCTTGGTTGGAAACTGTAGAGCCTTAACATTGTTTTTGTAAACCGTAGATTTTTTGTTTAATGATATTATTATATAGATGCATAATTGTACAGCATACAACTACTTGGGATCAGGATGCCTAAGAAAGTGCCTTCTCCCCTATCAACCTGTCTGGTCACTGAGGCATGTTCCTGGGGGTTCCACATGGGCCTGTGGCCCAACTGGAGTTGACCTGAAGAAAAACCTTCAGTGTGGTAGCCCCTTTTCTATGGAACTCCCTGCCTCTGGAGATCAGGCAGGCACCAACACTGTTGTTTCTGGCACTTCCTGAACACTTCATTCCAGGAAGCCTACGTTGACTGACCAGCCATAGTTTTTAATGGTCCTTTTTAAATACTAATATAATATAACAATTCAATATGGTGTTTTGTTTCTGTTAACTGTGTATCATTTTATCTTTTATTGTTCACTGCTCCAGAATCTGTTTAGATGTGAAGCAAATTATAAATGCTGTAAATAAATATGTAATATAATATAATATAATTCTGTACTGAAAAAGAGATAAGTGGTTCATCTTTTTCCAATATAAAGTCAAATACTTATGTTTGCACGGAAGCACTCAATTAAATATAAGACCTTCTTATTTTCTCTTTGTCAGTCAAGAAATATGTGACTCCAGAATTGGAGGAGAGATTATTATGTGCCCGCTATGTGATAAAAAATGTGATTACTGGCGGCTGAACTCCACTTGTGAGTCTTCAGAGGTTTGTAGCGATTCTGCAATTTTTGTAAAAAACAAACAAACAACAATTTAAAAAGTTTCCCGATGTTGCACGATGTAATTATCATTATTATTATTATTTCTATTCCAGTACTCCCATTTGTTTGACAATGTGGCAACCCTCTTTTTTGCCATTTTTATGGGCATCTGGGGTGAGTATATTTTTAATCTCTGTTGGATTGGAGCCCCTTCCATTTGTGGAAAAGCAACTGGAACTAAGCCTTTATAAATAAATGTAAGCATGTTAACCCTATTCAAACAACACACTAAGCCATAGTTAGGCCACTATCCCTTTTGCAGCAAGTAGTTAGTGAGATTGTAGCCACCATGGTTAGGAATAGTTCACACAACATACTAAGGCTGCTTTTGTATGACAGTTTAGTCAACGGAGAGAAAATAGTCCACTCGACGGACAGTAAATCCACAGCTGCCTTTGGGTGACACAGCAGTGCCGCTCCATGGAGAGGACTGCCTCTTCTCTGGTCAGTTGTCATCTCTGCCCCACCTGTAGTTCCTTACCTTACCGGCACTGCCATTATGGGAGGAGGAGCAAAGAAGGGAGGAGAGAGAAGGCTCCTGGCGGTGGATGAATCCCATCTGTCAACAGGAGACAAGGCTGCAGGAAGAAGTCCCGACAGAGCGCTGTCTCCTGTTGACAGGAGAAAGGATGCAGCTGCCGTCGCTAGGAAACTGGGGCATTGCGTCTCCCCTGTCAGGGAAGGCACAGCGCCTGCAGTTGTCAGTGAGGGGCCTGCTTCGCCAGAGCAGGGATAAAATGCCCTGACACGTGAGGAGACTGGCCCCAAGCCTCCTGCTTCTGCAGAGGGGAGGCTTGGGGCCAATCTCCTCTCATGTCATGGGCTTCGATTTCCTGCTCCGGCAAAGGAGGCATCAGCGCCCAGCCACATCATCCGATGACGTGGCTCGGTGCTGAGGCATCTTCAGTCGCTGCCACGGCAACAGGGCAGGGGCCAGCTTTAGAAATGTTGGTGCCTGCTCTGTTGCCATGGAGATTACTGAGAAGGACACATCAGCTCCAAACTTGATGGGCACAGAAGAGGCACTGCTAGGAGAAAGCATTGCCTCACACAGAAGATGATCTGCTCTCACCGACGTGTCCTTCTCAGTGATCTCCATAGCAACAGGGCAGGCACTTGTGTTTCTAGAGCTGGCCCCTGTCCTGTTGCTATGCTGATTGGGGCGACAGGGCATCCTCTCCTTCCCTTTTTCCTCAGCTGAGGGGCGATCTAGTGCTTAGGCTGCAGGCAGGATCGGATGACCAAACCCGCTTGCAGCCTTAGCACTGGATGGCTGAGGCGAAAGGGGAGGAGAGGCAATGCCCAAGGATCAGAGCTTCTCATGACAGGAGCAGCTACAAGCCTTGTGCGTCACTCCGAAGTCATCAGATGGGTGCCTGCCGTGGATGGATGTTTCATGTCCAGCTATGGGAGGCATCCTCCTCCTGATCCATTTGGGAATTGCCTCAAGGGGATGGAAGGGGCTCCTTCTATCCTCTCGAGGCAATCTCCAGATGGATTGGGGGGGCTCGGGACATGCACATCCCTGGCAACGCATGGGGCGTCCTGATGGGCGACGCTCCACCCAAGGATGGTGTGTACCTGTACCGGCAAGTGCTTCAGTAGCCCCGATTGCTGCCTCCACCCCCCAAGTGACATGACGATCAGGGCACGGGATTATTTTCCTTTGCCTGTAGAGCCCCACAGGACTAGAGTGGCCAGGTTTCTGCCACTCTTGCCTTGCGACTCTGTGGACAGGGGAGAATAATCAACGGAGCCCGCCAGACGACACATGAAGCAACGGTTGTTGGGATAGTCAATAGAGCAGCCCTCGTGTTTCTCCATTGACTATTCCAGGAAAATAGTCAACCTTCAGTTGTGTGTTACCCGACAGACAACACAATAAGCAACTCAACTGATGGATGACTCTTTACCCCCACCCCCCACCCCATTGCTTATCGGGTCGTCCAAACCCAGCCTAAGTCATGGTTCACATGACATGCTAATCCATAATGTTTAGTTCAGAATGCTTAACCATCGTGGTTTAGTGTGTTGTGTGAATAGGGCCACTGTGAACATTGCAAGCATCATGCCGTAACGTAACTTCAGTCAAATATGTATATGCACAACAACGCAGTGGGTTAGATCCAGACCAAGTTAATCATGGCTTATTCCTATTGGAATCAACGGGACTATTTAGCAATAACTAATTTAAGTCCCTTTGATTTAAGTGGGACTAAACATTGTTTCCACATTCTTAAGCATAGCAAATTCCATGGTGCAAAATAACCCCATATGTGCAAAAAATAAGCCTGCAGGTATACAATAATGAGTCATGGATCCAGACATTTGCGGGAAATTTTGCAATTTGGTTCTGAATAAAGAAATGAGTCATGATTCCTTCAGGGGGATTCAAATCAACAGCACTATTTTTTTAGTGCAATGGATGAACTGTATAAACATCTAATCAGATAATAGGGAATGTATTTGCAGTGTTTATACTTCGCTGTCACACAACGTTTCTCATTCTTATTAGTTCTTGTTTACTTAATACTCTCTGATTGCAGTTACACTTTTCTTGGAGTTCTGGAAGCGGCGGCAAGCTCGACTTGAATACGAGTGGGATTTAGTTGATTTTGAGGAGGAACAGCAGCGGCTCCAACTACGGCCAGAGTATGAAGCAAAATGTACCCAAAAAAGAAAGAATCCAGTAACTCTGGTAAGTTGGGAAAATAAATGCTTATTGGAAGACAAAAATCACTCAGAGGTTAGGAAATAGATACATAGTCTAGGGGAAGTAAATACCCGTTGTCTGACATCCTTAACTGCTTGGTCGTATGACCTGGTATACCAGCTCTTAAGTGCTTAGGATAAAATTATGTCAAAACAACTTTATAGAAGTATGTTGTTCTGCAAATGTTGTAGAAAGATATATTTGTGCAGTTGTATAAGAACAAGGTGAAACTCAAGCATCAGTCTTTAGGATCAATGTCTGGGGTTGTAATGTCATCTCCAAATGTCATCACAAATCATTCCAGTAGGGCAAGTGTGGGCAACCAGTGGCCTGTGGGGCACATCCCACTTGCCCTTTTTGTTGACAGGGGCTGCTAAATTTGCCACTGAAATTTGGTGACTCTGCTGCAAAAATAGGCCTATTTCCCCTTACTGTCAATATAGCAAGCTGTGATTTGCTGCTGAAATGGGGCAGTGGGACACAAAATAGACCTATTTTTAAAGAACATTGGCCCTTGTTGGCTGCTGTGCCACTGGCAAATTTTGGCAGCAAATTCAGTGGCAAGGCAGGGGGCAGAACGTAGCCCCCAGACCTCCGAAACGTTATCCACCCTTGCAGTAGGCAAAGGCAGTCACTCAAGAGAATAAATTTGTCTGATTTGCTCTTCTCTAGGAATTGATTCAATCATTCAGAAAAATAGTATCTATCACTTCCCTTCTTAAGACTACTATATTGCTTCAGAATGTTTGCATAGTTGAATGCTCCTCTTTACTAAAAAAGAAACTGTGAACAGGGAAATCTAGCATGCCATGGAGAATGCTTCTATCTAGCCTTTTCCCTGATGTACTGCCTTTTCATGTGTAGGAAGCTTTTGATGTGGGGCAAGGATATAATTTAACATGCAGTTTATTGATTGATTGATTTAAAACATTTCTTGACCGCCTTTCAGGGCAGAGGCCCTCACAAGGCAGCTTGCAACAATAAAAAGTTCCATGACCTGCATTATGGAATGGTACAGTCCCAGGAGAACATTGCCTTGTGCTTTTCCCCAGATGTTTAACTTGCCTCTAAGCATCTGTCTGTATGCCACTAGCCTCTGGACTGCTAAACCTACATTGTAAAACAGGGAAATAGTGAACGAAATGGCTGAAATTCTACTTTATATGGAAAAGAGGTCTACCTGATGAAGTCAAATCCTTATGATGCAACTCTGATTCTATAGGGATAGTATCCTGGTGTTAAAGTCTAGAGTAGGGAGTTAATGGATAGAATCCAACTAAATTCCTACTTAGAGTAGACCTATTGAAATTAAAGGAATTAATGAAAGGTAGTCATGATTCTAAGTAGGACCTTCATTTCAATGGGTCTACTCTAAGTAAGTCTTCTGCCCAACATGTTGAAATTGGTCATGAGTAACTTTTACTTGTTCATCTGTTAAATTTGTAACTCATCTTTTTACGAAATGGTGGATAAGGTGGCTAACAGCAATAAAATACAAAGTAAAGTTTTAAATACCATTCCAAAACATAAACCATTCTCCAAGTGCCTTCCTTAGTGGAAGTACTTTATGTGTTTACAAAGGCTGGCTTTTTCTGTAGTTGGCACCATGACTTTAGAACACCCTCCCAAAAGAAGTATGTGGTGAGAGTGTTGGACTGCGACGAAACTCACAGGGTAGCTTTGGGCCAGTCACTGAATCTCAGCCTAACCTACCTCACAGAGTTGTTGTGAGGATGAAATAGAGAGAAGAAGGATCATATACGTTGCCTTGGGCTTCTTGGAGGAAAGAGGATATAAATGTAATCAATAAATATGAAAGAAGCTATTGGTTAGCAATTTTTTGCATTTCATTAGATAATGGAAATGTGGCAGACTTGGGGCACTAAAGATTTCCAGCAGAAAAGAAAACACTGATAAAACATATTGACTAAACTACTTGCCTGAAGCTAAAGTTTTCTTCAATTGTGGGGGCATATTTCATTGTTACTTGTGATAATTTGAAATCTCTGCTGGTCACTAGTAATTTTGCAGGTTCATGAACTGACACCTAACTTTCTTCTATCCACAGGTTCATTACTGTGATATATCTTAAATCTTAAAGCGCATAGCTAGGTCACAATGGGACAACATCTGCACTCATTGAAATTATTACTAGTGATGGTGCTAACTTCAGAATGGGGGTGGAGTTGGTGGGGTTGAAGATTGGAGGAGACCATGAGTCAATTTCAAATTGAGCCCAGACCTCTCTGAAGCTGAGGCCACAATAAACGTGTTGGTGTATAAGATGTCACAGGATTCTTTGTGATAGATTCTCTTGAACATTTTCAGTTTACTTCTAGCTCTGTTTTGTCATTTGAGAGTGTTTTAATAAGAATAAATAGGCAATTATTATAGAGATTTTTCAATTATATGCAAAATATTGGGTGAACTTGCCCTTCCGCCTATTGAGTGTGTATAGCTTAAATATATTCATTCATTCAAGACCTGATTTAATCAGATTGTCAATCTGACTGTAAGGCAATACAATCAGATGATTGTATCTCAATTTATTAAGCTGAGATATTGGCTGTGCGTGCATCCTCTTCACTCCTCTCTTCACAGTGCACCAATCAAATTAACCATAGTTTCCAGTTTTGTTCATATAGGGATACTGGTTATCACCTTCAGGATAAGCCAAGATCTTAAACCACAGTTTGGAATTGATATAATCCAAATCCAAATCTGTTTATTATGATCTGTTGAGAATGCAAGATATACAAGTTATATGAACAGGCAGCATAGACCAGTATACCATCAATGCTAAACATGTCAAGCGCATGTTAATTGGGCACTCAACATCACTGCAACAGAAAAAAAAACCTTAGTATCTTTTTCAGTAACTGAAAGGATGATGTCAACTAAACAATAAAATTCATAAAAGAAATTGTATTTTCCAGGCAGCTTAGGTAATAGAGGCTAATCAGTTCTTTCCTAATATCCCAGTAGAAATTACAATGTAGCAAGAGATGCATTACAGTCCCTTAAATCCCCAGATCAACAAGGACAATAAAGTTGCAATGAAAAATCCTTGTTGAATATTCTCTCTAACAATGGCACATGGTAAAGCATTCATATGGGCCCATGTAAATGCAACTTGAGGCTTATAAATATAAATAGTTCTTAAATAATTTCCCCCTTTACACCCAATTGGGAATTAAATGCCAAATTATAGAATTATAATTCTAACATGAAACTCCCGTAGAGCCATATGTACTAATCCACCACCCATTGAGATGTAGAATCTTTGAAGAGCTACTAAGCTGCTATATCCCAGCAGGAGTGCAGAAAATATTTGGAGACTCCATTTTAAAGTATGGTGAAAATGAATACCAAAATATTTATAACAATATACTTGTATACTTGGATTCCCATTGAGAATCTAGGAGATTGGTTTAAGATTGTGGATGTTCTGAAACTGATAACCATAGTTTCCTGGGTTGAATGAAAGAGGAAACTGTAGTTAATTGGACACTTCTTGGTTCGATTGCATATGCTGTGAAAGGAAAATTGATGGGGCTGTGTATATCTCAGCTTAATTAGCCAAGATATGATTGTCTGAATCAGACCAAGGCCTAATCTACACCAAGCAGAATATTGCACTATGAAAGTGGTATGAAAGCAGTATATAAAAGGCAGGAGCCACACGAAACAGGATATAGCGGTATGAAAGTGGTATATGGTATGTGTCTATGGGCCCCAACAGTTGTCAGTGCACTTCAATACCGCTATAAAGCAGTAGTGTGGCTCTTGCCTTTTATATACCACTTTCATACTGCTTGGTGTAGATTAGGCCCTTGTCACACTAATACCAGGTGCTAGTTGTACAGTGAAATCTTTTCCATTCTTTACTTATTGCTTTTTAAACTGTCCGATCTGACATTGTAGGAATTTGAATTGGTTAAGAGGAAGAACATACATGACTATGGGAAACTGAGCTTGTTGTACTTTGGAATATTGTTTTGGGTAAGACAGGGCTGCACGATCCTTGCAGCTTAGAGTGGCAACTAATTAAATGAGCCATTTCTTCAAATGGGAATTTTAAAAATAAGTTGAGAGCATGGAGGACAATGTTGAATGGGTTAGCCCAATCCAAGTATACATGTTTTTGTTGTAACAGTTTGGGATAGGGCATATTGAAAATTGAAAAGAGAGCTACATTAAACTCTAGTAGCTCCCATCTGTTCCAAGATTCCTGGGAAGGAAAACACAATGGACCTTTGGTTACCTTGCAAATAGGCAACGTTTTAAAAATTCTTGGATTTGGGCTTTGATACATAGATACTGTTCCTTGAGTCCTCCATTCCTGTCTTTCTCCCATAAGAGGAAATGTGCCACCAAATGCATTCTGTGGGGATACAAACATGGTTTTCTGTGGGGGTGTTTGCTTTCTCCCAGTGGTTGAGGTTGCTTTCAGCAGTGCTCGGTCTAAGAACATGACTGCGGGTGGTGAAATGTGCTGTGCTTGCTTGACTGTTTCAGGAGTTGGAACCTTATTTGCCTCTAACTAGCCAGGCTATACGATTCTGCATCTCGGGAACGACAGTGTTGTTCTGGGTGAGCATCCTTTTGAATCATCACTTTAACATGTAGAACAAGTAACCCATCACCTTTCAACCTTGGATTTTAACATGCACTCATGCCTTTGCTTTGGGTCTGTTTCTCTGTGTGCTTCTTGCTACAAGGGCTTCCAACTAATTTTTCCTATCTATTTTCATGTTCTCATGCAAAGTACACATTAAATCATATAGTATATAATCCATAGCCCACCTCTGCCCGATCCATCCCTTTGACTTATACTTCTTTTGATTAACAGCTTGTGCATTGTCAATAATAATGAATTTAAAGATTTAAGCTGCAATCCTGTGCCCACTTATCTCAGAGTAACCTCCATTGAACTCAGTGGGACTGACTTTTGGGTAGACATGTATAGGATTGCGCTGCCAGGCATTTATTTGACATTAACTATCAAGAATAGATGGGGTAAATTGTTTTTTGTAGACCAAATTCGGATCTCTAATTGAAACCCCAGCATTCCCAGTTCTATTATGATGATGGGAAACTTTGTTCAACACATAAAAGCTGGCCATATTTCTGAATGAGCCTGTGTTCTGGATAGTGGTTGGCTCTTCAGAAATCCTACATTAATTCGACAGAATATTTTTGCCAGAATATTGTGAGTTGCTCAAAAGCCTAATTATAAAATCTGCCACTATAACCACTAGTCATTTAACGAATCTCATTGAGCTTAATGCTCTGGAGAAATTGGGTTGCAAATTGCATCCTTTATGTTTCCATCAATTCAACATTTTAGTCTTTGGGTGTACCTATGTATGCCTGTGTTGCCAGTTATAGAAAGTTTGATGTACTGCCTGAAAAATGACAAAGAACACAATGATGGTAATGAATTGGTACTATATCTGCATACTGAATTCCCAGTTTTATAATCCCATTCCACTGGTGTGCTTTGCATGAATTTGCATGGTGTACTTGTAGTCAGTCTAAACATTTGGAATAAACCAGTGTTACAACTCTGTTGGGCTATACCACCTTAGGCTGAAAGTGGGGGGCTGCATGTTTAAATGGTTCCATGTGCTGAAAGGAAGATAGTTCCTTTTACTTAGAAAATTAGGGCATGGGGGGGGGGGGAAGGGCCTGGCCTAATTCTCTCCCTGATGTTCCATTTGCAACAACAACAAAAGTTCTAGGCATGTGCACTGGAGAAGCATTCAGTCACGCAGCCCCCTCTTGCCAACAGTCTGAAATGATACAATCCTGACAAGGACAGACTGCAGAGCTATTCACAATGTGTACTTTGCATCTTAGAATCTTGTATAGTCAAAAGTAGTAAAGTCTGCTCCTATGAACTAACAATGGCTGAGCGATAAGATACCAATGTCCTTAAATCTCTGTGGTTTATCTCAGATCTCTTTGATCATAGCGAGTATGATAGCTGTGATAGTTTACCGCCTTGCCGTCTATGCTGCTTTTGCCGGCATCATGGAGGACACACAAACCCTGCAGCCCATTCGAGGTTTACTGACGCCACAACTGGCAACATCAGTCACTGCATCATGCCTGAATTTTGTCATCATTATGATACTGAATTTCTTATATGAGAGGATAGCCATCTGGATCACAGATATGGGTAGGTATGTTGCACAAAGGCTGAACTGACATGGATGTGTTTTTCTGCCCCTGCAGTGCACATGCTGAATTCATTGACAGAAGCAGAATATGTGTGCAGTTTTCCATCTGGCAAGATCTGCTATCTGGGGTTTCAAAAAACCAGTTACCGTAAGATATGAATGGGGCTATGCTGCATAGGTCTGCCCCTGACATCTCACATGTTTTCCTGCCCAGACTCCCATGAGAACTGTTCCATTATCTGCAGAGAAGGGTACTACGTGCATACAGCAATATGCACATAAGCAGTGGAGGCTGGTGATTCCAATTTTGGTAGGGCTGTAAATCCATTCGGAGTTTCAGTCAGAACCAGACAGAAATCTAAAGGATCTATCCAATGTGCTGGACCCCATCCCCAAAATAGATTCAACACCTTGGATAGCTCCTTAGCATTCCGCCTGGGTCTGACACCCAGAATAGATTCACAGCCCCACTAAAATCAGAGCCACCAATCTCCACTGTGTGCAGGCATCCATGTCATTTGGAACCCCATGCTATTGGGGCTGTGCAATGTGGGGATGTCTACGGATATGCACCCCCTCTATGCAGACATTTGCACTGTACACATAGGGGATCTACACATGGTGAATATCATGGGCAGGGCTACGTAGTGCTGACCCACTCATTGAGGTAAGTGCCCAAATAGGGCTATGGTTGTCTAGCATTACTAGGAAATATTTTTGAGGCTTTCCTCTATATTGGCATTCCCCAACACAACACCCTCCAGATGTGTTGGACTACAACTCCCATCATCCCCAGCCAGCAAGGCCAGTGATCGGGTGTTATGGGGGTTGCAGTCCAAAACATCTGGAGGGCACCACATGGGGGGCTGCTCTATGTCATATTTATCCATAGCTGCATTCCAGCTATGTGATCTTACACTTATTATTGCAGTTGGCATGGTTAAGAACTGCTTACTTGCAGTGGAGCATCAAAGGAGGGAGGACACACACACAAAAGATCACTTCTCCCTTGATTACAACATTCACACCTTGCCATTTTTCTAATCCCAGCAGAAGAGAAAGAGAGATCTTTCATGAGTTTCTTCCCTAGATATTACAAGAATAGCTGTAGTAAACACTCACTTGTGTGAGTGTTTACTACAGCTTGCTAACCCTACAAATAATGTTTGTACTAGTTTTAAGGCTCCATTTGTGTTGTTAACTTCCTCACTATATTGGTTTTTATTTCTCACATCCATCCATTTAACAGCAAATATTAGGATAAAAAAACAGAATAATTCTGAAGTAAGTACTTTCTGAACTTAGAAAAATATTCCCAATTAAAGTTAGCAAATGGAAATGTTTTCATTTACCCCCCAATTGATAAATTATAAGGTAACATTGTATGCCTTCAGTTTAAAGTAATAAATATTATGGTAACAAATACTATTAATTTGCAGGAATCATTCTGTAGTACTTGTGTCACTCAGAGAAGCTATGGACTTGCTTCAGTATTCTATAACTGCTGCCCTCTGCTGGTAAAAAATTTTTTTTTAACACCAGAGGGCAGCAGCTATAGAATTTTTACAGTCCTATAACCCTCTTTCAAAAATTCTGCCCTCATCCAAGTGTAATAATTCTAATTTGTCAGCCTTTGTTTGGAGGCTTTGTGAAATTGCATAATATACATGGTACAAAGGGAATTAAATCCCTATTTGTTTTGCTGATCTTGCAGAAATCCCAAGGACTCATCTTGAATATGAGAACAGGCTCACTATGAAGATGTTCCTATTTCAGTTTGTCAACTATTACTCTTCATGTTTCTACGTGGCTTTCTTCAAAGGGAAATTTGTGGGATACCCTGGTTCTTATACATACATGTTTGATACCTGGAGAAATGAAGAGGTCTGTAATTTTTAAAGTGAAATATGGATGTAATTGCCAACCATCTTGATTTTTGTCAGGAAAACTAATATAATGTTCAGGAAATCTAACATAATCGCTTTCCGGCCTGGAAAATGTCACAGACATTTAAGGTATTTACTGAAAAGGAAATATTCAGTTGAAGATACCTTTGTAGTGCAATCCTATACATGTCTATTCAGAAGTAAGTCCCATTGTTTTCAAGAGGTCTTCTTTCCGGGTCAGTGTTTATAGGATTGCAGCCTTAGAAATTCCTGCTTATTGACTGGAATATGCTATCTGCAAACTAGGATGCAAATAGCATATTCACATAGATTGCAGAATAAATTCCTGAATTCTTTGAAATAGAGTACCAGGCTCGGATTTTCTGGTGTTCTGATTCTACCTGCCTAAATAGTACATGAAATCTCTAGCAGTGATTGGCTAACCTAATGGCATAGGGGAGCCGGCAGAAAGGACTCTGGATTGGATTGGATTGGCTACTCCAAGCCTAAGAGTCCCTGGCTGCTGTCAGGTGAGCTTCTCAGATCCTAGAAAGAGACAGGGCAAGCAGAGAAGCCTAGAAAAAGAGAAGGTAAAAGAAGCATGTACAAAGGAAGGAAGGTCAGGGGGTTTCCAAGCCAGCAACTGTGGGGTTTAGAAAATGATGGTTGGAACAGATTATTTTCCTGAGTAAGACACCCAGAGGAGAAAGGGCAAGAAGAGAAGGTCAGAAGGCAGAGACTGATAGGAGAAGGAAAACTGGGAAGCAGAATGGGCAGAGATGAGAGGCCCACGTGGCCAGGAGGCAGAGATGGACAATCTCCTGTTGATTTTTAATAGCCAACTAAATTGTGGACCACAGGCTTCTAATAGATAAAGCAGCTGTTTGACATCAACACTTCGTATATGTTACTGACACATAATTCAACTTCCCATACCTTGAAAAAGCCCTCTAGAAATGCCTATGATCTTGATTTCCTGACACAAAAGCTGTCTAGCATAGCACTGGGAAGCTTATTTTTATGGCCTGGTCCTCTCTTTTCCTGGCATCATCAGCACACCCAGAAACATTGTCCTGACTTTTGGTGGCAGTGTAAACTGTCAGCCCAATGGTGAGGATGGAGCATATAGAGAGTGTAGTAATCAAGCTGCATCTCCTTGGCATGAATTATGAAGGTCCTTTCCACACCAGGCAAAACGCCTGGGATGGACCCCGGCTGCTCCCTGTGAGTCAGCATGACGCACAGGGAAAACCGGGGGATGGGGGGCAGGTACTGGATTTTTCCTGGTTCCCTGGAACCAGAAAAATCCCAAACTTTTCCGCGGTCCCGGGAACTTCCCGGGACCACAGAAGATATGGCCGCCCCCCCCCCGGTGCTGCTGCACTTACGCACGAATAAGCACAGCAGCACAGATGGCCACAGAGCCACATGGTATGGCTCCGTGGCCATCAGGAGATGGGGGGAAACCAAAATTGCCATCCCCATGATGGTGGGGGGGAGGGGGGGGCTGGATCGCACGCAGGTTTTGATTTTTTTTGCTTTGTTCGCTGGAGCGCTCGTGCGCTATTCTCTGTTAAAAAAAATAACAGAGCAGCCTGGAGCAGCCCGGGCCGGCGCAACAGTGATGTGAATTGATGACGACGAACCCGGACGTGGCTACTTCCGGGTTCGTCACCCCTCCAACCCCCTACACCCCTTGGTGTAGAAAGAGCTGAAGTCATATTATAGTTAAGCAATTCCAGAGCCAAGCCCATGTGGCAGTCTTTTCTTCCTTCTTGGAGTCTTTTAGGAAGGAGGGTCGTACACAAAACACAAGCCATTCACTTTCCTAAGTATTCCTTTTTAGGAAGTTTTTGTCTTTTGTTTTAACAGCTTACTTTTTTCAAGCGACAGACCAATTGCGTTTTGCTTTTGTTTTTCATCCATCAGTGCGATCCTGCAGGATGTTTGATAGAACTGACGACACAGCTTACCATAATCATGGCTGGTAAACAGATCTGGGGCAACATCCAAGAGGCTATTGTACCGTAAGTGATGCACTAATGCTGCGTCAGTTGCATGTTTTAAAGAAATAGCCCAAGTTAATTGAGTACTTGATGAGCAGCACTTCAGGACGTTCATCCTTCAGCAAGTTCAGAGAAACAAAGTTAACCACAAGGGTCCCTGTGCTATCAGAGTTTCCAATCATGTGGAGAGCCTATGCACATGGTGCAGCCTCTCCAATACATGCCTTCCCCCATATCAGAGGGCAGTGGACATGACAGCAGGGGTGGAGCCAGTTGACAGAGCCGCTGCTTTCCTGCATCATGTGATTATCGTTGCTTAATTTAGAATTCCAAACTATAGCTACCATGACCCTGTAATCTAGACTTTTCCAGCTCTGTCATGGATGGTCTTCTTTACTGGAGAGATGAACTGGAAAAGCAACAGGTGTCATTGTCAGGTTTCCCGGTTCCTCAGGAAAGCACACATTCTGGCAAACTGATATGGGACATCCAAAACAGTGAGAATTCATTATTGCAGGAAATCCCATGGCAAAAGCTTAATAGTTACACACTTCGGAAAGCATATAGCTGATGGTCAGTAGCTATAGGTTCCAAGAAATTCCAGAACAGTCAAACGCTAGCCACTACTGCCGTGATGAGATCCCCGATAATGTGGTTTCCCCGTTGCCATCTCCACAGTTCTGAACACATGAGAGGGTCAATTCATACATGAGTTCCAAACCTGGGCAAGGGAGGGGGATGATTCCTGGCATGATCCCCCAGGCAATCAAAGAAGCAAATTCTTGAAAGGCCTAACAAAGCACCCAAAGAGAGCTATTCCAGCTTTGGATCATATGTTGGTAATTCCAGGCAACATGGTCAAGGCTTAAACAAGATCATGGGGAAAGGTAAACCCTCAGGCACAAGAAATTCCATGTCACTGCTTTTGCACAGGCAACTCCTCGCCGCATGAATCCTGGCAGAGGAAAAAAGGTCCAACAGTCATAAATCAAACCCAATCTGCCAGTACACTGAGCTGATGACAAAAAAAGCCACTCAATCCACAGCAAATGAGAGCTCAAGTCTATGAAAAGCTTCATAGTACTTTTCATGGCAAATTGTTCCACTCAGGAAAGAGCATCCAAAGTTCCACTCAGGAAAGAGCATGTGCAGAATGCCCCCAAAGTCTCAGACCCTGATGGATCCAAACAGGTTTTTTCCAGGAATGCAAATGTTCCTAGCAAAGGTCTTTGAACAGGCTTAACAAGGGAGACATAGGCCTCTACCAGAGCACTTGACAGACTTTTGGCGTTTTAGCAATGCCCTTGTCCAAACAGGACAGCACTGCTCATCCTACCAAGATGATGTTTCAATAGGGGGTGATCGTTCTGCAAAACCCCACCCTTTCCCTATCAATTTCTCACAGACAACTTCTCTGCCAAGGCCAAGACAAGCAGGTGGCTATGAGGAGTAGGACAACTTCCCCATCCCTTCTCTGAGAATGCTGACAGAGATCAACTCTCACAGATTCTAACATTCCAGAGACCAAACAGGCCCAAAGCCTCCCAGACTACTTCTAATTAAATCTTAGCTAAAAGCCTACAAGACCCCACAGCGGTACCTGAACTACCCCTGACAGTCATATCATATGATACACACTTCTGGTCTCTAATATGGATCTCTGCTGCAACCTGCTCCATCCTCTGATTTCTGTTTCCCCAACCCACAGCTGGATCTGGAATTGGTGGGGCCGTCGGAAAGCCAGGAGCAATCCAGAGAATTTATACAGTCGATGGGAGCAGGATCATGATCTGCAGACCTTTGGAGCTTTGGGCTTATTCTATGAATACCTAGAAATGGGTGAGCACAAAGGATGGCTCTGAAATGCATAGAGCTTTCTACTTGTGTCTGAATATGCTGATGCACAGCCTGCATTTACCCATGTTGTGGTATGAGGCTCATATGCATGCTTAGGTCTCTATGCAAAAGTGCTCTGTGAACTCAGGGTGCTTCCAGATGAGGCTTTTATTGTGCAGTTTCACTGCCTCATTCTTGGAATTTTATAGTGATGGGGGTTCCAGTTGAAGGCTTCAGTGTGGTACCCATCACCTGTTTTCATACCATTTTTTCCATCTTTTCTTACCAGAAAAAAACTTGTCATGAAGAAAAAATGCAATACCATATTTCCTCGATTCCAAGACACACTTTTTCCCCCATATTTAAGCCTGTAAAAATGGAGTGCGTCTTAGAATCGATGGCGTATAAGAATCGCCGGATTTCTCCAGAGTCGGTCCGCACCACGCCGGTCTGCCAGCACCAGTGCCGGGGAGGCCACTGCCAGCGAGGAGCTGCCGCCGCAGCAGCAAGAAACAGCCTTCCCCACTCACCTCCATTGCCGCCCTGGTCCTCGCCGCCAGCGCCGCTTGCAGCGGCCTCCCCAGCTCATCCACTGTCACCGCAGCCATTGCCCCGGGCCAAGATCCGCCTCCCTCCCTCCTTCGCTACCCCATCACGGGCGACCCTCCTCAGTCACCCAGCGAAGCGCTGCTTTCATCGTCGTCGTTGGTCCCTCAGTCTATCCAGGGGTGGAGTGGGGGGGGGCAGGCAACATTACAAAGGCGGCGGAGGAGGAAGAAACGGATGGGCTGAGGAGAAAGGAATCAACCGAAGGGAGGCTGCCGCCTCGTCGCCCGTCCCGTGTTGCACGTGGCAGCCACTCCGTTTCCTTACCAACACACCACAAAAAAAGGAGGGCTGCAGTTGCACCAACCACAGCAGTGGTGACGTCGAAGGAAAAGAGCCCCTGAGGAGAGACGCTTGGGCGGGCAGGTTTGTTTCTACTTTGTAGTAACACCGCATTTCCAGGCCGGGGAGGCCGCTGCAAGCGAGGAGCCACTGCAGCAGCAGCGAGGACCGGCCTTCCCCCATCGCTGCCCCAGTCCTCGCTTCCAGTGCCACTTGCAGCGGCCTCCCCGGCCTGGAAACGCGGTGTTACTACAAAGTAGAAACAAACCTGCCCACCCGATCGTCTCTCCTCAGGGGCTCTTTTCCTTTGAGGTCACCATTGCTGTGGTTGGTGCAGCTGCCGCCTTCCTTTTTTTGTGGTGTGTTGGTGAGGAAACGGAGCGGCTGCCATGCGCAGCGCGAGGCGGGCAACAAGGCGGCGGCGGCCTCCCCTCGGTTGATTCCTTTCTCGTCAGTCCCTCCTTTTCTTCCTCCTCCTCTGCCTTCGTAACGTTGCCTGCCCCCCCACCCCACCCCACCCCTGGACAGACTGAGGGACCGACGACGACGAAAGCAGCGCCTCGTTGGGGATCTGACAAGGGTCACCCGCGATGGGGTAGCGAAGGGGGGAGGGAGGCGGATCTTGGCCCAGGGCGATGGCTGCGGTGGCAGTGGATGAGCTGGGGAGGCCGGTGCAAGCGGCACTGGTGGCAAGGACCAGGGCAGCAATGGAGGTGAGTGGGGAAGGCTGTTCCTCGCTGCCACGGCAGCAGCTCCTTGCTGGCAGCAGCCTCCCTGGCGCTGGCGGACCAAGGCGGCGCTGGCGGTGAAGACCGGGGCGGCACTGGCGGTGAGTGGGGAAGGGAGGAGGGCCAGCAGGTCCCTGGGTGGCGAGTCGAAGGCGGGGCATGCACAGCCCTACCGTATTTCTTCAAATCTAAGATGCATTTATCTCCAATATTAAATGAAAATGGGGTGCGTCTTAGAATCGACGCAACGCTTTTTTTCTGACGGTGGCCCTAAAATTAAGGTGCGTCTTAGAATCGATGGCGTCTTAGATTCGGTGAAATACGGTAGCTGCACAATGAGTTGTGATTGTTATTGATAGGAGCTCTCTGACTGGAAGCACCTTAACAACATGGGAGGGCTACAAACTGAAGAAACCACCTGGACACACCCACCCCATAAAATTCCATAAATGAGGCAATGCAACTGTACATACACGTCTACATGGAATTGCAGCAGTTCCCTCCTAGGGGTAGAGATCTGTCAAATCTATATGCATGGTAAAATATGCATGATAAACATTGAAAAAGAATTGACTTATTGGCACAAAACATAGAACAGCTATGTTTAATATCTGCAGGTTGCATAAATATTTTCTGTACTGTAAAGTTACTAGCATTTTCATATTTTGTGTCTACAAACAGGAATAAAAACATTTAGCATAAATTGACTCTGTGCATGATATATTCCTGTCTTAGCTGAACACAGCAGAACACAGAGTGAATTTGCAAGAGTGAATTTCCGTGCTGTACAATGAAAGATAGACCTTCTCTGCTATCACAATGTTCAAAATACAATGTACAAAGATATAAAGCCAACAGCTGTCATGTTTTAATTTCACAGATCAGCCAACAGATGGCGCATGGTAACTAACAAGAATATTTTTCTATAACGCGAACATGGCTACTGCATTGTGTTGTGTTTTCTTCTTTGTTAAGAAGCCAAAAGCAGAAATTAAAGCCTCAGAAAAAAATAACAGCACTTTAAGCAAGGGTATTATAAATATTAAAATCTAGGTTTGCCATCAGTCATGATTCATGGTTTAAGTAAATGCTAGCACTGTTTAACTTGGCTGCAACATACACATTTTGAGCTTGTATTCATTGGGGTGATGTCAAGTTTGTAGGGACTTTCCATTTATCTGACACCACTGTAGAGTGAAACATTCATTAATTTGTACAGGAACCATACTACTGAAAATTTACAATTCAGAGACAGAGAAGATTACAATAAATAAATATTTTGTTTCTGTTTTTAGACCCTGTTTTATCCCCTCTGGGCACCATACAATATATTTACTTGTCCCATCATTTAGTAACCATCTCTATACCACATTTATTCCCATTTAAAAAATGTTCTCACCATTTGGAACTCCCTCCTTTCCTAGCAATACCCATTTACAATACACAGCAGTTAATTACAAGAAAACAAAGTCCATATGGACCAAGTTTGGGGCTAGAGCAGCCTTCCCCGATCTGGCACCCTCCAGATGTGTTAGAATGCAACTCCCATAATTTCCAGCCAGCATGGCCACCATCATCATTATTATTCTTATTAACATCAAAATGTATGGTGCAAATTCAAGATGGGGAAATAACAGAGGAAAAGGAAGGAAGGCCGGGAAGGTGAACAATAAAGAATATGCAATATTTTAGTTACAGATGCTTAGGCTTGGTTACAGAATTAGTTGCAGGAGGACATGGAAAATGGGGTGTTGTGCCAAAGTTGGGTTTCCTTTTCTGCCTTAGGCACTGAGCGGTTTGTCAATCTTATACTTAAATTAAATCTGATCTGTTCATCTTGCAAACTCACTCTTTCATTTTATTAAACAATAACTACTGGGATTTTTTTCCTGAACTAAACTCTTCTGTTTTAACATATTTCCTTTTCTTTAGGAATACTTGCATACTTAATTTCAATTTTCACCATGTGCTTATTCCCCCAATTAATAACCTGTTCATGTACGTTCTGATATGTCAATATTCAAATGTTTACTTTTATTTTTCTTCTTTTCATACAGTTATTCAGTTTGGATTTATTACTCTATTTGTGGCCTCTTTTCCTTTGGCTCCACTACTTGCTCTGATGAATAATATCTTGGAGATTCGAGTAGATTCTTGGAAGCTTACTACTCAGTATAGAAGGCCAGTGGCAGCAAAAGCCCATAGCATAGGAATTTGGCAAGAGATCTTAAATGGGATGGCTATCTTGTCTGTTGTTACAAATGTAAGTAAAAGAAGAAGTTATAACAATTTATTTCACTTGAGAAAAAACAGATAGAAAGACACTTAGGGCATCTCCATGCTACCAACAAATGGTTGTATCCAGTACTAGCCCTGCTTAGAGTAGACACTTTGAAATGAATGGGACATAAATTAGACTAAGATTGGATACAACCCATAGTATTTTAATATTCATGTCCTACCTTAGGGAACCATAGTGATTGTAGCTCTGAAAGTGGCTAATACAGGGGTGGACAACCTGTGGCCCTTCAGATGCTGTTGAACTACAACTCTCATCATCCCCAGCCATTGACCATGCTGACTGGAGCTGAAGACCAACAATATCTGGAAGATTACAGTATTTTTTTAATATTTTTTTTTAATTAAAGCATAAACAGATGTATAGGATAGGGTCCAAATACTTTTAATTTCAATTGCTTTATTGGTTCTATTGCATTGTTAACAGTTTTAGTGGTTTAATATTGTTTAAAATTTCTGTATATTACAGCTTTTATATTATGGTATTATTGTATTGTTTTTCGGGTTTTAAATTCTGTGAACTGCCCAGAGAACATTGGCTTTTGGGTAGTTCGGAATTAAGTGAGAATGAATGAATGATTGAATGTCTGGCTATCTAGTCCAGAACTTTGTTCATGCAGTGGCCAACCAAATACCAATAGGAAGTCCATAAACTGAGCATGAGTGGAACAGCACCCTCTCAATCACGTTCCCAGCAACTGGCATATAGAGGCATCCTGCCTCTGATATAGGAGGTAAGCCATGGTGGTTAAGCATGGCTAAACCATGGTGGTTAAGCATTTAAACATTATGGGTTAGTGTGTTGTGTGAACCATTTCTAACCATGGTGCTACCTAACCATGGTTTAAACATGCTCACTAATCATTTGCTGCAAAAGTGTTAGCAGCCTAAGCATGGCTTAGCCTTTTGTTTGAACAGACCCATAGTTATCATGAGTAGTAGCCATTGACAAGTAAAAATGGCCTCCTACTGCTAAAGTAGTGAAGTGTTTTCAAATGCTGGTTTTAAAAAACAAACATTTCAGGCCTTTTATGGCTAACATGTGTATATGTGGGTAACCAAGCCAGGAAAACTTTTATGGGCTATATGCCTTGTGAACATATTTGAAAGGCTAGTATAGGCAATGCAGCTTATCCAGGTCTAAAACAAATTACCTTTTGTTAAATTAGATATTCAGTCACAGGGAATATAAATAAAGGATTAATGTAACATATAGTACAATTTCTTTCCTACAGGCATTCATTGTAGCCTTCACATCCGATATGATCCCTCGATTGGTTTACTATTATGCCTATTTCACGGATCTTGATTCACCCATGACTGGATACATTAACAACAGCCTCTCCATATTCCAAATCTCAGATTTTCCTGATAAAAACAGACCTGATAAAAACCCAGGCAACTTTATTACATGCAGGTTAGATGCGATTAATCTCTTTTACATTTATATGTAGGTTTCCATAATAAATCAATTCTCATTTATATTAGTTTGAGTTGTGAAGTTCAAATCTTAACCTACATTCTCCTGCCTTCTTACAAGAAGAAAGAAGTATCCCCTATAGCTATCAGAGTTAAGATGTTTATTGTATTACAGGAGTTTTAGAGAATGTAATTTGGTGTCACTTTGCAGACAGGGTATAAATAAATATGGTGATCAACTAATATGATAGCAGTAAAACCACAAAATAGCTGAAATTGTGGAAGAATGGAAGTGTAGTGATTCCAGGTTTTCATTGACTTAGAGTGCAATCCTTTGCATGTTTAGACCTTCTGTGTTGATTAAGGCTGCAATTCTTTGCATGATTAGACCCCCCCCCAAAAAAGTCCTATAACTCCCAGTTTGCGCCAGTAAGCCATGCTGGTTGGGGCATGTTAGGAATTGTAGGAGTTTTTTCTGTCTAAACATACATAGGATTGCACCCTGATTCTCACATAAACTTAAAATAATTCATGGTAGAATATTTGATACTTATGATGGGGTTGCTACTGCGAACTACAGTCTCATATTGAGGCCTACCCTCTGCCTTTCCCAGTTATGTGTAGTTAAAGATACTGTATATGTGACATGACATCTCCACCACCACCCAATAACATGGAGCAGGAAAAAAATGAGGTGATGTCATGATACATGTTTCTTTAACTACATGTCTAGAAGAAGAGGGAGAATTTGACATGGAATTGTACTTTTTATTGGGAAACCTATGATTTGGCCTAAGATCAATTGCACACAACCACTATTTGTATCAGTGAATTTTTGCAGTGCCTATATTTTAAAAAAACCATATGTAATCTGCTTTTAGGAATAGATTCATCCTCTTGTCATCTCCATGCTTACCTTTCTGCATACCTGTCAAATCTATGCACCTATTGGTGCATGTGGTGGAATGAGGTACCAATTCTCAAGATTCCACATGGTTTTCCACTTCAGGGTACATACCCTGCATTTCTAGCAATGCCTTTGGGTGGATCAATCTACCTAAAACTCCACAGTGAAAGTGTATGCTAGTTCCCTTTCATTCTGAGATTTCAGTTTGCACCATTTAAGCTTTAAGGGTTTGCTTTGAACCCATTTCTTACATCCCATCTTGTGTTACATTTCTGTTCTGTGATTTATGCTCCCCCATGATCCACTGTACTTTACTATCCAAGCATCACCTTATGACAGATTGTACGCTCTACGTACATTGCTCTGGTAGCATGTCTTCGCAACCTGCTTTTACTCTGAATGAGCAAACGAGAGACATGGACGAGTTACAAGAGCCTTGTCATTAAAATAAATATATAAATAAATCAAAACATTAAGATCAAGATTGAAAGTCTTCTTAAACGACAGCTGTACTTGAATATAAATGCCACAGAGCTTGTAATCTGTCTGTGTTTGAACATGGCCCTTCACCTTTACATGTTTGTATTCAACAGGTACAGGGACAATCGGTATCCACCAGACCATGAGAAGAAATACGCACACACAATGCAGTTCTGGCACATTCTGGCTGCGAAGATGGCTTTTATCATTATTATGGAGGTATGTCCTCTCCTTGTCTCCTGAAATCAATAAGCTGTAGAGGTATTGCAGTTTTAATGAAAGCAAGTAGAGCTAGATACAAAACACTTTTTAGCGCATAGTGGAACTAACTTTTTTTTTTAATGAATGCAGTGTAGATGAATGACTTGAAATTAGGGAAAACACTCACTGAATACAAGTTGTTTATGAAAGTCCAGGATCAGGTATCATTTATACATATACAGATTATAAAGGAGATGTAGAATTTCACGGGCTTAACTGCAAAGCCCATAGTTGTGTCACTAAGTTTACTGTGATAGGAACAATTACTGTTGTGGTAAATAAATGCACATTGCTAAATACCACGTAAGGTGATGCCAGTGCAAATGCAGCCTGGGATACATCTTGCAGGTGGCTGAGATATCTTCTATTTTATGTTCTGCCTGTTAGTTTAGTTCTATGGTATATTTAAAAAGAAAAGACAAGTAGCTTATGTTTGTTTGTATGCTTTTAATTTCTTCCAGGAATGTCAAAGTGAAGGCAAACATTTCTAGGATACTAGAATACCTGTCAAATATTGATATTATTTTGGGCCCAAATTAGACGTTAGATCAATTGCATGATTGTGATTAGTGTTTATGTGTTTTTGTTATGAAAATAACTGAAGGAGAAGCCTGACCAGCCATGGCGCCTGGTGGTTCAGCAGGGGAACTTTCACTCTTTCTCTTCCAGTCATGGTCCCAACAAAAATCCTCTCTCTAAGGCTGCCATTTTTCATTTCAAGGGAAGCTTCCATTGACACCAGTGGGACTTTCCTGGGGGGATTTAGCCTGGACTGTGACAGGAGGAGAAAGAATTAAACTTTACCTTCCCATCTTAATTGCATTCACAGAATTAACATCTTGTCTACTTTGGCCTTTAATTATGAGGGAATTAACCCTTTTACTGATCCAATCTTTTAAGCCAGTCAAATCCTGATGCTTCAGTCATGGGAGCTTTTCATGAAAAATCCACTATGACAGTATCCTAGCTTTTGTAGGTGCTTAATAAACAAAACATTATTACAAGTGGGATGTGCAACAAAATGTTGCAGTGTGAATTGCTGAGCCTACTCAGGGTGCGAGCCATAGCATCTACCAAGATTTGGCTGACCAGATAAAATCCAGGTCAGGGCTAATGTAACTTGAACAGTTGTAGAGAAAAGGGAATTTCAGCCAGTGTCATTTGTATGCAATTAGTCCCTGGTGAAATTCCCTCTTCATCACAACAGTTAAAGGTGCATGCACTATACTAGAGTGACCATATACAAAAGAAGGCAGGGCCCTTGCAACTTTAACTGTTGTGAAGAGGGAATATCACCAGGAACTAATTACATACAAATGACACTGGCTGAAATTCCCTTTTCTCTACAACTGTTAAAGTTACAGGAGCCCTGACCTGGATTTTATCTGGTCACCCTAACCAAGATACAGCATTTCATTCCCGCTACCCCTGGTTTTCAATGTTTTCCCATCTCAATAGGCAGCCAACATACCATGGCCACTGAGCATACTCAGTCCGCATTTGGCTGGTTTGGCTACCCCCTCCTTAATATTTCTTCTAAAGTTTGTGTGTATGTAGTACTTCTGCAAGTCCTCTGAATTTACTGATAATTCCCTTTTGTTCATGTGCTGTATCACTTTGGCTACTTAAAGACTGACACATGGAGAACTGAGTTTGCTATTAGCATGTATGAGATATATAGATAGATGATAGATGATAGATGATAGATAGATAGATAGATAGATAGATAGATAGATAGATAGAATTGGGACCCCACAGTTCTGTGCCATGATAACTTCTGCAATCTATTGGTAGCAAAAACTACTATGCAGGAACTTACTCAGTATATGCGAATACACCATGTGTATGAATGGAGAAGACAGTCAAGAGTAATGTGTGAAGGGGCCCTAAAATTTGTTATACCAAGTGATACAGTTATAAAGGATGGAACATATTTTATTTTATAGATTTGTATACTATTAAGTCTTACCAACTCAATGTTGTACCGGAACAATTGCACAAAACATGACACTAGTGTCACAGAGGTGATAAAGCTCCATTAGGTCCAAATGCACATCACAAATGTTTAAGATGGCGAAGGGAGGCATTTTTGTTTGATTCTATAGGTCCTTATATATATCCTCCTGTTTCTGTGTTGTCCCCCTCCCTGCCGTACAGCATGTTGTCTTCATCGTCAAATTCTTCGTGGCTTGGATGATCCCTGATGTCCCCTCTGAGGTGAAAGCCAAAATAAAGCGAGAGAAGTATTTAACGCAAAAAATCCTACATGAGTACGAACTCAATAAATTGAAGCAGAAGCTGTGTGAAGGCAGGACCAACGCCAGCATGGAAAAGGAAGTCATAGCCACTGAAGGGAGAGTGGAGTTGTCAGAAGTCATGTGACCTGAAGAGAGGCTTTCTACCTGGAATTCCAGCCTGTGAAATGTGGTTGTTGGGTATCTGTGATGAGTCAGCTGCTCAGTATGCCATGAAAGCTGTCTGGCATTTTAACCAATTTACTTCCAGACCTAAAAAATTGACTTAAGTGAAGGGAAAGAGACAGCGTGGATTGGCTGTTAGGCAGTCAGTGAGCCTGCCTTTTTCAGTTCCATATTCTTGCTGCTGTGTAACCTTGAACAACCAACTTCAGCTCATGGCACTGCAATGTCTTCTGCCTTGTCTTAGATTGTCTTAAGTGTGTTTATAATAGCCCCTGAAGTTCCATGTTTCCAGCAGTGGCTCAAAGTCACAGCTTCCAAAGTGTGAGAAGGGCTTCCCTAGTCCAGGCAGTTGCCATGGAGGATACAAACTCCTCCCTCACCCAGCCTAGATTTACTGTGTATATACGTGAGTGGATAAGGCCAACAGTCTGATGTGCAGTCCTCCATTTGTTGACTGTTGACTGGTGATGCTAGAGTCAAAGGGGAAGTTTGTCTCCTTCTATCATACTCTTCTTTGGATCTTAAGGTACACCCCAGACTCTGGTGATTCTGTCTTATTCTTGTCTACCGCACATGGGGATGGTGGGAAGTGAACTGCCAATCTACTAGTTATAGTTAACCATGGTAAGGCAAAAGGGCTTATACAGGACTCTTTGAGAAGCCATCAGTGAAAGGCACTCTTAACAGACAAACTAAACGCTAACACTGCTTTTAGGAACTCCGATGCCTTACTCAGTATTAAAGAAGTACTCGTATGTAATTCTCTGCTTCCTCATAGCGGCACACAGTTTTCTAGCTTTGGCCTTAATCATGTATTTTATACTTGGAACATTACTTGGAAAATCTTACACATATCACAGATGTGCATTTCTGCTACACAAATCTGCACCTTCGAAAGCCTCTTGAGGTGTTTAGGTTATTTTATAGGTTATTTTTAAGATTCAAATAACCTGAGTGTAGATTAACAGTACGTGAACTGTAATGCTGAATTTTATATTTCACAATCTAAACCTAACCAAAATCGAAACCTATAAATGCATTTTCAACATTTATTTTTTGTCTAATAATTTCCATCAGATGCTTTCTCCAAAGTGAATGTTAAACACAGAAAGTTTGTGAAATTATATTATTTCAGTGTTATAGAGATGTTTTGCTATTTTACCTTCGGGTTCACAATTTTTTTTTAAAAAAAATGACTGTTTTATGAGTAGCAGAAATGAGGGTCTTAAAGTAAATATAATATTCAGTTGGAAACATTTAGTAACAGCCAGAACCATGGAAGTAATTTGGAATTGACTACAATACTGTTAGTTAGGATCTGTGGACCTTGTTTCAGAAAATTTGTTAAAATAGTCTCACATATTCAAAGTCCTTGAAGAAGTCATGCACAGGTCCATGATCTGTAAACAAAGCCATTTGTTGTGAATCTGCCTTAATAGTGGTTCTATTTGCGTTTGTACAGCATATGCATTCTTAATATTTAAGGAATGAAAGATTATATACATTGATATAAGTAGATCCCCAATGCAAAGGAATATTGGTGTGTGTGTTTTTTAATATTGTCAAGAAGAGAAACATTTCTTTTTTTCCCCTTGAGACAATTTCTCAGATTTATAGTATATTCAGTGTACGCTATGCATGCAAATCTAGCTAGAAGCCTTTTTCAGGTAGTATCTTTGTTTTGTTATATAATTTTAAGTGATTACATGTATTTTTGAAGTTTTGCTACATTTTTATTGCTAAGCCTACTCTATACTGCTTAGTGCCTTGTTTATATGCACTTGGGGAGGAAAACAATGTGAAAACGCTAATAGAGTAAATTGTGTAGCATAATGTACCTTACAAGTGAATTCACAGGTATCATGAAAGTATCAGCTTTCACACTCAACCATGTGCAGCAGTTGCTGGTCACAGCAAGAGCAAGTTTTGCAAACTTCCAGGCTAGTTAGTTCTATGCAAAACAGTTGAGTGCTAACCATGAGAAGTAAAGCATTTGCTGAATTCCTTCACTCTAAATGAAGCATGTTGGACATTGTAATATTACATGATGTTGAAGTACTTGCACTTTGAAAATTATGCTTGCCTGTTAAGTATTGAAACAAAAATCCCAGACTGTGTCCTGCATGTGAGCCAGAGAGCCTGCTACTTTATGTATTTGTATGCTTTGGGTTCCATTTCTGATGGCGCTAGAGCAAATTATCCACTTTGAAACACTATTGTAAAATACCCAAATCAATGAGGCAGTATTCATGTTATTTGTGGAGATGCAGTCAAGTCCTAGAACTAAAGGCAAAATACCCCGATTAGGTCCACAATATCTGCCTCTAATAGGAAGAAAAACGATTATCCTAGCAACTAAGAAAACTATGCTATATTGCACACTGTTCCACAGTGAATACCTAGGAACCATGAATGCTGTATACATAGTTTGGTTTGGTTTGCCCAACTTCCCATGAAGTGAACCTACTTTCATAGGTGTCAGAGAGAAAGTGTGCTCTGTTAGAAAAGAAAAAAAATAGGCTCCAGCTAAGGCAGGGGTAGGTAACCTTTTGGGGCTGTGGGTACCTTTGGCAATTTGAGAAATTTCCTGGACACAACCACAAAATGGTGGCCAGGGGAGCTGTGGCAAAGGGCAAATAACCTGCCCAAAAGACTGAATACAAGGAAGAGGTGGGGGTCTGAGGTAGCAAATGTGCTAGAGAAATTCAATTAAATTCTCTTCCATATCCAAAAGGGTCCTTCTCATTTGGAGGTGTCTTTGGAAGCTTCAATTAGCTATATTTTGTGGTATTCGTTAGGATAACTAGTTACCCTATGCCTGTAGTGGCAGGGTTACTGTCACCATTTCATTCTCCCCCTTGATTATGCGATGATGATAAAGATCCCTGCGTAATACATAGAGTTATGCATAGCATTTGGGAGAAAGTATGACAATTAGTTTTCTTTTCTGGATTACACTGAGGACTAAATTCAACATCCTTCAGATTTTGAATCAAAATCTTTTTGGCATCTTAAATTGTCTGAGTTATATTTTGCTTACTATTTATGATGACCTCAGTTTGTTGAAACACCAACATTTAACTGCAGAAGTGTATGTACAGCTAAGATTTTAAAATGCATGTAGTATGCATGTAGTATGCCAAAGATGCATTGCAGTAACCAAAAACTACATATATAGCCAAAAAAAGCTTCCTCTTAATTGAGCATCTCTCTGCTGCTGTTTCCCAAGTCCATTTGAAACGGATATTTCACAAAACCTATGTTTTTGGTTATTATGCCCTCTACCCAGGGTCATTTTAGCTACGGGGATGAGGGGGAAGCCCTAAATATAGGCAGCGATCTCGGTTTCTGGTGCACAAAGCCAATCTCAGACTACCAGCCATGTAGTGTGGCCTATAATCCCTATGTTTTTGCAGTCCTAACAAGAGTCAAAAATGAATATCCAATAGGCCATCAAACATAGATATGTAATCATTTGATGGATCACAAGCCTAACAGAGCTACTTTGTATAGGATTTACTCCCAAGTACACATAATAGGATTGGAGGTTTGAGTACCTTTGTATAATGCATTCTAAGTCACTGTTGTGTAAATGCAAGTCCTAGTAAAATTAAGATGTAAAGCAGCTGCAACTGAGGTCTGGATGGCAGCTATGGTGTACTAGCCCACTAAAGTAACCAAGTACTGTTGTATTGTTCTAGTTTCAATACATTTATTTTGAGGTAGTTTGCAGAGGACCCTTGTGCCTTGTATATCCAGTAACTCCTTTTTAACAGATAACACTTACCAAGAAATGGCATTGCACAAGCTTACCTATATACTCTTGCTTCTGGCTGAGCCATAGAATTTCAGAGGCCCATTAAGTTTGGGTGACCATATGAAAAGGAGAACAAGGCTCCTGTATCTTTAGCAGTTGCACAGAAAAGGGAATTTCAGCAGGTATCATTTTTTGCATGCAGCACCTGCTGAAATTCCCTCTTCATCGCAGCTGTAAAAGCTGCAGGAGCCCTGCCCTCTTTTGTATCCAGTCAAGAGGGCAGGACTCCTGCAGCTTTAACTGTGGTGATGAAGAGGGAATTTCAGCAGGTGCTGCATGCATACAAATGAAAGTCCCTGCTGAAAGTCCCTTTTCTATACAACTGTTAAAAATGCAGGAGCTCTGTGCTCTTTTTCATATGTTCACCCTAATTAAGTGCCTAACACTCCTCTTGTCTTTGTGTTGATCATACCTCCTACAACTGTTTGTGCATTTAGTCTTTCTTTGACCTTTCCCATCTACATAATCCTCTTTTCACTTGTGAGACTTCCAGTCAACCATTTGAATACTATGTTTAGAGCTTAAGAGCAGACTTGCCTTCTGCAGCAAAGAGATTTTATGCCTGGTCGTTGGTGGCTGAATTCAGTGATTACATTTGTGAAATGTTTGTTTATGCATATTTCAATCATAGTTTTGATATTTTCTGTGATGCTTTAATGACTAGAAGCTGCTAGTTTCGTTTTTAGAATGAAAGCTGTGATTTTAAAATCACCTCCAAGATTTCTCATGGCTCCAAACGTTCATGTGTCTCCTCAATGCATGCAAAGTGATGTGAAATGCAATCCTATACAAGTTAACTCAGAAAACCCATCAAGTTCAATTATATGAATGTCTAGAATTTCAGCCACCAGCTCAAATCCAAAGATCCTTGTATGCACTGATAGGTTGCATGCATGCTATAAGCCGTATAAGAGTGTCTGCCTGCATGCATCCACTGATCAAACACTTCTTTCAGTAGTGAGTGGAAACTCACTTTTCACATACTCCTAAACAGAGATCAAGCAAGATGACTGTATACTTTTGTACACATGGTTCCAATACAGATACACCCAATCACTCTCTCTGGATGTCAGTTATGCTATAATACATATCAACCTTTTATCCTTAACCTAATGCAGCAGAGGTTTAGCTCTATTTTCTCATGCATCAGCCTACTGCTAGTGTAAAAGGCATATTTGTATCAAAAGTGCTGCAAATCAGCATATCTAATAATAGTTCATGCTCAAATTATGTGGCGTTCAAGGTACCACATTCTTACTGTGAAATATTCCTTTTCCAGTGCACATGTGTGTACAAGATGAGACCATTTCTAGTGTGTTGAGTGTGATTGTGATCAGGGATTCTCCCAACCCACACCCAATTTATTACAAAGTATTAGTCTGCTAGTAAGTAAAGTGAACATGAAATAAAAGTACCATTTCCTAGCTGATTTTAATTGTGCTTTTCATTAGGGATGTGCACTGACCCCCCGGATCGGATCGGATAGCGGATCGGAATCGGACCTGGGGGGTCGGATCGGATCGGATCGGATCGGAGGATGGTCGGATCGGATCGGACCGGATGTCCGATCCGGATCGGACGCCATTTTGAATGCTTTTTCCCATAGCCAAGTATTGTTTTACAAAAACGCCTATAACTTTTTCATTTTTAAAGATAGAAGGATGAAACTTGGGCACATTATACACTGGTTAGGGATAGTTATCTGTGAGAAATTTCAGAAAGATTGGTGCATGCGTTTTGTGGCAATTAATTGTTTAATAAATACCCAGAAATGCCTATAACTTTGTCATTTTTAAAGTTACAAACATGAAACTTTGCCACATTGTAGGTGGTACCTTGGGACCTATCTGTGAGAAATTTCAGAAACTTAGGTGCTTGCCTTGTGTGGCAATTAATTTTAGAAAAATGGGTAGTAGTGGGGTAAATACATTTACGCCTCCCATTTTTTTATTTTTGAAGATACAAACAGGAAACTTGGGCACATTACAGGTACCACTTGCCTTGATATGTGTGTGAAATTTCAGAAACATTGGAGCTTGCCTTGTGTGGCAATTAATTTTTGAAACAATGAGGAAAGAAACACCTATAACTTTGTCATTTTTAAAGTTACACACATGAAACTTTGCCACATTGTAGGTGGTACCTTGGGACCTATGTGTGTGAAATTTCAGAAACATAGGTGCTTGCCTTGTGTGGCAATTAATTTTTTAATAAATACCCAGGAATGCCTATAACTTTGTCATTTGTAAAGTTACACACATGAAACTTTGCCACATTGTAGGCGGTACCTTGGGACCTATGTGTGTAAAATTTCAGAAACGTAGGTGCTTGTATTGTGTGGCAATTAATTTTTGAAACAATGAGGGATTCATTGGACAGCACTTGCCCATAGGGATTCATTGGACAGTACTTGCCCATAGGGATTCATTGGACAGTACTTTCCTATAGGAAATCATTGGAAAGCACTTGCCCATAGAAAATCATTGGAAAGCACTTGCCCATTGAGAAATACAGTTATGCCTCCCACATTTTTATTTTTGAAGATACAAACAGGAAACTTGGGCACATTGTAGACTGGTTAGGGATAGTTATCTGTGAGAAATTTCAGAAAGATTGGTGCATGCGTTTTGTGGCAATTAATTTTTTAATAAATACCCAGAAATGCCTATAACTTTGTCATTTTTAAAGTTACAAACATGAAACTTTGCCACATTGTAGGTGGTACCTTGGGACCTATCTGTGAGAAATTTCAGAAACATAGGTGCTTGCCTTGTGTGGCAATTAATTTTAGAAAAATGGGTAGTAGTGGGGTAAATACATTTACGCCTCCCATTTTTTTATTTTTGAAGATACAAACAGGAAACTTGGGCACATTACAGGTACCACTTGCCTTGATATGTGTGTGAAATTTCAGAAACATTGGAGCTTGCCTTGTGTGGCAATTAATTTTTGAAACAATGAGGAAAGAAACACCTATAACTTTGTCATTTTTAAAGTTACACACATGAAACTTTGCCACATTGTAGGTGGTACCTTGGGACCTATGTGTGTGAAATTTCAGAAACATAGGTGCTTGCCTTGTGTGGCAATTAATTTTTTAATAAATACCCAGGAATGCCTATAACTTTGTCATTTGTAAAGTTACACACATGAAACTTTGCCACATTGTAGGCGGTACCTTGGGACCTATGTGTGTAAAATTTCAGAAACGTAGGTGCTTGTATTGTGTGGCAATTAATTTTTGAAACAATGAGGGATTCATTGGACAGCACTTGCCCATAGGGATTCATTGGACAGTACTTGCCCATAGGGATTCATTGGACAGTACTTTCCTATAGGAAATCATTGGAAAGCACTTGCCCATAGAAAATCATTGGAAAGCACTTGCCCATTGAGAAATACAGTTATGCCTCCCACTTTTTTATTTTTGAAGATACAAACAGGAAACTTGGGCACATTGTAGACTGGTTAGGGATAGTTATCTGTGAGAAATTTCAGAAAGATTGGTGCATGCGTTTTGTGGCAATTAATTTTTTAATAAATACCCAGGAATGCCTATAACTTTGTCATTTTTAAAGTTACATACATGAAACTTTGCCACATTGTAGGTGGTACCTTGGGATCTATGTGTGTAAAATTTCAAAAACGTAGGTGCTTGCCTTGTATGACAATTAATTTTAGAAAAATGGGTAGTAGTGGGGTAAATACATTTACGCCTCCCATTTTTTTATTTTTAAAGATACAAACAGGAAACATGGGCACATTACAGGGAACACTTCACTTGATATGTGTGTAAAATTTCAGAATGATAGGTCCAGGCATGTGGTGGCAAGGTGTCTGCACACACCACTTTGAAGACTGTAGAAAATTTCTCCTGTAACGATCCCAGCGAGAGAGAGTGATCCTAGGCTCAGCCGTTCTGCTTGAGTAAAAAGTGAAAGTATCAAAGCAGACACGAGCCAAGTGCTACTTTGTTTTTCCTTTTGTAATGGATACTAGCTCAGTTGCAGCCAAGCGTGCAAGGATCAAAGAGATGAGAGAAAGTGTTTCCTTCTTCTTCCCGGGAGGCGGGAGGGTGCAATTGACAGCCCCAGCCTCTGTGTAAAAAAGGTTAATAACTTTTAATCTAAAAAATTCGTAGCCACCAAATGCCTGGACCTATCATTCTGAAATTTTACACACATATCAAGTGAAGTGTTCCCTGTAATGTGCCCATGTTTCCTGTTTGTATCTTTAAAAATAAAAAAATGGGAGGCGTAAATGTATTTACCCCACTACTACCCATTTTTCTAAAATTAATTGCCATACAAGGCAAGCACCTACGTTTTTGAAATTTTACACACATAGGTCCCAAGGTACCACCTACAATGTGGCAAAGTTTCATATATGTAACTTTAAAAATGACAAAGTTATAGGCATTCCTGGGTATTTATTAAAAAATTAATTGCCACAAAACGCATGCACCAATCTTTCTGAAATTTCTCACAGATAACTATCCCTAACCAGTCTACAATGTGCCCAAGTTTCCTGTTTGTATCTTCAAAAATAAAAAAGTGGGAGGCATAACTGTATTTCTCAATGGGCAAGTGCTTTCCAATGATTTTCTATGGGCAAGTGCTTTCCAATGATTTCCTATAGGAAAGTACTGTCCAATGAATCCCTATGGGCAAGTGCTGTCCAATGAATCCCTCATTGTTTCAAAAATTAATTGCCACACAATACAAGCACCTACGTTTCTGAAATTTTACACACATGGGTCCCAAGGTACCGCCTACAATGTGGCAAAGTTTCATGTGTGTAACTTTACAAATGACAAAGTTATAGGCATTCCTGGGTATTTATTAAAAAATTAATTGCCACACAAGGCAAGCACCTATGTTTCTGAAATTTCACACACATAGGTCCCAAGGTACCACCTACAATGTGGCAAAGTTTCATGTGTGTAACTTTAAAAATGACAAAGTTATAGGTGTTTCTTTCCTCATTGTTTCAAAAATTAATTGCCACACAAGGCAAGCTCCAATGTTTCTGAAATTTCACACACATATCAAGGCAAGTGGTACCTGTAATGTGCCCAAGTTTCCTGTTTGTATCTTCAAAAATAAAAAAATGGGAGGCGTAAATGTATTTACCCCACTACTACCCATTTTTCTAAAATTAATTGCCACACAAGGCAAGCACCTAAGTTTCTGAAATTTCTCACAGATAGGTCCCAAGGTACCACCTACAATGTGGCAAAGTTTCATGTTTGTAACTTTAAAAATGACAAAGTTATAGGCATTTCTGGGTATTTATTAAACAATTAATTGCCACAAAACGCATGCACCAATCTTTCTGAAATTTCTCACAGATAACTATCCCTAACCAGTGTATAATGTGCCCAAGTTTCATCCTTCTATCTTTAAAAATGAAAAAGTTATAGGCGTTTTTGTAAAACAATACTTGGCTATGGGAAAAAGCATTCAAAATGGCGTCCGATCCGGATCGGACCTCGTCGGATCGGATCGGATCGGAGGTTGATCGGATCGGATCGGATCGGATTTTCCCGATTTTGGGGCGGATCGGATTCGGATCGTGGATCGGATCCGATCCGATGCACACCCCTACTTTTCATGAAACGTCTTGTTGCCAATTGCAAACCAAATGGAAGGGACTCTTCGGAAAAGAGGCAAAATATGTCTGCTTGTTGTCCAAGCCTGTTCAATTTCTGTCACGTAAATATACTGTATGTTAGACTGATGGTTTTCACGTTGGTTTGTGCAATACACTAATACTGGGATTTTTAAAAAACAAAATGTTGAAGTCAACTGAAAGATAATATGATTCAAAATGTATCACCAAATAAATTGGTGTTTATTTTTTAAATGCTTTGTTAATTGCAAATGTATTCAGTTGGTTCTGTGAAATGCTGACTGTCCATAAATTAAAGATTGTGTTTACAACCATGGTTCCTTGCAGTTCAGCCAATGGCTGTGTGATGCAGGGCCCCTTTATTTTCATCTAGTTCCAAAGCTTCACTACCAATTTGCTTGATTGTGCGCAGCTAGAACCTAAGCTATATTTTAGTTTTCACAGGATGCTCCCAGAAGTCCATTTATTTCATTGTTATAGTAATTTATTATTTATATATCACAATTTTTCCACTACGGAACCCAAAGCAGCTTTCATAATGCTCCTCTCCATTTTATCCTCTCAACATCCCTGAGAGATAAGTTAGGTTGAGAGTCAGTGATTGACTCAAAGGCACCCAGTGAACCTCCTGGCTGGGTCCAGTTCAACACTCTAACCACTACACCACAATGCCACTGTCTTTAGGTGGCAGATAGCCTCTCTACAGGTGGTGGGGTGGTAGAGATGACCTGTGATGCTGCAGTGCCTTTCCCTATTCCTTGTTTACAATGTATTTACAATGTAGCTAGTGTAGATTGCAGCAGCTCGGCTGTTGTCGAGAGCTACCCATTTTCAGTATGCAACTCCTTTGCTGAGAGAACTGCCAGGTTTAAGGTTTTGGTACTAGTGTACCAAAATCTGAGATAGCGCCTTCTCCCTTACCATCCTGCCTGGTCACTGACGTCATCAGAGGACAAGCTCCTGGTGGTACCACATGGAGCTATTGCCTGGCTGGAGTCCATCCAGACAAGAGCTTTCAGTGTGGTACCTCCCTTCCTATGGAACTCCCTGCCTCTGGAGGTCAGGCAGGTGCCAATTCTGTGTTGTTTCTGGCACCACCTGAAAACTCTTCCAGGAATCCTTCCTTGGTTAACCAGCCTCAGTGTTATTGGTTTTTGTTTTAATAAAATATACGATATGTTATTCTTTTATTCTTTTTTGTTTGTTCATTTTATCTGTTATTGTTCATCATTCCAGAATCTGTCTAGATGTGGAGTGGTATGTTGTAAAATAAATAAATAAATTTCTATCCAGCCTTAGAGAAAACACTTGGCTTTCATCAAAAGAACAGGAATTGAAAGTAAATAGAGGCCAAGAAGTCACTTTTCCAAACCTTTTGACCAGTTAATGGCAGTATGGGCAAAAAGGCCACCCTGTCCTCAGCTTTTGTAGTGGCTGCCTTTACCCAAACAGATATTAACGTCCAGCCTTACCCAACTTGATGCCTTCAGAATTGGCCATGTTGACTTGGGATGATGGGAGCTGTAGTCCAAGATCAATCGGAGGACACCAGGTTGAAGCTGTTCTAGACAGGATGAACTGCTGTTGCTCACACCCCTCACACACCACACTGTTACCTGTGTCTGAACAAACAACCCCTGCATGTTCTGGCTGTGTACTTTCTTTGTTCTCTCTGGCATCAGCTTTAGTTGGAGAGCAGGAAAAATCAACGAATGCCAGCGAGACGAAGGAAGGAGCACAGCCAGAGCAAGGATTGTGTTGTTCCTATGGCAAACTGGAGTACTTGGAAACCAGAGAGACTCTTCACTACCGTGAGGTTGAATAAGGATGCCTCTCCCCTTGCCTGGAGTATGGAGCAGAGAGAACAGGAAGAGAGATTACTAGGAGTAGCTGCTCTTTGTATCTTTGGGGAATGGCAGATAGTACTTTAGTATGCCAGAATATACTAGCATAAGAAAAAGTACAAATCAATAATAGTATCCTGAAAATTTACGGAGAGAATAGTCCTGGACTCGTGTAGATTTTGATTCATTTTTAATATACTTGAACACCTTTTTAAAATGTGTGCCATTTCCCCATGATTCCAGGACTATGAGAAATGATCTCAATAAATTGTATAATATGTCCATTACTTTAAATGCATGCTAATGAAATTCAGTCAAAGACATGCAAGACCTCTAGGTGAAGTTGATGCGCTTTAGAAGATGTTGAATCAATATTACACAAATTAAAGTAATGGTTCCCCAATTAGAGACAGAGATTAAGTACATTGTGCTTAATGAGAACTGCAAATCCAATTTATAGCAAAACAGTGAAATTTTACATGGTGCACAGGTTGATTCTGTTCTTATCCTTTTAATAAGCCATTTCTAGACCAGATCCTCTCTATGTAAATTACACCTCCTTTGATCTTACTCTGTTTACAGCTAAGCTTCCTAATAAAATGTCCATAATCAAGATTTTTCACATTGTCATTTCCTGGTCCCTTTTTAGTCCCAAACCTCATCATTTTGTACTGATCAATCCCCCATCCCACGAATCTGGTTTAGTAACCTGGAAAAGCAAGATCGCCGCTCTCTTGATTCATATCCCCTTGTTACCTGCTGCTTCTCGTTTTTCACTGCTCAATCCCAGCAGTTCATTCCCTCAAGAATGCCTGTCCATAGCTTCTTGTTCTACTTCATTCATGATAGACAATGGTGACCGCCTTCCCTCAAACCTCTGGAAGAGAAGTTGGGGGTGGGTGGGGGGTAGGGTGTCCATATTTGGGAAACCAAAAGAGAGGACATCCGGGGGTGGGGTGGCAAAGTGCCCTTTCCAGGGCCTCTGGAAAGCATGTCATTCCCCACCCCCACCCCCGCAGCCATGCTATTGACAGCTGCCATTAGCATGTCATTCCTGCACTCCACTGCTCTAGTAGGGGCCTCCAGTCATTCCAGGACATTATAGAAAATTACAGAAAATCCCCCCAACACCCAAGCTAAAATGAAAACCAGGACAAATTGGGGAAATCCTGGCAGTTGGTCACCCTAGCCGGGGGGGGGGGGGGAGAAGAGACATCTCACTGTTCATGGCATTTGAATTGCCCATAAGAGCTGGGATCTGGGAGAAGATGGCCTTATACTGTGCTTTTCCTGGATCTTTTCACTTTTGTCTGCAAAGGTCCCTTAACATTAGCCCTGGTTAGACTCTTCTCCCCAGCACACGCCCACTGGAAGCTCTGCAATTCTGCCATTGATGAATTTGCTGTACTCACTGCAGCAAACATAATTGCTGCTGGATCAAGTGTGGAGCTGCTTTTGCTACTTCCTCACATGAATGCCTGTGTGTGTATGAGAAAGGCAGGTGGGGGCAAGGAAGCGTAAGAAGAGGAGGAAGTAGAAGTAGAAGTGGTATTACAAGCAAAACAGAGTAAGTCCCTGAATCATGGTTTGTTGCTTCTTTAAACTTGGTTCAGTGAATACAATTCAAGGAAGCAGTTCCTTGCTCATATCTCTGGCAGGATCACACATCTTTTCAAAGACAAGTAAGCATCCTGGCTTGGACCCAAATTAGTTATGTACAACTGAGATGGCAGAAATGGACTACCGCACACCCACCCTACAGTAGCCCCTGCAGCCTCCTGAAAATGCGGCATAGAAGTTTGGGGGACCCTATTGAAGGGGATGATCTGTGCTGTGGTAGGAAGGGGAGTGAAATCCCTGAAAATTGGGTGGAGGTGGCTTTCAAGACTGGAGCCCTTCTGTTCCTGGAAGGTAGACCCTGGATCCAATCTCCTGTTTTGTTTTGTTTTGTTTTTTTGTTTTGTTTTTTTAAAAAAAACAATCAGGTATTTGACTGAATACATTATTGTTTGCAAATGATCCATGTTCTGCTTGCTTTGTGTCATCTTATTAGGCCTTGCCATGGGCTAAGTACCTCTGAGAATGTACAGAATTCCTTGACTTCAATCAAGGAAAAGACATTTTTCAAAGATGTGCCTAGGAGCAAAGAACCCCTGATAGGGATGCCAAAGAAACCCATGACAGATTCAAAAGTATTCAGATTTCTATGAATCCAACCTGCAGATTCTGCAGCAGATCAGCTTTTTCCAAGTCATGTGGATTTATGCACCTTTGCGCTAATGTGCTTTTCTACTAGTCCAGATTACCGCAGATGTGCTTTAGCACAAATGGAATGAAATTCTCATACATACACCCCTAAAAAATTTTTTAAAAAATTAAAAATCTGATTCTATCAATGAACAGACCACAGAATGAAAGACAATCTGCAAAGACAGATGGAATGGCTTAGAAGGAGAAAATCTGTACATCCCTATTCCCTAACCATTGGCCATTCTGGCTTGGGGCGCTGGAAGCTGTAGTCCACACCATTTGGGGGGGGGGTACTGGGGAAATTGCATGAGCCAATGTTGATTAATCACTCTGCTACTCAGGGCTGCACTGTGAACGGAGAATGCATTGGAAGAGAAGTCTGTAAACATGAGATGACTATTTTTATACAGTTCTGCTGGAAAAGAATTAAGATTACCCCCCATGAGGGGAACATTAACAAGAAAGGTATTTGAGTAGGTGATAGCCCTCTGTTATGTTTCCACAGTTTTATGCCTTTATCAGTATCCCTTGAATAAACATTATATTTGATATTAGCCCATTAAGAAACGATCAATAAACACTGTAGTGCTTTACCCAGCCAGTGTTGGTTTCAAGTGTTGCTATCCGCATTGCAGGCTCCCTATGTATCACAACTAAGAAAGATAGATAAATGGACAATAAGCAGGCAGCATGGTATTCCTGTACTGTGCAAATTTTCCAGTATGAAAATAATAATAATAGGCAGATGTTTGTTTACAGTAGAGGAAAAAAGATGCTGGGATATATTTTGGTTTTTTTTTATGATTATGCTTACTAAAACTCTGATTTTGTGTTCAGTTCATCTGCATATTGTGCTCATGGGGACAATTTCATTCAAAATTGGGGGCCCAGTATCCCATGACCACCTGGCTTTGATTCAATTTCTGTTTGGTTTCCAAGACTGAAGAAATTGTTTGTTTGTTTATTTGCACGAACCAAACAAAAAAAAAAAACGGAGACTGAGGGGTATGAAATAGAACTGACACCCTGTGTTTTGTCTATTCACCCTGAAGCCCAATATGCATTTGCTTTTATAATAAACAGCATCCTTTATTCTACCCCTTTGCCTTTGGCTTTTTTGGCATCCATGTTTATTTACACATGCATATCCTGGTTTCCCCTCCCCCCCCCCAAAAAAGGGGGGAAGAGTTTCTCAAGGTGACTGACAGTATAAAAAGTAACAATATCAATCAACAACATGTATTTGTGACAAGCTGAAGGAGAACCGGAGAGAAAAGGGCTATTAGTCTTTGCAAAATTACAGAAGTTTTGTTGATTATGTCCACTAAGATAGGGTACTTAACCCTTTCCCCTTGGGCAGGACCTCAGGCAGAGGGGGAGTGGGGGCATCAAGCAAAGATCAGTATTATGGGCTATTGCCAAGGTCCACACTCCCCTGGTGTCCCACTGCCAATCCTGGAGCTGCCTGCCTCTCTTTCTCCTTGCTGTTACCACCTGCCTTCTTCAAACACACAAGCAGAGAGAGGACTGGAGGGAGGGAGCAGGAACCTCTTCACACCTCGTCCCTCATCACAGAGGCTTTCTGAGAAGAGGCACCTCTTGGGCCCTGAGGGAAGTGAATGTCCAGGAGCAACACTGGTAAGGAGGAGATGTGTTCCCTCAAAGAGCCCCCCACCCCCACTGAGAATACCTTGGCCAAGCCCCCAACCACCCTAACCCCAACCTTAAGATAGAGGGTAACACATCTTTTTTTATTTGCAGGTGGGAAAACACCCGATTTTGTTTGGGAAAATAACCTGAGTAGAAAGGGTTCCGCACATTGATGCATAAATGCAGACACACACGCTCATGTACCCATTCCTCATTGGATGCTTGTGGCTCCAATTTCGGTGCGGCTGTGATTCCATTTGGGGTTTCAGTCAAAATCAGCTAGAACTCTAAAGGAGCTATCCAAGGTGATGAACCCTGTTTGAGGATGGGCTCCAGCACCTTGGATAGCTCCTTTAGGGTTCTGGCTGGTTCTGACTGAAGCCCCAAGTGAAATCACAGCCCCACCAAAATCAAAGCCACCAGCCTCGACTGCCATTGCTGCTCTTATCTGATTGGCCTGGGCACATTTTAGGTAAAGTGGAAAGAAAGCATTGGGAGCTGTTCCTGTGAGATATGTCCTGACATCTCATTCTGCTCTCAGGAAACTTGGGAAATTGTCTGTGTTCTGATCTCTAATTGTAAACTCTCAATACAATCACCAAACTACAGTTCTTTGGCAACGGCAATTACAGTTAAAGGGGCATCAGTTAATACAAAATGCCATTAGGGCATGAAAGAGTGAGTGTTGTGTTATGCCAGAATTGGATGGTGGAGACCTGAGTTCAAATCCCTGCTGATCCATGAAGCTCACTGAGTGACCTGCCTCAGGCCAAGAATTTTTCTATCAGCCTAACCTACCACTCAGATTTGTTTTGAGATACTATGTGCATAAGAATTGCCATCTATAGGGCAATGAGAGCCAATGTGATATAGTTAGGGTGACCATATAAAAAGGAGGACAGGGCTCCTGTATCTTTTAACAGTTGTAGGTGTCATTTGTATGCATGCAGCACCTGGTGAAATTCCCTCTTCATCACAAGAGTTGAAGCTGCAGGAGCTATACTGGAGTGACCAGATACAAAAGAGGGCAGGGCTACTGCAGCTTTTACAGCTGTGATGAAGAGGGAATTTCATCAGGTGCTACATGCATACAAATGGCACCTACTGAAATTCTCTTTTCTATACAACTGTTAAAGATACAGGAGCCCTGTCCTCCTTTCCATATGGTCACCCTAAGTGTAGGGGTTGGAGTGTTGGACTGGGAGAACATGAAGCTCACTGGGAGATGTTGGGCCAGTCACTGTTTCTCAGCCTAACCTACCTCACAGGTTCTTTTGAGAAGATAAAATGAAAAAGAAGAGCATCATGAATACCACTTTTGGCACCTTGAAAGAAAAAGTAGGATATAAATATTTCAAATAAGTAAATAAAAATGTGTGTCATTTAGGTTTGGCCCACTCCCTGCCTCTTTGGCAAGTATTCCTCATGATGAATAGGGAACTACAAAAGAAATATTCAGGAAACAGATTATGTGTGTGTTTTTTTAAAAAAAAAAATCGCAATGGAAGCAGCTCAGAGAGATCCCCCCCACCGCCCTGTAATGGCAAGGTGGTCCAAAGTTTTGTAGGAACAGATCCATCAAGTGCACAGAGCTGGATTCAGATTTAGGCACAATCCTATGCATGTTGAGACAGAAAAAGTCCTACAACTCCCAGCATTTATGGCTGGCTGGGGAATGCTGGGAGTTGGACTTTTTTCTGTCTAAATGTGCATAGGATTGTGCCCTTAGAGTAGGCCAATTGAAATTAATGGGACCTAGGTTAGTCATAGCTAAGCCACATCTCAATGATTTCAGTGAGTCTACTCTAAGTGTGACTAAACCTGGATGCAACCCACAATGCTTAGAAGCCAAGCAGTTTAATGAAGAGCAGAGGAAGGCTGAACTACATGTTACATATGACCCAGGAATGCTACCAAAAAGGAAATTGCCTCATCAACGTCCCTTCCATAGTGTGTAATAAGACTTAATTCCTCACTACACTGTCACATATGTTTCCTATACCCCTCATTCTACATCAGAGTGAACGAAGAAGACTCCAGATATGCATAGACCCAAAGAAAGGCACTGTATGGAGCTATGGCATTAGAGGTGGCCAGTTTTCTGTCAAATAAATATACTAAAAATGGAGGAATAATCAATCCCAGTTGTCAATTTGCCTGTGCAGGTAGATAATGATAATGAAGCTGAATTTAAAAATAATAAGAAATGCCCAGCTTGTTTAAACCTTGTAATGCCACCAGGAAGCTGTCGGGTACTGTGTACTTTCCATCACTGTGCAATATTTCTTCTTAGTGAAATATTTTTGTTGCTGTCCATTCATGGGTAAAACAGCAGATTATTATTCTAAGTGGACAATTTAACCTGCAAACATTGCAGCTTAATTAAAGGCTGTTGCTCCTTCCAAGCAAAACAGTCAGCCTTGGAGTTGCCCAGATATTCCACCTAGAAATGGACAATGCTGTCAATTTCAGTTTCTCTCCATACTATTTGTTTCCATTTTTAAAAATGTTTCCATAAATGTTTGTATGCATTTTTGTGGGCGTTTCTCCTAATATGTGCATTTATGTGCACAATGGTGCCTAACATCTGCATTTTTGGCCATTTTCTTAATATGATACATTTGCACACATTATTTTCATGAAGATATCCTTTTTTATTCAGTCTATTCACACACACACACACACACACAATATGCATTTTTGTGTTCATTTTTTGATTGGCGAATTCCATTGCAGGGTTCAGAGAAGTGTGAATTTCAAAGGACAGTTGAGTTTCACTTCATGTATTGGTACGAAAGAGTGAAATTAGGTAAGTCCATATTAAAATGAAAACTGGATGAATTTCTCCTCTCTCCCCGTTCCTTCTTCAGCAAATTCCCCACTTGGGAAAACAAATTAGCATGCTGATTGTATACATACTGATTGATGCCACTGTGATGCACTACAATAAGGTGCATTCATGGACAATATGGAAGGGGAGGGGGGAATAACCACTAGTTTAATAATAATAATAATAATAATAATAATAATAATAATAATATAATAGCAAAAACTTTATTTCTTACCTGCCTCTCCCTCTGGATCGAGGCAGGGAACAACACTGGATACAAAAAATACTACAAAATACATAACACTGATTAAAAACATATAACACTAATATGTTATTAAAATAACAAACATCTTAAAATTCAACTGGGTAGGCCTGCCAGAAGTTTGATCCAGTTCCCGTGAAATTCATGGCAGCAATATTCTGTGTATTCCTATGGGGGATTATGGGTGGGAGAATCTGTGGCTGAAACGTGAAGCTTTGTGCTACCCAGGACAGCAAGTGTGTTTGTGTGCGTATGGGGGGGGGGGTCCTTCTCTCCCACATTTCTTTTTCTTTTTTTTAAATCCCTTCCATTGACACCAATGGGAGGGGAAATCTTGATTCCAGCTCCAGGGCTAGCATAGTTATTCTCCCTGGTTGGGAGCATGCCAGGGGAAAGGTACAACATTGGATCCTATGGATTCCAGGCCTTCCCTGATCCATCCCCTTTCCTGGTATGTCTCTCCTCATCTGGCAAAACATCACCCCCAGTTAATCTATGCCAGCAGAGCTTTGGGCCTTTTTACCTCAAAGGAACCTGAAGGAGTGTACATGAACCTCCTCCTCTCCATTTTGCCTTCACAACAACCCTATAAACTAGGTTAGGCTGAGAGTCTGTAACTGGTCCAAAGTCACCTAATGAGCTTCATAACACTGATCTCCCATGTTCCAGCCCAACACTCTAACCACTACACCACACTGGTTCTCTATGGTAAAGGTATCTGTTATCTTACATTCTAAAAGAGTCTGTGAATTCAAAGATGAGATTCTAAGGGTGATTCCAGATGAGGTGTCATCACATCATCATCATCATCTCTTTCTCTCATGTGTCGGTTATTCTAGACGAGCATGACGGGCTTTGCTAAGTCATGCTGTCTTTTACAGATTCAGGAATTTCCTGACAATTGAGCATGTTTTAATTATAACTGCTTTCTGGATGTTGGTGTGGATGTATGTTGGTAGGCCCAGTTTCTGAAGGTTTTCATTGTTGTTGTTGTTGTTATTATTATTATTATTATTATTATTATTCATCCAATCAACCCACTTGATTTATGGAATTTTATGGGGTATGTGTGTGGTCCACACATCATCATCTTCCATTTGTATCCCTCCCTTTTTTTCTCACAGAAAATCTATTAAGGATGGAAAGACAGCTTTTGTGGCCGTGTGCCTAGAAACATCCTAAAAGAGTCTTGGCTACTGCAATGTAAGAGAAACAACCCAGTCTCTTTCTCTCCTTTCCCCTTCCCTGTCTTATTTTGCATCAGTGGAGCAGCAGCTGAAGAAATCTAGAGGAGAAACCAGAATTTGGAATGACTGCTACCTTTGAGAAACCAAAACAGCTCCAGATTTGCACACCGCATAATCAAGCACTCCCCTTCCCTCTCTCCCATATGTTCCTCACCAGGCACAGAGCTGTAATCGCAATGACATTACATGCACATCTGTCGTTTCAGGATGTTGGCCAATCATCCTGGTAAATGAATAATTTATGCTGCAAACAGCAGCATCAAAACAGCATATTACATGTAAGGAATATGGAACATACATCTGGCCAGGTAAGAATATTTTGGGGTTGCTTTTGCCAGATTACATTAAACCTAGTTTTGGTGTTCGTTGTTATTATAATAATGGAGATCTTGGGGATTAAAGTTATCTATTATAACTATGTTTGTCAGAACTTCTAGTTCAAGAAATGCTACTAGTCTAGAGAAGGGAAACGGTGACACTGGCTGCAATCCTTTAACATCTTTCCTGGAACTAGGGTTAAACCCCATTGAACTTAATGGGACTTACTTCTGAGTAAACATATTTGAGATTGCCCTGTTTTTCATTTTAGCACCCTTTTCCATGGTATGGATTTATATTACTTATTTCAAAGTCTAGATCTCCTTGATCTTCCAGATCACCCCAGACCATTTTATTGCATTATAGTGGGCTAGTTTACATTTGCTTGTATATCATTTCATTTTTCTACCCCTGATTATTCTACTCTTGACTGCTTGTTGAATGTGTAAACCAACTCCACTGAAAGATTATTAAGTTTGAGTTGTTGAGTAATATGAAAGTTTGATGTGCAAAATCAGCACTTGATGCTACAGTCAACAGCTGAACATGAATGCTTGAACCAGCGCGTACATATATGAAACTATTAAGATTTTGTTTTTCATCTGGATTTTACTGTTAGGTGCCTTTAGCAACATTTGAGGGGTGAGCGGGCAGAAAGGCAGGCTAGACATAAGCCAACTAACTAAATAACAAAGATTTTTTTCTGACAGTTCTGGATCATTCTTTTGAGAAAAACTAGAGCCACACTTTCTATTTTTATCTTGGACAGAAAGCGGAAACAGACTTTTGCGGAAGTACTGACACTCTACTGGACACCATCCAAAAGACGCTGATCCCTGGAACATTTCTTTTCATCCTGGTCATGGGGCTGTTCCTGAACATTCCCATTGTTTGGATCCTCTCTTTCCGTATGAAGCGCTGGAACAGGAGCACTGTTTTCCTCTGCAACTTGGTGTTTGCTGATATAACATGGATATTAACCCTTCCCTTCCTGATCTACTACCACTTAAACCAGCTACAGTGGACCTTTGGAGAGAACTTTTGCAAGACAATACGGACTGCCTATCACTTGTGCTATTACTGTAGCATCTACTTTGTCACCTGCCTGAGCTTGGACCGATACTTGGCCATTGTCCATCCACTCAGGTCCCTATGGGTATTAAACAAACAGCATGCCCTGTTGATTTCTTGTTGCATTTGGACAGTGACTGGATTGATTAGCCTCCCTGTGGCATATGTCGCAAGCACCCAGATGTGCTCAAGCAACAAAACCATTTGCTCGCTCTATATATTCTCCAGCTCTACCTATATAACCCTTCCTCTCTCTTTGAGTTGTTCTGTTGCTGGATGCTTGCTGCCTTTCATGGCTATTTGTTACTGCTATTGCAGCAGTGTCAGGAAACTCCGCAACATGGGCCTCCAGCGCTTTCAGAAAAGAGTAAAACTTACCAAGCTCATGTACTCAGCTTTGTTCAGTTTTGCTCTTCTGTACTTCCCTTATCACCTCTCAAGGAACACCTGCATCTTCTTAAGAGCTGTGTGGCCTGCTGCAACCCAGTCTATTCAGCATGCAGATACCCTGTTCCTTGTGGAGATGGCTATCTGCAGCCTGAATACCTGTATCAACCCTCTTTTTTGTTTCTTGGCTGGGGGAGACTTCCGAGAGGAGGTGTGCAAATTAATGTCCTCTTTTTGTATCTTCAAACACTGGAGGAATCAATGGCAATTTGCATGTGTTTATCCCATACCAACCATCTCCAAGCCAAGCCCCACCATGTTCACTAGTGCAAATTAGGGTGGACAAAACCTGACAATTTTGGTTTCTCTCACTCTCTCATTTTTCCAGTCTTCAGTTCATTTCATCCAAAAATTTGAGATCCATTTTTATTTTAAGTTTGCATGGAAATTTGTACATTTGTGTGTGTGTTCATTTCTCCTCATACATGCAATTTTGCCTCACATACATTTTTGCAAGCAATTTTACCGATACAATGCATTTTAACTAGGGGTGTGCACGGACCCCCCGGATCGGATCGGGACCCGGATCGGGACCTCCAATTTTGTCCCGGACCGGTTCGGACAAAATCGGAGGCCCCCCGGACCGGATCGAGTCCGATCCCGACCCAAAAATCGTACATTTTTGGATCGGCCGCCATTTTTTTCCCCATAGACTTGCATTGCAATGCAAGTCTATGAGGAAAAAATGGCGGCGGGTGGGTAAGGGGGGGCCTAACTCCCTCCCCCCCCGGGGCCGTCCGCTGTGGACGGCCCCGGCAGGTAAACCCCCTCCCCCGCGCTCCCTACCCCCCCTGGGGCCGCCCGCTTCCATCCGCTGGCGCCCGCGGGCGCCAGCGGATAGAAGCGGACGGCTCCGGGGGGGGGTAAGCCCCCTTCCCCGCCACTGCTTACCTTCTCGGCCCGTCCGGCGCCGGCGGCTACTACCAGCGGGCTCCGCGGCCTACTCTCGAGTAGCGCGCCGGGTGATGACATCACCCGGCGCGCCACCCTGGAGCAGGCCGCGGAGCCTGCTGGGAGTAGTAGGCGCCGGCGCCGGACGGGAGCCGCCGGGCCGGGCAGGTAAGGGCCCCCCTCCCCCCTCCCCCCTCCGCGCGCCCCCTCCTCCCCTCCACGCACCCCCTCCTTACCTTCCCGGCCCGGTGGCTCCCGGCCGGCGCCGGCGCCTACTACTACCAGCAGGCTCCGCGGCCTGCTCTAGAGTAGCGCGCCGGGTGATGACATCACCCGGCGCGCCACCCTAGAGCAGGCCGCGGAGCCTGCTAGTAGTAGTAGGCGCCGGCGCCGGACGGGAGCCACCGGGCCGAGAAGGTAAGTGCCCCCCTCCTCCCCCCCCCGCTGTCCACTTTCATCGGCGGGCGCCCGCTGGCGCCCGCCAATGGAAGCGGCGGTGGGCGCCAGTGGGCGCCCGCCGATCCGCCGATCCGCCGAACCGGTTCGGAGCTTTTTCGGACCGGTTCGGATTGGATCGGCCGATCCAGCTGCGGGATCGGAAATCGGATAATTTATCCGATTTCCCACTGGACCGGACTCGGATCGTGGATCGGGTCCGATCCAGTGCACATCCCTAATTTTAACATTGTTTTATGAATACATAGATTTTCTGTGCATTTTCCTAATTACGTAAGTTTGTATGCATGTTTTTAAAATTGGAGAACTCCATTGCAAAATTCAGAGCAGTGCAAATATGGAAAGAAAAGTGAGTTTCGGTTTGCATATTGGTTCAAAAGTACGCAGTTAAAATGTGAACCAAATGTATTTCTCCCCCCATCCCTACATGCAATGAAATGAGACAAGACCATGCATTGCACTGAGTGTGTTTGATAGCCAGTAATTAAAGTGGTAGCAAAAATGCAGAAATCTCTCAATCTGTATGAGCCCTCACTACAAAAACCAAGAATATCCAATGTAAATTGAAAATCCAAGGCTTCTCTATTGCAATATAAATACCACGAAGCTCTTCTTCTTCTTCTTCTTCTTCTTCTTCTTCTTCTTCTTCTATTTACGTCCCGCTTTTTGCCCAACAGTCAAAACTGTTGTTGCTGCTGCTGCTGCTGTTGTTGTTGTTGTTGTTGTTGTTGTTGTTGTTGTTGTTTTAATTACAGTGTCTGAGTGATTATTGCACTAATGAACACCTGAAAATGCCACAAATCTCTATGTTTGCTCAGGTGATAGGGGAAAGAGGCTATTGTTGTCTAATTTCCTAACGTGAAAAGCCAGATTCCTTGCCTGGATTCCAGAAGGCTAAGTAGAAGGGGATGGAGAAGCAAGAGGTGGCACCTGTTGGGAACTCTGGCAACATCACCACCCTACCTGAAAATATATGACTGGGTTAGATATAGTAACATGGAAATAATGGCAAAAAAGTAAGGAAGTAGGTCTTTTCTGGTGGGCTGGGTAGACTGGCCATGTTGAAGAGTATGGGTCAGCAAAGGAGTGGGAAGGGAGGAACCTACCAAGAGGCAAATCCTCTACTGCTATATTATGATATGTGATATGTGAAGTGTAATTTGTGTTTATTGTGATATGCCCAATACATTTCAGCATATAGTCTTCCTCAACATCAGTCAATCAATCACTCAATCTTTTTTTTAAATACCCTGCACTTCCTTGTACCAATGAAAGAAAACTACAAAAGTTCTATGAGTCTAAGAAATGGGTGGGGACCCTGCAACCCTCCAGATGTTGATGGATTACAATTTCCATCATTGCTGGCCAGCAGCCATGATATCTGAGGCTGATGGGAGTTGAACAACATCTGGAGGGCCATAGCTTCTCCAACCCTGCCCTTCTGTAGCTTATCTCATTGGAATAATATATGCCTAGGGTTTGAGAAGACAGTGTTTTCGGTTGCAGACATACCACATTTTGTAATATACTTCCATATATATATATATATATATATATATATATATATATATATATTTAAAATGTGCTACTCTTTAGACAAGCATTTGCCCTGCTCCTACGCAACTGGATACCCTTTATATTTACCAGATAAGTCTGCTAGGGTTCAAAGCATTTCGAATTGAAAGTTTAAATTCTTCAAACATTTTCTTGTTGAAAAAGACACTGTACCACTTTGGCTTGTGCTTGAGTTATCTACACCAGAGATGGTCAATTATTTCACCCTGTGGAGCATATGGACCATGCCCAGCCAAGCTTTTCAGGGATTGGAGCTCCCAGACATGATGTCACTTCCACCCCAATGTTGCCCAGGGCTTTCTCTCCTTTTGTGCATGGGGGATGGGGAATGAAACTACTGAATCAGAGGGGATGTGAAAAATACTGACCACTTCCAATCTGACTCAGAGAGGACCGGGCCCCAGCCATTGGGTACTTTCAGATGGAGAGTTTCTAGTTTTAGCAATCAGAAGGCATTGTGCAGCAATTACAACTTTTCCTTAATTTATTTTCTGCAGTAAGAAAAAAAAGCAGAAGAAGCATTCAGAAAACTCAAGAGAGTTACATATGAAAGACAATGTTGTCTGAATCCCCTCTAAAATTCTGGAAATGAGGCAGGGGAATGGTGCTATAAAAACCTCATCTGGAAGACTGAATCAGGACTGCGCACCTCCAAATCTACTAATAGTCCTGACTCCTAACTTGCCAATTATTTTCTGGCAAAGAAGCGCTAACACTCAGATGGCACTCCCCCACTTTCAAGCACTTTACCATGTGCTTCAGTATAGGAAAAAAGCCACATGTTCAAAGGGATGTGTGTGTGCTTGCCATTGAAATGCATGGGAAAGTCTATTTGTGAGGCTCTGGAAAAGGATGGTGGCAATGTCTGAACTCCCATGCTCATTTTCCTGTGTTAATCAAATTTCCCTTTGAATTTAGGTCTGTAGAAAAATCATGGAGCTGGATCCAGATTTAGTCATACTTAGAGCAGATTGACTGAAATCATTGGAATATAATGGATCCTTGGTTGACAGCTGGTTGTCCACTGAGTGAACGGAGTGCTGGACTAGATGGACCCATGGACTGATCCAACATGGCTCTTCTTATGTTGTAACATTCTTAATGGGTTTATTCTAAATATGACTATGCCTGGATCCAACCCAGGGTGTTGTAAGGTGAGCTCCAATACATTATGAAGAGAGCACATCTATTTTGGCATAATGTTTCATAATGAGTAGTACAATCCATCTTATGCCTGAGCAGAAGGAGCAGGCTCACTTTTTCTGCATGTAATATGGATGTTAATCATCCACATATTGCCATAAGTCAGAAATAACCCTCCTGAGGTCAGTGAAAATGCATACTGTGAAACAGTAATCAAAGGTGGATGTTTGCCAATATTAAATCTTTTGTTTGTTTTTTTAAAAAAACCCAAGGAAATGTTTCCTGCCTCTCAACCCCCTATTTGGCAATAACAACAGATTCATTGAGGAAAGCTTGTCACATTTGTCGGGGGGATGAATGAAATACTTCAGTCAGGCAGGGCATCATTTTGGATTTCAGAATGGAAAGGCTAAGAACTCCATCACACCAGTAATTTAGTGCACTCTTGCCATGCCTGGTGTGCGGATTTGCAGCACGGTACTCACATGATGCTGTGCCTGTCCTGCTGACACTCCGCCTCTTCCCCAGCCTTTTCTGTTTTTTTCCTAGAACGCTAGAAGTCTGGATTATTTTCCCTAAACTCATTTAATGCACCCATAAGCCTCCATGTAGTTTTAAAGGAATTGCGGGCATGTGCTGTGATGGAAGTCTTGTTGTTGGCTTGAATGGATTGCAGCAGATCCTGGCAGGGAAAACAATCTCTCCCAGCAGCCAGCTCCAAGCCTCAATATAAAACCCCAACCTTGCATCCCAGGCTCCAAAGCATTTTTTAAAAATCATACAACACCTGAATTTCTGTAGAGACAGGATTGTACTCCCTCAATGCCCCCAAAGAGCCAGACTAAAGGGTCATTCCATTTTTGTATGGCAGAAAGGTGGTCTGGTTGAGGTGCTCACCTTACAGGACCTGACTGGAGCGAGAAAGAGAAAGGGAGGGGTGGAGTGGAGTGGAGTGGAGTGGAAAAGCTTATGAGCCAAAGAGCGAAGGTGCGAAAGAGCAGCTATTCAGGTGAAAGGTATCATAAACTTGATATGCTTATGCATCAGAGGCAAAAAATGCAGAGGCAAACCAGGAGGAAAAATTAGGTGTGATGGAGCACTAAGAGACTTCAGTGCAGGGGCAGAGAGAGAGAGAGCCAAATTCTCAGCATAGTTTGAACTGGCTCTTGGAAATATTCAAGATTGAATTGCAAAAAAGAACAATGGATTGTAAGTGGATTTGTTTTGATTACCAGTTTTTACACCTCTTGATATAACTTAGAATATAACCAACACAAATCATATAGCCACCCTTCTCTGTCTACAAACTTATGCTTTTGGTATGCATGCCTAACATGTGGTGCCCCTGAGAACTGACTAAATGTAGTCTGAAATATTATGGGATACCCTTTGATTTTCTTTAATGGTATCCCTTTTGAGGCTTTCCCCAATTCTAATAATCTCTAATTGCAGGTCTGTTCGGATAGGAATAATCACATGTGAACTAAGATATAGGGTAGGGGATATGGTCCCGTGCTAAATATCCTTCTAGTGCCTATGAACCTTGTACTAACCTGGCACAGGGCAAAAACAGAAGTACTTTAAATCTTCATCTAGCAGCTACAGCCTTTTTTCATTTTTACTCTAGAGTAGGTGCAGGTGTGTGTGTCTGAATCTTGAATCCCTCCCTCCACACACACACATATTCTAGGATTCCCTGCATCTACTCTAAGGTAAAGATGAAAAGACACAGCTGCTAAATATGGATTTAAAACAAGGTCTGTTTCAGCCCACAATGGATGGATAATTGAAGGCTCAGGATATTGCAAGAGAGGCTCCTCTGACATAGCCATTCTTTCTGCCTGTGGCACAGTGATCTTTACAAGGTCATCCGCCTTAAGGGATGAAAAGTGACCTGTACTCTGTTTAACGAATGGCCTAATTCCCAAAGATACAGTAGGAGTGGTGATGGGGACTGACAAAATCCCTTCATTACTTACAGCAGTTGTTCTCAACCTGGTGCTCCCCCTGCCCCCAAGATGTGTTTGACTACAACTTCCACCATCCTCAGGGAACTCATCCAATGGCCTACTGCCTGAGGATGATGGTGGGCACCAGGTTGGAGAAGGGTGACTAGAAAGAGCATCCTGTGATGTTCCTTTTAAAACTCCTAAGAAAGGTAAGCACAGGGAACCTAAAGCCAACCCATGTTCTGCAGCACTGAAATGATCCTTTTCAAAAGCATTTTTTCCCCTATCAACTTGAATCAGAATGGTGAGGGAAAATGTGGGAGAAATTTTCTGCACAGCACTCATGTGTGCATTCATACATCCTATTCTTACCACCTTCAAATATTTGTTACCCTTTACCTTCTTTACTTTTCAGTTATTTATTTATTTAATTACAGTTCTGTACCACCCATTAGCTGAAGCTCCCTGAGTGGTTTTAATCGCTGGAGGCTGATAACTCTGATTTGGGTGGGATTGTGAATCTGCTCTGGGTTGTAGTCAGAACCAGTCAAAACTCTAAAGGAGCTTTTCAAGGTGATGAACTTGTTTAGGGAATAGGGTTTGGCACCTTGGATCATTCTTTTAGATTTCTGACTGAAACCCAAAACGGATTCACAGCCCCACTGACATTGGAGCCAACAGCCTCCATTGGTTTTTTAATACAATTTTCCAAAGGTCACCTTGCTAGAATGAATGCATTGAAAGGCAGATTATTTATAAATAAAATGAATCCCCGGAAACATCAAGACACACATGGGAGTCATTGACAGGGGCAGCTTGGATCACAAATTTCAGGTTGATATAATACTAGCAATTCTAATTGCAATAATAATTATGGAATAACAATCCCACAGATCTGAAGAGCATCAGATTGGGGAAGATTGTTTTAGGAGAAGGAGAAGGAACAGGGTGTTGGTTGTTCCCAAACCATCTCCCAATTCACAATGCTGGTGCCAGGCTGGCCTTGGCAGAGAGAACATTTCATAATTGAGGTAGTCATCACCAAGAGGCACTCTCCCTTGTTGCTACCTTCAGAACCTCCCTTGGATGAAGTACCTGGAGGAGGGCCTTAGATGATGAATGCAGTGTAAAGATTGGTTCATGCTGAGAGAGGCACTCCATCATGTATTGCAGCCCCGAGCTGTGTAAGGCTTTATAGGTCAAAACCGGCACCTTGAATCAGGCTCAGCAACATATAGGCAACCAGTGCAAGCAAGCCAGAATAGGTTTTATATGCTGAGCCTGTCTTGTCCCTGGTATCAATCTGGCCAATTCAGAGCACTTGAGTGACCTTGGTCACAGTCCCTCTACATTGATAGTAGTGCTACTTTATGTCAGGCCGGTGAATGGGAAAACTGCCACCCAGGGATATAAATTTAATAAATGAACGAATACATGCATACAATTTCCTCCTTTCTATTTAGAACAGACTAACACCGGCCAGGAGTAGGTTCAGCTGAACTTTAGATGGGACAGCAACCGTAGTTCTTGAAAGGCTACATAGCAGCTTGTTTCTCAACCTCCACTGCAAAGATGGCCAAATAACTATCTGATGCATTGTTGTTGTTGTTGTTGTTGTTGTTGTTAGCATAGGCTTCAGCCATTTATTTTTCAAATAAATCATACCAATATACCATCCCCCAAAACAAGCCTAGCTGTGGCTATGGATTATGGCATACTAAAGACCTAACAGAGCAATCCTAAACCCTGCGGCAGCCATCTCAGAGGGATTGAGGTGGCCCTCCACCTGCGAAGATGAGGTCCCCTGGCATAAAGCCAGCGGCACGAGTTACACACATAGAAAGCTCCTATTATATTATTATTATTATTATTATTATTATTATTATTATTATTATTATTATTTCCTGCCTTTTTCCCAATACTGGGACTCAAGGTGGCTTGAGTGTAATGGGTGTAACACCACTGCTGGTGGCGTCCCTGCCAGGAGTAGGCAGGGGTTTGCTCCAAAAAGGATAGAATGGGATGGGGTTCCTTGAGAACTACTGGATCCAAACCCCTTCCATTCCCACACGAGGCCCCGGGATTGGGCCCTTTATCTTCACTGAAATTGTAGGTCTTTCCCCTCAAACTGATTTCATTGGGATATTTTATTTTTAAAATGTTTTATTTGCAAATATAACAATAAAACCAAAACCCTAAAAGGGGTGAGGACAGAAGAAGACAAAGAAGACGAAGAAGACGAAGATGAAGACGAAGACGAAGAAGTGTATTTCTGGGCCACGGCTGATCACATACACATGAGAGGCTTATACAGAAGTAAGTCTTCCAAATGGACCAATTTTGTGCTTCCATTTCCCCACATTTTAGTTATAATTCCAAGTATGAAAACCAAAAGCCTAAATACATCTACTCGTGATAATCATCCCATTGAAAACATAGGTTGATTCCCATTGATTATCACAACAAATTGTTTAGGAAAATAACCAACTGTTATTAAAACTTATCAAGATACCAATAGCTAAACCCAACAACTGGGTGAATTTGCTCCCTCTTTCTACTACCACCATGGAGAAGAAGATTGCTGTTATCCTAACAGATGCAAAAATTGGGTCATATCCCAGCTTAGTCATACGTAAAGTAGACCCATTGAAATCAATAGGATTGAAATTAGTTTTGAATACCTGAAGTCCCCTTAATTGCAATGGGTCTATTCTAAGAATGACTAAATCTGGATCCAAACCATTGTCTTGAATTATTAACATTTGTATGTGACTGTCAACATTGACCTGATTTCATCCATAAACTATATGCACAATCACATAAATTTTCATGACTTTCTTGGAGCCGTTTAAACATAGACAATATAGATCCCATAAATATTGGAAATCCCAAAGTAAATCCCTGACCAAAGGACATCCCTGACTCTTTGCTATTCCACATGCAGGATGTATGAGATTTCAAATATCGTAATTACTTCCAGCACCCCAGCATTCATATGGGCTGCATGTGAAAGCTCCCACATGGCCATGCAGCTATATATGCTGGGGACAATGCTGTAGTGCAGTATTCAATGCTGCTGTCAACAGGCTGGTGGTAAATACATTTCACTCATGGGAAGGACCATTAGTGCAAGAAGATACTAGGACTTGCTATTGGAACACAGGAAACTAAGCCAACACTATTATTTCCTGAATGGGAAAATTCAATGGGTTGCTCTTCTGAGCAGAAAGTTTCCTCCCAGATGGGAAGATTCTTCTCTCCCTTTCTCTCTTTAAAATCCATGAATTTGGTTGTTCTTTTTATCCCTCCTTTCTAGGTTCAGTAATTGAAATTAAACAAAACTAGTTATTTCTCTGAGATTGCTCATCGGATGTCAGAAAATGGAGTTTTAGGTGCCAGACATTAAGGGAAGAAAAAAGAAACTACCCTAGTCCCCTTCCAGATATAAGCCCCTTCTTCCCAAAACAGCAGAATTTGGGGGTGCCTTGTAACAGAGCTCTGCTGACTTGTCCCATTCCAAAAGCAGTCATTTCAGCTAATTTCCACTTGCACTAGCTAGCACTAGCTTCCTGTTGAGCTAGTGGTCATTCCCATGAGCGATTCATTTCACATTCACAAAAGTTTGTAGGTCCATTGCATGATGTTGTCAATGTTCAAGATGTCTTCCAAACTGTCTCCTGGAAATCACACTTTAAAAAACAATAACAGAGATACTGTGGTATTATTTGGGAAATCGTGGGATATCCCAAGTATGTCAACTGGCATTGCATTATAATTTTGCCAGTAGATAGCACTATCTCATTGAACTCATTGGAGCATTCTCAACAAGGGAAGTTTTCTATTAAAAATCATGTGGTCACATGTAAAGAACTGCATCATCATGGTGGAAAGACTGCATAGGACGAAAGCCCTGGTAAAGCTGTGGGATTTTTCCTTTGTATAGAGAAACTGACTAGCACAGTTGCAGCACTGGATACTGCCCCAGATATTTTAAACATTACCCTTCATGTGTAGGATTGCCACAGTAAACCTTTTCCCACCACCTGCAGAAGGGGACGGTAAAATGTAAACTTGCACCAGGATGGGTTAAACATACAACTTCTTTCCTAAAGAGGAGGAAGCGATCTTTGGATAACAAGTGATTGATTTATAGAAAAGGGAAGGAGGAGCTGGACGAAAGTAACACGGTCAGGTGAGTAATCATATTAGATCCCCTGGAATGTAATGCTTGGCAGCAGATGTGACGGTAACTATATGCGATTTATGGCATGCATTGGGAACGTGAACCCAAAAGTGCAGATAATTAATATTGTTGTCTTAAATACTATACATGCATAAAGTAGATCACATTTCTGCACACACGTGCGCGCGCACACACACACACACACACATATATATATATATATAAGCAGAACAAACAAGAGGAATATGATGGGTTACAACATTAATCTAAGGGATTGTCCCTGGGAACTAAATTTCAAAAAACATCAACTGCCTTCCTTCCAGCATCCCAGATTCTTTATATGGAAGAAGATCAAAAGACTGAAATCACTTGCTTCCCCACCCATTTTTCCTATTTCAAAATCCCAATAATACCCATTTCATAATATTTAGATGACCTATTCACCTTGTGTTCAGTACTCATCTCACCCCACCATTCAATCCCACCACCCCAGATTGGACAAAGAAGTAAATGGTCACATAGTGAATGGGTCTAGCAATTACCTGACACCCTGATCTCTTGTGCTCTTATACAAGGCATTGGTTTGCATGTTAGTGATGATCTAATTTAAAGGTATGACTTTTCTGAATCCTTTCATACATTTTCTCTAGGGATACAAGAGAAATACTCCAGGTAGCTATATAACAAAGTAGCAGAGAGAACCATTGTATTGCCCAGGCTCTGTCCAAGCCTTATAATAATCACTTCTTGTTCTTTTATATCTTGTGGAGAAGAAAGAACATTGGCTCATTTCTGTTTCCTCAAATTTATGAATTCCTTTCTCCTGAGAAAAATGTGTGCTGGCATTGACCCATGAAGTGTTCAACAAGAAACAAAAAGGGTATGTGTGGTGGGGGAGACCCTTTCCACACCACAGGGGAAAGATGAATAAGAAAACTTCTGCTTGATCTGACATTTTCAGAGCAATCCAATAATGTCTACTCAGAAGTAAATCCTATTGAATCCAATGATGCTTATTCCCAAATAGGCATGTATAGGATTGCAGCCTAAGGCTAAGAACAAAAGACAGAAAGAATAAATGCTTTTATGAATGATGATCAATGATGACTCCTTGTAATCAGATACTTCCCCACCCATATACATTCCAGAATCCAGAATTATTTGGGATAATTATTTGGGCATGTTTGAGTGCTTTCTCTGAGATCTACAAACAAAAAATCAAAAAGTGATGTATGTAGGAAGAGGTAGTGTATGCAGGAAATCCTGAATGTAAGCAGCAGCATCATAAACTCCAGATTTCTAGAGGTTCTCTCTCTCTCTCTCTCTCTCTCTCTCTCTCTCTCTCTTAAATACCTCTCTAATTTTAGATTGCATCATGCAGAAATCATATACTGGCAGGCTTAGAACAATTTGTAAGTTTTATCTGTTGTCCAAGACTTCATGTTTGTTGTCGTAGTTCTTATCGTTGAAAAACTTTAACTATAATAATGATGATTAATTCAAACAATGCAGCTCAAACAGCATAACTGAAATTTGAGGAAGGTCTGGAATAAGAATCTGATTACTAGTAGCATCTAGCAAGGGAGGCCAATATGTGTCTTGTCAGCTCGTTTGGTGAAGCTCCCACACCATTGGCGAATCCTATGCATATCTAGACAGAATGTTTAGACAGCATGCTGGGAGTTGTAGGCCTTTTTCTGTCTAAACATGCAGAGCATTTTGCTCTAAGTAACTTATCCTTGCCTACTTCTTTCTCTCCAATCTACATGTTGAAACCAAGAACTAATTCACATGCACATGTCCAACACTACGTGAGTTGTCCAACATTCCCTGCATTCCAGCTGAATGGATGAACAGCCTCCATTGAAAGGTGTGACTAAGGTCAGATAACAGAAAGGGTTCCACTCTTAAAGGTGGCCTAACTTTTTTTAAAAAAAATAAAAAATAATAACTAACAGCCAACAAAAGGACTTGCCCAACAGGGCCAATAGATGGAGAAACTAAAGCTTTCACCATCAATTTATCTTCATGTTTTATTTTCAGTGTCAATGTGCAAACCATCTTCCTGAAATTAGGAAGAGGATCAGCTTAAACCTTTCTGTTCATCAGACATCAATGGGAAAGAGCAGCCTTGGTTAGGACCCTAGAAATATATATTGCTCCTAAAAAGCTATGGATGAATAATGTTCCCCTGACGAAGCCTCTTGAACTCCCTACTGTTTATGAGCTCTGTCTCAATTGAGCATTACAAAGGAGTGGGTAAAACCAGAGCGATTACTGGGTCACTACTCTTTGGGGTATGATCATATCCACCAAAAAAGCCATTTCCTGGTGGAGTGAATAAAAAGCATATGTGGCTGAACCCATGGACAGGTAGTCCCCATGAATTCTCCAAGAATCTCTTTCCCTGAGATGCTGTGCCCTGCCTACATAGTTTTGCAACCTCCCATTTATATTTATATTTTTTAAATTGCTTCTCTCTTTTTAAAAGAGCACCCTGACATGTATATATTAGGCAGATTCCTCCTTGCTATCTCTGTCCCAGGGTGTGGGGGGGGGCATCACATGCTACATTTCTGCATATTAGGCTACTGTTACACCTGTAGTAGCGTAGCCAGTGGCAACTTTAAACCATGGACTTTAGCCAGCCACATCTAGGGGAAAATTCTTTCCAAGCCCTGGATCAGGTATTCACCAAAACTTGTGCAGTGCAATCCGATATGTGTCTACTCAGACCTAATCCCCTCTGCATTCAATGGGTCTTACTCCCTGTGTAGTGGACTGCAGCTGTAATTATTTCCAGCATTTATTCTTAAACTTGTAGAAATACTCTCATTCAGAAAACCATAAAAATAAGAGTTGTGGAGTAAGTGGAAAATATAAGCATAGTTTCATAGCAGATGAAATCCATATTCTTGCTAGGAATGATTTTTTGCCTCCTTGATCCTGCTGTCAGAATCAATCATGGATATGCAGGGTGTTCAGCTGGAACCCATAGGACAAACTGCAGTGGTTTCCATCTCTCCATTGTCATATCATTCTGCGGTAACTCTGAGGCTTCCTTGGGAACTGGGTTCCTGTTGGTTGCTTTTCAGGCAGATTTGTCTGCTTCCAACCAATAGCTGAAAGCTGTGGCAGCGATATCATAATTAGCAGCTATTGCATCATGACCTGATACAAAACTCTTGCTGCAGTAGAGACCACTAAGTTGCCTCTCTCCACAAACTTGTTGTTGACTCTGTCAAAAGACACCATAGTATGTAAAAACACAGCCACTTTATTCAACTATTGCGGACTTTTCAATTACATTGCTAGTGGGTTGCTACATCGTCATTTTTGTTTTAACTGACTATGCCCTGTGGCTTTTTATAGCAGTTGGGCATAGGTGAAGTTTAAATAGATGAAGTTTGGTGTGGAGATGTGAAAAGATTCACCTACTTAATTTCTCCATGTTAGGCATCTGTAAATAAGCATGTATACTGAGGTAACAGTGCGAAGAAGAGGAAGAAGAAGAAGAAGAAGAAGAAGAAGAAGAAGAAGAAGAAGAAGAAGAAGAAGAAGATATTGTTTACATTTGCCAGCACTAAAATGGCTCATCAGTTAATCAGCTAGATTAATATATTAAATTCTTTTAAAGGGGTGCTGTCAATTAATGATGCAGCAGATTTTAATATTTTAATTATTCTTAATACAACTACGCACAACCACAAAACTGCAGCTGGCATACACTGCTTACAAGAGGCATCCCCCCTTTTCTGACACTTATTTAATTTATGTAATTTACTTTAAGAATTTATATCCCATTTTTTCAGGCAAATAGTCTCCATAAAATGGGTTACAGTATACCTAACTAATTCTACATTTCAAAACAATGTAATAAATAATCATCATATGAACACATAGAATGTACGTTAAACTTAGGACTCAGAAGATAATGCATCTTCTATAATGTTGCTTATTGTGATGTGCTCATGAATCATCTAAAAACAAAGCATTTTTTCTTTATAAGCCATTCTATTAATACATACATGAATGCAGATTAAGAAATTCAAAGTATTCAATAAATAAATATAGATATCTTAATTCAGGTGAGCCCTAAAATATAAATAAAGGATATAGCTAAGTTGAACAGAATTATGTACTATCCTTTTCAATGTCCTGATTTTGTGTGTGCATGTGTGTGTGTTTGCATGCATGCACACATGTAGATATACTTAAAATAATGGAGTAACATGAGTCAAGAGAACATTTAAAGTTATAGAAATTTGTAGATTAATAAAGCATAACAAAACCGTCTACTTAAAAGCCATAATATGTAACACATTATATATTTATTTGACACCATCTTTTTATTAGATACCTATTTTACATTGATATAATTATAAGTGGCATTTTACATAGTCATGAGATAAATATTGCAAATGGTCAAACTCAATAAATATCACAATAGTAAATTAATGGAAGCATCATTGTCCTTCCACTAGAGGGCACCCTTAGTAAAATGTTTTAATCTCAGGAACAACAATATATTGAGAGCATAGCAACAGGGGCACACTTGTATTGAGTAATTACGTTTCTTGATACCATATTTTTTTGTTATGAATAAAATGATCAATACACAAATTCAGAATATTCATATTTCTATGAATATTCTTGCTTTTCATAAAGCTGCAATCTAACTGTCATCAAAATAAATTAGAAAATAGTATTTTTGAAGAATATAAAATGTAAGTGTAAAATTATAAGACCTTCCCATATCTCTTCACTTTTTGGTCCCCGTCACCTCCAGGTTAACAGCCATCACTGTCTTTCTATCATAAAATAAATTGTTGAACTATATTTTGAGTACTGCTAGAAGCCAAATATGTCTAAGATAGTTTGGGCATATTGTGCATGAACATATAGAATATGAAAATTAATCAATTATATGTATTATGGAAAAACACATATACCAATGGTAGATGCAAGAGTAGTTCATACTGAATAAAATTTGCAGGCTACACCCAACATCACATGATTGGATGCCTACTCCTTCCCCTGCCCCCATCCCCAAATCTATTCCATAGGCCCCCACAACATTCTGGAGCAGATTGGGGGGTGCATGCATGGCTGTAGGAGGAGTGGGAATCCATTTCACCAGCAGTGTCTATTTTGCTTGTGAATGAATGCCATTGGATTAACCGTGCATAATATTATGTTATGATAAATATTCCATCATAGTCTCAATTATATCAATAGATAGAAAAGATACAATCTAAGGCATAGGTCCATTCCTTTTTGAATCACAGCTTTCACTAAAACTCAGGGATTCTGCTGCTTTGTTTGCCTATATGACCAATTTAACTGCTTAAAAGGGCATCTTTTCTAGGCAGGAAGCATTCAATTCAATTTGCTATACTGCAGCAAACGCTGCTGAGATGCGCTGTGGTGCTTGCACTGCGCAACTGGGTCAGTCTATGCGTCAGGAAAGGGAGTCAGACATGGGAATCCGAAAGTTAATTGTCAGCGTCTGGTAAGCCTCCCCCCCCCCCCCGGTTTCTTTGAGAAGTACACTGCTCTCTGGAAAACCTGAAGATGGAGAGACCTTGACTCGGCTCTTTGGTTTCCATGGCATCCAGTCTTCATTGACTCATTGTAATGAGTCCGCCCAATTCCCTAGAACATTGATGAGGAAGAAAAGCTTCCAATAGCGCTCTCCCTGGTGCTGAAAACAACCCAGAGCCCGCTGCTTTCATAAGTCGCTGTCTATGGTGCTGAAATCGTTCAAGAAGGCGCGGGAGCGAAGGAAAGGTGGACAAGAGCTGCACGAAACTCGTGCTTCGTTTGACCTCCAAGTCTACTTGAGATTACTCTTTCCAGCACTGGAGCAAGTGACTGATGTGTTGCACAAAAGTAATAAGATTCTAGCGCTGTCCCTGTCCAGAGTTTGTAGCACAATGATAAGGGATTCATCCAAAGGGATGTGAATTGGGCATTGGGAAGGTTTGGTATGCATCCTCTTTTGATATCTATTGCATTCGACGATTCTCTACCTCTACGTATTTCAAACGTAGGAAAATAATAATCACTAAACCAGGATTTTATTTACATGCTGGACTTTCAATGAAAGGATTTCCTCTATTTTGAATGATCCATGGCTCTTCCTGCAGCTTTTGCTAGTGGATTCTGGATTTCCAAGGAGACCTTCTAGTTGAATCCCACAACTTCTGCTCTGCTAAGAAATCCGTGGGCTGCAGGTAGACACTCAGTCATTTCCTCTTGCTAGCTCTGGCACTGGCTCTTTCTTTCCTCTTCACCCACAGTCACACATACACACGTACAAAGAGTCAGGCTTTGCCTCTCTCCCTCTTCTTTCTCTCCCTCTCACAGTCTCTCGTACCTGCACAAGCACACACGCACGCCAATAGCCATTTTATGGAGGAAAGTTAGACATGGAACCAATATGAATCAGCATCACTGTTTGTAACAGTGCCCTAATCAACCGAGTGAACGCCAGTTAACATCTTTACAGGAATGGAGTCCGTAAAGCAAAAGGTTCTGACCCCTGGCAAGGAAGGGCTGAAAAATTTTGCTGGAAAATCGCTTGGTCAACTCTACAGGTAAGGAATGGAATTTTGGGTGGGCAAGAATTTTTACTACAAATAATGTGGAGCTTCCTAAGCGGAGGTTCCTGACTTCACTTCTAATCACAAGATAATTTCATGTATAGGTTTAGCTAAATTAGAAGCTATGTCTATGTTTTCTTTGTGTCCTTTGGATTTTGCTAACCAGGGCTGTAGCTTCAACAGGGTGGTACAAAAACGTTTTTGTAATTGGTTGGATATTTGATTTAAACATTTAACACACTTCTCCTAAACAGAGCTGTGCCTAAGTAGGTGCAATTGGTTTCAGTAGCATTTGCTTCCAAAGGTGTTTCTGGAACCACAGCCTTCAAAATCACACCAGTGTTCTGTGATTTATTCTGCCATTCAGTTCTGTGTAGTTGGAATTGTACATTTCGATCAATGCAGTAAAAGGCTTCTTGTATTTGAAAAAAATATCTTGTTTGTATTTTATTTTCAATTTACTATGCATTCATAGGAAAGTCCTTTTTCATTCCCCCCCCCCAGCCCCCACCAGTCACCCATTTCGATTTGGATTCCCCATTCCCCTGTGTACTCGCTCTTCACATGAAGAAAAACATGGAGATGCATAAATAATTGATAATCCAATGCCTTCTCCCTGGCTATGTGGGACACACATGCAGTGGAGAGACTTAAAGGGAAAATATATTAAATTAAACTTATGTCCTTTAGTTGAATGACCACTTTATCAGTATACAAAAATACACCACAAAGGGAAAAGACTGAAAAATAATGCTGCAAATGTGTGAATTTATTTGAAGAGGATGCCAATGGATAACACTGCAGTCTTTCCTTTGGGTTAAGCAAAACCCCAAATAAAAATCTTTGGTAGTTATTTAGTTTTCAAATATTGATTTTAATGCTAATGCTAATATCAATGAAGATGAAAACAAGGACAACAACCTTCCCCTGTGCTCAGTGTAGAAGGTTAAGACCTGCACAGGAAGGTCACCCTTTGGCTTTTAATGAGTAAAACTACTATTACACCACTCTTAGCTCACAGAAAATATTAGGATGCTTCAATCTTTTTGTAATGTGTACAAAACGAAGCTTGTAGTGATTTACAATCCAAAAGGCATCTATAATCCAAAATGCAGTGGGTTTTATCCCCCCCCCACTGAAAGACCAACAAAATACAATACCCCCCCCCCAAAAAAAACCACCAGCCCATGTATTTACCATCACACCTATCAATGTAAATGTTGCCTTCAATCGGATGTGTGGGCTGGGATGAAACCTAATAAAAGCAAAACCTTGATTTCTAGTGCAATAGAACATTACCGCTGTCTTCTCCAAGAACTTAAGAAATCTGTTTTCAACCATAACATGGTATGAACTATACATCCCTTTAAAAAAGAAAAAAGAAAAAGAAAGAAAGAAATATTGTATTAACATGTCAAATTAACCCTGGGAATGCTTAATTTCACATTCGGTATAGAAATAAGTTGTTGATGGAAAAGCAAGCGTAATTCTCTCCCCTTAATTTTGCATTGGACTTATCCCGTTAGCGAATGGCATGGCTTCCTTTGCTTTGCTTCCTATATAAGCAGAATTGAGTAGTGACAAAGCTTGCCTGGATGAAATTGGAATTGGTTAGTCAGTGTTTTGCTCTTGAAGTGAAGGGCAGATTTCATCACTAGTGGAAAAATAACTTACGATCTCCAAATGAGATAGCAAAGGAATCTGGGAGTTAGGATACTGTTAGTTATTTCAACTGACACAAGATCTAACGCAGTGTCCCATGATGGAGAGAATAAAGGTACACTTGCACATGATCCTGATCCTAAAAACCACTCAGTCCTGTTCCTGGAAATGAATCAGTACATCTTTATTGTCATTTCTCCCAGGAGTTAACGTCACCAGTTCAAAATTATTAAAGACGAGAAAATTCCTAGCAATGGGAGCTCGGGTAAACAAACCACAGGGGGGAAGTGGGGAAAGAGGAAATAAAGAAATGTTTCAAACAAAGTTCAAAACGGTTTTTTTTTATAAAGGGGAACCTTTACCATGGAAGAACCAGTGAAAATGAACGGGGGCAGACAACTGAAGCACATCATATGCACACTAGAAATATTAGTGCATTTTGATCAATAAGAGTTCAATCCACAATGTAAATATACAAGAAAACAACCGTTGTGTGTCACTGCAAACTCAACCATGCTTTCCTTAATATTTAACAGGCAAGACTAGTAGAAAGAGAGTTTATACAGTTTATCTCTGTATAAACATTTGTGTATCCCCATCCCCTTGACATGTTTGAAATATGAAATGTGTTTAACATGAAAAGAACTAAGTCCATTTAAACTGCAATCCTATACACACTTACCTGGCCATAAGCCCCATTAAACTATTTTCAAGTAGACATGGATAGAATTGCGCTGTCCAATGTTGTTTGGGACATTTAAAACATCCAAGTGTTTGAAACGGAAGGCATTCATTTATAAACGCATTTGCTGAGATAGCTACGTGTAGCTGAAATGCAGGACTGGTTTATTTGACTGGAAACGTGGGAGACAGCCATTTTGAGCTCTGGAATCAATCCAGACACCTGCCATAGTTGAAAATAGATCATCTTCCCCTCTCTCAGCAAGCTTCGCTGGGATTCACGGGCTTGCACACTTCCCTCTGGTGTTTCTCATGTAATTATAAGACAGTTAAAGCCTTCCTTAAGTAAAAGCCAAGGGTGTGTTGTTGTTGTTTTTTAAAAAATAGCTTCCAATATCTATTCAAGCTGGAGCTAACCAATATGGCGCCTCTGCAGTCAGAGAACGACGTGATGCATAACACTTTCTATGTTTTAAAACATATCCGTAAGGGATGGAAGACATAGTTTGGGTTCATTTCCTGGAATTACTCTGTGAAACCCAGGCAGGGGTTAATTTAAAGACAGAGGGCAGCACGTTGACTCCAGAATGTCTAAATCACACCATTGAGAATTCAGGGTGGGTTGACTGTGGTCATCAGTGGGGAATGCATTCTGTAAATGTTCAGAGGCCCCCTATCCTTTATTCATTCACATAAACCAGTGAGGCTTAGACCTGAAAATGTAGTTCAGGGCAGATACCTGGTTCAGATTAAGTCCTGAACACACACACATACCCCTCAGAAAGAGGATTTGCAATAAACCCGCAGACTACAGCTGTATAAGTGACTCTTTTCTTCGGAGTCCCTAGACTGAAATCTCCTCTTTTGGTTGGGCAGAATACTCGAGAAGAAACAGAAAACCGGCGACAACATCGAATTGACAGAGGATGGGAAGCCCTTGGAGCCCCCTGAGAAGAAAGCGCCCCTGTGCGACTGCACCTGCTTTGGGCTACCCCGGAGATACATCATTGCCATCATGAGTGGACTGGGCTTCTGCATCTCTTTCGGGATCCGCTGCAACCTGGGAGTCGCCATCGTGGATATGGTCAATAATAGCACAATCCACCGAGGAGGGAAAGTCATCAAAGAGGTGAGCGAGACCTGGGCAGAATCCCCCTCCCTTCAGTGCACGAGCACGCCAGCAGTGACATCCAAACGCCCTTCATGCGTCCAGACAGCCATTTTAGGTAGCACAGTCTTGTCTCAGTTCCAGATTGAGGGAAAGGAAGCCAGCCTTTAGCTCTAATCAGAACAAAATGGAAATCATTACAAGGTAGAGAAGAAACACTTTTTTGTTGTTGCTCTCCTTTCTTTTCCTTTGTCTCCCCCACCCCTTAGGTTTTCCCTGACTTTCTTTTTCTTCCTTCGAATTTCCCATTTTTAAAAATTTCAGTGTTTTTCTGTTTACATATAGTGCACTTGCCTTTGGCCCGGAAAAATGCATTTTTAAAATTGTTTTTGAATCCCAACCTCCTTCCAAGGTGCTCAGGACAAACTACATGGCTTCTTTCCCCCCCCCCCTTGTTATCTTCACAACAACCCTGTAAGGTAGGTTAAGATGAGGTCCTCCAAATCCTAAGCAAAAGATGCAAACTCTTTCCCCACACACCAAACATTCACCTAAGGCATGTATTTATATTTCAGAAGACAACGTTCCCATCAAATTAGTGGGTTTAGATCCCACCCTCAGCTCATTGACTTTGAAGTACCTTCCATTGATTTGAATTGAACTTCCATTCAAGTAGGTGTGGTGAGCAGGGCTGCAACCTCAATCGATTTCAATCTAAGAGAGTCATTCCATTGTTTGTGAGTGAGGCTGAAACCAATTCAAGATACTCGCAGGCACACACACACACACATTAGGAACTCCCTGTACGTTTTCTCCCTTTGCCTCTTGAGTTGTGATCCAGCGGCGGTCCCAGGCACAAAACCAGAACTCAGCTATTACATGATGTTTGTGGTACTCAGCTCTTGCCAAACTCGATATGGGACAGTACATGGAGGTTATCTCTGCCCAACTGCTGTTTTAGGTCCTTACACATATTTATTATTAATACATTAATACACCAAAACACCAGAAAATGGATGTGAAAACCACGTTAGGCTCTTTGGAAACCCGGAATGAAGGAGATTTAATTTAGGTGTTGTTTTATATCTAGATTGTCAATTTTCAAAAAGTGAATGGCGTGGTGGTATGGTGGGTAAGACACCTTTCTTAGGAATATGAAGAAAGCCACGTAAATCTATAACAAGGTGTCCCTAAGATGTGGTAGGAGAGATAAAGTGGGGAGGAGAAGTAGCCAGGATAAATGTACATCGTTGAACTAGGCAGTGACGGGTACAAGCTTGAAAAAGACATAATTCCCTATAGTGAGAGGGGGGGTTATGTTGAATGTAACAGAAACATGATAATTGAGGACATAAAATAGTTCACAAATTAACCCCTCCCCTCTAAACAACAACAAAAATTCATTCATTCCAAGAGACATTCAGCAGAGGAAGCAAATGGCAAAGAACCTTATGTCTACAATGAAAGACATTGTGGCACGGAACTGGTCTAAGCTGTATCCAGAATCTTTTGGGAATTATTTTTGGCCTAAACTAGGCGATTTCCCAAGAGATTGGTTAATTTTTTTGGGATCCTTTTCTAGACTGAAGGTGACAGAAGGTTGGTGGAGTGGTTTTGGCAGCCTCGAGATTGGGAGTAACATCATGATTCCCCCCTCCCCTCCTAGGTTACTACGGATTCATAAATCCGGAATACAGAATATTTGCAAATAGGAACAATAATAATAATAACAACCCAGAATATCTAGAGAGGGAGAGATTGGTGTAAAACAGCATAACAGTAAAAAAAAAAAAGAGGCTCTAAAACGTATAAGAAAGATAAAAAGCCTAACAACAGAGTATTCTGTTGTTATTCCTTCTGTGTTTCACACATACACACACACACACACACACACACGCCGTTCACAGAGTCCCAACATGTTTCCCAAACTGCTCACTATTTCTGCTGTAAGCTGTGTCCATTAAAAAAAAAGTAGTTAATGAGATAATAGTTGGATTCAGTAGTTTCAAGTGAAAACACATTAATAGGTCGTGGCTGGCAAGGGGCAATTGCAGGTAATTCCCGGGGACTTTCGCCTAGCAGCGACCTGCCCTTTAGGAATGCTTCGCTCCCGCCGGTTTTGACAACCCATCTTCCTTCTTTTCCTTCTCTTTGCTTGGTGACTTTGGAAGAAAGCGAAGTTTAACTGGGACCCGGAAACAGTTGGCATGATCCACGGCTCTTTTTTCTGGGGCTATATAATCACGCAGATCCCCGGGGGATATATTTCATCGAGGCTGGCAGCTAACAGGTAATCGCAACCTAATATCTCTTCCCCACGTGCGGTTTGTGAGTAAACAAAAGTGCAAGATGTCCGCCCCTCCGCGCCGCGTTTTGGCGACGACTCGCGTTTCTAGACAGTGTGCGGAAGAGGCAGTCATAACAAGGGAGGAGGCAGAGCCGCCCTGGTAGACCTGTTGGCTCAGGGTTTCTTTCCCTGCTGTCGCTCATAGCACGTTTGGAAAGAAACAGACTTGCTTCTTTGGGAAACCTGGAGGAGCAGCACCACAGAGCTCACAGAAGAGGGCTGACCGAAACCCTCCTACGGCGCCAATGGATTCAGCCGCGAGGAAGTGTGAGCTCTCCATCCCTGTCGTGGGCGGTCAGGTGCGCGCACCCTCACACGGCCCAGAATACTCCTGCTTTGCAAGCCAAGCGATGGAGAGAGGGTGCGGCAGAATGCTCTTGCCTTCGAATCCAAGTCCTACAACTCCCAACAGTCCCCAGCCAGCATTGCACCCTTTTAGTCAGCACATAAGGGGAATTCGCTATCATTCGAAGGAAAGGCAGGCACCACAGACAACTTCAGCTGTCGCTGATACCGGACCTTTCCCACCCCGTCCAGTGGAGGCTGGTAGTTTCCACATCACTGGGGCTGTGAATCCACTCTGGCTATCCAAGGGAGCACCTTGGATCGCTCCGTTATCGTTCTGACTGAAACCCAGAGGGCATTCACAGCCCCACTGACATCGGAGCTACCATCCTCCAGTGATCCCAATCCAAAGGTTGCTGCATACTTCCCAGAGAATTAGAGCGTCCAGAAGCAAAAGAGAACTGCGTTCGCGCACCGTTAATGGCTCTAGGAATTCTCAGTGTATCGTGCAACCTACACCTGCTGAAATTTCTCAAAAGATGAAGGACCCTTGTCCTCTTTTACATCTGTCCTCCCGTAAAATCTACCTTTTCAGGTACCTCCTCCTGGTACCCCGAGCCTATGCATGTTTCCTCAGAACGAAGTCCCATTTACTTCAATGGAAACTACTTCCAAGGAAGCATGTACAGGATTGCAGCCTCAACATGTTGCTTTAGACTTCAGTCCCCTCTGCTATCACTCGACTTGATTTTCTTCTTCAGAGGACCCCATTTCGTTATTATTTCAGTTTTTCTACATCATTCTACATATACCTCCCAACATACCAAAGGAGGCTCACAACAGTGAGAGCAAAAATGAAGTTAACCCCCCTTCACAGCCCAGTTTAGACTCAGTATTTTGATCGCAGAAGTAATAAAATATGCAACATTGCCTTTGAGTCAAATGTTTCAACTTAACAAAATTGAAATTCGTAGCGCTGAATGTACCATTATTATTATTATTATTATTATTATTATTATTATTTATAGCAGGTTAACTATTGCATGTACCCCACGGACAAAATCCACACCAGTTTTTTGTTTGTGTGGTTGTTGCTGTTTTACAAAAACAAAACCCGAATCTTCCTACAGTTCTGACATGATGATGAGAGTTGTTGCTATTTCCAGATATTTTTGTGTTGTTGTTGTTGTTATTCAGATATCAATATCTTACTCATATATGAAAGCCCTGATTTTTAAGAATAGCTCTAAACAAACTTTGCATATTGCTGGGGTGTGTGAATTGGTGCCCCTGGAATGTATTTCTTTCTTTGCTTGCTTGCTTGCTTGCTTGACCGTTTGAAACCGTGTTACTCTGGTTTGCTGTTTTCTTCTTCTTACTGGAGGCTTATAGTAGAGAAAGTCCACTCTTTTGCACATGTTACCCACCCACCCACCAGGATTTTTTTTTAAAATCGTTGATGCAGAGTCGAGTACTTTAATTAATTATCTCCCCCCCTTTCTAAAAAAAAAACCCAAAACCAAAACAAAACAGAGAGACTCATGTCTCTCCGATTAAAAGCGGTTATTATTAATGGACACACGACTGGACGTGAATGAGGCGCCCTATGTATGAAAAGCAGGAGGAAAGGAAAGTAGCTTCTGAGAGCTTTGCACAATGAAAGGGAAGTGCAGATGGCGCAGGGTCTTAAGGCTCCGTTACTATGGTGTCTGGCAAGGAGGTTTCAGGCACCCAGGGGGCGATTCTACCTGTTAATTAGATCCTCGGAGTATTCCGGGCGCAGGAGGCATTCAGTGGCATCCTTAGTAGTGGCTTCGCCGCCTCCTCTTCGTTAGGAGGAAAGAGGAAAGGTCCTAGTGCCGCTCTTGAGCGCAGCCCTCGGCTCGGTGCCAGCGGACGCGCGCGGCCCTTGAGGGGGACGCTCCGAGCGGCTCTGCCTAGACGGCTCTGGAAGGGACTGGATGTTCTAAAGGACAACGTCTCCTGCTCGCGTAGGCCTGCGGTGCGGTCCTCTGGAGAGCCCAGCGCGCTCAATTAACGAGGAACCCGATCAATCTGTAGAGACGCGCCCATGTGAGAGCGCTTCGACCTCCTTTACACCCTCCCATGCAGAGGATTTGCCTTTTCGCTGTCCCCAAAGCATTGGATCAGAAATATTTGGGTGCCGTACTAAAATAACACACACACACACACACACCATAGCATACCAGGATCCTCACAGTTGTTAATGCAGGAAGATCTATTCAACAACAACGCCCCCCCCCCCGCGCGCACACACACACACACACATACATATCTCAAGGGCTGGTAGGAACCTCAGTTCTTCAGGCTAGATCTACTACACCAAGCAAGATATGACACTATGAAAACGTTTTGAAAACTGTATATGGAGTGTGTCCTGGGCCCCAACAGTTGTCAATACCATTATAAACCATTTACCATTTGCTGATGACACGCAGCTCTATTTCTCCTTTTCATCTTCATCAGGTGAGGCTGTGGATGTGCTGAACCAGTGCCTGGCTGCGAGAATGGACTGGATGAGGGCTAATAAACTGAAACTCAATCCAGACAAGACTGAGACGCTGTTGGTGGGTGGTTCCGCTGACTGGATGGAGGGTGTTCAACCTGTTCTGGATGGGGTTGCACTCCCCTTGAAGGAGTGGGTTCGTAGCTTGAGGGTTCTCCTAGAACCATCTTTGTCACTTGAGGCGCAGGTGGCCTCAGTGGCACGGAGTGCCTTCTACCAACTTCGGTTGGTGGCCCAGCTACATCCCTATCTGGACAGGGATAACCTGGCTTCAGTTGTCCATGCTCTGGTAACCTCCAAGTTAGATTACTGTAATGCACTCTACGTGGGGCTGCCTTTGAAGGTGGTTCGGAAGCTGCAGCTTGTGCAAAATGCAGCGGCCAGATAGATAACCGGAACCAGTAGGTTCGAACATATAAGACCTACTCTGGCCCGCTTGCATTGGCTGCCTGTATGTTTCCGAGCCTGATTCAAGGTGCTGATTTTAACCTATAAAGCCTTACACGGCTTGGGACCACAATACTTGATGGAACACCTTTCCCGACATGAACCTACCCGAACACTACGTTCAACATCTAAGGCCCTCCTCCAAGTGCCTCCTCCGAGGGAAGCTCGGAGGTCGGCAACAAGAGAGAGGGCCTTCTCTGTGGTGGCCCCCCAATTGTGGAACAATCTCCCCAACGAGGCCCACCTGGCACCAATATTGTTATCTTTTCAGCACCAGGTCAAGACTTTCCTCTTCTCTCAGGCATTTGGCAATATATGAGGAGCCTGGGTTTGTTTTGTTTTGCTTTTGTAGCTTTTTTGAAGTGTTGTAGTGGTTTTTCAATGTACAGATTGTGTGTATGTTGTATGTTTTTGCTGTTTTAATTTTTGTATATTTTTAAAATTGTTTTTAATCCTATGAAAACCGACCAGAGAGCTTCGGCTATGGGGCAGTATACAAATGTAATAAATAAATAAATAAATAAATACCATTTTAAAGCAGTAGTGTAGATCCTGCCCCTAAGCTTGAATCCTTTGGATGGGTGGATGGGTGAGGGAAAACAGGCGTTTCTTGCTCCGGTCGGCCAAGTCTGTAATAGTTAGCAGTATAGAAATGTTACAAATAATAAAATAAAATAAATAAACCATCCTCCCAGATTTCAACCGCTCTGTGGCTTAAATAGAAGAAAATGAAGCTGTTATAAGCGGAAGTCTCACCTCAGTCCCCCCGTCCCAGCTCCGCTCCGCTTCCGTGGAAACTTAGGCCCCCTCCACAAGGATGCGCTTTTGCGCCCGGTTCCGGGATTATGCGCATTATCGCGGAGGCGCATTTACGCCTAATCCCTCTGCACGGGAGGCGGCGAGAGGCGGCGAAGCGCATTAATTCATGTCCAAAAAGCACTTTAGAAGACGTTAACGCGCATAATCGCTTGTTCACACCGCGATAATGCGCTTTAACGGCCGGAGAAAAATAAAAGTCGCTATTTAACGCGCATTCGAAAATGCGCATTATCGGGGAAATAACGCGCCTGTACGCCCGTTTTGCGCTCCGCTGGTGTGGAGGTAAAATTTATAATGAGCCTCTAAGGCTCATTAAACGTCTCGTGTGGAGGAGGCCTGAAGCGACTAATCCAGCAAATAGACTTGCTTGTCAAAAGGATGGAGGAGAAATGGGATTTATTTATTTATTTAAACTCTTTTTTAGGCCACCTTTAAGGGTAGAATCCTCTCAAGGCGGTGTACAAGTTTTTTAAAAACATGCAAAAGTATACAAGTAGGAGCGTGAGTAGGGGAGAAAGTGAGGCTGTTTGTTTTCCTTGAGCATCAATGCACCTTTCTTTAACTGCAGCTAAATCAGTGTTCTACTCTAGACCAGAGAGCACCATCTTGTTCAGGAACCAAGCTACTTTTATTTAATGTTTTAGTATATTTCTAATCTGACCAATAACTAATGTTCTCGGGGTGAACTGCAAACATTTTCGGCCGTAATCCTATACCCAGCCCATTTACCTGGGATGCTGAGTAGACACGTATAGGATCGAGCTGTTACAGATCCCTGTAAATAATTAACTCGTATGTGTGTGTGTGTGTGTGTGTGTGTGTGTGTGTGTGTTGAGACCGTGGAATCCTAGCAACTGTAGCTAAGGGACAAACAAAACGTTGCAACTCCAACTCACATTCCTAACTCAGTTAAAACGGAACACATCGGTTTTGAAAGGCAACCGTGCAGAAGGAGCATATTTACTCGAAAGTAAGTCTGGTGGCTCCGATTCCGGGTGTGTGTGATTCCATTTCTGGGTTTCAGTCAGAACCGGGCAGAACTCTAAAAGAGCTATCCAAAGTGCTGAACCCATTTTGGGGATAGGCTTCAGCATCTTGGATAGCTCATTTAGAGTACTGGCCGGTTCTGACTGGAATCACAGCCCCACCGAAATCGGAACCACCAGCCTCCACTAGCTGAGTCTGATGGTCCTCCTTAACAGCGTAAAACTGCAACTTCAGTCATGCTCAAGTCAATGTGAGTAATCCCACTTGAGCCCCAAATCTCTGATTTAACTGGGCCGGGTATTTCAATGTATGTATTTATTTCATTTGGTTTATACCCTGCCTTCCCATCAAGGAAATGATGCTCCAGGTGGTTTAATCATAGTGCTGCAAAATGATAATTGTGGGGGGGGGGGGGAGAAGAGTGACGCAACCAATCTGGAATGGAGAAGGATAGCCAGCTGTAAGGCGGAAACGGAGAAATTGCAGCTCACAACGATAACGTTTCCTGAGCAAATAGAACAAGATAAACCTCTGTCGCTCCTAATATAAGGGCTATTCTGTGAGCAAATAACACTCCGAGACTCTCAACCATAGCCGGACTGTGCGGCCCATCTGTTCCGTTCTAAATCGACGCAATGGGGTGTCAGTTGTCTTGCGTTCTACCTACCGATGCAACTGGGGGGGGGGGCGGAAATTGGCTAGTTGTATCTCTGAGATGACCCCAACCCTTGGATGAATGAATAACCTAAACATTTTAATTTACAATGTGCTCACTCTCCTTGGCGGAAGGATTGAGATTTCCGTAGCTGCTACACGTTAAGCCCTATGCATAAGGTGTCTACTCAGAAGTAAGCTCCACAGAGTTCAATGGGATTTACTCCCAAATAAGTGTGTATTAGAAAGGAGCTGAAGTGATTTTTAAATAATGTAGCCCAACTCCCTCCTTCTTCAGGCGAGAATGTGTGGGGTTCTTGAATGGGAGAGCCAGATTTAGGGGCAGTAGAGTTGAGGGTGGGGGCTAGTTTGCCCTTCCAAACCATTAGACGGACTCCACCCGCCAATGTCATCCAGAGGACAGCTCGGAAAGGTCTAGTTTACTGCTGTGCGCCCCCAGAGAAATTCATTTTGCTGCCCCCTCTCGGAGGCAATTGGAACGCAGAGAACTGGAAAAATAATCTCCCATTTATTTTATTTATTTAGCACCTTGGAGATCCTGAGCTCAGTGGCAGAGCACATCCTCTGTATGCATTAGGTTCCAGGATCAAGCTCGGGCATGTCCAGCCAAAAGAATCCAGTAGTAGTAAACTACTAGTAGTAATGTGTGCTAGTAGTAGTCTACTAGGAGTCTTTTGATTGTAGCAGATGATGGGAAAGATCTGCGCCCCGAGAGCTGCTAATCAGTCAGATGGGAGACCAACGAGTGGAGAGACAAATTAGCCTAACGTGGTAAAAGGCAGCCTCTCTCTTTCATATTAATGGAGAGGTCTAAAATTGGGAAAACACTGGAGCCTTCCCCACCTGGCATCCTCAAGAGGTCTTGGACTACAACTCCATCATCCCCAACCAGCAGGATTGCTATGCTGGCTGGAGGATGATCGGAGGTGCAGTTCAAGACATTTGGAGGACGCCAGGTTGGGAAAAGGCAACCCTTGAGATAATGGAGTTTGGCAGGTATAGAGGTTATTCTATGTCCTCCTTAAGCTCCGCCCCCCTCCGTAAAAGCGAATGGATATTTTCTCTCCTTGTTTAGAGAGAGGGCAAGAGGTTGGAAAAAGGAGCGGTGGGGAAGGGGGGCTACGTTCCTAATTCTGGTGAAGGAGCTGGGGATCCGCACAACGCAAGCCAAAGAGTGGATTGGAAACTCTAGTTTTTACAGTAAGTAGTTATAACTATATTTAGAACAAGGATAGGCAACCTGGTGCCCTCCAGACGTTTTGTCCGACAACTCCCATAGTCCCTGCTCATTGGCCATGCTGGCTGGGGTTTATGGGAGCTGTAGTCCCAAAAAATCTAGAGGGCATCAGCTGCCTATTCCGTCCTGATTTACAAGCACAGAACGGTGGAGCGGAGCGGACCTTTTCGCTTGCGTTTTATGCTCCGCAATACTTGTAGGGTGGACCCAAGGACAGGGGGTCTAATCTGGCCTAAGAGGAGCGAGTGAATCGAAGCCGGGAGACGTTCTACTTGGAGAGACTGGGAGAGGGCAGCGGGATTCCAGTCTGTGGTGGCTGATTGTCGTATACATGGCAATTTGGTTCTGGCAAGGACTCTTGTAAGGGCTCGAGGTTTAACTAAGCTCTAATTGCAGCCATTTTCCTATAAAGCCATGCATTTACGCAACACAAAAGGGAAAAGAAAGGCCCAGTTAACACACATTCAGACGCCCGCCAGAAAACTCTCCTCACAAGCCTTTTAAGTCTTGGGTTAAATAAATAGAAAATAATGATTACGTTTTTACTGAACCAAAATCTTATTAGTTGAACGTTTAAAGGCGCCTACGACGTGACGTCGTCAATCTTCGCCTGCGCTTCTTCCCCGCCCAACCTATCCCATTGGCTTTATATTTTCTGCCAAGAGAAAATTCAGCCAGTTGAGCCTGGTTTCTCTCCTTCGTGTCTATTTTTAAGCCCTGCAATCAACGGAAAGTGTATTATTTGTTTTGTCTGTTCAGAAGGAGCAGGGTGGGATAATGTTAGCAGCACTGTCAATCTATCCATCCGTCAAGGATTTTAGCATTTATTTCTTGAATGGATACATGAACTGATCAAATTGGATAGTATCAGGTGATATTCTTAGCATTTTTAAATATTACATAATAAGTTTTTAAAAAATACGTTTAAATATGTTTAAATATTACATAATACAAATAATCAGAAATCCATGATACATATTTTTTATTTTTTATTTATTTTATTCCATTTATATACCGCCCCATAGCCGAAGCTCTCTGGGCAGTTTACAAAAATTAAAAACATTGAACAATTAAAACACTGATATACAAAATTTAAAAGCATAAAGCATAAAAACAAGTTAAAATTACAATATCCTTCTGAGTATCTAAAATATTCTATAAATAAGCAAAGCAAGAAATATACATGCATTGTCTGTGCCTTATTTTCAACAATGAACACTTTTATCACAAGGGGCAACTCCAATTAAAACCTGATTAAAAATCCCAACATTAGTAAGACATTAATGAATACATCAATTACACCAATTTAATTCAATGATATCATTAATGAGCTGTTGCCACACACAAAACAGTGCTCTCATGACTCAGATGTAGTGAAAGGATGTATGTTTGCAGTACTTTTTAAGAAGAAAAAGATGATACTCATATATGTGGATTTGTTATAGGTAGCAGACCAGATGGCTGAACTAAAAGAGTGTGCATGGTAATGGGCCTGTTCACACAACTTGTTAAGCCATGGTTAGGTTGCTAACCCTTTTACAGTAAATGGTTAGTGAATGCGTTTAAACCATGCTTATGTAGCCACTATGGTTAGGAATGGTTCACATGACACACTAAGCCATAATGTTTAGCTCAAAATGCTTAACCACTGGCTTAGCATGTCATCTGAACAGGGTCAATAACAATATAGCAAACCCTGATTATGCTTTTAAATATTGACAATAATATAGTGATTATTTAATTTTACATTAAATACAAAGTAATTATATTTCATGTTAATACACCTCTTATCCAAAACTCATTACTTGAAGCAAGTTACACTGATTATGTCAGTGGCCTTTATTTTGATATAAGTACCATGCATACTCAGACCCCTTGTTGACATGTATGTCCCCATTTAATTCAAAAAAGAGAGACTACTCATATGCACAGACTACTGACATGCACAAATGAATGTCTGGGAAGCTGTACAATGAAATATATGAGGAAAGCTGTTGTGAGAGGGAGAGCATGGATGCATTGCAGGCAGTAAATCAATGCATTGGAACCTGCGACAAGAGATTATTATAAAGTTTGAATTTGTCATCTGTGAATGTTGATGGAAAGTGAAGAGGACCATTATCATACAGAATGTGTACTCCTATAAATGCAAGTTTTATATTCAAAGATAATGGAAAATGCAAAACTCAGCTGCAGCATAAGTTGTGAAAATATAGCTCATGGCAATGAACCACAGTCCCACTCCAGTGAAACTGGGCAGTTTTATGCCAGTTTGGTCTCATTGAGATCAACAAGATCACAACCCCTGTTTAAGACACACAACTACATGGAAGATTTATTAACATTGGTACAATGTTGTAATTCTGTGATCCCAAGCATTTGGAACATCTTGCATGGGGGTGGGGGTGGGGGAGGCATTTATTCTCTTACCTAATATTTGGGTTAATTTGTAAACTTTAACATTCAGCTTTGCTGGAGCGTGGCTTGAAATGCACAGTAGGCAATGAAAATTATAGCTCTTTCCTAATTCAACATTTGCACATTCCTGTATGGTTGATTGCTTCTGAAATTATAGACATCTTGTGTGTGGTGAAAAACTGCAGCTACATTTTGTATTTCTTGTACAACAGTTTTAAGGCCTTTTATACACAAGGCATTTATTTTCCCTTTGTCATTCCCTTTTCATGGTTGATTATGGGTTCTTTAGATAATGTTGTGACCCTCGGGTTTTGCCCCTAGTTTTAAACAACACTTTTGTAGAGTATATTTAGAGCAGGAAAATGCAATATAATATGTGAAAGTGAAAGAAAATACTTTTTCCACTTGTGTAATTGTGCTATTCTACTGTACCAGCATGTGGGGTACCTGACTTGCTGACGTCTGTAAGGACGGAGGTTTCTAAGGATCCAGTGCCCTGCTGAACTGCTGCCAGCAAGGTGAGAGGGGTGACAGAGGCGATTTTCACCTCTCTGTCCTCCTTTTTATTTATTTTTTGTTCTCTAGACAGGCCCAGTAGATGCTGGTGGCTCCAGTGTTAGTGGGTCTGGGAATCTGCTCTAGTTTTCAGTCAGAACCAGCCAGAACTCCAAAGGAGTTATCCTTGTTGCTTAACCTATTTTGGGAATAGGGTTGGATAGCTCCTTTTGGACTTATGACTGGTTTTGCTGAAACCCAGAGCAGATTCACTGCACCACTGACATCGGAATCACCATCCTCCAGTGGAAAGTCTTCTCAGTCTGTCTAGTGGGGACTGGGCTAGGGCTGAAGAGGCCTTAGGAAACATCATATCCTGGCCTCTCCCATGCCCTCGCCTCCCCACTCATCAGAACACCCCCTTCAGACCTCTTGGAGGTCTTTGAATGCCACTTTTGTGACCATGGGAAGCAGCCAGCATGGTTCTTTCTTCTGTGGCTGCAAGGGGTTTGGGGGAGGGATCACATTCTGGAGTCCCACTTCTGAGGTCATAGCAGTATCTCCAGCCTCAGAGTGGGGTTTCCACAAAATCTTGCAGTGCCTGGGATGCTCCCCAGGGACCATAAAATTGCTCTCCCCATGTCCTTAATGGTTCCAATATAGTTTAAATTCAACAACCATACACTATATTAACTGACACACAGTGGGCTGCATCCAATGGTGGCTTTGCATTAGAGGAAAGGACTTCTACATGTACAAAGCAGCACATCCAATTTTGGCTAATCTCTCCTACCCACTGCAGCTTAGTGACTTCTCTGCACCTAGAAATTAGAAGACCAAGACATGATCATTGTTGCAGAAGAACAGCATGCACAACAAAATAACATGTCTCTGTGGAGTATCTAAAAATGGAGCAAGGTTTCTTTTGCATATGTATTCTAGAAAGGGATCTCTTCTTCCACAAAGTGCAAGGAGATCTGCTATTGGAGCAGCATAATTGTGACAGCGCTATGAATGCACTAAGGGCAGAAAATAGGAAAAAGGTTGTTCACAAGGGTGCAATTTAAAACAGTCACTTCCTTCAGGGAAAATCTCAATGAAAAATTAGAAGAAGCCTGGGATGAACTTTCCATTGATCAAATATTAACAAATCTGTAGCACAAGGCTTGACTGCATTTCAGTGGCTTTTCTTGGCAATTGATTGCATCATATAAACATGAGTTTATGTTTTTGTTCTCAAGGTTGCAGATTTTGGAAATAATATGGGACTTAACCCCGTTTAATAATCTCATTTTCTAGATAAATTAAATTTGGGGGAACTCAGTAGCCTCTCTTCAATGGCCTGATGTAGAAATCCTAAGCAGGAAGTATGGAACTATGCAGGGATAATGGATATGGTAACATGGGCAGATTTGTGTTCCAATGACCCAGAAAATATGCCTACCTTCAAAAATAGCATAAAGTCCACTTGGTTTTCGTGGTAAGATCGCCATGTATCCAAATTATTTACATGTGTTTTTGATAATGTACAGAATTCCTCAAGGGACTTGTCCACCATCTCTCACCCTACAATCTCAAAACATTCTGATCAACACAACAGTATCAAGTGGACTTACCATGACTATTAATTATCACATCTCATCTAGAGAAGGGTGAATAAAGGCCTGCCTTTCCTTTATTCATTACATTTGCATCTCACCCTTCCAACACCATACATGGGGTTGTCCTCATAAGTAGCCCATAGTATAGAATAGGCTGAGACGGTGGCTGAATTCGGACAACACATTAAGCAACTGAGGGGGTGGGGGAAACAATCATCAGTTGTGTTGCTTATTGTGTTGTGTGGAGGGTAACACGCTGCTCACAAACTACTGACGGTATGCTATTCCACCCAAATAAGCAACTGAGAGAAACAACTGGCTTGCAAGTTGTTTAGCTTGAAGCCAGCTGTTTAAAGTGTTGTGTGGAGGGGTGAGTGTGTTAATAGCGTGTGGTGAGTGGGTTAAAACACAAGCCCATAGAGGCATGCGACAAGAGTGACCAAAGTGGCGGCCACCAGTCTGCTACAACTGGTGCAACTTGCAGAGGCAGCTGGGATAGCACTGGGAGGACCGAGGGAGGGTGGGGAGAGGGGCGGGGGCTGTGCCAGTCAAATGCTGGGTTGACTATTAGTCCACTCAATGCCAGCCCCAACCACCCACAGTTGTGTAGGAATATGTTGTGTGGGGAGTACCCACAAAATAATCAACTGAGTTGGCTATTCAACCCACCATTGACTAATGTGTTGTCCGAATTCAGCCAGTGAGTTGTCCAAGAGCCCCCACCCAGAGAGTTTTGAGGCAAAATGGTGTTTGAACCAGTTTTCACAGTCCAAGACAAGCTCTAACACTGTATCCATGCATCAGGTAAGGTTGTACCTCTCTGGGATACAGAGGCTTGGTGCCCCACACCTATCCAGCAGATGATGAAGATGAGTGTGCTTGTAGTCTTCTACTGCTCCTGAAAGTCTCTGGATAGGAGCCAATGAACTTAGGGTTGGCATGTTATAAATCATTATATTAAAAATATTATAGGTTGGATCCATAGTTGCCCTTCTCAGAATGGATGTGCTCCTTCTGTTCTTAGAATAAAGACCTTGTGTCATCTCCTGCTGAAGGTGGAGGGAAGGGAGAGGAAATATACTTCTTGCTAATCCCCCCTTTCCCCTGCAGCTTTCTATGCCTCCACACTGTTCTGGAGGGTTCCCCCAACCCTCTGGATCAGCTCTTCAGAGGGAAGAAGGAATTGGTGAAAATTCCTCTGGGAGAGTGAGCAGATGTCCACTCACAGGAACTCTGGATCCAGCCCTAGAACTGTAACTTTGATCAATGTCTTCAAACAAAAAACAAGGGCAGCAGTGCCATCTTTGAAGAAGCATTCCTCTTATGTCTCACGTAGGAGTAAATTTCCTCTTCTAAGTACCTTCTGCACCATTTAATTTATTTAATTTATTGGATGCCCCAGAAATAATTTTCTCTAGGTGTTGTGCAAAACATACCTGTACATCATGCATAATCTAAAAACAAAGCATGCTTCTCCCCTTTCAAAACCACTGTTATTTACAGGATTTAAGGTGCAATCCTATGCATTTTAGACAGAGAAAAGGCTGTGCAGGTGGGGGCATGCTGGGAGTTGTAGGCCTTTTCTCTGTCTAAACGTGCATAAGATTGCATCCTTGATCAGTTCTTCCATAAACAAAACTTACAGTGTTCTCCAGGCATGCATGGGCCACTCTAGTGCCAAAGGTGGCCTGCAGCATAATACCTGCCCTGCCTGGCCTAATTTTAAAAGCCCTCTGCATGTGATCAGCTCAGACCTCTGCCCCTTCCCTTGCAGAGCTCTACTTGGGAAGGAAAGGAGAAAGAGAAGGGGCTGCCAGAAAGAGAAAAATTGTAACCCAACCACTATTGGCTCTGCTGGCTTTGACCACCTACCACTGACATGCAACCCCCACCACCTGTTCACCCTACAGATTACCCATGTGGTATTGCTACCAGCAAAGAATAAAGGTTGACTGCTCCTGGGTATAGTCCTACAGATTTCTACTCATGCATAAGCCCCATTGATTTCAATGGGACTTACTCCCAATAGCCATACCGGCTGGGGTGATGGGAGTCCATTCATTGATTCCATTCATTTATTGCATATCTATATCATCCAATAGCTGAAGCTCTCTGGGTGATTTACAAAAAATAATACCTTAAAAGTGCATTATAAAAACCATTACATACAAACATATAAACAGACAGTCAACACAGGGACACATATATCTCTAAAACAATCTTAAACAACCACAGATAAGAAAAATCCAGGACCTGATTAAAACCTCATCATATGCTGCCAAATGCCTAAGAGAAGAGAAAGGTTTTAACCAGGCGCTGAAAAGATAATAATGTTGGTGCCAGGCAGGCCTTAGCGGGGAAATCATTCCATAATGATGGGGGAGGGGGGACACTACTGAGCAGGCCCTCTCCCTTGTTGCTGTCATCCAAGCCTCTCTCTGAGAAGGCACCTAGGTGATGAACATAGTGTTCAGGTAGGCTCATGCCAGAAGAGGCACTCCATCAGTTATTGTAGTCCCAAGCCATGTAAGTTTTTATAGGTCAAAACCAGCACCTTGAATCAGGCTCAAAATCACACAGGTGGTCAGTGCAAGCAGGTCAGGATTGGTGTTATGTTGAAACCTTCTGGCTGCCACATTTTGCATGAGCTGCAGTTCAAAGGCAGGCCCACGAAAACCACACTGCAGTAATCTAACTTGGAGGTTAGCAGTGCATACACAACTGAAGCCAAGTTATCTCTGTCCAACTAGAGGCACAGCTGGGCCACCATCCAAAGTTGGTAGAATCATAGAATACTAGAGTTGGAAGGGGCCTATAAGGCCATCGAGTCCAATCCCCTGCTCAATGCAGGAATCTACCTTAAAGCATCCGTGACAGATGGTTGTCCAGCTGCCTCTTGAATGCCTGTAATGTGGGAGAGCCCTTGACCTCCCTAGGTAATTGGTTCCATTGTCATATTGCTCTAACAGTCAGGACGTTTTTCCTGATGTCTATCCAGAATCTGGACACTCCATGCCACTGAGACCACCTGAGCTTCAAGTGAGAAAGATGGCTCCAGGAGAAACCCCAAACTACAAACCTGCTTCTTCAGGGGGAGTGCAACCCTATCCAGAACACGCTGAGCACACTCCATCCTGTCAGAAGAACCATCCACTAAAACACCTCAGTCTTGTCTGGATTGAGTTTCAGTTTATTAGCCTTCATCCAATCCATTATCACAGCCATCCAGTTGCAGTACAGCCCATCTAGTTGTAGTACATCCCTTCTGGAGGATATTAGTTTTTGGAACGTATAGGATGGCAGACTAATTGATTATGGTGTCCTGCAATCATCACTGATCATAGCCTACAGAAAGTACCATTGTTGAAGGAACAGAGTACAGCCAACATTTTAGTTCTGAGTTGTATGCAGAACATATTGATCAGATCATTGCAAATAACTAGAAAAATCCACATGCAGGCTCATTAGTATTATGTTTCTGCATGACATAATCAGGTCAGACTTTAAAAGCAAAATAATATCGAGTGCTAATGGCAATTGAAAGCATCATACATCTCATTTGTCTGCTTTTAAGGTGCAGGCTCAAATGTCGCTACTGTGGTTGCTCTTGCTAGAGTGGATGATGTTTAAGGAGGCTATGGCTTTGCGTTCTAACGGTTTTCTATGTAGTTCCAACATTCTACTAAATCTCCATATAATTGGGCTGGCTGATGCAAATTCACGTTGGTTTTGAAATGCAAAACATTTCATTTTCCATCATCATGACATTACACAGGAGTTTTCCTTCCATTCTTCAGCCATTGCTCCCACAATTTATCTAACTTTTGGAGCAGAGGTGGGGGCCATGTGGGAAGCTGTGGACTGGGGGGATTTGATCTGACAGTGGTGTCCATTTCACTGGCAGATGGACACTGTTGGCTACAACCTTTCTTTGAGAAAAGTTGTAGCCCTACCATGAAGCAGTAGGAAGCAGGCGCAGCAGGCAGTGGAGGATGGGGAGAGCACAATCTCCCTCTCCAAAGGGTCTGCCACTGCTTGGTCCTGCTGGCTGCTGTCCATGCAAGCAGCCACCAAGACCAAGAAAGAGCAACCTCCTGCTTGCCCCCCCCCCCATAACAATTGTGCAAAAAAACACCAGGAATCACAAAGTCCCAGGTAAGCAATGTGATTTCCCCATAATGTAGAGATCCTCAGAGGTTAGCTGGCTATGGGACAGTTGTATTGAAGAAAATGTAGGATCACCATATATAGCTCAAAGGAGTTAACATTCTTTCTCATGATGATTATCGCTTATGGCGGTGAGAATGAACCCTGCTATTGTAACATGAACTTTGCTTTCTGTATCTATTGTCTCTGAACATGACAGCTATGGAATGGATCAACAGGAAGTTGTGCACATGAAGACATAAAGTGCACATGAGGATGTGCACATTTAAGTAACTGGGGGCTGTATACATAAGGACTCTAGGCTTGATCTTGGCCATGGAAATGATGCTGAAAATAGCTTCTTCATAGTAACTGATGCCCTTCTACTATAATGATTGGATGTACTCATCTCATGGACTGGAGAGCCTGCAAGTCCCTTCGTTACATTCCCAGTGGTGATGATGACCCAAATTTATGTGGTAGATAACAGCAAGGGGGAACCAGTCAATGTGAGGAAGTTATTTTCGGCAGCATCTTCTTGGTAACATAATATGTATTCTATTGCTTTTTCTGCTACCCTGAAACTGGAATTAGGTTGACTTTGTAAAGACCCTTGAATATAGACTGGGCTAGTTTTACAGCTTTTTCCAAAGTGTGATGTCTAGTAATGATATGTAAATTTATACCACAATAAGGAGATTTTTATAAAAAATTGTATCCCTACACCCACATAATCTCAGGAAGATTTTACAGTCACTATTTCTGAAAAGTGTTCAGAATAGTGCTCTGGTTTACTGCTAGCACCAGAGAGTTCCATAACTGTGGAGCATCCATCTCAGTGTGTCATTTTGATGTTCAAACTTGATGCTCAGATGGCATTATTCACAGGACCATCTTGTTTGATTCCACAGATTGGGGTGGTCCATAGAGAATCTTCAGAGAATACAGTTTTGCTCGATTCTTTACTGTAAAAGCAATTGCACAAAACAAAGCTGTTGTCTGGGGAAAAAAAGATAAACCAGATTCTCTATGGGAAGCCAGATTTTGTATTTCATGGAGTGATCATGGCCACACAGTAAACAAGCGTCTTTGAGTTATTTTCCCTTGGGCTTAGATTTGTGACAGTAGAATTCAAGGGAACCTAATTTATTTTTCCAGTCTGGTGGCTGATAATGAGTCCTAGTAAACCTGACTCTGTTAAAATAGAGTAGTCATATGTGTGTAGGCTAATACTTGGAAGCAAAGAATTCTCAATCACAATGGAACAATGAAGAGTAGATTGTTATTCTGTTACTACTACTACTACTGCTGCTGCTACTACTAATGTAGCTACTATCATCTTTTGAATTTATAGCATTATAAAGCATATAAAAAAGGACTCTGTGTAACTTAAAGGGATTGATTGACCTCGTAGACACACATACTATTTATTTAAGGTAATTTATATCCTACATCTCTGCTAAAAAGTATAGCATTCGCAGCAGGTAACATTTTATTTTTTCAAAAAGAACATTAAATACAACTTCTAAAATATGGCAGTAGTAAAATTAACAAGCATAATAGTGTGGTTAGAGCATTGATGAGGACTGAGTAGATCTAGGTGCAAATCCCCACTCAGCCATGAAGCTCACAGGGTGACCTTCAGGTAGTCTACATCTCTCATCCTAACCTACCTTATAGAGTTGTTGTGAGGCTAAAATAGGGGAGGGAACAAGGCATGCCACCTTGAATTCCTTGGAGAAAAAGTGGGATAAAATGTAAAAATATGAAGTTTAAAAGATAATTAAAACACCAGAATCATAATAATAGGTGGGATCCAGAGTTCATCCTTCACAAATGTTGGTAGAGGGAGTGGAGATTCAGGAGAGCCTTCTGCTGGAGTTAGGGGGCAGGTGGTGATTCCCCCTTCCTGCTACAGCCCTGGTACGACCTCACACAATATTCCAGAGATTCCCCAACCCCCAATAGCAGATATGAGAAGCATAGGGAGATGCATAGGGAAAAGGAATCCATGAAAATCACCTTCCCCCTTCTGCTCATGGGCTTATCCAGGTCATGGAGTTCCATTCCATGCAACTGTGGTTCTATGGCATGTTGTTAAACTTACTGGGGTGGATCCACAGATATCTGCTCAGTGGACACTACTATTGGCAGAAGAGAGAGAGGCATTTTTGCCCATTCTTCTTTCCTCCTCCAATCTTCTGAAAAGCTGCTCCTGAGGGTTATTGGACCTACGAAACAGTGTGGGAGAGGGTGGTGAGGGAGAGAATCAGCAAAAACTGCCTTCCTTCCATTCCTCCAGTAGCAGCCTCCGCTGGACCTTGTTCCCTTCTGCAAACAGAAAGAGCATTTCCATTCACAAAAGGGCAACTCTGGATTCTACCGATTGCTAATTGTTATTGTGTCCATTACTATTTTAAACCAGCCCCTACATACTTGTTCTTCCAATTCCAGTATAATTTTATCAGCAGCCAAGAAATTCTATACTAATCTTATTTCTTTGATAGAAAAGCCCATTAAATGGACTCTTCACCCTCACTCTCTGCTGGGATTTCCTGCTCAGAGTCTGATTTTTCCTTGTTTTCCTATAGCCTGAGGCCCACTGTCCTCCTTTTGACCCCTCTTGGTTTTTGATTATTTGTTCTAGCAACAGCAGCAGATGTGTAGTAAGAAGTCCATGGACGTTGCTGAAACAACAACACCCACGTAGCCACCCTGTCCTTGCAAATAGCACTAGCTTTTTAAAAGCACACCAGCCTTTAGTGTTAAAGTCTTTTCCCCAATGACATTGAGATTTTAAAATGAGTTTGTCAGGATGTGATACCCTTTACATCATCTTTCTTGTGATGAAGTGGTGGGATCTACAATGCTCTCGTTGCTGATCTGGTTTATTTTCCTAGTTTGATATGTGTTGATTGGGGAAGCTGAAAACACAGGAAGCACTTTTTGTATGTGGAAAAAAATGGGCCAAGAGAACATGACTTGCATACACTTTGACATTTGCATATTTATGTGTGAGGAAGAGAAGAACTATAGCTAGAGTTTTGTTCATTAATGGTCTATCATTAGATTTTAAGCTAGTAAAATAATGACACCCTGAGTGAATTAGTTTCATTACACACTTCCAGCATTACAGAGATCTCATACGATCAGAATTCTCTTAATCTACAAGAATGAAATTCATACTTCTATTCTGACATTTTAAATTGTTGAAATAGCTCTTGTTGCTAAAGATAACTCAGTAAGAACTTGGGGTTGTATGTAAGAGTCTCTTTCTGCCACTGGAACAGATACCACCAGTGGATCAAATTCCCCCTTCCCATACATCCTCCGCATTCCTCCCTGGTAAAAGGAAGCACTATGTTTATAAATAGATCCAATTTCTGCAAAATTCGGTTATGACAAATCAAGCCTAAGACTTAATGGGAGGGATCCAGAGTTAGTCATACTTAGAACAGACTTGTTGAAATCAATATGATGTAAGTGAGCCATTGCTAAATTAAATCCCATTGATTTCAGTGGGTCTAGTCTACGCATGACTATGTCTGAATCCAACCCATTGCTTTTTTGTTTTGTTTTGTACGATTATTTGTTTTAGAAATGCATAATTGTGTGAGAAAAGGAAGACCTATGAAATGAATCTTGATTTCAAAATTATTATGATTCAATAGTAACAGTGTTCCTATCCACAAGTTATGCCAATGGAATTGCTCCTGCCCCTGCACTAGCAAAGCACTATGTCCAAACCATGAAGTCTGAACATATGACACCAATTCTGGCCCAATCGCTCTGGCTGCCTGTTCATTTCCAAGCCTAATTCAAGGTGCTGGTTTTGACCTATAAAGCCTTTACATGGCTCATGAGCAAAATACCTGATGGAGTGCCTCTCTTGGTATGAACCTACCTGTATGCTACAATCACCTCCTGAGCCCCTCCTCTAGGTGCTGCCTCTGAAGGAGATTTGGAGGATGGCCACAAGAGAGTGGTTCCCCCTCCCTGGTTTTGGAATGCACTCCCCACTGAGGTCCACCTGATGCAGCATTGTCATCCTTTTGGCACCAGGTTAAGATTTTCCTCTACTCCCAGGCATTTGACAGCAAACGATAAAGTTTTAATTTATCCTGGGATTTTTATAGCTGACTGTTTTAAATTATTTTTATATGTACATGGTTGCTATATTATGAACCCAGAAAGTTTTGGCTATTGGGTGAAGTAGGAAATAAATAAATAAATAAATAAATAAATAAATAAATAAATAAATAAATGTTACTAGTGGGAGAATATATATATATATATGTATGTATGTATATGTATATGTGTATATATATATACATATATTCATCCCAATGCTCTTTATGCTGGCAGATGCTGGGTGGAAATGGTGATGGCAGAATAGAAATGGGCCTTAGTCAGAATCCTGTCCTTGTTCAGAAGTTTGTCCAGCTGCCAATGGTGGCATAATGTTAAATTTAAAAAGAAAAAAAAGAAAAAGAGGTGGTATAAGTTAAAGCACTCCTGTGGAAAATGACTGACCCTGCCTCCTTCTGCATTTACACAGCAGCGGTGGACAAGAGGATTCTATATAACTCTACTGTAATTAATCACTGCACACTACCAGGGGTATAAAGCTCTAGCAAAGGAACACAGATCACATATATTAAAATGTGTAGTATGGCACCACATTACTCTATCTCCCTATCTAAAGAACTTGGAGCACATAAGTCTAGAACTTGGTGATAGAAAAGTTGGTAATGAATCACTTTGCAAGGGAAAACTTTGCACAAATAACAAACACCCAACAGTCAAGGAGATTTCTTTAAAAAAAAAGAAAAGTAAAGAAATAAAGCACAGATGAACACTTGTTTTCTCAGAACCCTTACAGGTACCCTCAGGTGTCTAGACAATGACACCCACCAGGAACTCCACTGCTGCAACTACAAGGACAAAGTGACCCACAAAGGTAAGCCCTCCCTCTCCAGGTAGAAGACGAGACAGATATGCAGAACACTCAGATATTTAAGGCCATAGAATTTCTCCCTCCTGCAATAAGAAGTAACTGTCAACAACACTTGTATTCAAGAACTGGGAGCAGAGGAGATGGGGGATACGTTTGCAATTTGCAGGAAGGGAAAATCCTGTTGGACACAAACCCACAAATGCAGGTAAGCAGCAGCCACACAACAGGGTAAACAATGAGGAGCATAGTCACTTTATTGTGTGAACATCTGGCCCTTTGCCACTATTGGCCAAAACTCATAACCCATTTTTCTTGCAGAATAAGGGCCAAGATGCATGTTGCTGAGGAACCTGAAGCTGCAGACAGAATTCCAGTGCAACTCTCTCCTTTGCATGGGTGAGTTGCTGGCCACATTATTTCCCCTTCACGCCCACCCATCCAATGACTTGCCAAACATAGACTGTCAATGGGAGGTGAGAACCAAGGAAAAGGAAGAAAACCTTGGAGATAGTATGTTTTGTTTCTTACCCACTCAACATTCTCTAATGGGCACCCAACCCCAGAACTATTGGTTGCAGGTGCTACCCATTATATATTGTGATCCCCATGTTTCCCTTGTCTCTCTACAGACAACCATTCAGCCTTTCGATGCTCATAGAGGAAAGGATGTTTACCACGCCCAGTGCCATGCAGGCCAAAAGTGAAGCATAGAGCAACAGCAGAGACCAGTGGAAAGCCAGCTTTTCCTCTTTTGGGTTGTTATCATTTTGTTCTAGTGTGGTTCCTGTGGTTTTCCATAATGCATTACAGACAGTAATGTAACAGATGCAGTGTTGCCCAGCAGTAATATGCAGTGGGGGGGGGCAGCTGCTCTTACTTTGTTGTCTCTCATACCACTTTGAAAAGCACAAAGATCTGCAGGGACAAAAAACAAACAAGCACAATTTCTATGTGTTATTCAATAAACACTGCCGACTGTTTCAGGTGTGTCTTTGTTGTTGTGATGCTGAGCAGTAAGAAAACCACAACCACCCTTTTTTTAAAAAAAACCTCAGCTCAGCTTTCTCCAATTGAATAGAGTGGTGTCTTCCTCACAACATACCACCAGGAATAAGGCTCTACATCTTAACCCTGGCTTTGTCACTGGAACAGTAGAAAGGAGGAGAGGGAGGTCTTAACAGTTCATTGTCTTCGTAGGGCCCCACAGTTTCTGCAGGTGTGATGGCCAAGTCAGCCAATGGCTGTATAAAGTGGTGGCTGGAAGGAGGGCTGGATAACAAGGGCCAGATCTAACCTTCTGTTATGTTCCAAATTTACTTGCGAGTAAACGGAAGAGACTTGAAAATCGCTGACAGTGGAGTTGGAAGGATGTTAGGCATGTGTGTTAAATTTCAGAACAATCCCTCCACCCCTGTATTTTATATTAATTTTTGAAAGATCGTGCAACTTTTGCCAGCTCTGAATGCACGTGGTTTTAGCTGTCATTCAGAGCTGGCAAAAGTTGCACGATCTTTCAAAAATTGATATAAAATACAGGGGTAGAGGGATTGTTCTGATATTTTACATAAATGACTACCAACACGCATGACTACCAAAATTTTTTGTAAACTGCCCAGAGAGCTTCGGCTATGGGGAGGTATATAAATGTAATTAATAATAATAATAACAACAACAACAACCAGTCTGCACTGTGACCGAATTTCACGTTTCAAACTTTTAAAATAACACTGTGACTGTGGGGGGTGGGGCTTTTGGGGGACCCCGTATAACTTTTTTATTTAAAAAAATAGAGACATGAAACTTAGGGAGCCAGGACTAGGATTATCCCATCTGCAAAGTACAAAAAGTTTCATGTCTCTATTATTTATTTATTAAGTTCTTCAATGCAAGTGTAAGCCGAAAATGGTGTCATATGATAACAATCGGATTTCCGATTAATTATCGGAAATCCGAAATGATATGATACAAAAACATCCGATAATATCAGATCTGAAAAATTTTATTATTGGAAATTCCGATAACGATATGATATGATATTTTTCGGCCGTGCACATCCCTAATCATTGCATACTAGCAGTTAACCAAATGAAGACAGCATGTTTGGGTGGGATGAAGGGGACTGGGAAAAATGAAAAGCATCTGGAGAGATACATGTGACCGCCACTCTTTTTAATACATTAGTGTTTGCATTATCCACAAGTAGAACATTACAAAATACTTATCACAAACTATATGCATTATAAAGTATAAATGGTAGGAGACACAATTCATCATATTATGCTGTTTATACAACATATTATACCAACTTTTTTTTCAAAAAAAAGTACTGATTTCTTATCTTCCTTTTTTCCATCTAAACGTATTATTGATAGGGATGTGCACTGGATCGGACCCGATCCACGATCCGAGTCCGGTCCAGTGGGAAATCGGATAAATTATCCGATTTCCGATCCCGCAGCTGGATCGGCCGATCCAATCCGAACCGGTCCGAAAAAGCTCCGAACCGGTTCGGCGGATCGGCGGGCGCCCACTGGCGCCCACCGCCGCTTCCATTGGCGGGCGCCAGCGGGCGCCCGCCGATGAAAGTGGACAGCGGGGGGGGAGGAGGGGGGCACTTACCTTCTCGGCCCGGTGGCTCCCGTCCGGCGCCGGCGCCTACTACTACTAGCAGGCTCCGCGGCCTGCTCTAGGGTGGCGCGCCGGGTGATGTCATCACCCGGCGCGCTACTCTAGAGCAGGCCGCGGAGCCTGCTGGTAGTAGTAGGCGCCGGCGCCGGCCGGGAGCCACCGGGCGGGGAAGGTAAGGAGGGGGTGCGTGGAGGGGAGGAGGGGGCGCGCGGAGGGGGGAGGGGGGCCCTTACCTGCCCGGCCCGGCGGCTCCCGTCCGGCGCCGGCGCCTACTACTCCCAGCAGGCTCCGCGGCCTGCTCTAGGGTGGCGCGCCCGGCGCGCTACTCTAGAGCAGGCCGCGGAGCCTGCTGGAAGTAGTAGGCGCCGGCGCCGGACGGGAGCCGCCGGGCCGGGTAAGGAGGGGGTGCGTGGAGGGGAGGAGGGGGCGCGCGGAGGGGGGAGGGGGGCCCTTACCTGCCCGGCCCGGCGGCTCCCGTCCGGCGCCGGCGCCTACTACTCCCAGCAGGCTCCGCGGCCTGCTCTAGGGTGGCGCGCCGGGTGATGTCATCACCCGGCGCGCTACTCTAGATCAGGCCGCGGAGCCTGCTGGAAGTAGTAGGCGCCGGCGCCGGACGGGAGCCGCCAGGCCGGGTAAGGAGGGGGTGCGTGGAGGGGAGGAGGGGGGGCGCGGAGGGGGGAGGGGGGCCCTTACCTGCCCGGCCCGGCGGCTCCCGTCCGGCGCCGGCGCCTACTACTCCCAGCAGGCTCCGCGGCCTGCTCCAGGGTGGCGCGCCGGGTGATGTCATCACCCGGCGCGCTACTCGAGAGTAGGCCGCGGAGCCCGCTGGTAGTAGCCGCCGGCGCCGGACGGGCCGAGAAGGTAAGCAGTGGCGGGGAAGGGGGCTTACCCCCCCCCGGAGCCGTCCGCTTCTATCCGCTGGCGCCCGCGGGCGCCAGCGGATCGAAGCGGGCGGCCCCAGGGGGGGTAGGGAACGCGGGGGAGGGGGTTTACCTGCCGGGGCCGTCCACAGCGGACGGCCCCGGGGGGGGAGGGAGTTAGGCCCCCCCTTACCCACCCGCCGCCATTTTTTCCTCATAGACTTGCATTGCAATGCAAGTCTATGGGGAAAAAAATGGCGGCCGATCCAAAAATGTACGATTTTTGGGTCGGGATCGGACTCGATCCGGTCCGGGGGGCCTCCGATTTTGTCCGAACCGGTCCGGGACAAAATTGGAGGTCCCGATCCGGGTCCCGATCCGATCCGGGGGGTCCGTGCACACCCCTAATTATTGATATCATTTAGCAATCCAGGGAAGGTAGGCCTTGCTTTTTGAAGCATACCTGTGCATCTCTCCAATGTGGGAATCAAGCTCACATCTTCTCCCATTGCATTGCTCCTTGATCCAGCATTCTTGCTAGATATTCATTTGTGAGGAGCACCTTTTTCCAGCATCAGCTGGCTCACCCGCTATGACCATTCCTGACAAAGGTGGGCCTTTGTCACATTCATTCATGCTCTAGTTACCTCCTATTATAGACTACTATAATAGGCTCTACATGGGGCTCGCATTGAAAAATTTCTGGAAACTGCAATTGCTGCAAAATGCAGCCGCTACGTTGCACTTTGACCTGGGCATTTTGACCATGTTATGCCTACTTTAGTTAAATTGTATTGGCTGCCAAATTGATTCCGTGTTCAATTCAAGGTACTGACTTCATGCAAGGGGGATTTTTCATTTGGTTCATTGTTTTATAAGAATGTGCCCAAATCCCCAGATTTCTTGATGAACAGGACTGATCAGAGACAGGACAGTTCTCTACTCCTCTACCAGGCTGCATCAAGTCTTTTAAAAAGCCTCACTTGGAGGTTTTCTACACAAGGCATGTATTGTGTGCTTGTGATTCCTCACTCATGGTAGTTTGCAGATGCTTCATATGCCCTCCTCTTCCTCCTCCAGGGCCTCTCCTGTGTTTTCAAAGCATTTTCATGGGGTTTTTATTTGATCGAGGAAAGTCTGGTCTTTTGGGGAATGGTAGATTGAAACACTACTGTAGTTGTGCAATTTCACTAAACCATGGAGCAGAACATATAGAAAAAGGGGAAGAAGAAAAAAACCTGGAAAAAAACTTATGTAGAGGATCTGATCATAATCCCCAAAAGAATCCAGGAGCAGAAACCATATGAAGTGGTAGGTTAAAAGCCCCATCTAGAATAGCTTTTGATGTCAGTGGAGGCTTTAAAAAAGTTTAGGATGCAATCTTATGCACATTTAGACAGAAAAAAGTCCTACAAATCCTACAGTTCACAGCATTCTCCAGCCAGCTATGCATAGGATAGCTGGCTGGAGAATGCATAGGATTGCACCTTTCATTACAGCGAGGGTGGCATTTGGGTGGGGTGCTGCTTTTGGGGAGGAAAAGCTAACCTTTCCTTCCCCCCCCCAAATTGTACCCCTCTGCAAAAGGTGTCCCCCTCCATTAAGACTTTTTTTAAAAAGCCTAACTGCAGCAAGAGGGAGGCATTTTCATGGGGAGACAATCAATCCACATTTGGAGTCAATCAATCCACATTTGTGATTGTTTTTTATATTGCGATCCCCCTTGGTATGAGAGGTACATAAGAATGGAAGGCACCTTACGCAGCACCTGCCTTGCTTGCGCTTGCATGCTGTTTAGCTACCAGCTTGGCCTCATGCTGAAGCCAAATGCGAGAACATTTGATTTGGGGTGTCATCCCTGGCAGCAGCCTGTGCCTCTTTGTTTTCCATGCTGAGCAGCCAGTACAGTAGAAGCCACATGGAAAGGTCCTGATCTCCCACCATCCCAGAGTGTCTTTTTACATCAGCCTCCCCACAGAGGGGGCCAGTGGAACACCAAGTGTGTCCCTTCTGCCATATGGCTTGAGGGTCTTCCATTTCTCTGTCACAGGTGATGAAGTCATTTTCACAACTTAATGATGCACTAAGGGAGTGGGGTGGGGGAGGAGGGGGCTGGGGGATTTGTTTGACAGACGTGGGCTCAGATGTGTGGCAAAAATTAATAATGTATTCAGGCCTTTATTAGATTAGAGGTGGTGGCAGAGAGTCAGCTTATCCATATTAATCCTTCACTAAAGGTTTAAAATAGGATTTAGCCAGAGAAACACACACAGATGCCTCCGCCCACATGTCACATCGAGAAGAATATATATTTTGAAAATGAGTGGAAATAGCTTGTTTCATCACAGGTTTAATATGACAAGGAAAACTGCTAATCCGATGCATCTGCCAGCATCCAGTTACTGCATTATTTAACAGGCTCCATCCAAACATTATAAAAAAAAAAATACATGGAGCTCAAAAATACAGAGTCCGGTTTAAAACTCCAGTTAAAACTTCTTATTGGATCAGGACTCTTGGTTTTATTGATATTTTATTTATTTGGGGATTTATGTGCCTCCCTTCTGATGTGAACACACTGGTTATTTTATTTGTTTTGTTTTGTTATGAAACAGCATTTGAAACCAAACTATAGAACATGGTCTCCCCCAACAAAACAAAAGCCTGACAGAACAGAAAACCCTTCCACAAAAGCTCCTCCACAGTTAATAACAGGCAGGGCCGTCTGTACTTCATGGGACAAGGTAATCCAGACATCTGGTGTGTGCAGTTGTGCTCACAAAACACATTGATGAAAGTGGGGAAGGCAATTTTTTGCCAATTCATCTTTTCCTCTGCAGATCCTTGCAACTCCCTGATTCTCAATTAGGGTTGAGGGACACTGGATGGTGTGAGAGGTGGCACTGGAGGCTGCAGAGGGAATTGACAAAAATCTCCTTCCTCTCTTCATCTAGGGATGTATGGCGTTTGTTAAAGCCATTCCATCTGTATTTCGCAGATTGCCAGGTGTCTTTTCATCCCATCATCCACTTATTGACAGAATTGGAATCTTTTTAGGCTTGTACAAGCACTTTGATCCACTTGTGCAAATGTGCACTTGTGCTAATGCACATCAGCCCAAGTGCCCATTTATGCAAAAAAACAACAACCCAAATTTAAAACAACCCACAACCCCCTCCATAAGTCTGCAGAATCTGCACCACTCAGAAGAAGTCAGTTCGCTGCAGAATCCACAGGTTGGATACATAGAAATCCAAACTCACTTGAATTGGTTGCATATTTCTCCAGCACCCTTATTTCCGTCAGCAGAACCTTCTGTTGGATCAAAGGAACTTCCATGGTTATAAGGAGCCATTCTAACCAAGCTTGTGAATTTTGGTCAGACTGGCAGAACTGAGGCCAATCAAAGAATTCAGGCAGGATTAAATCTGGAAGAATAGAGGCTTGAAACTCCAGACACGAAGGACCTGGTCTTTCTTTCTTTCTTTCTTTCTTTCTTTCTTTCTTTCTTTCTTTCACATTTATATGCTACTTTTTATATACCATATTCAAAGTAGTTTGCAACAGTATAAAACTATCAACAATGTAATTCCTAACAAAGTCAAAAATGGAATAAGGAGTAAAGCAGTCTAAAATTAGAAAAATGCCATAAAACTGCAGAAAGCAAGTGATAAGGCATAATTAAAAGTAGTAATTGTGTGTGTGCATGTGTGCGTGTGTGTGTACCTGCAGTATTTCATATGTTGGTATCTTGTTTGCCTTCACAACAGTCCTGTGGGGGAAATCACTGTTGTTTCCATTTTACAGATGGAAATAGAAGGGAGAGAAATGGAACCTGGCCAAATCGTAGAGGGAGTTGACAGCTGAACAGGAACTTGTATCTAGGGCTCTAATCCTAAATACCCTTTCCTGGGAGTAAGCCCTATAGGCCACAGTTAAAGTAAGCATGCAAAGGATTGCATTGTAGGCCTCTCATGATCCCATTCCACAGTTGAGAGACCAAGTAGGTGAGCATCAGGAGACATGCAAAATGTGGTTAAGATAGAAGGGAACTTACAGGGCCCTAATACTCAAGTTTATTGCTCCTGGAAGTTCTTCTGAGCTTATTTCGTCAGAAGGTGTCAGTAGATCAACTGCAGAGTCAAAGCTTTTCCTAGAATAAGGGTGGGAGAGGTGTCTGTAGCATGCCCTCCAAATGCTTTGGTCTGTAACTCCCATAGTTCCTGGTGGTTATGCTGGCTTTAGGAGGACACTTAATTGCCTACCCTTGAAAGGGCTATTCAGATTTTATTTTCTCTTACTCTTTTTTTCTCTTACTCTTACATTTTTGCTAGCACTGTTCCAGTGCCAGTAGTATGTTACTTTATGTTCCCCCAAAATGGAAAAAGGAGTGATCTTGCTGTAGGGAGTTTTTTTTTTTTTAACTAATAGACCAATTTAAGATGTGATTTACTTAAGACAAGAAATCTGATTCTTAAAGTACAATGTCATGAAGCAATTGCTCCATCTGCTGACAGATAATCACACAATGTTTTAATACCCTTAATGATATTCACTAGGGATGTGCACTGACCCCCCGGATCGGATCGGATAGCGGATCGGAATCGGACCTGGGGGGTCGGATCGGATCGGATCGGAGGATGGTCGGATCGGATCGGACCGGATGTCCGATCCGGATCGGACGCCATTTTGAATGCTTTTTCCCATAGCCAAGTATTGTTTTACAAAAACGCCTATAACTTTTTCATTTTTAAAGATAGAAGGATGAAACTTGGGCACATTATACACTGGTTAGGGATAGTTATCTGTGAGAAATTTCAGAAAGATTGGTGCATGAGTTTTGTGGCAATTAATTGTTTAATAAATACCCAGAAATGCCTATAACTTTGTCATTTTTAAAGTTACAAACATGAAACTTTGCCACATTGTAGGTGGTACCTTGGGACCTATCTGTGAGAAATTTCAGAAACTTAGGTGCTTGCCTTGTGTGGCAATTAATTTTAGAAAAATGGGTAGTAGTGGGGTAAATACATTTACGCCTCCCATTTTTTTATTTTTGAAGATACAAACAGGAAACTTGGGCACATTACAGGTACCACTTGCCTTGATATGTGTGTGAAATTTCAGAAACATTGGAGCTTGCCTTGTGTGGCAATTAATTTTTGAAACAATGAGGAAAGAAACACCTATAACTTTGTCATTTTTAAAGTTACACACATGAAACTTTGCCACATTGTAGGGGGTACCTTGGGACCTATGTGTGTGAAATTTCAGAAACATAGGTGCTTGCCTTGTGTGGCAATTAATTTTTTAATAAATACCCAGGAATGCCTATAACTTTGTCATTTGTAAAGTTACACACATGAAACTTTGCCACATTGTAGGCGGTACCTTGGGACCTATGTGTGTGAAATTTCAGAAACGTAGGTGCTTGTATTGTGTGGCAATTAATTTTTGAAACAATGAGGGATTCATTGGACAGCACTTGCCCATAGGGATTCATTGGACAGTACTTGCCCATAGGGATTCATTGGACAGTACTTGCCCATAGGGATTCATTGGACAGTACTTTCCTATAGGAAATCATTGGAAAGCACTTGCCCATAGAAAATCATTGGAAAGCACTTGCCCATTGAGAAATACAGTTATGCCTCCCACTTTTTTATTTTTGAAGATACAAACAGGAAACTTGGGCACATTGTAGACTGGTTAGGGATAGTTATCTGTCAGAAATTTCAGAAAGATTGGTGCATGCGTTTTGTGGCAATTAATTTTTTAATAAATACCCAGGAATGCCTATAACTTTGTCATTTTTAAAGTTACATACATGAAACTTTGCCACATTGTAGGTGGTACCTTGGGATCTATGTGTGTAAAATTTCAAAAACGTAGGTGCTTGCCTTGTATGGCAATTAATTTTAGAAAAATGGGTAGTAGTGGGGTAAATACATTTACGCCTCCCATTTTTTTATTTTTAAAGATACAAACAGGAAACATGGGCACATTACAGGGAACACTTCACTTGATATGTGTGTAAAATTTCAGAATGATAGGTCCAGGCATGTGGTGGCAAGGTGTCTGCACACACCACTTTGAAGACTGTAGAAAATTTCTCCTGTAACGATCCCAGCGAGAGAGAGTGATCCTAGGCTCAGCCGTTCTGCTTGAGTGAAAGTATCAAAGCAGACACGAGCCAAGTGCTACTTTGTTTCTCCTTTTGTAATGGATACTAGCTCAGTTGCAGCCAAGCGTGCAAGGATCAAAGAGATGAGAGAAAGTGTTTCCTTCTTCTTCCCGGGAGGCGGGAGGGTGCAATTGACAGCCCCAGCCTCTGTGTAAAAAAGGTTAATAACTTTTAATCTAAAAAATTCGTAGCCACCAAATGCCTGGACCTATCATTCTGAAATTTTACACACATATCAAGTGAAGTGTTCCCTGTAATGTGCCCATGTTTCCTGTTTGTATCTTTAAAAATAAAAAAATGGGAGGCGTAAATGTATTTACCCCACTACTACCCATTTTTCTAAAATTAATTGCCATACAAGGCAAGCACCTACGTTTTTGAAATTTTACACACATAGGTCCCAAGGTACCACCTACAATGTGGCAAAGTTTCATGTATGTAACTTTAAAAATGACAAAGTTATAGGCATTCCTGGGTATTTATTAAAAAATTAATTGCCACAAAACGCATGCACCAATCTTTCTGAAATTTCTGACAGATAACTATCCCTAACCAGTCTACAATGTGCCCAAGTTTCCTGTTTGTATCTTCAAAAATAAAAAAGTGGGAGGCATAACTGTATTTCTCAATGGGCAAGTGCTTTCCAATGATTTTCTATGGGCAAGTGCTTTCCAATGATTTCCTATAGGAAAGTACTGTCCAATGAATCCCTATGGGCAAGTACTGTCCAATGAATCCCTATGGGCAAGTGCTGTCCAATGAATCCCTCATTGTTTCAAAAATTAATTGCCACACAATACAAGCACCTACGTTTCTGAAATTTTACACACATGGGTCCCAAGGTACCGCCTACAATGTGGCAAAGTTTCATGTGTGTAACTTTACAAATGACAAAGTTATAGGCATTCCTGGGTATTTATTAAAAAATTAATTGCCACACAAGGCAAGCACCTATGTTTCTGAAATTTCACACACATAGGTCCCAAGGTACCCCCTACAACGTGGCAAAGTTTCATGTGTGTAACTTTAAAAATGACAAAGTTATAGGTGTTTCTTTCCTCATTGTTTCAAAAATTAATTGCCACACAAGGCAAGCTCCAATGTTTCTGAAATTTCACACACATATCAAGGCAAGTGGTACCTGTAATGTGCCCAAGTTTCCTGTTTGTATCTTCAAAAATAAAAAAATGGGAGGCGTAAATGTATTTACCCCACTACTACCCATTTTTCTAAAATTAATTGCCACACAAGGCAAGCACCTATGTTTCTGAAATTTCTCACAGATAGGTCCCAAGGTACCACCTACAATGTGGCAAAGTTTCATGTTTGTAACTTTAAAAATGACAAAGTTATAGGCATTTCTGGGTATTTATTAAACAATTAATTGCCACAAAACGCATGCACCAATCTTTCTGAAATTTCTCACAGATAACTATCCCTAACCAGTGTATAATGTGCCCAAGTTTCATCCTTCTATCTTTAAAAATGAAAAAGTTATAGGCGTTTTTGTAAAACAATACTTGGCTATGGGAAAAAGCATTCAAAATGGCGTCCGATCCGGATCGGACCTCGTCGGATCGGATCGGATCGGATCGGAGGTTGATCGGATCGGATCGGATCGGATCGGATTTTCCCGATTTTGGGGCGGATCGGATTCGGATCGTGGATCGGATCCGATCCGATGCACACCCCTAATATTCACATATCTCAGGTGTATTTTGGATGTTGCAGAGCTACTTCTATTTTCCACCACCACCGCCACCCCAGCACCTCCACTAAGGCTGCATTCCTATGCACATTTTTCTGGGGGAAAAAGCCCACTGAAGGCAGTAGGACTTATTTCTGAGTAGATATTAATAGGACTGTAGAGCTATTTTGATATGGAAACATCCAGACATTCGTTTAAGAGGAATGCTGCATTTTTAGGTATTTGTTATAGAGAACCCACTATGTTAGCACAAGGTCTGCAAATGTAAACATGGTGATAGATGAATTTGTCCATTTTGCTTTCTCCCATACTTGAATTGATTTAAATCTCAAATCCTTTCTGTCCCGTTTATAAAGGAATCATTCTTATCCAAATATGAGCAGAATGAAATTCTCAGCCATCTGCACTAGTTTTATACGCAGTGTGGAGAGGACCATGTCATTCCTGCCTGCCAGATAGCACCGCAACGTGGTTGAATACAGAGGGATTCAAACACAGCCTTTTAAGAGCAAAGCATTCAAAGCCCTGGGCCTGGATAGATGAATCTGTCAGTTTTGCTTTCTTCCACATTCAAATTGTTTTAATCTCAGGATTTTTTCCCATCCTGTTTATAAAGACATTTGTGAATTTTGCTAAGTATATATATATATATGAGCAAAACTAATTTCTTACCCATCCATATTTTTTTTTAAAAAAAATCAAGCCCCACCTCCTCCTGACCACACATACTAGCAATTCAGGCCAGTGTATCAGTGCAAATGTTGAGGAACTGGTGCCAATGGATATGAAGAAGTTATTTTGAAGATTGAGCTTTCATGTAGCAGACCTACAGATGCTAGGTCAACACCTAGCATTTGTAGTTAAGTTTTATTTTAGCTTCATGTTGTTTGGGCATTGTATTTGCCCATATTTTTTATGTGAACTAGTCCTATATCATTGCAAGAAGCTGGATGGAAACCTTTGTAAGTTGCAGAACAGTGGTTCAGAGAAAGCAGAGGAAATGCTAGGCTGTGCCATTCAAGGGACAGAAAAGAACAGATAATGATCAAACGTTTCTTCAGTGAAATACTTTCATTTCTGCTCCCCTTAATTCAGAGAGAAAATGACACCAGACACTGAAAGGTCCAGAGAAGGGCAGTGAGAATCAAGCAATGGCATCCATACAAGGAGTGATAAGAAAATATTAGCAACTCTTTTTTCTCAGTGGTTGATGCATGCTTGGGATGCATGCTGTTTCCCCAAAATGAGAAGCACAGGCAGGGCCAGCTTCAGGGTTTGGAGGGCCATTGGCAAGACACCTTCGATGGGCTCCCCTCCTTCAATGAATCTGCCTTCTCATCAGCATTGTCCCCAGCTGCTGCTCCTGTTTCTCTTCTTCCTCATCATTGCTACCACCTGCTTGCTTGCCATGCAGAAAGTCATTGAGCAAGCAGGCTGTGGCATCAACTGCTCTGTCATCACACAACCACCATTGTCTCAGAGAGGGAGAGGGAGAGAGTTGAGTGAGCAAGGAGAATGCAATGATGAAGAGGAGGAACAGGTCCAGGGGGACTTTTGTCAGTAGTCCCCCTGCTGGGTTGTATGCCCAACCATGCTGACCTTTGACGCCTATCCTGAGCGCAGAGAATGAGAAATGATACATTATTATGGACTGTCTGCCATGTTTAACACAGTGATTTACAATGTTCAGGGAATCCCTAGGGTTCCGTAGATATTTATTAGGGATTTCTGAACGAGAAAGTCAGTAATGACAGAAAACCAAAGCATCCCCAAAACAATCATTAACTGTCTGCCACATGCAGTCACAGGTGAATGTTGAATACGTTCTAAGCTGTACTGTTGGAGATAAAGCCTAGCTGGCTTGACCAGCCTCTTATTCAAACTGAATGTGCTCCCTAGAATGTGGCAGATGTGTCTGAGTTCCTCAGGTAGACAAGGCAATGTAGAAAAAGTTCCTTGGGGTAGAAAATGTTAAAAACTACAGGTTGAACATGCTGGTGCCAGGGGAGACTGGTTGCTCCGATTCGGTGGGTTTGTGCGTCCATTCTGGGTTTCAGTCAGAGCCTGCCAGAATTCTGAAGGAGCTATCTAAGGTGCTGAACCTATTTTGGGGCTAGAGTTCAACACCTTGGATAGCTCCTTTAGACTTCTGGCTGGTTCTGACTGAAACCTAGAATAGATTCACGGCTCCACTGAAATCAGAGCCACCAACCTCCACTGGATGGTGCCTTCTGAATTATTCACTGTTTACACTGTTAGGTGTCAAATGTGCTGATGTTAGACCTGCATAAAATTGCTCTCCTGAATAGACGTGTATGGGATCACACTGTGAATGTACTGGAGTGAATGGATTAAAAAAATAAAAGACTAGGAAATGCGCCATTCATTCTTTGCTATAGTTCATTATCCAGGAAATGCAACCTATATGTTCAAGTAAACACTGAATTCAGTCCAGTATAGTTAATCCAGGGAGGAAAAAAATACAGGAAACTTGTGAGGAAATGCTGTCAAACATAGGGATATGCACTCTGTCACACACACAGGCGTTCTCTCTCTCAAGAGAGAAAGAAAGAGAGATTGTTTATATAGAAAGAGATTTGATGGGATGTATTAATAGTATGAGAGTGAAGTGGAGGCCCGTCTCAGTGGAGCATCCTCCGTGGACCAAGTGACCTTTTCCTGCACAGCTGCCTTAAGCCATTTGTCTGTCTTTTCAAACAAAACCAATCCTATTTTCAGCTCAAGAATTTCTCTCTCCTTGCATGTATAAACAGATGCATGGAAATCACATATTGGAAGTGTGCTGTACTCAGTGTAATATGCCTGCATTTCCTGCCTTGTTCTTAATGAATTGAAAGCGATCCACATTTTTGTCTCAAGGTAACAGTGACTGTTTGGTTGATGATCACCCTTAAACTAATGCTTCCTGTTAAAGGCAGCACATTTTCCTTATTTTATTTGTCCTTAGCAGCTGTGTTAATTAGATGAAAACCTTCTAGGTCATATAGGAACTTCACGGTAGGAAATTGGGTTTAGATATATGGCTTTCTGTTTCAAAATTATTGTTCACAGGTCTTCCTTTGGGACAAATTTTGATGTTATTTTTCCTCTATCCACTTCTTTAAGAGTGTGTTCACACATGCCATTTTACTGCACAGTGAATGCAAAATCAATGAATTACTTGCATGTTTGAATTCATTGTCAGAGGTCAAACACCATAGACAGAACTTTTATATTACCAGCCATCACTGCCAACACAATACACTTTAGTTGGGACAGTTCTCATGTTCAGCTACAAATCCTCAAGTGATAATTCATGTTGAGTGATGATATATTGAGGGATTAAATACCATGGCAGTGAATGATATTGTAATGGCTGCTGAGTGTTCATCCTTTGTTAAGCAGATGGCTTTGTAACAGACCAGGGGTACCTCTTCATGGATTATTTGGGTCGCCTTTACATAATTCTAACGTCATTTTGTACACATGAGCAGGGCACAGACCAGAAGTGTATGCAACTTATAGCCTCCGTTAATGCGTGTTTCCAAGGTGTCGATTAAACACGACTTTTAATGTTTCTCCGATGTTCAATCGCATTTTGGTCATATAACCTCCACTGCCCATTCAGATTAATGCTAATCATGGGCATAGTTTGGTGGGCAGGGCTTGTGATGTCATGAGTGAATGCCTGCCCCTTCTCTGGCTAGCCCTCCCTGTTGTGGACAAGGTAGGAGGGGAAAGACCCAATGCTTGCTTTGTCATTTCCTGTCTCCCCCTTCCTACTTCCTTCTTCTTCCCTTGACTGGACTATTCAGTAATGGCTGATCTTAAGTTACAGGTACTTTCTTACTCTCCTCTCCCTCTGGATCGAGGCGGGGAACAATATTAAATACAAATACAAAATGCATAAAACTGACTAAAAACATATAAAATGAATACATTATTAAAATAACAATAAAACTCTTCCAATTCAATTAGATAGGCCTGCTGGATGGTGGAATATCTGTATTCGCCCTGCATACATACATACTTTACTGTAGTCTATAGACCATAAAAGAGCATACAAAATTTAAAATTTGCATCAACAGCTGTAAACAATTGATCAATTAAGAACCCACCAGTTGTACTCTATACAAAGTAGTAAGATATAAGAATTTGGCAACTTGAATTGTGACCATTTTGTCCTTGGCCTGTAGAAGTATAGTGATAAGAGACTCATGCGAATGCCCAGAATAACCCTGGAGGATTGGTCTCAGGAGATTGTTTCTAATACCATTATAGAACTCACAACTGAGAAGCAGTTTCTTTTAAATCCCCACTGGAATCTTCTTTTCTTCGAGATGAGTGGCTACGCACATGGAGCTGGTTCTATAGGAAACAAGGGGGTTGGAATAAGGATGTGCATCGCTAAGGCTTCCCTCCCCCACTCCCTTGCTGGGATCCTGGCTGGAAAAAGGCAGGGAAACTTGTCTCTGTGCTGTGAAAGTGAGTTCCTGCCACTGAGATGTCGTCTAGTGTACTGTTACTTGGGAGTAAGGCGCATTGAGCAGGTGGGGGGGAATAGCTCCATGGGAAGTGTGGCGCAGGATCTGGGATCGGGCTTGTATTTACTCCTGTTACCTCCCACCCCCTTCTGTCATTGCTTTACCAGGAAGTTGTGTGTATGTGTGTGTTATTGTGTGTGTGTGTGTGTGTGTTATTGTGTGTGTGTGTGTGTTATTGTGTGTGTGTGTATCGCACCAAAATTACCATTTAGTACTGAGAAACCACTGCAATATCTTTATTCTAGAAATGGTTACATGTGGGCACAAGCTCATTGCAAAGTGTGGGTGGAGTAATCCGAAAGGCACACCTCGGGGGGGGGGCAAGACAGGGGCTTAAAGGCAAACAGCAACAGTAGCATGGGAAGGAATGTCAGTCCACAGACGCCACATCACAGCCGCTGCTCACACATTGGGGTGGTCCTGCCCGGTCATTCTAATGGCACTGCCGGTTGGCAGAGGGGTACTGGAGGGTGGGCACGCCAGACTATATGCTCGAGTCTCCTCATTCGCTGCTAAAGGACACTCAGTGAGCGCACCATACCATGGAGGCACAGCTGCAACCGACCCTTCTGCCTCTTGAGTACAGCTAGGCAGAATAACAGCAGCCACACTGTGTGGGGAAGAGGGGACAAAGAGACATCAGTGCCAGCCAGGGGTTTTTTGGGGGGCAGCGCCCAGCTATCCCACACTCCTGCCTGCCCAGTCACCCACCTCTGCAACACAGAGACCTGCTGGGATGGCAAGGTTGCCCTCTAGCCCGCTCAGCATTGGGCAGCCCAGAACCATTGCTAGCTGGCATCTCAGGGTCCGGAGACAGACAGAATAATGGGAAGTTTGTATGGAACTGGGACATCAGTGTGAAATGCAACATTGTAATGGAAAGGCAACACAAAAATTTTCCCTTGAAGCAGCACATTTCCAAGACAGCTGAGGTTGCTAGGGCGCAGGAGATAAGGGGCAGCTGCCGCAAGCATGGTGTGGTGGGAATGTACAGCGGTGGATTCTTGGCAGGAGGAATAGGGGGGCAGATGCTCTGCGGGCGGGTGCTCGCCATGGCTGTCCAGTACCTGGAAAAATGATGCTTTTATAGTTTTACAATAGGTCCCAAAGCCAATGCTGCCCTGCTAACAACGGTAATTGTAGGCACATCCAGTGTTTAGAAATTGTACCCACATGCGAAGTCACACACGATTGTGATTGGAAAGGCAACGGTGAGAAAGTCAGGTGGGCGGAGTAAATGAACGGCGTGAAAGTCTGGGGAAGGTACCATCAGGAGACAGGGCGGTGCTTTCATCAATTTTTCCACATTCAACCATACACCCCTGAACTGACTCTGCAGCGAAACTCCACATATAAACAATTGTAAAGTGCATTTTATGATACCCGTAATTCGCCCTAATGGCTCTCTTCTACAGCTGTTAGATGTAAATACGAATATAGGAAAAAGCGCATATAATCAGAAACAGGCGCAAAAGAGACATCGTGTAGAAACCCCCCCCCCCCCCCCGAATGGTTGGCTGATATTTCGTCAATGGGTTTGACGGGTTAATAGAATATAGAATCTATCTGCAGAGGTTGAGTTCTAAGATAAGTGGGCCTGTTCAGACAACACACTAAGCCATGGCTAGGCCGCTAACCCTTTTGCAGCAAATGGTTAGTGAGAGTGTTTCAACCATAATTATGTAGCCATTAGGAATGGTTCACACAACATGCTAAGTCATGTTTCACATGACATGCTAAGCCATAATATTTAGCTCAAAGTGCTTAACTGCCATGGCTTAGCATGCCATCTGAACAGGGTCAGCATCTGAGTGTGTAAGAAAATTTGCACTTTGAATTTTAGAGGAGGCTGTGAGTTAGCTGAAGACAAAGCATCTTTGGGTGTAGAAGCAATATCTCTGAGAATCTGTGTGTTGATGACTAGAGTGCAAATGACAAAAAACTCATAACAAATACGATTGAACACAGGCAAGAATCTACTTGTGATATTATTCTGTGGCAGTGGTAGTGGTGAAGAACTCTTACTTTTCCACGACCATTGCATCTGCCCAGTGTCATCCAGTGGAGCTTTTGGGGGGTGTTAAAGGCCTCTTAGGTGTAGGCAAGAGAACACGACAACTCAAACCCTCAAAGGCCTGCTGTGAGCAGTTTGCTAGACAGTTTGCAGGTAAAGTCACTCATATTTGTGCCGACTTGGATGTTATTGTTTTAATGTAGCCTGGGATGGATGGGGCTAGTGCACTATCTAGTCATGTTATGGTTACCTCTTTTGTATCTGGTCAAGAGGGCAGGGCTTCTGCAGCTTTACTGTTGTGATGAAGAGGAAATTCAACTGGTGTTGCATGCATGCAAATGACACTGGCTGAAATTCCCTTTTCTATGCAACTGTTAAAGAGACAGGAGCCCTATTCTCCTTTTCATATGGTTACCCTAGAGTATGTGGACAAACTGCTAGGAGAGTTGAGACCTACTACTTGTTCTTTAGATCCTTGTCCATCCTGGCTTGGGAAATCTGCCAGAGTTGGGCTGGATACCTGAACCTTCGAGGTGGTTAATGCCTCCATGTGGGGAAGGTGCCCACAGTTTTGAAAGAAGAATAATTATCTGAAAGAATTATTTCAGATAATAATCACCATCCTCTGCCAAATTTGCCATACTTGGGCAAGATGCTGGAGCATGTGATGGCTTCACAACTCTAAGCACTGTTGGATGATACTGATTATTTAGATGCATTCCAATCAGGTTTCAGCTTTTCTGTCCCTGGTTATGGGACAGAAACAGTACTGGTTGCCTAGTTTATGATTAATGTCAGTGAATGGATTTGGGGAATGCAACCCTTTTGGTTCTTCTGGACCTTTCAGTGGCTGTCGATACCATTGATCACAGTATCCTTCTGGATCATTTATCTGGATAAAGCTTGGGAGGCATGGTTTTAAAGTGGTTCCAGTCCTTCCTGGAAGAGCGATCTTAGAAGGTAGCACCAGGGACTTTTGTTCCACCCCATGGCCATTAGCTTATGGCATGCAGCAAGGTTCCATTCTGTCCCCCCCCCCCCATGCTTTTTAACATCTCCATGAAACTGCTGGGGGAAATCAGCCTGTATGTGGGTGATATTCAGTTTCACCACTCATTTCCATCTATACATCCCAGAGAAGCTACTGGAAACCGTTTTGAGGTTGATGAGGGTAAACAAGCTGAAACTTAATCCAGACAAGACAGAGGTACCGTGGGTTGGGAAGCCTATTACTCTGGTTGGTGGTTTACAACTGGTCTTAGATAGGATCGCACTCCCCTAAAAGATCAAATGAATAGTTCTGGTCTCTGCACTACTGAGGGAAGCTCAGGTGGCTGTTGTGTCCAGAAGTGCATTTTACCCACTTAGGCTGGTATGCCAGCTGTGACCCTATCTGGAGGGGATGGAATTTGCCAAGATAATTCATGCACTAGTGATGTCCAGGCTGGACTATGCATTATACATGGGGCTGCCTTTGAAGATTCTCCAACAATTTCTGCTGGTGCAGAATGTGGCTGCCAAACTGTTGGTGGGGGTGAGGCAATTTGTTCTTATAATGCCTATGCTGTGCCAGTTGCACTGGTTACCAGTGTATTTCTGAGCCCAATTTAAAGTGCTGATTTTGACCTTTAAAGCCTCAAATGGTTTGGGAAATTCCTTGAAGGACTGTTTTCACCAATATCACCATGCTCACATTTTAAAACCAGCAAGAAAGGCCCTTCTCCTTTGCCTACCTGTAAGAACACTTAGATGGTTGTCCACATGAGAGAGGACCTTTTCCACAATGGCCCCACACCTCTGGAATAAGTTGCCATCATTGCAGGCTTTTGAAAAAGTCCTGAAAACGTACTACTTTACCTTGATCATGTGTTATCAGACTGGGCGTTATCGGTTTTATTTTATGCTGATGTTTGCTGTTTTTTATTATGTTTACCGCCTTTTACTGTTTTATTATGTTTTTACTGTTTCTATTGCCATATTGGTTTTCATTATGTGTTTTATTGTTGTATGCCACCTTAGAGGGCTCCTGTTCTGAAAGGTGATCAAGAAATATTTTAAATAAAGAAATATGTTGCTCTGTTTTAGGCGTCTGCTGGCTTCCAATAGTCTGTGCTTGAATATTTGTAAGGCTGCAATCCTAAACACACTTACTAAGGAATAAGCCCCACTGAATACAGTGGAACTCTTCTGAGTAGACATGTATAAGATTGCACTGCAAATAAAGTAAATATTACTGTGGCACCATAAGTCATTGGTGTGCTCTCATCCAAAGGAAATTAAACCCTGTAGCATTGTCACGGAACGTTTTCCCAATGTGGATTCTGCAACAGTTTTTCTAGTGAAGATATTTGTTTCCATATAGAGATGGCCTTTGTATATGCAGAATGATTTTAAAATAACTTTCTGTAACCCACATGGGCAACCTGGTGCCCTCCAGATGTTTTGGACTACAACTCCCATAATCCCTGATAATTAATCATGCTGGCTATGAGTGATGGGACATGTAGTCCAAAATATCTAGAGGGCACAGGGTTGTGTACTCTGAAATCACAATTTCCCCCTTAAAATAGACATTGTGGCAAGTATCGAATCTATATCATGAATGTATGATACATTTCACAGAGGACTTAAATATAAAAATACAAATCTTTGTATACTGTACGCATGTGTGTCCTAGAATTCAGGCATAGTTTTAAACAGTACCATATCCATGACCTTTTTCTCTTACAGGGTATTTGGTGCAGCTATACTCTTGACGTCCACACTCAATATGCTAATACCGTCTGCAGCTCGAGTGCATTATGGATGTGTCATCTTTGTTAGAATCTTGCAAGGTCTTGTTGAGGTATGGAGAAGAAATGCAAACTCTTTAACATTATCAACTTATTCCCTTGACATGACATATTTTCTGTGTTCCAACATCTACTTGGTGCTGCCCTTATTCCTCATGAATGAATTGCAAAATCGTCCTGGAGGAACACTCACCATGGGTGCATGTGAACATACAGGTGGAAATTCATTCTGAAACTAGGAAGGGCCTGGTCAGAAAATAAGATGATGCCAGGATAGGATGGCAAGAAAATGTTTGCTACTCTTCCCTGGGAGAGGCACAAGGAAAGCGGTGATAAAGCAGGGATGGGCAACTTGGTGGCCTTCCAGGTGCTTTTTCTTACAATTTCCATCCTCCTCCACCATTGGCTATGCTGCCTAGGACTGGTGGGAGTTGTAAACATCTGGAGGGCCACAGGTTGCTTGGCCATGCGATAAAGGAACAGACTCACAGGATCAGTCTTTGCAATGAGCCCATTGCAAATGATAGGCAGCTGCTGAGGGGTGTTCCCAGTTCAAAGCAAGAAGTCTGCAGACCACCTAAAAAACATATTTGCATCCACAGCCATCTCCACTGGAAGCAGGACACACAAATACACACACCTCTAAGGTAGAGACAGACAGACAGACAGACAGACAGACAGACAGACATGTTGGAGAAATCCGCATGCAGATTCCAGTGATGTTCAGACCAGTTTTTTTCTATTTTGTTGGTGGGAGGGATTTATGCAAATTCACATTTGGGCTGATGCATATTAGTGCAAGTGCATACTAACACAAGTGGACTTCTTGCACTGATGTGCATTAATGTTAATTAGGGTGACCATATGGAAAGGAGGACAGGGCTCCTGTATCTTTAACAGTTGGATAGAAAAGGGAATTTCAGCAGGTGTCATTTGTATGCATGCAGCACCTGGTGAAATTCCCTCTTCACAACAGTTAAAGTGGCAGGAGCCCTGCCCTCTTTTGTATCTGGTCATTCTAGTATAGCCCCTGCAACTTTAACTGTTGTGATGAAAAGGGAATTTCACCAGGTGTTGCATGCAATACAAATTACACCTGCTGAAATTCCCTTTTCTATCCAACTGTTAAAGATATAGGAGCCCTGTCCTCCTTTTCATATGGACACCCTAATAATGCATACTTGTGCTTAAATGCACTTGTGCAAATGGAATAAAATTTGCGCTCTCAATTTTTTGCCATGATGGGAGGGAGGCGCTGCCATCTACTTCTCTCTCACTTTGGGACGCCAGCCATATACATACATACATATATGTGTGTGTGTTACAATGAGTATCCAAAATTTGCTAACTTGTCAATTTTTACATGGATATGATGACAATTCTAAATTTAAAAATTTTTTTTTGTGAATGTCCATAAACTCTGAGATACATTAGTGAATGTTGATCATCATGTGAAATTTGATTGGCAGCCTCCACTCTTCAAAAAGTGAATTATCAATATTGGCATGTGAATGTCGATAGTCACTAGATTTTAGAAATTCACTGCAACAATCGTTCATGAAGAGGTTATGACTGATAGAAGGGACATTGTGTAAACTACACTTAAAAAAATAAAATAAAGTCCCCTGTTAAAGTTGTGTATCAATGTGGCACTGTAGTATGCCTGCTCAAAAGTATGTCATGCAAAGGACCCTTCCTTTGCTCTAAAATGCTTTTTAAACAACTAACAGTGCAATCCTATACATGTGTACTCAGAAGTAAGTCCTACTGAGTTCAATGGGACTCGCTCCCTGGTAAGTATGTATAGGAGTACAGCCTGAAATACATACATGTTGTTTGTTACATGTAGGAATGCTATTATTATTACAGCTGAGCTGAAACTACTCACAGTGTTTGTGGGCACTGATGAAAATCCACACACACCCCAGCCCAGCTTGGATGATGTTTGGCACTCTTGGCCTAACCATTTGCCTATCATTTTACATCACTTAAATCTCAATTGCTTTTACTTGCTTTCAGTGATATCATCATCATCGCTTAGCCATGATATCACTCAGTTCACTCCATAATCTTTGACTGTGACTGATCATTCATGTAACTAATTAAGGAAGGAGAAAAGAAAGCAGCAGGCCAAGTGAAAAATGATGCCAATGCAGCCATTGCAAAGGGAAGCCGTGGCGCTGAATTCATAGAATTTGTGTTTTTTCAGAAGAGCAGGTGGTAGAATTCTGCCCCACCAATAAAAATAAATAAAAATTAAAAAAGTCACTTGTCCTCCTTGGTGTATGACATAACTTACAAATGTCCCCAAATTTCATACAGCTCAGATTTATTTCATGTAATTGATTACTCCTGATACAATTTCATTTTATATTAGTGTTAGCAGATATAAACTGAGTAACCTACTCCACAGGGTGTAACTTATCCAGCCTGCCATGGAATATGGAGCAAATGGGCACCTCCTTTAGAGAGAAGTAGACTAGCAACTACATCTTTCTGTGGTAAGTAACATCTTAATATTTCAAATGTTTGCCTTTTCTAGCATTCTCTGTTCTTTTTTTCCCCTTCCAATTCATCAGCAATGTTCACACCTATTGATTGCAGTGGGATTTGCTTCCACTGAACAGAGTTTAGAATAGCAGTCTCACAACTCCCAATCTGTGAACAAAACTTTGGAACTTGAGAACTTATCCTTGATGCTGGAGGTATGATTCAGAGAAGTACATTTGGATTTATTTGTCAGACTGCATTAAATATTGAAGTGGTGAAGCAGTAATTTAAGTATTTCTTCAGTATCCAAATGCCAATTTACAGCTGCAAAGTATGTGGTGTTTTTAAGACATTTAAACTATGGTACTAAATCAAGGGTAGAAGCATTCGGATGGCCATTTTAATACATCTAATATGTTCCAAACTGACAAAATAGTCCAAATGGAACCAAAAGAAGTCTCATAAATATTTGTGCAAGTTGATTATTGCTTTGTTTGATGGGTTTCTTCCTGAGTTGGGAAAGGACATTATGTGACCTAATTATATGGTATCAGCCAATTAAGAATGGTAACGTCATCCAGACAGTCTCCAGAAAACATCAATGAAATCTTTTCTTCAGAAGCCTGCAAGTCTTTATAGATTAAACTGGTAATCAATCACTGAACATTTGATAGAAACTGACTTATTATGAAATTCAGGCCTGATGCCACCTCATTAAGACTTTCTGTTTTTTTAATAGCTATCTTCTTTTCCAGGTTCCTATGCAGGTGCAGTCATTGCAATGCCATTGGCTGGGATTTTAGTGCAATATACTGGATGGTCTTCTGTGTTCTATGTTTATGGTATGATATACTCTGTTCATCTTGCATCATGGTGTTGTATCTGTAGCCTTATTAGACATTTATGAATTATTATTATTATTATTATTATTATTATTGATAAATCCAGGAAGATTACTATGAGATGATTAAAACACAAGAATGTCATAGATAGAATATTGGATTTGGACTGGGGAAACCTGGATTTTACTTCCCCCATCCTATGAAGCTCACTGGGTAATGTTGGCTCAGTCTGTCCCTCCACCTTACTTACCCCACAAGAGTTCTTGTAAGGATAAATGAGGGGAAGGTAGGAACATAAATTCAGTCCAGCATACCTTGGAGAGGGAACTTAAGATAAACACATAGGATCAAAGAGCATTCCATCAGTGGAAATATATTTCCACTGATGGAATGCTCTTTGATCCTGCAGAGCCTTATGTCAGTAGAACAAGGAGGGAGGCAATTTTTGGTAAGATCTCCTGTTCTACAGATCCCAGTGCCACTCCCAGTGGACTGACACCAATTGGATACAACCCAAGGGCCTGTTCAGACAAGACACTAATCCATGGTTAAGCCACTAACCCTTTTGCAGCAAATGGTTAGTGAACATGTTTTAATTGTGATTATGTAGCCACCATGGTTAGGAATGGTTCACACCATTCCATAAGACGCTAAGCCATAATGTTTAGCTCAAAATGCTTAACCACCATGGCTTAGTGTGTCATCTGAACAGGGTCTGAATAAATAAATAAATAATCACTAAGGGTGATTCCAGATGAGCCTTTTATGGACCCATTGCCTTACTTCAATTCATAGAAGTTTATAGGGTCTAGGTGTTGCTGTGATGCTCACATGTTTTCTTACAGTTTCTTGCATATTTTCATTTAATGTAGAAAATCCATTAAGGAGAAATAAACAGAAAAAGCTGCTCCGTGCCTTCTCTTTGCAAGTGCTAGGGACCCTCTGTCTAGAAGTACCATAAGACTATATATACTATATAGTAGGAAATGGTCTCTGTCTACAAAGAATAATCATAATGCTGCCTAAATGGATTCCTTTAACATTCTATCATGTGATTTTATTTATTTATTTATTTTGTTAATTAAATTTATATCTGGACTTTCCACCAAAATTGGCACTCAAGGCCATTTTAGCTTTTGTGATCCACATTACAGAACAAGGTGAGAGTAAAAATTAAGATCTGGCAATCTCAGACAGACCTTCAAAGACAGGACTGTCCTTTGTAAAGTAGGACATGTGGCCACCCTACACAAAGGTCATTCAAGTTCATAATCACATCTTAGATCTAGTTCCTTAATAGAGGGCAAATATCATCAATATACAACTGACCAAAAATTTTAGTCGAGTTATAATCTATGTCAGTGGTCTTCACTTGGTCCAGACCCAAGACCCACCTTAGACTTCCAACCTGCAACATGGGACCCACTTTCACAATTTTCTCCGTGCTCAACATAGTGGCAACAGCTTTGCCACGACCTATCTGGACTGATCTCTCTACCCACTTTTGGGTCACGACCCACCAGTTGAAGACCACTGATCTATGTGGTAATGTGTTTGAATCCTTTGAAAAAGCTCAGTGTATATAAAGCTGAATAATCCATTCTCCTGTGAAAACAAAATAGTTCTGAATTCTGGGGCACAACAGCCATTTTCTCTGTGGATATGAAAGAGCATTGCTTAAGGAACAAATTGCTGTGTGACCCCAGAATATGGTTCCCAGCACCTTTGATCTTGCATGCTGAAAGTAGGAGGAGAATAGCGCTGAGGGATTTTGAGGAAATAATATTCCAAATGGGTTTTAAGCAGAAGAGAAATAGGTCACATGGAGACACATTATAATTTCCAGAACAGCAGAATTGTTCAGGCTGCCAAATTAGGTCTAAATGAGGACTGTGACTCAGTCACTTTGTGTTTACCTTAGTGTAAAACAGGACACGTTGAAGCCCATGAACTAGCTCCTTAGCCAGAATAGATCTTTATTGAAATGAATTTAATTACAGTGGGTAGTGTAGAGAGGTCTCAGTAACTGGATGTGCAGAATGAGACCTTTTTGAAATGTCCTTTTGATGTTTTCTGTGGAGAAGAGTTTGAATACATAACGTTTGTGGCTCCATCTCCCCCCCCCCCCCAAAATCTGGCAGATTTACTGTACCTTTTAATGGTTGTATGCAGCCAAAAATTCAGCAAGAGGAGCATTTCCTACATGCCAGTGCAGTGATGGGAACACTGCAGTTGATGTTTTGCCTGCTTTACAGCTGTTAGAAGCAGAGAAGTCCTACAGAGGGAAATGGGAAAGCAGACTATGGCCCTTCCGACACCATAGGGGTGTAAAGGGAGGGAGGGCGATCCCGGAAGTACCTAATACACACTATCAGAGCATAGGGACCAGCCGGGGGCCATCCCAGGCAAACAGCCTGGTGTAGAAATGGCCTGAGATGGTGGGGGGAGCATGGGATTGCCCCTTAGGAATATATAAGGGCCTCCATCCCTAATTAATGAAATCCGAGATGAGTCTAGAAATGCAGGATTCACACTGAGTGAATGGAAAGTAATGAAGCTCACTCTGTTTCAGCTATGAAGGAACTAAATCCCCCACCAGATAAATAATTCCAGCCACAGGCCACTTCATGCAGATGGTAGGAGGAAGAAAATGAGTTAGATTTCAATGGAACTCAATCCCTCCCCCAAAACTCAGTGATTGGAGCCACTGGTAAACATGCCATAGGACTAGAAGGTGGACCTGTCAGTCACTCAACCACACAGCCTCTCTCCCCCTCTCCACTCCCCCTGCCACTGCCCAGAGATTTAGAGAAACAAAACTTAAAGATGCAGGATTTGCAAGAGACATTTAAAAAGTCTCTTTGTCTGCTGCAACTCTGAAACCTGAGTCAGTAGCGAAGCCTAGTTCTGGACAGGGTTCAGTTCTGTTTGCTTCAGAAAGAAGCTCACTTTGCCCCAGGAAGCAACGAAACTGAACTGAAATAACTGATTATACTTGGACTTTCGTCTTTATCCAAAACCAATGCACACTCCTAATTGATAGCCCTATCCTCCATGGAGTTGTCTTCCCCTTTTAAAGCTGTCCAGTTTGGCAGCCATCACTACATCTTGTGGTAGCAAATTCCACACAACTATGAGCTGTGTCAAGAAGTCCATTCTTTTGTCTGTCCTGAATCTCCCACCATTCAGTTTCATGGGATTACCTAGTGTTATGGGAGAGGAAGAGACAAATGTCTCTCTAGTTTAGAAAAGTTTCCTGCATGCCATACATAATTTCATAAACCTGTGTTGCATACTTTCGAGCTTTCTTTTCTGTACTAAAAAAAAAGCCCAAATATAACCTTTCTTCATAAGGGAATTGATCCAGCCCCTTGATCATTTGAGTTGCCCTTTTCTGCACCTCCCCCAACTCTTCAAAATCCTTTTTTTCCGGTGCAGTGACTAGAAACATACACTGTCTAAGGAAAAGAGGTCCATATAAGAACATAAGTAGATGGCATTTGGACAGAGCAATCAATATGCTTCATGGTTCCATTTCAAGTTCTTTTAAACGTACTGATTAAAAAGGTTTTTCTTTATGTATTGTACATCATAGTTAATAATAGGGGGGAAATCTAGGATAGTCACACCGCACTAATTTACACTGCTCATTTTGCTTACCTCCTACTGCACAGCACAGACTAAAACTCCAACATGTTGCCTGGGTGTTGTCAGTGAGACAAGATGTTAAATGCACCTGTTCCTACTTTGCTGTGTAACCTTCAAATTAGCACAAAACCTGCAAATTAACACCAAAGTCTGTGACGCTGTCAGACAAGAGTGCCACAGTTCTGATGTGAGGGGATGAATATTTTTGGTACAGTGAAACCTCTTGAGGTTGTGACAATATTTATTTTATAGTAAGGGTATGCTTCAGATTGGGCCAAATCCTGAACCAAATCAGGCTAATTCAACAGATTTGGGAGATGTTTGTATCAAGGTGGGGTTCCTCTGAAGAGGACTGAATCTAAATCTGGACACTTCTAAAGATTTGGGATTTGGGGGACACACAGACAGGGTGTGTCCAAAACTTGATATATTTCTTCCCATGCTCTACATAAAAGGAAAACATCAAGGTGGGTAGAGGGTGGACAGAGAGGAGTCAGTTGTAGTATTGTGACTGGCAGCTCTAGCTTTTAATTACAGCAAATGGTTTACCAGGGCTCTCCAGTCCTAGTGCTTTAGGGAAGCGATGATGAAGTAATATATCACAAGACTGATCCAGTGTTCAGTGCTAACTCTCTCTCCCAAGAGCAGGAATGTTAAGAGTTTTGTGGAGTCTGTGGAGCCTAGAAAGGTGTTTGCTTAGAAAATGTGCATGTTGAAGTCTTTCCTCTGCCACTGTATGCTCCAGATCTATCATCTACCCATATCGTACTGCAGATTCTGTGACAGGAGTAGAACACAAAAAATGTCTTAAACTATTTTTCATTCATCACACACCCTAGCCCATGCACCTATCCTTCTGAAATGTTGCAGGCTTCCTGCCTAGGGACACCTCTGTGACACATGACATTTTCAGATAAATTGCCCAAAAAACATGGAGGAGGAGGGGAATCTTAGCACTCCCCTTTCACACAAAAATGTTGTACCTATCCTTCTGACTTTTTTCCAGTTTCTTAACTAGGGCCACCACCATGGTAGATGTTATTTCCATAACATTTACCCTCCCCCACAAAAAATTTAGGGGCTGAAGACATCAGTTTATGGAAACTCTCCAAATGTAACATCTGTTCTTGCACACAACCCTGAATCTATTCATCTGAAACTTGACAGGCTTGATCTCCTCGGAAGGAACTACTATCCTGCAAAGTGATAGTTCCTGTAAAATAATAACCAAAAATCTAAATTTAAAGGGGTATATCACCCCCCACCACTGCACCTATATGTCTGAAATGTAGCAGTCTTGATTCCCCTATAAAAGACTGCTATGCCTTTCTGACAAAGAGATAAAAACATATAGTTATTTGTTGATTTCCAATTATAGTCTATGGGAAGGCATGAAGATTTGGATTTCCAAATTGGGATTCAGAGCCGAGTTGAAGCAGGGAGCCTCCAAATTGGTCCAAGCCAACTCAGGCTGTTTTCAAAGTTGCTGAAATGAGGTCTAAACTGAATCTTGTGGTTGGTGCATTCCCCTGGTTTATAGAGAAAATGAGGGCAAAGTGCTTCCATGTATTTCAGATTGTGCATTTCTGTTCAATCTACAGTTTCCTTTCCCCCATGCCACTGTGGGCCAACTCACACAGGACTACAAGCAGATTTGTAGCCTAGAGCTGGTACTGCATGAAGTTGCCCTTGGTATAACACAGTTCCTTCATGGCGTAGGAAGGGGAGGGAATGGACACATTGCAGTCCATCCTTCTGTAGAGGCATCAGTTCATTCAGCAGGGCCCCCACATGATCCCAGCAGGATCACACCTCTCTGGGCAGCCACAAAGGACTGGGAAACATCTTCTGAACCTGGCTAGTGACTCTTCAAAGAGAACTTTATGATGCTCACAATCTTATAGACCGAGGTGGGCAACCTGTGCCCCTTCCCACTGAAGATTTGGCTTATAACTCTCAACATCCCTAGTCAGCATAGCCAATGATGAGGAATGATGGGTTGTAGGCCAAAACATCTGGAGGACCAGATGTTGCTCACCCCTGTTATAGACAATCACAACTAGTTTGTATGGAGGACACAATTCTTTTAAGAGTGACTGTATAAGACGGGTGGGCAACACTCCACACTTCATCACTATTACCTATGCTGACTGGGGCTGATGGGAGTTGTAGTCCAACATCTGGAGGGCCACAAGTTACCTACCCTTACTATAAGACAAGCAACATAAAGTGCCAGTTAACAAACAACTGCATTTTTTTTTTGCTTCTTCTGTGATATCTTTAAGAATGTTTCATTTGAAATCCATCTTTCCTTTCTATATTCAACAGGAAGTTTTGGCATTTTCTGGTACATGTTTTGGATTTTGGTCTCCTATGAGAGCCCTGCAAAGCATCCCACCATTACAGACGAAGAACGCAGATACATAGAAGAGAGCATTGGAGAGAGTGCCAATCTCTTAGGAGCAATGGAAGTAAGGACTCCACTACTGTGTGTGTTTCTATCCTGACAGCCAGAGAAATGAGATTATAGCATGCCCTGGGGTTGAACTGAAAATGAATGTTGGACCCACCAAATACCGAAACACGTCTTAGGCTATGTAACATCTAAATTCATTTTTGCCTTGGAAGCTTTTTCTTTTCTTTTTTTTAAGTGTGCACGTGAATCTCAAGCAGTGAACAATAGGAAGGCCAATGCAGAAATGTCAAATAATAAAACTATGAAATACGTTCCTTTAAAAAATGCTGGATGTGGTTTTGCAAGTGGAGAAGAAAGCACAAGAAATAATACATGGACACCAGAGCTTGGAATAAACTAGGGCCTCTTTATTTAACATGGAGATTCTCCCCTCCATGGATCTGAGCGTGAACATGCAGGAATCTGGCTCGTTTGACTCCAGGCAACTAGCCTGCCAATCAGGGCAAGCCACTCAGTTGAACACAGGGGTCGGGTGATCCGTCCCCCTTTCCCAACTACACTTGAGTGTTTGGTGAGACCTACCAGCTCTGGGTAGATGAGACAAGCAGGTCCCCAAAGGCAAATCATATCCTGACACGGAAGCTGCACAGACCCCAAGGAGCAGGACCTCTGATTTGCCAATCACCATAAAGGTGCCAAAAAAAAAAAAATGTGGATTCAAAATTGAGAAAATTTAAAAAGATGATAAGGGAAGATTTTTAATATTGCAAGGATTAGTGGGGGAAGAGGAATACACATTAGTCAATGTTTATGTGCCTAATGAAAATCAGATTGAATTTTATAAAAAAGTTATGGTGGAAATGGAGGAAATTCAAAAGGGGAATATAATAATAGCGGGATATTTTAACATGATATTAAATAAACAAAAAGATAAGTCTAACCCCACGATAGATGAAAGACATAAGTCTATTACAGGCTTGAGTAAGATCATGAATAAAAAAAGAATTGATAGATGTGTGGAGAGTAATGAATGGAGATGAAAAGAAATTTACTTTTTACTCTGTGAAGTATAAGACTTATTCTAGGATTGATCATGGTTTTGTATCAAGGAATTTGAATTCTAAAATAATAAAGAGTGATATAAGACTTATAAAGGTCACAGATCATGCATTGGTGAATGTAGATATTAAATTTTTAAACAATTATAAGGAAGCAAAAAGATGGAGATTAAATACAAAAATATTTAACTATAAAAGTATAATGGAAAAAATGGAAAAAGAAATACAAAGTATATGGGAAATTAATGAAAAAGGTTTTTCTATTCAGGCTATGTTATGGGATACAATGAAAGCTGTAACAAGAGGGATTTGTATTAGAGAGAACTGTAATTTGAGAAGACAACAAGAAAAATGCAGAAAAAAATTGGAAGAGGAAATTAAAGACTTGGAGATGAAATTTATAAGGTATAAAGATAAACAGATTTTTGCACAATTACAAGCAAAAAAAAAAATTGGAGAAAGAGGACCTGGAAGAAGCCCAGAGCAATTTGATATATTTGAAAAGAGAATTCTTTGAATATAGTAATAAAAACTCTAAGATGCTGGCCAGATCCACACAATCAAAGAAAACAAGGAATTTAATTGGAGTAATTAGAAATAAGTTAGGGAAGTGTAGTAACATAATGAAAGATAAATTGGAAAAAAATCAGGAGTTTTATCAGGAATTATATACTGCAGGAGGTAGGTCTCAGGAGAGGATTGAACAATATGTGGAGAAATATTTAAAGATGAAGTTAAATGATATAGATATAGATTTAATGGAACGAGGTGTCTTAGAGAAAGAAATAGAAAAAGTTATTGATAAATTGAAGGGGGGGGGGGAGAAATCCCCAGGAATGGATGGGTTGGGACCAGAATATTATAAAATTTTAAAGAAATTATTGGTACCAAAATTGAAAGTGTTGTATAATAAGATATTAGGTGATAAGATCCCACCATCATGGGGACAGTCCTTGATAGTATTAATTCCAAAAACAGATAAGGAGTTAACAGACCTGGGTTCATATAGACCTATCTCTTTAATAAATCAAGATGCCAAGATCTTTACAGCGATAATCGTGAAAAGAATGAATACTTTTTATGTATAAATATATTTTAAAAGATCAATGCGGATTTATAGTAGGGAGGCAGATGCCAAATTTGATTGGAAGAGCACTGAATATGATAAATATAATTTTAAAAAATAAAATGAAGGCGGGCTTGATAGCTTTGGATATTTTTTAAGCCTTTGATTGTGTGGAATGGCCAGCTTTAAAAACAATAATAAAAAAGATGGGTTTTGGAGTAAGATTCAAAGGTGTGATTGATCAACTTTATTCGCGAAATAGCGCAGTAGTAATGGTAAACGATGGGGTAACACAACAAATATCCTTAGCCCAAGGAACTAGACAAGATTGCCCCCTTTCCCTGATTCTATTTGCAATAGTTATAGAACTTTTACCTAATGTAATTAGAGAGGATAAAAGTATGCTTAGGATAGGTAATAAAGAAAAAAAATAAGATAAGTTTGTTTGCAGATGATACCTTGGTTTCAATTGAGAATCCAGTAGAAAATATGGGGAAAATAAAATCATATTTGAAAGAGTTTGGAGAGATATCAGGTTTACAAGTTAATTGGGATAAATCAGAAACGATGTTATTTAATTATACAAAAGAACAGGAGAATGAGTTTAGTAAAAAATATAGGGTTAAGGTAAAGAATTTGATTAAGTACTTGGTGTAAATATTACAAATAATTTGGATAAGTTAGAAGAGGAGAATTTTAATAGATTAGATAAGGAAGTTAAGAAAAAAATAGAAGAATATAAAAAGATAAAATTATCATGGTTTGGTAGAATAGCGATTATTAAAATGAAAATATTACCTAAGTTTAACTTTCTGTTTAGAATGTTACCAATTAAGATAACAGAGATACAGTTAAAGAAATGGCAAGTTATAATAAATAATTTTTGTAATGGTAATAAGAAAGCGAGGATAAATGGAATTGGTATAAACCTCAGAAAAAAGGGGGACTAGGTCTCCTGAATTTAATGGGTTATTATACAGCTAATCAATTAAGATATGTAATAGAAGGGATTGTAAGACCAAGTGTAGTAAATTGGTTAGAGATGGATAGATAGGGATTAGAACGGAAGTTAGAAAATATATTTTTTATTAAATTAAAAAAGAAGATGATTGAAAGAATAGAAAATCCCATGTTAAGAAATATTATTGAAGTTTGGCAAAAATATAAAAATAAATTATTACCAGATATTTCTCCAATGAATCCAGTGGTGTTGCTGGAAAATTTTCCAGAAACAGTGTTTAAAGAACAGATAATTATTAAAATAAAAGATTGGTAGGAAAAGATGAGTATGAAAGAACAAATAGAAGAATTTTTGAGAAGGAGGAAATTGGCTTGGTTCAAAGTTATGCAATTAGAACAATGGTGGATTAAATGAAAAAAAACAATAAAGAGCTACAAAATTATACAAAATTTTAAAGGATGATTATTATGAGAGAAGAGGAGGATATAAATAAAAATGTTAGAGGAGTAGTAAGTGAAATTTATAAATTGTTGATGGAAGGGGAGGAGAAACATGATCATTTGAAAGCATTATGGGAAGAAGATTTGGAAGAACAAATTAATGATCAAAAATGGGGGAAATATGGGATTTACATACTTTGAAAACCATGTCAGTAAGAATAAAAGAAAATTATTATAAAATAGTATGGAGGAGGTATTTAACGCCGGTGAAATTAAATCAAATTGATAAGAAACATTCAAAGTTGTGTTGGAGAGGCTGAAGAAGTGGGAACCTATTTCCATATGTAAATATGTACAGATATTTTGGTTAAAAGTATTTGAAGAAGTGATAAGAATAACAGATTTAAAGCTTGAGATATGTCCTAGGATAGCATTGTTATCAATATATGATAAAGAAGAAGGAGAACAGAATGTTAAAGATTTGATTACGAATTTAATGACAGCAGTGAGACTAATGATGTCTAGACAATGGAAAATGCTAGGCATCTACCAAATAGAAGAATGGTATAAAGAAGTATGGAATATTGCCATAAATGATAAATTAACAAGTAATATTAAAGTTAAAAGAGGTATAATACAGAAAAATGATTTTGGGAATATATGGGGATTATTTGTGGACTTTGATCACAACTTCTAGAAGTCAAATAGAAAAGACATGGCAATTTTTTGAACCTATTTTCTATATGTGCCATAAGTATTTGTGCATCACTTTTACATTTCTGCTGCCAATCCCTGGACTTCCAAATATTTAGGCCCTTCCGCTTGGTTTTATATTTGCAAGTAGAACAACACCAGTGTGTTCCTGGTAAGAACAGAAAGCCTGAGATGGCATAAGTAATAAATAAAAGTGCATGAAAACCAACGAAATGCTGCTTTCTTTGTTTCAGAAATACAAGACTCCATGGAGAAAATTTTTTACTTCTATGCCAGTCTATGCAATAATTGTTGCAAACTTCTGTAGAAGTTGGACTTTTTACCTGCTGCTTATTAGTCAGCCTGCTTACTTTGAAGAGGTATTTGGATTTGAAATAAGCAAGGTATGTACAGTATATTATTTTAAAACAACTGGAATGAGCAAATTGAATAGCTTTATGTGGGAGGTGGGGTATTTGGTTTTTTTTTTTTTAAGATACAATCCTTTTAAGAATTACTGTATAAGACAGGGGTGGGCAACTCCTCAGATGTTGTGGGACTGCAGCTGCTTTACATGGGAAGCCCCTGGGACCTCCTTAAAAAAATATTCTGACCTGGCAGCGTCAGGTGGCTGGATCTAGCCATTTGCCACTGTTTTCATTTCTCACAATGTCCCTCACCTAACGTTGGTCTAGGGCCTTGTGGGAAATGTAAAGGCTGGTTAAAGCCAGCTGTCTAGTGCTACTCAGAATGATGCCACTGCAGCCAGATGAGCCTGCCAGGACTGACTAACAGAGGAAGGGACCCACCAGAGAACACTTTGCCCAGGGCCTCCTGGAGCTGGCCCCACATGTGCATACACCTCCACTGAATGAATTCTGCATAAATCCAGCTGGTGGCTCACCACCATTGGCCCACCTTTGGTGTGGGTTTTGGTGGCCATGCAGAATACGGCATTTGGGGCAGTGCATACACACAATTGGTTAAGCATAATGGCAGTGATGGAGCTAGAACTTAGCACTCACTAGGATTGATGCTAAAGTTCTCACATGATGAAATCCTTCTGTTAACTGATCTTCAGGTGCTCTGTTATGATATCTGAAGTGTCTTAATGAGATATTATCCCAAGTGGAGCATATAGTTCGGTGGTAGCAAGATTCAAAACAGGCAAATCCTCGTTCTAATCTATATTTGGTCTAGAAAACTCAAAACAGGGCTGGCCCAAGATGTTTTACTGCCTGAGGCAAAGGACAATGTGGCGCCTCTTCCCATCCCATGTACAGAAACTGACCAGATTGGCAATTGAATTTTACTTCAACACTAGCAGTGGGTGAGCATCTTCCACTGTACCTGAGGACAGCAGGCTAGCTTAGGGATGCAGAGCAGGCCACATTGCACAAACAGCTCTGTTTTCCAACATCTCACTACTTCTCCAGTCTCCTGCCCTCACCGCTTCTACCACCACAGGCAACTGCCTTACTCTGCCTAATAGTGGGCCCAGACCTAGCTCAAAGTAGCCATTATGTGCTGTGTATCAAACATCAAGAAGATGTTCAAAGATAGAAATAAATGTTATATTATTATGTGTTGTTGGCAGATTTCTTCCAAAGAATCCCTATCTTTTCACACTGGTGACATTCTTTAGGGCTTTTCTACATGAGGCTTTCAGCTCTCACCTTGACCCAGGCTTCAGTTTCTGAATTCTTTGTGAGATTAAGATCAGATCCTTTACACATGTTTTTCTGAGGTTTTTCTTTCTATATGTTTTATTATACAACCAGTAGATGGCTCTATGCTATAGCAGAATTGTGCCAACACTTGAGAGTCTCATTCCACCATTTCTAACTAATTCCACACTTTCCTCAATCTAAAAAAAAATGCCTGGGAAATAATTGCAAAGAGTGGGAGAGGTCCTGGAAGATGATGACACTGTGTAAAGGACCCACAAACTACCATGACTGAGTAGTCATAAGCGCACAATAAACGTCTCATGTAGAAAAGCTCTCAGTTAAACATTATTAATTTGCCATCTCTGTAAAAGTTTCCTTGAGCTCCCAGGCAACCACTAAATTGTTCATCTGCTCTTCATTCACCACCACCCTGAATCTATACACACACATCAAATACCTAGTCAATACATTTGTTTAGAACTCCATTTCTTATCCTAATCTTAGGTGGGAATGTTATCCGCTGTGCCACATTTAGTGATGACTATTATTGTGCCTATTGGGGGACAAATTGCAGACTTTCTAAGAAGCAGGCAAATTCTTTCAACTACCACTGTCAGGAAAATAATGAACTGCGGAGGTAAGCCATTACATTTTATTAATGGGCTTTGAGCACACTGCCTAGTGTAAAACACCCAGGTAACAACAGATTCACACAGTCGGGTAGACACCTGATGTTGATTTTACTGTAATAAAGATGTAACTACATAACCAAAGTGGCTTCCCTGGGCTTGTTCTTATACTCACCCAGCTGTCAGTCCTGTGTGGCAGAACACTCTTTCATGCACATTTCAAACACATGGCAGCAGAGGTGTGGGGGGAGGATTACACAAATTTGGCCTATTTGTGCATATGGCAGAATGTGGAGCCACACCACAGTCTCATTGTATGGTGGAACATATGCCTCTGCTCCTGACACAAGGATTGACGGATGGGTGACTGTATGAACAAGCTTTGAGCTTGGTTATTCTCCAGACCAAGAATGAAGGTTCTACCCTCACAGATTTATGCATCTTTGATTAATATTTAGAAAGAACATCCTGCTCTTCAATTTGTTGGAAGTCTTCCTTTTTTGTTCATTGCCTAAGGAAGAGTGATAAAGAGTCCAATCCTCTGCTTTGCCAAACAACATGAGCATGGGTGGGAGGGTGCTATTGCACTGTGTCCTGCTTGTGGGTCCCTGGTTGACAGCTTGTTGACCACTGTGTGAACAGAGTGCTGGACTAGGTGGACCCTTCGCCTTTGTTAATATTATGGACACTGTGGTTTAAAAATTGTCTATTTATCACATCTTTCTATCCATCTATCATATTCTTATAGTTTTAATGGACAGCCAAGGACAATGAATAGTACAAATACTCTTTTAAAATTTCCCCCAAGGTTTTGGAATGGAAGCAACTCTTCTCTTGGTGGTTGGATATTCTCATAGTAGAGGTGTGGCCATTTCCTTCTTAGTGCTTGCTGTGGGATTCAGTGGATTTGCTATATCTGGTAAGATAACTTTTTTTCAGTAGAGGACATCCAATTAAGTTCTCTGTCAGTGAGAGCACATCCTGAAATTCTGTTCCAGAGGATTGGAGTACCCTCTAAAGCAGATTTGGTGGGGTGGGGGAACAGGGGGAAGCAGGGGTGAGAGATCCATTGTGTGAGAGAACTTTCATATAAACAAAACTAGATTTTAGATTAATCATGGTTGCAAGGTTTTCTGTGAATACAGTAAAAGTGTCAAATAATCAGTTAAATGAATCACAAATCTTAATTGGCACAGTGATTTCTCTGCTGACCAGTTTACAAGCATGTTTATTATGTTACAGGATTCAATGTTAACCACTTGGATATTGCCCCAAGGTATGCCAGTATTTTAATGGGGATTTCAAATGGAGTTGGTACTTTGTCTGGAATGGTGTGTCCTATAATAGTTGGAGCAATGACAAAAAACAAGGTTAGTTTCAATAAAATGCAGTTTCCAAAATAGTTAGCGATAACTCTGCTTGAAAACAATAGGAAATAATGAACGATCTCTTCAAACTTCAAATGACACTTCAGGCTCTGTGGTTAGTGAAACTGTGGTTCTCTGGGGTTAGCACTAACCACAAGCCATGCTGTCGCACGCAACACTTTAAGCCACGGTTAGAGCTGCTAACCCTGCTGCAGATGGTCTGACTGTGGTTAGTGAGTGACCAGGGTTGAGCAAAATGCATAGCATAAGACACCTTAAATCCTGCTGCTTAACCGAAAGCCTTAACCAGCAGGGTTTCAGGTGTCTTCTGAACAGGCCCACAGTCATTTAGTTGCATCAGTCAACAGAGTAGGCTGACATGACATGATGTTTCCATGTCAAAAGTCAATTCATAATAAGTTCCCCAACTCGCAACAGTAATGTGAATCCATCCTGGGAAAAGAAGTGGGAGATAAGTGTAATATGCATTGGCTATCACCTTTCAAAGCATGACTGAATGTATAAGCGTAACCTGCATTTTCCTTAACCTGAATGTTCATCTTGCTTTACCTCCCTTGGCCAGCCTTTTTCAACCTCATGTCATCCAGATGTTTTGGACTACTTCCATCACCCCTGACCATTGGCCACTCTTGGTGGGACTGAAGGGAGTTGTTGTTCAAAACATCTGGACAGCACTCCGTTGGGGAAGGCTGCTCTCGAATATGATTACTTCCTTCAGAAAATTCCAATAGTAGAAATAACACTCGTTGTAACTCTTAAGCCTGTTTTTGTTCTGTTGAAGTAGAATTGTGTGACGTGTAAAGATACACCTCACAGGCAAAAGTTTCCAGATTCAATTCTTGGCATTTCCAGTTAAAAGGATCTCCAGGCCAAAACAGACATTACTTTAAATCTGTATCTAGCAGCTATGTCTTTTTTTTATTATTTTTGCTCTAGAGTAGGCACAGAGCCCCCAATTCAGAGCTGCATCTCACACTAGGGTCCCTATCCCAATTGAGATCCCTGCACCTACTCTAGAGTAAGAATGAAAAAGGACATAGTTGCTAGATACAGATATAAAGTAACGTTTGCTTTGTCCCACAAGTATTAGGGCTCAAAATGACCACTGCTTGAGATCTAGGAGATACACTCAGTGTCAGACTTGGGTTTCACTCAAGTATAAGGTAGTTTCATCTGTTCATGAAATGCACGAAGAGCAGAAGACAATATGTCTGATCCTAATGCCAAGCATGGGGATCTTCTAACTACTGCAGCAACTGGTGCCAATCCAAAGAATCTGTATTGACCTGCCATAATTCCTATAAAGAGCCTGTCCACCCCACCCCCAGCTATTTTGATACTGTGGTCTTCTTCCTCATAGACACGTGAGGAGTGGCAGTATGTCTTCCTTATTGCTGCTTTGGTCCATTATGGGGGAGTCATATTCTATGGCATATTTGCTTCGGGAGAGAAACAACCATGGGCAGATCCAGAACAGACGAGTGAAGAGAAATGTGGCTTCATTCATGAAGATGAACTCGATGAAGAAACAGGAGACATTACTCAGAATTATGTAAATTATGGTACCACTAAATCATATGGTGCTACAACCCAGGTCAATAGTGGCTGGCCAAATGGGTGGGAGAAGAAAGAAGAATTTGTACAAGAAGAAGCACAAAACTCATATAGCTATAAGGATGGAGAAGATTATTCATAACAGGCCCATATTGGATATATTTTGTAGTGTTTGTGATTTATTCATTGTGGCTGTTTGCACCCACACAAAAATGTGATATAAACATGTAAACACATATCAAACAAGAAGATCTTGTTGTAAAATGAAAAAAACAAACAAAAAAAACCATTCAAGTGCAATCTGTATGAGTTTGTGACATCTCATCACTTCCATTTGAGTGTCTTCATTCTATAGAGTTTTAAGGGTTATCTGGTCAAAAACTACAAAGGAAACTAGGTACTTGCAGTATAAATGAGCAGAATGCTCATTACTAAGGATTAAAGCACAACCAACCAAGTTGAGACATCAACTATTTTGTTTAGAAGCCAGAACTACTTGATTGTTTAAAGATGCACTTACATATTTGTTACACTGTATTGAAAGGAATCATAAAATTGATTGTGTAGAGTTATCCACATGTTTACTTGGTACAATGTAAGAACCGTCCAGTTGGTCGAATACAAGAATTACTTAGAGAATAAGGATTCTGTTTTAGATTACCCTAAAGCCCCAATCCAGTTCCCTTTCCAGAGAGTTGAATCAGGACTTTACAGAACAATCTAAGATACAATGTATATGTATTGTGATTATATGCTGCAGGCTACTCTGTGATAAAGGAATTAATTGGTTGTTTTCACTGAATGTTTAGGCACAAATATTTTATTTCTATTATTTGCAGATGCATACAGTTATTGTATGTGTCGCATTCTGCCTTACATGTACCAACCAGTTTAGAGTCACATTTAATCCGACATTCCATGCAGAATGTTAAAGAATTTAAGCAAGACAAAGGAGTATTGGGCATATTCATTGTCTGTAGAAAATTACTGGCCATAAGTCTCAATAGAAAGAAAGTGTCACCCAAACAAATCCAAAGAAAAATGTACCACAGACAAGTAGCCCTCGAACAAACTGGATGTATTTGTTTTGAAGCCTGTTTTGAAGTAAATGCAAGAAAGGGGAAAGAAATTAGCTATTTGTTTAATCCTGGATAGTTTTTTCATATTTTCAGATGCTGTGCCACAATTATATAAATAAAGTCATAGTTTATTGAAGATGCTGTATAATTATAGAAAATAGAACTATTTTAAAGATTTCTGAATTTTCAAAAAAAATGTATTTGTCTTTCAACTAAATAGAATTATAATGGACACTAAATATGAGCAACTATCTTCATGGTGAGCCTGAAGTGGCACATAACTGGGGTTGGGTTTAGGAATAGTGTATTTTACCATGCTCAAGTGCAATTCAGATCCATCAAGATATGGAAGGGTTGCCATTGGCTTCAGTGGGCTGTAGCTCTTTGCCTTGATCGAGAGCCCCATACTATGCAGGAGCTGCAGTGTGCACACTGAACTTCTGTACATGCAAGCTTACATTTGCTACAATGGATGCTCAATTCAGAGCATGCCCCTCTTTTTTGTGTGTGTGTGACCCTGCAATCCCCATTGGAGTGAATAGGAAACCTGAGAAAGTAGGAGCTCAAGGCCTTGTGTGTTTTTAAGCTTTATCCAACAAGAATTGTAATGTTACTGTACCTAGCAATAAGTGCCATGCACCGTTAAGTGCATGCTCTTTTAATCTCTTTTTTCAGCTTGTTGTAGATTCTTGAAACAGTTGAGATAAAAAATTCCAAAAAGCAAAACAGACAAGACCAATCAACAATGAACTTCATGTAATACCAGACCACTTAATGCTCTAACAAATATCCATTTCCCAACTCCAATGAAACAACTATCATTGTATGTTTAAAAGCCATTCTGGTTTTTTGATCTGCTCCTTGTATCGTGCTAGTATTTTAAGGCCCTGCTACTGCAATATACAACTCGAGGATTGTTGTTTTTCTTCTTTTTCTTTTCTTATTATACAACAATGAAATTAAGTGAACCATACTTTGATCTGGAGGGGGAAATCAATGATATATTTTGCTTTGTGCCTCAAAGTGATGTAAAATGTGGCCATAGCTTTTGCTGTGAAAAGATGTGGACTGTGTCACTTTTGTTGCTGCAAAAAAAGTGTTAATAAATGCTCTATTTATCCTTTTATACATAAGGAAAGCATTTTTGTGGTTTCTTCAGGCATGATTTATATGGACTACCGCTTTGCAATAATTATTCACTCTCCGTGACAACCCAGATATGTCGAAGATAGACATATATCTCTATGTATCTCTAGGGCCACAACTGTAGAACCCTTAATTAATAGTTCTAGGATGGGAAAGTGTTTGTTTTTCAAGCAGGCCCTGCTCATAGGCGTAATCTACACCTTCAGCCCTTTCGCAACAGAGGAAGGGTAATTGCATGGTTTCTCGCTTCCGCGATCATCACTCATGGGGTACACATGAAGGAAGTTTCCCGCAAATAAAGGGGAGCTGTTGCAGGAGGATGTGTGCCCCATGACAGCAGTTCCAAATGTGCATCAGCAGAAGTGGGTGGGACTGGACAGATGGGTATGGGGCACGGATTTTTTTAAAATAACTCCTCCGAGTTGTGCACCAGCGCAGACACAGCAACGCAGGGGGGATGTGTCGAAGATGCGTTCCTGCGCATCGGTATGTTTGTCTTAAACAAAAATACACATGGTCGGCACCAAAACACGCCAATAAACAATCAAAAACTGTGCTGAAAATGGCAGATGCCCACTCCCGCATGTGTCCGAAACCACTGGACATGCCTGTGACAGCGGGTTGGCTGCTCGACGAGCCGGGAGCTTGCTCCAAACAGCAACAGCTTTGGGAAGAGGGGGCACATCAGCTGTGGACATCACGATTGTAGCAAGAGATCCAGAAAAGATATTCCTGAAAAACTGAGCAGTCAACCCAAGATCACCGTGGGAGCTGGTGAATGTCATGTGGCCCGATAGGGACGACTATGATGTTATTCAGGAATAAACGGCTGATAGACAACTAGTAACAGTGCAATAGTAGGGATCATTTTAATATGAATGTACCTAATTTTACACTTTCGAAACCTAGGGTGCAATCCTATGCATGTTTAGACAGAAAAAAGTCCTTCAACTCCCAGCATTCCCCAGCCAGCGCTCCTTCCAAATTTGCATTGCCCCCAAATTTTGTAATGGAGTTCTCCAATCAAAATATATGTCCAAAAATGCATAGATGAGGGAAAAGTGCATACATAAATGAATACTTTAGTGAAAACAGCATTCAAAAATGCATTGTATTAGGAGAAATATGTGGAGACATACTATTTTTTTATACGAACTTCCTTTTTTTTAAAAAAAATCTCAAACTTTAGGAGCTGTCAAGCTCGTTGTGGCAGGACAAAGCAAGGAATTTATTGAGCCCCATACTTAACTGGGAGGCTGCATTTAGCTTGCTGGATCACAAGTTATACAAGTGTGTCTCAAGGCTTTCAGAGCCACATTAAAATGGAAATATGACAACGTTTGTTATCCCTTGTGGCTTCTAGGTGTTATCCCTTGTGGTATCGCAAATTGTCATAAGTATTCAGCTTGGAGGACTGGCTAGTTTTGCAATTAGGACTTTTGGAAGCATAAAATACACAAGCTGCCTTCAGTCCAGTAATCTGTGAACACAGCAGTTGGGGCTGCATGCATATAGAGTTGTAATATCAGCTGCAAATATCTGCTGTTTGGCATGAAAGAGGCTCAATAAATCTTGCTTTCACACATGTATGACCCATACCTGGATTGAGATTAATGGGTTGATAACTTTTTACAGCAGCCTTCCCAAATCCAGTACCCTTCAGATGCCTTGGACTACAATACCCCTCACCCCCTCACCAATGGCCATGCTAGCAGGGAGTGATGGGATTTGTAGTCCAACAATTTGGAGGGCACCATGTTTATAAACTTGCCTTTTTAAACATAATATATGTGATGGAATAATGTAGGTATCTCACCTATGTTCCTTTTTCAAAACTTAGCAGGCTGGGTCTATGGAATTTTGAAAGTGTTTCATAAAGTTCTCAAAATATACCTCACAGTTAGAGAATGCTGTCTCAAAACTTGAACCCCTGCTACCAAAATAAACCCTCTGTATCTTATAGAAACTCAGTAGCTTAGTTCCTGTGGTGTAGGTATGTGATTGACACCGCCACTAGAGACAACAGGATGAAGAACTTAAGACGTTTGTTAAGGGAATTATTTACATGAGGAAATGAAGTATCTGTTTTGAAATATTTTTGAGATTGTTTAAATGCACTTAGGTTAAAAATGCTTAGTTTCAGTTCCTAATATGTTCTTCCCCATCTAAATAAGATCTCATTAGCTTTTTCTTCAGGCCATATTTTCCAAAACTCCACCCAAACTAATCCCTCACAACCAGGAATAGATGCTGTACAGCAGTCTCCATTTGATTTCCATTTTTCCTGATGCTTTTGATTTCTAGGACTATTCTGTTCCAGGGACTACTTACTAAAATTGCTTCTGGTCAGAACTTGGAATGAATCCTCCTGGTGCTGGGCTCTGATGCCTTCTGGAAGCTTCACCACGATCTCACAGCACAGCTGCCTGCTTCACTCAGCTACAGCTCCAGTCTCCAGGACTTCTCTCAGCATGTTCCCCCACCCCAATCCAGCTGGAGAACTTGCTCCTTTCTCAGCTCTGAGTTCTGCACCCTTCAGCCTTCACTAGCTCCACTGAAAAGCAAGTGTTCAAGGTGATATTGGATAGTACTAAGGCTAGAGTAACCATATGGAAAGGAGGACAGGGCTCCTATATATTTAACATTTGGATAGATAAGGGAATTGCAGCAGGTGTCATTTGTATTAGGGATGTGCACTGGATCGGACCCGATCCACGATCCGAGTCCGGTCCAGTGGGAAATCGGATAAATTATCCGATTTCCGATACCGCAGCTGGATCGGCCAATCCAATCCGAACCGGTCCGAAAAGGCTCCGAACCGGTTCGGCGGATCGGCGGATCGGCGGGCGCCCACTGGCGCCCACCGCCACTTCCATTGGCGGGCGCCAGCGGGCGCCCACCGATGAAAGTGGACAGCGGGGGGGGGGGAGGAGGGGGGCGCTTACCTTCTCGGCCCGTCCGCTCCCGTCCGGCACTAGCAGCTACTACCAGCGGGCTCCGCGGCCTGCTCTAGGGTGGCGCGCCGGGTGATGTCATCACCCGGCGCGCTACTCTAGAGCAGGCTGCGGAGCCTGCTGGTGGTAGCCGCCGGCCCCGGACGGGAGCGGACGGGCCGAGAAGGTAAGCAGGGAGTGCGTGAAGGGGAGGAGGGGGCGCGCGGAGGGGGCGCGCGGAGGGGGGAGGGGGGCCCTTACCTTCCCGTCCCGGCGGCTCCCGTCCCGGCGCCTACTACTACCAGCAGGCTCCGCGGCCTGCTCTAGGGTGGCGCGCCGGGTGATGTCATCACCCGGCGCGCTACTCTAGAGTAGGCCGCGGAGCCTGCTGGTAGTAGTAGGCGCCGGCGCCGGCCGGGAGCCGCCGGGCCGGGAAGGTAAGCAGGGGGTGCGTGGAGGGGAGGAGGGGGCACGCGGAGGGGGGAGGGGGGCCCTTACCTTCCCGTCCCGGCGGCTCCCGTCCCGGCGCCGGCGCCTACTACTACCAGCAGGCTCCGTGGCCTGCTCTAGGGTGGCGCGCCGGGTGATGTCATCACCCGGCGCGCTACTCTAGAGCAGGCCGCGGAGCCTGCTGGTAGTAGTAGGCGCCGGCGCCGGACGGGAGCCGCCGGGACGGGAAGGTAAGCAGGGGGTGCGTGGAGGGGAGGAGGGGGCGCGCAGAGGGGGGAGGGGGGCCCTTACCTTCCCGTCCCGGCGGCTCCCGTCCCGGCGCCGGCGCGTACTACTACCAGCAGGCTCCGCGGCCTACTCCAGGGTGGCGCGCCGGGTGATGTCATCACCCGGCGCGCTACTCGAGAGTAGGCCGCGGAGCCCGCTGGTAGTAGCCGCCGGCGCCGGACGGGAGCGGACGGGCCGAGAAGGTAAGCAGTGGCGGGGAAGGGGGCTTACCCCCCCCCGGAGCCGTCCGCTTCTATCCGCTGGCGCCCGCGGGCGCCAGCGGATGGAAGCGGGCGGCCCCAGGGGGGGTAGGGAGCGCGGGGGAGGGGGCTTACCTGCCGGGGCCGTCCACAGCGGACGGCCCCGGGGGGGGAGGGAGTTAGGCCCCCCCTCAGCCACCCGCCGCCATTTTTTCCTCATAGACTTGCATTGCAATGCAAGTCTATGGGGAAAAAAATGGCGGCCGATCCAAAAATGTACGATTTTTGGGTCGGGATCGGACTCGATCCGGTCCGGGGGGCCTCCGATTTTGTCCGAACCGGTCCGGGACAAAATTGGAGGTCCCGATCCGGGTCCCGATCCGATCCGATCCGGGGGGTCCGTGCACACCCCTAATTTGTATGCATGCAGCACCTGTTGAAATTCCCTCTTTTGTATCTGGTCACTCTAAGATAGCTCCTGCAGCTTTAACAGTTGTGATGAATAGGGAATTTCACTAGGTGCTGCATACATACAAATGACACCTGTTGAAATACTCTTTTCTATACAACTGTTAAAGATACAGGAGCCACATCCTCCTTTTCATATGGTCACCCTAACCAAGGTTCTGCTTGAGGTGCATTATCTGCAATGGCCCATGCATATTCTGAAGTCATCATTTGATGCTGCAGTGAACATCCATGTGCAAACCAGGCCAAGGTCTGTAGTAAGTGAGCTGGGGGGTGGACATAAATCATTACTAAAATCTAGGAATGGCTACTAGTCATGATTCAGCCTCCAGGTTTCAGAAACATTACACCTCTCAGTACTAGCACCTGAGAGGGCAATTCAATTCATGTCCTGCTTGGGGGCTTTCCAGTTGTCCTCTGTGGGATGACCTCTGGAATAGATCTGTCTTTCATCTCATGCAACAGGGCTCTTCTTATGTACCTATGCAATGACAGAATTAAAGATTGATAGTCAGAATATTGTTTAGCGCTATGGTGGAGATTTCTTACAGATGTAATGATTATCCTAAAGCATACTTTTTACTAATGAACCCAGCATCGTGTGTGTGTGTGTGTGTGTGTGTGTGTGTGTGATAAACCTGGATTTTGCTTTTCTTCTGCATGTTCAAATGTTTGGGACCATGAATTGTAAAAAATATAATAAATTCCAAGGGGAAAATCTTTGTATGAGATACAAAAAAATCTCCCCAAAGGTAAGAATTGAATAACAGTCACAAAAGAATATCTCTGCATCAGAATGAAATTCTCTTTCAGTGGGAAATAAAGAATGGGAACAAATGCTGGATATAGAAGAAATGTCACAGACCAAAGCTGTGTATTTGAAAGATCAAATCAACACTTCAAGTCACTGCCACAGAGAGATAAAAAGCAGATTTCTTCCTATTTGGGTTAGCCCTGGAGCAATTTGAAAATCAAAGATTTTATATATACTCTATTTAATAACCAGTAAATAAAACATTGGTGTTTACTTCAAGTTAGGATATAAAAATAAGTTAAAACGACATATTAAAAGTGCATTGACTTATATTTCATTATAGCTGAGTACATGGTCCTGTCCAAAGTATTTCAGAATTTTGTTTGGGCTATAATTATATTGAGACCATGAACTAATGTGGTACATGCATATCATCACTGACTACTCACTTTCCCCCCCTTCTTCCTCTGCTGCAGAACTACAAAACTGAGGGTTGTTTTCAATGTTAGCCCTACTTAAAGTAGACTCATTGAAATGAATGGGACTTAAGTTAGACTAACATTGGGTATAACCCATTGGATATAACCCTAATAGTTAAACTTCCATTAAGCATGAAAAGCTTCTCATCTATGAAATAAAACTTGACCACTGTGGAGAGGAACTGAGAATCATACTACAGTGTTCCATTGTACAACCTCTACTTGTTCCAGTTAGGCTGACCAGATAAAATCCAGGTCAGGGCTCCTGTAACTTTAACTGTTGTAGAGAAAAGGGAATTTCAGCCAGTGTCATTTGTATGCAATTAGTTCCTGGTGAAATTCTCTCTTCATCACAACACTTAAAGTTGCATGCACTATACTAGAGTGACCATATACAAAAGAAGGCAGGGCCCCTGCACCTTGTGATGAAGAGGGAATTTCACCAGGAACTAATTGCATACAAATGACACTGGCTGAAATTCTCTTTTCTCTACAGCTGTTAAAATTACATGAGCCCTGACCTGGATTTTATCTGGTCAGCCTAGTTCCAGTACCATCCCTTAGTGAATGGTGCATTTGCCGACACATATGCTGTGTGGTGAGGCATATTGCCTTCTGCCACTCTGCATGGATCAAAATGAAACAGGGCTGCAACATGCATGGGATCAACATGGAACTGCCAGATAGGTTGAAGATTTCATCTTGCCTGTGCTTTATACAAGATGATGATTACAGGGATTACTCTATAACAGTGAAAGTATGTGCTGTGTGAAAATGAGCCCTTGCTGCCATTTGTTTTTTGTTCTCAGCTTTCCACTTTCAGCTTTATCTTTTGCACACTATGCCATTGTTTGGTTGTAGTACTGGAAATGTAGAAATGCTTTCATTTCTACTTATATCTATTTCTATTTGTTTCTTTTTGTATCTACCCTGATCAGATCTTCCAAGGCTCCCAGGTATGATCCTAAGAATGCAAAAAGAGCCATGCTAAATCAGAAGGCCTGACTAGTCCAAGGTTCTGTTCCTCACAGTAGCCAAACAGATGTCCACGGGAAGCCCACAAGCAGGGCATGAGCACAACAGATCTCTTCTGCCTGTGTTCTCCACGAACTGTTATTCAGAGGTGCCTCTGATACTGGAGGTAATATATATCCATCATGATTAGTAGCCCATGATAGCTTATTCTCCATGAAGTTGTCTAGTTGTCTTTTAAAGCTATCCAGGTTGATGGGCGTCGTTACCTCTAGTAGCAGTGAAATCCATAGTTTAACTATGTGCCATGTGAAGAGGTACTTCCTCTTATGTGTCCTGAATCTCCCACCACCTAGCTTCATTGGATAACTTCAGTTTCTAGTACTATGAGAGAGAGAGAGGGGGGGGGGGAGAGAGAGAGGGAGAGAGAGAGAGGGAGGGAGAGAGAGAGAGATGCTGTGATTGTCATTCCTTGTTGTTCAGAAAGCAGGCACTGTTGCTGGTTTTGCAGTTCCCACTGGAGATACTAGTCAATCTTTCTATGTAATGCAACACACCAGATGCCTCTCACTTTTCTGAGCCAGTCTGCCATTTCATTGTTACCAGTCTCCACAACCTGATGACAAAATTCGTCATTCCATCCAGTTTTTCACAACAAACTGATTTGGACCAGCATTGGTTGTGCATGTCGGATCAGACCAAAGGCCTACCTAATACAGCATTGTGTTCCCACAGTGGCCAAACAGACGCCCATGGGAAGTCCACAAGCAGGAGACAAGCACAAAGTATCCTTCTGCTTCTAATAGTGGAGGTAATGTACAGCTATCATGACTAGTAGCCACTGATATTCTTATCCTCCCTGTTAATATTTATGAAGATGTGTTCAGTTGACAGTTCTGAGACACTGTTCTCTCTATACACATTTGAGGAAAACTTCCAGAGGTTGTGGCATGGTGGTATATGAAGGAGGGATATCCCACCACCTTAACCTCTCCCATCATACACTCAAGCTTCTAAATCAACTGGAGCAGCTATCAGCACAGCACACCATTCCCACCTCCACTGCTAATCCCTGCACCAAAATTAAGGGTGGGATTTCTTCTCCCCCTTTCCATTGACATCATGTGTCCTCCAGTTGGTTGGCCTAACAAACTACTTCACCAGCCACCACCACTGTATACATTGCTACAGTTTCATCTCATGCTGATCCCCTGTGATAAGACATTAAATGAACTATCCGGGACTTAAAACTGCATTTTCCTCCAATAGCCTCATCTGTTGTGATTCATGACTGAAGTGATTCATGGGACACCAGATCATTTCAGACTAGTGCTGTGCCAAAAAATTCTCCTATGAAAATGTTGACTGCTCTCATTCAATTTGATAGACAAGAAATTGCTTCTGAAAAGAAATTCAAAGGAGAAGTAATTTCAGAGAAATTCTCATGGATTGGGTTCAGGGTTCTTGTACTTACCTTACCTATGAGATGAGTGAGGAGTGTGTGTGACTGTCCTGTTCTTCATTGTTTAGTCATCTCTCTGACATCCTGTTGCTTCCCACACTTTGTGCCTAGGGGAAGACGTCATAAGTTTATTCCTCCCCTAGGGCCTTTTCAAATCAGAAAGTGGAGGCAGGAAGTGTGGGAGAATGTAGAACAATTGTGAGATGTGTAATAGAAAGAAAAATACAGACAGGGCCCTCAGCCACCTCACAGTAATTAGGTAAGGTCAAAAATACCACCAACACACATTCAAAATAAATTATAAAATGCCCTGAGAATGAGACAGAAAAATGTAAGTCCCTTTAATGGGGAAAGAAAACTTTCAGGAAATTTCTGAATTTTTTCTTTTCTTACCTTCTAGAAATGAAAGGACACTTTTCAGAATTTTCTCCACATTTTCATTATTTTTTGTGGTGGCTGCATTCCCTCCCCTCTGTGCCCTGGAGTGATGCTAGGTATATGGGACATTGTGGAGGATGCAAAATGGTGGGCAGGCTACCAACACAGTTGATGCTGTTTCCACTTGCAGTGGCAGTGAAAAAACAAACAAACAATAACTTAGGGGGAGAAAAGAAAGAAAGAAGCTATTCTAACAATGCTCGCCAATGGTGATGCTTACCCGTGAAAAACTGTTGGAGAATTTCTTCTCCCTCTGGAGAAATTCGGTGAAATTGTCATCCCCCCCCCAATTTTTCTACCCACAAATAGGGTGGAGAGTTTGAGAGGCCACTTGCCTATAGCTCTATTTCAGATTTACAGTCCTGCAATCCTTCTGTCCCAGAGCACACTGGTCTCAATCTGAATTGGGAATGCATGCAGTTACAATGGAGTAAATACAAATCAGGCTCAGCTACCCCTACGTGATTAACGGAGTGTGTAGTTTGGCCCTATAGGTTCTCTGAGGAGAGGAAATGGCTTTTAAACTAGCTGCAGTGTTGAGATAGCTCAGAAATGAAACATCAGAGCAACTCACAGGCAGGCAAGGTCTACATAGCCAGGAGCCAAGCTGCAGAACAACAGTGGTCTGCCATTAACTAAAAACTTGGTAGCCAGGGGACAATCCCTGAACTGCGATAGCATATAAAGTCCCAAAGCTGAAGCAGCTCATAAAGCAATGTGGTGTCTCTACCAGAAATAAATGTTTCAAAATGAAAGGACAGTGAGTTTATAGTTCCTTGATTTTGGCTCTAAAATGAATTTATTAATTACATTTTTATCCCACTCGTTAGCCAAAAACGTTCCCAAGGTGGCTCACAAAGATAAGAAATATGACACGGTCATACAATCGAAAAGACACAACACAAAAGGAGATGGCATTGGGGGAATGTCTATTTGCTTTGACAGCCCTGCAGTGGGTGGGTGTTGATGCTGTGTGAGTTATACAACACAGCAGCCACCTTGCAACCATCACGGGACTTTCCCGCAAAGCTGCAAATTTAAAAAGTTATGGATTTGCCCCAACTTTTTCGCTGGAGTGAGGTGAGTATGGTGCATCTGCAGTATAACCTCACTCTGGCGTCATGGCAGGGGTGTTCCTGGGCAGATGGTTCCTGATTGGCAGAGGGCAGGGGGAGGGCCCGGTGAGCCAAATGGCTGCCAGAAACCCTGCGCCTTCTGTCTGCTTTGAGATTAGCCACCACCACCCCATAGTAGAGAAAGCACAGGGTTTCCCTAAATCTGATGACAACCCTGCACTGTCAAGACAGCCCCTGGAAGGCAGGAGGAAAAGAAGCAACTTCAGATGCTGAATTCTTTGTTACAAAGTTCAACAGGTTAATTTTGACTTAATCAGTATTGGAAATTGCCTTAGCCAAGGCATAAGCAAAATAAAATTGGTGTGGTGCATTTCTTCAAGATAAATCCAGTCAAGAAACAATGTTTTCCATCTTAAACCCCAGTCTTATTTATGTTTAGTACTGCTGATGTTTAGTGGCACTTACTCCTAATTATTTCCACATAAGAGGTAACCGCCGCTCCATCTTCTAGCTGATACAGTATTTGAAATTTGCATTGAACCTTGATCCCAACCCAAACATGTATTACAGGGTTTTAATAATTAGTTGAACCCCCACATACAACAGCCAAGTGAGTAAGCTATTACTCTAAAGCTGCTACGATTAAGCAGAGGGGTCATTGCCTAATATTTGGGGAACACTGATCTTCTCCCCTTTCCAGACAGAGCAGCATCCTCAGAATAAAGTTGAACTCTTAAAAATTACAGAGTCATCCTGTTTGCCACCCTGAGCCTCATTGGTAAGCTTCCAATCTGACTTGTACTGAATCAATATCCCAGCACGTCCAATTGAGTAATCATTTTCAGCAATTGATCACATCCCACAGAGATGGAAATTAAAATGTAAAATGAAGAGTTACTTCTTTTCAATCAATGCTTGTAACAAGGCAATGTGAGGTGTGTGCTTTTAGTTTTCAATATTCTGTCGTTTAGAAAAGTGAAAATACAAAGTCAAAGATAACAGCTTACAATGTGTTTGTTTACCTAGGCAGTGTGTTTGCTCATGAAAATGTTGAACATAGTTTTTTTTCTGTCAATGAGATTCTGTGTCTTCCACCTAATTTAATTATGGTATTCTTTATTTAGAGCATAAACCTTTGAGCCTTGTATGACTCATTTCTTCTTCAAAGAACATTGAAGAGATAGAAGACAATGCTCTGGAAGCGTTATTTTTTTAAAAAAGGACTTAAACTGAGTAAGTTGATGAAATGCAAGATAGGCATAAAATAGACTGATACATAAGTCCAGTGTTCATTAGTCAAAGATCCAGTGCAGTAGGACCACTTATCAATGGGATCCATGCTCCAGGACTGAAGCCTGGCAAAGGTTCCTTGACTGATGCCCTGGTGTGCCTTGGTTTATGGGAAATCCTGAGTATTTCGCAGCCATAGCTCAGTAGAGCACATGCTTCACATGCCGCAGGTTCCACGTTCAATCCCTGGCATCTCCTAGTAGACCTGGAAAAGATTACTGTCTGAAGACCGGGGCAGGATCTACACTGCTGTTTTAAAGTGTTTTAAAGCACTTTATAACTGTAGTGACAACTGTTGGGGCCCAGGACACACTCCAAAACAGTTGTCACTACTGTTATAAAGCGCTTTAAAGAGCTTTAAAACAGCAGTGTAGATCCGCCCCTAGAGCTATGGCCAGTCAGTGTAGGCCAGGGGTAGACAACCTTTTGGAGCCTGTGAGCACATTTCACCATTTGAGAAACTGTCTAGAGTGCCACCACAAAATGGACACATTGCAGATGAAAACATCGGTCGGCAGCCATCCGCCATCTTCATTTCTTACAAATGCCGTTGAATCCCATTTGTGTCCCAGAGACAGGATGGCAAAAGAAGGTGAGAAAAACTAGAGGCCTTCACCTTGCTTTGAAGTAATCCCAACTGCCATTAAGTAACTTTATTATTAAAACAACAACAAGTAAAAGGTGAGAGAGGCATAGCACCTCAGCGAGCACCCAGAGAGGTGTATGGGGACACACTAGTGCTCAAGGCTGCCATGTTGCCAACTTCTGGTGTAGACAATACTAAGCTAAATGGCCTGACGGTCTGATTCAGTATATGGCAGCTTCCTATTTGGTAGGCTGACCATATGAAAAGGAGGACAGGGCTCATGTAACTTTTACAGTTGCCGAGAAAAGGGAATTTCAGCCAGTGTCATTTGTTTGCAATTAGTTCCTGGTGAAATCTCCTCTTCATTACAACAATTAAAGTTGCAGGCACTATACTAGAGTGACCAGATACAAAAGAGGGCAGGGCCCCTGCAGCTTTAACTGTTGTAATGAAGAGGGAATTTCACCAGGAACTAATTGTATACAAATGACGCCTGCTGAAATTCCCTTTTCTCTACAACTGTTAAAGTTACATGAGCCCTGTCCTCCTTTTCATATGGTCAGTCTATATTTGGGAGATTTTAAAAGCACTCTTTGATTCGCTTTCCCAAGGTATGGATTCGCTTCTGTTCTGAGATTTGCATCATATGAGCCACTGGGATTTTATGTCATTTGTAGAGCAATGCAGCCCCTCTCCTAGGGGACTGCAGTGGAGTCATTTTGTCATGTGCAACCATTAATTTAGTCAGGGATTGTCAGCAAAGTGCAAGAAGATGCAGATGGATGAATTATTGATTTCCATTTGGGGCACTGACTGGAATACATTTGCCGCTCATCTTAAAAGCAACAACACCCCAATCCTTGCTCCCTTATAAAAAATGACACACACGCTCATATACACACAACGGTCCAAAATTATGGTGCCACCGGACTTTGTTGTTTTCCTGCAACAGACTAATGCAGCTACCCCTCTGGAAAGTATTTTTGTGTTGTTGTTGCTATACGCACTTCATTAAAGGGTCTTTAAACATTTCTCATTTACATATTTTTCATTTTTTTGTGAGAAATCAAATCAGGCTCTTAACAAACAACCCAGCCCAGCATCCATAATAGTTTGTTTATAAATGAGCTTCCAAGATTTTCAAATTCTCTTTCCCCCCTCCACTACAGAAGCAACAGTACATCTGATGAGAGAGAGAGAGACAGAGAGAGAGAGAGAGAGTCCCTAGAAATGGCCATCAGATGTGGCAGAGGTTGTAATGTGCATTCATTCTTGCAATTATGCGGATGGAGATTTCTCTGGCACTGCATAATATAAAGCTTGCCATTCTTTTAGTTCAATATAGTAACATATTAACTGCAAATATAATATGTTCCCATTACTCTTCCTCTTGATCTGTGGATAGTGGATACGACATTCCCTGGTGTACAGTAGCACATCTGCAACACTAAGAGCTGTCTTTGAGGCTGTGCTATTGTGAGCTGCTCCTTGGGGAAGCTGGCGTGAGCCTTTTCTTTCATCCTGTTGCTTGAGAAACAATGGGCTACAAAGAGCAACCTTTAGAGCTTACACATTAAAATAAACTGCCTCATCACCTCTGCTTCAGTTCTAAATCTCATGAGCCATGTCATACTCGAGCATCAGGATTTGAGCAAATGGATAATAATGATGTATTGGAGCTAACAGGTCCACACTCTGGATATAAGATAATATAAGGGCCCAATCCTATGCATGTTTAGACAGAAAAAAGTCAGAAGTGGCTGGGGCATGGTGGGAGTTGTAAGGATTTTTTTTCCTGTCTTAACATAGTAATAATAATAATAATAATAATAATTTATTTATTTATTTATTTATTTCCCGCCTCTCCCTCTGGATCGAGGCAGGGAACAACATTAAAAACAAATGATATAAAATATATAAAACTGATTAAAACATATAAAAACTACTACATTGTAAAAATGCCAATAAAACTCCTAAATTTCGACTGGTTAGGCCTGCCGGAAGAGAACAGTCTTTATAGCTTCCTTAAATTCTGGAAGACTGGTAAGTTGGCGGATCTCTCCCAGCAGGTCGTTCCACAGTCTGGGAGCGACAGAAGAGAAGGTCCTCTGGGTAACAATTGTCAGCCTAGTCTTGGCCAACTGTAGTAAATTCTTCCCAGAGGATCTGAGTGTGCAGGGCGGATTGTATGGGAGAAGGGAATCCCATAGGTAACCTGGACCCAAACCATGTAGGGCTTTAAAGGTAATAACCAAAACTTTGTACTTCGCCGAGAAACTAATCAGCAGCATGTGGAGTGATTTTAAAGCTGGTGTGATATAGTCACCTCTAGGTGTACTAGCGAGCAACCTGGCTGACATAGTTTGAACTAGTTGAAGTTTCCGGACTAGGCACAGAGGTAGCCTTATGTACAGCACATTGCAGAAGTTGAGCCTCGAAGTTACCAGCACGTGCACTACCATCTTTACATGCATAGGATTTCACCTTAAGGAAATGGTGAGAAATCAAAGACACTAAAAGTTGCTGACTTCATATTTAATAGGCTTCCTTCTTCCAGTTTTAATGGTACTTACACAATGGGTTGGCTTCACGCTTAAGCTGATGGAAGTGGATGTCCCCACCCTCTCCTTCCTACAGCAGCCCCTCCAGCCCCTTAAAAATGCTCCACAGAAAGTCAGGAGATTCTGCTGATGGAAGGACCTCCTGCAAATGGAACCCTTTCTTTCACGGAAGGTAGGTCCTGGATCCAACCCAGAGGGAGCCAAAGGGTTGGATCCAGACTTTGTCATATTGAGAACTATACTTAGTCACACTTCAGCAATTTCAACTGTTGGAGAACGATAATATGACAGTATGGAGGTGGTATGAAGTTCCCAATTGGAAGGAAATCAAGAACTTGCAAAGAAATACAGTTCACGATTAGCCACATTTTAAAACTCTTGGTTTTATTGGAACAAAACCAAGAGTGTATGCCAGCACCCAAGTCATCAAAACACAGCTGGTCAACTGGTATCATATCTTCCCTCAGGGAAGCAAAAGAGAACCCAAGAATATTGCTTTCTAAAGAAATGGTAGTTTCTGAGTTATGCAATAATAATATAAGTAATATAAATAATAAAACAACAATAATATAGTTCTTTTTAGAACAGTGGAAGAATGGGATGTACAGGGCAGAATCCAACAGGCTCCTACCATTTGCACAGCGGCAATTTGCCACTTTCAGGGCAACCCAAAATAAGTGGAAACACTTGTTTCTGGGAGGAGGTAGGTTGATGGAGCTCCTTTGTGAACAAAGGAGCTCCACCAACCTACCTTCTTCCAGAAACAAGTACGCCTTAGTATCGATAGGGGGAGTATGTCCCTTCTGGTACTCCTGGACCTCTCAGCGGCTTTCGATACCATCGACCATGGTATCCTTCTGGAGCGCCTGGGGGAATTGGGAATCAGGGGCACTGTGCTTCAGTGGTTCCAATCCTATCTCTTGGGCAGGCTCCAGATGGTGATGCTTGGGGATAGCTGCTCTTCAAAAAAGGAGTTGCTATGTGGTGTACCGCAAGGTGCCATCCTTTCCCCAATGCTGTTTAACATTTACATGAAACCGCTGGGAGAGATCATCCGGAGGCATGGGGCGGGGTGCTATCAATATGCTGATGACACTCAAATATATTTCTCTATGCCTTCAACAACATCGTCAGCTAAGGATAGTGTGTCTCCTCTGAATGAATGCTTGGAGGCGGTAATGGGCTGGATGAGGAAAAACAAACTGAAGCTGAATCCAGACAAGACGGAGGTGCTTGCTGTCAAAGGCCCCAAACTGGGTTTGGTGGTGTGTCAACCAGTTCTGGATGGGGTTACACCCCCCCCCCTGAAAGACTGTGTTCGCAGCTTGGGGGTGCTCCTGGATCCGCCGCTCCAGATGACAGCTCAGATTGATGCGACGGCCAGGAGTGCCTACTATCAGCTTCGGCTGATACGCCAGCTGCGCCCCTTCCTAGAGTTGGAAGACCTAAAGACGGTAGTGCACGCACTGGTAACTTCGAGGCTCGACTTCTGCAATGTGCTGTACATAGGGCTACCTTTGTGCCTAGTCCAGAAACTTCAACTAGTTCAAAATATGGTAGCCAGGTTGGTCACCGGTACACCTAGGGGTTACCACATTACACCAGTTTTAAAATCACTTCACTGGCTGCCGGTCAGTTTCCGGGCGAAGTATAAAGTGTTGGTTATTACCTCTAAAGCCCTACATGGTTTGGGCCCAGGCTACCTACGGGATCACCTTCTCCCGTACAATCCGCCCCACACTCTTAGGTCCTCTGGGAAGAACGTACTCAAGCCAGCCAGAACTAGGCTGGTGAGTGTTACCCAGAGGACCTTCTCTTCTATGGCTCCCAGACTATGGAATGGTCTGTCGGAGGATGTTAGACAAACTGACAGTCTTCACGAATTCAAGAGAGTCGTGAAGACTGTTCTTTTCCGGCAGGCCTATCCGGATGAATTTTAAATGTTTTAATGATGTGTTTCTCTTGTTTTAATTTTTTAACTTTGTCATGCTTGTATGTGTATTGTGTTCCCCGCCTCCATCCGTAGGGAGAGGCGGGTTATAAATTATTATTATTATTATTATTATTATTATTATTATTATTATTATTTCCACTCATTTGGGGACTTCCCCAGGAAGCACTAAATCTCCTTCGCATACGCAGTGGGTCCTGCTTGGATGGACCCACTGCGAAGTAAGTGCCCATTGTATTCTAGCCATACACACACACACACTACCATCAAAGGAAAAAGTGGTGGAATAATTGCTTGATTCTGGCATCTACATTCAGTGTCCACAACACCTTATGAGCATAGTAGATGAAGGTGCCCCCATTTCTTTGCCCATGACAACATAGTCTTTGGCCAAGTGAATGTCTTAACTGGACCTATGAAGATCTGAGGTAAATCACAAATAATTTCATCTTCACAAACCTAATGGACACACACACACTCATAGTGGTGGACCTGCCCCTCTACTGAAAGAATAAGTAAATGCTTTCAGGCTGGTGGCCTTATGTGCCCCTAAGGAGATTTCTCAGGCATTCATACCACCACCACCACCCTCCCTCCCTCTCAGGTCTTGCAAACAGAATTGAATAATTTTCAACATCTTTTTCCTATTGTCACTGGGTGCACAACTACACAGAGAATGTGATCAGCATTCCAAGCAGACGAGTGATGCCGTGATACCCTTTTCTAGTACAACTGGTCTCATGTTCCAAGAAGTGGCTGACACATATTTCCCATAATGCTTTTCTGACTGACAGGTCAGTGTCCCACTCCTAATATTTCTCTATGTGGCTATTTGAAAGTTCCGGAGAAAATATGTGTACAGTTGCATGTCAGCTCCCATTTCCAGCTCATTAGGGAAAGGGACATTAGGAACATTAAATATATGATGCCAAATGGTTGAGGCAAACCCTCCTTAATAGGCCTTCTAACAGATGCAGCCAGTGCTGGTGTTGCCACTAATTTGCTAGCGGCATGAGCCCACAAAATTCAGCTAACTGAGACCTTATGTAACAATTGATGCCAGTGTGTGTCTACGAACAGAAAGCTAATGTAGCCTTCTGGGTTAGTCAGACTGGCAGCAAACAGCCTTCAGCAGTGATACTAAAAATAATATCTATTTTAAAAATGTAAGTCAGTGTTCTCTAGTATTGGAGCATTATAGTACTCTATGAATCACCTTATCATGGTTTTATGACTCCCCACTCCCCAAGTACCTGGGATTTGGCTAATGCCATTACAACAACAACAACAACAACAAGATAATTTATATAATATGTTGAGTGTCCATTGCTTAGCAATTGCTGTATCAAAGTACATGTACTTAAAGAGCAGGATAATGATGCTGTCCTCTGCACATTTATCTACAGTATGTATAAATTCAGACTGCACTAAAATGTGCTTTAAAATGTTTGACTGAATTGTCTTAGCTTTCAACCCAAACCACTGGCTTGAATCAAGAGAACGACAACCTAAGTGCCAAAGTGCAATTGGGTTTTCTCATCTCTTTATCTCTGCAACAATCTCTTACTTACTGGAAAGCCACTCTTGAGAGATTGGGAGGACCATACACATGCGCACACACACACACACACACACACACACACACAGACATGACCAATAGGGTATGAGGAGTTGTAATGGATGGAGGTAGTAGGTGGAAATCAAGTACCCACCCCTTCCTAAGAACAGAATTAACTTTCTGCTCATGCAAAGGGCTGTCTGGCTGCAAGATATTTTCACTATCTAATGAACTTTATGTAATTGTTACACTTGGTTAACAACAGCCATGACTTTCCTTGGCTTTTAACAGGCTGTTTGTGAAAGGGATGCTTGAGAGACAGAATGGTAGAGATTAAAGTTTATAGAATGGGACTCATGTTTTCTGGACGTTAATCACCTTGGGAGTACATCGATTTGAGCCATCCCACCATCAGGTAACTTTGGTGACCTGTTGACAAGCTTGTTTCCTCTTGCAAGAAGGCTGCAATTTGGCATACAAACATTGACATTAAACAAACTCTGCTTCCCACTCACCCGAGGAAGCTAATCCAACAACAAAGAGCATTGTAACATCTTAAAAACGAACATATCTGTTCAGGCATATGCTTTCATGGACTATAGCTCACTTCACCAGATGCATGAAGTATTATGGTGAGCTTCAGGATTTACTGTATATATGGTGGGAAGAATTGCAAACAGTGAGATCTGAAGGAAATTAAATGAAGGCAGTTCTGATGGTGAAAATCACATCATTAACAGTGGTTAATATCAGAATTTCTGCATTTACTTTCCTTTTCATATCACTAATTACTATCCCAATCCCCCACCATATGTGGGGTTTTCCCTAATACTCCATACTCTCTTATAGTTGTTCCCCAGAAGCATACTTAGCCATCATGATTTAGACATCTAAGTTGATCATCACTATACACTGTGAGAAAAAGTACTTCATTAAGAAGGACATATAAAAAGGGAAATCTTTCCTTGCCTCAATGGACCAAATCTATCCAACCAATAATAAAACAAATGGGTAAATACCATAGGTGTGTGCAAGGGGTGTGCAGGGTGTGCCCAGGCTCACCCTAATGTCTCAAGCAATAAGCACCAAAATGAGGGGGACATTGAATAGGGATACAGAAGGAGATCCAGAAGAACAGGAATGGTCCTCCAGCTGCCCTCCAGTTGCTCCGCTGCTGCCGCTGCCCACAACAGCTCAACATTGCTCCCAGCAGCAGGAGTGAAAAGGAATTGTTTTGCTGGGAGCCTCTCTACTGGGAGCCACACTTCAAAGAGGCCAGGGGGAGGACCCCCAATGACTAATATCACCTCATGAGCCCCTCGTCTAGCCAGTGTCACCACAAAGCCTCACTAATGATGGGGCTTGAGAGCATCTCCTCATTCCACCTCCTCACCTCCCATGGCCTTCCTGCGGTCAGGCAAGCTGAACGTGGAGTAGGGCATCAGAATCTACTAGGGTAGTGCATGGATCCAGATCCCAAATCCAGAGCGGATCGGGCTGATCTGAGCCTTCTGAATCCAGACCCGAACCAGATTGGGCCCGGATTGGCCCAGATCGGATCTGCGATCTCGATCCAATTTGGATCCAGTCACAGCACTCCCTCCCCCTCTCCCCACTCTCCCCCTCCCTCCCCCCACTCTCCCTGCTTATCTGCTGCCTCCTCCGCGTCATCCCCCATCGTCCTCTCTCCTTGCTGTGTGCTGCCGCATTCCCGCTCACGTCGGGTGATGATGTCACCCGCCATGACTGGCAAATGCAGCACTCTAATTGGACAGATCAGGATCCAGATCGGTTCGGGGGGGGGGGTCTGTGCACAGCCCTAGTATCTACAGTGTTTAATAAATAGATTAATTTTACAAAGTCCTTTATGATTAATTATTCAATAAATGTTAGACTTTTTAAAAAATTACCTGGATGCACACCCTAATGAAATGTGCTGTGCATGCTTATGGCAAACACACATACACCGGAAAGAGAGAGACAGAGAACCATCAGACATGATGAATCTCATGGAATTGATGTTATTTTTTTCTAGTTGGTTTTGGATTTTCTGTGGAAAGAATATAAAGAGTGCATCATTGTTACTTGAACTGAGATTCTATTGTTATCCATTAACTGAAACAAATATTTCAGGGTACTTCACTATGCCCCTTAGAGCTTGCTGCCAGATGTTGCATCCTTTGAATGAATGACAAATTTTCCTTGAAGTATCAAAATAATCACCCACAAATGAGATAATATCCAGCCTCCTGATGCAGCAAATCCCTGGTGTGAAGTATCCACATTGTATAGCAGACCTCTTAAGAGTTTTATTATGACCACAAACACAATGTTAATTTGAAATCCAGATCTTATTAAGACCTTGGGCAATTCTGAGATGGATTTCAGTGGGATCAAAGTTCACTACTGATCTCTGGATATTACTTCTGCAGATCTTTTCTTCTTCTCTTTTTTAGTCCATTCACCATATCACACGATTAAAAAGAAGCATGAACAGAGTAATCCTAAAGGAAATATTTAATTTCCCTTTACCAAGGTATTTCTGAATACAATATAATTTCATTATTTTAAAAATCCACAAGGATGGCCTATTTCCTCCTTAAGAATAGTATATTATTTCAACAGCATTTTAAAAACACATCCCTGCAAAATAGTTTAGTAACCTAAGAACACAAGAAGAGCCATGCTGGATCAGACCAAGGTACATCTGGTCCAGCATTCTGTTCACACAGTGGCCAACCAGCAGCTTGCAAGTAGCCCACAAATAAGCACATGAGTACACTCCCCTCATGTTTCCCAGCAACTGGCATACAGAAACATATTGTCTCTGATACAGAGGTAGCACATAGCCATCAGGACTAGTAGCCATTGATATCCTTCTCCTTCAGGAATTTGTCTAACCCCCTTTTAAAGCCATACAAATTGGTGGCCATCACTTCATCTTGTGGGAGTGAATTCCAGAGTCTAGCTATGCACTGTGTGAATAACTACTTCCTTTTATCTTTCCTGAATCCAATCAGCTTCATGTGATGACCCAGGTTCTAGTATTATGAGGAAGAGAAATGTCTCCCTATCCACATTCTTCACACCATGCATAATTTTGCACATTTCTATCATGTCCCCCCTTACCCTCCTTTTTCCAGGCTAAACAATCCCAGCTATTGTAACCTTCCTTCACAGGGGAGATGATCCAGTCCCTTGATCATTTTAGTTGTTCTTTTCTGTCCTTTTTCCAGCTGTACAATATATATTTTAGGAGTGGTAGCCAGAACTGTATGTAGCATTCTAAGTGTGGTCCCATGATAGATTTGTATAAAGACAGTATGATATTGGCAGTTTTATTCTCACTTCCTTTTCTCACTGTACCTAACATGGAGTTTACCTTTTAACAGCGGCCACACACTGGTTTGATATTTTCATCGAGCTGTCCACTACAACTCCAAAACTTTTTCTTGGTCGGTCACTGTTACCTCAGATCCCATCAGCTTATACTTGAAGTTGAGCTTTTTTTGCCCCAATATGCATCACTTTACACTTGCTTACACTGAACAGCATTTGCCATTTAGATGTCCATTCTCCCAGTTTGGAAAGACTCTTTTGGAGTTCCTCACAATCCCTTTTTGTTTTTAACTAGGGATGTGCAATGGATCTGGTCCAATCCACGATCCGGACCCGATCCAGGGGAAATTGGATAAAATTATCAGATCTGATCCCCAGCACCTGGATCAGCCGATCCAATCTGATCTGATCCAAAAAGAACCCGATCCGGATCGTGTTGGATTGGAGGATCGGACCCCCTCCCCCCACTTGTGCCCCTCACCTGCCGGGGCCATCCACGGACGGCCCCAGCAGGTAAGGAGCGCGAATGCAGGGAGGGGGCTTACCTGCCGGGGCCGTCTGCAGCGGACGGCCCTGGCATGTAAGGTGCACGAGGGGAAGGAGGGGGCTTACCTGCCGGGGCCGTCTGCTGCCATCCACGGACGCCAGCGGGCGCCAGCGGATGGCAGCGGATGGCCTGGCAAGTAAGGAGGATCATGAGGGGGGAGGAGGGAGGGGGTCCCACTTACCTATGGGGCCCGTCCACTGCCTTTATCTGCTGTAGATCTCCTGAGCACTAGGCTTCGTGGCCTAGTTCTCAGTAGAGTGCCAGGTGATGTCATCACCTGGCATTCTACTGAGGACTAGGCCACGAAGCCTAGTGCTCAGGAGATCTACGGCAGGTGAAGGCGGCGGACGGCCCTGCAGGTAAGGAGGATCGCGAGGGGGAGGAGGGAGGAGGCTCCCACATACCTGCCGGGGCCATCTGCTGTTGTCTGTTGGTGCCCGCGGGCGCCAGCAGATGGCCCCGACAAGTAAGGAGCTTAAGTAAGGACAAGTAAGTAAGGACAAGTAAGGGGAGGAGGGGGCTTATCTGCTGGGATTGTCTGCTGCTGTCCACTGGCGCCCACTGGTGCCAGCGGACAGGAGCAGAAGGCCCCTGCAGGTAAGAAGCGTGAAGGGGGAGGGACAGGGTGGGGGGAGTTAGGCCCCCACTCACCCCCACCACCATTTTTCCCCATAGACTTGCATTGGGGGAAAGCTTTCTTTCACCCAATGCAAGTCTATGGGGAAAAATGGCGGTCGATCCGAAAATTGGACATCTGATTTTCGGATTGGGATTGGGTCCGATCTGATCCAGGGGACCTCTGATTTCGTTCCGATCTGATCCGGAACAAAATTTGAGGTCCCGATCTGGTCCCGATCCGATCCGGGGGTTCCGTGCACACCCCTATTTTTAACCACCCTAAATAATTTGGTGTCACCTGCAAACTTGGTCACTTTACTGCTCACTCCTTATTCCAGATCATTTATGAACAAGTTGAAAAGCATTGGTTCCAATACAGTTTCCGGTGGGTTGCCCTTTTCTGCACTTTTTCCAGCTCTACAACATCTTTTTTTATATGCACTGACCAGAACTGGACACAGTATTCCAAGTGTAGTCACATCATAGATATCTAAGGGCAGTCAGATATTGGCGGTTTTATTTTCAAAACCGCCTATGATCCTATGTGTGCGAAGGAACAAATGAAACTGCCATTTCAAGAAGAGACAGAAAAAAGGAGCAAAAAAGAAAGCTGTGAGTTCTGCCAGCTTGCATTTTTCCTGTCATTGTGAGGGTCATTGAAATCACCATTACTACAACTGAAGGTGAAACATTCTGAATTTGAAAGTGGAAAAAAAAATAGGGAGTTTTTTCCCAAGAGAAATGAAGTTGATCATCTCTACATAACTATCTTCCTCCAAACATTCACTAGATATTGAATTATAAAAATAATTGTAGGATTGCTTTTCATTTTTGTTTGTGCCCTTGAATGGTGAAGACTTCAGAAGTTGTAGTAGGGAAACCGGCTTTTTAGAAACGAAAGAGGGGCTCATTTAAAGCTTTAAAACGAAAGAGGGGCTTATTTTTAAGAGAGAACTTAATTTCAGATAATGACTGAAAGCTCTGGAACTTGGGAGGTTGTGAGTTGTGCACTAGCAATGTAGGTGGATCTTTCTGGCCTTGTCTTTGTGACATCTGATCAAAATTCATACAGGTAGTTACCATGGCAATTCATCAGAGGATAGTCATGAACTATGGAGTACTCTGTACGAACAACCTTCCTTCATCCTCATTCTTCACTAAGGAAAGACAATAATTAAATTTGTATAAATTCTAGCCAATCTTTCCACTTTCCTACTTTTGAGTTTTCACAAAATTTGGTTCCCATCCCCCCCCCCATATTGGAGGAAGTAGAGAGGGATGCAAAGGAAATGCAGTGACCCAAGACATATTACTGCCTGAGGCAGAATCACAAATAATACCCACCCTTGGCTGAAGTCACAGTGAATAAGCCAGTTAAGTTATTTTGACACTTAAGGCCAGTTGATGAACGCTCCTTATGCTATGAAAAAAAAACACTTTGTGGCTTTTGAACATAAAAGACAAAAAATATCCTTATGCATCTTCACATTTGTTCCCCTTTCTCTAGCAAGTGTAAACCCCTGTGAAGGAGGACTATGCACCCACCAGAGCCTGGCCTCATAGGTCATGCAACTAGCAGGTGCAGTTTTGGGAAATAATAGAATGTTTTTAATAATGTATTTGTTTTTATCTGTTTTAATGGTTTATCTATTTTATTGTTTTTATATTTATATTTAGTGTTGTTCCCCGCCTCGATCTAGATGGAGAGGCGGGTTAGAAATGAAATAAATAAATAATAAAATAAATAAATAAATTGCTCCTTCAAGCCATTGCCTGGAGTGTTGTTGGCGGCAGCTAGACTGGTCATTGCTCAATTTTGGAAGGACCTAAGAGAAGTTTCATTGGATGTTTAGTGGACTTGGGTTTGGAAGATTGCCTTAACAGAAAAATTAACAAATAAGTTATGGCTTGCGAAAGGAAGTAGGAAGCATGATCCATTTTCTATGGATTGGTATACATTTATTATGTATGTTGGTAACACTCAACTTCATAACACTCTGCCTGTAGTATATTGGTCTTTCTGTAGTATATTGGTATTCTGTATTTTTTCTGCCTTGGTTTATTATCATTATTGATATGCCTGGTCTAGTGCATGTATGAGTGGGGTGGGGATATGAAAGAAGCCACCAAACAATTGGTGGTCAGGAAAAGGGGAGTGGCCTTCTGAGGAATACCAGAAGGCTGGATAGGAATCCATAGGGGTGTCTTTGGCCCCCAAGTCTGAGGATTCCCACCCTTAGTCTGGAGAATTTGGAATGCCTGAATAAGCCATAGGCCATGGCAACCTAAGAGACAGAGGAAAGGGCAAGGTTATAAGCAGGGGAAGTGGTTAAAGGTACTCTGGTTCAACCTTGCCTAGAAATTAGTATCCTCACTTGAAATCTTCACCTCTTACTGTTCTCAGGATATGTATATACAAATAATTGCTTTAGTTTCACAATCACACTTTGAGTATTTAACACTAATTTAAGTTCCTTTTCACACAAGGAACTATTCAAATGTTCAGGCGAGCACACTAGCCATAGCCTCCATTAAATTGTTATGATGCAGAATGCTCACAAGGAGGTTGTTTTTTTGAAAGTAGAGCTGAAATGCATCTGTCCCCAAAACTTGTCCACAGAGTTCTTCTTTTTTATATTTTGGAGTTGAATATTCCCTGAGCTGTTCATCAAAATTGTTGATCAATAGTTGACATGGAACCCGGCTTGATTTCAATATTTGACAATTGATATTTGACAGTATTCACTACTTTAGGACATAGTATTTGCTATGGGGATGGCCGTAAGCCTCCAAACTTGGAGGCTTACGGACATCCAATGCAGAGCTGGAGGAGCAGCAGAGGCAATCTTCACCTCCATGGTCCTCCCACTTTGCATTTTAGCTACATGGGAGTTTTTGCCCACCTAGCTGGGGCTCTGTGGAGTGGGAGGGAAGGAGCCTGAGGAGGTTTGAGATACAGTGCAATCCAGCTTCCTGGTCCCCTCCCTTCCCTGCCCACTGGCATGTTCCCTTTTCCTCCTCTCTGAGGTTGCCTTTGCGACCTTGGAGAGGCAGCCAGTGCAGTTCTCTCTGCCCCAGCTGCAAGGGGGAAGAGGAAGGGAGCTCAGAATCCTAGCTCTGAAGTCAGAGCGCTGACTCCAACCTTGGATCCAGGAATCTGAACTATCCTATGCCCCTCCTCCAAAGACTCTGTCTAGGGGCCATAGGATTGCTTATTTATTTATTTATTTATTTATGTATGTATTTATTTATAATACTTGTCTACCACTAAATACAACAAAACCTCCAATTGGTTTACATGTCAAAATATTTTTTAAAATTATTATTATTATAATGCTCATTCAATAAACAATTACAGCTATATCAAATTCAGATAAATAAGTGAACAGAAGCAATATAAAAACAACAAATGAAAAGGCGGCAATAAAAACAATCAAATGGATCAGAAATATGATAATCAATTACAAGTCAGGAAAAGCTTGTGTAAACAGGTGGGTTTCAGGAGGCACTGAAAACTTCACATTTTCTGCCTCCCAAAGCCCATACAAGAGGGTGTTCGAGAGGATGGGTGCCACTACTGAGAAGGCCCGATTTGAGATGCCATGTGGAGACATTCCATTAGTCACTAAATGACCAGCAAGGTCTCCTCTGAGGATCTTAAAAGTCACCTGGGTGTATAGGGTTATGCAATATAATAATCAATCGATTTAATTTAACTGGGATGTGGAATATTTTCTCTCACACTGCATCCAGCATAGGACAGAACAGCGAAGGGGAAAATGAAGAGAGTGACCTTCAGAATCTTTCAGTTGTTTTGAAAATCATCACAAAGGCTGATCTGACATTGGAGGGCTGATCTGACATTTTGGTTCCCCCCCCCAACTCCACTAATAGCATTGGGCAGCCCAGTGGGAATGCAGTAGCCTCATCTGCATTCTCTGCACATTACAGGCCACACAATGATTTTTCATTTCTTCCTCTAGCATTAAGAACCTGCTGCAGTGATTACTTTTTTCGACATTTCCCCTTCTGCAAATTCAATACAGCTGGCAACAGGAGAAATAAACACAATCTTATGGCAAGCGCTGCTGGTTAGGGCACAGTAATGTATCTTCCTGTATGAGCTTATATCAATCTTGGTGAAGGATCAATGAGATTAAAAGGGAAGTGGGAAGAGAAGTGAGATTCTGTGTGGTTTGTTTTTGGGGTTATATTTCTGAGGTCTGAATGTTTCAAGGTAAAAAAAATTGGAAATAAAAATTACAGGCTTAATCCAATGGCATGCGGGATTCTTGCACAATGGGAGTTTTCCATCCCTCCTCTCTGCAGCCTCTCACACATACCCCAAATCTGCTCCAGAGGATCCCGCAACCCTACAGAGCAGGGGCAGGGGGGCAGCAGGCAGGAGGGGGATTTGATCCACCTGCAATGTCTGCTCTGCTGGTGGAAGGACAACATTGGATACAACCCTCTAGCTGCATTACAATGAGAATGTAGAGTGAGACCATGCTGAGCCACAGGGGGTTTCAGCAGAAAATGTGAAATTATTATGGAGGAGGAAGCAGGGTTGCTATTCTTTCTTCTTCTTCTTGCATTTTTTCCCTAGCAGGAACTTGTTTTGCTAGCTGGAACAAAGCAAGTCATACTTTCTCCATTACCGCTTCTCCATTTTGCAAACCCAAAAAAGGGTGCCTGCTTCTAGCCTGTGAGTAGGGATCTTGGAGAAATCCTCCATGGACCCGACTGAAACCACATTTCTGGGAGTCCGCAATGGACTGACTCCCCCTGCCAGTGTATCCTCCAGATTTTGTGCAGCCTTTTTTCCCTTTGAACAGAGGAAGATACTCCAATTGTGACAACAATTGGTGTATCTTGGCAGCTGCCTTGATGGCACCAGGTTGCCCCCACTTTTAGAGAACCCCACACTTTTGTTGCTGTGAGATGGAATCAGGTAATCCCAGTGCAGGAGGCAGCATGGGCTTTCCTGTGGCCATTCGACTCACTGTGCCTGTCTCTCCCCCTCCCCTGGCTTCCGTTGCCTTCTGCCCAAAAACAGCCCTGGCATGGTGTTGGAGCAAGGACAGACGGCGAAGAGCCATCCTGACCTCGCTCCAGCGGGAAAAGGTGGGGTAAATCCCTGACTTTTCTGCTATGCATCTTCGTTTATTTGCCCTGCGGTTGCAGCAAATCGTTGGCTGCATCATATGACCTATTCGCAACCACTGCAGGGCAAAGATTATATTTAACAGCCCCTTGGGTAAATTACAGCTGCAATTTATGTATAACTAAGCATTTTATGGCTGCAAATGGAGTAAAATATACTAATTATACCTGCAATTTACATATGGTGAAAAAATACACTAATTACAACTGTAATTTGGGCAAGATACATTTATTGCAGCCACAATTGGCCTATCTTGCCCTATTTAAAGAGAACTACAGTGGCATGATATCCAGAGGACATGCCAGGGTCTCCGGGCAAATCCACTGAGCCTCAAGAGGGCTGGATTTCCCCATGATGGATCCCCACTGGATCAGATGTTGGAGGATTCATTTGGCAACACTGGGTCCTAGGGCACCAGAGCATCCCAGAATTCCTGTCTTGCTGCCCACCAAGGTGCCCTAACCCTCCCACTTTTTATTTTAAAAAATAAGACATTTTCTTATCAACAGCTGGGTTTTTATTTCTTCAGTTAATACCTTCTTTTCCCCTCTTCCTCTGACCTACTGTTGAACTTTATAATCTCCTGGCTTCCTGAGCAAACTTCTTAACCTCTATACTCTAACTGAATTTTTGAACTCTAAATTATTAACCCTTTGGCTTAACCCAACCAATACAAACACACACACAAAGATTTAACTCCACAATATTGTCAACCAACCTAAATACAAAAATGGAGGACAGTTCTTTTCTGAACAACTGGAATATTCTCTGAAATAGAGCCTCCCTTTGCCACCGAAAATAAAATATTTGTTACTGTTAACAGACAAAAGTGCATCCATTTTAACAATAAGAACAATACCACTGTTAATTGCTTTGGCCAATAATTGGGCTAATCACTTCTGCAAGAACTAACAGATCCAACTGCATATAAGAAATGTGATACGTATTCTATGCAGAGTGGGTGAGTGTACGCATATTTAGCCATTTCTGCAAGAAGTGAACCATCCTCTGTTTCCACAAGAATGAGAAGGCAACAAGGAGACTTTAACTACTACAGATCTGGCGTATATTCACCAATGACTTACCATCTTTTGGTATGTAATTTTGAAAATGTATTTTGCTCTGCATCACGCTGGAATCATATTTACCCATCTTGTAAGTTACTTACATTTTTTAAGTCTCAGACCCCCCCCCCCAAACATAATCAAAACATAGAGAAAGCCATAAAGAGAGAGAAAGCTGGCAAGCGCATCTCCTCTGGGTCCTGTTCTGCACGTTCTTCTGTTTCTTCCACTAAAAATCATGCTGCCATCTTAGCTTTTTCTGCTGTTTGCCATGGTGCCTTGGCTTGGGCCACACAGAGGTATTATTCATCAAAAGCATGCTTTCTAAAGAACTGTAATATCAAGCCTAATTGACAAGCTGGAAAAATAGCTACGGTATATCCAACCACCAGCAATATACTACTGGGATTTTGTTCCTTTCCTTTTCTTCACCTCCAAAAAGGCGGCTGAAATGAGCCAGAAAGACCTGCCACAGGAAATCACAAGTTTCATAGTTTAAACATAAGATCAGATATCCTAGTGGTATCCCAGTACCACACTGTAAATCATTAAAATGTGCCCTATATCCAAACATTTTAGATGAAATTGCTCAGAATGGGAAAGCTGCTCCAGAAAATAATATTGGACCTAATAGGCTGATTGATACAATTGTAGTGAAAGTTGGTCAGGCTTCTGGGGCAGGATCCGTACTACTAATACAGCAAGGTGTTGAAAAGAAACATATCACACATTTAAAAAGTGTTCTTGTCATTATCCACTGTATATAAAACGAAATTCATTCTTAATGAATCCAGACGGAGAGGCGGGTAAGAAATAAATTGTTATTATTATTATTATTATTATTATTATTATTATTATTATTATTATTGCAATTGCTCCTTGCCTAGCTATTGGAATTCTCTCTCTCTCTCTCTCCATGGAGGAAAATGTAATCTACAGGCACTGCTGAAAAGTGTCAGGAACATGGATATTGTTGAATTAGTCTGCACAGGCCATGGGCAAACTAAAATCCTTTTTTGAGATTTTTACAATTATAACAAACATATGGTTTAAGATCCACAGCAACCACACCAGTTCAAATATCTTACCACAAGTAGGGATGTAACATTAGGGTGACCAGATAAAATCCAGGTCAGGGCTCATGTAACTTTAACAGTTGTAGAGAAAAGGGAATTTCAGCCAGTGTCATTTGTATGTAATTAGTTCCTGGTGAAATTCCCTCTTCATCACAACTGTTAAAGTTGCAGGGCCCCTGCCTTCTTTTGTATATGGTCACTCTAGTATAGTGCCTGCACCTTTAACTGTTGTGGTGAAGAGGGAATTTCACTAGGAACTAATTGCATACAAGTCACATGAGCCCTGACCTGGATTTTATCTGATCAGCTTAGGGATGTATAAATCTGTCAGGTTCACTTTCTCCTTTCTCCTTTCGAATTTTTAAAATCTTGAGTTCTTTCCATTCTGGATATAAAGAAATGTGCGGCTGTTGGTAAATTCTTCTCAAAACTGAACTGAAACAAAGTCCTCACATATCTGCACCAGCCAAATTCAATAGACAGTTCTGTTCCAACGTGGAGAGGACTATGTTGTACCTGTCTGTCATACAGCAGTTAAAGATGCGAAGCCTGTCTGAAAAAAAGAAGGGGGAACTCCATTTAAGCACTAGTATTGTTGAATACACTGGGGTTTAAACCCATAGTTTTAATACAAAGCCCTCGTGTGGATGGATAAATCTGTCGGTATCCATTTTCCCCACATTTGAATTTGTTAAATTTGGGTTATTTCCATCCTGAATATAAGGAATTTTGTGGGTTTGGGGTCAATGCTTATCAAAAACAAGCTGAAATGCAATTCCCATCCATCTCTAGACTCAGGCTCAGTTCTAGGTTTTGCCAAGATGTTCTTTGTAGCCCCCCCCCCCCAATTTACTGGGTGCTGCTGCCGTTGCTGAATCACTGGCTCTGACAGCAAACCATCCGCCTCCTTGCCCAGAGAGCTGCTAGAGAAGAAAGCAGACAGGTGGTGGAAAGTGGCAGCAGCAACAGCCCTTGGTTGTTTGCTCATGTCCCATCTGTGCAATGGCCTTGCTGCTCCTTGCTTGGTTCTTGCCTGGTTCTGAAAACAGGTCCTAAGGCTGAGGGGGCTGCATTGCATAGGCATGTACATTGATTGACATCAATAGGTTTAACTGCATTTTCCATATAAGTGTACATGAACATGAAAACATTATCAATCCACATTTATGAAATTTGCCTTATTAGTTTTGAGATAAAAATATGCTTGACTCATAAATTACAACTAATGTTGGCTTCAAATTGGAATGTAAAATATAATTAACCGAAGGGTGGTAATGGTTCAGAGAAACAGATTTTTATTGGGTTTGTGTAATATACATCACTGATTATTCACAATGTCACTTGTCCAGGGGTAGTCATTAATGAAAAATAGAAATAGCTTTAATTACACTGGATAAATTCCCTAAGGAATGGAAATAATTATCAGCTCTATTTGCTAGATTTGTCAACCTACAAATGGGTTTTATAAACTTGTTAAGTTGTAAAAGAAGTATGTTAATAAAATGTTTTCAAAGAGTATTTCATTTTTCCCAGTTACAAGAGTCATCATGCTGGACCAGAGCTGTATTCCAGCTACCTCAGCATCCTGACTTAGATCCAAAGATGTTCTTTTGCATCCTAAAAGGTTTTTTTTTTAGCTCAGAGAAGTTAAAAATACATTCTTATTGAATGAACAAGTGTAATTAAAGCAAATGATGTTCTTCTATTAGCATAAGGTGTAGTATGAAAACTGAAAGAGAAGTTCCCTTTCAAACAGAACGCACTGAACTGAGACCAGTAGCCACACAGGAAACAGTATGGCCCCCAGAATACCAACTAGAGTACCCCAAAATCTCCTAGAGACCTCTATTGTGATGACCTTCCATAACTCACCCAAAAGAATGACCTTCCAAATGTCCATAGGAATCAACTGTCCTCCTAAAAGGCTACAGGAACACAGGTAATAGCATGAGTGCTAGGATTGGAGCTTTTTTTACATGAGGCTTTTAATCCACCTCTTTACTGAGGCTTCTGCTTCCGGATTCTTTGTGGGATTAAGATTGGCTCCTTTATATGTGGCTTTCCCCCCAAGGTCATACTTTCTCTGCCGGTCTATATGTTCTATTACACAACCACTAGATAGGGCTGTGATATAGAGGAATTGTGCAAATGCACCAGGGTCTTATGCAGCCATTCACAGAAATACTAGACTTTCCTCACTGGTGGTGGTGGTAGTGGGGAGCTATAATGATTGCAAAGCACAGGAGATGCCCTGGAGGAGGACATCATGTAAAGCACCCACAAACTTCCATGAGTATGGTATCACGAGCACACAATAAATGTTTCATGTAGAAAGGTACTTGCTCAGCAGTGTGCCCATGATTGCTAAGTTTTTTCTGTCTTTTTGCATGCGCTTGCACACACACTCACACAATCTCCCTACAGATAATTGTTTGTTCTTCCTAATGCCTATAACAGTTCATTGGAATAAGCTGGGGTGATTGCAAGAAGGTAACATCTCAAGACTATAGTATTAATCACCGTCAGATTTAGGGTGACCAACTGTCAGGATTTCCCCGGATTTGTCCTGGTTTTTGTTCTATTCTGGATGTCAGGGGGGATTTTCTGTGATTTTCTATATTGTCCTGGAAAGACACACTTTCTCCTTTAAGGCCGCTATTAGCATTTTGGGAGGGAATGATGTGCTTTCTGGAGGTGCATCATTTCCCTCCCACTGCTCCAATCAGGACCTTAAATGGGAAAGTGTGTCATTCCCGAAGATTATAGAAAAGGCCCTGATTGGAGTAGTGGGGGGGGGGCAGAAATGACACACTTTCCCCTCCTCCACTCCAATTGGGGCCTTTAAGGTGGTGGGGTGGGGGATGACGCTTTTTCCAGAGGCCCTGAAAAGTCACTTTCCTGCCCTGCCCACAGGTTGTCCTCTTTTTTGGTTTCCCAAATATGGTCACCCTATATAAGAGACTTCATAAATATCACAGTGTACTTCAATGCTTAAGTAGGGAGGGAAATCATGGAAATTGGGAAGTTGCAGTGGTATCTTCCTACATTCTTCACTTACTTTCCTGTTGTGTGTTAAATTAGTACCATTTCCAGCAGTACCATCTTGAATCTGAATGTCTGACTATAGCACTACAGAGTTCCAATAGCCCAAACAAGTTTAAATAAACATCCTTTAGTGTGACCAAACATCAAGCCCCATTCTTTCCTTGGACCTGGGTAAAATATCTTCCCCCAAAACCACTAACGTGTTGGCCCTGCTTTCACCCTATCCTTGGATACCTTGAAGAATTGGCCCACAGGAACCCACCCTGCCTTTCTGTCTTTCAAAGACTGCATACAGGAATCTGTTCCACATCATACATGAAACAGCTACTTGTATGCAAAGAGGTGGAACAGCAGCCAGGTGACTACTGACTCTCTGCAGTGGATTCACCTCTAACCCATAAGACAAATACACCGCTGTGCAACGTGATTTCCTCTACAGATGTTTAGGCTGAACGTTGCCTCTTTTCACCTAGGCACTGCCATGCCCCCCTTAGCCTTGAAGCTTGTCTTCAAGTTTCATCAAATTCTTGCATCCCTGGCTTTCCACAACTAGTCCCTGGAGTCTGCCCTGAATTGAATTGCCTGCCAGGTTTTATGCTGGCAGACAGGCTTTCAATAATTTATATCTTAGTTACAGTTCATCAATTTTATTTGAGGTTTTTTGTTTTTGTTTTAAAGATGGAGTGGAAGGAACCCTAGCAATCTCAATTGCATTTGCATGCACGCAAAGATAATGGGGGTTTGTTTAGTGATGAAGGTTATTTTTTTCTTAGATAACCCCATAAGACAATCTCTGTTTATATAGACTACAAGTTATTTTAGTGTAGCCAGAAGGAATTATGTTCACGTGAAAAACATAACACACAGGTCTGGCTCTACCATTAGGCAGAGTAAGGCGGCCACCTCAGGCACCAGATGCTGAGGGGGGAGGGGGAGACAGAGCTATGTGTGCCATGCAGCCTGCTCTGTGCCCCCTAAACTTGTATGTTGCCCACAGGTGCAGTGGAGGTTAGCATACTCTGGCCAGCAGCGAACTAAGATGAAAAGTCTAGTCCAGATGGCTTTTGTATATGGAATGGGGAAGGCTCATCTTGTCCTTCGCCTCAGGCAGCAAAATGTCTTGGGCCAGCCCTTATAACACATTCAGTTTCTCCGAGAGTGCCCTTATTGATCCATCTTTTCAACAGTATCACTCAATTTACAATTTATATTTCATCCCTGTAGACATCATGACTGAGCTCAACTGATATTTCCATCAGTCTCTACCAGCACAGCTTCAAGCCAATCAGAGGTATTTATGATAATACATAGAATAACCCTGCTATGCCTTTTAGTCCACTGTCCAAAATGACATTGTATTCTAGGAGCCAGGGCTGTTGCTGTTTTTCTTTCATCTTAAAAAAATCCCCTCTACTCATCCAGGCACTGCCATCCCCTAAGACCGCTAACTTGATTTCAGATTTCTTACCATTCTCAGCTTCTGAAAGGAGTGACGCTTTTCTGGAGTTTAACATTTTCTCAACGCTAAGGAGTCTTTAACTACAGCTGATAACGGCCTGTTAGGTAGCATACCCTTTCCCCTTTGTTTTGGAAGACTTGAAGGAGTTTTGTCCACATGCAGTTTCTGATTCATTGCCATAATAGTGAGCAAAAAATAATTGAGGCCCACAGAGGTTCCCCATCTGAGGCCCACGGAGGTTCCCCAAGCCTCGGCCCCCTAATCTGAAGGCTACTGGGGGCTTGGAGAAGAGGCAGGAAGAAGAATCTGATGTTATCTCCAATCTGCCCTGCAAGCCTCTCCCCTTCAAATTGGCTGGAAGCTCTGGTGGATATATATATATATATATATATATATATATATTGCTCTTCTGTAGGGTGTGGTTTGGTTCACTTGTTTAAGTCATCAGAACCAATTTATTGTACTGATGCCTATCTGCAGCGCACCAACTCTCTGCTTTATTTTATTTTATTTAAAATATTTATATCCCATCTTTCGAAAAAGGCAGATTTAAATACTATTTCAGACAGCAACATCAGAAAACATTCGAAAGTACTTAGACAACAACATAAGCAGAATAAAACAGCAGCGCATATCACCGCCAAAAGCTGTCATAAGCACATCTCCTCAAAACCTAGAGTAAAATGAAAAGTTTTCAGTCAGGGCCTAAAAGACAATAATGGTAGAACTTGATTAATGTGCTCCACCATTAATCAAGTTCTACCACGGAGAAGACCCGGTCCATGGTATAGCCATCTAACTCACCTCAGACGTTGTGTATAATCTGTGTAATACATTAATTGCTCTGGGCAGAGCTGTGTATAGTTTTGCATTTGGGAGAAGGTGGGCTCCATCACACCAGCATTTTATCACATTCTCGTCCTGCCTGGTTTGCCATTTTGTAATGCAATACGCACATGATGTCATGCCTGTCCTGCAGTCACCTCACCTCTTCCCTTCCATTTTCCATCCATTTTCCATCTTTTTCTAGGGCGAGAAAAGAGCGATTTCTTTTCCCTATGCAAAATAAAAGCACCGTTCCATCCCGTGTATTGCTGTCATCGCGCTAGGTTGTTTTTGTTGGGGGGCAGTCCTGCTGACGAAAGAGGAGGGCAGGGCAGTTCTCCTGCAGCTTGCCGAGTCTGTCGGTTGAATGAACAGACTTGTGCTGAGCTGGTCAAATTGACTTTTGCTGTTCCAACCCCACCCTCATTGCTCGCAAAAACAGCGCCCCGCCAATTAATCACTGAATCAGTAAAACCCTAGACAACAAAACCAGAGCGAGGGGAGGAAGGCAACCACATCCATCACCCAACAAGAACCAATGTACTGGAGGGGAAAAGAGAAGGGGAGGGGTGAAGCGGGCACAATAGCAGGAGAGCAAACAACAGCAGCAATCATGAAAGAGACCAGCACTTGCCAGGCTAGTGAGATGGAGGTCAAAATCGCCGGTGCATCATAATAATAATAATAATAATAATAATAAATTTCTTACTCGCCTCTCCATTTGGATCGAGGCAGGGAACAACAATATGATAAAATACAGAAAACTGAAAAAAGTAAGTGTGATGGAGCTTAGTGTCCTGTGTTTGATAAAATTTAGCTACTCCAGGTGTGGTTCCATCTCATGGTAGCGTGACCAACGAATGTCATTTGGGACATGATTTTGCACATGAACAGTGGGGACTATGTAGATATAAACACAGAGCACATATAGAGACACACACATACATAGACTAGAACTTTGCAATATACAGATGCTCACTCCACACACACACTGCCCATGATAATAAGTAGCATTTCACTTTTTCTGCAAACGTGAGTGCTTTTTTTACACCCTGTATTTTAATGATGTATACAAACAAGAGTTTTGGAGAGCTTCTGGTAGGCAGGCAGGCATCTACCTCAACCTCATCTCCTTTTGTTCTATTCTTTCTACTTCATGCCAGCCTGCTTCCCTATCAATACAGAAAACAACATATATATTTTTCTTGAAGCATATGGGGGAAAGCAGAAAAATAATTAGGAGGATATATCATGTGGTGTCATATGCAAGTGCAAGAACAGAGAGGGGGGAATGATCAGAGGGAATGAAATCTTAAAAATACAAATAAACCCTGCTGGTGTTTGGAAGGAGACATTAGCCACGCAGTAAATCATTTTTGAAGGAATATGTCTCCCGTCTCTTTCAACCTTTTTTGCACTTTGATTTTAAGGTTTAGTAATGGTATGTATTGTATTGTGATACTTTTCCTCCTCTTTATGCTGCTCAGTGGGAGCTATGTAAAAATAGGAATTGGTTAGGAAAATGTAAACTATTTTATATAAGCAAATCTAAGGCCCTTTCTACACTTAAGGGTGTAGAAGGAGGGCCTGGGGGTGATCCTGGACTTACTTGCTTCCAGGATCCTCACCCAGTTTCTACACAGAAAGCAAACAGGGTGTCTGCTCGTCAGGTTGTGTGTGTGTGTGTTTTTTTTTTACATGATGGAGCCGGGAGTGCACTTGTGCTCCAACGCAAAAGTAAGTGGAGGAAAAAGGTCCGACCCCGCTCCCCCCCACCCTCAATGCCCCTAGACTATCCCCAGTCCAGCTCCTTCCCTCTTGTAGACCCTCATGACTTGTGGGGAAGAGGGAAGAAGCCAGAACAGGTGTCCACACTGCTCACAGTCTCCATGATAGCGCAGTTCTTGCATGCATAAGTGATTGCTTTAACAGATGGAGCATCGTTCACCTGGTGCCGGTGATGGTGCCCTACTACACATGCATTGTGAATGAAGAGACCTGCTTTAATTAGAGTGCCATATTTAAGAATGCTATAAAGACTGATCTCTTCTGGCAGGCCTACCCAGTCGAATTTTAAGAGTTTTATCTGTATTTTAATAATGTATTAATTTTATATGTTTTAATCAGTTTTATGTATTTTATGTCATTAGTATCAATGTTGTTCCCCGCTTCAATCCTGAGGGAGAGGCGGGTAAGAAATAAATAAATAAATTATTATTATTATTATTATTATTATTATTATTATCTGCTTCATGGAAATTAATAACAGTCAGTATAAATGGATTCTCTGTGCTCTTTTGACACCTACAAGGCACATGTTACAACACTGGCAGGACAAATGCTTACCTCCTAGGCTGCAACGCATTGAGGACCTTAAAATGCTTTAAATATTTGAATGGGTGGCATATAGACATCACCTTAGAATGGATACTTACCTGAATGTCTGGTCTGCTTTTGTTGTTGCTGATGCATAACTGCTAGAAAGTTGTATTTCCATATATATGCATTTCATATGGAGTCATTGCTATGGATATATACAAATCCATGTATATGTGTGATGTGTGTGTGTATTTAAAAACTGGAAAAAATAAAAAGGAAAAAAATGCTATTACTTGCTTTCTTGACTGGCAGAGAGACAGTGAGCAAAGAGGCAGTGGCATCTACTGCACCTCCTTTTCACCACCACCATTGTGTGGGCCCAAGCAAGAGGCAGGTGAACAAGCAGGTTGCAATGGGGGGGGGGGGATGAGCATCTCCAGGGAGCTCTTGCCGGGGGTGCGGGAGGGGGGGCAAGTCCTCAGCAGGTGTCCAACCATGCCCATCCTGAATGCCAGTCCTGCTAAACTATGTCAGCTTTTGCAGTAAATGGCTGACTTCTGCAGTGAAAATACAGTGATGAAATCTTCTCAACCACTACCATTTTGCTCTCTGCACAAGCAAAGACAATGGAATGAAAAGTGCACTTAGATCTCCCAATGATTTCTTGCAGTGATGTCACAATAATATGCACGGTTGCTTCTACACACAGAAAGCAGTTCTTAGTTGCAACTCTCACATGAGCAGCTGTTCCAGAATTCTGTACTAAACGGAGGGAGAAATTTGGAAACTAGGCAAAAATAAAGGCTATAAAAGTCTTTTACTCTTTTCTTTTTTTAGTTTTTTCCCAAGATATATACATTTGTTTTTATATAACATAGCAATGAAAACACACACACACACACACACACACACACACACATATATATATATATATTAGCAATTATACACCAGTTTCAACAAAAATGGACCAGCTATACAAGCCTACCTTGATGTCTGCAGGACTTTATTTTGACTATGGATTACTAAAAGAACTCAGCCCAAGTATCTGTTTTCAATTCTGAGGGCACTGCAAAGCTTGACTGGCCTTCCTGGAAGCATGTGGGTTGGAGAAGGAAGTATATTATCAGCATAAATTGTGGCTTTACAGTACGGTAAAAACTAAATGAGCAAAGTCTGGGGAGGAAAAAATAAGAAGGTACAACATGATACAAAAGGAACCATTTCTATTTTATGGGTGTGCTCTCATTTAATCAGACGGTATTCTTTTTGCTGGTAATGCTCTGCTCAAATGTGACTTAATTGGGCTAAGAAAGATGAGTCAAAGCTTTCATTTCTATAATTTATTTTCATTAATCATATTCTACAACTAAGGAGTTGTTTCGTGTTCATATTTCTTCAGCTGTATGCCCAAGGGCATCCTGTTTTTTCTGTACTAAGCAGCTGTGGCCTCTTTGTTTTTTGTTTTTTTTTGTATCTGCATTACTTTGGATTATCAGGAATAAATATGTGAGCAAATAAATTCCAGGGGGAAAGGCCCTGCATCACAGTAATGTAGTGGAGCCAGAGCTCAGAGGAATGTAGTACCAGTCCTTTTTGATTAGCTGCACTCCTCACAATAGCTGGGGGAGGAATGGATTTTCCCAGTGTCAATATATTATTCCTAGTTGTATTGCAAAGTCTTTTCGGGTGGCTTGTTCCTCAGTGGACAATTAAGACCCATTAGCTTTACAAAAGTCCTGCTCCTGGTGAGATAAAACTGCTAGAACAGGTTTGTTGATCTGCATCCACATAGCTGCCTGAATGTTTAGACACTCCTTGAAGATGCCCCTTTGGGAACTATCTTGATGCATGCTAAAGTGGCTGCAATGTCAATTACTTTAGGATTTCTCTATCTAGCTCCAATGTTTAGGTTCTCTGGGCCTTGAGTCCTCCCTAGTAGTCACATCCTAAGGAGCATGCCAAATACACAAGAATTGTCTGACAGGAAGAGAAGAGGAAAGCCTTCTCAGGTTTACATCTTCTATTTCTAAAGCTACTTCCACGGGCTAAAAATGTGCTAAAGGTTATCTGTGCATACATATTGGACCTGACAGGCACCCAGAATCCTATCTGATTGGATGGTGATTCCCAAACTGGCAGTCAAGACCCTACAATTAATAGAGCACAAAAATGAAGTTTTGTCATGATGTCTTTGTCTCCAACCACCTCTACTCAAACATCCATGTGGGGCTCTGTGTTGTCATACATTTAAGTGACCTGGCTTCATAATGATTCTGTGTAGGTTAAGTAAAAATCTGTATTCTTTTATTTCATTGTATCTTTGCTAATTGTTTTATTTCATTATTAACAGGCTCTCACTAATTTGAATTCTAGAACTGGCCCTGTCTTTTAAAGACCCAAAGAACAATGTCTCAGGTGTCAGTCTGCTGGGTCAAATTGGTTTCCCTCTGGTTGAAGACTGGCAGAGGCTAAAGGGATGCAGGTCAAACCTGGCAAAGAGGCATCCATATTGGTAGTGGACTTTCTCTTCTCAGTTTAGCGTCACAAGTTCTGAGATTCTTTCCTGCTCAGGAGAAAGCGAGGAGAGGAGAGGAAAAAGAGAGAGAAGTGGTGGCAGACGCAAGTAGACAGCATGACATCCAATCCACTGCTTAGGATTGGTGTGCACAATCTTCACAGCCCCAAACAAAAACTGTTGAGAAGCAGAAGAAGCAGCTCAGATGAGCAAGCATTTGCCCTGCGCGTCATATTGTCTAGTGCTGAAAAATGTATTCCACATTCTTTTCAAGCATTCTTACTGAATTTGCTAGAAAAGAAATCATTTTTGAAAAGAAACTCAAAGGAGAAGAATTTCAAAGGAGAAATTCTCATGACTTCTGTTCAGCGTTCTCGTGCTTACCATACTTTATGAGGTGGCTGAGGAGTGTGCACAAGTGTTTTGTCTTTCACTGTGCAATCATCTCTCTGCACCTACATTAGAGAGAAGATATATCTACAATCACCTCTCAGAAATGTCACACTTGAAAGATCCTGGGGAAGGTGCTGAACACTAAAGAATGACAATTAGGGATGAGCCAAAATTTCTCAGAAGACATTTGTCTCAGAAAAGTCCTGAGATTTTTCTCTCCCCTACCACCCCCAGAAATAAAAGGCCACTTTGCAGAATTTCTCCAAACTTTCTTCCCCATTTTGGGGCAGGTTTTGCCTTCCCACTTCTTGCATCTCTCTACCCACAATGCCTCAGAATGATGCTAAGTATGGGATATTATGGAGAATGCAAAACTGGGACTAGGCTACCAACACAGTTGAAGCTGTTTCCACTGGAAGTGGCAGTGCAAATAAACAAAATTTCTTAGGAAAGAAGAAAGAAGCTGTGCTACAACTCTGGCCAGAGGTGAGCCCTACCTGTGAGAAATTGTTGGAGAATTTCTCCTCCCACTGAAGAAATTGGGTGAAATTGTCCTCCCAATTTCTTTGCTCACAAATAGGGTGGGGAATTTCAAAAGGTCATTTGCACTACGGGTGTGCAGGGGAGGAAAAATCGTACCAGAATCGGGACCTCAGATTTTGCCCTGGATCAGATCGGACAAAATTTGAGGTCCCTCGGATCAGATCGGATCTGATTCCAATAAAAAAATCGGACATCCAATTTTCAGATCGGACGCCATTTTAGGTGTTTTTGCCATAGGCTTGCATTGAGGGAAAGAAAGTTTCCCCCCAATGCAAGCCTATGCGGAAAACATGGGGGCGGGTGAGTTGGGACCTAACTCCCCCCTCCCTGTCCCTCCCCCCACTCATGTTCCTTACTTGCCAGGGCCATCCGCTGCCTGCCGCTGCTGCCTGCTGGTCCCTTCTACTGAGAAACAGGCTTCACGTCCTGCCTCTCAGTAGAGCGCCGGGTGAGAGGCAGGCTGCAAAGCCTGTTTCTCAGTAGAAGGGACCAGTGGGCGGCAGCAGACGGAAGCAGACGGAAGCAGGTACATGGGGACCACCCTCTCCCTCCCCCCAATCGCACTCTTACCTGCCGGCGTCTCACGCTGCCATCCGCTGTTTCTGTACTACTGATAAGCAGGCCTTACAGCCTGTTTCTCAGTAGTACAGAAGCAGCAGACAGCAGCGCGGGATGCCGGCAGGTAACGGGGGAACTCCCTCCCCCTTCCCCCACTCGTGCTCCTTACCTGCTGCCTCCTCGCTGCTGTCCACTGCTGCCCGCTGCTTCAGTACTACTGAAAAACAGGCCTTGTGGCCTGTTCCACAGTACAGCGAAGGCGCGCCGAATGACGACGTCACCCCGAGCGCCGTTGCTCTATTGTGGAACAGGCCGCAAGGCCTGTTTCAAAGTAGTACGGAAGCAGTGGGCAACAGCGGATGGCAGTGAGGAGGCAGCAGATAAGGAGCACAAGTGGGGGGAGGGGGGAAGAGGTCCGATCCTCTGATTTTTTCCGATCCAGATCGGGTCTTTTCCTATCAGATCGGATGGTCCAAATGATCAGGATTGGGATCAGATCATTTCATCTGATTTAACATGGATCAGGTCCGGATCATGGATCGGACCCTATCCGCTACACATCCCTAGTTTGCACACAGTTCTATATGTCTTCTGTTGAGGGTTTTGTGCTATGGTGTCTGCCAGAGCCTGTGTTGTAGGACTTCTCCTAAGGTGGCCATGTGTCCTCTTTTACAGAAGACAGTCCTCTGAAAGGCTGCAAGAGGGCTAACTTGTATTTGAAGGCATCCTCTATTCAAGCACTGTCCCCTCCAATTCTACTGGAGGAGAATTACTTTCACCAGCTGCAATGGGAGTTGACTAATGCTTCATTTCCTATGTAAAATGGTTGGGTGACTATGAATGATGGATGCTAAAGAAAATTCCAGATATTTTCCCAACAGAAAATGACCATTCTGTTAGAAAACAAATGGCTCCTAAGGTAACTTCTTACTGGGAAATTTCCTGCTTGTTGAAGCCATTGCAGGCTATGTCATACACAAGAATCTAAACACCTTAGGAATTCCAATGGACAGATATTGATCAGACTTTGTCAAAGATGAAATGGAAGAGCTTGTAGAGTTGTGTGCAGGAATTTCCTCTGCCCTTGGCTGGTTGGGTGGCCACTTCTGATTTGCCCCCTGCCCAGAGAGAAAATTATCACCAAAAAAGAAAACAAAAGAGGACACTGAATTGCCTAGAATTTGCCTATGCTAATGTATATGGATAGGTGCAAACATTATTAGTATAACAAATAGAAATACAACACATCTCACCAGTGTCGGGAAGACTGTGACTGAGTGCTTTGTATATGTGCTCAGTCTACTGTCCAGGTGCTAATTGTTGATGGGCAACTTCAAGCCCCCTGATCTCCCTTCTTGTGGTTTTTTATCTTTTAACCAGATGTGGCCTGGACAGCCCTTCAAATAGAGGAGATCTTCAAAGAGAAGACTGTCTTCTGTAAAATAGGACATGTGGCCACTCTATACCATACAGATTCTCATGAAAGACCTGAGCAAAACAGATCAAGATGGTTGCTATTGATTAAGTGTGCCAATGTTAATATCTGCAGTGGATGATATGTTCATCCTTAGTTGAAAGAACGACTTGGCATTGCTGGCTTTGTTAGTTTGTTGAATCAGTATATATCCCTCAGCATGTTTGTGTGTGTAGGGGGGGGGGGCAGTTTCATCAGATATAAAATAAAGTCCCACTTTTTTCTGTTGCAATTATATTTCCAGCATTTCATTTATATGATAGATTCCCTGGGAGGGTCCCAGCATTCCCATCCACCAGCATGATTGTCTTGTGAGCTGTTACAGAATACAGAATAATGGCCTGGCCAACTTTGTTTGCAAAAACATATCAAAGCGCCATTGACAAGCCCTTTGTCTTTCCTTAGGCTATGCTTTCTGCTGAACCATGTTAATGTGAACATTCATTACAGTGAAAAACGTTAATGACTATTTGGAGACCCTTTTCCAAGTAAAATATTAAAATCTACAAAATGAGCAGCTGCATAAACGCTGGAGCTTTTTTGGGTGAACTTGTGGCCTTGCGGCACGGTGATTGCAAATCTAGCACCAATTGGAATGAGAGAAAATATGTAATTGAAATGGCTAAGCACTTTTGCTGGCTCTTAAGGTTGCCTTTGTTTACAGGCCTAATATCTCTATATAACTCAATGCTGGCTGGCTGCTCTGATGTTTTTGCTTTAAGATGGGTCCTGATTTTCTTTGGTGGGGATATTTATAGCTCAGCAACACCAGGAGTCAAGCCATTGCTTATTTTAAATTCAGGGCATTGCCTGTGTTTCCCTTGTGACTAATTCTGCATTCGCTCAGGTTCCTCCCTCTCGCCCTCTGCAGAGTTCTCATGAATCCTTAATTCCATTGTAGCCCCGTGATGCCAAAGTCACTTTTCATCAGAACACCCACACATCAATCTTGGGAGACTCCCCACTGCAAAATATCAAGCAATGCTTCCAAAGCTGGTTGACTGAGAAACAGGGAGGTACAGTATAGGAGACCAAATTCTGTTAAACAAAAATGTGAAGTAAAGTCATGTTCTTTGGACGTTATAGAGGACATTCAATGACAAATCCAATCAAAAATTCTTTGAAATGTTTTTCCAGTTTAAAATGACCTTTTATTTTATTTTATTTTATTTTTAAAATCAGCATTCTCTAGCCAAAGCTATTTTATTTTATAGATTTATATGCCACTCCTCAATGTAAAACATTGCCAAGATGGCCTAAAAGAAGCAAGCTTTTTCTATGGATTTCACAGAATCATAGATTTGGAAGGGATCTTGGAGATTATATAGTCCAACTCTTTTGGAGGATGACTATTTTGGGGCTAGGGTTCAGAAACTTGGAGAGCTCCTCTGCAGTTCCGGCTGGTTTAGACTGAAACCCAAAATGGAATCACAGCCCCACCGAAATCAGAGCCACCAGCCCCCAATGTTCAACCCCCTTGATCAATATTGGATCTGCAATGCAGGATGCCGCTACAGCATTCTTGCCAGCTGGTCATCTAGCTTCTGCTTAAATTCCTCCAGTGAAGGAGAGCTTAACATGGTTTGGGCCCAAGTTTCCTGCGGGATCACTTTCTCCCATACAATCCGCCCCACACACTCAGGTCCTCTGGGAAGAATTTGTTACAGTCAGCCAAAACTAGACTGACAACTGTTACCTAGAGGATCTTCTCTTCTGCTGCTCCCAGACTGTGGAATGGCCTGCTGGAGGAGATTCATCAACTTAACAGTCTCTTTGACTTTAAGAAAGTCAAAAACCAATCTCTTCCGGCAGGCCTACCCAGTTGAATTTTAAGAGTTTTATTGGTGTTTTATTGGTATTTTAATAATGTATTAGTTTTATGTGCTTTTCATTGGTTTTATGTATTTTATATTTGATGTTGTTCCCCGCATCAATCCAGAGGGAGAGGCGGGTAATAAATAAATAAATAAATTAGGGTGACCAGATAAAATCCAGGTCAGGGCTCATGTAACTTTAACAATTGTAGAGAAAAGGGAATTTCAACCAGTGTCATTTGTATGCAATTAGTTCCTGGTGAAATTCCCTCTTCATCACAACAGTTAAAGTTGCAGGGGCCCTGCCTTCTGTTGTATATGGTCACTCTAGTATAGTGCCTGCACCTTTAACTGTAGTGATGAAGAGGGGATTTCACCAGGAACTAATTGCATACAAATGACATTGGCTGAAATTCCCTTTTCTCTACAACTGTTAAAGTTACATGAGCCCTGACCTGGATTTTATCTGGTCAGCCTAAAATAAATAAATAAATTTATTATTATTATTATTATTATTATTATTCAAGGCTGCTCTTACCATTAGGAAGTTTCACTACCGTGTGTCCAAAACTCTCCCAGTAGGAGAGAGTTACACATGTTTATTCTAATGAAATTGATGAGTCTTAAAAGTATGTAACTCTGGTTGGAGTGTGTCCAGTATTTTAACATTGCGATGGCATCCTCATAGGCCTCCTTTCAATTCTGCTCCCCTCCGGCCCTCTTGATTTGCATGTGCAGGGATGCAGTTGGGTATTTTAAACTCTGGACTTAATGGTCTACCCACTTTAGAATGCAATGCATGTCACTTCATTTACTTCAAAAGGTGTTCAGTCAGCCCTGCTGAATCTTGGGGACCTCCACTCATTCTGCAGAGCACAGCGAGTCTACCTACTCACTGCCATTGCCACCAGCTGCTATTGCTCCTCCTGTTTTGCATCATTGCTACCACTTGCTTGCTTGATAGGCAGAGGGCCAATGAGCAAGTGGGTTATGGCATCTACTGTTCCTCTTTACCACCACCACCACCACCACCATTGTCTGCTCCAGAGGAAGAGCCAAGTGAACAAGCAGGTTGCAATGAGGAGAAGGAGGAGGAACTCCAAGGGGGTCTTCCCAGAGGGCTCCTCCTGGAGTCTGAGCCCTTGACTGATGCTCAACCATTCTGACCCTTGATGCCAGCCCTGACCCCATCTCCCATAATCTGTTGAAACTCTCTGATGTACTACAGTTCCACTACACCTCTGATCAAACTTAAAAACAGAATGAAAGGATATGGTGCCAATATGCCAGTTCACAAGTTGCACCTAAAAATGTGACTGTGAAAAAAAAATGCTTGCACAGACATTTATCATACAAGTATAGTACTCAGAGAACCAGGATTGGCTGTAGCACCTGGCTGACTATACTTTAGCAGCAAAGCTAGGTAACATACAATATGAACTCTAAATTTCGGGCATAAGACAAATTCTTTAATAATTATATATCACAGATATGACAATCTGAATTCAATGAAAATAAAACCACTATTGATTTCAGTGGAGTAGCATTTTCTTCTTTTTTCATATCTTTATGGGATTGTGTCTGGTTCTTACTGTGGTCAACAAAAAACTTTCCATCATCCTACATTTTCTGTTCACAGCTTTTATTTCAACTTTAAAATAATAATTATTGTACCAATTTATTCCCACTGCCAGCTGATTTTCACCCCTCTCAGATTAATGTGAGAAATACATCTCTCATACATTCTAATAGGTTGATTAAAGCTTCCTGTTGGGACCATACTAGCAATCACTCTGAAATTTTATTACAGCTGCTGATTGTAAGCTGTTTATTGGATCTGTAGGGCAGCGAACCTTCACCAGCATTGTCTGGCCAGATGGGTGCATGAATATTTGCAACAGATAAATAATTCAGGATAAATGAGGTTTCCCTTCCCCTTCGGGAAGTGAGTGACAGATCCAGTGCTAAAAGCATTAACATGACAGGTAGTCAAATGGCTGGAGATTGATAGGCAACATCCACACTGCACACATGTGCAGAAAACACATGCCCATTTCTTAATCAGCCTTGATTCTGCTTTCATAGACCAGCTCTGGGTCAGGAAGGGTGAGTGATTCCAATCAATATCCAGTTGTTAGAGTAACAGCCATGTCCGTTCTGGATGGCTGACTGGGTGAAAACATGTTTGTTCTACTTAATGTGACACAGTCCTGTCAAATTAACAACTAGGATGGCAGGAGCCAGCTTGCTTAATAGGTTGAAGTCAATTCCGCAGAGAATTTATTATCAGTACTCAACCAATAGATCTAAAAACCTCATTACTAAGGTTTATTTGCAGATAATAACTAACAGTACACTTTGTATTAGGCTAGGTCTTGTCCAATTTTAAACATACCACTGTATACCCTTTCACCTAGTAAACAGCAGAATAAACTTTGGATACAGAAGTGCAGTTACCTAATTGAGTTCTTGTAGGTTTGAGTGACTGTATGTTCTGTTCTGATCATAAATGAACAAGCATGTAGAACACAAAATACATTATTTTCTGATGGTGAGATTAAGTATGTTCTAGCCAACACTCCTTTATTCACCATATGGGTTCTCACCAGAGTTCTCAATTCTATAGCAGCAGCATCTACCACTTACACCAATTGACTGTGTCAACTTCAATGGTTCTCCCATGGTCCCTGACCAAATTTCGAAGGGAGCACTTGCACCAACACTCAACAAGTGAGAAGAGTCAGGGACAACATAAAGGACAACTGAATAACACGATCTCAATAGAATTGTGGCAGAATACAATCCTTTATCACGATGGCTCCCCAGGATTATAGCCCACAAATCATCTACAACCCAGACCACTGTCCGATGACCAAATGTTGTCAAGGGTGTGAGGGTCCGTGATGTCATTTGTCCTGCAGAGGCTTGGGGGGGGCATCCAACCCCTCCCTTTGAACTTGCCCACCACTGTTCTATAACATAGACCTTTCTGTAGACACAATTGGGTTCCTATCTCCTAAGGGCCAAACTAAATGTTCTGGTAATCATACAAATGGAGAGGTTATTTTCTTTCTTTTTTTAACACCCCTCTCACTCCATGGGGTGCTGGAATTTCAAGAATAAATGGATATGGGGAGAAAGTTTAAGCCCCCCTCCTCCTGGATCACCACAGTCCCAATCCGAATCAGGACCACACATGCTCACATCTACGTAGGGAAACCTATCACACATAGCTAAACTATGCATGATTACCAGAATGTTTAGTTTGGCTCTAAAAAGTCCCAGAATAGTGATAATGTACTGTGCTAGCATAGAACTTGGAAAGTAATAAACAATCCCTTTATGATAAACTTGAGGCATGGGGAAGACAATATTCATGAGCCCCTAACTTCAAATCCTCTTACACCCCAGAATCTTTCTGATGAAAGGTGGTATACAAATTGTGTTGGGCTGCAGTCTTATACCTGGGAGTGCACCCTATTCAATGGGACTTATTTCTGATATAGACATGTACAAGACTGCACCATACTTAGCTAAAACAAATATATTTTCTGGTTCCATTGGTATCTTCTGCAGGAGACACATTCTAAAAGGTTGTTGTTTGCTCATTACTATTACTATTCCTGGGCCTGAATGTTGAGCATAGTAATAGTACCATTTTCCTTGTTCTGCAATAGATGCCTTTCAAAATCAAAATAGATTGTTTCATTTATTTACTATATATGTCCCACTGAACATTTGGAAATAGTGAGAACAACAGGTTCCCAGGGAGTTGTGTGTGTTGTCAAGTCATTAGGAAAGTCATTATGTTGTGTGGGTGGTGGTGGGGTTACCTTCAGTTAAAGGCACCTTCTCCAGAGGAGCAGCAACATAACTGCCTGTTGGACGTGACTGGGGATGAGCGAATGATTAATAACCAGGGCCCCCAACTTCATCTCACCAAAGCTGTAAAATTTGTTCTTATTAGGAATGCAGCTTTACTGAGGTCACATCCAGCCCACAAGCCATCTCACATAATCCCTGCAAAGATGACTCCAGTGAAATATCTCTTTGCCTTCAGCAATAACAGAAATTTATGACTAACATTCATAACTCTATTTTAACTCCTGAGATGACTGTGTATGCTACCTGTGAGAGTCCGTGCACTGACTGCATGACAAACTGCTGGGGAGGGTAGGAAGAGCTCCATTTTTCTTCATTCTGACACTACCTTTCCCTCAGACCTGCAGAGGCCATTAATAAATCTCTTTTCCTTTATACGTGTTGTGCGGATTGCTGGTATAATTGGGGTGGGGTGTTTGGAATTATAATAAATATATTTGGCAAAGAAAAGCAATGGGGATGCAAGCTGAATGCATCATTCCCTGCCTTTGTGCTATTCAGAAGAAAATTGGAAGAGGTGACCTAAATCTTATGAAGACATGTGAGTCTGAAGATACTGGAACCTGAACACTTTTGACAGAGTTTAACCTAGTTTGTTAACTGAAATTACACCATAATTCTCAGTTTGGATTCAACAGGGAACTCTGGCTTAATATGAGCCAGGATTGAATCACCAAAGCTTGCACATGAGTGTTCTCAGGCAACAGCTCATGGGAGAGCGGGAAACACAACAACCATGACCTATCTACTAGATGGAGGGAACATTTGTACAAGAGAACATTTCAAAAGTCCTGAAGCTTCTGGTAGGTTCAGAAAAGAGAAGGGCCATAGCTCAATGCCAGAGCACAAGCTTTGCATGAAGGAAGTTCCAATCAATATCGTCTGTTTCTACACCAGGCTGTTTGCCTGAGATGGCCCCTGGCTGGTCCCTGTTAGGCTGACCATCTGAAAAGGAGGACAGGGCTCCTGTAACTTTAACAGTTGTAGAGAAAAGGGAATTTCAGCTAGTGTTATTTGTATGCAATTAGTCCCTGGTGAAATTCCCTCTTCATCACAACAGTTAAAGGTGCAGGCACTATACTAGAGTGACCATATACAAAAGAAGGCAGGGCCCCTGCAACTTTAACAGTTGTGATGAAGAGGGAATTTCATCAGGAACTAATTGCATACAAATGACACTGGCTGAAATTCCCTTTTCTCTACAACTGTTAAAGTTACAGGAGCCCTGTCCTCCTTTTCAGATGGTCAGCCTAGTCCCTGTGCACTGATGGTGTGTATTATGTACTTCTGGGATTGCCCTCCCTCCCTCCCTCCCTCCCTCTACAACTCTATGGTGTAGAAAGGGCCACCATCTCCAGGTAGGGCTGGAAAAAACCCTGCCCGAAACCATGAAGAGCTGTTGCCATTCAGTGTCGACAATACTGGGTTAAGTAGACCAGTGGTCTGACTCGGTATGAGACAGCTTCGTATATTCTTTCCTTTAGGGGCAAAGACAACACTGATTTCAAGGTGAAAATTACTCTGCGAAGCCTTTGGGAAGAAAACATTGAACTAGAGTCCAGGAAACAACTCTAAAGGTATGTTGTAAAGGGATAAAATATGACCTGAGCCACGGCTCAAAAACAAGGGGTTCTCACCTAGCTAGGCTGACCATATGAAAAGGAGGACAGGGCTCATGTAACTTTACAAGTTGTAGAGAAAAGGGAATTTCAGCCAGTGTCATTTGTATGCAATTAGTCCCTGGTGAAATTCCCTCTTCTTCACAACAGTTAAAGGTGCAGGCACTATACTAGAGTGACCATATACAAAAGAAGGCAGGGCCCCTGCAACTTTAACTGTTGTGATGAAGAGGGAATTTCACCAGGAACTAATTGCATACAAATGACACTGGCTGAAATTCCCTTTTCTCTACAACTGTTAATTTACATGAACCCTGTCCTCCTTTTCATATGGTCAGCCTAGCGGATGCATCAGAGGACATTAATGTAGGAATGACTCATGATAGGCAAACTTCTCAAGGCTCAAATTAGATTGACTCAGACCCCCTCTACCAGAATTCAGTTTGATGCCTAGTTCTCCGATTATGTGCATCTTCTCAGAAGCGCTTTATGGTAAATGACTGTACGCAGGAGGTAATTGAGTGCACAACTGGTGGCCTTACCGGTTGTTTGAAATGCGCTTTAGAAGTAGTTAATGCGGAGAATCGCTTATTCACATAGTCAAAATGCACTTTAAGGCTGCAGCAAAATAAAACTCGCTATTTAACGCGCATTCGATAATGCGCATAATCAGACAGAGAACGCGCCTCAACTCCCGATTTGCACTCCGCTCATGTAGAGGTAAAAATTTTAGTGAGACTTGAAAGAGCTTTAAACCTCTCGTGTAGAGGCAGCCTCAGATGAAGCAGAGCTATTTCCTCCCCAAATGGAGGAAACTATACAAGGCATCGCTCTAACAGGGAACTGGCCTCTTATACTGTTGAAGGCTCCATTGATCACACTACTGAATGTTGAGAAACTTCTTGTATAGCTCTCAAATGTTTGCAAAATTCAGTTTTGTGGGTTGGTGAAGTTGAATTGGTTTAAAAGGAGCTTCTAGTGGGCAATGTCCAGTGTTTATCAGCAGCTTACCATTTTGTTTTGGATAAAGTACTCTGCCAGCTTGCAAGAACTCTGAGTAATTCAACCCCTCCCCTGTGCCATCCCCACCTGGTGCATATATCTTTGTGCCCAGTGAAGGGGTTTTGCTTTCGTATGCATGCTCTCAAAATCCTCCTCAGACTTGGTCATCAAGGGGTGGTGGGGTTTTTTTTTAGCGTTTGTCATATGTGTTTGAAATCCCTGCAGGATTAATTAGTCGCCTGTGATTCAGAAGAAGAAATGCCTGTTTCTCTTTCCAGAGTGTACAGTGCATCTCTGGACACCCATGCAACTGCAGAGGTTATTCAGCTTGTTAGCATTTTTCTGCCTCACTTATGGAATATTAGATGAAGGTGTGAAAATTACTAATCCACATCCTTTCGAGGAGTGGAACAGATGGTGCTGCATTGCCATCAGATATCTGCATAAAAAACAATTTAAAAAGATACCAGGATTTGGGAGAATCGTTGTACCATCTCAGAGTCAGTCACTTTCCTGTATTCATAGTAGAATCAGAAAAAAAACATGTTTACACTTGCCCCCTATGCATAGTTCTTAACTGTACCTTTAATTTTATACATAATGAAACACTGAGCAGAGAATCCATTGTTACATATATCCAATCATCAAAAAACCTGCCAATTTAAAAGACCACAAGATAAGGCTTTCTCTCCTTGGTCCAAACTCCACAAAGCCAGGATGTGCCCCATGCCTTATCTGATATGCCCTGTAATTAGTCATGGGCTGCCTCTACAAGCGAGGTTTAATGCTCTTTCAAGGCGCTTAAAAAAAATTACCTCTACAAGAACGGAGCGCAAATCGGGCGTAGAGGCGTGTTATCTGTCCGATTATGCGCATTATCGAATGCGCGTTAAACAGCGAGTTTTATTTTGCTCCGGCCGTTAAAGCGCATTTTGCCTATGTGAACAAGCGCTTATGTGCATTAACTACTTGTAAAGCACATTTTGGTCAACCCTTAATGTGCTTCGCCGCCTCTTGCCGCCTCTCGTGCAGAGGTATTAGGCGTAAATGCGCTTCAGCGATTATGCGCATAATCGCCTAACCAGGCGCAAAAGCGAATCCTTGTAGAGGGGACCATGATGTTGTGCAATCCCACAAATTGTGCTTCCTTAAAACTTACCCTCCACGCACCTACACTTTTCCTGGGTCTTAAAGTCCCAAATCCAGATTGGAAGGATGGAGTGCCTGAGACCAGCAAAGATAGTCCATGTTGTCTTAGTCCTGTATTGCCTTAGGAAACATCTGGGCTTTACTGTATTGCTAGAGTGTCCTCTGTGAGGTGACTCACCTTTATTTTGTGAATTGACCCATGCCTTTACTGGGTGAGTTAATAGTGAGACATGGGTGTCTCTTTTAATGGAGCCAGGATGAGAGTGATACTACTGCTGATAATGGTGTGTGGTACATGTAGCTGTATTTCCTAGCAACGTTGTGACTGAGGCTGCTGCTAGTAATGGTGCAAAATGTGAAAGCAGGTTGGGGGGACAAAAACTCTCTCAAAGACTAAGAGGCATAAAGAAAAGTGCAACTTAGTAGTGTGGGGGTGGGGAATATAATGATTCGCAGCAGAAACTGGGTTCTAAATTTATTAAATTGAAGTATTTATGTAAAACAATGCCTCTTTCCTTCTAAAAGGTGCTCACAGACACTTAATAGAATATGAAGTTAGACAATTGAGCTCACAAATGTGAACCCACAATTTTTTTCTGGGCTGAAGTGATGTTGGGAAGATGCTATTTGAAACAAACAGGTGGTGTTCTGGAAGGGGGTGTTGAAGCTTTCCACTTACAGTTCTTTCAAACTACCATATCACCCAAACTGTTTTATCTTCACCAAGCATCTCAAGATCCAAAGAAACCATGGGTTGCTCATGTAGTATACACGCTGGTGGAAATCTTAATGGGGTAGAGAATGAATATTTTCCTTTGAGACTCCAAGCCCATTCTATCACAACCGAATGCCTCTTATTAAAAAGTAACCCCACAAATCTTGCAGCATACAAGGGAATCCCCATTGTAATCTCAGATCAGAGATAACAACAGGAATTCCTACCGGGGGGGGGGGGGTGTCCTCCAAGTGGCCAAGACCCTTGTTGACCCTAGAGGCTCTGTGAATCAGATTGGGGAACCCGGCAAGCCAAATTGTGTCTGTGGGCTGGATGTTCTGCACCCCTGCATTAAAGTATTAAAGGAAATGCTGAGTGGCAACATAGTCCCAGCAAATCACCCTTCTGCACAGCTCAGAGATATAATGATGGTCAGGGTAATAAGACTATTCCTTGTTATGTGCACAGGGCATTAAAAGTCTCCATAGTTAAGGTGAATTCACACCTTCCTAATTGCTAGCGTCAGTCATCATATAGTGAGTCACTGCTATATATATATATATATATATATTCACCTCCTAGCTTGATTCCATTTTGCTGTGTTTACCTAAGCTGGTAAGTGCTAATGATCTGTGCTAACTTGCTATGCAATGTCTGAGGCCCACCTCACTCATGTCAGCAGCTTTTCCCCTCTGTTCATGACAGCTTCCTAATCACAGCGAATCGACATGTCTGACATGTTCTCCATGAGCAGAGCCCCCAGTTTGGATCAATGCAACGTGATGCGTTTGGCAGTTATATGCAGCCTCTGCTTGCAGGGAGTGAGTCAGATGCCCCATTTGCTGCAAACAGGTTGCTGCTATAAGCTCGTTACAAACGGTTGCCAGCAATATGCTGGTCATGGCCATGACCCTGAGGTTAACATTTTCACCTGTATATGGGAGGGGCCATAGCTCAGTGTGACAGAGCACCTGCTGTGCAGGCAGAAGGACCCAGGCTCAATCTTAGGCATCTCCAGGTAGGGCTAGGAAAGAATTCTGCCTGAAACCCTGGAGAGCTGCTGCATGTCAGTGTAGACAATACTGGGTAAGATGGACCCATGGTCTGACTCAGTATAAGGAAGCTTCCTGTGTTCCTATGACGTTTACTCCAACCCTAACCCTAACCCTAACTCTAGAACTTGTATTTATGCAATAACATCAGGCAAGGTAGAATTGATATATTCCAGATTCTGCATTGGGTGAACTGTGTGGAAAATAATGTGTGACTGACACACACAGGGCAGGCCAAGCACTAGGCAGAATGAGGCAACAGAATTAAGCTGCAGTGACAACCTTCCAGCCATTCTTCCTGAGCTCCTGGGGCATTCCCTTGAGTTGGAGGACAAAGCTTGCGTGTGCCACACAACCTGTCTGGCATCCCATAAACTAGCCTGCTGCCTTCATGTGTGGAGGATCACCCTATTCCATTGTTGGTATTAAAGTAAGATTCAGCTGCCCATCGAGTCGGCTTCTATACATGAAATGGGAAGGAAGCCATCTTATCTTCCGCCTCAGGCAGCAAATTCTTTTCTGCTGGCCCTGATGACATATTTGCATGAGTGAGCATGCAATGGATTCAAATGAGTCTGGATTTCCATGAATCTGACCTGCAAATTCTGCAGTGGACCAGTCCCACCCACCCACCCCTCAAGTTGTGCTGATTCCACAGACTTACAGACTTTTTAAAAAACTGTTTGGGGAGATCTGCGCAAATTCACACTTTCATTAATGCACACTTACATTGATGCATACTTGTGCCAATGTGCATTAGCACAAGTGGAACAACATTCTTGTACATCCCTAAAAAAAATCTGATCTGATCAATGAGAGGACAATGGAATGAAAGACACCTGATAATTCATGAAAATATCCACGATTGCCCAAGTTAGGGCAATCCTTTCCCCCATCCCCACCTGCATCCCATGTCACATGCTATCCCCTAACTCCCTATTGCCATTTCCTCCTTCTCCTCTTCCTCTGCTGTCACCATCTGCCCTCTGGCTCTCTCTCTCAGGGAAACCCTGAAAGCAGGCAGGCTCTCTGAAGAGCTGCTTCAGCTGGAAAAAGCAGGTGTTCTCTTCAGACACCCCCCCCACACACACACACACACACCAGTCAATGCCTGGCTCTGAGGAAGTTACCCCTCAGAGCCAGGCTGGCTGGCATTCTGAAGAGCCATACTGGCCATTTTTCCTGACCAATGCAGCTCTTCAAAAAGACTGCCTGCCCAGTTGATTGCCCTGAAAGCCCAGCTGGTTCCTATTTCCCTGCTGCATTTGCTGCCGCAAGAGACCAAGGTCAGCAGGTCCATCCAGAGCACCCAGTGCATTGCAACCTCACTGGAGTAAGGAAATGGCTGGGGGGGCTCTTTGTGGGGAGGGGGAGCATGTAGTTCTCCACTCCTCCTATTCTGCCACCTGAGTCAGAGGTTTCAGCTGCCTCATGGAAGGGCCCACCCTGACCCAAGTGCTTTGAATCTAGTAGGTCTTAAGTAGAACTTTACAGTGAACAGTACTCTTGTTGCCCTTCCTTGAGGCCTCCAGTTCTCCATCCTCTTACCCCACTTAGCTGTTGCCTTCTAGGATCCATCTTTCCCTATCCCAATTCTAGTGCTTGCCAAAATATTTTGCACAACCCTCCCAATAGGATATTGTGGATTTAATAAGCTCAAGTTGCGGTATACAAATATTTCTGATTTTCACAGCTTATTTTCATCAAACTGAATTTGGAGTTTTTCACTGCAGGATTTGGAGTGTTTGTTGAAAAATCTAGACTTGTCATTTTCTTAACCATTATCATCAAATAAACGTGGAGTTCTGGCAGTTTCATAAATGTTTAAGCATTCTCTTTATTGAGCTTCTCCATAAGCAATGGACTTTGCATTTCATGACTGCAATTGCTCACCCATATGACAGACATGCATGTTCCTGTAAACAGGCAACTATCTGCAGAGATCCTGATCTGTTTGAAATATTGATTTATTGAATGAAAGTCCTTGGACAAAACCCATTGGTTCATTATTCATATCAGTAAAGGCATCAAATGGGTGCCCTAGATGTATTCCATGGAGAAATCAGTCATTAGTTTCTCTGGACTTTACATTTACATTCTATCACTCTCAATTATTACTGCCACCTTCCAATGCATGGGGGAAAGCCTCCTTCAGGTTCCTCAATGGTAACTAGAGATATTTATTTATTTATTTATTTATCACATTTCTATACCATCCAATAGTCGATATCCAGGTTATGTTAAGGTTGAGACACTAACATGAGTTAATGACATCAAGCCAGGGTTATTTCTGAACTAATGACAATATTAATTTAAAAGCTGTCTATCAATAACAGCAGGAGTTTGGAATGCTGGGTATGTTGGAATGCAACATCTGGGTAACGTTTTTGGATGGATAACAGGTTGGTGTCATGCTTGTTATCCTATTGCTTCCAGTATATGTTGTATACATCTGACCATGGCCAGAGATGGAGAGCCGATCTACACAGTCCTTTGGAACTCACCAAATAGGTGCGTTCTAAAACGTCTTAGGCCACATTACTGAGTACTCACTTTACAGGAGAACAGTCTTCAGTCTTTAAAGCGGTGTGTGCGGTCACACACTGTTCTGCCCTGCCTCTTTCTCTTTCGTTTTTACAATGAGTTTAGGGCAAGGCATTGAGGGGGTTGTAATTCAGTCACCCACTTCCTTCTTAGTTCCTCTGTCATTCCCTAGTGAGTATAGGGCTAAGAATTGTGGGTGTTGTAGTTCACTTGCCCACTTCCTCTTTCTTCCCCACCAATCAACTGCTAAGCATTTGGGCACCAGTAAATGAAGCACTGCCCCCAGGAATCACAAACGGTAAGGAAGGACACATTATTTTACTTAAAACAATTTATTAAAAGTGAAACCGTTGTATATAACTGAAGTGAGTTTTAAAAAACCTCAGATATACAACGTTATAGGGAGTGCGTCATGTGGCCCAAAGAGTTTTCATAACCCTTATAAAACGTCAAAAACCTCATATCTAGATTGGCTCGGAATGTTGGCATTGACTAACTTAATCACTTCTAGCCAAAATCAATGGGTTGGATCCAGATTTTGGTGTGTGCGACTGGGCTGATTGAAGTGGATTTCTCCACTCCTTCCTCCTCCTCACAGCAGGCCCTCCAGCCTTCTGAAAATGCTGGTTGGTAGCAATGGTAATGCATTTATTGGACTGGGCAACTTTCCTAGGACTAAAAAAAATACCTCTAACAAGAGTTTTTTCCTTCACTTTTTGCGTGTCCTCACTCATGCTTTGGCCAAGAAGAGGTGAGAAGGAAGGCGAGGGCACTTATACAGCTACACACCAATTTCACAAAAGTCAGCTGTCCATGCCGCAGAGTACAAGAATCTGCACAACATTGCCAGAGGCAGTGTAATGAGAACTAGACGCTATACTGGTTGGTGTCAATCTATCTACACTACTGCTTTAAAAATGGTTTTAAATGGTTTAAAGCAGTTTATAACAGTTTTGAGAACTGATGGGGCCCAGGACACACTCCATATACAGTTTTCAAAACGTTTTCAAAGTGTTTTATCCTGCGTGTGTAGATAGGCTCTTAAACTCCTAACATTTGGGAGGGTTTTTTGTTTGCTTGCTTGTTTTGAGCCACTAAATAGCTATTAATTTGATGGGGAATGATGTGACAAAATAAACTGCAATAAAATGCAAACTTTGTAGATGAATGTATCTTCTCATTCTCATGCATTATCTTGTTAATGTTTAATATCATTCATAGTATTTAAAGTACATAATGCTATTGGTAATATTCTGAAGGCTATAAAGATCTACTTCAGCACAGGAGGCAAAATTTAAGGATTTCCTTCAAGAGAGTAGGAGTGTGCCTGGTGAAAATATCCACAAAATAAGAAACATTAGCAACCTATGATGAGGACAGGTCTCTAAAATTTGTTGGCCTAGAATAAACTGGGATAACATGTGACAAGCTAAACTGAGCCCCTGAGCTATGTAGTATGGCTGCTAGGAGATTAAACCTCCTGTATTTGCAGTCCTAGAGCATCATCAGATGGGGGGGAATTGTGTTTCCCTACTGTTGCTTTGGCCTCCTGCTACTGTCCTACAATAGGGATGAGTAGCAACGACCATGTGGCCCATTCAGTGGGTGTTTATGGTGCTGCTTTTCCTGCACACAGCAGGAAATGGCGGCAAGTTTTGCCTCCGGAAAAAAAATGGGTTCACCGGGTCTTATTTTGTCATGGGAAATAGAGCAGAAGGAGCAGGAGACACATGGCAGGGTGATGGTGTCATCAAAAGGACCCACAAAAAACAGTGAATGGCTAGTAACAAGCGTGTGATAAAACACTCATCAAGCAGGTAGAATAAATAGGAGGTTCAGAAACATAGGAAGCTGACTTATACGAAATCAGCCCATTGTCTCTACTTGGGGTGCTGAACCTTTTTCAACCTGAGGGCCAAATTCAGTTTTGGAGAGGCTCTCAGGGGTTGCATTCCAATGGTGGGTGGACCCAAAAGCCCTTAGGAGAGATTTTTCTACCTTTTAGAATCAGAGAAAATAACACAGAACAACCTGGAAAACACCACAAATTGGCAGATCGGGAAAAGGAAGTAGGACCAAGGGAAGGGCTCATGACTACCTTAGAGGGCCAGATTTGCCCTGCTGCAGGCCTGAGGTTCAACACCACTGATCTAGACTGATTGGCAGCAGCCTTCCAGGGTTTTCAGACTGAGTCTTTCTCAGCCCCTACTTGAATATGCCAAGGATTTCACCTAGGACCTTTTGTAAGTGATGCACACATCCTGCCATTTAACTATGGTCCCTTCCCAATGGAAGGGAAGGTATATCAAGTCTCTAGTGGGATGTATCACAAATAGTTGGTGGGCTGAGCTTTCTTTGGTGGGATACAGTTATTCTATTCTATTCTATTCTAGCCAAGACAGACACACGTTTCAGTGCTGTAGTCCTACCAAAGTTTTTGTAACTTGAAGTTATTTTTGCACAGGATGCAATTTTTTCTGTAAAACTGTGTGTGCGGGATGGGTGCAGTGTTCAGAATGAACATTACATTCAAAAATGGATCCCTCTTGCTTTCTGCTTCATATTAATCACATTCAGAAGTGAGACAGCATAGATCTCAAAAGCACAATCTGTGAAAATGCCTTTAGGCCCTGCTAGTAGTATTGCAGTTGAAGAAAGAAGGTCATAAAGGAAGCACTTGGTTTCAAAGTGCCAAGTTCATGTCTGCTGGTTTGGAATGTTTATGTCTGCTTTTCTCCCTTTTCCCTAAACACATTGTGGTTACGGGGAGGAATCATCAAAAAGGTTTCCCTCAAAAGTGTTATTTTTTAGGATTATCATCTGTCATCGAACATGTTTTTCAGGTATTTGAAGGACTGCAAAAAAACCCAAAAATCCTGGCAAATCTGTTTTGCTAGAGACAATAGTTAAAAACACAAAACCATGAGATGCACCAAATAAAGGCAGTGATGAAGCTACCATTCTTCCCTCAAAACACTCAAAAATCAAGTATTGTCCATCTCCAGCCTCAACTTCTTCATCCTTTAGAACATCCCCTCCCCAACAAAAAAGTAAGATTATACCAAATTGACATGGACAATTTGGTCTTTCACCCACCCCAAAATAAGATTTTTTGTTTTGACTATATTTTGGCAGTGAAGTGAAATAATGGGAAGTGAAGAAAATAGGAGTGGCTGCCATTTTGTGTCACACACACAGTTCTTTTTTAAATGATTTTCCAAAAACAAAATCAACCAAACAAATGAAAGAAAGAAGTTAATAAATAAAAAGAATAAAAAGGAATACATTGAACTTAAATCAACTTATTTATGAACTGGGTCTTTTTCTTTTCACAATATGGCCATCTTATCAGAAAGGAAATCTTTATTTTGATAATTTAACTTTTAAAAATAACATTGTAGGCAAACTTTTCATAAATACAAACTTGTTCCAGTACCAATACAATCATGTGCAAAACAGTGTTGTGTAGGACTACTGGTCCATATTCATCCATATCTACAGAATAATTTTGGATGGGAATTATACATGGTAACCTACTTTCATGTGCCTATCTGGATCTGGTTTTCACACTTACCTCCTGGTCAAGGAAGGGATTCCACACATAGAAGAGAAAGCTATTGGGCCATATACAAATGTAATAAAATAAAATAAATGGGAGTCATTTTATACACAGATTTCTCCTCCTTGATTTTTTTTCTAAATTGTTTTTATTCAGATATCTATAAGCCTCCATTCTGGACCAAGTCTTATTGATCACTGGAAATATTAAATTTAACATGTTTTATTCCCTTCACATTATCAGTGAGCTTTACTACAACTTAATCCTGTTTTATGGGTTATTCCCAGTTCAAAGAAATTAAGATCTTTTGAACCCGTGCAGCAGGCATGCCCTTAAAATAATACATACAATCATAAAATCCTAAATTAGGGTAGTTTTTCTTTTGGTGAAGATTTACAAATGAACAGAAATTCAAATTGTTTGAGTAGTACGAAGGACCCTTGATCTGATAGAAGCAAGGGCTGAACTGTAAATGCATTGAGTTATATGCAATGTTGGTTTAACTTAAGTCCCATTAATTCTAATGGATCTATTCTAAGTAGAACAAACATTGGACACAAGCTATGAAATTGAAAATTAAGTGGTCAAAGCTACCAAATTCATATATGCAGGTCCAGTGAAGTTTTGATATTCCTTCTCATTGAAGGAGGATAATGGAGTCATTTGTTCCAATGGCTACTACTGAGTTGGCTGATGGATCCATCAGCCTCAGATACTGAGTCGCAGAGCCTATCTACACAAGCAGGATAAAACGCTTTGAAAATGTTTTGAAAACTGTATATGGAGTGTGTCCTGGGCCCCAGCAGTTCTCAAAACTGTTATAAAACTTTTAAAACCATTTTAACCGTTTTGGGCTGTGCGTCAAGCAGCTCCTTTGTTGTCCTCTGTGACCTCACTCTTATATGGGCTACTTGGCTCAGCAATACTACAAGCAAGAAGGAACTTGGAATTGTTGTAGATCGCAAGCTGAATATGAGCCAACAGTGTGATGTGGCTGCAAAAATAAATAAATGGAAATGCTATTTCGGGCTGCATTAATAGAAGTATAGCTTCCAAATCACACGAGGTACTGGTTCTCCTCTATTTGGCACTGGTTAGGCTTCATCTTGAGTATTGTGTCCAGTTCTGGGCACCATACTTCAAGAATGATACAGACAAGCTGGAGGGGGTTCAGAGGAAGGCAACAAGGATGATCAGTGGTCTGGAAACAAAGCCCTATGAGGAGAGACTGAAAGAACTGGGCATGTTTAGCTTTGAGAAGAGAAGACTGGGGGGAGACATGATAGCAATCTTCAAATTCTTGAAAGGTTGTCACACAGAGGAGGGCCAGGATCTCTGCTGAACCATCCCAGAGTGCAGGACACGGAATAATGGGCTCAAGTTACAGGAAAGCAGATTCCAGTTGGACATCAGGAAAAACTTCCTGTTAGAGCAGTACAACAATGGAACCAATTACCTAGGGAGGTCGTGGGCTCTCCCACACTAGAGGCATTCAAGAAGCAGCTGGACAGCCATCTGTCAGGTATGCTTTAAGGTGGATTCATTCATTGAGCAGGGGGCTGGACTTGATGGCCTTATAGGCCCCTTCCAACTCTACGATTCTATGATTCTATGATGCTATGAAAATTTATTGTTACCATTCTCATAACATTCAGGAACCTGGATCTAGCTAGAAAATCCAACTCTAGAGGTTTCTTGTGATACAAATGCCCTATTCTAAATTGTGCACTGAGATACAGTTAACAGCCAATAATTCAACCATTTTGCCAGGAAACACAACTCTCCATTTTGAATTGGATTTTTAGCTGCATTTACTTTTGCTGATTATGCTTGTATATAATCCATTCAGGAGAGGGTTTTCATTTTTGTTTGTATTTTTGTTCCTGTTCCTGTAATCTTTACAGTCCCTTTAAAAATGTGAAAAGGGAATAAAGTACAGTGAAGAAGTTTGTGCTTGCCATGTATAATTAAATCCTATTTGAGGTCAAAGTTGATCTTATTGAGCTCCAAAAAGAGCTCGCTGAATATGGCCCAAGGCCTAATGTTGAAGTCATTATTTGACATAGGAAAGAACAGTTGCACTTCTATGATAATTACCTCATTTATTCTACATTTTCCAAGAGTTGCTCTTTGTGTTGAGTGTGCTAATTACTAGTTCATTTGACTGCCGAAGCAGTGGTAATCAGGTGTGAACGGTCCTAAATTTATGAGAGGTAATAAGGGAAAAAAGTATGTTTATCTGAATGCTCAATTTTAAAATCTCGTTATTCTGAGTCTGCAGCATGTCACTGCCAGGCCTTATATAAGCGTATAAGTAAAAGCCAGCTGAATACTTATAGAGTTGCTTGTGAAGAACATCCACTTGCAAGAATTTTTCCCAGTGAAAAATTTCTCGGCCCTTTTATTTCCCTGTCTGCAAAATGGAGGTAGTTCAATTCCTCAGATAACATGGGAATGCTAAAAATGCATAGGTCGAGAATGACATTATCAGACAAAATCTGATATACAAGCCACGTTCAGATGTAACTCTAAACCATAGTTTAGTAGTACATGATCAAGCTCTGAGCTCATACACTCTGCCCTCCTTTCTCCAGTGCAGACACAAGCAGGAAATCAGAATCATCCGCTTCTATTTTCAACTAAACTCAGTTTGTTATTCTGTCTGAACCAGGACAAACTGTGGTTAGTTCAAATGAAGGGTAGGCAACTTAGTACTTCAAGATGTTTTGTACTATAACTTGCATTTATTCATTTATTATTGCATTTATATCCTGCCTTTTTTCTTCCAAGGAAACCAAGGCGGTGTACATAATCCTCCTCTCCATTTTATCCTCACAACAACAACCCTGGGAGGTAGGTTGGGCTGAGTGTCTGTGACTGGCCCAAAGTCATCCAGTGGGTTTCCATGGCCGTGTGGGGACTAGAACCCAGATCTCCTGACTCCCAGTCTGACACTTTCGCCACTACACTACACTGCATAAGTCCCAATCAGCCAAACATCAGTGTTTATGGGAGTTTAGTCCAAAACATATGGAGAGCACCATGTTGACTAACCCGTAGTTTAAACTATGGTTGTGAAAAAAACAAGTCAAGATCAAACCTGGCTGGTTTGGATAAACCACAGTTAAAACTAGTGCTGTGCCGAAAATTTCTCCCACGAAAAGTTCGACCATCCTCATTCAATTTGTTAGAAAAGAAATTGCTTTCAAAAAGAAATTCAAAACAGAAGAAATTTCTGGAAAATTCTCATGGGTTATGTTTCAGGGCTCTTGTGCTTATTAGTGTGTGTGAGTGTCCTGTCTTTCATTGTACAATCATCTCTCTGACAGCCTGTAACATCCTTGGCTTCCCACACTTCCCACCCAGGGGAAGACATCATGAATTTATTTAAACCCATACGGACTTTTCAGATCAGGAAGTGCAGAGAGCATGGGAGACTATAGATCAATGGAAATGTGTAATAGAAAGAAAATTACAGACAGGACCCTCAGCACCTCACAGTGATTAGGTAAGGTCAAAAACACCACCAACACACATTCAAAATAAATTATAAAATGCCCTGAGAATGAGGCAGAAGAACTGAAGCTTCTTTCATGGGGAAGAAAACTTTTCAAGAAATTGGAGGACATATTTTGGCACAGTGTTAGCTCCACCCTTTCCCTGGAGCGGGATGTACCACTGCCCCACCCCCCAAATCTGTTACAGGAATGGTGTTACCAGCACTTGTGTTACAGACAAGATGTATCCAACAATCACCCCTCAGAAATTGTAACATTTGGAGGACCCTAGAGAAGGTGCTGATCCCTGAAGAATGACAACTAGAGCTGAGCCAAAATTTATCAGAATACATTTTTGGGGGGAAAGTCCTTAGATTTTTTCTTTTCTTAACCCCTAGAAATTAAAGGATCTTTTAGCAGAACTTCCTCCAAATTTTCTTCACCATTATATTTTGTGTTGGCAGAATTCCCTTCCCCACCCCCTGCCATGCCCTGGAATGATGCTAGGTATATGGGGTTTTGTGGAGGATGCAAAATAGGGGCCAGGTTGCCAACACAGTTGATGCTGTTGCCACTTGCAGAGGCAGTGCAAAAACAAACAAACATACATAATTAGGCAAAACAGAAAGAAGCTATTTCATAGCTCTTGCCAATGGCGATGCCAATAAGTGAGACATTGTCAGAGAATTTCTTCTCCCCCTGGAGAAATTCAGTGAAATTATCCCCACAATTTCTCTGCCTACAAATTTCAAGAGGCCGCTTGTGCACAACTCTACTTAAAACTGTCCACAGTTTCATCCCCAGTTTGAGATTGGACGAAACAACAAACTGCAGCTAGTTGAAAATGGAAGTGGATTCTTCCTCTCCCTTCCTTATAGTTACAAAGGAAGCAGAGGGGGGAGTACATAAATCCAAAGCTTGATCATGTAGCACTAAACTATGGTTCAGTGTTATGGCCGAACACATCCATAATCAGGTATTACTGGGTTGGGGAAGGGGGAAAGAGGGCCCACAATATATGAACAATTACAAGGATAGTGAGGGCTTCAAGCAGTGTAATTGAACACTAGAAGCACCAGTCAGATCAATTTATGTCTTTGAATTTTAGTAATTTATGCTTATTCGTTTTTTCCTTGAAAGTTCATGTTCTTAGCATTTTTTTAAATAAAGGTTTAATGCCTTGTAAAGTGATTGTGAAATCCAGGATGTCTCTGAATTAAGGGGAAATTATGTTGCTTACTCGGGGCTTTTGTGCTTCCTGTTTTTTTGGTGCAATTCTAATGGGTTGCATTATATGGGCAGAGAGTGGTTGATATGAGTTGAATTGAATTGCATATTTCCCCTCCATTCACTTCAATGAGACCGTGCCATCTAGTGGCAGAAGATCCTGCTGTTTTCAGGATGTTACCACTTTGAAAGTGGTTCTTTTTATGGTGGAATTTCCAACAGATAACACTGGAGATGTAAAAGATCTGCAAACTTTTGTGAGTGGCCAATCACAAGCATGCAATAAATTACTCATTTAGAGGAGCATTCAGAGAGATTTGAGTCTATGGAGGCTCTGGTGGTGGTCCCATGGAACTGTTAAGGAATCCTGGATTTGAAATAGAAACCTCATGGCCGGAGACATCTTTGTTCACATCTCAGGAGATGCTCTATAGACAGAGAGAAAATTATCCTTGAAGCAAGGTGCAGTAGAATCCATTGAACTTGTAAGGCTTAGGTTGTTTTGGAAATATATAGCATAAAGCTTATGTTGCAATGTAATGAACATTGTGGTTTATTTTTACAGATTTAAAAAAGCAGACACATTAAAGTTATAGGAGACTCAATTACTTACACACTGTCTTCTGTTTTAATGTCAGTGTATTAGCTAGCTACCATAGGCATGCTTAACTAATTAAGTTTTCCAATAATATCCAAGAGAAAGTTCTGTGTCTGATTATGTTTGCAAATCCCAACCTTCTGAAATTAGCTGCAGTTTCTCCAAAGAATGGCTAGTGGACACCAGTTAACAGATCAGCTACAGCCCTACATAACTGAACCGTTAACATAAGATTTTACAAGTACCCCAAAGTAATGCTCAGAAAATGGCCATATGCGCAAACGCTGCATTCAGCATGAACATGAGACAAAGAGGGGTTTATTATCTAATACTAATGTGCAAGAGCTCTGCCCTACACAACATGGGTATCTATGTTACTGTACTAAATTGGTGCCGGTGGGAACTTTTTTCTATTGCTAATTGCCATGCAGGGAGGGAGAATTTCACAGGGACCACAGCTGGGGAAGGAAGGGTACAAACTCCCATACCCATGAGTTGCTGTCCTGATGGAAATTACCATCCCACAGTTCAGTTCATATGAACTTTCTTTTTAAACCCCTAACCATGGCTACAAGTCATGCAACTGTTTAAAAAGGAGTTAACTACCTCTCCCCACCCCACAGTAAGCTAACAATCAGTTTCTCAAGAGCCAGTACAGAAGCCTGGCAAACTACGAGCCTATCTACACAGTCCCTTGGAACGTTTTAAATAGTATTTTAAAACGTTCCAAATAGGTGCATTCCAAAACATCTTAGGCCACATTACTGAATACTCACGTTACAGGAGAAAAATTCTTCAGTCTTTAAAGTAGGGGTGTGCACGGACCCCCCGGATCGGATCGGGACCCAGATCGGGACCTCCAATTTTGTCTCGGATTGGATCGGACAAAATCGGAGGCCCCCCGGAACAGATCGAGTCCAATCCCGATCCAAAAATCAGAATTTTTGGGATCGGCCGCCATTTTTTTCCCCATAGACTTGCATTGCAATGCAAGTCTATGAGGAAAAAATGGCGGTGGGTGGGTGAGGGGGGGCCTAACTCCCTCCCCCCCGGGGCCGTCTGCTGTGGACGGCCCTGGCAGGTAAGCCCCCTCCCCCACGCTCCCTCCCCCCCCGGGGCCGTCCGCTTCCATCCACTGGCGCCCGCGGGCACCAGCGGATAGAAGCGGATGGCCCCGGGGGGGGTAAGCCCCCTCCCCCCTGCCACTGCTTACCTTACAGGGACGTCTGCTCCCGTCCAGCGCCGGCTGCTACTGCCAGCGGGCTTTGCAGCCTGCTCTAGAGTGGCGCGCCGGGTGATATCATCACCCGGCGCGCCACCCTGGAGCAGGCCGCGAAGCCCGCTGGCAGTAGCAGCCGGCGCCAGACGGGAGCGGACATCCCTGAAAGGTAAGCGCGCCGCTCCACACGCCCCCTCCTCCCCTCCGCACGCCCCCCCCCGCTGTCCACTTTCATCGGCGGGCGCCCGCTGGCGCCCACCAATGGAAACAGCGGTGGGAGCCAGTGGGCACCCACCGATCCGCCGATCCATCCAAACCGGATCGGAACCTTTTCGGATCGGTTCGGATTGGATCGGCCGATCCAGCTGTCGGATCGGAAATCCAATTTCCCTCTGGATCGGATTCGGATCATGGATCCGATCCGATCCGATCCGATCCAGAGCACATCCCTACTTTAAAGCGGTGTATATAATCACACACTCTTCTGCCCTGTCTCTTTGTTTCATTTTTACAATGAGTTTAGGGCAAGGCATTGTGGGTGTTGTAGTTCACTCACCCACTTCCTCCTTTGTTCCTCTGTGATTCCCTAGCGAGTATAGGGCTAAGAATTGTGGGTGTTGTAGTTCACTCACCCACTTCCTCCTTAGCCCCACTTTCTTTCCCACCAATCAACTGCTAAGCATTTGGGCACCAGTAAACAAAGCACTGCCTTTATGAATCAGAAACAGTAAGGAAGGACACATTATTTTACTTAGAACGATTTATTAAAAGTGAAACCGTTGTATATAACTGAAGTGAGTTTTTAAAAACCTCAGATATACAACGTTATAGGGAGTGCATCATGTGGCCCAAAGAGTTTTCATAACCCTTATAAAACGTTAAAAACCTATAATAATAATAATCATTATTATTTATAACCCGCCTCTCCCTACGGATCGAGGCGGGGAACACAATACACATACAAGCATGACAAAGTTAAAAAATTAAAACAAGAGAAACACATCTTAAAAATTAAAACAAGAGAAACACAGATCGGCTCTACCTGTAATGGGAAGACAATAGGGAGTAGGATAACTCAAGTGGAAACATCTCTCTAGTAAATTATAGCAGAGCAAAATGAAATCCTAATCCTGGCAAGTTTTATGCATGGTATGGAGAATACGGATAGGGGGACATTTTCACCCTCTCTCATAAAATACTAGAACCCAGAGATCATCCCACAAAGATGATTGGTGGGACATGCAGGACAGATAAAGGGAAGACCTTATTCACACAGCACATAGTTAAACCATGGATTAAACTACCACAAGATGTAGTGATGGCCGCCAATTTGGATGACTTTAAAATGGGGTTGGATAAATTTCTGGAGGAGAAGGTTATCAATGGCTACTAGTTCTGATGGCTCTATGGTTCAGGATCAGAGGCAGTAAGCCTATGTACACCAGTTACTATGGATCATGGGCAAGAGGGTACTCCTGAATGCATGCCCTGCTTGTGGGTTCTTGGTCAACAAGTGGTTGACTACTGTGTGAACGGAGCCCTGGACTAGATTTACTCTGGGTCTGATCCAGTATTGCTCTTCTTATGTTCTTATGGTTTTAAAGCTCCAGATTACAATCCTGAGCTCTGCTCTCAGACATGATCTAGATAGACTGACTTACTAATTTGAAAGTAAGATTGGATTGCTGAAGCTGTTCATTTGCAAGAATCACAGTAGTATAGCTGTGGGAAAAGGGATTATTGTAACCAGAGATGTACATTGGATTCAACCTAATACTGAATCCAGAACAGATTTGAGGTGAATTGGACAGACTTGGTAGATGTCTGAATTGAAATAGAGTTTGTTCTAACCAGACAATCTGAATCTCCTGAAGATTTGGGATGTGGAGGGACACAGAGACACTCTCCAATCCATCCCAAGCACCAGCAGGATCTGCTACTAGTGGGAAGCTAGTAGTTCCAGGAGCAGCCATAACACAAGCAGAAGCACTCAGTTCAAGAATGGGGCAGGCCAGCAGGAGTTGCCAAAGGAAACTCTTTTGAGCTGTCCTGATCTGGAAACAAGCATTTCCACTTGTTTCCAAAGTTGCTTTTTGAACTGATACTTTCTGTTGCCTGAGTGGTAGGTCCTGTTTGTGCAACAGATTGAGTGGGAGCGTAGGCTGATGTAGTAGCTAGAGTGTTGGACTGAGAGTCAGGAGATCTAGGTTTGAATCCCCACTCGGCCATGGAAGCTCATTGGGTGACTTTGGGCCAGTCACAGAGTCTCAGCCCAACTTACCTCACAGGGTTGTTGTTCTGAGGATAAAATGGAGAGGATGGGAAGGAGGATTATATATGCCACTTTGAGTTCCTTGGAGGAAAAAAAAAGTGGAATAAATAAATAAATAGTGGCAGTAATGGATGCTGCCCAGTGGATCCCCCAAAATGTTACATTTCTCCCCAAGCTCTCCATATAAGGAAAATACCAAGGTTGGGAGAAAGTGGAGGGTGAGGAACCAATGCAGTTTTGTGACTGGCAGCACTAGCTTCTTATTACAGTGAATGGTTTGTTAGGGCTGTCCAATCCCAGGGTTGATGAGTGGGAGGAAGAGGAAGAGAGACAGGAAGAGAGAAGAATGAAACAGAGAAAGGGGGTGACAGAGAGTTAAAAGGGGCTGGCTTCACCCACTTTGGACTCTGGCTCCACCCACTTTGGGCATTGGCTCCACCCCCTGTCAGCATGAAGTCCCATCAGATTACCCCCAAGGGAACAAGTTCCTTGATGGACAAAGGGTTCCCCACCCCTGTCATGGAGCAAGTCCTCTACCCATCTGAGCAGAGATGCACCTGGATAGAGTCTCTCTTTTTTCCTGTCCATCATTTTGCTAGTTAAGTATAATGGGCAGAATAGGGGGCAGGCTGGTTTCGAATATTCTTGAGTGGGAAAGAGTGTGATTTCTTTCAGTGCCTTTTGTATGTGCTGAAGAATTATTATGGGTTAGCACCTCAAAAGGCTTTTTGTGTGACTGTAGATAGAAGGTGTAAGCCAAAATGATGTAACTTCAAGCATCACTTCTTCTTCTTCTTCTTCTTCTTCTTCTTCTTCTTCTTCTTCTCTTCCTGCGTTATTAGAAAAATACAAAACAAAAACAGGTTTTACATTTGTTTTACTAATGAAAGATATTACTGCATTTGAAACACATACTTTCATGCTGCCCAGGTTTATTATATTGGAAAAGTGTATTTAAAACTCAGTCAAACTCAATCTCTCCCTGCTCACCTAAGATTTTTCAAAAATTCCCATGACTGTATTTAAAATAATAAAGCAATTGGATGTAAAATTAAAAATTAAACAAATGGTGTAAGCCTAGCCTCAGGCTGAATAGCCTTGTCATATTTCATCCCTTCATTTAAATTCCATGCTAACCAAAGCATAGGAGTGTTTACCTTTGTCTGATCTTTAATTCCCTAAATTTATGTGGAATCATGTACAGATGCTCTGGAAACCAGCCTGGAAAAGCATGGCATTTTAATTGATCCCAGAACCTCTTCCCTCACAGGCCCCTGCTGTTCTGAAGTCTGCCACTTGTTCCAAAGACTCTCGCTCGGTTGCTTAGCCACCGGCAAAGGGCCAATCAAGGTGCAGAAATGCTGGGAAGGGAAGTAACCAATCATTTAAAGAAAGGAAAAAAACTCTTTGTAAACATCAGCAAATCAGAATGTACTATGATAGCTCATTAGAGGAGAACACGATGCATAGCCTGTATATGAATTAACTGAGTGAAGTGGTTTACATCAAGAAATTATAAGCCATTGGACACATTGTAAGAAAACAATGTCAAGGTCTCATTGAACATACTCTGATCTGAAAATAAAATTTATCTCATGTGTACTCATTTATTTCTTATCAGCGATTAACACTTTCCATATTCCCTTATGATCTAAGTGCGCAGTCCTGAGCCACACAAGGTATTTTTTAAAAAAAACATGGAGAGAAGAATTCAGCATCAGCTCTCCTCCTGCCCTCAGCCTCGAAACTAATGGGAATGCTTGAGCTGCGGATGAACACCATACCCAGACCGGGTATGGTATCATTGTGCAGTGTGTGTATAACCACTAGTTTCATGGCTAAGTGTGGGGAGAGCTGGATGCTGACAGGTCTCCCCATGCTCAGCCCCAAAACTAATGGGTATACACACGCTGCACATGGATACCATACCCAGTCTGGGGCTGATATCCCTGCACAGCATATGCACACCCATTGTTTTGACACCGAGGCAGGAGCTCTCTCTGGCATCGGCTTTGAAACTAATGAGCCTGTCCTAGGAAGTGCATAGGGAGCTGTGGATCATGGTGCCCCACCAAGGGACGGCACAATTGGTGACTCCCCAAGTGCTTTCCAAGCCAGGATTATTTCCACTGCCTATAGAGCTCCACTGGGCAGGAGCAGCAGGGGTTTCTGCCGCTCTTACCTTGCAACTCTGTAGGCAGGGGAAATAATCCACGGAGCCCATCAGACAACACAATAATCAATGGTTGTGCATATAAACAACTCTGCACCATGGGGTGGGTTTTGCCCAACAAATGACACAATAGTCCACGGTGGACTATTTAGTCTACCGTGGACTATTTAATCTATCATGGACTATTGTGTCGTCCGAACCCAGTCCTTGTGTCATATCATTATGATCCCATCATGGGAATGCTATATTCCTCTTGCACATTTATATCCTGTAGGACACACAATGACAGTTGGTTTGGTATTTTGGATAATATGCAAGAAAAAGCAGGAAATAACACTATGAAATACTATTTTCAAAGGCACAGAGGTCTGCTGGGACAAAAAACAAACAAGCCCAATTTCTATGTATTATCCAATAAATACTGCTGACTGTTTCAGGTGTGTCTCTGTTGTTGTGATGCTTAGCAGTAAGGGAACCACAACCACCTCTTTTTTTAACCCACTTCAGCTTTCTCCATGATGAGGCACACACACACTTGAATAGTGAGGCATCTCCCTCACAACGTACCACTAGGAATAAGGCTCTACATCTTAACCCTGGTTTTGCCACTGGAACGGTAGAAAGGAGGAGTTGGATGTCTTAACAGTTTGTTGTCTTCCTGGGAGGCCTCAGTTTCTGCTGATGTGGTGCCCAAGTCAGCAAAGGGCTGCATAAAGTGAAGGCTGGGAGGAGGGCTGGATAACAAGAGCCAGATCTACACCTTGCACCAAGTCATTACAATCCCATCATGGTAACACTGTCCCTCTAGTGCATTTATACTTTGTAGGACACACAGTAACATTTGTTGCAGTGTTTTGAATAATGTGTAGTAGGGGTGTGCACGGACCCCCCGGATCGGATCGGGACCCGGATCGGGACCTCCAATTTTGTCCCGGACCGGTTCGGACAAAATCGGAGGCCCCCCGGACCGGATCGAGTCCGATCCCGACCCAAAAATCGTAAATTTTTGGATCGGCCGCCATTTTTTTCCCCATAGACTTGCATTGCAATGCAAGTCTATGAGGAAAAAATGGCGGCGGGTCGGTAAGGGGGGGCCTAACTCCCTCCCCCCCCCCGGGGCCGTCCGCTGTGGACGGCCCCGGCAGGTAAACCCCCTCCCCCGCGCTCCCTACCCCCCCTGGGGCCGCCCGCTTCCATCCGCTGGCGCCCGCGGGCGCCAGCGGATAGAAGCGGACGGCTCCGGGGGGGGGGGTAAGCCCCCTTCCCCACCACTTACCTTCTCGGCCCGTCCGGCGCCGGCGGCTACTACCAGCGGGCTCCGCGGCCTACTCTCGAGTAGCGCGCCGGGTGATGACATCACCCGGCGCGCCACCCTGGAGCAGGCCGCGGAGCCTGCTGGTAGTAGTAGGCGCCGGCGCCGGACGGGAGCCGCCGGGCCGGGCAGGTAAGGGCCCCCCTCCCCCCTCCGCGCGCCCCCTCCTCCCCTCCACGCACCCCCTCCTTACCTTTCCGGCCCGGCGGCTCCCGTCCGGCGCCGGCGCCTACTACTTCCAGCAGGCTCCGCGGCCTACTCTAGAGTAGCGCGCCGGGTGATGACATCACCCGGCGCGCCATCCTAGAGCAGGCCGCGGAGCCTGCTGGGAGTAGTAGGCGCCGGCGCCGGACGAGAGCCGCCGGGCCGGAAAGGTAAGGGCCCCCCTCCCCCCTCCGCGCGCCCCCTCCTCCCCTCCACGCACCCCCTCCTTACCTTTCCGGCCCGGCGGCTCCCGTCCGGCGCCGGCGCCTACTACTTCCAGCAGGCTCCGCGGCCTGCTCTAGAGTAGCGCGCCGGGTGATGACATCACCCGGCGCGCCATCCTAGAGCAGGCCGCGGAGCCTGCTGGGAGTAGTAGGCGCCGGCGCCGGACGGGAGCCGCCGGGCCGGGCAGGTAAGGGCCCCCCTCCCCCCTCCGCGCGCCCCCTCCTCCCCTCCACGCACCCCCTCCTTACCTTTCCGGCCCGGCGGCTCCCGTCCGGCGCCGGCGCCTACTACTTCCAGCAGGCTCCGCGGCCTGCTCTAGAGTAGCGCGCCGGGTGATGACATCACCCGGCGCGCCATCCTAGAGCAGGCCGCGGAGCCTGCTGGGAGTAGTAGGCGCCGGCGCCGGACGGGAGCCGCTGGGCCGGGCAGGTAAGGGCCCCCCTCCCCCTCCGCGCGCCCCCTCCTCCCCTCCACGCACCCCCTCCTTACCTTTCCGGCCCGGCGGCTCCCGTCCGGCGCCGGCGCCTACTACTTCCAGCAGGCTCCACGGCCTGCTCTAGAGTAGCGCGCCGGGTGATGACATCACCCGGCGCGCCATCCTAGAGCAGGCCGCGGAGCCTGCTGGGAGTAGTAGGCGCCGGCGCCGGACGGGAGCCGCCGGGCCGGAAAGGTAAGGGCCCCCCTCCCCCCTCCGCGCGCCCCCTCCTCCCCTCCACGCACCCCCTCCTTACCTTCCCGGCCCGGTGGCTCCCGTCCGGCGCCGGCGCCTACTACTACCAGCAGGCTCCGCGGCCTGCTCTAGAGTAGCGCGCCGGGTGATGACATCACCCGGCGCGCCACCCTAGAGCAGGCCGCGGAGCCTGCTAGTAGTAGTAGGCGCCGGCGCCGGACGGGAGCCACCGGGCCGAGAAGGTAAGTGCCCCCCTCCTCCCCCCCCCCGCTGTCCACTTTCATCGGCGGGCGCCCGCTGGCGCCCGCCAATGGAAGCGGCGGTGGGCGCCAGTGGGCGCCCGCCGATCCGCCGATCCGCCGAACCGGTTCGGAGCTTTTTCGGACCGGTTCGGATTGGATCGGCCGATCCAGCTGCGGGATCGGAAATCGGATAATTTATCCGATTTCCCACTGGACCGGACTCGGATCGTGGATCGGGTCCGATCCAGTGCACATCCCTAATGTGTAGTATACAGAATGTGTAATGTGCCCCAACAGTTATCAGTACATTTCAATACTGCTATAAAGCAGTAGTGTATATCTAGCCCAGGACTGAAGAACCTCAAACCCAGGGGTCAAATCCAGCTTTCCAGAGTTGCCCAATTCAGCCCTCAGGGAGTCCTCAGAAGGCTTTGCCCCTTCCCCTGATCCCTCCCATTCCTTCAATTGTTGCATGATTTCTCAGTTTTTATGCAGTGTCTCCGCACAATCTAAAACATTGAAATACCTCTCCTCCTAATGTAGTAAGAGCTTTGAGCTAAAATATGCTGAAATGTTTGTTTTTGTTTTTTCAACCCTGCCCCTTTTGCCTTTAGCCATGTCCACAACTGGAATGCAACAGAAACACAAAGGGAAACAGGAAAATGGAAGCAACAGAAAAGAAAGGGGAAATGTCTTGGGAGTGAGATGGTTGGGAAAGTTCTCAACTGCTACTGAAATGTGCTTTTCTCCACCAATGAAACAGTTTGGCAGGTATAGAGCTCCTAATAACTTCTGGATCTCCATAAGTAACTAGGGGCCATATCCAATGGTGAACTGCAAGCAGTTGCCCATTATGCTTGCACAGCCAGCTGTGCAAGGAGTTGCGCAATCAGTTGTGCCAGTATTTGCACAACCAGGTCCACAAGAGTTATGCTCAATTCATTGCACAATGGTTTGTACAAGCAAAATGCACACCTGCACAATTGTAAGTAATTGGATTCTTCTCTTGCACATATTTCAGTGCCTAGTTTCCACCTGCGCAATGTCATTTGTGCTAACAGAACAACACAGTTGGATATTGTCCAAAGTCTTTCTACATGCCTGTCCTAAGGAAATCTGGTGATCTATACACTACCCATGATCTTTGAAATATCACACTCTAGGTTGCAATCCTAATTGCACTTACTTGGGAGTAGGCCCCATTGAACATAGTGGGACACACTTCCAAGTAAACATGGACACGGTTGCCTTTGCATATGACTTGGCCTATAGAGCTGGAATTAAGCTAGACCAAAATAAGAGTGGATCCCAATTAAATAGAAGAGCCCAATAAGAATGAGATGTTCAGACTTGATTGACAGGTCTCAGATACCTAACTACTGCACAAGAGCAGAACCTGACCTGTGGAATTCATCACTGTTTTAGATTAGAAATAAAGTGTGAAAGATTCCTTGGAAAATCATGAGTCCACTGCATTGTACAGCCGATTTGTCTATGGATGTTTTCTACTGGCTAATTAAAAAATGCAACTTATAAGCAATAAGATATTGCAGTGCTTTGGAGTCTACAAATAAAAAATGATGTGCAATTGATCTTACTGAGGAGGAGAAGAATGCATTTTCTTTCAAAGTGCAAAATGGAACAGTTTTGTTGTTGTTGGCTTAGTTTTAAAATAGACATTTTTGCATTTAATACATAGTTAAGAAAACTTGGAAGGGGTAAGTATATATCTGTAAATATTCCAAAATGCATGTGCTCATAGATTTATGTGCAGTCTTATTCCTTACTGGGCAGACACCAGTATTTGGCACTAGAGAAGTTAATGGTATTATCCCATTCTTATACCCAATACACAGTTTCCAGGCCCTAAAAGAGGAATCTCGGGGATGAAATTTCTTTCTATTCAAAGTTTAAAAGTTTTGACAAGTGGAAACAGTCAAATAAATAAGCAGGCAGCCGGCAGCCCAAAATGTTCTAAGCTGCTGGCTGTTTCTCAATCTCTCTTTTGGGTATTATGAATACTTCTCATATGGATATGTGCTCTTACTGTTAAAACTGCAAGGATTAGCTATTGGACCAGCAGTGTTTTCTCCAACATCTAACTGCTTTCACATACAGATTCTTTTCAAGGCATTCTCTGATGATTCGGTTGGTAAATGGGTATGGTTAGCTTGAGTACAAAACATGATGCAATATGCCTAACCATGGTGCACTTTTGCCAATTCCATTTTGACAAACACAAGAGCTAGGGTGGCCAAGTGTCCTACTTTACAGAAGACAGTAGGGATGTGCACTGGATCGGACCCGATCCACGATCCGAGTCCGGTCCAGTGGGAAATCGGATAAATTATCCGATTTCCGATCCCGCAGCTGGATCGGCCGATCCAATCCGAACCGGTCCGAAAAAGCTCCGAACCGCTTCGGCGGATCGGCGGATCGGCGGGCGCCCACTGGCGCCCACCGCCGCTTCCATTGGCGGGCGCCAGCGGGCGCCCGCCGATGAAAGTGGACAGCGGGGGGGGGAGGAGGGGGGCACTTACCTTCTCGGCCCGGTGGCTCCCGTCCGGCGCCGGCGCCTACTACTACTAGCAGGCTCCGCGGCCTGCTCTAGGGTGGCGCGCCGGGTGATGTCATCACCCGGCGCGCTACTCTAGAGCAGGCCGCGGAGCCTGCTGGTAGTAGTAGGCGCCGGCGCCGGACGGGAGCCACCGGGCCGGGAAGGTAAGGAGGGGGTGCGTGGAGGGGAGGAGGGGGCGCGCGGAGGGGGGAGGGGGGCCCTTACCTTTCCGGCCCGGCGGCTCCCGTCCGGCGCCGGCGCCTACTACTCCCAGCAGGCTCCGCGGCCTGCTCTAGGATGGCGCGCCGGGTGATGTCATCACCCGGCGCGCTACTCTAGAGCAGGCCGTGGAGCCTGCTGGAAGTAGTAGGCGCCGGCGCCGGACGGGAGCCGCCGGGCCGGAAAGGTAAGGAGGGGGTGCGTGGAGGGGAGGAGGGGGCGCGTGGAGGGGGGAGGGGGGAGGGGGGCCCTTACCTGCCCGGCCCGGCGGCTCCCATCCGGCGCCGGCACCTACTACTCCCAGCAGGCTCCGCGGCCTGCTCTAGGATGGCGCGCCGGGTGATGTCATCACCCGGCGCGCTACTCTAGAGCAGGCCGCGGAGCCTGCTGGAAGTAGTAGGCGCCGGCGCCGGACGGGAGCCGCCGGGCCGGAAAGGTAAGGAGGGGGTGCGTGGAGGGGAGGAGGGGGCGCGCGGAGGGGGGAGGGGGGCCCTTACCTTTCCGGCCCGGCGGCTCCCGTCCGGCGCCGGCGCCTACTACTCCCAGCAGGCTCCGCGGCCTGCTCTAGGATGGCGCGCCGGGTGATGTCATCACCCGGCGCGCTACTCTAGAGTAGGCCGCGGAGCCTGCTGGAAGTAGTAGGCGCCGGCGCCGGACGGGAGCCGCCGGGCCGGAAAGGTAAGGAGGGGGTGGGTGGAGGGGAGGAGGGGGCGCGCGGAGGGGGGAGGGGGGAGGGGGGCCCTTACCTGCCCGGCCCGGCGGCTCCCGTCCGGCGCCGGCGCCTACTACTACCAGCAGGCTCCGCGGCCTGCTCCAGGGTGGCGCGCCGGGTGATGTCATCACCCGGCGCGCTACTCGAGAGTAGGCCGCGGAGCCCGCTGGTAGTAGCCGCCGGCGGCGGACGGGCCGAGAAGGTAAGTGGCAGGGAAGGGGGCTTACCCCCCCCCCGGAGCCGTCCGCTTCTATCCGCTGGCGCCCGCGGGCGCCAGCGGATGGAAGCGGGCGGCCCCAGGGGGGGTAGGGAGCGCGGGGGAGGGGGTTTACCTGCCGGGGCCGTCCACAGCGGACGGCCCCGGGGGGGGGAGGGAGTTAGGCCCCCCTTACCCACCTGCCGCCATTTTTTCCTCATAGACTTGCATTGCAATGCAAGTCTATGGGGAAAAAAATGGCGGCCGATCCAAAAATGTACGATTTTTGGGTCGGGATCGGACTCGATCCGGTCCGGGGGGCCTCCGATTTTGTCCGAACCGGTCCGGGACAAAATTGGAGGTCCCGATCCGGGTCCCGATCCGATCCGGGGGGTCCGTGCACACCCCTAGAAGACAGTTCTCTATTTGAAGGGTTGTCAGGGGACAGTCCTCTATTTGAAAGACCATCCAGTCCAATTCAGTTTAAAGATAAAGGATAGGGTAAATATGAATGGGTACCTGCTGAAGGTCCACACCCTAGCAGGGACCCATTCACAAGACCCCACTGGAGTTGCTCCTCCTCTTCATCACTGCAACCTGCTTGTTCACTTGCTTCTTGCTCTGGCCCAGATAACAGCGATGATGATGATGAGGAGCAGTAGATACCACTTCCATTTGGCTCCTCCACTCCCGAAACTGTTTCCAGGCCTGACTCACTGCCAATTAAGCAAGCAAGTGGTAACAATAATGAGAGACGAAGAGGAGCAATAGCAGCTGGTGATAATGGTAAGGAAGGGGGCATTGAGGGTGTCTTTCCCAAGGGGCTTCAGAAACCAGGAGTTCGCAATGAAAAGGAACTATAAGAAAGGAGAACAGGGGCATTGACATTGCCCACTAACAGCTAGAACCTCAACCGAGGAAACATGCCACACGGAGCACCTGGCCAAGACTTCTCTACTATAGTGAGATGCATTGTATTTCTATTTAGATTATAGCTATTATTTCTAAATTTGCACCTATACATATAAAGTATGTACATGTGTATTCTCTTTTGTCCTCTTTTCTGATGATGTGTTTCCTCATTTTGGGAGATGTGTAAATGGCCACCCTAACAAGAGCAAGGACTTGATCCTTTTCTGGTTGCACCAGATCTACACCAAGCAGGATATAACACTATGAAAGTGGTTTGAAAATGGTATATGGCATATATCCTGGGCCCCAACAGTTGTCAGTGCACCTCAATACCATTATAAAGCAGTAGTCAAAGGCCAATCTAAACAGTCTTCTAATGAGGCATAGTGGAGCTATTATTGTTATTTATTTCATTCCTATACCACCCAATAGCCAAAGCTTGCTGGGCAGTTTACAAAACAGTATGTGTGGTAGGTTTATTTACTTGAGTCTAAACATGTGCAGCCTCAATTCAGATCAGGACTGTGGTGCTCTGGGGGGGGGTGAATCTTCATCCCAAATTTACACACACACTGTCAGAGGGGTGTGTGTGTGTGTGTGTGTGTGTGTAAAAAAGCCTCCATGATTCCAATGGATATTTTCTCTTTTTAATCCCCACTCGTGGGGTTGGGAATTTGGGGGCAAAGTGGGTGGGCATAAAGTTTAACGCACCCTCCCTCCCAAAGTGTCATGATCCTAATCTAAACCAGGGCCACACACATTTACACAGGAGTAAAGAAATGTACCATACCTAGCTTCACTATGTAATTATAAGAATGTTTCATTTGGTCCTGAAATTAGGGGTGTGCACGGACCCCCCGGATCGGATCGGCACCCGGATCGGGACCTCCAATTTTGTCCCGGACTGGTTCGGACAAAATCGGAGGCCCCCCGGACCGGATCGAGTCCGATCCCGACCCAAAAATCGTAAATTTTTGGATCGGCCGCCATTTTTTTCCCCATAGACTTGCATTGCAATGCAAGTCTATGAGGAAAAAATGGTGGCGGGTGGCTGAGGGGGGGCCTAACTCCCTCCCCCCCGGGGCCGTCCGCTGTGGACGGCCCCGGAAGGTAAGCCCCCTCCCCCGCGCTCCCTACCCCCCCTGGGGCCGCCCGCTTCCATCCGCTGGCGCCCGCGGGCGCCAGCGGATAGAAGCGGACGGCTCCAGGGGGGGGTAAACCCCCTTCCCCGCCACTGCTTACCTTCTCGGCCCGTCTGCTCCCGTCCGGCGCCGGCGGCTACTACTACCAGCAGGCTCCGCGGCCTGCTCTAGAGTAGCGCGCCGGTTGATGACATCACCCGGCGCGCCACCCTAGAGCAGGCCGCGGAGCCTGCTGGTAGTAGTAGGCGCCGGCGCCGGCACGGGAGCTGCCGGGACGGGAAGGTAAGGGCCCCCCTCCCCCCTCCGCGCGCCCCCTCCTCCCCTCCACGCACCCCCTGCTTACCTTCCCGGCCCGGCGGCTCCCGTCCGGCGCCGGCGCCTACTACTACCAGCAGGCTCCGCGGCCTGCTCTAGAGTAGCGCGCCGGTTGATGACATCACCCGGCGCGCCACCCTAGAGCAGGCCGCGGAGCCTGCTGGTAGTAGTAGGCGCCGGCGCTGGGACGGGAGCCGCCGGGAAGGTAAGGGCCCCCCTCCCCCCTCCGCGCGCCCCCTCCTCCCCTCCACGCACCCCCTGCTTACCTTCCCGGCCCGGCGGCTCCCGGCTGGCGCCGGCGCCTACTACTACCAGCAGGCTCCGCGGCCTGCTCTAGAGTAGCGCGCCGGGTGATGACATCACCCGGCGCGCCACCCTAGAGCAGGCCGCGGAGCCTGCTGGTAGTAGTAGGCGCCGGCGCCGGGACGGGAGCCGCCGGGACGGGAAGGTAAGGGCCCCCCTCCCCCCTCCGCGCGCCCCCTCCTCCCCTCCACGCACCCCCTGCTTACCTTCTCGGCCCGTCCGCTCCCATCCGGGGCCGGCGGCTACCACCAGCAGGCTCCGCGGCCTGCTCTAGAGTAGCGCGCCGGGTGATGACATCACCCGGCGCGCCACCCTAGAGCAGGCCGCGGAGCCCGCTGGTAGTAGCTGCTAGTGCCGGACGGGAGCGGACGGGCCGAGAAGGTAAGCGCCCCCCTCCTCCCCCCCCCGCTGTCCACTTTCATCGGCGGGCGCCCGCTGGCGCCCGCCAATGGAAGCGGCGGTGGGCGCCAGTGGGCGCCCGCCGATCCGCCGATCCGCCGAACCGGTTCGGAGCCTTTTCGGACCGGTTCGGATTGGATCGGCCGATCCAGCTGCGGGATCGGAAATCGGATAATTTATCCGATTTCCCACTGGACCGGACTCGGATCGTGGATCGGGTCCGATCCAGTGCACATCCCTACCTGAAATACACAGAGTGCAATGGGATAATTGGAGGGATGCAGGGAGTTGTAGGACTTTTTTCTGTGTGAATGTGCATAGGATTGTGTCTTAAAACACTGTAACATGGGGACAAATCACCTTGGCAACCCCAAGGGTCAAACTAAATATGGCTATTTACCTGAAAGGACTATTTTCACATTCAGGCTGCTTTTTCAGCATACTTTTTTCAAATGCAAGCAGTGGAAATTAACATTGGAAGCATCCGATGTTTGTATCCCATTAAAGCAGGGATGGTGAATATGTGGCTCTCCAGACGTTGACTGAACCTCTCATCAGGCCTTGCCAGCATAACTAATGGTTAGGGATGCTGGGATTTGCAGTCCAACATCTGGAGAGACACATGTAACCCATCCGTGTGCCAAAGCAAAATATCTGACCTATAAAGGGAATTACTAGTGTTCATAATCAATCATAATTACTCAGATGTCCCACTTGTGTAACCCTCTCTGCACCACCTTAATTCTGAAACATGTTGAAGAACTGTGGAACTTTATTTTTGTACATGACGACGGCAGCAAGATTGTTGTATGCACAGAGGTGGAAAAGTACAACACTACCTACAATGGAGGAATGGATCTTGAAGATGATGGAGATGGCTGAGATGGCAAAATATACATCAGTAATTAGAGAAAAGTCAACAGATTCAGAATGGAATGGAAACACCTTCTAGGTCCCCTCTACAAGATTTTGCTTTGACGCCCGGTTGCCCGATTATGCGCATTTACGGATAAGCGCATTTACTCCTAATACCTATTCACGAGAGGCGGTGAAGCGCATTACGGGCTGTATGAAACACGCTTTAAAGTTGTTTACATGCGAAGAATTGCATGTTTACATGGCCATAAGGCGCTTTAACTCCCGCGGTAAATTCTAAGTCACTATTTAACGTGCATTCGATAATGTGCATAAGCAAAGATAAAAAGCGCCTCAACCCCCAATTTGCACTCCGCTCTTGTAGAGATAAAATCCGTAATGCGCCTTGTAAGAGCTTTAAATTGCTCTTGTAGAGGAACCCATAGACTTTGTGAAGGGACAAGAAAGAAATGACCTGTTTGTTTGTGGATTCAATGAATAAGAAGTAGGGGTTGAGATAAAAAAAGAGAAGGGAAATGTGTTTTTGTTTAGTAGCAAGAGAAAATATGGTTGTATGTCTTTGCTGGGGAGAAAATCAGGAATCCTCTGTAATTTGTATTTTATCCTCTTTTAGTATGTTGTTTTTGTTGTTCTGTTGGTTTTTGTACTGTGTGTTGTTTTCGTTTATTGATGTGTGGAAAATAAAATAAATCAAAAAGAAAAACAATTCTTAAACATGTTGCCACTCATTATTGGTTCGTTCTAGCATCCTGCATTCCCACATGGCTTCAGTAAGGCCTTTCTAGATGAGGCTTTTAACCCACCACTTTACCATGACTTCTGCTTCCAGATTCATTGTGGTATTAAGATCAGATCCTCTCCAGGCATTTTCTCCCAGGTTTTTTCCTGCTCTGCCTTTCTATATGTTCTGCTAATAACCTCTAGCATTTTATTCTGCCATTCCCCCATATACTGGTCTATCCCCATCAAAAAACAAACAAAACAAAAAATGAAAATTCTTGGGAAGCATGAGAGAGGCCCTGAAAAATTATGACATCATCTAAAGCACTCACAAACTACTGGGAGTAAGGAATCATGAGTGCACAATAAATGCCTCTTGTAGAATGGGTCTCTTCCATCAGAGTTGGGCAGCCCAAGTTAGCATGATCACATTTTCTGTGAATCATTCATCTTCCACCCATACCATTCAGCCAAGTTTCCTTAACTCTACCTTAAATGTTAAGATATCTATTTTGGAAACTTGTCAATCAAGAAATCTTTTGTGTTAGGAATGCTTTGAGGACAAACATCACCACTATTTTGTAGTAATATGTTCTTTTTAGTAACATGCAATTGTATGTACTTTGTTTTTGTTTGTTTTTTACATTTGTAGACATCAATATCTTGTTAAGTGTCGATCTGGATGGTATAGCCATCAGCAGCACTCAAGCAAACAAAGAAACCCTTGAGTTTCAAGGCTGTTTTTTTACATCATAGCATGGGAAGCAGACTTATCTGAGCCATACTATTGTAATCCCTTTTCGGTAACCAAGGTCCTGATCAGGATAAATTAAATTTGCTGCTGTTCTCTCTTGTTTTAAATGTGCATAACATTTGCATATATTATGCTAGATGGAAGGTGTATCTACACTATTATCCAACAAATTTTGAAGTGTCTCCTCTTAGACACCTCTCCACCTGAAAGAGATCTGTATGTACAACTATTTATTTATTTTATATTTATACTACCCAACAACCAAGGCTGTTGATGTTCTGTTTATGGACACAAATGAGGTATTCATTCATTCATTCATTCATTCATTCATTCATTCATCTAAAGCATTTTTACCCCCACTATTCAGGCAGAAAGGGTTCCCATACTGGCTTACAAAAAATAGTACTAACACAGTCCCTGCTCTCAGGTTTATAATCTCAGAGACACAACACCAAAGCAAAAGGGATTGGAGGGAGGTGGAAAGAAGCAAACTCAGGCACTAGTTCTTAGTTACAAGTTGTTCTTATAACAAACAGGTAGAACAGAAAGAGTCCAAGGAGAGGAAGAATCAAATGCTGCTGGTCTTTCAGCAGAGCCAATGGCGTGTCTCTGTTGCTTCCCTTCTCTCCCTTGTGTCAGTCTGATAGAATAGCTGCTGCCAGGTGACAGTTGATGGAGCCAGCGGCCTGTTGGAAGTGACTTCTCTGCAGAGGTGATGGTGGTCCAGCTTCCCTTCTCTCCCACACTGCAGCTTGATGGAATAGAAATACCAGAACCACTTGGAGAAGACCACCTTACTCACTTGTAAGTGTTCAGACGATAGAGTTAGGTTCTGCTCCTGGAGAACTATGATGCATAGAGACAATCAATTCATTACATTGCACTCCAACATTTCATTTGTCAAAAACGACACTACGAATTAGAAGAAATGCAAAAGATGGGTAAAGATTTGCATAATCCATGCTGCTTTCCTTCCATAATATTTTTTGTGGGGTGGGGAGAACTAAAGATAATACAAATCAGGTAAATTGTACATACATATATTCATACATATATCTGCATGGGTCTGACGAGTAAAGCTGCTCCATCTAAGCATTTTCTGAGGTCATCAGTGTTCCAACCAGGTTGCAATGGCATGCTATATGCACGCTTATATAAAACAAGTCTCACACAGACTTACTGGGACTCTTGCATCTGAGGAATTATGCAGAGGACTGTGTTGCAAGGCTCATTGGCTTTCAATCAAGCTTGCTTCTAACAACTGTGTCTAGCATCCCAATCAATATCTTCTATTAAACTGGGCTAGACTTTAAAAGAATTGAGAGTTACTTTTTGAAGTACATTTTCTTTGACAGGCTCAAGTTTTCAGATGAAAAATGGAAGTGCAGGCTGCTGGTAACCAAGCTACATCCAAGTTCTCTCTAGACAAAGGAGCAGGAAGACTGTCTGTTATTGAAATAAGGTCAACTTGATTAAAAACATGCAGATGTAAAGCTTTAAAAACTCAGAGAAATTTTTTTTAAAGGGGCTAGATTGCAAGATATTTTTTTCTCTAGACATACTATTTGGTCCTTTATGTTGCTGACTGACATGTATGACATATGAATAACATTGCAGCTCTATGTTTGAGATTCAATTTCACTTTGGAAAACTGAACGCATCTAGCCTATGTTTCTTGGTAGCAGATCCATAGGAAGCAGAGACCTATTTGAATGACCTTGCTTTTAGTTATTCCATTTTTTTCAAGTGGTTTCTGAATCAACAGTTTCATAGGTGAATGTTAAAAAAAAACTTCCAAAAAAGGATTTTGATAAAAAAAAAAGTATTGATAGTCTTACAATGGTGGATCGTTCCATTTAAAGAACTGAATGTATTGAATAAACTGAATTCATTAGGTTCTGCACTGTTCACATGTTCTTTTCGGTGGTGGCCTCCCAATTGTGGAATGTTATCGCCAGCAAGGCCCACCTGGTGCCAACAGTGTCATCTTTCCAACACAGGGTTAAAACTTTCCCCTATTGACAGTCATTTGGCAACATATGATGGGCTCCTTAATGCAACCGTGGATTTGTTTTGACTGTCACTGGTGTTTTAGTTGTTTTATGGGGACAGAGTATTTTATTGATAATTGGTTTTAGCTTTTTTAATTGTTTGCAAATTTTGTATGCTTTAATTTGTAAATGTGTAAGTCTCCTTGAATCTATTTTGAGAAAGAAATGTAATTAATTTATAATAATTTCCATTCGAATTAGAGAGCTTTGCAAGGCTTCTCTATGCCCTCTGCCTTATGCCATTTCATCCACTTGCTTTCCTCTATGTCTCTATTAACCAGTATGTCTCCTGCTCATTCACTGTGAACAGGCAGAGAGGTGAAATAATGGTGGATAACCTGATCTTTTCTTTGTGGTTAAAAAAAAAAAAAAAACCATGAGGGGAGAGGGCTTTTTCACACTGACACAATATTCTCCAAGGATGGACTTTACTTGTTTTACCAGACGTTTTCTTTCTGAAATCCTCCAAGGGCCTTGACCATATGTTCAGCTTACATTTATACTGCCTGATTAATTTAACCCATTAGAGTCTCATAACTGCCTTGAGAAAATATTTCATATGTATCCCTGGATGGCAGATTGAATTCTATCAAAGCATTCATAAATTCTTACAGCTGAGACGCAAAAATGTAGGCTCACTGTTACATTTTTAAAAGCACCATATTCCAAAACCTGGAACAATAACAAATCCACCCTACATCACTCTTGTTTAGGTTTCAGAATCAACAAAGCCAGAGTCCGCGATTCATTGGAGTCTCTATGTCTCACCAGGCTTTCTTCAATTAATCATCTTCATTAGCCCCAGATCTTAATTTGAACCTGAACTCAGTTGGCTAAATCCTGGAAACTGTTTGGAATGCCAGGGTTCAGTTCTGGAAAATTAATTAATAATATTAACTGCCTATGGGCAAAATGCCCTTTTCTCCTCACCAATGGCTAAGCATAGCCTACTCCCATGCACTGGGAATAAAGGCTGGTGCTTTTAGACTTATTTCAGTCCAATGCCTCTTTTCTTTTTTTTTTTAATGCCCCAGATTAGCTATATATGTATGAAAACATTTGTCCTTCTGGGACCTGCCATTTTGGGCAACTACCGAAGCCTGAGCCCCAGCAGCAGACCACCTCCCAACTCCCAGAACCCTCCAATCCTCCCCCTCCACCACTTTGTTGTTGCTAGCTACTCACCTGCCCTCCACCGTGTGTCTGAGCAGTGACAGGAGCAAGAAAAAGGATAGCACAGATTGGGGTCCCAGAGGGAGAGGAAACGTAAGCAGGCAGAAGCAACTGAGATGAGAAGGTGGAGCCATGCAGGGGTGAAGCAAGACTAACTTAAGCCCTTATTTATATCAATCAGTTCAGTTTCAGAGCTTTTCTACATGAAGCTGCTACTTGGATGTTAATCTGCTGCATCTACTTTCAGTTTCATGAAAGAATTGAGATCCAAGCACTACACTAGAGTGTTTTTTTCCCTTCTTTTCCACCACATAACCTCTAAGTGGCACTGTGGTGTAGTGGAATAGCACAAATACATAGCTGAAGAAAGTGGTTTCTTCTGCTTTCACAATTAAATGCTGCAATTTTGCTGCTTTAAGAAAAACCTTGTCAAATGTGCTCATTCGGCACAGAAGAGAAATTGGAGGGTCACGACATCAGTTTAAGAACCCATAAGCAACCATGAGTAGGGAATGACAAGAAGACGATAAATACCTAGTGTAGAAAAGCCATAAGTATGACTAAATTTGAATCCAACCCGTTATGTCTTGGGTTGAAACAGCAACGTCAGGGCTATTGTCACAAGGGCTGTCAATGGCACTATGTTCACCAGCCTGGACACATCCACATTCTATAAAATACTTCTGATTACAGTAGATGCACTTGCTGGGGCAAGAGCCACAATTTCCTATCAACTCATTTTAGAAGAAATGCATAAGTAATACCACCCAATTCCTGCACAGGAAGTTGATAACCATTGAGGATTCCAGCATAATTTGGGAAAGCCCAATTTCGACTGAAGATAACCAACTGGTATTGGAAAGACTGCCCCACCCATTAAACAATTAGAGTCAATTCAGTAAAATGTATCATCTGGATCTATTCTAATATCTCTAATATTGTGGGACCAACACAAGAGTGCCCCTCCCCCCGGATTTACAGCCTTAATAAAGCCTGGAAAGAGGATTTGGCATTTCCCACAAAATATTCTGCCCAGTTACATCAAGGACAAGTTTTAGCAACATTAACACGCTGTAATGTCTAATCACAGACCTTCTCCCCATGGAAAAGGACTCTGCAGAAATAATTACTTGGCAATCACATGTACTTTATCACTTCTAAATTAGATTTTGGTAATCTAGCGCTTTATTTCCAGAGTAATCTCATTACCACAATGGAGTTTCCTTCACTATTTTTCTCCATGCATTTGATATTTATTGCCACAGATGTGAGACATTAAGATACAGCCAAGAGACATATTGGATTTGGGTAGGGGGCTTGGGTGATAAGATGCAGGGCAGTTGTGCCCTGTTTTTCTTTCCTTGGTTCGGCTCCCATAACACTACCCGTATTAACAAAAAAATTAAATCGTCACCAGTCTTGTACTGGAAAGAGTAAAAATGAAGCTTTTAATGGATTAGTAATATTATATGATATATTGCTTCTGCTTTCCACAGTAGCAGTGCCTGTGACCTCTATTTTGCATGAAATCTTCAGGTCCATGTTTTTGTTATGCTATAAAGTTCCAGTAAGGAGGATCTATGTGCACAGTTGATGTGGTGCATCTGGGTGTACATCTACATTTGCATCATGGTACTTATCTCTGGACCCCATTGAATTGGCTGGATGTGTATTTTGGATATGTGCGCAAATGGGGATTCATGGCGGACTGCTACTGGTTGTGATCATTGCTAATGGACGTTCTCATCCGGGGCGAGTTACTACTATGTGATATTAGTCACATGTGACTAGAGCTTGATCAAGGCCCAATGCAATCATTTCTAATTTAGAATAAATTAGGGTGGAAACAGATTGCCTATGTTCTCTCTGTTTTCCAGTAATAAAGTAACCTGTGTGCTTTGCTCATCTCTGACATTTTTGATTTCCTATTTTCTGCCTTACTTGGCCCTAGAACAACCCCAGAAGCCCCAGATGAAACCATCACATCACTTGCTAGAGGGAGTGGGCAACTTCAGAAGCTTAGGGGGTTGCACTGGACCTCTTGGAAACCTGCAAGGGCCACATCCCTCCTCTATTACCCCCTGGCTGGTGCAGGTGAAATCCCAGTGATTCTGCTGGGAAACAAGGCATGCAGGGTGTTGCGAATCCTGTTTCCCAGCAAAATCACGCTCCCAACAGCCAATTGCTTGGCAGGTTGCCAGAAGCCCAATTCTTTTGGGAAACAGGGTGGGCATTCCCCTGACACCTTGTCTCCCAGCAGAATCATTACAATTTAGGGGGGCAGTGGAGACCAGAGAGTGAACAAATGGTCACGGTTGACCGCAAGTTGACCATCCCTGTGCTGGGGCCTGATTTGAACAGCTACAGACCCTTCCTCCCTCATTCCATCTCAAGCTTATTATCATGCAGATACTATGACTTCAACATTCAAGTCTGCCTTTCATTTCCTTCCTTCCCCCACCCCCACCTGTATTTTTGTAATATCTTGCCTGAGGAAGTGAACTAGAGATCTCAAAAGTCTGCACATTTTTGGGGACTTTTTGGCTGTTCTAAGAAATGTGTTTCGCTAGTACGGATTTCTAGCTTTTTTCAATATCTCTTTTTCCATCTGATATAGTCCATACGATACATTACATCTGCTACATTAGGGACACAATCCTATGCCCTTTGAAGGAGCACTCTGAATATCCGCTGTTCTGCAGAGCAGATAGAGCGACAGAGGCCATTTCCGCTTCTCCACCCTCCTTGTTGTTGTTTCCCCTTACAAGCTTCTGGGAGGTCATGCTGCTGAGAGCAGTACTAGGGCTGAAGATGCCTCAGGACACTTTGTCTCCTGGTTCTCCTCTCCCCTTCCTTCTCCGCCCACTGAAATGCCCTTTCTTTCTCTCCAAAGTTGCATTTGCAACCTCAGGAAGCAGCTGCTGTGAAACTCAGAGTCCCTCTCCCAAGGTTGTACGGCCTTGAGAGGGTGACTCCAAACAATCCTAAGGTCCCTAGGATGCTCTCCAAGGATCACAGGATTGAGTCCTAAACCTCATATATTATTGGAAGCTTGTTATTCCTGTCCATTGTATAAGTGATTATATATCACTGCAACATCAAGAACAAAACATTTCTGTTTATTATTGTGAAGTGTAACTGGTTGAATAATATTTAACCAAAAATGTTTGAAATTCTGTTCCTTGCATCTGTTGACATATGGAAGAAGACTGCATTCGAACTCAGGTTAAATTTAATTTAATTGATGCTCCTTTTAGTAGTTGTTGTCTGAAAGAGACAAAAAGAATTCAATCATTGTCACTGTATATGAGCGGCCGACAGTTTTGCACTTCTCTGACACTTTGATTCTATAGTCTACACCAGCTATTATGCTGTGCCTATTTTAATTTGTTCTGGCCCTTGTTATCAGCTTCTGATCTGATCTTCCTCTGTTTTCAGTCGAATGCTTACACACATATACACACACTTTTGTTGGGAGTAAAGTCGGAATGAGGAAACCTCCATCTGTGTGGTTTTGGAAAGAGCTCAGACTGGGCAAAGTGTTGGGAGAAATGACTGAAATAAAAATAAAATGAGATGTCAATGATATGTACTGATGCCATCTGAACACAACTGGGTTCCATGAATAAAACACGTGTGGAACCAGGTATTTTCTTCATAACTTGGCCAGAAGATATTTAACATTTTGGCATGTCATCTTCCTAGTTTCTAAGGGTGCAGTTCAAAGACCTCTGCATGTGGGATGTATCATGTATAAAAGTGGGGTTTCAATTGAGGTTTATTGGCAGCAGTTCCCAATACCTAAGGGGAAAAAGCCACTTTAAAATGGAACAGTGGGAAATGCTGTGGTGAAAACATCAAATAAAGTGTGTGTGTGTGTGTGTGTGTGTGTGTGTGTGTGTGTATTTCTCATCAACATGTGTATAGCATTACTTTTCAAAATAATCCCATGATATATTTTCATATTCCTATTTTCAATAATGGAATAAGAAATGTAGTTAGTTTAAGGCAAGAAAGTTTTAATATTATGGTGCTCTCTAGTGGTAGAAATTATGAGCTGTTTCAAAATCACATTAAGCCCAATGATTTTGCAATGTTCAAACAAGTGAATTTCCCAAAGGAGTGGAGTTTAGAAAGACAGCTTGAAATACTAATTGAAAATGTGGTGATCATCTATAAGTGCATATGAAGAAAACCAAAATATATTTTAAAAATAGTCTGTGCACGGTGACATACAATCATCACCACTATAGCTACAGTGTCAAATTAGGACCTAAGTTTTCGATCTTTCAAGCTGTTACAATTAAAGGGTTCACGTTAGATCAATAGTTAGCTGCAACTATAAGGAATGGATTTTTTAAAATCATCTCCTCCCCAATTATAGTTATGGAGTTTTAATACTTAAAACTCTCTCTCTCTCTCTCTCTCTCTCTCTCTCTCTTATTCATAGGTATTTATTCTTATAGTTGATATAGTTTTTATTGACCTAGGTCCCCTCTACAAGATTTTGCTTTGACGCCTGGTTGCCCGATTATGCACACATACGGATAAGCGCATTTACTTCTATTACCTATTCACGAGAGGTTGTGAAGCGCATTACGGGCTGTATGAAACACGCTTTAAAGTTGTTTACATAAGGCGCTTTAACACCCGCGGTAAATTTTAAGTCGCTATTTAACGCGCATTCGATAATACAAATAATTGGAGGTAAAAAGTGCCTCAGCCCCCGATTTGCGCTCCGCTCTTGTAGAGGTAAAATCTGTAATGCGCCTTGAAAGAGCTTTAAATCGTTCTAGTAGAGGCATCCCTAAATAGTGGCCAGGAACATATACATAAGGTTGCAGAACGCAAAATAAATTTAAGTGTGTGTGTGTGTGTGTGTAAGTGTGTTTGTCTCACATACTTACACATCATTCTTAAAGGAATGACAACCAAAAAGGAAAAGGGAGAATGTGTGGAGTGACTATGAGCTACTTTTAAGGTTCTCTAAGCATTCAGAATTTTTTTTAAAAAAACTTGGAAAAAAATATAGAGGAAGCCAAAAAAATGCATTCGTATAAATCCCCGCTGCATCTGTTTGAAGAGCAACAAAGAGCTGGCTGTAAAAACAATTGTGGCAGGAAAAAGCACTGCCAAATGAGTACTAAAATAACATATGTGATTTTGCATTGTTACTTCAAAAATAAATAGCATCCAGATAAGAAGGTCAGGTTGTTTGTTTAGTTCTGGGGATATTTCAATATGGAAACACAGTCATGAAGTCTTTTAAAATTAGAACCTAGCCTAATAAGATTCTATTATTATAAATCACCTAATAAAAATGAAGCCTTTCTTGTTTTTTTCTTTACTAACTATGAAGTGGATGGACAAATATAAAATGTGCTTTAATGATAGAAATTAGAATCTCTGCTCTGAATTACTTAATTTTTTACTCAGAAATGGTATGTAGGATGACTTAGTCAGTAACAAAAACCAAAACAATAGGGGAAAAAATCCAATAATCAAGACATTAAACAATGCAACCAATCCAGCAGAAACATCACCAGATAACATCAATTGCCAAAGCAGATTAGACAGCAATTCCATAGAACATACACTATTTTGATCTGCTGCAAAAATGTGGCCAATGAGTTGGATAGCCAGATTTCATGAGGCAAGGACTTCCATCGGGCCTCTCCACAAAACTGCAGTGTGCAGACAGGTTCATGAAGAGGACACAGTCCTTTAGATATCCTGGTCCCAAACCATGTAGGAGAGCTTTCCCCAGCATGGTGCTCAGCTCTCCAAATCTCTTGCATTTCCAGATCTCACCTGCATTTTCAAATCCCACCATAGACTATTGGCTATGCAGCACCAGCCAGCATAGCCAATGGTCAAGAATGTTGGGAGTTGTAGTCCAAAACATCTGGAGGCTGATGTAGAGCTTGGAAGGTAAGAACCAGTACCTTGAACAATTGGGAACAGGGCAGCTGTTATGATATAATGTGATCAAATACCCAAGCTCCTGTCAACAAGTCTTCCTGCTACATCTTTCACCAAGTGAGGTTTCTGGACATTGCTCAAGGACAGCCTCATGTCACCTGGTAGTTTAATCTTGAAGTAAACAGGGCTAGTGCAACCATGCCCAGACCAGCTTTCCCCAGGAAAAGACCCTAGTTAGCACACATCTGAAACTGAGCAAAAGGGCTCCTAGCCAGACACCACCTGATCATCCAGGAGAAAAAGCTGGGTGCAGGAGCAGTCCTCAACTACGTACCTGCTCCCAGGAAGAATACAATGTGGGACATCTCTTGCCCGGTTGGCCCTCCCTCCAGCCTGTCACAGTATTTCAGCCTTGTCTAGATAAAGCTTCTGTTTGTTAGCCTGCAGTCATCCATTCAATGATTTTGGAACCGATGCAGGACTCCAATATCTTCACTGGAATCAGATGGAAAGAAGAGATAGAGCTGGATGTCGTCAGTATACATCACAACCCAAAACCTTTAGATGACATTTCCCATTGTAGAATTAAAAATATACCAGTTGAATGTACATCTGATAGAAATGGAGATCTGAAGCCTGTCCCATCCCAGAAGCTTAGGATACTCATGAACATTTAAAATCCTAACAATGGGGTTACAGAAGACCTTGGGAAAGGAAGAAAATACAATTTTCGTATTCTACCAGGGATCGCAACTGCAAGTGAAAAAGCGAGTGACTTAAAACGAGTTGTCAATCAGGCTTATGAAAAGAACTGAAGTGATAAAATTCAAATTCTCGTGCTATTAAATCTCTGATTCATGTCTTTGTAACACAATTAGTGCTATATTAGAGCTGAGATGGGGAAATATTTTTATATAGTTGTGCAAAAATATATTTATCTTGCTCTTTCAAGTCTTTGACAGCTATCAGTTTCAAAGGAATTGGCTGGCTTTGTATTGTTTTCTGATGACTTGAAGCACATTTTATTAGAATTATTTGTAGCCAATTATTTTTGTGTAATTTAACAATGATTAAACTTCAAACTTGAAAGTGGTCAAATCATCTCACTATATGTCATTAGCACACAGTAGGAGCCCACCATTCATTTCACATTTGGCTTTTTATTCAACATCCACTAAAATAAAATACCAAGAGAATACAGCAGTAACTAGAGTAATCCTGTCTCCACAAGCAGCTCACCTCCAGCAGCTAAAGATCAGCCTGTTATCATTCATGCCCCTGTCGTAAATGCCTATAAAAAATAAATGAGTAAAATGATCAGACATTTAATGAAGATTAGCAAGCACATGGGCATTCACACACAGAGAAAAATAAGCTTGCAAATGCCAAAGTAAGGTAGTATAGTTGGGTTGTTTTTGTGTGTGTGTGTGTTTTTAGGTTGTAAAAAGTGAACAAGCTAAACGCACTAACCATTGTGAGCAAGTAACAGATGGTATCTCGTTCTTAGCTAAAGGCAACATGCCAAATGACATGACTAAATAGGGAAAAAATCCCCACAGTGTTGCATTGTTGTGCCTAGCAAGTCCTGATAGCGAAAGGTAGCAGCATTTCAATAACCTCTTTTTGACATGCTTAAAGCCAGCTAAGGCTGAAGCCAGTCTTACACCTAACGCCAGGAGAAATGGCCACCAGGGAGGAAAAAACCCTCTGTACAGCTTCCCTGCCTAGCAGACCATTATGCAGAAAAACTGTATAATATCTTCCAATTAAAGAGGGGAGAAAAATTCAGATTGCCTATTAAAGCAGTGGCCACCAGTCTAGGTCACTACCATTTCCCTACTATATTGTAACAAAAGGAAGGGGGAGGAGTGCGCATGGAGTGATGATTTTGTATTTCAGACAATGTAAAAAAAAATAAAAAATCCTCCATCCCACCCATGTAATCCTGATGAAAAGCAAAGGCACACTGATGCATCTCCAGGTAGCATAACAAATGCTTGCGATGGACATCACTAAAATATTTTTGCTTCTACAGTCTTTCAAAATGATGTATAAAAATGAGGGCCAACGATTCATTTGAGGTGTGCCTCAAAATGTCCATCTCAAGCTATGCAGCCAATTTGTATTGTCTAGACGTACCCGTTCTGTGGGTTTATAATTCGCAGAGGTCAGATTATGGAGAGAAATGTAAGACAGGCCTTAATGAAATCCACAAACATCACCTGTAGGCCTTTATCGCACGTACCATTTTTCCCCGGATTGCTTCTGCGGGTTCCCCCTCCATTTCCTATGCGAATCTAGCGTTTTGAATCACACGTGGTCGGATTTGCTCTGATACCTGTTGAACTTGCCTGAACTGGACTTTGCCTGTTCAGGGTTAAATCAAAACAGAAACTAAAAACGGAGCACTCAGGGCGCGAGAACAGCGCGAGGGGGATGACGTCATGCGAGTCCCGCGCTGAAGAAGTGGATCAAAGTCATGGTGAGTGTGCTTAAAACCGCGGCCATAGCCTCTCCCATTTTAAACTAGCTCTCCTGTGGCCTTTGAAAAACAGTAGCTGAAGGGGCCATCACAAAAGGATAGGGGCCAGCCCACCCCATCCCCCACCCCTGGTATTATGAGCACTGCCGTAGGACATGGAGCAACAAGCACTGTAGCAGATCAAAGCACATGTCTGATACATCACTAGGATAGAATAATGAGGCTTATTCAAATCTGACGAATAGCATTTGAACTGAGCATGTCCCCAGCTACATTACCCCACCCCCTCGCTCTCTTACAGACATGCAAATTAAGCAATCAATACTTCAGAAGTGAAGCTCATTTTTTAATAGGTTGGAAGGAATCAAATAATCCGTTTAGAATGCACTTAACAGAGTAATTGCTAGCTGGCTGGCATGTATTGTTCTACCAATTCGCGGGCATACTGGAAAAAATGCAGGTGATCTGGTTTCTCCACCCTTCAATTCAATGCTGCAGTTGACAGGTGGTCCTAAGGGATCATAACTACTACAGGCATATTAGACTAGCCTCAGGATAACTCCATTCTACATGGAGGCTGGAGATGGAATAGGAAAATTCCAAATTGGCAGAAGAACCCTATATGCCTGCATAGCTACTGTAGCAGCCTGCAAAGATGGAAACCCCCTACCCTTCAGCAGGGGGGTATGGCATAATTAATTTTGCTTAAGCGAGTATCAACTATTCTTACAGACATGAGAAACAAAGCACAAACGTGCCTGCCATTTAGTACTCATTAGTATTCTTCTCATTCGATATTGTATTTTATTCCCTATTTAGCTGATGTTTTTTTTCCAAAGACTCCGCTACCTAGCAAATTCATATGCCTCTTTGAGTTGAGAGCTTCCTCTTGCTTCAGCCTTTTCATTTTCTTCTCATCAGTCCACATCGTTTCCATTATAATAACATTGCACTCCCTGCTTCTTTTCTCTTCTCCTTTAAGGACACAGTATAGTAGAAAGCTGCTTTTGTTCCAGAACATTTTTGCCTTCATTCCCCCCCATCCCCCCCTTGTAACCCTTTCATTGATCTGCAGCCTGTATTAGAAATAAAGTAATGCACTGGCATAGATTTTATTTTTTTCTGGCAGCTCTTAAACAATCATTCTCACAAAATCATCCATGCCAGCCTAAGACATTGGCTCAATTCGGACAACATGTTAACCAACGGTTGTTAAGTTAAACAACCGTCAGTGGGTTAACCAAACGTGTTGTCCGAATTCAGCCACACAACGGTTAACCAACCCACGATTGTTTAAGTTGCAGTTTTAAACAACTGAGTTAAACAACTCGCTTGCGAGTTGTTTAAAAGTTAGTCAATTGACTAACGTGTTGTCCGAATTCAGCCACTTGAGGTGCGTTGGTTAAACAACTGAGGTGAGTACGTTAACACAAAAGACCATAGAGGAGAGCGGCAAGAGCAGCAGACAATGGATGGGAGCTCAGGCGCGGATGAAACAGACCGCTGGTTTCGCCGCCATAGCAACCAGGACGCCCGCCTCCCCCACCAGGCAGCCGGCACGGAGCTCAAAAAGGAGCCAGCTCCTGCAAGCACTCACGCAGGGTGCCCAGTCAGCTACCCAAACGGATAGGGAAGCACACCAGAAGGGCACTACAGCAAAGGGGGGGAGGGGGAGACGGAATACGCAACACCCCCAGGCGCCCTGGAGCAAGGGGTAGCCCCCCACACACCAAGAGGGAGAACAACACCCCATCCAAAGTAGACCCCCCACTGCACCGCCACCTCCACCCTCGCATCACCCAGAAGGACGAGAGCAGGGGAAGCGGCGACCAGAGAGCCCCCCCTCATCCGCCCAACACGGCTGGACAGTGAGCCTTTGCCAGGCCCCGAGAATCCTGTTGGGGAGCGTCGCGCCCGTGCGGAGGCGTCCCGGGTGTGTAAAAGCATCAGTGCCTGGATCTGGCTGCGCTACCCCCATCCCGTGTGAGTGTCAGCTGTGGAGTCCCATATCTGGACTGGCATCTCTCCCTGGCATGGCCCCCTCTCCACCTCCTCCCCTTGGCACATTCCGTGCTTGGCTCCCTGGGGGTGTGGCATCGGCCATCCCCTCTTCACCGCTGTGCCTTCCAGCCTCCTCCTCCCTTCCCGGGGGCACCTGTCCTCTCTGTAGGTTCTGCCCTGGCATAGTGGTGCCCATGTGCCTTACTGCCCATGTCTGATTTTCCTGCTGAATAAAGATTTCCCAACCGCCCCACTCTCGCCTTCTTTCCTATGTGTGCGGGTGGCTGCTCTGGGAGGGAGGTGGGAGGGGGCTGGGGGAGGTGGGTGACTCTCGCAGATGCCAGGTCTCCCATATAGGGTGGGCGGGGGTGGCTCCCTGGGGTGTGGGTGCCAACATTTGGGGAGCATTGCTGATTGTTACTCTTGTGTAGGTGCTGCGGTTCCTCCTGGCTGCCTCTTTGCCCAAGGCTGCTGAGTTCCGCCCAGTGACTGAGGTGGCCAGTGGGGTTTGGGAGGCATGTCCTGCATCGGCTTTAATGGCGGCGGCCATGGTTTTCGGCCACAGTGCTTTCTGGGATACCTGCTGGAGGACTAACGGGGTTTGGTAGGCAGGGAAAATGGCGGCTGAGCTGTCAGTCAGAACCGAGTACGTTATTAACCACCAGGGTGGTTAACTTAAATTTGCATCCCCTGCTGCAGCGTGTCGTCCGAATTGAGGCCGCTTTTTTAACCCACTGTCAGTGGGTTAAGTCCTTTCAGTTGATTAACGTGTCGTCTGAATTGAGCCATTTTGTATGGTGCTGAAATGTGAAGGCCAACACATTGGCTGCTTTCGGACAACACATTAAGCAACTGAGGGGGTGGTGGGAAACAATCATCAGTTGTGCTGCTTATTGTGTTGTGTGGAGGGTAACACGCCGCTCACAAAGTACTGTTGGTATGCTATTCCGCCCAAATAAGCAACTGCGAGAAACACCTGGCTTGCAAGTTGTTTAGCTTGAAGCCAGTTGTTTAAAGTGTTGTGTGGAGGGGTGAGTGTGTTAATGGCATGTGGTGAGTGGGTTAAAACACAAGCCCATAGAGGCAGGCAGCACTCTGCTACAACTGGTGAAACTTGCAGAGGCTGCTGGGATAGAACTGGGAGGACTGAGGAAGGAGGGAGGGTGGGGAGAGCAGCGAGGCTGTGTCATTCAAATGCTGGGTTGACTATTAGTCCTCTCAACACCAGCCCCAACCACCCACAGTTGTGTAGGAATATGTTGTGTGGGGAATACCCACAAAATAACCAACTGTGAGTTGGCTACTCAACCCACCATTGACTAATGTGTTGTCCGAATGCAGCCACTGGCTGGGTTCACACCACACACTAAGCTACACCACGCACTAAGCTACGCTGGATAGGTGGTTATGCAAACAACTTACCGGCTGAATTCAGACAACACGATAATCAATGGTGGGGTAATAATCAACTTTACAGTTCTTCATCTAGGGGGTACTCCCCACACAACATGGTAATAAATAATCAACCGTGGTGTGGATTAGGATCAGCGCTGAGTTGACTATGGCAGCATTCGGACGACATGATAGTCAATGCAACTGACAATTGTTTCCCCCCCCACACACACACACACACAGTTGCTTAATGTGTCGTCCGAATTCAGCAACTGTGTTCCCGTCAGTCAATAGGCTCCATCACACCAACTTTTTTTTTCCTGGTATGCACCTGAGATTTTGATCTTCCATTTCATTAGCACAGCAAGCGCTGGCCCTTTCACGATTGCCGCTGTTGTTTGCTGTCCTGCTATTGCACATGTCCCACCCCACCCATTCTCTATTCCCTACCCAGTTCCTTGGTTCTTGTCAGGTGATGGACGTGGTTGCCTCCCCACCACCTGATCTGGTTTTGTTGTCTAGGGTTTTACTGATTCAGCATTTAATTGGCTGAGCGCTGTTTCTGCGGGCAATGAGGGTGGGGTTAGAGAGCAAAAGTCTGTTCATTCGACTGATAGACTCAGCAAGCTGGAGAACCGCCCTGCTCTCCTCTTTCGTCAGCAGGATTTCTGATTGCTGAGATTTCAGTCTAGAGACAGAGAAGGAAAACAAACAAACAAAACTACAAACAAAATATATATCACCAACAGACTGCCCCCAACAAAAGCAACATACCACAAGGGCGGCAATACACGGGATGAAAAGAAACTTTTATTTTGCTTGGAGAAAATAAATCACTCTTTCCTCGTCCTAGAAATGATGGGAATGGAGGGGAAGAGGCAAGGTAACTGCAGGACAGGCATGACATTATGTGAGTATCGTGTTTCAAAACAGCAAACCAGGCAGGACAAGAGTGCAATAAAATGCTGGTGTGATGGAACCCAATCAGGCAAGTAAGCTACACAGAGTAGTTTATTTCACCATCCCTTGCCCTTCCTTCTCCTGTAGTCCTCCTGCCCAGCCGGGCAGGTATCCCAGTCTCCTTTGTGGAGGGAATAGAGATTGCTTGAGAGGAGCAGACCCATAGTAGTATTTTTGTCCAGTCTTGCCGAGCAGCTCTGTAGGTGATCTCCGTAACCAGGCTGCATGACAGACAACATGCTAACCTACCATAGGTAAAAACAAAACTTTACAGAGGACCTTGGGTTCTCAGGGTGGCTTATTTGGGGGAAATAACCCACTGTGGGAGGAGGGAAACTTCCCACAGACAACATGCTAATCCATCATGGGTTGTTTCTTAAAATAAATCATCATGGATTAGCATGTTGTGCGAACCCAGGATTTGTCTTGCTGCAACATTTCAACACCAATTCTTGCCCTTATCTATCTGCCCCCCACCATCTTTTATGGTACAATCCATCATCCATTTATCCAGAGGTGGCAGCAGATCTCCAAAATTTCAGGTGGAGTTAAAGTTCCTTTAACTTAGAAGTGGGGAACATTTCTTTTCCCCAAAGGTTCTATTTGTAGTCCTGAAGCATACCAAGGGACCACATGCCAGTGGGCATGGCCATACCCCAAATGGTTGAGACTACTCCCACTCACTCTCAGGCATACCCACCATGCACACAAACCACTCATATACCTCCCCATTCACACATACACTCCATTCATAAACACACACCATCTATACATCCCATTCACCCACACACCCTTACCTACACACACCATTCATATATATGCTTCTCTGCGCATGGACAAAAGGGCTGCTCCTTCATTTGTGCCCAGAGAGAAAGGCAAAAAGATCAGGCCATGGAGAAAGAGACTAGGTTTCATCCTCCATGGCCAGATTGTTCTGTTGTTTCTGTGTACAGAAAAGGGCATCGTCCCTTTCTCCATGCACACAGAGAGCACCAGACCCGAGTACCTTTCTCTGAGGGGCAGGGCTCAAGGAAGGAGGAGAGGCCTCTGCAGAACACTCAGCAGGCCAGATGAAGAGACCTCGCAGGCCTAATCTGACCTGCCAGCCACAGGTTCCCCATGATTGCTTTAACTGAAAGTATCAGACATTGAATTCAGGACTTCATACATGCAAAGCATATATTTCTCTGCTCTGCAAACCAATTCAATTTTGCAGCCCCATGAGAAACATCCACTGGGCAAACACAAGCATTTTCCTCCCAGACTCTGTCTAATACAGGGTTTAGCCTCCAGACCTTTCCAAAGCAGCAAGAAACATTGGGAACTACATGGACTTAGATTTTCTGCTTTATACATGGACCCCAGTCCATTCCCTTCAATGTTATGCACTTCAAAATACAGCCTTTACAAAAATCAGGGGGGAAAACGCTCAGGTTTCCCATCTCTGGTTTGTTTGTTTTAACCTTTCTTATACAATGATAAAGTTCAGTGTTGCTTCTCTCTCTATGCACTGCTCTGTTTTCATATGATTCATTTGTAAAGTTCACTGGCCATGCATCTGGAATGAGAATGAAGAGTTCATACCAAGAAATTGCACTCACCTTTTCCATTATTCCTATCTTTTACTAGTTCTCAAGCAAGTTACATATTAATTTGAAAAAAGGGGATATGGTGTGTCTGTGCATTGCATTTAAGCATCAAAGAGGTGAAAAGAGACAGCTGAAACATAAAATCTTTGAAGGCTGGTCCCTAGTAAGCATCGTTTGTAAGAGGCTTTTATACATCCCATTAAAGAAAGCAATGTTTGTGAAGCATCCTCCATATTTAAAATTCACAATTGAGGTGTCCTGGGGGTTGCTAGGTATTGGTTGGCTTTCTGTAACCTCTCCAGTTCAGCAATCTGTGCTTTCTTGCATAACAGAGACAATCAGATCTAGCATGCACTGCCTCAGTACTCCACCTGAGCACCCATAACAAAAGAGTATGAATTGCAAACCATTGTCCCCTTCCAGAGAGAGATTGCTACTGTTATATTGTTTATCATGTATAAAATTTATCATTAATAGAGTACAGTTCTAAGTGCTATACAGAGATTAAAAACACATGACAGTCCCTGCCTGCAGTCTTACAATCTCATAGACATAACACAAATGAGAAAAGAATTGGGAAGGGAAGGGAAGCAAATGTAGGCACTTGCTCTTAAAGCGCCTTGCCACACAAGCCATTTATTGTGCACTCGTGATTCGTCACTCATACTAGTTTGCAGGTTCTTTACATGATATCATCATCCTCCAGGACCTCAGCCATTCTTTGCAACCATTTCCGCAGTTTTTGTTTGTTTGTTTGTTTGTTTGTTTGAATTGGGAAACGTCTGGTATATTCGAGAATGGTGGAATGAACCCCTAGTGTAGTTGTGCAATACTGTTATTGCCACAGCTACACCTAGTGGTGATGTAATGTAACATAGCAGAGAGAGAAAATCCCCAGGAAAAAAAAGATGTGTAAAGGATCCAATCTTAATTGCACAAAGAATCTGGAAGCACAAGCCATGGTAAAGTAGCGGGTTAAAAGCCTCATGTAGAAAAACCCAAAGTTACATGAAGTTACATCACTGATCTTATCTAATTGATTCAATGGAATGGCCACTGAAGGGAGAGTTCTGGGAGAGGAGCCAAAATGGCAGTTGGTCCCAGCTGACCCAATGGAGTGGGCTTTACTGTCCCTCTGATAAAACCACATGGAAACAGTTCTGGAAGAGGAAGAGACAAAATGGCAGTTGGTCCAACCTGACCAGATTGCGTGGGTTTTGCTGTCCATCTTGGCCCTCAGACAGTCAGATGGTAAAGTTAACTTAGAAATATAAGAACATAGGAAGGTGCGTAATACCATTGGTCCATCTAGCTCAGCATTGTTGACACTGACAGGCAGCTGCTTTTGAGAGTTTCATGTAGGAGTTTTTCTAGCCCTACTTTAATATGCTAGGGATCAAACTTGGGACTTTCTGCATGCAAAGCAGGTGCTGTTCCACTGGGTTGCATCTCCCACCCTGTAGTTTTGCATGTGTCTCTGTTTGCAAGTGCATATTTATATTCTGAAAATGAAAATGTATAGCAAGAAAAAAAGTGCAATGTTTTGACATATCACTCTGTACCACACCTTCCATTCCTAAACAGCTGTAATTATCAGTAAGTCCCATTCAATTCAGTAGAACCAGATTTCAAGTAAGTGTGTTTGGAAAAGAAGATTGAATATTTTTTCATTTTGTTTTAATTCTGTCATGTAGCCTATGCTCTGCCAAATGATAAAGTTGTCAAATGAAAAAAAAAGTCTGAACCTAGGATTAATTTAAACCTGTCATATTTGACTAAATAAGAATGCAAAAGTTATAAATTAAGGCTGCCAAATTTTGAATCCTTTGGTATGCTTTGACGGACAGAAATTCCACATCCAGGCATTTGTTTCAAGTCTATCGCTACCAAAGGGCACTTGAAATTCCCACATGTTCTTTGTTATATAAACAAGAGGTAAGTATAAAGCTTATATGAGAGACCCATGCGATGGGGTCAGATCTCACCACAAGGAATGGCCTGCACACTGCTGAAGTGGGAGATAACCCTAAACACCAGCAAAATAAGAAGCATTTCAATACAATTCACACTTGCTATAAAATTCTCATCAGTTACAATCTTGACTTGGTCATAGTACCATATAGCATGCATGTTTTGTTTGTTAAAATGACTACAGATTTCGTTGGATTTTTTTCATACGTTGTCTCTTTTGTGAAATAAAACAAGTTTGCTCTTTGGAGGACAAAAGTAATATATTTTTCTGAATAGGCAGAAATCAGTCAATTACCCTTTATAACAGAGATCTCAGCTTTTTGCTAACATTCTTTTCTTTATCAGAAGAATAAAATAACCCATACTATCAAAGTATGCATTTGTAGCACCGGTTTTGCCTTAGGGATATAAAGAGAAGACACACAGGTGCCCCAAACAGACATTGGCTGAATTCGGACAACACGATAGTCAATGATGGGGTAATAATCAACTTTACAGTTGTTCATCTAGGGGGTACTCCCCACACAACATGGTAATGAATAATCAACTGTGGTGTGGATTAGGATCAGCGCTGAGTTGACTATGGCAGCATTCAGATGACATGATAGTCAATACAATGACGATTGTTCCCCCCACACCAGTTGTTTATTGTGTCGTCCGAATTGAGCCACTGTTTCCCAATCACCAAACAAAACGTTTTTCCCAAAGAAATGTATTCATACAACACACAAAGAGTGCAATATGTTTTGTGAAACACCTATTCCCATAAGAATTTCCCCATGCCTTAAGATCAATTGGGGATTTATACTTTAGGAGGCAGAAGGTAGGTCAGGATCTCCTGGAAGATCTCCAGGCAATTTGCAATAGATCAGAAAGGGTTTCTGACTTCCAATCATTTAATGCACACACACACACCCTAAGCTAGCCTTCTGAAAATAGAAGTAGATTTGTGTGTGAAAAGGTTTGTGTGTGACCTCCATAGAATCATAGAATCATAGAATCATAGAAAAGTAGAGTTGGAAGGGGCCTATAAGGACATCGAGTCCAGCCCCCTGCTCAATGCAGGAATCTACCTTAAAGCATTCCTGACAGATGGTTGTCCAGCTGCCTCTTGAATGCCTCTAATGTTGGAAAGCCCATCACCTCCCTAGGTAATTGGTTCCATTCTCATATTGCTCTAACACTCAGGACATTTTTCCTGATGTCCAGCCGGAATCTGGCTTCCTGTAACTTGAGCCCATTATTGTGTGTCCGGCATTCTGAGTAGATTGAGAAGAGATCTAGTATTGAAATCAAATTTCTGTGCAAAGGATGTGTTCAGAGTCACATTTTTCCTCGGTTCTATGTCTACCTCTGTGAGCCACTGTTTTGCACCTGGGTCTGATTGGTGGACTTCAGAGTTCCAGTGAAAATTGGCGGACTTCAGTTCCAGTGAAAAACAAAGCAGATCCTGTAAGCCTAAAATATACCACCTCCATCTGAGGTTATCTGGGACCTAGAGGAGGGTTTTCCCAATAGTGGTCCCACACTATTATAGTGTTGCTGCCTAAGGAAAACTTTCTTTTCATTTAGTTGCTACGCTAAAATTTGGACTGTTTCCATACTAGAAGTTTTCGGCATGTGGCACATAATTTTTTCTCTCTATTTTTACAGTAAATCTAGATGACATCATAGCTAACTGACTGCATTCCAGTGTTTTCCCTGTTGTCGTCTGATGTCAGTGCAGCCGCAGAACCAGCCTGTCCAGTGTGGACTAAGGAAATGCTATTGAAGTGTCTCCCTATAACTGAAAATTTAATAAATAGCTTCCTTCTTGCATCTTTCTTTGACTGCAAGTCCGGTTTCTCAGCTTCTGCCTTCTTGATGCCTACTTTTGCCTACATTTTACTTGGGAGCTCACTTTGACTGGGAAACCAATGAGTGGCCAAAGACAAGAACACTAATGTTTTAACTTGTTTTTATGCTTTATGCTTTTAAATTTTGTATATCGGTGTTTTAACTGTTCAATGTTTTTAATTTTTGTAAACTGCCCAGAGAGCTTCGGCTATGGGGCGGTATATAAATGGAATAAAATAAATAAATAAATAAATAAAATTGATTGCTGGGAATCTCTTGCATGCAGCCTTCAAAAAATGAGCAATTGTGACAATTTCCAGCTAGGTAGTAGTGGCAAAGAAACAGGTTTATAGCAGGTTACAATTTCAATTTAAACTTGGGGGCTATCTAAACATCGTCTTTGCCCCTGCGGTGGCTGCAAATTGGTGCTGCGTTGGTTATATGATGCAGCCGCTGATTCACTGCCACTGCAGGGTAAAGAGACAAAGATGCACAGCAGAAAAGTTGGGGACTTACCCAGACTTTTCCTCCCAGAGCATGGTCAGCACAGCTCTTCTGCCGTCTGTCCTTGCTCCAGCGCCATGCCAAGGGCATTCCCTGGTAGGAGGCGACCTCCCATTGGTTGCCGGAAGCCAAGGGAGGGGGCAAGCCCAGCAAGCTGAATGGCTGCACTGCCTCCTGCGTCGGGATTACCTGATGCCACCCCGCAGCAGCAAAAGCAGGGGTTTTTTTTCAAAAAGCAGAGGCAACCCGGGGCCATCAAGGCATCCCCTTGAAGAGAGGTAGGCAGAGAACAAAGTCTAGTTAGAGTTTTAGCTTCTAATAGGCTCTGTCTACATATTTGAAAATATTATTACAGAGAACTGTGGGAATATTACAATAATATTACCAGAACTCTGTGGTACTCTCTCATCCAAAGGAAGCTAAACCTTTTTGTGCTAGCTCTGGGACATAGAAGATTTATGTTTTTGATGTTTTGACTTTTTGGGAGTTGAGTTGATAGATGTTTTGTTTTAGTGTACTCATTAATCACAAACAGTGTGTTTGGTATAATATGGCATGGCGCCAACCACAAAGATTCAAACATTAATAATGATTTAAATAATATTACATAAAACAATTACTACAATATACATGGGACTTAATATTGCAGACATAGTAAGAAGGTACTCGCCTCCTTCCAAGGACATTGGCTGTACAAATTAAGTGTAAGAAGTAGCATTTCAGAATCAGCAACACACAAGAGACCATTCCAAATTGTATTTTTGACCTAGGAGAACCTTGTAAGTAAAATGCTAGAGGGGCACAAGATTACAAAAGCTATTGGAACTGGGTAATCAAGAGCAACCTTCATAGAGGTTTATGACTTTCAGTCATAACAGTATTATACAAATTCTCAAAAATGCTACCTTTTATGAGAAGAAGCCCTTCAACAGATGGGTCTTCTATTCTCTAGTCTAAAAGGTATCACCACTGAAAAACTCAAATCAGTCATATCAAGATTGAACAGAATTGTCCTTCATTATGTTTCAGGTGAAGCACTATCTTGAATATTTTATGAAAACCAGCAATTTGGAAGCGCTGAAGTTTACTGTGACTCAATCTGATCTGAGCATATGATATTAAACATGTCCAAAAAGCAATCCGATGTGCATGAGAGTGAGTAAGCCTGCTTAAGCCAAAGAAAGCAGCAATACAAAACGATTTACTGTAATATCTAGTAGTCTTCTAATAAGGACAAGCACATAGAAAGGAGAAATAAAGGGCTGTGTGCATACAAAAACTGTGCCACTACAGCCATGTCAGACTGAATTGTGTGAGCTGAATTGTGGTAGTAGGAAGTCTCCTATGCCACCTGAATAGAGAGGGTATCCAGGCCACATGGGACATAAAGCTTCAGTGGTGGCACCCAGCTAGAGAACATGCCTAAGAACACCTGTAGTCTGTATTAAGGATACAGAGTCAGGTGGCTGGATGGGAGGAGGAAGGAGCTGCTACACTCATAAACTGCTGGATCTCTGGTGACCCAAGAGTGCCAGTCCAGCTGGCTTCCATGTTCCTTTTCTAGTTTTCCCTAGACTACACGATCTGTGAGTAAAGTACACCAGCAGGGCACTTTTATTCCATTTGACTTCCTTCTACTCTTAAGACATCACCTCCATCATAAGAAAATCATAAGAGCCCTGCTGGATCAGAGCAAAGGCCTACCTAGTCCAGCATCCAATTTCACTCAGTGGCCAACTAAATGTCTCTGGGAAGCCCAGCTAACTTCTGCTCTTGTTCCCCAGCAATGGGTATTCAGAGGCAGGCTGCCTCTGATCCTGGAAGTAACATATCATAGAATCATAGTGTCGGAAGGAGCCTTCTATGCCAGCCTTCCCCAACCTGGTGCCCTCCAGATGTAACTCCCTATGCTGGCTGGGTGGTTATGGGGGAACTATCGTCCAACGCATCTGGAGAGTGTCAGGTTGGGGAAGGCTGATTTAAGTCATGGAATCTGACCCCCCCCCATACTCAGTGCAGGAATCCACTTTAAAGCATCCTTGACAGTCAGCTGTCCAGTCTTTGCTTAAATACCTCCAGCAACATACAACCTACCACTCCCTAGGCAGTTGCTTCTACTGTCTGACTGCTCTGATCATTAGGAAGTTATTCTTGATGTTTAACTGAAATCTGCCTTCCGGTATCTGAATCCCATTATTTCATATCCAACAGTCTTGGATGACAAAGAGGTTGCGTCCCTCTTCTCTTTTTCTTCTTCTCTTTAGGTAAAACATACCCAGCTCCTTCCATCTTTCCTTGCATATAGCCATCATGAGTCATGACTAATTGTCATGGGCAGCCTTATAGTCCATAAATATGTACAATCCACTTTTAAAACTGTCTAAGTCAGTGGCTGTCACCTCAACTTCTTGTAGCAAAGAATCCCAGAGTAGCTAGTATCCAATGGTAGTCTAACCTCACATTCATTTCAATGGGTCTACTCTTAATAGGATTAACATTGGAGACAACCCTTGGTATTTGGCAACAGTAAAAGAGAGGTGGGTGCTACAACTTGGTAGAAAGAAGGGCTTTACTGGTCTACCTGCAATAGGAGAAATGCAGGAAAGAAGGGAAGTGGATACCTTTTGGACTTTTTGTGAGGGTGGTGATAGAAAGATCCCTTTGTATTAATTCAGTAACAGTGTGGCCTTTCGGGAAACCTCCTTGGCAGAAGACCAAAGCAGAATCTAGGCTTTCACCACCTTCACAAGCATGGAATCTGGCAGCAAGGCATATTTGTTATTCTTCCCCTATTTCATAGTCCAGAGCACTCACAAGCTAAAACACAGACATGGTATCAAGAACAGGGAAAGTGCATCTTCCACTATTCACAGCCACAGTTGTGAATTGATGCCATAAATGAAAGTTTGGGAAATTACATGGAATAATGGTTTTATCCTGGGTTGTTGTTTTTGCTATTGTACAATACTAGTACACTTCTAAAATCAGAACTTTAAAATATTTGGTCAGTGATCAGTGGATGGGTCAGGAGTCGACATTTAGGTACGTGCAAACTAAACTAACAGAGTCATCTTACGTGCCCATGTAATTGAAGCCTGCAGTAACACCTTCAGCCATAAAGTCTAGACCTCCTTAACCAGTGCATAGCCTTGGAGTCAATACGATTTGAAGCCAGGGCAGATTAATAGGCCAAGGGAAAACTATATGCCTGCTCTCCCCACTACTGTGGGGCAGGCCTCTTCTGGGGGAATGGAGTGAACAGACCCCTCCCTAATAGCTATAGGAGTGCACTATGGCACCCCATTTCCTAGGGGTGCCAATGGGCATGGCTTCACTCAGATGAGGTAGGCACAATGTGCCCAACTCTGACCGCTGTGTTAATTTGCTTGAAGGCTTTGTTGTATCAAACTAGAGGGTTTCCCCCCCAACCCATGTGAAGCTCAGTCCATTGGCTAGTGTACAATAAAACTTAAATCCACAGACATGTAGTTTAAAAGGAAACATGCTATCTGGCCTTCTGGGACAACATACCTTTCCCTGAACTTTTCACTCAAAAGACAGCACATGCACATTTTTGTATGCAGAGCTGAAGCGTCTGTTATCCCTAGAGCTCCCACAAGCAATTACATTTCTTCCATTTCAGGCTCCAGACATTATGATAAAGTAAGCTTCTGCCACTGCAATCTATAACCATCCATTAGAGTAAATGTCTTTGTAACAGTTCAAATATATCAAAGGCCAAATTCCAGCTTTTTAATAGGAAGGTAATCAACTCTGAAAGACATGGTCAAATAGGCACCAAAGGAAACATCTTAATTAGTGAACTCACCAATGAAATATCTATGAGATTTTTCTTTTTAAAAAAAGAAACACAAGAAAAGACCAATTGCCTTCTCAACATACTTCCATTGCAAATCGTTTTTTTAAAAAAATGATTGTTTTTATAGACCTTAAATCTGCCTTTGACACAATATCAAGAGAAAGACTATGGACTAAAGTTACAACATTCTACCATAGATAAAAGATTGCTGTATCTTATTAAATGCTTATATCAATGCACCACACTACGAGTTAGGTGTGGTTTGGAGGGCAATCTGACAAAACCTAAGCATTTGGGTGCTGGTAAACGAAGCACTGCCCCCACAAATCACAAATGGTAAGGAAGGACACATTATTTTACTTAAAATGATTTATTAAAAGTAAAAACCGTTGTATATAGCTGAAGTGAGTTTTAAAAAACCTCGGGTATACAACGTTCATTGGAGTGCATCATGTGGCCCAAAGAGTTTTCGTAACCCTTATAAAACGTTATACAGCTAGTGTGTAGATCGGCTCTTTGCCACTATTCACACATACATACACACACACAAATATACTTTAAAATATACACACAAGTTCAAGACAATGCATATAGAATTGCATAAGAATAGCAAAAAAGGATGTTGTGTTGCTGTTCCCAAAGGTTGGTGGGGTTTTTTTATAACTTTTTCCTTTTTATTGTGAATAATAACAAAACAGAACATAAAAAGAATCGTGAAGAGAAAAAAAGGGGAAAAAAACAGAAGAAAAAAATTACATACATATGAATTGTTCCCCACCCCAATCAGCTATACCACTGAAGAAGAAAAAAGGGGACAGATTTATACATAGGTTTCAAGAAAAGCAGACCAAATATCCATATATTTATCCACTTGCAAATTGTGCCTATATAACACCTGTTCAAATGTTGATAGCGTTATTAAGTCCTCAGTCCATTGCATTATTGGAGGTACACATTTATCCTTCCAACATGATATTATAAGTCTTTTAGCAGTCATAAGGGCTCTGAAGATCCATTTCCGCTGACCATGGCTGCCTCTAGACGGCTTGTTTGCCCCACAGTACATGTGGAGTGATGGCATTTTGGACAGATGACGCAGCTGTCATCCCGAAGCCATCTAGGGGCAAACCCCCAAAGCTTCATATTTAAAACATCGTGGATTTAGTGCGACTTTTCTGGCTTGCTATGAGGTGACAACTGCATCTGCCATCTATCCCATTGAGTTGGAGCTGCGTCTGGGGAGTGCCCCAGCCGATGCTGATCCCTGATTGGTCGCATTGGCTGGACAGGGACATGGGGCGGGCCAGTGAGCCAAATGGCCACTGGGTCACCTCCACCGAGCTTGAAAACATTTTTTTAAATAAACGTACATTTTAAAGATACTAATAAGGGGCATGGGCTCACCGGGACAATGGGGAAGTGGTGGTTCATCTCCACTCCCCCCTATATCTGCGAAATTGCATGGTTAAAGGGAAATGGGGGGGGGAATAATTGGGGAACCTGCTTGACCCCAGCGTGGGTGCAATGGGACAAGAGGGGATGGCAGTTTGCCTCCGTGCTGGTGAAATTGTTCAGGTGAAGAAGGGGAGGTGCAGCAATGGTGTGCTAGGGGCGGCTGTGCCCTGTGAAGTTCCAAAGTCTACATTGGTGTTCCTTTTAGTGTGTACTACTCTGGAGGAGAGCAAATGCAGGCTTTTGGATAACGAGGCACCAAAGTGACATCATATAGAGGTTGCCCTGTGTTAACTTCCAAGAAGCTGATAGATAATTTAGAAGGGTATGAACGTCGTTCCATATTATAATTGTTTTAGCACAAAGTTTATCCTTATTATAACCGCCTCCCAAAAGGAGACGACTACTGGGCATTGCCAAAACATACGAATTAAAGAAGTGTTGGGTGCATTACATCTCCAACACTTTTGCAAATTAGACAAACTCTTATTAAAAAGGTGTTGTGGAGTCTAATAAATCCGAAACAATTTTTTTTTGCTGAATAAGACATAACCTGAGATCCATGGAAACTTCAGATACAGGTGCTAGGGCGACAGTCCATTGATTACGCAAGATAGGGCACTCTCTATTCCAGTCCTGTCTTAAACTATGGGTGACATATTTGTTTACTGCTACTAAATGATTGTCTATATGAGTCATAGATCGGTGTGTCTGTTCAGTTACTATAAGTGATTCTAAAAATGCTGGAGGCTCTGAGGCTGTAAAAGCAGTTGGACAAAACCTAGATTCCAGCATATGTGTCAGTTGCAAGTATTGCCATTCAGCTGTAGTAGGTAAATTATATTTAACACACAACTCAGAAAAGGACAGAAATTCATCATCTGGATCTATTAATTGATCCAAAGTAAAAATCGTCTTATCTGTTCATGTCCTCCACAAAATCACTTTCTTTCCAATTCTTAGATCTGGATTTCCCCATAATGTCAATTTTGCATGACAGAATGGATCAAACTGTAATTGACATGATATTATATGCCACACCTCTTTGGCAGCTAAGATTGTGGGAGGAAAGTTACTTACTCTAATATAACGAGAGCCGAGTGATATCCATTTGAAAAGAGGTTCTAATCTAATCATAGAGCTTGCAGAACTGACCATGGTGGCAGTTCTGAAGGAGCAGGAGAAGACCAGTAGATAGGCCCAATGATACAAAGCAAGGTCTAGAAAACCAAACCCACCTTCTTTAATTGAAAGCTGCATCTGTTTCAGAGATATGGCGGGGGGAGGAAGAACCCCAGAAGAATTTACAAAACAAAGCATTAAGTTGTTGAAAATATTTGCCAGGTATAAATACAGGAATCCCCCAGATAACATAAAGAATTTGAAGCATAAGATTCATCTTAAGTGTGTTGACTTTACTCCACAGACTCAATTTTCACAGTGCCCATCTGTCTATATCTTGTGCAATTTCACTAATCGGTTTATTTAAGTTTATTTTAATCAGTTGAGATATATCTCTTGGAATAAGTATACCCAGATAGGTAATAAAATCAGGGCACCACTAAAAATGGTTTTTAGCCAACACACTATGAAATATGCTATCTCCAATTGGCATCAATTCGGACTTTGACCAATTAATTTAGGAACTGGAAAGATCACCAAAAATATTAATCAGTTCCATCAAAGAACTGTTCCATTTTCCCAGTATACCTATCTCAAACAGGTTAAGGCAAATTCTGCTTGCTGAGAAAGAATATTGTTTAGCTCGCATTTAACTTTTTGTAACTCCTGATACAGTTGTGCTGATGGAGAACTGGCAAACTGGGTTATAAGAGATTTCAACCCCAAAGGTGACACAGGCATGATTCAGTAGGAGCACATACGCCCCACCCAAACCAGGGGAATTGCTAGGCAGGGCCAAATCTATTTCCCAGGGGCCTGGATCTATTCTCGGAGCCCTGAGTGTGTATTAGTGCTAAAAGAAGAGTTTTTTCTCAGGGACGATTTGAAGGGGTATTTCAGCTGGGAATGGAAGAGTTAACTCTCCCCATATCACATGTTGCAACACAGAAAATCTGTTTATCTATTTATCTGAGGTGGTCTTGATGAACAATTAGTTGGCTGGCGATGCCTTCTGTGAAATTTAAATGAATCCTATTAATTCTTTCTAAATTTGCATATTTAGATATAAATAAACATATGGAAATTTATGTTGCTTTGTGTCCTATGGGTCTGAATCCCAAATCTTTTAAGTGCTACACCAACATCCAGAAAGCAGTCATAATTAAAACATGCTCAATTGTCAGGAAATTCTTGAATCTGTAAAAGCCCATCATGTCCATCTAGAAAAATCACCACAAGTGAGAAAGAGATTAATAATAATAATAATAATAATAATAATAATAATAATCTATAGAAGGAGGACAAATGGAAGCAGATGAAATCAAAGAACTGGTATGAATTATGTGAAAAGACAATGCAAGGCCAAGCCTTCCAAGCTGTGACTTGGGATAGGAACTGATAAACCAAGTCAGAAGGAACCTTATTTCTACTGAAGAATAAACTGGTTGAACTGGACTAGAGGTTCTCCCTAGGAACAACTAATCAATGCATGATAGCAAATCATAAGGTCTGATCAGTTATTGACAGATCTACACAGGGAAAATTAAAGCAGTCCTAAATGCAAAGTCTAGGGGGAAATATGACTAATGACAGACAGAACCAAGAGTTGGCACCCCAGGCATGTACTGAAGATTGCATGTGGCCCTTTGGATTCCATCTGTGGTTGTTTGTACTGCTGGGAATGCATTGGTTGCATCTTACCTGCCCTCTCTATATGGCTGTGCTCTAATTTTTAGTGCTGCAAATATGGCAGCAGAAAGAATCCCAGTGGGTCTTTAATAATTCATAGACCCTAGCTTTCTCAATCAATGTAAAGCATCCCACAGAGCAAAACCTATTAGATTTTAAAATGAAAGAAGCTGTAGTGGACTTGTTCAGAGAAACAGAAGTATGCAGAAACTGTGTTTAAAAACCCATTTAGTGCTATAGGTATTATTATTATTATTATTAATAATAATAATAATAATTTATTTATTTATAACCCGCCTCTCCCTCCGGATCGAGGCGGGGAACAACAATAAATATAAACACAAGGACCACAAAATAGATAAAACATTAAAACAAATAAAAACTGACACTTCATTAAAAACATCTTAAAATTCAACTGGGTAGGCCTGTTGGAAGAGATCAGTCTTCATGGCTCTCTTAAATTAATGAAGACTGCTAATTTGTCGAAACTCCTTCGGCAGGCCATTCCACAGTCTGGGAGCGGCAGAATATTAAACTATTCTAACCAGAAAGACCTCCCCAAGTCCTCCAGAGTGGACTAAGCATCAGCAATATACATATTCGAAAAGATTGTGATCTTTGATTTTATATTGACCTTTAACAATAAGACGTCATACATTGACTATGAATGTCATAAATGTTATGCTATTCATAGTCAATGATCAAGGGGTTGGAGCAACTCCCCTATGAGGAAAGTTTACGGCAGCTGAGATTGTTTAGCTTAGAAAAATGTTAAGGGGAACAGGATACCGGTGGAGGAAAAGGCAGTATGCCTATGTACACTAGTTGTTGGGGAACATGGGTGGGAGGGTGCTGTTGCACTCATGCTTTGCTTGTGGGCTTTCTGTGACAGCTGGTTGGCCACTGTGTAAACAGAATGCTGGATAGTTAGATCCTTGGTCTGATCCAGCATGGCTCTTCTTATGTTCTTGTTTTGTGCATTTGTAAAAGGTTCTATGATTTCTCAGCCATGGCAGCGTACTTGCAGGAAAGTGTCAAGACTATGAAAACCTAATGAGTAACAAATGCATCTTGGGGGAATCATGTAAAAAGGCCTAAAGTATTGTCATCATCTGTGTTCAAGGCAGCAAATGATACAGGTGTGTTGTCTGATGCTGTAGTTTTGGTGCTAAATTGGATTTGATCAATGCCTGGGAAGCCTCCAGAAGCTCCATCATCATCATCATCATCATCATCATCATCATCATCATCATCACAATTTATATTGTGCTCTATACCAAAACACAACAATATCAACAAAAATCAATAAATACACATTAGATAAACTACTAACCAGAAATTCAACTGATTCACAACCAATCAATGGAAACAACCAAACAATTTAAAACCCAAGAACAAATGGATTGTTCCTCACTCCATACACCAACATCTATGGTTCCAACTTAAACAGATAGATTTTCAGGCCTCATCTAAATCTGTCTAACTCTGGTTCCATACAAAGGTGTAGCAGGAGAGTTCTACAATCGTAGGGAAAGGTAGGAGAGCCAGCATGGTGTAGTGGCTAAAGTGTTTGACTGGGAGTCGGGAGATCTGGGTTCTAGTCCCCACTCGGCCCTGGAAGCTCACCAGGTGACTTTGGGTCAGTCACAGACTCTCAACCCAATCTACCTCACAGTGTTGTTATTGTGAGGATTAAATGGAGAGGAGGAGGATTATGTATGTCGCCTTGGGTTCCTTGGAGGAAAAAAGGCAGAATATAAATGCAATAAATAAATAATAAAATGCCCAGAGCCTAGAATTTTCCACCTTAATCCAGGGAACCACCAGAGGTCCAGAAACTGTGGACTGATTTCTCCTAAGAGGAGAATGCCAATACAAGTCAAGACAAGGAGTTTAAAATGTGTCCTTGACCTGACAGGCAACCAATGCAATGGCCTGGGGTAGTGGGAAATTTGGGAATAATGGGACAAATCTAAGACAGCACTGTTCTGCACTAGAGTAAGAGGACAGAATGAAGAAGGAGGAAGACCTGCCAGGAGGCTGTTACAGTAATCCAGGCGGGAAACAACCGGGGCATGAACAAGAAGCCCCGCAGTCTCGGGGGTCAGGAAACAGCAGATCCAGTGGATGTTAGCAAGATGAAAATTATAAGTAAGATGCTTTGAGCCTTCCATGGTAGAACAGTATATATGCATAACAAAGTATAAATTACAGTGATAGCCAACAACTTGGACAGCTTTAAAAGGGGATTAGACAAAATCATGGAGGATAATGCTCTCAATGGCTACTAGAAAGTATAGCTGTATACAGTCTCTAGGATTGGAGGTTGTATGCCTCTCAATCCCAATTGCTGGGAACATGAATGGGAGGGTGCTTGTGTCCTGCATGTGAGCTTCTCATAGGCACCTGATTGGCCATTATGGGAACAGAGTGCTGGACTAGATGGGCCTTTGGTTTCTAATCCACCATGGCTCTTCTAATGTTTTGACATAGAAGGAAGAGAAGTTCTGGTATTGACATATCTTCTGGATTATGCATTGCCAAAATATGACTGAATTAAGGGAAGAATTAATATGTCCCAGGAGACATGTGACTTCCACCAAAAACAGCTCTTGTTCTTTCACTGAAATGTTTTACTTACTAAGCTTGCAACCCTATGCCCATTTGCCTGAGTATTTGGAATTTATCTCTGAGTAGACATTATAGGATTGTGCTGCTAGTGCATGACATGATGTTATGACACTTCACACAAGTGGTAGCCAACAAAGCAGAGCAGGGATAAGAAAAGGCCAGGCAATGTCACTTCAAGTACTTTTACTTATTTGACATTATGAGGGAGAAAAGTGCAGAGCTTCTGCTTTTAGCAACAGGCACTGATCTCTTTAACCTCTAGCTCTGTTCAACTTTCTTTGATATAAGCTGCCCCTTTCTCGAATACTACCATGTGTTATTGAAGATGGGGTGGGCAGAGAATGTTTCAACATGCTTTCCCTTTGAAAATGCAGGTTAAAACCTCATCTGTACATTTTAGATTTTTGAAAAGCTATTATGAGGTTACTGCCTTAATCCAAATAACTGGTTCTGAACATAAATGTGTAATTAGCCAGTGGGGAAATATAATCTGTAGGTTTAGAATAATGATGCTGTAAATAAATTATGCTAGGTATTTCTAATCCCTTCAAAATTCGAAGAATGGAGACAGCCTTTGGGTAAAAAGAAATGTCTGCTACACTTCTTTGACAGATGAGACCTGAACATTATTACTTCTCTATGTTCCTTCAGGGCAGGTCACCCCTCTAGTTCACCACCATAATGTGCCACTAATTCCCAGGGCCTCATAACTCTTTCAGATTTAAACATTTCATTGTAGTTGAAAAGTGACTATTTTCTACTATGGTGATGTAGAGTTAATTACTTTTCTACAAAAGTGAGCCAGCAGAATAGGAGCCTGGGTGAGATAAGATTTACAGGTCTGTGCATGATTCCCCACAATTTTAATAAAGCATTTTCCTCTAAATCGTTCTAGCCTGCCATAACTTCACATACAATAATGAACAACAGTCTTGGGCTCAAGGCAGTAAACAGGACTTGAGATATGGGCTTCATTTTCAATTCTGTAAAACACACTTCTGGAAACATGGGACCATTTGGGTCAAACCCTGCCAGACCTTATGGGCAAGCTTCTAGAGAGATTGAAAGCCTATGAGGCTTGGAAACATGTGAAATTGGCCTCACAAATTCTGTTGGGTACACAATAGTTTCAACAACAGCTAAGGACATAGAGCAGCCTTCCCCAACTTTCCAGATGTGTTTGACTATAACTCCCCATCATCCCCAGCCAGGATGACCAGGGTGGGAGTTGCAGTCCAACACTTTTTAAGAGCACCAAATTGGAGAAGGCTGATGTAGAAGTATAAAAGAATGTTGAATGAACCAATAGGATGAAAAGGATAATAGGATAATTTTCCCTGTTGGCGCCAGGGTGTACAACGTTAGCCATAGATACAAGCCTAAGGGATTGTATCAAAACATGGGGGATTGTATCAAAACATGGCTTAACACCCTGACAAAAGCAACTGGGGAAAGGGATCCATACCTGGACTAATTATCTAACTATGACAGCAATTTCTCCGGCCCCTGTCATAATTACAGCATTTGTTTCCAGCCTAGTGCAGAAGAAAGCCATCATACGCTCTGCCTGTCTTTTGAACCATCGGGTTGCATCCAGTGTTAGTCCTACTTAGAGTCATATAACCAAACACAGCTTCCCCAACACCCTGATAATTTTGTGCTCTCTTGTTAAGCACCCAAGGGTCCTAGATTTCATTTCAAAGACATTTCTAGGCTGCATGGATTCAGAGATAAGATTGTATTTCTACAATCAACATCTAAGCCCCCCTTTCAAGTGCCTCCTCTGAAGGAGGCTTGGAGGACTGCAACAAGAGAGAGGGCCTTTTCTGTGGTAGCCCCCTTTTTGTGAAATGCTATACCCACTGATGCCAACATTGCTATTTTCTCAGTACTAGTTTAAGACTTTTCTCTACTCCCAGACATTTGATGGCATATGATGGGGAGTTTAATGCCAGTTGTTTTAACAGGGCCTGGTATTGTATTGTTAAATGTTTTAGCTGTTTAAAATTGTTTTGAAATTTTGTATGTTAAAGATTTCATATTTTATTTTTATTACGTTGTATATTGAGTTTTAATTTTTGTGAAAAACTCAGAGAGCTTTGACTTTTGCACAGAATATAAATGAAATAAATGGAATAAAATGAAAGTGACATAATGAAAACATTACTTTCAGTAGCAAACAACATGCCCATCTGTATTCTAAACATTGGACACCGAGCTGCGAAAACAAAGTTGATAAAGACATGCATGCCATCCAAGTTCCTTGGTGTTAATGTGGGTTTGAATTTGAACACCGGTGGGTCAAACTGAACAGAGACAAGGACCGCAGACTCAAGAGCCTTATGATCAGGAATGGGCAACTTTTGGCCCTACAAATATTGTTGGATTGCAACTCCCATCTTTACCATTGCCTATGTTCGCTAGGGCTGATGGGACTTGAAATCTAACAACATCTGGAGGGCCACAAGTTGCCCACTCCTGTAGATGGGTAAATTAGTGGGGTTGTAACTTTGCTATGTCACACATCATCCTTAAGGTAAAGTATTCATATTCCGCGGCACGTGGTTCACTGATATATTAAATTAAAATATTTTAAGGGAAAGGCTTGTGGCTTTGTGCGCATTTCACATCGATCCATCATAACAATGGAGCAGCTGGTGGGGGGGGGACTCTTAGATTTAAATTGCATTGCAGTAGATGGTCAGACTTCACATAAATAAAGGGTTTACTACTCCACTACTTGAAAAGTCAAGATTCTTAAAAGCATCACACACAACTAGAAATATATGCAAGCATTAGGAGATTATGTTCTGCACATATATTAATAGATTACACATTGTAAATATAAATTCAATTCCTTTTGGTGCTGAAAGATCAAGCTCTGTAGGATGAATGGAAAGGTTAATGTAGAAAAAAAGTCATTTCTCTAATATTTTTTCTCTCCACCCCCACCCCCACCCAACAGCTGGCTCATAAACCAAAAGTAAATGCACATAAAAAATGCTATGTTCCAAAGTTTCTGCAGTAAATGATCTGCTGCTGGAGAAGTCTATTCATGGAATTAAACTATAAAATAAGGGTACAGTATCTTTAATAGGTTGCAGGTACCATGCTCTGCTCAAATATAGTGGCTTTACTAGAGGCTATAATGACAGAGTAAAATAACAGATACTACTGGGACCAATTTGCTGGTGTGGTGTACACGGCTCAATGTGTCCCTCTTGTAATTAGTAAAAGGGGCATGCATCTCATTTGCTTTGGTTATTATAGTAAATCCAGATGCAGCCCTATCTCTGCTGACTTGCAAGTTGCTTCATATTCTTCTAGCAAATTGGCTATTGCTAAACATAAATCTAATTCATAATTCTAACAACAAACTGGTTTGTGTCAGTTCCCTTTTTTCTTAATACTGCAGGCATAGAATGCCATTGTGGCCAGATCTACACCAAGCAGAACATAGCAGCATGACAGCAGTATAAAAGCAGTATATAAAAAGCAGGAGCCCACTACTGCTTTATAAAGGTATTGAAGTGCACAACTGTTGGGGCCCATTGACACATACTATACCGCTATATCCTGCTTGGTGTGGCTCCTGCCTCCTAGAACCATCTCTGTCACTTGAGGCTCAGGTAGCCTCGATGGCACGGAGTGCCTTCTACCAACTTCGGCTGGTGGCCCAGCTACGCCCCTATCTGGACAGGGATAACCTGGCTTCAGTTGTCTATGCTCTGGTAACCTCCAAATTAGATTACTGCAATGCGCTCTACGTGGGGCTGCCTCTGAAAATGGTTCGGAAGCTGCAGCTTGTGCAGAATGCAGCAGCCAGATTGGTAACAGGGACCAGAAGGTTCGAACATATAAGACCAATTCTGGCCCGCTTGCATTGGCTGCCTGTAGGTTTCTGAGCCCGATTCAAGGTGCTGGTTTTAACCTATAAAGCCTTACACGGTTTGGGACCACAATACCTGATGGAACATCTTTCCCGACATGAACCTACCCGTTCACTACGCTCAACATCAAAGGTTCTCTTCCAGGTGCCTACTCCGAGGGAAGCTCGGAGGATGGCAAAAGGGAGAGGGCCTTCTCTGTGGTGGCCCCTCAATTATGGTATGATCTCCGCGATGAGGCCCGCCTGGCGCCAACACTGATATTTTTTCGGCGCCAGGTCAAAACTTTTCTTTTCTCCCAGGCATTTTAACAGCTCAAGTTGAGGTTTGATTGACATTATGGCCAGGCTTAACAGTTAAAATGTTTTAAAGTGTTTTAATGACAGCTGTTTTGTGGTTATGGTTTAAAATTTTGTATATTGTCTTTTTAATGCTCAATCTTTTTAATTTTTGTAAACCGCCCAGAGAGCTTCGGCTATGGGGTGGTATATAAGTGTAAATAATAATAATAATAATAATAATAATATACCTCTTTCATACCGCTATATCCTGCTTGGTGTAGATCTGGCCTGTGTTTCTTTTCTCCCCTAGAGCAGTAATAAATGCCAGGCTTTACCATAGAAAAGAGAAACATTGGTTTACAGCATAGTTGCAGCCTTACAGAGCAAGCCTATAAAGGTCTACTCAAAAGTAAATCCCAATGAGTTCATAGCATTTCCATAACTTCTTTTCTTAAGGCATGCAATGACATAAACAATTTTAAAATGTTAAATTCACCAACTGAGTTTAGTGGAACTTACCCCCAGGCATAGGATTGGAGAATAGAAAGGATGCTTCCGAGGTCTTGCATTCAGTGATTCACTTTAAACCTCATCTTTGCAGGGATGAGTAGGCTGACCAGATAAAATCCAAGTCAGGGCTCATGTAACTTTAACAGTTGTAGAGAAAAAGGAATTTCAGCCAGTGTCATTTGTATGCAATTAGTTCCTGGTGATATTCCCTCTTCATCACAACAGTTAAAGGTGCAGGCACTATACTAGAGTGACCATATACAAAAGAAGGCAGGGCCCCTGCAACTTTAACTGTTGTGATGAAGAGGAAATTTCATCAGGAACTAATTGCATACAAATGACACTGGCTGAAATTCCCTTTTCTCTACAACTGTTAAAGTTACAGGAGCCCTGACCTGGATTTTATCTGGTCACCCTAGGGGTGAGCAACTTGAGGTTCTTCAGATATTTTAGTGTACAACTCTGATCAGCCCTAGCCAGCATAGCCAATGGTGAAGTCATACGCCAAAACATCTGGAGGGCCAACTGGTAGCCCATCCTTGTGTTATAGGGCCTGTTCAGAAGACACTTCAGGCTCTGTGGTTAGCGAAACTGTGGTTCTCTGGGGTTAGCACTAATCACAAGCCGTGATGACACACACAATACTTTAAGCCACGGTTAGAGCCACTAACCCTGCAGCAGACAGTCTGACTGTTGTTAGTGAGTGAGCAGGGTTTAGAAAATGCATTGCACAAGTCACCTTAAACTCTGCTGCGTAATCAAAAGTCTTAACAGGCCCACTGTTTCTCAGAATGCATTTAACATTTAAAAATTGTTTGTCATCCTTACATGCCATAAGCAAAGAAGTTATGGAAATGCTTCGCATACGACCAGAACAATTCCATCGCCAGGAATTCTTTTCTCCAAACAGTGTGTCTTACAAAATAAGCCAATTTAGAACTGGAAAACTATTCAAAAGAGAGAGCACATCAAGATTAGAGCATAGCCATCAAGAATGATTTTCTCTCACAAACTCCGCTCTCCCACTGCTTGGACTTGATGCACAAGAGACTGTCCTCAGCTGTCTGTAGAGATTTTGATGGTGTAGAAGAACATCTCGGATTACAACGGCTTTATCAAAAAGAAACTTTTGAGATGAAATGGGAGTGACTTTTGACTTGGTTCCATTTCCAATGCAGTGGTCTAGGCATTCCCCTGCTACCTCACAGGAATGCTCTTGTAAGATCTCAATATTATCTTTGCTACCCTTTTTCTTGTTATTTTAAACAATTGGCAATCTGTCCTTCTCCATTCCTCCCTGTTTTCTGAACACTCCCATGACTGGTTTTATTTAGATCGTAGGCCTGCTGGCACAGATTGCATTTTAATTTTGCACCACACCTAGCAGATATTTAGGCACTTCAGTTAGAAATCAATAAGTAGTATGCACTATGCCAATTGTGTGTGAAGCAGCTTATTTCATGGTAGTTTGGCCAGTTTCAATGGTGATAGCAGTCCAAGGGGGAGATTCATAAGGTTCACAAGCAGAAATAAGGAGACTTTATTTTCTTATAAAATCTATAAACTGCTCCATATTAAGAGATAATGGAGCAATGAACAATAAATTAAAACACAAAATAAAAATGGTTACAATAAAAACAAATTAATATTTTGCTTTGTAAGACTTTTCCCTGACTCAGAGGAAGGAAAGGATCTGGGTAAAGGAATCTCCTACAATGGAAATAATTTGTGCTTGACTCTAGTTGCAGAAAATAAACTTCCTTGATTTTCTTTGCTCTCTGTCATGGAGTGGGAATATGCCCACTATAGCCGTTTCAATAAGGATACCTTTTCATCTATAATGTGGATACAGAGGATATTATTATTATTACAGTGGGATATTACTTATTTTTCTATGTAAGCTAGATACATGTATACATAGAATTCAAACTGCATATAGTTCCATAAAACTGAGTCAGCTCTAGGCATCAGTTAACACCCAGGTTTGTGCGTGTATCATAAATTTGTTGTTCACCTTCCTTATAATTCTGTTACATATAGTTTTGTTACATAATGACCACTGGGGAGATTCAAGTTCTAAGAGCACAAAGGACAAAATTACAAACCTCTCATAACATATTATAGAACCCCTTCTGAACTCAGCAGCTTTCACCCCAGTATTAAGAATAATGAGGCTGTAACAGACAGCAGTACACACATTTAATTGTCAGCAGCACAATGATTTAAATCTCATTCCCTTAGGGCATTCCATCTTTTCTCAGCTGAAAGCGCAAGCATAGCCTATTACAACATTAAGCAGCTGATGAATGACCTTGTTGTTCCACTTGTGATTCACAATTGATCATGTCCAATTAAAGCTCAAGATAAATCAATTGTTTCTACCAAAACCATTTACATTAATAAGGAATTAATGAATTTACTAACATATAAATGTATACTAACATATACATGCATATGTATTTTACACACAGTCTGTACATAAGTGTTTGGTGGAATTATTTTTTAGCTTGCTTCTAATACAAATTCCTAAAAAAAGATTTTATAGCTTCTGCCATGGTGGATGGGGGAAGAGGACAGAATGAATAAAAATGTTTTAAGCTGCAATCCTATGCAGATTTACCTGGGAATAAGTCCCATTGAAATTAGTGAAACTTATTCCTCAGTAAATATTAATAGGGTTGGACTTTACATTTTAACATTCAGCACTCAAGGCTAGAAAACCATTAATACACTCTTTATTGAAAGCATTTCTACCTTGCTCTTTAGCCAGAGAGGCTCGCAGAGCAATTTACAAAAAAATAAGATAGTCCCTGCCTGCAGGCTTAGCTTGCAATCTAAAAGACACAACACAAAAGGGAAAGGGATTGGGAAGGAGTAAAAAAGCAAACTCAAGCAGTAAATTCTTAGTTACAAAGTTCAGCAAGCAGTAACTCAGGTCACAGAGCTGGATTTATGCACAGTGGAAGGATTGCTGTTTCCTCTCCCTCTGCTGGCCTCAACGATGCCATTAGTAACTGGAAGGAGAGAGGGAGGCTCTCAACTGGAGATACGTTTGGCGGGGAGGATGCCTGACTACTGCTTCTTCTTCTCCCTCTGACGGCATCAGCAGTAGTGCTATGGAAAAATTACATAGATTTTTTTTCACAAAATCACTATACCGGACAACACCATATACAGAACACAAAGGAATTAAGTTGGCAACAGAAAAGACAAAACAAGCTTTAAGTCTGCACGTTGTGCCAGAGAAAACAAATGGGCTAACTCTAAAATAGACCTTTAAAGTGTCACAACTTTAATCAAATCTTTATTAGATGCCAGTATTAGATTCTACAAGGGGCACTAAGGCTGCAATCCAAAATATATTTTCCAGGGACTGAGGCTGCAATCCTATCTCGTTATGTGGGAGTAAAGCCCACTGCACCTAGGAGGAATTGCTTCTGAGTAGATATTTAGAGGATTGCACTGTGTCAGATGGAAGTTATTTTTAAATAAATATGTTTAGGATTACTGCACAGACCTAGTGTGAAGCATCAGCTATACTGAGGCATCATGATATGTACCCAACAGCTCATATATATGTTCATCCAGAAGTAAGCCTCACTGGGTCCAATGGAATTTACTGTCATCGGTGCATAGATAGTATTGCAGTCTATCTTTGGGTATGATCTTGGCAAGAAAGGAGCAGTATTTCCTGGATCATATGTCACAGCAAATTATGATTTACTGAGTACAAGAAAGTAAGTGGAGCACAAAAGAAGGGAAGACACTGTGGGAGCGGAAGAGTAAAACCAAGGCTTGGTGTTATATATGAACTGGGACACAGTTCACAGAACACATACAGCAGGAAGATGGCCTTATATATGTGTGGCTTGAAAGCAATTGAGGCAACTAATTTTAAGATGATTTGCTGGGTACAGGAAGAACATGTGTATGAAATAGATATGAGGCCTTACCTCATTGGCAGTACTTCTCTTTGAGGAAAGGCAAAGTGGAAGCTTTCTTAAATAGATAAACAGTAAGTGTTATTAGGTAACACCAATGCACCTGACTTTTCTTTCATCAATTGTTAGCAAATATTTTAATACACAACAGGGAACAATTTAGTTCTGAATAGTAGAACCAAGCAAGCCAGAAATATCTGCTGGCCTGCCCATCAAAAAGGGATTATCCTCCAACATTGCAATTGTAAATCTCATGCTGTTGTACTAAACGTAACAAAAAAATCAGTCAGCAATGAAAGCAAAGAAGTCACAAAGAACACTTCCATTTAGATAATAAGCACCATATGTGAAAACCACATCCACACTTATGTTACTGAAGTTCTTCTCAATCAGTGATTGGCACCCCACATGTAGGACAGCATTTGACTATGCAATAAAATGGACATGTCACAGAAAAACTTTTATTTTTATGTATTTATTATCATTATTGTATCCACTTTGTGTGGTTTTATCTAGCGTGTTGCCTTGAGAGGACTCCATCCTTAAAGGCAGCTTAATAAAAAAATGTAAGAGGCCTATATGCACATAAGAAATTTGTGTCAGGTGGGCCAAGAAAAAAAGTGTTTATTTGCTTTAAAGTATGACAAGACATACAAGGCAAGCTTCACGCTACTGCATGTATCCTACAAGGGGTTCATCACCTATGTCACTGATAGCAACAAAATTGAGATGTTTCTGTTAAGTCATGAATAGTAATCATATTGCTGGTAACTGACTGAAAAAAGTATAAACACATCAGGTTCTTTATAGTTTCTCCCTATAGCAGATCCAATGTAATTTAAATAATTAGGACTATTGCACGGAAATCCATAGATTACATGTTTAGTATGATTTTTTTCAATCAATACCTAACAGGTATTTTGGATGCAATTTACAACTGTACCAAATGAAAGTAGCCCCAGAAACCAGAATCCAATACTTCCTCTTCTTTTGGATATATACTGCAGATTCACCTACATTAAAGAGACACCCAAGAAGTATAGGATGCAATACAGATAAAAAATTCACAGGCCTAATATTTTGGTTGGTTCCAATGACACCAAGAGATACTCACAACACTAATACTGCATCAAGGATACTGTGATTTTCAACATATAACTTTGAACACACAAAAGATACAACCATAGCTTTACATTAGGATTTTTATTTATGTTTTTACACTCTTGTGATTTTTTTGTTTTATAATAAGGGTCCAATGAAGACAACAAAGTATGTTAAGCAAAAAGAGTGGTGTAGAAAAGAGCCTACAATGCAGTTTGGTCTCATCTAGCACTCAGGATTAAAAACCTATGTTATTCTCAATTTAGAAAGTTAGACACTAGGAACGTTACAGTTTAAAAGTGTCTATCTTAAAGTAGTAATAGCAAATACAAAATGATAAAGATGACTGCTGATATTTGCTTTTTGTTCGAGATTTTCGAATGCTCAATCCTCACAGTTCAGAGGATGAGGGGAGAACTCTCCCGGGCTTCTTTGATATCGCCAAGTCCAGCAGAAGATCAGTCCAAACACTCAGACCTCGGACTTCGAAGTCCCCATCCTGGGCTTTCAAGCTTCTTATCTGGGCCCATACTGCGCTGCCAACAGGCTCTGGTTCCTGGCAGAGGCAGCTGAGGCGTTCCAACATTTCTTGCCAAGGTACTTCGCCCTCTTCCAGGCCGCTGGTCCTCCACTCTCCGCACAGGGGGTCATAAGTGAGGCGGCTTCCCGAAGCGGCCAGAAAGTTCAAATAGGGAGCACGCAGTTCTGGGTGACGGCCGCAAAGCAAGGCCACCCACGGCGCGGGCAGAAAGCGGCAGAAAGTAGCCAAGCGAGCCGGGTCTCCCTGCAGCAGCCAAGGGAGCAGAGCGGCCTTGGCTTCCACTTCCGCGTCGGGCTCCAGCAGCGCCGCCGCCACGGCCCTGTAGAGCGTGGGGCCGCGGGGCAGCTGCTCCAGGAGGGCAGAGGAAGAGGCGCCGCGGCCTCCGCCCGCATCGCCTTCCTCCCGCAGCCGCGACAGCAGCAGCTGAGCCTGAGCTCTCACCGGTGGCGCTTCCCGCCGCTCGGCGGGGGATGATGTCTCTGGAAGAGGCGCCAAACGGACAAGCAGAAGCTGGCAGGCGGCCCTGCGCCTCACCAGGAGGTGAACGAAGGGCTCCTCCCCTCCAGCACCCGGGAGAAAGAGGCCACGCAAGAGGCGGTGGCGGGCGGCGGAGGGCAGCGCTCGGTTCTCCAGCAGCGCCAAGCCCAGCAACTCCGGGCAGCGCCTTAAATGGCCAAGGCCGAGCAGGCCTGTCCGGCTTAGGCGTCGCTCCAAAGCGGCTCGGAGGCCGGGCTGGGTATGCAGGCGGCTGTGGAGCTGCTGGAAGAAGCGGCCCCAACTCAGAGCTCGCTTCAGGGTCGCCGGCTCCCAGCCTCTTACCAGTCCCGTGCGGGACACCGCCAAAAGGCTGGGCAGCTGCTCGGCTTGCGAGAGCAGCGTCTCCATGGCGACGAGCTGCTCTTCTTGGCTTGGCGCCTCCGGTTTGAGCGACGAGGAAGTCCGCCTTTCGGACGATGATTCTCACCAATCAGAGGATAGCTTTTCACCTGTATTGCTATTGGCCAGTGGAAATGCCACTCTATTTTGTTTGTTTGTTTTTAAGTCCCGAGCATATCGCAAACGTAGGCGTAAGATCAACAACGCCTCAAGACTCCGTGGTTTTTGCTGCAAGTCTTGCACAGGATATACCTCTGGCACAGAGATAAGAAAGTACTCTAAGTCTGCAATCCTCTAGTTATTTACCTGGGAGTAAGCAGCATTGATTGAATTCAATGACATTTACTTCAGAGTAAACCCGCATAGGCTTGTACTGTTAAGATCGCTGATGGAGGCGTCCCTTTCGCCGCGGTTCATTTTCTAAGATCCTCCCTGTGCAGTGCAATTTTAGATATACTTATTTCATGCCTACATCCCAAGGTAATTGGTAGTTGCCAATGACGCTGAGCTGAGATCCCTACCCACGCACAAGTACCTCAAAATGTAGGGTAATTGTTGTGCAAAAAGGGGTGAAGAAGGAAATAACAGGAGCTTCACTCTCAAATTAATTCTCTACGTCTGTGGAATCCGGCCATTTAAATGTTTGCACAGTGCATCATTCACAGCTGAGGTCTTTTTCCATTTGATTTTAGGTACTTTTTGTACTCAAATTTAAAGAGTCAGCTGAAAAAGCCTTCAATAAGTTACATCCAATGGTTTGTATCCAATGTTAGTTTAAGACCCATTCATTTCAATGGGTCTACTCTAAGTAAGACTCACATTGGATGCAATCCAGTATTTCATTTGAAAACCAATGTTAATGGGTTTATTTAGGGTGACCAGATAAAATCCATGTAACTTTAACAGTTGTAGAGAAAAGGGAATTTCAGCCAGTGTCATTTGTATGCAATTAGTTCCTGGTGAAATTCCCTCTTTATCACAAAGTTGCAGGGGTCCTGCCTTCTTTTGTATATGGTCACTCTAGTATAGTGCCTGCACCTTTAACTGCTGTGATGAAGAGGGAATTTCACCAGGAACTAATTGCCTACAAATGACACTGGCTGAAATTCCCTTTTCTCTACAACTGTTAGTTACATGAGCCCTGACCTGGATTTTATCTGGTCATCCTAGTTTATTGAAATCCTTGCTTTGTTCTGGATTCTGTTTTAGGAGTTGTATCCTGCTGGACGACCAGTCAGTCAGTAAAGAGGCCACAATATAGATCTCTTTTGTCTTAAGTTCCATTAGCAGCTTTCGAATACGAAAAAAAATTAAGGTTACAATCTTATGCAAGCAAGGAGTAAGCACCATTGAATACAGTACAAATTACTTCTGAGTTAGCATGTATAGGATTGCTGTGCAAAAGCTTGTTGGGCTTATCAGTACTGCTTGAATGCCTGCCAAGTGTGTGAAATTTGATCAATGAGTGGAGGACAACTTTTTGTTAGATAATGTGTCCCTCAAGAGAGCCATTGGATGAGAGGCTGCTGTCAGTTAGAAGCCTAGAAAAGCCAATTCCAAAGCCATAAAAACTAAACAACTCAATAGTTCTAGCAAACTATGCCAGCAGTAGGTTCACTTCATGGTTTCAGTATATTGCTTGAGTTCTGCTTTATGTTAACCATAGGATTAAAACTAAATAGCCACATTTTTGACATGTATATCTTTCATCACTTTTGTTCAGATGCCAGCAGAATTCACCCAAGAATTTAAACTCATCCTAGGGGTTCTTCATATAGTACTGCGGAATTGCTTCTCTGTGGCATGTTCCCACACAGCTATGGTAACATTTGGAAACTGGAATTATGTGGGTGGACACGTAGGGCTTTTGTCGGGTGTCACGTGCTTCATGAACAATTCACTAAGCAGGCTTAGTGAATTGTGAACTGAAGGTTTGGCATTTTGTTATGAGAAGAAACTGTCTCTGTTCTCTGCTTATCTCTAACTGTAGGCCGAAGCCATGAGTTCTGTGAGAACAAAAGTTGTTTAGAAAAAGGTGGGGGCTCTCTTGCAGACTGTCCCTCACATTGTGTCGTCATCAAGAGGAGGTTGAACTGTGCCGCCCTGTTGGCACAGGAGTTTAGGATTACAGGCCTGAAGCCCTGTCTGTCAAAGTAGCTTAGCATTAGCCAGCCTCCATCCTATATTAGCTACGTCCAAAGAGTAATTCCTTAGCTAGGAATTATCTCGTCTACTGCTCTTGTGTCTCTGCTGTTTCTGTTTTGCGGTTCGCTATGCTTGCCAAGAAACTTGTGTTTGGGACTCTATCTGATTTGGAAATGCTTGATGCACTCTGTACATGTTCTGTTGCTATTTGGACTTGAAACTTCTAAGAGCTATGCCATGAAAAGTGCCCTGTGGCTTTTCATAGATTTGGACTTGAGATTACTGTTCTGGATTCGTGTTCTATAGTCTGCTGTTTCCCTGCATGGAGCCAAAGTTACGGGCACAGGGAGGCAGAGGCTGATTGTTGCTGTTCTACAATTCTGTGTGTGTGGGACCTGTGAGAGGACCTTCCTCAGTGCTAAAGCTATGTGAATTGGGAAGGCTCCCTAGGTCGAAGAGGTTCATTTCCTGACATCTTGTTTCTGTGGTCAGCTCAGCGTTCCCTGACAGGCTGAGTGAGGATTTAGTTGCAAGATGATCGTTAATCCACTGTCAGGAGGCCTTCTCCTTGAGTCTCCCTGTGTTCCAGAGGATTCCAGTGCAGCGTGGCCGCTCCTGCCCTCTAGGGACTAGGGTTAACTCTAAATGTCTACCCCTGAGTGAGTGCTGTTCGCATTAAGCCGTTCTACCTGAAAGCTGTCTGGTCCGTCTTCAGCTTCAAGTGTGTGTTTGCAGAAATGAAACCGTTATGCTTTGAATTCCGTGTGATTTACAATAAAAGAAGTCTCACAGTTGTTCGAGTGTGTCACTTTGCCTAAAGTTCTTGAGCAAAAGCTCTGGGGAGAGCTAAGAGTCACGACAGCTTTTCTGCTCCATTATTGTTCCTTGGCCAAGCAACAACTGGATTGGAATGGACCCATGCAATTAGACTTCTCACCATCTTCCAAACATTCCCAAGGTGATCTGGAACAAAATCATGGGAAAGCAAGCTCTGTGCTGCTACAATACCATACGAAGAAGCCTCCAGTTTAGATGCTTATTCCCTCCCCACCTATCTACTATGAAGAGCATGGGTATACTCTTCCTATTAAAATAGCAAGAAAGAAATTCTCCGTATTCATATCCCATTACTATAAAAACTGCTGTTTGCTGTCTTTTCAAATATCTTCAACTACTATACAGAAAAATGTATGTAGGTGAGCCTATAACATTTACTTGTATATAAGTTCCCCCATGTTCAATATATTCCAAATGCAATTTAGTGTTGTTCAGTCAAATCTATTGCAAGAGCAGCCTATGTGTGGTCATAATGAAGAGACAAAGCTGTCCGCATTGCTGCAGTGCTGATGCATATTGTACTTTTTACAATGAATATAACAAATATTTCAGTTGAAATGACAAAATACATGGTTGGATGAATTCTAAAAAGTCATCAACATGTCTAAAGATACAGGAAAATATGATGCCAAGAATCTTCCTAACTTGGAAAACCACAGAATGCAACCACCAAAGTTTATGAGAAATTAAGGTGTGGCTTTTAGAAAGGGTAAATAGTTGCTAAAGAGTTTTAAGCCCTATTCTGGCATTCCCCTCCATGTGATTGCTGCTGATGGTCCACCTGACAGCCACACCCTCATGTGCATATTTGGAGCATGTGTGCCTGCATATAGTGCTCCTGCATGCAAGGGATAACCCTGGCCCAATCAGGGTCCTCGCTCATGAGAAGGAGCTCTACGAGTGTACTTTGGTATGCTTGTGGAGCTCCTTCCGATGCACTCTGACTGCACAGACGGTGGGAGGGCAGGACTGCTGGGTGTGATGGCGCAGCCCTGCCATCCCCCTCACATGTTCTTTCAATGCAGGAGGCAGTAATAGGTAGTATTCTGCAGAGAAGAAGGAACCAGGGGTGCCCATCCCCCCACATTCCTTTGGTGGTGGTAAGTTTTCCATTGTGCCCAGAGCAGAGAAGGAGGTTCATCATATCCAGTGGAGCGATCAATATGATTACTGCCCAGACTTCCTGCCAATCTTTATGAGGTTAAGAACGTTTCTACCACTCAGGAAAATTTACTACTTAAATTATAATGCATCAGGCTGTTTTGGATGGGAAAAGTGTTACTGAGAAAACTAATGTGGCATATTGGCTAAGAGACAAGCTATGAACAACTAAGTACCCAGTTTGAATCTTCCTTTGAAACCCAGGACACTGCATTATATTTGTACAGCCCAGTACTGACTATGGACTAGCAGCAGCTCCCCACAGTTCCACCTAGAGAAGATCTTTCACACCTGATCCTGATTCTACTGCAGTGGAGAGGCCAAAGACTGAACCTGGGATGTTTTGCATATAAAGCAAGTTCCTTGCCACTGAATTATAGTCCCTCCTAGTTCCAGGTAGCCTAAGAAAAATCACTCTCTCTTTCAGGCCCACCCCCATCAGAAAGATCAGGTACGCAGCTGCAGGGTGGTCTTGAATCCTGAGAGTAGCAGTGACTGGGAGTGCCTTTGCCCAGATTTGTCTGGCTCACCAGCTGCGTCCTTTCTTAGGGAAGGAACACCTGGCCACAGTGATTCATGCATTAATCGCCTCTCATTTAGATTACTGTAACATGTTTTAACAAGTGTGCTTTGCAGGGCACATTACACTAAGTTTGAATCAATTTCACTGACTTTCAGAGTTTTTTTTTCCAGGCTTAACTCAATGGCTTAGTTCGGACAACACTTTAGACAACAGAGTGGGGAAGAGGTAACCATAAGTTGTGTTGCTTATTGTGTCGTGTGTCGGGCAACACACAACGCACACACAACTGACAGTACATTATTAAGCAACGGGGAAAAACAACAGGCTGCTCCGTTGTTTTTTGGAGCCCCGTTGCTTATTATGAGGACCCAACTTTCAGCCGCGCAATGGGGGGGAGGGGCAACATGGCATGTGGAGGGTACTCCAAAAATAACGTACCGTCAGTTGCCTCTTCTCCCCTCCGTTGCCTAAAGTGTCATCATAACTAAGCCAATGTGCTGGTTTTGACCTATAAAGCCCTAAACAGTTTGGGAGCAGGATATCTGAATGACTGCCCCTGTCCATATCAACCTGTGATTTCTGATGATCATCAGTAGCCCTGTTATATATTCCACTACCTAGGAGGCTAGACTAGTGGGTTCTCAAGACAGGGCCTTTCTGACTATGGAACTCCCTTCAGAGGGAGGTGTGATTAGCTCCTTCTTTAGTTAGCTTTAGATGGGCCTTTAATGTTGTGTAATGTTTCGTTGCTGCTCAATTTTACATTTTTAAACAGCTTTATTTTATTGTATTCTTGTTATTGCTGTGTTTCTTCTTTTTATGTGAAGTTTTAATGCTTTTAAATTGCCCTTGGTATCTGGCAAGCAGAGGGTGTGATTTATAAATCTAATAACTCACTATATAATATAGACTAATAATACTGGCCTACTTTACAAAGTTGTTGTAAGGATGACAACTAGATAATATTTGTTGAGTATTTAAATGCTATTTAAATGCAAAGTATTATTATTATTAAAACTCCAGAAGAAATTCCAGGATTTGCATGGCTTTCGGATGTTTTCTGAAGCATGGAACTCTGAAACTACTCCTGGAGTTTGCCTTGCCCTCCTTCCAGTACCTTCCATAAGCAACATAAGAGATATTTCAAAGTCATTGGGTCATTTTTTAAGTAATTTAAGAGAAAACATGCACCTATATCTGAGGAGTTCCTTCTGATCTGTCAGCCAAAGGATAATTTGTTCAGAATGGTTTTGAAACAAAACTATAGACTGGAGGACTGTGTGTGTGTGTGTGTGTGTGTGTGTGTGTGACAAAAGGCAATTTAACCTGGTTAAATTACATTTAAACATTGGAGTTGCTTTTTTTCTGATATAAAACACAATGCAGGGCAACTGTGAATAAAGTGGTTAGGTCACCATCTGTTGTTAAGGTGATTGCTTCATAATAGTCAGGGAAGATCAGTTCAAGTTCCTTCAATGGCAGCTAACGGTTTTTCTGAATGGACAATTTAGCTGCACTTGATCTTAGCCAAAAGGCCGAGAAGTGTAAAAAAAATAATTGCAGGGATGAGCATTGAAACCCAGGCCTTTATCACATGGGCGGTTTGATGCACACCCACCTCGACTTTGCTTCACTTATTCAGCGCTGGACTTGCATGGCGTCGTCCCCGAGGTCGCGGGTTTTAGTTTCTGTTTCGATGTATCCCTGAACAGGCAAAGTCCGAAAGGCACAGGCAGGTATTGCAGCAACACCGATCAGGTGTAATTTAAAACGCTAGTCGCATAGGAAATGGAGGGGGAACCTACAGAAGCAAACCAGGTGGGAAATGTAGGTGTAATAGAGCTCCCATTCTCTGTGGGCAGGTGCAGTGGAAGGCAATTGGCAGCTTGAATTTCAAAGACACAGCCAGAGAGCACAGAGTTTAAATCTGTGATTGTAACTGGTCTGGAGGCAAGTTAAAACTGATAGTGTTGTCCCCTAAGCTCAGCCAGGATGCTGGGCTCTGGTAGTCCACAGTGTTGGTTTGGGAATTGGACAGTACATTAGGATCCGAAGTTTCACTGCCTGATGTAGGTAACTGCTTCAGGGTGATCATATTTGGGAAACCAAAAAAGAGGACACCAATGTCAGGGGTGGGAATGTTGCTTTCTGAGGCCTCTGGAAAGCATGTCATTCCCCTGCTACCTTAAAGGCCCCAAGTGGAGGCGAAACCGTGTCAGTCCTGCTCCCCCCCTACTCTAATTGGGGCCTTTTCTATAATGTCTGAAAATGACATGCTTTCCCCTTTCAGTTCCTGATTGGAGCAGTGGGGGTGGGGGATGATGTGCCTCCAGAAAGCGTGTCATCCCCGCCAACATACTAATCGAGGCCTTAAAGGGGAAAGTGTGTCATTCCAGGAGATTATAGAAAAGTACAGAGAATCCCCGCCTGACACCCAGGATAGAACAAAAACCAGGACAATTCTGGGGAAATCCTGACAGTTGGTCACCCTAAACTGCTTGCTTCCAGTGTTCTCTGTGTGTGCATTGATACATAAAATACACATTCAAAGATACCATTTCAAAGATACCACAAGTCTCCAGTATTCTCTTCCAAAAGAAGTTAAATACTTTAGCATTGCCCCTGGACTTGTCACCAGGAGCGTATATGAATCTAGTGAGGTATCCAGAGCACAGGCTTGTCCTGTTTTCTTGGATGAGTTTCAGTTGATGCAGCTCAAGGATGTTGACAAGGTGCTTGGACAGGTTCGTGCAACCACTTCCATATTTGATCATTGCCCCTCTTGGCTAATAAAAGCTAGCAGGGATGGAACAACTGGCTGAGCCAGGGAAGTGATTAATGCCTCTTTGCAAGAGGGAGTGGTCCCAGGCCTCCTGAAAGAGGCGGCAGTGAGACCACTCCTAAAGAAATCTTCCCTAGACCCTGAAAATCTTAATAACTACAGGCCAGTAGCAAATGTTCCATTCCTGGGCAAGGTCCTGGAGCGGGTGGTTGCGAGCCAGCTCCAGGCATTCTTGGATGAGACTGATTATCTGGATCCATTTCAGTCGGGTTTCAGGCCTGCTTTTGGTACGGAAACAGCCTTGGTCGCCCTGTATGATGACCTATGTCGGGAAAAAGACAGGGGGAGTGTGACTCTGTTGATTCTCCTTGATCTCTCAGCGGCTTTCGATACCATCGACCATGGTATCCTTCTGGGATGACTGGCTGAGTTGGGAGTGGGAGGCACTGCATTGCAGTGGTTCCGCTCCTACTTGGTGGGTCGGCTCCAGAAGGTGGTGCTTGGGGAACATTGCTCGGCCCCGTGGATTCTCCAGTATGGGGTTCCACAGGGGTCAGTTTTGTCCCCCATGCTGTTCAACATCTACATGAAACCGTTGAGTGCAGTCATCCGGAGTTTTGGAGTGCGTTGTCATCAGTACCCTGATGACACGCAGCTCTATGTCTCCTTTTCATCTTCATCAGGTGAGGCTGTGGATGTGCTGAACCAGTGCCTGGCTGCGACAATGGACTGGATGAGGGCTAATAAACTGAAAATCAATCCAGACAAGTCTGAGACGCTGTTAGTGGGTGGTTCCACTGACCGGATGGAGGGTGTTCAACCTGTTCTGGTTGGGGTTGCACTCCCCTTGAAGGAGTGGGTTCGTAGCTTGGGGGTTCTCCTAGAACCATCTCTGTCACTTGAGGCGCAGGTGGCCTCAGTGGCACGGAGTGCCTTCTACCAACTTCGGTTGGTGGCCCAGTTACGTCCCTATCTGGACAGGGATAACCTGGCTTCAGTTGTCCATGCTCTGGCAGCCTCCAAGTTAGATTACTGCAATGCACTCTACGTGGGGCTGCCTTTGAAGGTGGTTCGGAAGCTGCAGCTTGTGCAAAACACAGTGGCCAGATTAATAACTGGAACCAGTAGGTTTGAACATATAAGACCTACTCTGGCCCGCTTGCATTGGCTGCCTATATGTTTCCGAGCCCGGTTCAAGGTGCTGGTTTTAACCTATAAAGCCTTACACGGCTTGGGACCACAATACCTGATGGAACGCCTTTCCCGACATGAACCTACCCGAACACTACATTCAACATCTAAGGCCCTTCTCCGAGTACCTCCTCCGAGGGAAGCTCGGAGGTCGGCAACAAGAGAGAGGGCCTTCTCTGTGGTGGCTCCCCAATTGTGGAACGATCTCCCCGACGAGGCCCGCCTGGCGCCAACATTGTTATCTTTTCGGCGCCAGGTCAAGACTTTCCTCTTCTCTCAGGCATTTGGCAATATCTGAGGAGCTTGGGTTTGTTTTGTTTTTGTAGTTTTTTGAAGTGTTGAAGTGGTTTTTAAACGTACAGATTGTGTGTATGTTGTATGTTTTTGCTGTTTTAATTTTTGTATATTGTTTTTAATTGTTTTTAATCCTATGTAAACCGCCCAGAGAGCTTCGGCTATGGGGCGGTATACAAATGTAATAAATAAATAAATAAATATTTATAGGCTTTCTGGAGAGTCGTATGGTACAGGCTACTTGGATTTTATTCTGAGTCTACTCACACACTTTGATTGTCTCATAAGCTAAATGTCTTGATAGCTCACTGCTACCTTAATAGCATCTGTAGTTATGCATGTACTTATGCACTCTCATACACCCCACCCACAGACACAAAAAGACAGTTTTTTTTATTAATTTGCAATAAGTTTCTAGGTGTCTGTTGTTTCCATTTTCATTTCTCCAAAGCTTTTTATATGCATTCTTCCAGCACATTTCTCATTATTCTCTCAGTCTTTCCTCTGCTGAATAGCTAAGCTTTCCAGACATATAACCTGAAATGTCCTGGGAGAATTTACATAAAAACAATAAAGCCAAGGAAATGGAAACCACAGAATATATACATCAGTTTTTCAGTCTTTGGTACAGAACTTATTGGTTCTTGTTTGCTGGGGAATTCAACTTTCCATATTAACATCCATTCACTATGGGGAAACATACAGAGCAAGGGATGGTTGAAATCATGAGTTGGCGTGTGTTTCATGGCTTAAGTGAATACTCTGAGTTTGGTGGCAGGGCTTGTATGTTAATCTCATTAACCATAAAAGGGTATCATTTGCACAAATCCTCACACATCAAGACGAGTGCTCTGTGCAAAATCATTCAAATAGTTGGATCACGCTAATGCACAATTTGAAAAAGCTTTTATCTATTAAAGAAAGTTGAAAGGTGCTTTTAATGTCATTTTCAAAATCGAATGGTGTATTTGATCATTATGAAACCATGCATTTGAGAAACAAAGTAGACTGTGTGAACCACTATAACAAAATAAGTATTGGTAATTGGATAAAGAGTTTCTGAAGCCTAAATTGCATTTGAGGGCAGTGATCCCTTGTTTTCAACTGTGGGTCTGCCGCAGGGACTTCTAAGACTGGGGCTGGGGTATGATTTAAAGATGCAGGTTTGCTGTTTAAACTTCCCCCATATGCTGCTTTTCCCTTCACATCCCCTGCCCCCTTCTCCCACCCTGGATCATTTGTGGTGTTGGAGTTTGGCTGGGGAGGGGGGAAGAACTTTGAGGATGAATTGAGAGGATAAGAGCAATGGGCAAATTTTGCAACCCCATCTGGCCTGCACTGTGGCACTTTAAAAATTGCACTTCCAGGTAGAACTGGGTTCTTTAATAATAATAAAAAAGCATGAATCTGCCCCCATCATGTGTTATTTGAGCCTTAGTTGTCAGTTTGTTATAAATAAAGTACACTGAAAGTGAGATCGCTCACACAAATGATGACGCAGGAAGTTTCATTTTCTTTGTTTCATGCAGGCTTAGTTGTTTATTCAGTTGGTTTTGTCACGGTGAAAGTCCCCCATCGTCCGTAACTGTTGTTAGTTAATTTCATTGATAAGCTTTCTTGGGGAATGAGTGTTGGCAGATCTTGTGCCCTATTCGGCTTAGAGAGCGATTTGTGAGTGTTGGAAGCTTTGATCTCGACCCCTCCCAGCTGTCTCTCTGTCTTAAGTTTTCACCTCGGCTTCTTTACCGCTTCAGAGGGTTAATGAGATAACTTATGGCATGCTCCTTGCTTTCCCCTTTGATCTGGGGTAATTAATTCTGTCTGGCAGCCACTCAGACGGTATCCAGATTGTTCTGTCCTGCTCAGCTAAAAGCTGGGCATGTTAACCCACCATTAACACTCACCGGAAGTCCAGGGCTCCTGTATCTTTAATAGTTGAATAGAAAAGGGAATTTCAGCTGGTGTAATTTGTATGCAAGCAGCACCTGGTGAAATCCCCTCTTCATCACAACAGTTCAAGCTGCAGGAGCCCTGCCATCTTGACCAGATACAAAAGAGGGTAGGGCTCCTGCAGCTTGAACTGTTGTGATGAAGAGGGAATTTCACCAGGTGCTGCATGCATACAAATAACACCTGCTGAAATGTACCCTTTCCTGGAGATGTCAGACCTCCATATGTTGGTGAAGATGTTGGTGACATATTCCTTGGTTCCAGTCTGTTGCACTCTATGTGAGGCTGCATTTAAAGACTCTTTGGAAATGTCAGCTTGTCCAGATTACTGCGGCCAGACTGTTGACAAGGTCCAATTATAGGAAGCATGTAACTCCCTTGTTACAACAATTTCACCAGTTACTGGTTTGTTTCCAGTCACAATTCAAAGTGTTGGTGATGCCCTACACAATTTTGGCCCAAGCTATTTGAAAGATAGCATTCTCCCTCATTTAAGATCCTCAAGAGAGTCCTATTCTTCTGTCCTGCCACCATACGAGTCACCTTTGGCAGAAACCTGAGAGAGGTCAATTCCTACTCTTAAGCCCTGGAACTCCCTTTTTGCTTCAGGTAGGCTTTTGGCTGCTAAAGCTGTTTTCTTTGCTGAACTGTAGGGTGGTATGTACTTATTTTTATTTATTTTATTTGAATACTGCTTAATATATTTAAATCACTAAGCGGTTCACATTAAAATGCAATGTAATTATATAGAAACAACTTAAAATAATAAATAATTAAAATATTAGAACATTTTAAACTGATGTTTATTAATTCATGTGGTTATGTTTTAATTCTGCTATATTTTATCTGTATTTTATTATTGGTAGTTGCCTTGAGCACTATTTTTAGTGGGAAGGTGGTGGTGGTGGTGGTGTGTGTGTGTATATATATTAAAGATAAGCAGTTCTTCAAGTCTTATTGATTTCAGTGGTAAAGATTTAAGACTTATTTCTGGGAATAAGTCCAATTGAACTCAGTGGGCCTGTTCCCATGTAATGGCAGCAAATTGTGGTTTAACTACCCCACAATTTGCCACCATTATGTGTGAACTAGGTCAGTGGGGCTTACTTTTGAATACACATGTTTAAGATTGCACTGTTGAGCATGCCTAATCATTGGAACTTGAAAATACTTAATTTCAATTGGATTGTGGCTGCAATTTTACTCACATTCACTTGATTATTCATCACATCATTTGAATTCATGATAACTTAAGAACCAAGTAATTGTTTCAGTTAAAGGATTTCAGTGAATATTTTCTAATGTGGGAGCATGGTTTCTCATTTTCAAACCTGCCTATTACAGTCAAGATTTAAATGAGTAGCTTGTTTTCTGGTTTTGTCCTCATTATTGGTTTCTTTGGACATCTGCTTTTAGGGTTGGTCTGAAATTTGAAACTGCTATATTCAGCAGCACATGCTATTCATAAACGTTGGGAAACCAGCATGCCCATGGTTTGTAAAGCAGCATACGATTAAGACTAATATCTCAGCCACCAACAAATTAGAAAACCTCCTTAAAGTACATGCTGTAATATAAAGAAAAAGAATCCCATTTAGTGGAAAGGAAGGATGGAGAGAGATAGCTTGGATTTGACAAAGATGCGTTGCATTCATCCCAAAATACAGACACATCATCATCAACATAGCTTGGGGCCAGTTCTTGTGACTGCTTCAAAGTGTTCAGGATGTACTCCAATAGGAAGTTTCACTGATCAGAAAAGGCATATGGTCTGTATGTTTCTCCGTGTAAACAAGAAAAACAACCACATGAAGGCAGAAAGTGAGGATGTCAAGGAATGGGCTATGCTGATGTGCTAGCTCTCTACATTCAAGGAGTTTGATATGAGGAGACTGTGAATACACAGTCATACATGTGTGTTTAAGTGGCCTTGTATCCCATACATTTATGATACATACCCTAGGACAAGATAGGTTACGTTTGTAGGTATGTGGGCACATATGGAGTTTGAGAAACTGTTCTAGGCACCACCATAAAATGGCTGCTATGGGAGGCATGGCAGTCACAAAGGCTAGTCACCATGTAGCCCAGAGGCATTCATAGGAAATGAAGATGGCAGCTGCTGGAGGTCTTCACTCTGCTTTGAAGTGACCAAGCTGCCTATAAAAAAAAAATGGGTTCATTTTTTTAAAAGTGGGAGGGATGGGGCACATTGGGAGACACCAAGAAAAATGTCCAGGGGTGCATTGGTGCCTATGGGTGCCACGTTACCTACCCCTACCCTAGTCTCATGGCTTGGGTCCGTCACATAGCCCCACCCTTAACGTGCGTGTGACCTAGCCCCCCTCCAGGTCTATGGTACCTGATGCTGCAAATGCATGGCAGTACACCATTTTATGAGTCATACTTGGTTAAGTACATATGAGCCCCCAACATAGCTGCTTTTCTTCAAGCACTGAGCTTTCTATTGGCACACACAGCTCCAAAGTCTTCAGTAGGAGCTCTGGGGCTGAAGGAGGCAGACCTGCCTGCACTGTCTTTGGCTCTGTAATGTTTAAATGGACGACTACTCCATCTGTTAATGGAAATGGGATCCATACTTGGAATGGGGTCAAAAAGTTGGCTCACACTCGTGAAAGGCTAAAAAACAAAAGGAAACCATCTAAAATTAGAACCTGATGCTACCTCCTAGTGAAATTAATACATTTTTTCCCGCTGACTTCATTAGAAGCAGATTTTAATTTTTTAAAAGGACTTTAGAATATTGCAAATACAAGGTCAATTTCACACAAGAGCTAGCAAACATTTGGAATACTTTACTGGGGAAGGAACCCGAAACAAAAACATTAATGAATTTATGGGAAACTTAGCTTTGTATCCTGCAAGGAAAAGATGGTGTAGTAACATAAAAAGGAGAAATGTGGGATTATAGATAAAGGAAGTACAGATGGGCAAGCAAACTGGGCTTTTCTTTGGTTTCTTTCTGAGTCTTAAACAATTGCATTTTCAAGCTCTCTTTTCTTTGTATCCTTTATCACATCCCCTTAAAAGAGTATTTTGGTACTTTTTAGGAAAGCAATTGATCCAGGTCTAGAAATTCTAACAAGATTACTGTGAAATAATAATATTATTTATATGTAGGTCATTACAAATGCTCTAAACACTGTTCATATACATAATGTTGCTAATTGCCAGAAAAGCAATGTAGGTATGGTTATCTCCTTTAAAATGGGGAAAAGGCAAGACCGAGGCTGAGAGAATAACAGGTTGCCAATGGTCACCTACTGCAGGAAGTATTATTTATTTATTTGTTTATTTATTTAGCACAATCAATGTACAATGCTTTGGCTTCAAGCATTCCTGACCATTGGCCATACTGGCAGCGGCTTCTGGGAGTTGAAGTCCAAAACATTTAGAGATTTACCTCTGCCCACACCTAACCTATTTAGTAATGCCCAATATGAGATTTGAACAAGGCCAGCCCAAGAAAGCCAAGGTGCATAGCACTCAAAGCTGGTCAAGTTATTTTGGCACTTGAGGCAGAAAATCCCTCTCCCGCTCCCTGGCAATAAAACCACAATCATACGCATCCTTTCAGATTCCTCCCTAGAGATTCCCCATCTTTGTTGTAGGCCTTTAGGTGCCAAGTGAAAATATGTCTTTTTTCAATAGCTTTTGGCATGACAATAACTTTTTATTCTTTATGATATTTTATCACTCCTCTATTTTAAATGTATGTCACGTTGAAGGTCTGGAAGGTGTTTTTGTTTTGCTTCTGTCTTATTGCTTTTTTCTATGTAACAGCAAATAAAGCAAATAAAATAGCTCAATGCTCAGACTTAACTGTCTCAGAAAAATAGATTTGTATGCAGCCATCCAGTGTCTGTGGCACCACAAACCATGCAGATGTGCTGCTGTGCAGATCTGATGCATGTAAGTGTAATATTATTTCACAGGAACCTGTGTCAGATGCCTATTTGATTTCAGTGGCCTGGGGCATTATTATTACCACCTTTTGTTTTTCTGTGGCTCTCGTATCTCTAGTAAGACACACACACACATCAGATTCCTCTGTTTTACTCTCAGAGCTGAACTACATGCTCTTTTACTTCCATGTGGAGCCCCAATCTGGATCAGAACCATTGCACACACACGTGGAAGACTTTACATTTTCACATCCAGACACTTTCCCCCCTCCCTCCACCCTTGAGCTAAAACTGCATTGGTGCCCTTGGAGGTAAAAGAAAAAGTGAAGATCAGCTGCATACAACATCTTTCATATAGTTTAGCCCTCACAATACCTTTTAGGTGGTATCACTAGTAATAATTTAGGATTTATTTAGAAAAATGCAAGACAAGGTTTTTACAAATGGACAGGGAAGGGTAAATAATTCACTTGCAAAACAACACAAAAGGAAAAATGATAGCTATGTTCAATCCTTCATTTCCCTCTACCATAATCCTACTGGATATATGATGGTACACTTCACAATTTTAGTGACAGAAAAAGACTTAGGGTTCACATTTGTTCAATTACATTGCTGTTGTCATAGATGTCTAAGGCAATGTCTGAGGGGTAACATATATGAACTTTTAGATTCCATGTAGATATTACAGATTTTGGAAACTTCTTTATGGTCAAAGAACCTTTCTTATGGGTCATCATAATTTTCTTTGCTTGTGGAACTTTCACAAGTTGATCTCAGTGATCATTCAACAACAGGGTTTTTGTTGTTATTTAAAACATTTTAGCCCTGCTTTTTGTGGTGAGGACACAAGGTGGCTTACATCATTAAAAACAACAATAGGTTGTCAGAATGAATTGATTTTGGTTGCTTAAAGGAAAGTTGTAAGGGGTCAGACAGGTCTTCCTTGGAAGTGCATTCCGTAATTTAGGTGCTACAACTAAAAAGGCCCTCTAGTGTCCTCTACAACTTCAAATGGTGAGAGGGCACAGAGCAAGGCCTCATGTTTATCTTGTCCCAGGCTGTTTTAGAGGATAGGTGGAGAATCTGTGCCTCAGAGCAGAGATTGTTGTACTCCAGTTTTAGTCCACTTTTTTAGTCTGTTCAGACATTGCCCTAAATATCTATGGCAGCAGCAACATAATTGAACAAATGTGACACAGAGAACCTATCTACACTACTGCTTTAAAATGGTTTAAAATGGTTTACAACAGTTTTGAGAACTGTTGGGGCCCAAGACACACTCCATAGACAGTTTTCAAAACATTTTCAACGTGTTTTAGCCTGCGTGTGTAGATAGGCTGTAAGTCTGAAGGGCTGCATGCTTTCCAGTGCTGGTTTATGGCTATTAAGGATCAAGAGCAGCACTTTTTATTGAGGTGAAACTGAACCTTTCACTGCAAAGACAACCAGGGAAGATGTCCTAAAACTTTTGTGGCACACAACTGCTAACCATGTGGCCCCTGCACTTTGCACAAATTGTAGTTTCTAGATGCTCTTTACACGAAGCCCCAAGCAGAGGCTGTACTAAGGCACAAATGACAGTGGCCAGTCCTGTGTCTCTTCCTCTCTGTTCCAAGGTTCCAACTCCGCTTTGCTCCCTCTTATTGCTTTAGAGTCTTCACAGGCAAGGTGGGTCCTCTTCAGATCTCACCTCCGCTCCATTCTTGGTTTAGAGGAATACTAGTCTGACATCTCTTTAAATAGGTCCTATATGAAGCATTGCAAATAGACACAAAACATTTAAGACTTGAATGCCAGAGAGATAAAAGCTGCCATCCATGCCCATAGGTGCAGCTATACTTTTCACTATAAGACATTGAATATACTGATCAGCAAACTGATCCCTAAAGTACAAATGGGCAAGCTGCTTTGTCTTGCTCTGGTTCTGTTCCAGTTCAAATGGCTGATATAGATCAGGCAGAACTAGCCATGGCTCTACAACCTCCATGGCCAGCACAACTGTTCTGGAAAAACACTACTTGCTTTTTTCTGTGGGTGCCCCTATATGGGCACTTTTCCCCACGGTGGCTTCGGAGTGGTGGCAGGTGAATTGCATGATGCTACTGCCACTCCGAAGCCATCTAGGGGCAAAGCCCCAAAGCTCTACTCTAAAAAAGTTGGGCATTTACCCCAACTTTTTTTAGCTTGGAGCGAGGCTACGACGGCATCTGCTGCTTATCGCTCTTGCTCCGGAGCTTCTGGGAGGCGTGCCACAGTTTATGGCGACCACTGATTGGTCGCCATGGGCTGGGCAGGGAAGGGACCAGCGAGCCATAAGCTCGCTGCACCACATCTGCTGACTTCCCCCCCCTTGTAAAAAAAAAACTTACCTTGGAGGAGGGGGGATGGATGCTCCCAGGTGCCCCTAAAGCTGCCGTTCGTGCTCTGATTGGCGGGCACGGTGGCAGGAAAGCCTGCCGTGGCACTCCTTCCGCTGTAGATGAGCGGAAGGAGCGCAAATGTGGGGCATGCAGTCTACCACCGCTGCGCAGCTGCCCTGACGCCGTGAAGATGAGAGCAGAGACACTTCCTGTCCCCCCTGTTGTATGCTGAACTGTTGAACTGGGATTATTATTATTTTTTAATTTTATTTAAAGTGATACAAGAAAACAACAAAATAATAATAATAATCAAATAATAATCAAATAATAATAAGTACAAATCAAAATCATAGCTAATTATATAATTAAACTAAATTTTAAATGTGCTGTGTTCCTTCATCTATCATTAGAATGTCCATATACTTGTTGAAGAAATCCCCAAAACACGTCCATTTCCCCCTGACATGCATCTTACACGCATACACACATTCAGAAAGTACACGCATCCTACACCCCCATGCACACGCGCACACACGCAAGCACACTTCAGCCCCATCTAATAGCTGATACCTCCCTTTCCCGCTCCCGCTTGAGCGCCATTCCGCTTGAGTAACCAAGGAGTCTATAAAAACTAGTCTATTAAGATAACAAAACCGCAGACACATGTCAGTTCCTTTGATGTGGTTCTCAGTTTACTTAACCTAGATACAATGTTTCCTTCCACTGCAGCCATGCATGCAAAGTTCAATGGAATGGAGGAAAGACATTTCCTCCTCCTCCTCAGGCTTGTCTTTCGCCACTCCAAGGCGAGAAAAACTTATAAGTTAACGGCTCCAGATGTCAAGGGGCATGCGCAAGGTGGGTGACACATCCAGGTGTGACCAGATGTTGGTGTATCTGGATGATTGCACTGACAGTATGCCCATATAAGGAATGCATGACCATATAGGGAAACTAGGTTCATGCCGAAAATCAAATGAACACCTCTGAATTTTAAATGGCAATGGCAGCTGGCAAACTGATCCTGGACATGATCCACCAAAACATGTCCCCTTACCCGGTCTACTCGAGAGTAGCGATAGCCAGAAATGATGTATTTGGGGCTGTAAACCAATGGGATGAGGGCTGATGACGTGTAACATCTGGAGTATAAAAGCATTGTTTGAACCTTGGCGTAGTGTAACTCTGGAAAGCAATGATAGTGCCCAGTGGTCACCTGTTCTGCGCAGAATAAATCAGTTTCCAAAGCTTCGTCTTTTATCAAGTGTTCCATATCTGGACTTTGGTACATTTAGAAATAGCAAAATTTATGCAACATACTCAGAGCTGAAGCAGGCATGTATTGTTGTACATCCGGTTGTGATGTATATCAAACAAATCTCCCCCATATGTCTTCAAATGATGTTGGCTCAGATTTTCCCTGAATTTGAAGTACATTGTATGTTATTTTTTTGGAAATTGCCACAGACCAGATGTTACGATACTAGCTGATAAATTCAAATTGTTCAATTTTTTCCACTGTTGCGTGATTGCCTGTTGGGCTGCAAGAACGTTATTAAGTCTTTACATTTCAATCCAATATTAGGTTCATTATACATTGATAATAAAAACAATTCTGGATCATATATAATTGTTTCTTTAGTAATAATCATTATTTCTTTATGTATTAATTTCCAGAATCTCTGTATATATAAACATGACCACCATAAATGAAAGTATGTGCCTTTTATCTTACAGCCTCTTCAACAGAGAGCACTGCAAGTTTTAGTAATGTGTGCTAGTTGTACTGGTGTTCGATACCATCTATGCAATATTTTCATAGAAGTTTCGCGAATAGAGGCTGATACTAATCTGAATGGTCTATTATTCCATATTTATTCCATCTAATCTCATCCATTTCCCCCCCAAATCTTCTTCCCACACTTGCCTCAGGCCTTCCTTTATGCCCGTCTGGGCGTCTATTAATATGGCATAAACCAAAGCTATTACAGTTAACAATACTTGCTCTAGTGCTGTTAAAGTCCTAAGTGCATGTATTTTTGTATTGGTATCCCTAATGAGGTGGGATAATTGAGTTTCTTGTAGCCATCCCAGGCCTAGATCTCCTAGGTCAGCTCTAAGTTGTTCTATTTTTGGTTTATCCTGAGTATAAAAATCTTTCAATCAGAATGATATGTTGACATGTAAAATGAAAATAATGAGGGGAATGTCTAGTAAGAGTGATTTTGGAGATATATGGACTCCCTTTTTGGAATATGTTTTAAGATCGGGAAAGGGACAATCGCCTTCAAAAGAATCATTAAAATTCTGGAAGGATGATGGATGAATGTGAGTAGGTCTCGGGGGGGGTGCACGGGGGTAGTCGAGGGAGTTAGTTTGTTTATATATTATGTATTATGTGTATGTTTGTTTTGTTTTGTTGAAAAATTAATAAAAAAATTATACAATAAAAAAAAAATCTTTCAATCAGAAATACCCCCTTTTCCCCCATTCAGAAATTTTGGCAACAATGATTACATCCAGCTTACCCGGATATGATTGTATTGGAGTGAGGGGGGGACCACACTGGAGACAGTTTAGACTGCCACTTTTTCCAAATTGTAAAGGACGTTTTGGTATATGGATTTTGAATATTATTTAATTCCTTCATTTTTATAGGTGGAAATGGTAATGCCCATAATGGGCCTTTATTCAACATTTCTTCTTCCAAGCATATCCAATTTTTTTTGCCTTCATAATCATAAAATAAATCTGCCATATTTGAAAGTTTCATAATATGATGCAAGATGTGGAGGTCCCTAGCCTCCATCTGCTGATTTTTATAGTATAGTTTTAAAGCCAGGCGAGGTGCTTTTGCTTGAAAAACAAATATATTAATTTGATTTTGCCACAACTTCAATATTTTTGGTTGTAGGAAGATGGGGAGTACCTGGAATAAAAATAAAAACCTGGGGATTAGGGACATTTGTATCACTGCAATTTTCCCAAGCATTGATAAATTCAATTTCTTCCATTTCTTTAAATCGATAATCATGTTTTTAATAAGTGGACCATAGTTTAATTTAAATAATTTATACATTTTCCTGGGAATATATATTCCCAGATATCTAAATGAAGTTCGGCAGATTGGTGATCCTAAAATAGAGCTAATATAATACGGATGATTAGGGACCACATTATATGACATAATAGTTTTTTCATAATTAACTTTTAAACCTGCCACTTCTTTAAAATTTTCAAGTTTTTGCTTTAAGTTAGAGTTTAAGTTTAAGTTAAATTAAGTTGAACTGGGATTATTATAACAAGTTTCTGTTTGTATGGCCTCTTAAGACAAGGCAGTGTCTACTCTGCACTAAAAGTAAAATCTCTGGCTTAAAAAACAAAGAAAGAGAAAAGAAACCTAAATGAATAATTGTTCTCTAGTGCCTGTATTCTCTCAAGAAGATGCTAGACCAATGTTATCAGTTGCTCTCTAGGACCAACCCAGTAACAACAATTCCCATTCTTAAGGCTGGGAGTAGGGATGTCCAGATTTTGTGAAATCCATCCCATGTGTGTTTTGTGGATTGTGCGGTGTTGTTTATTCCAGTGGGTATTCACAGGCAGATTCTATTCTTTTTTCCCATTATGCAGAAAAATACATAAGAGGGTTTGCAACAATTTACGTTATTTATGTTAGTACGTAATATTTAGCATACTGCCTCACCATTTCATTCAACTTTTCCCCACATCTATTTCCCAAGATTTAGCAGAAACATGTATATTTTCCAACTAATAAAGTTGCGTTTATGATGATGATTGCATTTATATCCCACCTTTTTTCCTCCAAGGAACCCAAGGCGACGTGCATAATCCTTCTCCTCTCCATTTTATCTTCACAACAACAACCCTGTGAGGTAGGTTGGACTGAGAGTCTGTGTCTGGTCCAAAGTTACTCAGTGGGTTCCCATGGCTGAGAACCTGGATCTCCCGACTCCTGGTCCAACACTTTAGCCACCACACAACACTGATGTTGGGAAACTAAAAAAAAAAAGACCTGAAAGTCCATAGACTTTGTGCAGCCTAAGGAGAGGGTTCAAAGTAGATTCTGCAGGTTGGATTCTTAGAAATCTAAACTCATTTTAGTCTGTCTTGAATTTCTGGGAATTGTAGGATTTTGTCTCATTCTAAACATGCATAGGATTGCACTCTTAAAATTTAAAATGTTGGGGTTGATCTTGAGGGGCCTTGAAAATGCAAGGCAATATGTTAGAAAGCATTTTAAACGGTATTTTTATGTTTCCTCTGCAAGCCTTATTAACGGCAGTTCTTTGAAGAGAAAGCCAAAGTTGGAGACAAAATTCAGTCACAAGTGTGAAACAGAAAAGGCACAAGTCTTGTTTGAAGTGCAAATCCCACCATTATTTGTAGCTCATAATGTAGATTGCAGCTGTATGTTTGGCAATCAGGCCTAACCAGGCCTTTCTTCCATAGGGTTTGCTCTGAAATGTACACATTTACTAGCCTTTGATTGTTAGACTATATTTTGCAGAACACATTAGCATTTGATGGCTGTTCAGCAAAAACAAGGATAAAAGCTCAGTAAATATATCCCTTGCAAACGAGAGAGAAAAAAAGAGAGAGTACAGACTGACTAAATATAGACAAATTGGCATGTTCTTCTCCCAGCCATATGTCTTGGACCATTGTTTAAGGCACACATTATCCACCATTTGAAGGGTGTGTGTGTATGTGGCTGCACAACCTTTTAAAAAGTCCTTTGCAGTGAAACACACATATACATAACTGGCTAGTTTATAGCCTGAAGTCTGGAATAGATTCAGAGCTTCCTTCCAAATGCAGAATTCCTTTTGAACAAAGTATGAAGTCATGCATTTTCTGGAAAATTCTGGATTTTTTCTGATGCTGTGGCTCAGCACTACATCTTGAAAGCACACAGAATCAAGCTTCAGAGGCTGTTCACCAGAACTACAAGCCAAGAAGTAGCATAAATGTTGCCAGTGGACTGACAGTGCAGCTGCTTCCATTTCTGCCATGGTGATAAAACTCATGTTTCTTTCCCTTTAAGATATTTTGTATATGGATTTTGAAGCAATGGCTCCAATCAGGCTAGGTGTAGGGATGAAGGAGATCATGCTGCATGTATACTGGGGAAAGCAGGATTCCATATTATCCACTACTGAATAAGCCCGGCTTCACTTGGGTAGAAATAGTTCTTATGTTTATACAGCAAAGGCTGTAAGTAAACTTACACAGCTCTCAGATTTGGACATATTGTCCCTGCCTTGCCTGTTTTCACCCATAGGCATGGCCCCTGCTATGGTGCATCCCTATAGCCTCCTGAGGGAGAGGTCTTCCCGCTCCATTCCCTGAGGGGGGCTGCCCCACAGCAGTGGGGAGAGAACAGGTCTATAATTCTGTACCTTGTTCTGTGAAATAGCCATTAATTTAATATGGTGAAACTTTCAAGCAAACCTACGCAGCTGGCAGAAAGCTGGACACATTGTGCTCACACCATTGGAATGAAGCCATGTCTGCTGGCACCCTCAGGCATGGCTCCAGCCAGGTAGACCCCTATAGCTCAAGGGACGGGTCTGTCCACCATTACCCTGAGAGGAGGGGCTGACCCATAGCAGTGGAGAGGGGGCATCTGTCCCTTATTTTACTAATCTCACCTGGCTTCAAACCACATGGGCACATTTAAATTAATTAAAATTAATTATTGGATTTTAAAATCAAAATAACTCTGAGGTGCACACCCCTAGGGTCCCCTTAGTATGCATGCTAAGGTTTCATGGTCTTGGCAGTATGACATTGACAGGTGGAGGGAGAGACAGACACACATCCTCGTTTATTATGGACTGCAAGAAGCAAACTCCTTGCTCTAGCCTTCCCCAACTTGGTGCCCTCCAGATCTCTTGAACTACACCTCCTAACATGCCTCAGCCAGCATGGCTGCCTTGGGTAGGGTGACCAGATAAAATCCAGGTCAGGGCTCATGTAACTTTAACAGTTGTAGAGAAAAGGGAATTTCAGCCAGTGTCATTTGTATGCAGTTAGTTCCTGGTGATATTCCCTCTTCATCACAACTGTTAAAGTTGCAGGGGACCTGCCTTCTTTTGTATATGGTCACTCTAGTATAGTGCATGCACCTTTAACTGTTGTGATGAAGAGGGAATTTCACCAGGAACTAATTGCATACAAATGACACTGGCTGAAATTCCCTTTTCTCTACAACTGTTAAAGTTACATGAGCCCTGACCTGGATTTTATCTGGTCACCCTAGTCTGGGGCATACTGGGAGTTGTAGTCTGAGCCATCTGGAGGGCATCAGGTTGGGGAGGCTGCTTATTCAGCCCAGCCCACGGCAGCAGAAGCGAGACAAGTCCATTGAAAGGAGGTGTTCCGCAGTGATCTTGGGCCCATTGGAAGAAACTAGTTAGGACTGTCATGTTAGGAACACCTATTGTTTTTATGTTGTAGAAGAAAGTTTCCATTGCTGATATGTTTGATTTTAAGATGAAAAGTAACTATACAGTGAGTCCAGCAAAAACTTCCTATGAACAGAAAGATTTCTTCTGTCAGTAGGACACTTTTGATCCAGTGGAGCTTTTCTACTGGCTAAATGGGGGAGGAGGCGATTTTCATCAGTTCTTCCCTTCCATTGCAGTCCTCTACATCTCCTGAAAATCTACCCTGGAGGGTTGGCTGGACCCTTCAGAACAGTTGGGGAGGTGATACTGGGGGCTGCAGAGGGAGGGGAATTGGCAAAAATCACTCCTGCCTTCCCCTAGATGGGAGTGTTTTGAGCAAAATTCCATTTGGCAATGCTCCCACCATTGAAATAAAAATTCTGAATCCAATCCTATATATTTAAACCAGTAGGCTGTGTGTTTTTGCATTGTGTATTTGATATGCAAAACGTTGGAGCCAGACCAGCTAGCTGCAGAAGGGAGAGTGTTCCAAAGAAGTCCAGTGGTCTTATTTGTGAATACAGTAAAATAGTCATCACTGAACAAAAGAGTCTTTGTCAAAATGGCTTGCAATCCAATAGTCATGATACAAAGGAAAAGGAGATAGGTAGGGAAGAAGAAAATGAGCAGTGGTTACATAATGACTAGGCAGAATGGCTACTATAGGAAAACTGGCCAGTGGTCATTGATCCTGGCTGAGGGGTCTTGCTATCTTGTGTTTATCCTCTGTGCAATCAGATGGATTGGGGTTCTTGTTTAGGTTCCTATGAACTGATCTGCAAACCAAACTGCAAAGAGTGCAGTATCTCCACTTACAGCACTAGCAGGAGAAGCCACATCTAGAAATGTAACCAACATGTAGATGTTACTCAGCCCCTGGATGATGCATTGAATAATTTGTGCCATCGTCTAACGGCTTCCTGTGTATCATGTACACTTTCTAGAGGGCATGGAGAAAATGTGTACCTGAGTCTGTTACACATTGTGCAGCATTTGAACTATCATGTATAATAATGTATAATAATATATGATAGTTCAAACATTATCCATGTGGCTTTCCCTCCCAAAGTGCCCAATTAATTTCCTGCAAATTGAACATCTTTGTATTATTTAAATGGTAGCAATGTCTTGGCCCAAGAGGCCTGGGGGTAACTGTGATCTAACAGCTGCAAAGCAGACTATCATATTCTGAGAGAACTACCTTCAACAAGGGCCACCCATTTAGACAGCTTAAAGCTGTCAATGGATGATAACGTTATCAGTGGCTACTAGTAATGATGGCTATATATGACATCCAGTATCAGGGGAAGTATGCCAGTTGCTGAGGAACATGGGTCGGAGCGTGTTGCTATTCTCATGCCTTGCTATGGGCTTCCCATGGACATCTGGTTGGTCACTGTGCAAAGAGAATGCTGGACTAGATAGTTCTTTGGACTACTCCAGTCCTGATGTCCATTGCTTCTGCAGAAAGAGCTGCATAATGATGGAAATCGTATAGCTAGAGATTGTTTGGATTACACCAGGGCTCCTTTCTACAACCCTTTCACAAACTTTTGTTTTACTGCCGTTGCTTTGGAGATCATGGGCAGTATCCAACGGTGATATTCTGAAAACTCAAATACTATTAGTAGAGCTCTGTTGAATCTTTCCATTGCACAAGTAGTTGCCCATTACACTTGTGTGACCAGTTGTATGAGCCGTTGCACTACGGGTTGCACAACAGGTTGGACAAGAGTTAAGTAAACTGCTTGTGCAACCATGATTGGATTCTTCTCTTGTGCATAGTTCTGAGCCTAGTTTCTGCTAGCGCAACATCATCCGTACTAATGGAATGATACAGTTGGATACTGCCCATAATCCTTCATCTGTCTTAAAATGTGCACAATCTTTCCAACACGTTTCGATTCCTTCATAGCAAGGCTATATCTCCTGCAGCAAGGCTACCTCAATGTCAATTACCTTAAGATAGGTTACAGCTCCACTGGCTGTAATAAAAAGTGCTCAGGAGAAAAGAATTGTTTAAAATGTGTTTGGAAAGAGTTGTACAGATACATCTGTTGTAAAGGAAAAGAGTAAGTTCTAGCTATTAAATTTCCATGGCTTGACTTTAAAGCAAGCAATAAGTCAGGACAAAGAGGTCAAGAATAGTAGATTATAACTGGAAGTATTTGCATAAAATGTACATTCCAAGCTATTTGGAGCTCAAGAACTAGCTGGTTAAGAAATAATTAAGTTACAGTACTGTCAATTGTAGCTAATACCAGAGGAATCAGGATTAGACTGTGTAGGTTTCATTTAGGGGCATACTGTCTTTCCCCCATAATTCAAGCACTCTCTCAGTCACGTGAATTAACAAATTCATGCAACTTGTTTGTCACATAGGCATTCATTGTAGGGAAAAAATGTCTGGATGGGTTGCAATTAGTCCCAAATCTAATGTTGGGACTTATTCCTTAGAGCGGTGGTGGGCAAAGGGTAGAACTCCAGATGTTTTGGACTTGAACTCTCAGAAGCCCCTGCTGGCATGGCCAATGGAGTTGATATCCAAAAATCTGGAGCTTTTTTTTTTTTAAGGTAGTGAGAACTGAATGGTCATATTTGCTTCACCACAAAGCAAGATCCCTGTTTACAAAAACACATCTAAATTTTGGAAAGTTTTGGTAGACAAAACGTTTGGTAAAATGTGGTAACTGGGGGGAAAACCTGTATCTGGGGCATGGTGAAACAATTCCATGACTTCACTACCTATCCAGAGGAACTCACCCCTCAAACTCTATTCACTCAACCCTCTTTTCCCCCTTCTAAAAGCTGACAGTGTCCTGCAGACTGAAACACCAAGTGATGACCTGCATATGTAAAGCAACCATCACAGATAACGACTCCACAACCAGGGCCTTCATATCAGCTGCCTTCACTTGCAAAGACAGGTTTCACATGTTCAGCTTCTGAGTTGTGACACCAAGGGATGAGGAGCCGGCACATGTGTAAATCAACCTTTGGCCTTCTCATAAAATTGGTGATGTGTGGATGCTTCTTGATCTCACTGATGTAACAACTGATCCAAAAACGGAGCCATCAGTGCAGTTTGTTTCCAAGGTGCCACTATATTTCCACGTCAGTGGATTGCAACAGCGCAGTGAACAGCATGCAGTCGGAGTCAATCCATGAAGTGGATGAGACAACACGAACACAAGGCAAACAGATCATCCACATCAAGGAGTTGCTCACATCCAGTTTCAAGTGGTCATCTTGTGTGAAGCAGTCCTTCCTCTGATCCAAGCATGCAGGACCAGTGACACACCCTTCTGTTTAGAAGGGCTCTGTCATCTATGTCAGTGTGAAAAGATGCTCGTGACCTTGCATGAACTGAATTGCATCCAGTAACATGATGCTGAGTGTGCTTCTATGGAAGTCATACAGAGGCTGCCATATCTATGGAGGCAGCCCTACCATGAAGCAAGGGGAAGCTGTCAACTTTGGGATCAGGTGAAAATGACTAGGGCCTCCTCCACACGAGACGTTTAATGAGCCTTGAAGGCTCATTATAAATTTTACCTACACACGAGCGGAGCGCAAAACGGGCGTACAGGCGCGTTATCTCCCCGATAATGCGCATTTTCGAACGCGCGTTAAATAGCGACTTTTATTTTGCTCCGGCCGTTAAAGCGCATTTTCGCTGTGTGAACAAGCGATTATGCGCATTAACTACCTGTAAAGTGCTTTTTGGGCATCTTTTAATGCGCTTCGCCGCTTCTCGCCGCCTCCCGTGCAGAGGGATTAGGCGTAAATGCGCCTCCGCGAAAATGCGCATAATCCCCGAACCGGGCGCAAAAGCGCATCCTTGTGGAGGGGGCCTAGGTTGAAGACAAGCAGTTCTGACACATGAGAGCTATGGGCTGGGGGAGTTTTGCACAAGTCTTGTTGCAATACTTTTCATCTGGAGGGGACCATAATGGGCAAAGCTATCCTAGGAGATTTTGCCATATTAGTTAGTGGAATGAAAAGGCATCACTTGGACAGTCCACCTCAGAACCAAACCTTCCCCAATCTGCTGCCCTCTAGAAGTTTTAGACCACAACTCCCAGCATTCCTGACCATTGACTGTGTGGGCTGAAGCTGATGGGAGTTGAAGCCCACAACATCTGGTGGGCCTCAGGTTGGGGAAGGCAGCCAGAGGCAAATTTGTCTTGGGCCAACTGGGAAAAAACCAACAATAATTTAGAAATTTATGTGTATGGATCTTGTATGATTGTTTCCAGACGTCTGATAAAAAGAAGAAAAATGCCCATGAAAGCTAATGCTTCAGTAAACCAGCGACAGAGCTTATTTTCTCATTTCAGATCAATGGGAACGTTGCCACTGATTTCAATGGGATGTAGGTTTCACCCAATGATCCTTCAGAAATGAAGCTAAAATTAAGTCATCTGGGTCCCCAAAGAAAACTTTTTACAGCGTACAATGGTGTCATTAAATGCTTCCAATAAATCCCAGCCCATATATATATATATATATATATATATAATTTTTTTTTAAAAAAGTCGTCTCCCCCTCCTCACTTTCCCCTCAATTAGAGTATTGGAAGCCACATAAATAAAAGCTGGATCTTTCTCAGCCCAAAGTCCCTGCCAATAGTTTGTAATTCAATCTCTCTGCGTTTCAAGGGTAAACCGGTGTCAATTGTATTTGCCGTGTCGTCGTTTCTCTCTCTTCCCTCCCCCGCCCCCCCCCCCCCAAAGTAAGCGTTAAACTTCCGTTCAGTCTATGTGGACTGATGAAATGTAGGAAATCTGTTTCTGGCGGGGGGGGAAAAAGGTTTCCTAAAGAGAGCACCAAGTACAGAGAGATCAGAAGTATGAAGAGTGGCAGTTGTGCTGTTGCTGCTGCTGCTGCTGTTGGGCTGCTGAGGCGAGGAGAGCAGGACGGGCTGCGAGAGGAGAAGAGCTGTGGGGTATTTGCACAGAGAAAGTGAGTGAGATTTTTTTTCTGCAAAGGGAAAGAAGGAGGCGGGTGTGAAATGCTGGCTGTCTACTAATAAATAGCCATCGGGGTGTGGGAAGGGGGAGGAGGACTCTGATGACCGCCGCTGAGAAACATTAGCAAACACATCTGACTGGTGTTTTGTGTGTGTACGGCTGATCTAAACAAGGGGAGGGCGCGTGTGTGCGCGCACTTCGATGGAAAGGGGGAAGCGCGTGCAAGAAAACTCGGGAGCAATTGTATCCCCCATTCTCTCGGCATCTAATCGTCTTCTCCCCCCCCCCCCGCCACCCCCCCACCCCCCCCCCCCCACCCGTAGAGGGTCGCGCAAAGAGTTTGCAAGCTGAACGCACACGCGGCCGGCTGGGCAGGCAAAGTTTACAAACAAGCGTGCAGCGCAGCGCCTGGCTTTCGGTCTAGCAGTCTGGGGACGACGATCGCTTTCTTGCTTCGCTTTCTTCGATGAACGGGTGCAAATTCGGAGAGAGCTTGCAAAGGGGAGAGAAGGCGGCGCGCGCGGGTGTCTAGAGGGGAGACAGTTGCAGAGAGCTCTTTCTTGGAGAAGCGCTGCCTCCAGTTGCGGGAGCTGGCTCTGCTTCTGCGGCAGGGCTTTTTGCGCATGAATATGGGGTCTGACTGCAGTTAACCAAGTGCACCTCCGCCCCAATAATGAACGTCCGCATTGTTCTTTTTCTTAATGAGCAGGCTGGCCTGCTCGGCACCTGAGAGCAAAGCCATCACGTGTGTGTGTGTGAAAGAGAGAGAGCGAGAGAGATGCCTATTTTATGTTTCCTACCTGGAACGTTAATATCTTCCATTTAGTAGTGTTTTAGAAGGCACATCCAGAGCACGCTTACGATCAGCAGAGAGTGAGAGGGGTGGGTTGAGTCGGATCTAGAAGGTTGTCCGAAGGGCTCCATCCAGGTTGGTTCGGACTCCTGGGATTTCAGCAAATTATGATGATTATTAGTTGCTGCTGGGCCAAACCGTGGTAAGGAACCATGGGTGTTTCGCCTTCAGGCAACCTCTTGGCGCAGCCTTCCTCAACCTGATGCTCTCCGGATGTGTTGGACTGCAATTCCCATCTTCCCCCTGCCAGCATAGCCAATGGCCCCACATGGCCTGGGAATGATGGGAGTTGCAGTCCCACATCTCTGTAGGGCACCAAGTTCGGGAAGGCTGTCCAGGAGTGATCCACTGGAGTCCAGGCCCTCGTGTGGCTGTAATGGGAGGGGAACGTACCAATCACTGGTTTCTTCGTTTATAGTTAGGTGTGGGCAGGGAATCGAGGTATTCATATACCAACCCGCGACTGACAGCCCTATTCTATTCACGCCTACTCAGAAGTAAGTACTACTGAGTTCAATGTGAGAGTATTATGAAGATCGCTTCCTCACGCCCGGCCCCATAGGTTAGAGTGGTCGATTTCAAGCGTTTTCTGTTTTATTTTGTTTAGATTTACAGCCCTCCACGTCTGGCAGAAGACCTGTAGCCGGGCAGAAGGGCTAGGGGGCTGCCTCCTAAAATTTATCAGCACCCCAATTTTTTTTTACTACTACTACTGCTACTACTACTACTACTAATATTAATAAAACAGATTACATTTTGTTCTTTAAAAGGCCTGCAAACCAAATGGATTCCCCTACTTTTTTTTAGCCCCCCCCCCCCGAAATTTTACGGTGGCTACGAGCCTGCCTGGAGGAGTGGGTAGCCAAAGGGGGTGGGGTGGGGAGAGAATAGATACAAGAAGAAAACAGAATAATACAATCCATGAAATTGCACCTTTTGCTTCATTAATTACGTTCTACGGGAAGAAATGTGATCTAGATGGGTGGGTTCCCCCACTCCTTTCTTCCTTTTTGCATTGTTCTCTGAAACATCCGCAGCAATTGTTGGAGCAAGTATTGCCGGGGGACGGTGGCGGGGGAAGAGGGTCGTTCAGTAGAGTCTTGGTCCCATCTACAAGGATTCGCTTTTGCGCCCGGTTAGGCGATTATGCGCATACTCGCTGAAGTGCATTTACACCTAATCCCTCTGCATGAGAGGCGGCGAGAGGCGGCGAAGCGCATTAACGGATGACCAAAATGCGCTTTAGGCCTCCTCCACACGAGACGTTTAATGAGCCTTGAAGGCTCATTATAAATTTTACCTACACACGAGCGGAGCGCAAAACGGGCGTACAGGCGCGTTATCTCCCTGATAATGCGCATTTTCGAACGCGCGTTAAATAGCGACTTTTATTTTGCTCCGGCCGTTAAAGCGCATTTTCGCTGTGTGAACAAGCGAGTATGCGCATTAACTACCTGTAAAGTGCTTTTTGGGCATCTTTTAATGCGCTTCGCCGCTTCTCGCCGCCTCCCGTGCAGAGGGATTAGGCGTAAATGCGCCTCCGCGAAAATGCGCATAATCCCCGAACCGGGCGCAAAAGCGCATCCTTGTGGAGGGGGCCTTACAAGTAGTTAACGCGCATAAGCGCTTGTTCACATAGGCAAAATGCGCTTTAACGGCCGGAGCAAAATTAAACTCACGATTTAACGCGCATTCGATAATGCGCATAATCGGAGAGATAACGCGCCTCTACGCCCGATTTGCGCTCCGTTCTTGTAGAGGTAAAAAATTTTAAGCGCCTTGAAAGAGCTTTAAACCTCTCTTGTAGAGGCAGTCTCTCGCTTAATGGCAGATTTTTAGGTCAGCCCTGGGCAAACCCATGGGACAGAGCTTAAGACGCAGCTCACTCTGTCGTCCCCCCCCCCCACCCCCCATAGATTCGATACGGACAAGAGAATGAAGCAGGCTCTCTGTTATGGGTGTTTTGCAGGGATCAAGTTACCGCCTTGCTTCTTCAGATGGCTTTCCGCCCCCCCACTGCCCCGAAATGATCGAATCGCTTTCCTGGAGCGGGGTGGGGGGGGGAAGCGCTTTCCCCTCCCATCTCGGCGTGGAAGGCTTGACTTTGAAAAGCTGCTGAACGCGATATACACAGAGAATTCCCCTCCCCTCCTCCGACTGCTTGCCCGTCGCATTGCAGGTTTTCCCCACCTCCGACGCAGCTCTGCGTCCGTCCTGCGGCCATAATGGCCCTGAGCTGCAAGAAGGAAGGGAAGAGGAGGCGGAGTGGTGGGTGATGATGGGCAGATATTTGACCTTCAGCCCCTCTCCCAAACGCATTAAATCTTGGATCGGGGCTTCACTGCCGAGTTGGCTGGATGCCTCGTGCCAAGTGTAATGGCTTTGTGATGTGGGCTGTGATTTAATGGGAAATTAGCTGATGTTCTGCAAGGCGTTTTCGTCTGGTGCAAGAAGAGACCATTGATCATGATTGCTGTAGAAGGGCATTTAATATAGCTTGCCAATGCCTCAAGCCAGCTGGCGAAATATTGATCTGAGAAGTGAACCGGCGCGGGAAGTGGTGTGGGTCTCTTCAGAAGTGATTAATATTTCTATAGACTAATTAGGGAGTTGCAGGAAAAGCCACAGATTTACTGTTAATGGTGTGCGATGGAAACTTTTGAGCACTGAATTCAGCAGCAAGGGCCACTAGATTTAAATCGGGGCACGGATTTCATCCTCAGAATCTATTTTCATGCCCGGATTCACTCCAGCACATGCTCCATGCTTAAGAGCAAATGAAGAGCGTCCTTTCATCACTATTGAGCAACTTAGTCCCTCATACATCGTGGTGTCCCCCCTTCTGATGTATAGTTTAGGGTAGCCATCCCCAGTCCAGCCCCCTATGGATGTATTAGTCAATACAGTCAGCAGTGGCTGGGGAAATTAGGGGTTCTAGTCCAACATATTCAGATGGCTCCAAGTTGGGGAGGTCTGGTTTAGGCTATTGGAGAATGACCTACTGCAGCAGGTGCTTTCCTGTCCCAGTCTTGTAATATTCAAAGATGTGGGCTACATGGGAGCAACTTCTGCCACAGCTCGTGTCCATGCTAGTGTCACCACTACCAATAGTATTGGCAAGTCCAGTAATGTGGTAACTGCTTCACAGGCCTCCTCTCACATGGCCCAGGGCTTCTGGTTGCAGAAAAGGGCAACCAAAGTGATTTGGTGCTTCCCTACATTAAGCAAAAATCCTGCATTCTTACCAGGCTTTATTCTTCTGGAGGCTTTCTGGTTTACGATGGAATCTCTTAGACGGCAAAAACATGATTTGGAATTGAAAACTTTCCTTCTTGGCAATGCTGTATATGTTCAGTGAAACAGCGCAACCTAGTAGCTGAATTATAGCACAATGGTGGCATTTCACATTGGGGTATGGCACCATTAATGTTATTATAGCTTATATGTGATCGTTTTGAAAATGGGGTAAAGGGGAGAAAGCACAGGAGACATCGTGGAAATTCAGGATGTTCTGTAAAGGACTCACAAACTTCCATGAGTGACCAATCATGACCGTGCAATAAATCACTCGTCTGGAGAAGCTCTTGAACCAAAAGGGCTGGAGTTCTTTTCCTTCAAAGAAAGGCTACAGTGTTTCAATTTTTAGTTTGGGTGTGTGTGAAGTGACATGATCAGTAATCTATAAAATTATGCATGGTGTGACGGAGAGTTTTTCTCCCTCATAATACTAGGAATTCCCAAACATTTTGGACTGATGAGCACATTTGGGATATTGAGGAAGAGTTTTGGGCATGTACCACCACAAAATGGCTGCCACAGGGAGGGATACCTATTTACAAAATGGAACCCATGGTGGATAAACTGCTGAGGCAGTAACTTGAACATGCAGCCCAAACAGAAAACACATAAATACACTCATGCCACACCAAAAATACCCATCCCAAATAGAAAACACAAATAAAAAACCAGATGCCCACCCTACACATAAAACATACAGACATACACAAAACAATCTAGTGCTAGCCTGTGCTGCCCTTCTAACCCCTCTGCTGGCATTTCCTGCATCCCTGCACTGGCCTGTGCTGTCCTCCATAGCTTCCCCACTACCTTCCATAGGCCTTTGCTGTTCCTTACCCCCTCCCCAGCATATCAGGCTGTGTTGACAGGGATCCTCTTTTCTTCTTCTGGTGGCTGGGCACACTTCAGAGCAAAGCTCTGGCCTGCAGCCACCCACCATCTTCATTTCCTAAGAATATCTCTATGAGCCCCACATGGAACCCAAAGGGATTCATGGGAAACATAGATGCCAGTGGCTGGAGTCTCTCAGTTTGCTTTGAAGTGAACCCAGACAATGGAAAGATGTTTTTTTAACACTAAAGATCAAGAGGGGTAGGGCACTTTGGGAGGTGCCAAGGTGTGTGTGTCTGTGATGCACTGGCCCCTAGGGGTGCTATGTTGCCAAGCCTCATACTAGAAGATGGGGTCATCCAATGAAATGGATTGATTCAGGACATAAAACAAGTACTTCTTCACACAGCTTGTAGTTAAACTATGGAATCTAGTGCCATGAGATGTGGATACAACCACCAATTCAGATGGCTTTAATAAGGGATTAGGCAATTTCATGAAGGAAAAATCTCAGTGGCTTCTAGCCATGATCATTATTTTCCACCTCCCTGCTCAGAGATGGTATGGACTGAATGCCAGTTGCTAGGGAGCAATAAAAGATGGGGGATTTGGCTATCATAGCCTGCTTATGGGCTTCCCGTTGGCATCTGATTGGCCATAGTGGGAAACAGGATGCTGGACTAGGTAGGCCTTTGGTCTGACCCAGTAGGGTTCTCCTCATGTTCTCCCATAATCTTAGTAGCATGGAAAAAAAGATGCCATTGAGCAGCTCCCATGCCATAACATGGGAAGGGGCCCTCAAGGGGAAGCAATCATGGGGTACAATCTGGCTGTGTGATTATCACATTACTACCCTACCAAATTGCTTCAAATGTTACAAAAAATGCAGGTCACTGCCTTCCTACTGGCAATGCAGACAAAGGTTTTGGGTCAAAGGGCATGACTGTAGGCCAATTTGACCCCTATTTTTACAAATTAAACTTTGAGGGTTGAAGCTTCCCTTTACATAATGAAAAACTGGATATTTGTGCCTCTATGTACAGGCCCAATCTTTGATGTACTTAAAATGCAGTGCACAAATGAGACATATGATCTGCACAAATAAACTGCAGGATCCAGACTGCAGACTGACATGTTCACTGGTGCCATCATTTTTCCAGTATCTGTAGTGGGTTATGATTTGTATATGCAGGTTGACCTTCACAACAGCATTCCTGCTGTGTTCTTCATTGATCTTCCTTCTCTCAAAGTGATGGGAAAAGAAGCATCACACACTTGAACCAGGCTTGAATTAGGCATAGGGTGACCATGTTTTCTACTTTACAGGGGTCAGTCCTCTATTTCAAGGGATGTCCAGGCCAAGTCCAGTTTAAAGGTAAAGAACCATAAGCAAGGAAGAGTCTTGAAGCCATCAACAGTTAGCAACTGGAGAACAGACAGAGTAGGCACATAGGTCATTTGTTCACAGTCTTCCTAAGATGTATTTTATTTCTGTTTAAATTATAGTAATCATTTCTAATTTTGTATCTCTACATATACATTGGCATATGCCAATTTTATTCAGATCAGTGTCCGCTTTCTTGGCGTTGCATTTCCTCTATTTTGGTGATGCGTAAGTGGACACTCCAATTAGGAAAGGGATGTATTTGCTGAAACAGCCAGTAATGTAGGTCTGGAAATGTATTGTGTGGGACTTTTTCCTTAACGCAGGTTAACTATCCTTGGATGGGGTGGGTGGGGGTGGGGTAGAGGAATGATGTATGACAACCAGAATATATATGTTTTCAGAATGCAAATTGTATTTCTGGGCATACCATAACCAATTAAAAGCCTCCTCCAAACCATTCAGACTCTGTTTGCACCCTTCTCCACAACAAAGATTAGAAAAATGTATGGGGAAAGTGCTTTAGTAGGACAGGTAATGAAATGGCCCAATCTTCACTTACTCTTGAGCAAAAAAAAAAATACACTTACCTGGGTATAATGAATGGGACTTACTTGCAAGTAGTCATGTACAGCATTGCACTGTTAATGACCAACTGCAAAAAGATAAATTTGTTTGCTAATTACATTTTGTGCTGGATTCCAATCCACAAGGCTTACATAAGTCTTAACCATTAGTGTGCAACCATGTGCCAGGTTCCTGTCCGGCTGCGTTTTGAGCACACCATGCACTTTTTATCAAATGTATTCATAACACAAAGGACAAAGGCTGCTTGTGAATTAGAGTTTACTTTATCAGAGTAGATCACATTTTGATGTAAGCCCTTAAAAATTCTAATTGATTAATGGCTTTCAGATGGTGGTTCCCCTCTTTCCTCCCTACTCCCCCTTTCCTTTAACATGTACAGTATGCTCCAAGCTAATCTGGGAGAGTTCCAGAACTCTGGGCTAAATTGGTTGTGGTTTGGTTTATATGGATAATAAAATAACTAGAGAGAAAAAGATTGAATTTCCGTACAATAATATAATAGTGCTTGCTGTATATGAGTGAGCTTATGCTTTATCCAGTTATTTATTATTGTTAGAGGAAAAAATAACCATTAAGATCACGCATATTGTGTACTTATGATGTAGTTAAGAGTTAATATATATTTTCTTATATTTCATTCTCTGGAATAGCTTAAGAGCTCTAGCCTAAGATCTAATGTGAGCATGCTAATGTTAATAAGGAGCACTTTATACCACTTTTCCATTATCTGCACTCACTCCAAGTTGTCTTCCAACCCAATACAAGGTGCCAGGGGATGCTCTATAAACAGCCTTGGTCCAGTGTACCTGAGAGAACACCTCCATCCATATGTTCTGCCATGAAATTTAAGTTCAACCTGAGCATCTTTGCTTCCAATCAGGTCCACAAGGGCACACAGAGAATCATTCCCAGAACCTGCTCCATAAATTTAGAACTCTCTTCCCCTGGACATATACTAAAACCTGACCCATATATCTGCCTGAAATGATAAAATGGCATTTTAAAATTTAAATTGGCTTGTTGACGAGGGATAAAGAGAGACAGAATAATTCACATGCTATTACGCAACCTGAGTACAGGCTAGATGGTGGTGGTGGAATAAATAAATATGTGGTATGGTCATTACATCCCTTTGCCATATTTCACTGAGATGCTTTTTTGAGACATAACCCTGTCCTATATCTTATTCCTGAATACTTCAGAATGCCTATGTAGGTCATTGGTGGCATAAGTGCAAGGCAGATAGTATACATAACTACTTTGGGAGCACCTGCCAGTCCTTGTACAGGCCTGATTCAAAGTTCCGGTATTAATATTTAAAGCCCTAAACAGCTTGGGGCTAGGTTATCTAAAGGATCATCTCCTGTCATGTACCTGCCTGGACCCTAAGGTCATCCTCAGCTGGCCCCCTGGAGCCCCTGCCAAAGGAAGTGAGGCAGGTGGCTACCAGGAAGAGGGTCTATCTTCCATTTCCCCTGCTATCTTCCATTCCTTCAATTCTCCTAACATTTTGGGAGTCTGTCTTCCAGTCTACCTCATTGGGTAGGGATGGGAAACCTCCAGTCCATGGGTCAAATTTGGCTCACAAGTCCAGCCTATTTGGCCCACAGTGCTTCAGGCAAAGGCCCACTGAAGGCTACTAGGGTGAGGAATCCTGGCTACAGATTCCCCTGCACACCACTCCCCCTTCATATTGGGCAGGAGAGTGGCATACGAGGTGTTTACTCCTGCTTAAGTGTTCACAGAACTTCAGCTTTAATGTAGGGTGTTTCTAGACAGAGGACTCCTAGTGCTACTAATCAAGGGACATTGTGCAGCCATTTAATATTTGTAATGGGTTTTCTGTGGTAAGGAAAAAATGTGGAAAAACATGGGAGGATTACAAGTGGAGGACATTGAGCTCCTTCAGAAGCAGGCGAGAAATCATGTTCTCTTGCCATGGTTCTGCTTCCTCTTCTCTTCCACATTTGCAATGAGCTGAAATTACATGAGGAAGAGAGCAGTGACCATGTGGCCCATACAATTCAATGGGAACACTGTCCTCTAGTGGGTATTTTATAATGCAACTTCACCTGTACACGGCAGGAAAACCCGACAAATACCAATCTATCTCAGAAGAGTTGGGTTTTCTGAAGTTTATTTTTTACTGCTAAAACTGGGGAATGGAGGAGGAGACGTGCAGGAGGCTAACGACACCATCAAATGAACTGCAAACATCCATGAGTGACCAGTCATGAGCGTGCTATGAAATGGCCATTTAAAGAATCTCATTGTGCTCTGGACCTCCCATAGGATTCTGAGAATGAGGCAGGGTGATAGTGCAGTAATAGCCTCACCTGGAAACATCAATAGTGTAAGCATCATTGGATTCACATAACACACTAACCCATACTCAGTGGGAACTGTGGGTTAGCATGTTGTCCGAACCCAGGACATTTTTACAGGGTGGCTTGTTAACCATGCGGTGTGGCTTATTTTTCTCAAACAATACACTTTGAAGACCCATGGTTTGACAACAACCCACACTCAACTGCCAAGTGTGGGTTAACGTGTGATGTGAACCTAGCCATTAAGTCAACTCAAAGGTGTACCTAATCCTGTACTGCCATTTCTTACTGGCAGCAGCTTTCTGAAGTCTAGTGTAGAAGTCTTTCCCAGCTTTGCATCTGAGATGCTTTATCCAGGAATGGTTGACTGAACCCCACAACTTCTGCTGACAGAACATGTGCTTTGCTATTGTGCTTTGTTTAGTTATTCCTTTGAAATAACTCTTAATCTGGACTGTTTGCAGCATTGTTAAAGACATATCACATCAAATACATAAAATGAATGAAACATCTTCGGCCTAAGAACTTCTACTGCTATCATTAAAGATTTATTTGACATGAGGCACTGTAAAGAATATGCATGTGATACAGTCCATGCCTAGAAGGCTCGCTGTCCATGTTTAAATCAAAAGGCTTCCCTTTAGTTCCACTGAGATAAATGCAACCAAACTGGATTGAATCCAAATACTTTGATGTACGTTTTAACTGTGCAAGTGGGAGTTGCAGCAACATTTTGCAGTGTGAAGGGCTCCTGTTTAGAGTCCCAGCTAAGCAGCTATGCCTTTCTCCAGAATACTGCATTCTAGTTTCCCCATCCCCATTTTCTGTCCCCCGCCCTCCCAGCAAACATTCAGCATGATGTGGTCACTGAGCATGTTCAGTTCTCATGGGGCTGATTTGGGGTGAGTCTTTTACTCCCATAGTAAAAAAAATTACTAAAGATTTTTGTTGTTGCAAAACTGGGGCTAGCCCAAGCAGCCTTCTTTAACCTGATGCCCTCCAGTTGTGTTGGACTACAACTTCCATTATCCCCCAGCCAACATGGGCCCCAGGCTGGGGAAGGCTGCTCCAAGCATGCGTCCTCTTGTTTCTCAGTGGTCCCATTTTTCCTGCTAGCCTGTCAGCACTCATCAGCTGAGTTCACTCTATTTATTTATTTAACCACATTCATAGGCTGCTAAATAACAATGTTTTCTGGGCGCCTTACCATCATAAAATATTAAAATACACATCCAAATCATAAAACCAAAATATAAAATGCAAACATTAAATACTCAGCAGCAAAGAATTAAATCCATGCTCCCAAAAGCACAAAAGATGTTGAAACAAACCTTTAGCATTTCAAATCTTTTAAAGAGATTTAAAAATATTAGAGGGCGTGATTGTGAGTCAGGCTGTAAGTATGAAAACACAATTGCTTCTCTCCGAGTCGTTCTACTTTAAGGATGGAAGTGAATTACCTGGCTTTGTCAAGACCACCTCGCCCTCAAGCCTTAACTTAATTCCAGGGCTTAGTTATGTCAGCTAAAAGAGACCCAAATGCTGGTGGTGCCTCCACAATGTTCTTACTATGACTGAAATTCAATACAGGCAAATGCCATTTATGGCACATTCTTCAAGAAAGCTGTCAAAACTATATACTAACTAAAATAGGTTAATCCAACCATAACATTTTGATAATCGTATTCAGCCCTTCCCAATCTAGTGCTCTACAGATGTGTTGGACTACAAATCCCAGCACCCCCAGCCAATGTAGCTGGAGGATACTGGAAGCTGTAGTCCAAAACATCTAAGGGGTACCAGGTTGGGGAATGGTGGCATAGCCACTTAAGGACAATCCATACAATGATTTTAGTGGTGAGAGGTGGGTTGAATGAATACTTTTTGATTCCTCCTTCCTCTTCTAAACAACTGATGGAGGCACATGTGATTGCTTCACCCTCTGCCAGGATCTTAATTTACCAAGCCACTGTAAAGCTTTGGAAAAGGGTGCACACAACCTCACACAGATCCTGTTTCATGGAGAAAACAGGAACGGACTAATGTCTCTGATTTCCAATTGTGAAAACCCACCTGGGACTCTGCTGGGATATTAGTTATCAGGACTGGCATCAGGCAGCTTCTGTTCTACGTACTGGTGGCCCTTTGGGGTGCGGCACTGAAGGTTGTAGAGAAGATTGGTAAAAGAGCAAACTTATGATTCCAGCATGGCTCCAACTTCCCTTCCCCAGAGTCCATTGGGTTTTTCAAGCTTGGCCTGGCTCTATCATCTTCTAGCTTAGCCCTGGGTAGTTCCTTCTTCAACCATCCAAGTCTGTCCTTGCCTTTGTTCTTAGCTCTTGATCTTGTTCCACATGTCCCTGTTTGCCAATCTGCCTGTTCCTCTAGTCTGCCAGCTTCCCCATTTGCCTCCTACTTCCCTGCCTCATAGTTCCTGCCTCCTTCATTTGGCCTCTTTGGCTCAGGGTGCTTCCAGATGAGGCTTCTATGGCACCATCACCTTCTCTCATTCACAAGGGTCCAGACGATAAATATTTTCCACTCAGAACTCCACCACTTTTGTCTTTTTTCTTACCACAGAAAATCCATTAAGGAAAACAAGATGGAAGAGTTGCTCTTAGGATGGCCAGTGACAGTTGCAAAAAAGACAATAAAAGGGTGCACCAATTGCAAATGCTAATTTATATGTCTAGACGCAAATTCAGAAAGATTCCAACAGAAAAGCAATGTATCTCACCATAGGGAGGAAGACTGCTGAACAGGTGCTGTTGACTGGCAACTTCAAGGCCCCTGATCTCCTGCTTTACAGTTTCTGATGTTTCTTTATCTATAAACCTGACTTGGACAGTTTATAGGTTTTATCTAGAAGATAAAGAAAGCCAGGGTGGTGTAATGATTAGAGTGCTGTACTGGAACTCAGGAGATCCAGGTTCTAGTTCCACTCATCCCTGAAGCTCATTGGCTGGCTTTGAGCCAATCACTGTAATGAAAAATAAATCTATAAAACCTGACCTGGCCTTAAAGGACACTCTCAAATGGAGGATTGCCCTCGGAAAGACTTTCAAACAGAGGTCTGTCCTCTGAAAAGTAGGATACCTGGCCTCACGAAAATTGCCTTTGGTAGCGCTAGCAGCCCTTCATCTAGAAGCATCCTGAGACTCTGGATTGTGGCTCCTGTGGGTATACCCCTATTGCTCCACCCCATTCCCCTGTCCTGCCTGGGGTTGGCCAATTGTGTGCTTTCTGTTTGCTGAGCTGTCGCTCTCTCCTCCCGGCCTTCCTACCCACATCTTAACAGAGGAAGGACCAAATGTGTACCTGTGCTTTGTTGCAAATGCATATCTGCATCAAAGTATTTCATGCACTCTCGGATCCAGGTTTTGGGGCTTCTTAGGCAGTGCCCCCCCCCTCACTCACTCACCTTACTTCCTCACTGCTACTCTGACCCACAACTGCTCTTCCTCTTCCTCATCATTTATTTATTATTTATTTTATTCTATTTATATACCGCCCCATAGCTGAAGCTCTCTGGGCGGTTTACAAAAATTAAAAACACTGAACAATTAAAACACCAATATACAAAATTTAAAAAACATAAAGCATAAAAACAAGTTAAAATTACAATATGTTTCTGGGTCAAAGCACAACAGCAACACAAAAACACAAAAAAACCTCATCATATGCTGTTAAATGCCTGGGAGAAGAGGAAAGTCTTGACCTGGCATCGAAAAGATAACAACGTTGGTGCCAGGCGAGCCTCATCAGGGAGATCATTCCATAATTGGGGGGCCACCACTGAAAAGGCCCTTTCCCTTGTTGCCACCCTCTGTGCCTCCCTTGGAGTAGACAACCGGAGGAGGACCTTCGATATGGATCGTAGTGAACGGGTAGGTTCATGTCGAGAGAGGCGTTCCATCAGGTATTGTGGTCCCAAGCCGTGTAAGGCTTTATAGGTTAAAACCAGCACCTTGAATTGAGCTCGGAAACGTATAGGCAGCCAGTGCAAGCGGGCCAAAGTAGGTCTTATATGCTCGAACCTTCTGGTTCCTGTTATCACTCTGGCCGCTGCATTTTGCACAAGCTGCAGCTTCTGAACCGTCTTCAAAGGCAGCCCTACGTAGAGTGCATTGCAGTAATCCAATTTAGAGATTACCAGAGCATAGACAACTGAAGCCAGGTTATCCCTGTCCAGATAGGAGCGTAGCTGGGCCACCAACCGAAGTTGGTAGAAGGCACTCTGTGCCACCGAGGCCACCTGAGCCTCAAATGACAGATATGGTTCTAGGAGAACCCCCAAGCTACGAACCCGCTCCTTCAGGGGGAGTGCGACCCCATCCAGAACAGGTTGAACACCCTCCATCCAGTCAGCAGGACCACCCACTAACAGCATCTCAGTCTTGTCTGGATTGAGTTTCAGTTTGTTAGCCCTCATCCAGCCAGGCACTGGTTCAGCACATCCACAGCCTCAACCTGATGAAGATGAAAATGAGAAATAGAGTTGTGTGTCATCAGCGTACTGATGACAACGCACCCCAAAACTCCGGATGACCTCTCCCAACGGTTTCATGTAAATGTTGAACAGCATGGGGGACAAGACTGACCCCTGAGGAACCCCATACTGGAGAATCCACGGGGCCGAGCAATGTCCCCCAAGCACCACCTTCTGGAGCTGCCCCGCCAAGTAGGAGCGGAACCACTGCAGTGCAGTGCCTCCCACTCCCAACTCAGCCAGTCATCCCAGAAGGATACCATGGTCGATGGTATCGAAAGCCACTGAAAGATCAAGGAGAATCAACAGTCACCCCCCCCCCGTCTTTCTCCCGACATAGGTCATCATACAGGGCAACCAAGGCTGTTTCCGTGCCAAACCAGGCCTGAAGCTGGACTGAAATGGATCCAGATAATCAGTCTCATCCAAGAGTGTCTGAAGCTGGCTCGCAACCACTCGCTCCAGGACCTTGCCCAGGAATGGAATATTTGCCACAGGTCTATAGTTATTAAGATTTCGGGGTCTAGGGAAGATTTCTTCAGGAGTGCTCTCACTACCACCTCCTTCAAGCGGCCTGGGACCACTCCGTCTCGTAGAGAGGCATTAATCACTTCCCTGGCCCAGCCTGCTGTTCCATCCCTGCTAGCTTTTATTAGCCAAGAGGGGCAAGGATCCAATACAGAGGTGGTGCACGAACCTGTCCAAGCACCTTGTCAACATCCTCAAGCTGTATCAACTGAAACTCATCCAAGAAAACAGGACACGCCTGTGCTCTTGACACCTCTCTAGATTTACCTGCTATAACACTGGAGTCTAAGTCCTGGCGGATGCCAAAGATTTTATTCTGGAAGTGCCTAGCAAATTCAGTACAGTGGGTCTCAGATGGTTGTGGCACATCCTTGGGGCTGGCATGTAATAGCCCCCGGACAACTCTGAAAAGCTCCGCTGGGCGGCAGATAGATGGTTTGATGGTGACTGCAAAGTATTGCTTTTTTGCCGCCCTCACTGCCCCTGAATATACCTTACTATAGGCACTTACCAGTGTTTGATTGCATCCATCAGGAGTTCGTCTCCATCTGCCCTCAAGCCGTCTCCTATTTTGTTTCATTGCTCTCAGCTCTGGGGTATACCATGGAGCCGTACGAGCTCTACACAGGAGAGGGCGCTCAGGAGCAATCGTATCAACTGCCCGGGTCATTTCTGCATTCCACAGATCAACCAGGGTTTCGACAGGAGAGCCAGCCCTATCAGCCGGAAAACTCCCCAGAGCCCTCTGGAAACCATCCGGATCCATTAGCCTCCGGGGGCGGACCATCTTAATAGGTCCCCCACCCTTGCAGAGGGGAAAAGCTGCTGTAAGTCTAAACCTCAGCAAGCAGTGATCTGACCATGACAAAGGGACTGATGTAAAGTCCTCTACTTTCAGATCACCATCTCCATGTCCAGTTGTGAAAATCAGGTCTAGAGTATGCCCTGCTACATGCGTTGGGCCGATGGCATGTTGGGACAGTCCCATGGTTGTCATGGAGACCATGAAATCCTGAGCTGCCCCGAATAAGGTGCCCTCAGCATGAATGTTGACATCCCCCAGAACCAACAGTCTAGGGGATCTCAGCAGTACACCCGAGACTACCTCCGTCAGCTCACCTAGGGAGTCCGTTGAGCAGCGGGGTGGGCGGTACACCAACAGAATCCCTAATCTGTCCCGCTGACCCAACACAAGGTGCAATCACTCCAGACCAGTAGTCACATGGACAGGGAGCCTGCAGAGGGAGATAGAGTTCCTATAGACCACAGCAACCCCCCCTCCCCGGCCCTCAGGTCTACCCTGATGCTGAGCCAAGTATCCTGGTGGGCATAACTGGGAGAGGCTAACTCCTCCCTGCTCACCCACCCAGGTCTCGGTTATACATGCCAGATCGGCTGCCTCATCCACAATTAAATTGTGGATGAGGGAGGTCTTATTATGTACCAATCTGGCATTTAACAGCAGCATCTGGAGTCCCGAGGGCTGGCTGATAGGGCAACCAACAAGCCTGTGGTTGCGAGGAGGACTGGAACATGGCACAGTAGTTAACTGTCTGAGCCGCGTTCCCCTTACCTGGCACGTCCTCCTCACAATGCCATATCTCTCTCTACCCGTCACTACACTGATTGGTCCCCCCTCAAATCCTCCCACTTGGCTCTGTATCCTCCCTCCCAGGCACATGGCTCAAGACCCAGAAAAAGCCAACCAGGAAAAAAAAGGGGGGGAGGAAAGGGGGGAGAAAAAAAGAGCAGCAGCAGCAAACAGGCAGGCAGCAGCAGCAGACAGCTCTCCCTCTTCCCTGGGTGGGATGATGGTGGTCCCCTCCTCCTGCAGGCACTGGCTCTCCCAGGACACCCCAGCCAGCCGTCTTATGTATCCCTCTTCCAAGAGAGGGACAGGTGGAGAATCCCAGCAGCAGCTGGGTGAGTACCTGGGGGCCTGGTCCTGCAGGGCGTGGCAGTCCACTGAACAGCAGCAATCCAACAGGGAGAGGGTGGTGGTGGCAACAAACAGCAGCAGCAGCAGCAGAGAGCTCTCCCTCTTCCCTGGGTGGGGTGATGGTGGTCCCCTCCTCCTGCAGGCACTGGCTTGCTTGACAAGCAAAGAGCTAGTGAGGAAGCAGGCAGGGGCAGCTACTACCACTGCTCTTGCTGACCACCTCTGTTCGCTTGCTTGCTTGCTTGCTTGCTTGCTCACTCCTTCAGGGCCAGAGCGAGAGGTGGGTGACCTATCAGATTGCAATGCCAAAGAGGAGGAGCCGGTTGTGGGGTGTTCCTGGTAATGTGCCCCCGATAAGGTGTAGGCCCTTGGTAGATGCCCAACCATGCTGACCCTTGACGTGGGCCCTGACATCATGGGATAGCAATCATTAGGGTTGCTTCTCAAGAGGGAGTTTTTGGACTGAGTCCATTACCTAGATGCACTACTTGCTTTGAAAAGTGAAAGATTGTTTCGTTCATCCTTAGGAGCAGTGAGCAATACTCTCTTGCATGCAGAAGCCTCCATTTGTGTGTAAAATAATAGAATAGTTGAGTTGAAAGGGGCCAATAAGGCCATCAAGTCCAACCCCCTCTTCAGTGCAGGAATCCACCTTAAAGCATACCTGACAGATGGCTGTCCAGCTGCATCTTGAAGGCCTCTAGTGTGGTAATTGGTTCCATTGGTAATTGGTTCCATTGTCGTAGATCCACATCTGCTCACAACAATAAGCATGTTCGCTAATCTGTATATTTTGCAGGAACAATTTAAGCGCTCATTTATAAATGTCTGATCTCCAACTCATCTTATTTCTGGCAGCCTGCTTGGCAAGTTTCATTGTTAACTACAAAAGGTATGGTTTTCCTTCATTCCTGTTTGAACAGAAATCAATCAACGCTGTGAGCAAAACTAGGAGGGAGATGAAGAGCCAGAATAGTTTTGTTCCTTTCAAATGCCTGTTTTGTGTGCTCTAATGAGAAATAGCAGGGGTGGCTGAAATGTATGTTAGACAACATTGAACTCAGCTTTGGCTTCTGATCCCTTGCTCGTCATTGCATTCCAAAAGACTGATTTCTAGTATCATTACCTTCTATCAATGAAAGCTGAAGATTGTCTACAGTTCTAACTCGTATCTCCTGTTTTTAACGGCTGCTGCTGTTCGGAGCTTTTAGTGATTCAGTGAAAGCTATCACTGTTCGCTTCCAATTACCAGTTCGACAGGAGCGTACACTGGCCACAAAATGCCTTGCAATATACTAGCACTTTTTAAAACTATGTTATGTTTCAGTTTAGAGTGATTAGAGAAATGATCATGGTAGTTGATGAAAAGGCTTGGTTGAGAGGCTTAATTAGGGCAGCAGGCCAGGCAGAGTTGTACAATTTCAGCTCCTGTAATCCAAAGTGCTATGAATTGCCTTCTCAGAGTATTGGCTCTGGAAAGGTATGGTATATCCATTGCTTTGTGATCTACAACACCCTCCTTCCTGTTGCCCTAAAAACTGCCTAGGTCAGATTACTTGATTATGCAATGAAGATGGATTGCTTGCTCGTCCTGGCTCTTTAGGGTCTCAGCCAGAGCTCTGTCCCTTCCCATGCTATCTGGGGTGTTTCCACACATGACTTTTATATTGCCATTGCAGCATCTGGTGAAATTCCCTCTTCATTACAACAGTTAAAGCTGCAGAAGCCCTGCCCTCTTTTGTATCTGGTCACTCTAGCTATACTCCTGCAGCTTTAGCTGTTGTGATGAAGAGGGAATATCATGCATACCAATGACACCTGCTGAAATTCCCTTTTCTACACAACTGTTTAAGGTACAGGAGCCCTGATCTCCTTTTCATATGGTCACCCTAAATAAACTTGGTCTTTGAGACCTCAAACAGGTCCAGTAAAAGATATTTACTTAGTTGTGGGGAAAATTAACAATGCTCTCCTTTGCATGTGCATTCAGAGGTAAGTCCTGCTGAGTTCAATAGGATTTACTCCCTAGGAAGTGGGCATAGGATTGCAGCCTAAGGCTAGGCTGACCATATGAAAAGGAGGACAGGGCTCATGTAACTTTAACAGTTGTAGAGCAAAGGGAATTTCAGCCAGTGTCATTTGTATGCAATTAGTTCCTGGTGAAATTCCCTCTTCATCACAACAGTTAAAGTTGCAGGGGCCCTGCCTTCTTTTGTATATGGTCACTGTAGTATAGTGCCTGCAACTTTAACTGTTGTGATGAAGAAGGAATTTCACCAGGAACTAATTGCATACAAATGACACTGGCTGAAATTCCCTTTTCTCTACAACAGTTAAAGTTACGTGAGCCCTGTCCTCCTTTTCATATGGTCAGCCTACCTAAGGCACCAAAGCTAGAGGGTGCCTCTACAAGAGCGATTTAAAGATCTTTCAAAGCGCATTACCGATTTGACCTCTACAAGAGCGGAGCGCAAATCGGGGGTTGAGGCGCTTTTTCTGTCTGAGTATGTGTATTATCGAATGCGCATTAAATAGCAAGTTTTAATTTACCGTCGCAGTTAAAGCGCCTTATGACCATGTAAACAAGCGATTCTCTGCATTAAACACCTTTAAAGCGCATTTCATACAAGTGGTAATGCGCTTCACTGCCTCCCGTGTATGGGGATTAGGCATAAAAGCGATTGAGAAAAGATGCGCATAATCGGACAACCAGGCGTCAAGCTGAATTCTTGTAGAGGGGACCGTATTCTCGGTCACGGCTTACCTGGGATTGAACTAAAAAGTTAATTTTTAAAGTATTCCCTGTTGCCTCTGAGTCCTTGAACAAGCCAGTCTCTTCCACTCATATGTGGCTTTAACCAACAACTGATATTATTTTTGCTAATTAGCGCCAACAACAACAAGAACAACAACAAAAAACTGACCCAACCCAGCAGAATGATGGCAAATGGGCATCTGGCCTCTTTTGCTTACCCTTAGAGATCACTGACAAACATCAGCAGACAGTTTAAATTGCAGGCCTGGCAAGCTACTAGGCTGAGCAAGCTACAATACACAGAAAACTAAATGTGCTACTGTCTAGGAACATAAAAACTTCTCTGTTTGGGGGGAGTGAATGTGGAGGAATGTAACCTTCTTGCTTGTTGAAACTGTTACATGCCATTAGGTGTACTGTAAACTATCCTGCTCTGAATCCTTACTTAGACAATAAGGCTAAGAATTAGAGATGCCTCATTATTATCAGAGAGGTTTAGAAAGAGAAAGAGAGAGAGAGAGAGAGAGAGAGAGAGAACACTGCATAAATAGGAGGTGCAGCTAAAGCGAGTGTAAATAAAGCCTTGTTCTCAGTGAAAGTATGGAGAGGGTTTGTTACTGAAAGAAGAGGTCGAAGAGGTAAGTGTTTCAAGCATTTACATTTAATTGCTAGACTGAGGTAGTTTGTCGCATGGCGTGATTTCTTTAGAAACAATATGAATGTTACAGCAGTAATGTTACAGCAGTAACATTCATACCATGTGAAGGTACCTTGATGTTTCAGCTTAGAAAACCACAGTGTGCTTAAAATTTCATGGCAGGTTCCACGGAGGGTTAAAAGACTGGGCCTTGATAGTTCAAATGAAGTATATAAGTAAAGCAAGTGTAGTGGATCAAGTACTGAATGTGGACTAGGAAGATTAGGAGCCTATCTACACATGCAGGATAAAACACTTTGAAAACATTTTGAAGACTGTATATGGAGTGTGTCAACAGTTCTCAAAACCACTTTAAACTGATTTAAACCGTTTTAAACCATTTTAAAGCAGTAGTGTAGGTAGGCTGTAGGGTTCAAATACTTGCTAGACTGTGGAGTTACTGAGTGACCTTGGGCTAATCGCTATCTCTTGGCCTGGCCTACTGTACCCTACCTTACAGGGTTGTTGAGAAGATGAAGGTGAGCAGACTCACATGTTTGCTTTCTGGAGCTCTTATGAGAAATCAGGTTACGAGTATGATCATATTCAGAGTGATGAACTCTGCAAAATTCAACAAAATTTTGATTTAGCTTAATAGGATTTTGACTTACCATACAAAAAAGTATAAAAAATAAAATTTAAAAAATCTGATGAATAAGCAGATCTATCAAAATTTAAATTTTGAGAGCTCATTTTAACTGTGTATCTATATAAACATTAGACTGACAACTGATCAGACCTGAAGTTCAGTAAAAGGTCTGAAACTCATATAAATCTTGTACAACATTTTGCTTGGCTTTGCGTCCCTATTATTATTTTCCTATTGAAAAAAAAAACGGAATCTATAAGACAAACACAAATGCCAATTTATTTTTGGCTGCACATTTTATAATGAGATATTATTTGGATATTTAATACTGATTTTTAGTATTGTAAACTTTGATACTAGTCTTCTAAATTTTATTTTGCAAGCTTATCTAAAACATTACTGTAAGTTGGATGAGGTGAAAGCTTTGTTTTACTCAGTCAAAAAATTGAAATGGCTGGGTAGGATAATTAGAATGCAGTCCCATTTTACTTTACTCTTGAGTAGACATGTATAGGATTTCACTGGTAAGGGGTTATAATTTACCATTTAGTATCCATAACCTGTTTTTCAAATCTGTTTTAATTATTAAATGCAATGTGGCTAAACAACTGTGATGATATGGATACATGATGTCCTACTTGTTTTGTCCTATTGATTTAAGATAAAGAGCTGGATTGTCCTGAATTGCCTGGTTAAAAGGTGACAACCCTGTGCTTCGCTTTGACGGTGAAGTGTACATGGAGCATTTTTGGCAAATTGCCAGGGATGGCGCATAACTTTTTGATGCTGGAAGGAAAGGACAACTTCCTGTTTCTCCCCATGCCATACACAGTAGTCAGCTGGACCGCCCATTGCTTCTTACTTCCAACACTGGAGAAGGGGCTAATTTAGGCGGTATAGGGCAGGCTGCCTGGCACACACTGCCCTGTCCTCCAGCACTGTGCCTCCACTTGCTGCCCCTCAGGATCTGCTGCCTGAGGCAGCTGCGTCACTCTGCCTGATGGTAGAGCTGGTCCTGGTGATTGATGTATATAAAATACAGATAAAACAAATCAGTGAAGTTTAGTTCTCTACAAGGTCAAATCCAACTCTTCCAAATAAGCCTAAGTATTCCTGGAAAATGAACTAGAGAGAGGACATTCTAGGATAGGCATTGAGAACATTTCTTTATGCGCCCTAGGTGTTATCATACATAGACACACAGAATATTGTTGAGAGATTCCGCATGATTAATCTTAAAGAGCGAATGGGATATGATGGGAAAGTGAGCTGTTTTCTTAGATATGCTGGGTCCTAGTGATTTAGGCAGCTCATTGCAGCCCTATGTATAGGCTGACCATATGAAAAAGAGGACAGGGCTCATGTAACTTTAACAGTTTCAGAGAAAAGGGAATTTCAGCCAGAGTCATTTGTATGCAATTAGTACCTGGTGAAATCCTCTCTTCATCGCAACAGTTAAAGTTGCAGGGCCCCTGCCTTCTTTTGTATATGGTGCCTCTAGTATAGTGCCTGCAACTTTAACTGTTGTGATGAGGAGGGAATTTCACCAGGTACTAATTGCATACAAATGACTCCAGCTGAAATTTATTTATTTATTTATTTATTTATTACATTTGTATACCTCCCCATAGCCGAAGCTCTCTGGGCGGTTTACATAGGATTAAAAACAATTAAAAACAATATACAAAAATTAAAACAGCAAAAACATACAACATACACACAATCTGTACATTTAAAAACCACTTCAACACTTCAAAAAACTACAAAAACAAAACAAAACAAACCCAGGCTCCTCAGATATTGCCAAATGCCTGAGAGAAGAGGAAAGTCTTGATCTGGCGCCGAAAAGATAACAATGTTGGCGCCAGGCGGGCCTCGTCGGGGAGATCGTTCCACAATTGGGGAGCCACCACAGAGAAGGCCCTCTCTCTTGTTGCCGACCTCCGAGCTTCCCTCGGAGGAGGCACTCGGAGGAGGGCCTTAGATGTTGAACTTAGTGTTCGGGTAGGTTCATGTCGGGAAAGGCGTTCCATCAGGTATTGTGGTCCCAAGCCGTGTAAGGCTTTATAGGTTAAAACCAGCACCTTGAACCGGTTGTAGACAAATTCACCTTTGTCTACAACTATTAAAGTTACATGAGCTCTGTCCTCCTTTTCATATGGTCAGCCTACCTATGTAGCTTCAGTTCACAGCAAATAATGATAATTTAGATGAATAAAAGATGTATAGATTTTGTTTTGCTTAACCTCCCTTCCTGCCCCCCCCCCCCAGCACCAGCCTGTAGTGTTATATCTTGATTTCTCTTTCCATATTCAGCAATGGCTTGGTTGTATATAGGACATTACCTACTGACGATCTGAAGGCCAAACTAGATGTGACACACAGGAGTCCTGTGAAATGTTCTACCACTATTCATATAAAAAGTCAAAACAGCTGCAGAGGCCTGATTCATATCAGAGCTGTGTTGTTTGGTGAGGGTTCTTTTAATACCCATTTTCCACCATGCCATTTTCCCACTTAAAATGTCCCCCAACTGTTATTTGTCCTGGGAGGTGGAGTTCCCAAATACCAATACCAGCTTTGGAGATTATTTTAACTGGGAAAATGGCCTTGGGTGCCAAGTCCTTGACCCCCCCCCTCCCCATGCCTTGCCCCATGTAACTGTTTCAAACTTTTAATAAAACAAAAAACTCACTGACCCAGCAGCCGAGCCTGTTCATAGATTTCCTATATGTCACATCTAGTTTGGCTTTGACCCGCTATGGTGTGCTCTCTTTCCCTTTCTGGATGCTTCTGACTCTATGACATATTATATTGCTTGAGGCAGGCAACACAGAACCTGCAACACTTTCTTCTCTCCCTGGAAAAAGCTTTCACAATTTCCCCCCTAGAATGGACCAAAGTAGCTGGAGGAGGCTGTAGACACGGTTGTTGAATTACAGCATAGATCTACATAGGAAGTAGGGAAAACTTTGCCAGGCCATCTATGACTTGTTTGCCTGGTGGGGGGTTGTTTTGTTTTGTTGGTTTAGTTTTTTTGGGTGGGGGGGGTACTATCCTGCCTTTCTGTGATAAAATGAAACTCAAGGTGGCTTATCAATTAAAATGTAAATCACAGCAAAAAAAACCAAAAACAAAAACAAAGCTTATGATCCATATTCTGCCTGTTCCTGCTATAGGGAGCCATAAGTGTTGGTATGCCTAATAAATAATATAGGTGGGATCCAGACTGAGTAGAGTAGACCCATTGAAATAGATAGGGCTTAAATTAGTAATGACTAATCTGTTTCATTGATTTCACTGGGTCTATTCCATGTAGGACTGAATCTGGAGCTAATCTGATATGTTGATGTCTTTTAAATAAAGCTATTGGCTGAGTTCACACATCGCACTAAGACTTGGTGGGTGGCAAGCTATGCTGGGTAGGTGGTTACGCAAACAATCTACTGTGTTCCCATCAGATGATCAGGCAAACAAGTTACACAGAGTACCTCTCCGCTTCGCCCCTCCTCGTCCTGTAGTCTTCCTGCTTAGCCGGGCAGGTATCCCAGCTTCCTTTGTGGCAGGAATAGAGATCACTTGAGAGGAGCAGAGTTTTAGCCACTCTTTCTGAGCAGCTCTGTAGGCGATTTTCATAACCCACATAGTGTGACAGACAATACACTAAGGTGGCTTATTTGGGGGAAATAACCGAATGGGAGGGCATCTCCATCATGGGTTGTTCCAGAAAATGAATCATTATGGGTTAGTGTGTTGTGTGAACCCAGTCATTGTCTCTTATCATGGAGGTATAAGAGTCATTTCTTTAATAACCCTCTGAATTCTCACACTTAGTAGAAAAATGAATGGATTGTTCATTTGTCCACATATTGATAGGACCCCAAAATGCCCTTTGTTTCAGACATTCAAGATCCAAGTTGTCCATTGTTGTTTGAATTTGGAGTGTCTATTGAACCTCTTTGTTTAACCTTCAGTTATCCTTAAGAACACAAACATTTAAGAGCCCGCAATGATGTTCTTTTGCACGCTTGGGAATTAAGCATGAGTATGATGGGACTCACTATTGAGTACACATGAATAGAATTGGGCTGCACGTGTCACACTGCTGGCTCCATTAGTGAGCCTGGCATACTGTTTGCAGGGAAGGCATTATTAATCATGCTGAATGGAAGTTGCAAAGCTGTCTTCTTAAAATATATTATTTTAAGAGAGAGAGAGAGAAATCCATACATGGTTTGGGTCCAGGTTACCTGCGGGATCGCCTTCTCCCGTATAATCCGCCCCGAACACTCAGGTCCTCTGGGAAGAATTTACTCTAGTCAGCCAGAACTAGGCTGACGAGTGTTACCCAGAGGACCTTCTCTTCTGCCGCTCCCAGGATGTGGAATGGCCTGCCAGAGGAGATTCGACAAATTAGCAGTCTTCTTGAATTTAAGAGAGCCATGAAGACTGCTCTCTTCCGGCAGGCCTACCCAGTTCAATTTTAAGATGTTTTTAATAATATATTTGTTTTTATCTGTTTTAATGGTTTATCTATTTTTTTGTTTTTATATTTATATTTATTGTTGTTCCCCACCTCGATCTGGATGGAGAGGCGGGTTAGAAATGAAATAAATAAAATAAATAAAATAAATAAATAATTAAGTCTTTCATGTCCTCAGACAGAATTGATGAGAACAGAACAACATCAATAATTTTGCTGCGTTAGCAGAACTCTGTGGCTCACACTTTCACTGCCTTCCAGGCTCCAGGGGGGCTTGTGTGGTGGAGCTGTGTGGTTTGCACCCTGCAGTCATTTGGCAATTACCCAGGCCATGCTGATGCCTACAAAGAAACCCAGAGAAACAGTGTCCTATCTCACTGGTCCTTTGCGACAGACTGCAGGCTCCCTGTGTAAATCCACCGCTCACAGTCATGTAATTTGCTAGATTATTAGATTCTAATCCTGATACCAGCTGACAGGTCATTAACCCTGCCTACTGACTGGGACAACATCCAGGTCCGTGGCTTGGCTTGGTCTTTCGGATTGAGTTTAAAACTTTCCTTTAATTTTTTTTTTTTTATCCTCCACCTTGTGCTGCAGATTAAGGTTATATTTGCTTACTATTGATACTGGCATTAACAACCATCAGTTATAATAATGAATTTAGAATTAGAAGATGTTTTGTGGGATAATGGATTAGGGTGCAAACCTATGCATGATTGGTATGAATGATCTGTGGTTTCAACAGAATTCTACAGATCTTGTCCTTTCACTTTTTCTGGGTGAGACGAGTCTCATATGGCGGAGTGGTGCTAAGAATATGACAAGCTGGATTTAACAAAAGGGAAGTTACAATTAAAAAGTTAGCTCCTTGATTTGTTCAGGTGTATGGGGTGATCAGCAGAGTTCTCTTCTTTCCTCCAGCTGCTGCTCCTTCCTGACTCTGCCAAATATGTTGTTTCCAATGTCAGAGTTAGAGTAGACCAGTTGAAATGAGTGGGATGTAACTTAGACTCAAACTGGATATATCACCCACTGGATATATCCCAGTGGTTCCAACAGGTTCTCCAGAGAGTGCTGCTATTTCCTGTTTTCTATTTCCTACCTGTAGTTCTTTGTCCCTTATTAAGTACTCTTGGTTCTTAAGTCAGGTGAGATAAAGGCTGCTAGAGGTGCAAAAACATTCCTGTCTCCAATTGCTGTTGTATTTGCCGTTTCCTGGGCCTATGGGTATATTACATATGTGTCCATGTACATAATGCACATTTGTACATTAGGTGAGTAAGGGGAGATGTGATAGAGGTATACAAAATTATGTATGGTGTGGAGAATAGGATAGAGAGCCATTTGTCTTCCTCTCTCATAATATTAGTCTCTGGGATCATCCTATGAAGCTGATTGCTGGGAGATTCAGGACAGATAAAAGAAAGAACTTCTTCACACTGCACATAGTTAAAACAATCGAATTTACTAGCACAAGATGTGGTGGTGGCCACTAGTTTGGATGGTTTTAAAAGGGGTATCAGAGGCAGTATGCCTATGTACACCAGTTGCTGGGGAACATGGATAGGAGAGTGCTGTTACCCTCATGTTCTGATTGTGGGTTCCCATGTGAATCTGGTTAGTCACTGTGTGTGCAGAATGGTGGACTAGATGGACCCTTGGTCTGATTCAGCATTGCTCTTATGTTCTTATCTATGTGTTACATTTGAAATTGACATACAGGCTACAGGGCTTCTCCACATTCAGCAAATATCCTGCAGCCTTTCCAAGGCTTTGTTTTCTGGCGTCTTCATGAGTTTAACAATCAGCACAATACACACGCTCCCCATGCCTTGTTTTTGCTGGTTCCTTTCCATATGTTTCAATTCTACCACCAGCAGATGGTGATGTGTTATACCATGTTTTCCATTTATTACTGCATTTTCAGGGTGTTATAAATTGATGGATTTCCTCTTGAAAACAGTGGGAGGGGCATTGGTGGTTGACGATGTTATGAAAAGGATCCTCAAACTTCCATGAGTGACCATTCATGAGTGTGCAATAAATTGCTTGTATTGAGAAGCTCACCACATGTTAACCGCCATTAGTACATGATAGAAATTATGATATGGTCCCGTCCTAGACCCCTTGCAATCTTTGGGGCAAACTAGATGTGATATTACTGCATTTGTTTTGGTGTGTTATTGTTTGCTGCTTTGGGCTTCTTTTTAGGGTACAAAGGTGAAAAAATAGGTTTTCTAGAGGGGCCTAAAGGGGTCTGAATAGAACAGAAACACTTAATGGGCCTGTTCAGACAATACACCTTTTGCAACAAATGATTAGTGAGCATGTTTTAACTGTGGTTATGGAGCCACCATGGTTAGGAATGGTTCACATGATACACTAAGCCATAATATTTAGCTCAAAATGCTTATCCACCGTGGCTTAGCGTGTCGTCTGAACAGGGTTACTGGGTGGCTTCTTTGGGGCTGGTTCTGAGATCATTTTTATATGTGATTATATCCTTTTTCTATGAATCTTAAAGGCTGAGCCTGTTATGGGAAACCTGTTCTGTTTATCACAATATCTTTCTATGATGAAATTTACCTCTTTGCCTAATCACCTTTTTGTATTTGAATTTTTCATACCTGCTTGCAGTGATTTTTTGACAACATGTGTATCTGGGTAAGTATGCACAGATTCACCTATTCCTTGCTCCTAGATCATCACACCTGCAAAATGCTCCATTTCAAAAAGAAACAAAACATTGCCATCGTATATGTTGTTTTCATGGAACAAGCCTCTGCCTGGCATTGTCTGCCTTGTGCTCATGTTGAATCTGAACCATTAGAAACTATAAATAATGTATCTATGCACCGTCCTGCATCATGCTAAGTTGCTTTTTTCTAAAACTTCCACAAAACAGGTAGCACCAGTGGTGAAAGGATGTGCACTGCTCTGAGCCCGAAAGCCCGAGGCCCCGGCCTCTCCGACATGCACCAGTATAGTCAGTGGCTGGCCAGCAGGCATGAGGCTAATTTGTTACCGATGAAGGAGGATTTGGCACTTTGGCTGACAAACTTGCTAGGTAAGGTTATTTCTATACTCTGACATTATTGTGTTGTTGTTTTTAAGTAGCAATGTTGAGTCATGCATGGCTGGCTGGAGCATGATGGGAATTTTAGGGATTGCACCCTAATTCTGGTTTTGGTTACTGAAACGCAAGTGGAAAGTCCTGCTCTAAATGAACGACTAACTTTCTGGATTCTGTCGTTTCCCCTGTCCTCTTTGATGAGTCTGTTCAGTCTGATAATTCAGGCAGCTTCCCAAAGGTGTGTGTGTGTGTGTGGGGGGGGGGGGGATAAAAGCAATCTAAAATAAACAGTTTTCTCTACTTAGATCAAGGATCCTTAACCTTTTGGGCTCACGGGGCACATTTTGAGCATCATAGACAATCTGACAAAATGGCTGCTACGGAGGGGCTTTGTCATTCATGAAGTGGCTGCCATGGTGGACAGGGCAAGTCACAAAACACCTTTCCCAGGAGGCAAACTGATGTGACTAACAGAAAAGGAACTAGCCCAAGAACTGAGGTACAAGGCGGATTAGAGGTCTTAGCTCCAAAATTCAAAACCATTCTTTTGAACTCAAATATTTTGAACCCAAATAAATGATAGAACTTGGCTTGGCAGGATGGCAATCTCCCAATTTTTTTAAAAAGTAAAATAATCTTTAAAAATAAAATCAGGAGAAGCAGAAAGCATGGTGGGTACCAAGAAAGGTGTTCATGGGCACATTGGTGCCTATGGGCCCCATGTTTGAGACCTAGACTGTGGGTTTTTCCATATTTGGCAAAAGTTCTGCAGCCTTACCAGAGCTTTGGAATCTGATTTAAGGCTCAGCACAGTACATGAGCTCCCCACCTGGTTTTTGCCAGTTCCTTCCCATATGTTTTAGGTTTCCCACCAGCAGATGCCGCTGCTTTATACAGCATTTCCCATTTACTGTACTTTCGGGGTTTTATGACGTAGCAGATTCCCACTTGAAAACGGCAGGAGAGGCATCGGAGGTTAACAACATCATGAAAAGGACCCACAAACTTCAGTGACTGACCATCACAAGTGTGCAATAAATCACTCAGGTGGAGATGTTCTTAGAGCCTTTGGCTTAGCAAATTCTTCCTGAAATGGGGAGTCTGAGTAATGATGCTTCCAGAGCCAATGTATGTATTTAACTTGAAGAAAGCTGAATTATAGAACTCTCTGCTACCAAGAAACAACTGTGTCAATGAATTTAGCAACGTTCAAAGATGGATTAGAGATCAATATAAAATGATATCATCAGCTGATTAGGTCAAACTCTGTCTCCATCTGTCACCATTTTCACATGGATGGGTCTCAGTCATTTTCAGGTCTTTCAAGTGGGCCTTGGGGATAGAAAGTTTGAGAAATCCTGTAGTAGAACAAACATCATGTCCCTATGAAACAGTATTCATGAGTGGAGCTGCAACAAAATGTTGTAGCAGATCCTTTGTCTTGTTCAAGGTTCTAAGCCAGCCATTCCTTCCAAACTGGGCATTCTGCTCCCCCTTTCCCCAGTTTTCCTTTTCAAAGTCTCAGAGTTACTAATCATGTTCAGCCCTCATGCTGTTTTGGGGGATTTTATTTTTTTTGGCCCTTAGGATTTTTATAAAAAGATATTTTGTAATTCTGCAAATCTTCAGGTTTCCCTGAGCATGCTGGAACCTTCCTCTCGTTTCCCAATGGCACTGTTGTGTGGCTCCATGTCTGTTGGCACTCATCACTAGAGTTCACTATTAGAGGGAGTGATGTTTCAGACATTTGCAAAGTTTCAGAATAGACAAAACTAGACATTTCAAAATTCAGTGGGTTGGATCCAGACTTACGTCAGTTTCCTTTAGTTCCCTTTGAGATCAATGGAACTGAAGTCATGCTTTTCACATTGATCTCAATGGGATCGTAGTGCAACTGATTTAGTCTGGATCCAGTTGATTGTATTTTATGTTCGTCATTGAAACTGAAATCATTTCGGATCTGAGTGCAGAATTTATGAATGTTTAAAGCACAGCATACAATTTAGATATTTATATGCCAGTGTCCAGATGTATCTATATGTCTGATTGTTCCCAAAATGGCACACAATATGAAAAACATTAAAGTGCCCAGCATGCTAGATATATTTACAATCTCATAACTGTAATTGTATGATGCTGGAACTTTATTGTATGATGCTGACAACAGTATGACAAGTAATTCCCCATGAACTCCTGCTGTTCTACCACCTGTGAGAGGAACAGGATGTTTTCAGATTTTTCTCCTGTTCTTCCTGGCACTGGTTCCTTCTTTTCTGATCAGACAACTCTATCTACATCCCTTCTCTTTCAAACATCTTCCAAATTTATATTAAACAGACAGCGGGTAGAAAGAATGTGCTTATAGCCCGGTGTTTCCCACCTCCTCCCTTCAGGTGCCTATCAAATGATTCATTTGCTACAGATGTCTGGTGTAATGTAGGAGCTAAGAGCTACGAATTCGGAAGTTGTCAGTTTTGGAAATAAACCAGCAAGACTGGTTTAATTGAGAGCTGATGTAGCATAGAGGCAAAGAAACTAAGTGTTGAATCACCAAGTCCTCTGTCTGAAGCTTGTGTCTACCATGAAGTGGGTGATTGCCTCCTAGGACACCTCCAAGGGCACAAATGATGCCCCTCCCACCTGAAACCTCACCCTTGACACCATTGGAGGTTTTTTTTCCCCTCTGGGCTAAGAAAGGCCCAGAGTGATCAATCCATGCCTCTCTGTGCTGTGAGAAAGTGAATGCCTTTCCCTTGTCAGTTCTAGAGAAAGGCAGCCTTTCTTTAGCATTGACAAGGGAAACCTCACTCTTATCTCCAGTCACTGGTCAGAGATAAGAGTGGGCTTTCCCTAGTTGGTGCTAGAGAATGGCTGTCTTTCTCTAGCACTGACCATTGGACAGAGAGAGGGAGTGGGGAGAGATGATGGTAGGCTGGATAGGAAGCCCCCATAGGGCAGATCTGGCCTGCAGACCGGAGGTTCCCCTGAGCTAAAGACAATATAGGAAAACTCCAAGCTGAAATATACAACGCAATCTTGACAATTGTCTTAGGATAGTTGTTGTATGATGACCTATGTCAGGAGAAAAACAGAGGGGGTTTGATCTTGTTTATTCTTCTTGATTTCTCAGTGGCTTTCGATACCATCAATAGTGATATCCTTCTGGGACTACTGTCTGAGTTGGGAGTGGTAGGCACTGCATTGCACTGGTTTCACTCCAGAAGGTGTTGCTTGGGGAACATTGCTTGATTCCATGGATTCTCCTGTATGGAGTTCCACAGGAGTCAGCTCTGTCCCCCATGCTTTTCAAAATCTACATGAAACTGTTGAGTGTGGTCATCTGGAGTTTTGGAATGCATTGCTATCAGTACACTGATGATACACAGTTCAAGTTTTCATTTTTATCTTCATCGGGTGAGGCTGTGGATGTGATAGATCAGTTGCTGATTCAACAATGGACTATATGAGGGCTAATAAATTGAAGCTCAATCTAGATAAGACTGAGATGTAGAAGGTGGCTTTTCTTTCAGGATGTAGGGTGCTCAACCTGTTCTAGATGGGGTTGCACTCCACCTGAGGGAGCAGGTTCGTAGCTTAGGGGTTCTTCTGGAACCATCTTTGTCACTTGAGGCTCTGGTGGCTTCAGTGGCGCAGAGTGTTGTCTATCAATTTTGGTTGGTTGTCTAGCTACACCCCTATCTGGACAGGCATAACCTGGCTTCAGTTGTCTAAGCTGTGGTGACTTCCAAGTTAGATTACTGCAATGCACTCTATGTGGGGCTGCCTTTGAAGACAGTTCAGAAGATTGATTACAGGAACTAGAAGGAGTGAACATATAAGACCAACTCTGGCCCACTTGCACTAACTACCTATATGCTTTCGAGCTGCTGGTTTAACCTATAAAGCCCTGCACTGCTTGGGACTGCAATGTCTGATAAAGTGCCTCTCCTGACATGAACCTACCTGTACTCTATGCTCAGCATCTAAGGTCGCCTCCACGTGCTTCCTCTGAGGGAGGCTTGGTAGGCAGCAATGAGGGAGAGGGTCTTCTCAGTGGTGGCCCACAATCTGTGGAATGATCTCCCTGACAAGGGCTGCTTGGTGCCAACATTATTGTCTTTTCAGTGCCAGGTTAAGACCTATCTCTTTTCTCAGGCATGAGGTTTTAAGCGGTCCTGGATCTGTCCTTTGGTTAAGGTTGACTTTTCAAAGTGGTTTTTAGATATATGTTGTCTTCGTGTATATTGTTTGTGTTTTATGAAAATATTGTTTATATACTGTATTTTAATGTTTTTCCCCTTTGTAAACCACCCAATGAGCTTCAGCTATGCATAGAAATTCAAGAAATAAATAAATACATGTGTGGAAGAACTAAGACAAAGCAAGGGAACACAATTTGTTGAAGTCCCTGAGCAAGTAACTGATCCAACAAGGAATTCCTATCAAAGTTTGAGGGTAGAAACATGCTAGGGTGTGTCCCTCAAGTCTGTGCTTGGATAGATTCTTAGGTGATGTTTGTAATGAAGTATTCTCTTTCACGGAGCTATTCCTTATGTTATAATTTACAAAAAGAGGTTGACTCCCATGAATTACTGTTGTGAATTGAAAAGGTGTGCAAATGTTTGTTAGAATGAATAATACACACACCTGACACTTCAAAGCTCAAGGGAGAGTTCAGTAACTCCTGCAAAGCGAGCTGTATGTGCTCATTTTGACACATAGGCTAGACAGGGGGAATAAAATTGAGATGGGGAAACAAAATAAAAACACCCTCTGACTTGCAAGAGCTGTTTCCATGCCTTTAAAAATGTAAGTTTAAATAGTAATGTCTGCAGTCCTGCACAGGCTGTTTTCACATGAACAAACTCAAACATGAAATCTGCAAGGAAGCACTTGTAGCAACGTGAGACTTTGGACCTCTCTACACCAAGCAGGATACAACACTTTGAAAATGTTTTGAAAACTGAATATGGAGTGTGTCCTGGGCCCCAACAGTTGTCATTACTGTTATAAACCGTTTTAAACCGTTTTAAAGCAGTAGTGTAGATAGGCTCTTTGAAGTGCCACACCAGGTTTTAATTCTTTAGAAAGCTTTATAGGAGGCTGAGCAATTTAAAAGGCTGTCTGTGAGAAACTGATGAAGGCAACTTTTGCTTTCATTTTCAAAGATACATTGGCTTAAGCATACAGTTCCATTGCTTTACTTACATGCAATGTGATTTCCTTGTTGTTTCTGCCATACACCAGTTAGGGTGCAATCTTATGCATGTTTGGACAGAAAATGCCCTGCAACTCCCAGCGTTGCATCCTTAGCTATTCTGCGAGGATTGCACGCTTAGATGTTCGATGGCCACATATCCAAGATTCTTCCATTCCATTCCATAGATGTGCCCCCCCCCAAATGTAACATGGTGTTGGTGAATGAGCTGCAAGGGGAGCAATGTTAGGTGTCAGGAGGGAAGCAAGGGATGAGTGTTGACCAGGTCCAAAGGTTTGTTCTTGGATACATCTAAGGTGAAAGTGCAAAATAATAATAATAATAATAATAATAATAATAATAATAATAAAATAGCAAAAGTCCAAAGCCCAGCACCATTATTTCAAAGCATGTACTGTTATTTCTCAAATAACTATATTTGTGTTATTACCAAGGACAAACTGGCACCCTTTCTTGGGGGGAAGCATAGGGATTTGTGTCTTTGGTATGCAAATCTAGTGTACAGGCCCAGTGACCTGCTCGTGATTGCCTTCAATGTCTTTGTGGGCTTCTTGACCCTTTATATCCCTGCCTGTGTCGTTTGCTCCTCCAGTTCCACTACCGTCAGCTGCCTCTCACTGGGCTGGTTCACATGATTATCTCAGCCCACCATGGCTTATTTAAGTCACAGTGGTTATGGTAATTGCCAGATGTCCTTTTGAATATGCAAGTTGTGGTGGTCGGTCACTATGGCTTATTATGTTGTGCAAACCTAGCAAGGGTGGCTTATGCAAGGTTTAAACAACTGTCACATAACCCTAGAACAACCCAGGGCGTAAATGACTTTGCCCTTTCCCCCCGTTGCTGCCCTCTGTGCCTGGAATTGGACATATCTATTCAATGGCACTTCTCTCTTTTCATTCAAACCCACCCACAAACCCCACTTTTCCCTGAGGTTTTTGGCTTTACCTCTTAGACCTCATTCCCTACTGAAACTAAGCCTAGGCGTGTGCAATTGAATTTGCACATATTCTTCCTCTGTTTTCCCCACCTCCATCTGTGTTCTTTTACCACAGTATCAAAGTTTAGATTGTAAGCTCCTTAGGACAGGTTACTTTTCCAGTCAGAAACGATAACAAACATGAACTTTGTGCTTTAGCCGTGATGCCTCTGACACCAATTGCTTGAGCTGGTAGGAAGCCAACATGTTCATAACCTTCTGCTCAAGGAACCAGCTATCATCATAATTTATAATTTGCAATTTAGCTTCTGTGAGGGAAGAGAAAGTGCTTAGATGGAGATTAAAGCCTCACACAGGCCTTAGGCACAGGAAAATCTTTCTGGGGTTGGCAGAGGACTGCAAAATAGCACCCAACGGTAGGGAAACAAAGAGTTCAGCGGCAAGACGGCTGAGGAAGAGTTATAATTTCACAGTAAATGGTGGACTACGGAGGCTTATCACTATAGTAGTGGGACTTGACAACCTTCATGTGGCAATGACAAGGTCAAGAAGCAATGGGTGCATGGAGGGGTAGAACAAAGTTCACACACAGTCACCACTACCAGGACTGGACCATGGGATGCAGGTCTGGAGCCCCATGGCCCAGGGAGGGGCCCCAAATGAAGGTCCTGACAGGTAGTGGCTCTGGTAAAAGGAAGTGCTGGATCAACTGGCCAATCAAGGCTGCAGCCACACGGCATGCCCTTTTAAGTGAAATAGTATTTTTTCCTTGTTAAATTTTGAGTAGCAGCAAGGTGAATCAATCAGAAACTGTCTTCGGAAAGACCATGTCCAATGAGGGCATCAGAGTGGCAAAAAGACTGTCCCATCACGCTCCTGTGCTGGAGACCCATGTGCTCGGGAACACATTCACTCTGCATTAAGTACTTCATCTTGGTCTACAGAGTGCAATAATTAAACAATATGTGCCAATGTTCAAAATTAAATAAGTGGATCTTTGATCGTGATAGTAGATGCATTTCTTCCAGGATCAGATTCACTTTTTTATGATTAAAGGAAAAGCATATTGCTCTGGCTAGGTATATTCAACCAGCCTAAGAGGGAGGACAAAATGATAAATTAGTGAGAAAGGATTTTAATTTTGAATTATGACCGTTTCACTTATGCTTGAAAGTGTAACTCTGCCTTCATACTGAATGAACTGTAATTTGTTACTATGACTTCAGCTAATATTGTAAATTTATTAATGTATGTTCAAAGCAGTGAGCAAATCTGGATTCTACTAAAATGTTACGTTTTCTTGGACGGAAAAATAAATTTAAAAGTTCTTCTAAAACACAGGGTTCGTCCCCCCCAAGTGAAGTCTGTCAAGAAGGTAACTTCCCACACCCCTGGCACATTAAACTGTGGCAGTCTGAAGAGATGCTTAAGAAGTGACTTGAAAATATAAATCCTCCCCGCCCCCCGCCTCTGATACTATTCCTGCTATGCACAGTCTCATTCCCGCTATTGTCTGTGGGCAGTATCACACACTCTCTACTCTGGAAATATGTAAACTTAGGAGGACATAAAAACAAGTAACATGTTGTGCAGGACATAAGAGCATAAGAAGAGCCATGCTGGATCAGACGTTTATTTAGTTCAGCGTTCCTTTCACACAATGGCCAATCAGCTGCCCGTGGGAAACACTCAGGTAAAACATGAGCACAAGAGTACTCATAAGTGTATACATCTCTCTGTGCATACATCTGATTTCTATTATCTACCTTGAAATAGATGGGGGAGGGAAGGATAACAAGAATCAGGTGTGCAGATTTGTCTGCTTCACACATTACATCAGTGATATGGTAGGGGATGCATACATGCACCCCATGGGATTTCCAGAATGGGCAGTGCATGCCTCAGCCCTTTGATATGGATGGGCACTCTTGCAGGAGATGAGCATGTGGTCCTGCTGCTAGCATTTCATTCCTGGGGAAGGATGTGTAATAGATCCCACGTTGATCCCGCTTCAAAACTGTCATCTGAACCTAAGCATATTATTTTTCTGTCTGTTGTTGTTTTTGATCCAGAGCCACATCCTTTCATGTCAGAATGAGGGCCAAGGCAATTTGTGACTGCTTGTTGAAAGATGTCTAATACCATTTCCTATTCTGTTTGGATAATAGGCACAGTCATTAGTAAAAGTGGTTTCATACTCTTAAAAAAACAAAGAATGATTTCGAAATCTTCCAAAAGTTACTTGAGATGAGTCTCTGGGGAAGGCAGATTCATAAATGTGACACACCTGCTAAGAAATCTTTGCTGTCTAAACTTTTAACATACAGTCGAGGGCTGGTTCAAATGTAATAGCAAGCCATAGTTTAGCATGCTTCCCCTTCCTCCTTCAATGTGGCTGTGATGAGGATTTTGGAAGTTTTTGTTTCTTTGTTAGATAAACCACATGTTACCATTTCATGCAAATCCCACCAACGTGTGGTTAATCTTAATTATGGTGTGTTGAAACATGGCAATTTCAAGACATAGTTTAGGAAGCTGTCTTGCCTTAACAAATCATACTTAACATTAACCACAGTTTAGATTTTGGATGTAACACTAAACTGTGGTGAATCTAAAATGGAAGTGGAAGCTTCTGATCTCCTCATGACAATGGCAGAGATGGAGAAGAATGGGAGAGCAAGAGCCTAAGGGTACCTCTAGATGGACAGTATCTGTCATGGTGGCTTCGGAATAGTGGCACTTGCATTACATGACGCAGCCACCAATCTGAAGCCATCTAGGGGCAAAGGGGCTTTGCTGCGAACTAAAAAAGTTGGCCATTTAGTGCGACTTTTTTAGTTTGCGGCAAGCGACGACAGCTTTTGCTATCTATCGCTTTTTCTCCACTGATTCTGGGGAGGCCCGCCCAGTCTAAGGCGACCACTGATTGGTCGCCATGGGCTGGGCAGGGAAGGGGGTGGTCCAGCAAGCCATAAGTTTGCTGCACCACCTCCATGCTGCGCCTCGGCAGTCCTCCCTCCCCCATTTTAAGTTTAAAAATAAAAAAAACTTACCTACACATCTTGGCAGTCCTCCCCCTCCCCCATTTTAAGTTTTTGTAAAACCTTACCTCCGCTGCCTTACCTTCGAGGAGGCACGGGTGCGGCAGCAGCGACAAAACAAGAAAAGAGGGGCGAATGGAGCTCCGTCTGCCACCGTGACGTCAAAGAGACGTTGTGAAGACGTAGCCTAAGAGTCACTGTAGCTCATCCATGCAATGCAAAGTTTAGTGCAGCAGTGGGCAACTTGTGTCCCTCCAGATGTTTCAAGCTACAACTTCCATGTCCCTTACCATTGGTTATGCTGGCTAATGGGAGTTCTAGGCTGAAATTTATGGAAGGCCACAGGTTGCCAGCCTCTGGTTTAGAGTTATGTGAGAATCAGGTCAGAGAGCTTGCTCAGCCCCCTTCTGGCCATAGAGAAAAGAATGTAGTGGAGTACCTCCATAGAATGTTCTTATGTTCTTGAAGTATTATACCTTTTTCTGTTCTGTGCCAACCACCAACTGTGTGAGTAGAGAATATAACTGGCTATTCTTGGCCAGAAGCATGCTGCTCTCTGGGCCTCTGTTGCGTTGTCTGCTCTGAAAGAGCAGAAAGGTCCTACCAATGGGGGCCTGGGGAGCTGTGGGTTCCCTGACACATATAAGTGAGGTACAAGAGGAAGTGAGGTAAGAAGTGCCTCGCCGCTCAGTTCTCTGGATGTCAACCAGGCTGGATAGTGCTGATCCTGAGTAATTTATTCATAATTGCAGCACCACATTTAAATGAGACAGATAAGAGCTGCAGTACTACTACAGGCAGTTTCTGAAGGCAAACGATGTGCAAGACATCACCCAAAGTGTAAAATGCAGGTGCATCAGTGCAAATCACAAAAAGAGAACATCCTGAGACACTCACCTCAATCCTGTGCTTTTTGTTCCAAGATGTAATAAAAGCAAACAAAATATCCACCATAAGTCTGTCTTCTTGGGCACATGTGATGATTGTTGGCAGCCTGCCACAGAGAAGTTAATCATTCTACAGTTGAGGGAGCAGTCATTTCCCCCCTCCCTCAACACACACTTTTAAAGCCATCAATATACTTTCAGTAAAATATCTAGGAAGCATCATTGTGATGGGTCTAGATGAGACAGATGGCAAAGGCAAATTCTATGGCTGTTTGCAACAGCTCATTTTCACACTATCTGTCGCTGAAAAATAATGTGAGGACCTGGGCTGAGAATATGTAACTTATTCCATTGATGGTCACTTATTTTCCCCAATTGACACTCTGTTTCTCCACATGAAAGCTGGTCCTTTTTATAGAGGTAATCACATCTCAGTGATTAGTTGGGAGAAAAATCTTCTGGCCTCATTCTCACCCCATCTTTTTTTTTATGAGGTTTCCTTCTCATTGCTGTTTATTAAAGCTGATTCTCTGTTTGTTCACTTATTCAGTGCCCTGTTTCTCACATCACAACAATCCAGGTTTTAATTTATTTTAAACCCTGGATTGTTGTGAATGCTGTAAGTGGGAGTGGCTAAACAACCCAAAGACAATTTGTTGTTTAGCATGATGTACAACCCAGGAACTCTGGCTTATTGGGGAAACACAAGCCAAAGTGGGAACCCAAAACTTCAGGGGTGGCTCTTCTCCAAGTACCTTCAACATGTTATGAGTTAAGAAGAGAAAGAGAGAAAGAAAGAAAGAAAGAGAGAGAGAGAGAGAGAGAGATTCTCCTCCGATGTAGTGGCCTGATGGGGGAACAACATACAGGTGCAACTGGCACTAACGTTGCAATCTTTCCACTGTCAGGTTAACACTTTTCTGTTTATCTGGGGGTCTTAGGCTGTGTTAGTCTGTCCTGCTGTAATTGCTGCTTCTCAGTTGTTTTATGATGACTTCGTTTTATTGTTTTTATTGTATGGTGTAGGTTGCCTGACTATTTGTGGTCATGTTTATTGTATTGCATCCTGGTATCTGTAAGGATGAGGTATCGGTTAGAAATACTTTAAATAAATGCATAAAATCAAGGGGGCTGTAGTTTGTTTAAAATCAGAAGCAAAACTGATGTTATCTTTGTAAGCATGAAATAGGCGAGGAAAGGGGGAAGATATGAGATTGGGGTTCACCCTAACTCATTCACCTTCTTGACGTTTTAGCCTACAACTCTCTCACCAGAGGTTTCTCCTAATAAGGGCTCCACAGTTCATTTTCAAGAACTAGTGAGTATGTGCATTCATAATGTGGCAAAAAAACAAAAGGAGGAAAGCATCCACTCAGGGCAAAAAAAGGAGGTTCTCAGAATGCTATGATATTTAATTCCAAAAAATAAAATATCTTAGCGTTCTGAGAACCTGCTTCTCTCCTTTTTTTGCCCCATTTATAATGTGGCACTATTTCCTTCAATAGGGAGCAACTACAATTCTGTACAAACTTAATCAGCAGTGCTGCGAGGCCTCCTCAGTGAATGGATATTAGCAAGAGCTGATTACTATTATTTTTATTTCATTTCAGGAAAGGAAATAACAGCCGAAACTTTCATGGAGAAACTGGATAATGGTGCTTTGCTCTGTCGGCTAGCAGAGACGTTACAGGAGAAATTTAAAGAAAACTGCATTGAGGTCAACAAGTTTGGGAAGGTAAATGTTACTTTAGTCATAACGGTCAACAGTCTGGAGGCCTTCAGCCAGACTGACCCACACCAGGTATTCTGTCTTTTCTCTCCATCTTTCTCTCTTCTTCTTCTTCTTCTTCTTCTTCTTCTTCTTCTTCTTCTTCTTCTTCTTCTTCTTCTCTCCACCTGCAGCAAAGGTCCCCTCTACAAGAATTCAGTTTGATGCCTGGTTGTCCGATTATGCGCATCTTTTCGCAATTGCTTTTACGCCTAATCCCTATACACGGGAGGTGGTGAAGCGCATTACTGGTTGTATGAAATGCGCTTTAAAGGTGTTTAATGTGGAGAATCACTTGTTTACATGGTCATAAGGCGCTTTAACACCGCGCTTTAACACTCGTTATTTAACGCGCATTCGTTAATGTGCATAATTGGACAGAAAAAGCGCCTCAACCCCCGATTTGCGCGCCGTTCATGTGGAGGTAAAATCGGTAATATGCTTTGAAAGAGCTTTAAATCACTCTTGTAGAGGCACCCAAAGGTGGCGGTGGCAGCATTGGCATAACCTAAAATTTTGACGTCAGCAACCCAGTTGCAAGTCATGATCTAGTAGCTGAAAAAACAGTATCAAAGTGACTCGCATAGAGATTTGTTGCTGTGTTATCCTTTCCCCTGCAAAGTGAGACATCTTTTATTGCATTCCAGAGATCACTATAGAGCCCAGCTGAAACATTCACTAAGAGTTTAAGTAGTGTCAAAAATGTCTCCTCTTTTAGGTGTTTTAGGCACTTTGTGAAAATGTTAACCAAATACTGCCTTATACACCAAATACTGCTTTGTACTGATTCAGACCATGGGTCTGCTCTGACTAGAGGCACTTCTCTTTGGAGTCAGACAGAGGCTGTTCCAGCCCTACCACACCTGAGTTTCTTTTAAAGGAGAAATGCAAGGGCTATATTGTTCCACTCACTGCATGATGAGGTTTGACTAAGCTAAGAAGTAGGAACAACCAGGGGAAATGGTGCTGAGACAGAAGCATCAGTAATCAGGTGAACCAATGGTGCCAGAGTGAGGGTTTTGTTTTTGTTTTTAAGGTGAATATTTACAAAACTTAGGCTGACCATCTGAAAAGGAGGACAGGGCTCATATAACTTTAACAGTTGCAGAGAAAAGGGAATTTCAGCCAGTGTCATTTGTATGCAATTAGTTCCTGGTGAAATTCCCTCTTCATCACAACTGTTAAAGTTGCAGGCACTATACTAGAGTGACCATATACAAAAGAAGGCAGGGCCACTGCAACTTTAACAGTTGTGATGAAGAGGGAATTTCACCAGGAACTAATTGCAAACAAATGACACTGGCTGAAATTCCCTTTTCTCTACAACTGTTAAAGTTATATGAGCCCTGTCCTCCTTTTCAGATGGTCAGCCTACAAAACTGTCTCCTCTGAAATGGTTAGTTTCTGCCACAGTTTTGAATCCATAGAGCTTTAATTGTTGTTGTCAGCTTGTTTATATCATACTCTGATAAAGCCTTTGGTCATAGAAATAAATCAGAAAATAAAGGGAGTTGATGGATTATCCAGGGAAGCCCACCCTTAGTAGCTTAATGCAGAGATGGGAACCCAGACATTGTTGACTTCCAACTTTCATCAGTCCCAGACAGCGTGGTCAGGGGTTATGGGAGTTGTTCTTCATCAACATATGGAGTGCCACAAATTCCACATCCCTGGTTTAAGAATTTCTTGGGCCTTGCATTTAATTTGTTCTATGTTAGAATATGTCACATATGAACGATAGGTTTCCATTTCCCTTTTGTGTGTGTGTGTGAAGTCCTTTGGATTTTGAGAAGTCATTTTTCTTTCTCAGAGTACGGTCAGAGTCATGTGAATGAGATTAGAAGACCTCACTCAAAAGCTATGCAGTGTGTGTGTGTGTGTGTGTACACATTATTTTGCATTCTGTAGCATAGAATGCAAAGAAATGGCTGCGTAACGGCGTTGTGCCATTGCCAACAGTTATGGAGGCATTTCCCCCCCCCCCCTTTCACACTGTAATTCCCTGTGTAGAAGTCTCAAGAAGTAGACTCCATAGCTGGAAAATGTGAGCCCTGGTGCCAAGGAACGTTATATGAGAATGCGAGTCCACGAAATTTAGCATAGTAAGGATTCCATAATATTCCACTGGACCATTAACCTTTGCTATACACACAACGAATATGCTACCATGGCACCACAAGGCTGCATAGGAATCAAGAAGCATAGCATGGCTTTTATCCAGCTGCTACCTTGAAGATGGCTTTTGTGGCAGGCAGCTGGGCCTCTTAGACACTTCAGCTGCTATTAAAATAGATAAAGCACTCTGAATTCATAGATATGTATGTATGTGCTGGCTGATAAAGAAGTGAAACAGCTGCAAGAGGAGCTGTGCTGGAGACAACAGCCAGGCTGCAGCTGAGTGAGGGGGAGGCAGACAGTGTAGGAGGAGAGGGGGGGAGAGAGGGAGAGAGGGGGAGAGAGAGAGAGAGAGAGAGAGAGAGAGAGAAAGAAAGAAAGAAAGAAAGAAAGAAAGAAAGAAAAGGGGGGGGGAATTACAAGTCAGATACTTTCATAAATTGAAGGAGTATGGATCTATATACTTTCACCGGGCAGATTTCTCCCTCACAATTCATTGTCAGACATTCCCTTGACTTTATGTCCACCAATGAATTAACGCATTATCATTGTACCTCTTAAATGCAGCTTCTAAAAGGAATTGAAGCTCTCTGCGTTTGTTGTAGTGCCAAATCACACATCCTGGGATGTGTTTTAAGAATTTATTATGCAACCATTGAATCTCTGATGGGAATTCACTCTTGGTTGAGCGACTGGTTCAGGCAGAGGTTTCTTTTAATTACATGGGGGCAAGAAATAGAGAGCAAGTTTTATTTAACCAACTGGGGTGAATCAAGATGGCGGATACCCATACCTCTTACAATGCGATGAAGCATAAAACTGAAAGTGTGAGAAACAGAGCTCGGAAAAAGAGATACAAAATTGTACTTGGTTTTGTGCAACAAACGCTAATTTAGGGTTCAGCCACTTGCAATGAACCCGACAATTCTGTAATTTGCCATTGCAGCTAGTTGAAATCAGAGTAAGAAACAGTCACATCCCTTTGTGGCTAAAAACATATCAGTTGAGATGAATGAGGATATTTGATGCCATGGAACTTTTCCATCTGAAGACAACAGAGGGATAATTCAAATGTTACTTCCAGGGTGTGACACAGTCCTCAAATAGCTAGTGGTGAGGAAATATGGTAGTGAATCGTTATATCTAACAACCTGAAAAATCACCTCTCTGGAAGCAATGACTTGAGCCAGGGTACCTGAAGGATCACCATCTTTCATATATACCTGCTTGTACTCTACTATCATCAGCAAGGGCCCTCTTCCATGAGCCCCCACCAAATCAACTGAGATGGGTAGCTACTAAGAAGAGGGCCTTTTCAGTGGTGACATTCCGCTTGTGGAATGCCCTTCCCAGAAAGGCTTGCCTGGCACCTATATTGTTGTCTTTTCTTAGTTTTGTTTTCTAAATGTGTTGTTGTGTTTTTTAGATCTTTACACAGTTGCTGTCTTTTACTGTGGTTTATACTTTAGTATTATTCTGTTGTACTTCTAAAGCTTTTTATAGCTTTTCATCATGTTGTATTTTATGGTCTTAATTTTTGTGAACTGCACAGAGAGCTTTGGCTCTTGGATGGTGTAGAAATATAATAAACAATATTTATGTATTCTCTTTCTATACCGCCCAATAGCTGAAGCTTTCTGGGTGGTTCACAACAATTAAAACCACAAAATACAACATGATAAAACATAATATAACAGTTTAAAAGTTTAAAGCTACAATATAAAACCAAAATGAAACCAAAACCCAAAATAAAACCTAGAAGGGAGTGCAAAGATTTAAAATATAGTAATATATTTAAAGTAACAGAAACTGAAACACCAAAATGCCCGGGAAAACAAGATTTTCATCTGGCAGTGAAAAGATTACAGGCAAGCCTCTTTGGGGTGCTGATTCCACAACCAGGGTGCCACACCAGAAAAGATCCTATTCTTAGTCGCCACTCACCTCACTTCCTTTGGTGGGAGCTCCAGGAGAAGGACCCTCTGAATGTGATCTTATGGTACCAGTAGGTACATATGGGACTATCCTTCAATTTACCAGGCCTCAAAGTGTTTAGGGCTTTGAATGTTAACACCAGTACTTTGAATTGGGCATGGATATGGATGCGTAGGCAGTGCAGCTGGGAAAGTACAGGCATAATATGATCATGTTGGCCAGTCCCATTAACAATCTCACTGCCCTGTTTTGGACCAGCTGAGGTTTCCGGACCATTTTTAAAAGCAGCCCCTTATAGCTTATCCAGAAGGATAAGCTGGTCAATTGTATTAAAAGCCACTGAGAGGTCCGGGAGAATCAACAGGGTCACACTCCCCCATCTGGGTCACACTCCCCCATCTGTCTCTTGGTAAAGGTAATCCTTTTACCTTTACCAAGGATTAAAGGTAAATGGGGCAACCAAGGCAGTTTCTGTTCCCAAACCAGGCCTGTAGCTCAACTGAATTGGGTCTAGATAATCAGTTTTGTTCAAGAGTGCCTGGAGTTGGCCGGCAACCACCCGCTTAAGCACCTTGCTCAGGAAAGGAATGTTACCATTGGCCTATAGCTGTTAACATCTTCCAGGTCTTGGATCTGCATGGTTACAGAACATGTAATTCTTGAATTGTCTTCTGACATATGTTCGCTGGATCATGTGGTAAGTAGCTATGCTGCTGCAACGTCACATTTGAAGCTGGCATTGTTGATCTGGGCACTTACCTTGCAATCTGGACAACCATGTGGTAGTGTGTTGCCACAACCCATTTTAGAAGCAAGCCAACTATGACCCTATGACACACTAAGCGATGATGATTAAGCATTTTGAGTTAAACATTATAGCTTACCGTGTCATGTGAACCATGATTTAGCAAGTCGTGTGAACCATTCGTGACCAGGTTAGCTACCTAACCATGGTTTAAACTAACCATGTGCTGCAAAAGGGTTAGCAGCCTAACCATGTCTTAGTATGTTTTCTGAACAGGCCCTATATAGATGAGGTGATGTTTCGATTGGCTTTTACTTTTTTAAAATGCTGGAAGCAAGCTTGTGATGCAAGTGTTTGGAACAAAAAAATATAAACAGACGTTGGATAGTTAGATGTTAATCTAATGAAGTGTGTTGTTTTCAGAAAGAATAAACACCAATTTTGGACAGACAATTTGATAATTATATTTCAGAGTTAATATTAATTAGATTTCAAGATCTGTTCAGACAAAACGGTGAAAATGTGTGTTGCCTTTGGGAATATCACAGCTGAAAGGCATTAAATTGCCTTGAAAATAAAGCAAAAATAGTAGTAATTGTATTAGCAAAATATAGGATTGACACCTTTCTTTCCCTTATTTTGGGATCCTACGCCTTTTAACAGCAGCATGGCAGGGAGAAATTCAACATGTCAAGGTTTTCTCTGCATGACATATGATGAATTACTGCCTGTTAGGCAATGGTTAAAGGTACAGTAGCCCTGTCAGGAAAACAATAGCAACAATGTGGCAATTTTAGTGGAATCAAAGATTAGTTTTGTAGAAGTCAAAATCATGTTGGTGATGTTGCCTAGGGGTCAGAGGACCTTGCATTTTACCCACTTAGAACAAAATGTTATCTCGCAAAGTTGTGGAGGGCTTTAACGACACTCGTATTTCATCTTCACAGTGACTCATTTAGAGTGACTAATGCTATAAGGGCCGTTCAGTGTCAGCAAAATGAGCACCATCTGGCACTTAGTGTGGTCCTATATGGTTCTATCTCTGATTATTGCACAGGAGAGAAAGAAATAGACTTCCTTTGCACCTTTCCTCTCTTGCTGACAAGCTTTCAGAGGCCATAGGTGTGCCTCATTATCCTCTTCTCAAACTGATGGAATGCAAGAAAGGATCCTGGCCCTGTCAAAATCAATTTGAACATTGCTGTCTCCATATTAAAAAGCACTGAGAATCTTTCCCAGGGAGGCAGGAATATGCAAAGTCGCTGATACCAAGACTATAAAGGGCCCTATTGTGAACACTCTGAGGCAGCAACTGGGGAACTGGGAGTTCATCTTAGGGGCATTAAATTTTCACAGGTCATGTGTTATACATTTGGTTTTGCCTGCAGAACTGCTTAGATCTGCTTCTCTGGATAGGCATTAAGAAATACTTTGCAAATACAAAAGACATTGTTAGTATACCCATGCAGATTTCTGTTTCTTTGTGTCCGTGGTTTCCCAAGTTTTAATTCCAGGCAGCACAATACTGTTTTTTGTCTTAACATACAGTCCATTTCCCACCTACCCCGCCCATCTGTTGACTGGGAAGCACCACTTGCTAATTCCTTTTGTCACACAACCCTAACATGTTGCCTCATGTAAGCCTTCTGAAACATCTGGTATGACCAGTCCACAGTTTGAAAATCGGTGCTGTATGCTTACACTGCCTTTATATTTGGCCACTCTCTGCATTAAAGCAAGGGTGGCATAGCCAATGGTGAGGCATAATGGGAGATGCAGGCCAACAACATCTAGAGAGCCTCAAGTTGCCCACCCGTGTGTTAGAGCCTCCACATGGAAGGCTGGATCTAGACTTAATCATACTTAGAGTAGACCCATTTAAATCAATGGGACTTAAGTTAGACATGACAATTGTAAGTGCTATTAAGAACCTATTGATTTCAGTGGTTCTACTCTAAGTAGGGCTAAGTCTGGATCCAACACAGACTCTTTAATTTGTTGAACGTGTGGCAGTTGTTATTGTTACTATGAATTACCATGTGGCAAGCTGTATAGATGCAGCTGTTCATCGTAAGCTGTGGAAATGTCCTACATACAATCCTTTCCTTTTGATAATTTTAGTCTTTTAACTCTGCTGTTTTAAATCTGCATTTTAAATCTGCATTTAAATCTCTGCATTGCTGTTCGGTTTTATTCTGGTTGTACTTTTGTATTGTGGTTTTAAGCTTTTATACTATATCTTATGCTGGACTTGTGGTTTTAATTTTTGTGAACTGCCCAGAGAGCTTTGACTATTGGGCGGTATATAAATGAAATAAAGAAATAAAATAATTTGTAGTAGCGTGGACAAATTGCCTCACCCATATGGTGAGGTATTGCATACAAACACAATGGATCACAGTGACTAGGTGGGGTGCTTTCACCCATTATCCACATAGGGGAACTGTGAGCTCCATCAGACACTCGTTCCTGCGCACTCACAGATTTTCGCGGGTCTCTCTCACAATGTCTTCTGTCTCACTCCCCTTCTAGCTTTCTTCATACCACAAAAAAACACCCCAGTAAGTCAGACTTATTTTTTGAGAAGCTGCACACAGCTGCTTCTCCTGCTGTGTGCAGGAGAAGCAGCGCACTCAAAACAGCCCACTGAATGGGCCATGTGCACTTCCTCTTTCAAAAGAGGAAGTACTGAGGGACAAACATGCGGACAGAGAAGCAATGGTAATCAAACACAATCTTCCCCCATGTGATGACACTCTATATCTCAGGAGGAGGAACTGTAGCTCATGGTAGAGCACATGTTTTTCATGCAGAAGTTCCCAGTTTCAATTTGTTTTTTTTTAAAAAATAGAATCAGGTAACAGATGATGTGAAAGACCACTGCTAGTCAAATTGGACAATACTGGGCTGGGGGGAGGGGGACACAAATAGTGAGACCTGTCTAAGACAGGCTCCAATGGTTGCTGAGCCTGTAATATCCAGGTTGATCTATCAAGATCTGTTCACTTAGAGTGCTTCTGGAGGAGGATTTTATCATGCCACCGCACTGCATCATTCATGGAATTCTGGGGGTTGTGGGTGGGTCCAGATGTCATTGTGTTACATTCATATAACCCTCTCGTATTTTCACACTGCCGCTTCTGTCTTTTTCTTATCACAGATAATCTGCTAAGGAGAAAAAGATGGGATAGCTATGCAGTGCTTTCTAATTCATTGTACTAGGAGTCCTCAGTCTGGAATCACCTAAAACTTATAATAACTTAAGGCAGACCTAAATATTACAAGAAGCACAGGGCTGCCACTGAAAACGGCAGCACTGTGTCTCCTTCCCTCTTTGTCTAGTCAATACAACTTATCCAGAGCCCTCACAGCATTTCCGTTCCCGCACTAGTGGCTGCTGTGGGAAAACACATAATGTAATGGCATCAGACGTGGAGTAAGCTGTACTAATTATTGCAGAGATGGGAAATAGACATGAGGCAGCCTCTTTCAGAATCAACCTTCAGGATATTTGTTTGGAAGAAGGTTTCACTGAAATCTATAGGACTTAAGTGATACGAAAATGAGTCTAGGATGAAGGATGTGGGATAGCTACATGCAAACCAAAGTTCTTACTTTGTTAAGGATTGAAGGAAAGGGTACTTTATTATCTATCACTTTCTTCATTTGCTTATTACATTTCAGTCCATTCTGTCAACCCTTAAAGGGTCCTCAAGATGGCTGAGATAAAAAATAACTTCAAACTACAACCAAAGAATGAATCTTATCCAGTGCAAATAATAAATAATACCACTTCATATGAATTTGCAAGCATAATTAGCATCAAGAAAATGTTAAATCTGGATGAAGCCTTAACAGCAAAGTGGCTACAATGGAATGCAGGGATCTTTTCTGAAGGGCGTGATTCCATTTTTCTGCCTGCAAACCTACCTGAGGGACACCGTGTGGTATTTGCATTATGAGTAAATTTATATTCCAGCACATTTAAGAGACACAGAGATTCAGTGACAGTTATGTTAATAAATGCTGGGGATTTGTATAGTAGTAAATGGCTGGAACTATCCATGTTACGGCTAATGACCTACTGGCCCCCAAACTGCAGGTTTATTATTATAGCAAGTGTGATTCTTTTAAAAAGTGATTCATATTGCAGGAGTCCATTTTGTAATTTTCTCCCAGTGGCTTGGATTTCATCTCCTTGCTCTCCAGGCCATATTTTACTTCTTCTGACAGATAGTTAATTTAAGAATTTCGCAGCTGTACAAACAAATTTAAAGCACGAGGCATGTGTGGTATGTGCAAAGCCCACGTTAGCTTGGAATGATTAAAGAAACTTCTCTTTTTTTCTATAGATTTAAAGTAAAGTCAAATAACATGTGTGTTAATAGTTATCAGGATAATATTCAGGGCATCACTCCAATTCTACCTGAAGATGGATTGCCTTTATGCTGTTGTTACTAATGAATAACACTAGGTTCTGAAATAAAGGCATATAAAACAAGAGATGGAATGACTCTGTAGTTCTCAAAATGGGTGTCCAGGAGTGATTCTAATATGTGGGCTTTCGCATGGTGCAGTCTTTTCACACAGCTGTCTTACTGCAGATGCATGTGGGGGATAAGGTCATTGTCATGGGTGCAGCCTAGAAAGAGTGCAAAGTGGAGAAAATTATGTATATACTGACTTTAAAAAAAAGTTACATTAGATAATATCCATTTACTCAGAGGCACAGAGAGGGCAACAGGCCACGCAGAGTGGCACCAATGGGTGGCCCTGTGCATACAGCCTAACACAGTAAAGCACATTCAGCCAATGAATGCTGCCAGTAGAGGACGACAACATCAGAGACATGTAAATTGCACAACAGTATTTTTAAAGGTCCACAACTATTCTTAACTTGCTCCAGTGCCGATTTCCATTGATAGGGAGAAGGACATAATATTGCAACATCCCAGGCATAGAAAAGACTAGTTACAGTGTTTGGGAGCACCCCTCTCTTTCCTTTTTAATGCCTCCTCACAACAAAATCCACCTCCAAGGTCAGTACCCTTTTTACAGTGGGAAGAGATTTTGTTCAGAGGCATTGTGCTTTCAAATAGGCAACCTCCAACATACATTCTGAGCTGATTTTTTTCCTCATGAAAGGCTGTTACCAAGTGAGGGTATGCAAGTTTGAATCAGCACACCATTCTCCCCTTGGATTGAATTTAGATTACTCTTAATAATAGGACCGAATCATAAGCTCTTGACTGGCTTTTCCTTAGGGATGTTTTAACCACACATTTTACAGGCAAAAAGGTCAAACAGTGAGCCTATCCACATTGCCCTTAAGACGACTTATATTCTGTTTAAAACGTGGTTTTTTAAGTTGTTTCATTATGTGGTAGGACACACTGAGCAGTACTTATGTTTCATAGTGACTAGGCTGACCATATGAAAAGGAGGACAGGGCTCATGTAACTTTAACTGTTGTAGAGAAAAGGGAATTTCACCAGGAACTAATTGCATACAAATGACACTGGCTGAAATTCCCTTTTCTCTACAACTGTTAAAGTTACATGAGCCCTGTCCTCCTTTTCATCTGGTCAGCCTAATAGTGACTGCTTCCTCCATCCTCAAAGTGTTAAATGGTGTATTACAGGGTTAATTCCTTGACTCTTCTTCTTTAGTTTTTGTTTTGCAGGCTGCTTGAGTTATGGAGACAGAAGTGGGTGGGTCAAGCAGCCTGCAAAACAAAAATGAAAGAAGACAAGTCAAAGAATTAACCCTGTAATATACCAGTGAACACTATGAGAATGGAAGAAACAGTCACTATGAAACGTAAGTACTCCCCAGTGTGTCCTATCGCATAATGAAATGACTTAAAAAACACGTTTTTAAACAGAATATAAGTCATTTTAAGGGCAATGTGGATTATGTTAAGTATGTAGCATACAGCTGCCCCGCTTTGCTTTTTACTCACAAGTAAGCATATGCAAGACCCCAGTCTGGATCAAGGAGCCTGTTTTTCTTTTTCTTTTAGCCCCCACATATGTGTGTTTGTGTGTATGTGTGGGATCAATCAATTTCAGATAACAAGTGGTGGGGAAGGAAGGTTTAAACTTTCCCTACCTGTGCATGGGGGTCCCAAACCAGAGTAAAACCAAAGAAACAGAGAGACAGCTGCACACTATGCATTTAATATATTGTGTAGCTTGATCCTAAATGAAATAGGCCACAGCATGCAAGTCTCTGATTTGATCCCATCTTTGTATAAAGCCGCATTGTGCCATTTTTTTTGGTAGAAAGGTGGGGTACAAATCAAATCAATCAATCAATCAATCAAATAGGTACTAAGTAGGACTCACATGGGCTTAGCTCCAGAATGTGGCTTCAGTTTGGAGTTCAGATCTGGAATATGTATTCAGAAAATAGTGTATCTTAGCGTGTGGTAGGTGCTTCTTTCACTGTTGAGGAGAAGCTAGGTCTCTAGCAAGAGATTAGCTGATATCACAGGCCTTTTTCTTAGTGCCATTCTAAGATACTAGGCAGAGACCATGAGAAACAGGGACTTTTCTGTGGTGGGGTACCTCCCAGTTGAAATCTGCCAGGCTCGCTTTTAGTGTATCTTACACCAGAAATTGGACAAGTTTGTTTTGATGAAGTGTAACACTTAGTTTTATTGCTGCCAATTTTCATGTGTTGTGATTATTGTTTTTATTTTATTTAAAGTGTTGTTTTTATTATGTTTTTTCTTGCTTTTAGAAATTGGTTAATTGTTATTATAATTTGATGATTATATAGTACGGTTTTGCAAAAATCCCAGCTTCAAATATAAACTGATGGGATCTGAGCTAGCGGTGACTGACCAAGAAATAGATCTTGGGATTGTGTTGGACAGCGCAATGAAAATGTCAACCCAGTCTGAAAAAGGCAAACACCATGTTAGGCATAATTAGGAAAGGAACTGAAAATAAAACTATCAATACTATACTGCCCTTATACAAATCTAAGTTGTGACCATTCTTAGAATACTGTGTACAATTCTGGTCATCACACTAAACAAGGATAGAGTTAGAGAAAGTGCAGAAAGGGCTAACCAAAATATTCAAGGGACTGGAGCAACTCCCCTATGAGAGTTTGGGACTGGGACTGTTTAACTTAGAAGAAAGATGAGTAAGGGAGACATGATAGAGGTGTACAAAATCATTCATGGTGTGGAAAAAGTGGATACCTCCCATAATACTAGAACCCAAGTTTATCCCATGAATCTGAGTGCATAGTTAAACTGTGGAGTTCACTTCCATAAGTTTTAGTGATGGCCATCAATTTGGATAGCTTTATTTGGGTTTGGGCCGATTCCAGGAAAATAAGGCCACCAGTGGCTACCAGTCCTGATGGCTATATGCTGGGGAACATGGGCTGGAATGTGCTCTTTCACTCATGTCCTGCCTGTGGATCTCCTGTGGGCATATAATTAGCCACTATGAACAGAATGCTGGACTACATGGCTCTTCTTATGTTCTTATGTTTACAGTTATGCTGTCTGCATTCTGGGTACATTTAGTAGAAAAATGGGATATAAATCAATTGTTGTTGTTATCATTATTAAAGCTTCTTTTATAAATGGCAGAAGACATTGACAAAAATATCTAAGAGGACAGATAGTTCCTTGAATGTTTCACTACCACCACCACCATCATGTGAGTCTTGTTACTTTCACCTTTCTCTAAAGCATTCTACCTAAGATCTTGTATTTTTTGTATTTATTAGAACTTTCATTTTATTGCTGTGAGCAAAGATGTTACTAATAAATGGTTTGAACCAGGAAGATGTAATCCTGCATGAACATGTGTTAATCCATCTGGACATGATTATTTTCTCAAGACTATAAAGCTGCTTGCGAGAGGCTCCCTTATATCTTTGTCTGGGTTGTCAACACTGTCTTGCACCCATGTTCCAGAAACCTTAAAAGATTGAGTGCCTAATTTAGAGCAGGCAAACTGCTGTGTCTACTGAAGCTCGTGCCCAAAGAGCTCTATACATAGCTGTAGCAAGTTTCAGAGATCAGGTGAAAAGAGTTGCAAAAGAAAGTGCCAGACAAATTTCACATCAAGTGTAGCTTAGTGGTAGAACACATGCATTGTGCGCAAAAGGTCCCAGGTTCAATCCCTACCATCTTCACATAGAGCTGGAAAAGAGAGCTGGAAAAGAATCTTCTCTGAAGTCTTGAGAGCCACTGCCAGTCAGTGTTGGCAGTACTGATCTAGATAGACTAATTGCCTGCCTTGGGATAAGACATTTCCAATGACTTTCGATTTGCGTTTTTGTCCAAGGAAACACAGCTGAACATAGTTCACTAGAATGCACCACACTATCAGCCTCCCCCGCACTCCTAAATCTCAACATTTTAATGGTGTCCACTTTCAATTCAGCATGAGAGCACCAGGAGTACAGGACACTTCTGTACAGATGTGCTCTCACTGTAGGTTCACAGACAAAGCAATAATAAATAAAATACATACAAAAGCAACGGACGAAAACAAAAATGAAATTAGCAGAACACTATCAAAGATCCAGTGTGGTATAATGGTTAGAGTGTTGGGCTGGGACCTAGAAGATATGGGTTCTAGTCCCCCCTCAGTCATGATGCTCCTTGGGTGACTTTGGGTCAGGTAGCCAAAGTAAGCCAAAGGCAAAGGGATGGAACCAGGGAAAAGATTTAATAAAATAAATTATTTGGGTCAGCCACTAATCTATCTCACAGAGTTGTTATCAAGATAAAAAGGAGAGGAGTCAATTTTAAGATGTCATGGGTTCCTCGTAAGAGGAAAAAAAGTGGGATATAAATGTAATAAATACATATTCTCATTGAAGAAAACAAAACTCATAAAAATAGTTGGGGAAATGAAAAAAAAGTTTACCTGGTGTTGAAGTGATAATGAAGTTGGCACCATTCAGTCCTCTTTGGGAAGGGCATTCCATAGTAGGGGCATCACCACTGAATGGGGGTAGTCTTCTTTTGCCATTCACTGCCTGGGTTCGCACAACATGACAACCCATACCCAAGGCTGAGAGTTGGTTAAAGTTGAACCATGTTGTTGTTGTTGTTATTGTTGTTGTTGTTGTTATTAAAATGTGTGTGGTGTGAACCCAGCAGAACTCACATAAGAGAGCTTCACCAACCCACCAGCAAGACCCACCACATGCTGAAGGGAATCAGCGAGGGCATAAGCACCCCATTGGATTCTTCCTTATGAGCATATCCCCAAACTATGAACTTGTTTCCTTTGGAGGAGTGCAAGATCAAGCTGAACTTCAGTACTGGGCAGGTGAACCACACACACACACACACACACCAACAACACCTTTCTCTTTCCTAGATAGAGCTTAGTAATGGACTGGATGAGAGCCAATAAACTGAAACTCCAACACTGGTTCATCAATTCCATCACCTCATCTGAATCAGATTTTAAAAAAGAGATGTAGAGTTGGGTATCCTCTGTGTAATTCAAAATCACCAACTAACCTCACTTAACAGCTTCAGGGAGATGTAGACCAGAATGGAGGACAAGATGGAACCCCATAACATAAATGCATGGAGCCAAACAGAAGTTGCTCAACACCACCTTTTGGAATCAGCCATCCCAGATAGAATGGGATTGCTCACACTCACGCCTTCTCCCTGATGCAGCCTCTGACTGTACTTTTCATATGATTCCAGCCTTCCAGTGCAGTTCCTCTGTTCCGGTGTTTTGAGAGTCAGGGTGCTTCTACAAGGGCGATTTAAAGCTCTTTCAAGGCACATTAAAAATTTGGCCTCTACAAGAGCGGAGCGCAAATCGGGGGTTGAGGCGCCTTTTCTATGCAATTATGCGCATTATCGAATGTGCGTTAAATAGCGAGTTTTAATGTACTGCGGCCGTTAAAGCACCTTATGACCATGTAAACAAGCGATTCTCCACATTAAACACCTCTAAAGCGCGTTTCATACAACCGGTAAGGCAACCTGTTATGCGCGTAACCACCTCCCGCATATAGTGATTTGCCACAAAAGCGATTGCGAGAAGATGCGCATAATCGGACAACCAGGCATCAAACCGAATTCTTGTAGAGGGGACCCTAGATAGTGTTACCATTTGACCCACGGGGAAGCAGCTCCTATGCTTCTGCTATTATGTGTACTGGAATAGTTAGTCTGTGCAAGTGATGGGCAAAGAGTCTTTTGGCTACAGTCTATACCTTTTACCCATTCTGTGTTAATTATTTCCAGGCTCTGTATAGATAACATAAGCAAAACATAAGTAGTACCCCATGAAAATACTGGAAGTAGTTAGATTTCTACATGATGTATCACCACTCCTTCCAGACACTTGTGGAGCAGAATGATCTGACCAATATTAAGATAGAAAGGGAGAAATACTGTTTTAATTGTTGATAGGAGTTTGCATTCCCATTTATGCCAGAGACATGATAATACATCACTGTCACATTATTTCTTAAATACTTTAAAACCATTTGGATTGCTTTATAACTGCTTAGTGTGTTGTAATGTGAGACTGCATGTGGGCTTACATTATTGGATGATGTTACAGCTTCTGGGTGTAAATGCATGGCTCTGATTGGGTATATGGACAATTGCGAGGTGTAGGGTGCAAATAAAGAGTCGAGATAAGATATTTGGGTATAAAATGGGCCACTTTTATTCAAGATCTGCAGAAGGGGGTAAAACCTATGCGGGCATCCTCTCTTGGCCTCTTCCAGGCCAAATCTTAGGAATGGGCGAACAATTCTCTGACCTCAAGGTGGCAGCATACGTTCGCCACCCCTTGGTCTTCCCCCATATGGGGTTGGGAGACCTTCCTTTGTCACAACACTCGTGCCGCAGGGCTCTGAATGTGTGAGTAGAGTTGGCCTCAAAGGTAAACCTTATTCCCATGATCTGGTACCGCGGGGCTCCCAGATGTGGGCCTCAGGTATTACCCTTTACCTCAACGGTTCCTGAGAATGTTCACCATTTGAAAAAGCCCCTAAGGATGCCCGCACCTACCACTACGGGGACTGACAAGCCACTTTATTAGTCATCCCCCCCCCCCAAATCTGGCCTCTATCGCTTCCTTTAAACCCCTCTGCAGATCTGCCAAAACAAGTCATTGCCACAGTCCGAAAGATGTACACCATCCGGACGGTATAGCTCCCTCCGGAAACGCACGATGTCAGGATGTTGAATACTGACATCCACATATTTAGATAACTCCTTAAACATGTCGGAGTTCACCCTCCTGCGTGCACGCTCCAACGCCAGAGGGTCGCACCCTCTCTTCCAGGCAAGCCTGGGCAACAAGCAGGACCACATAATGAGCGTGCCGGGCCAACGCTGCCGAATGATCTCAAAATCGGCCATGGCTTGCAGTTCATCCTCCTGCGCGTTCACCCTCCTGCGAACACGCTCAATGCCAGAGGGTCGCACCCTCTCTCCAGGCAAGCCTGGGCAACAAACATGACCACATGATCAGCACGCTGGGCAAACGCTGCCAAATGATTTCCAAATCGGCCATAGCTCACAGAATCAGGGCCTTGCCTTTTAGCAAGCCCAAATCGTTCCCCCCTAGATGGATCAACAGGATTCGTGGGGGGTGGGGGGAACCACAGGCACGCTGATGAAATAAGGTGGGAAGAAGATGCTCCCACCGCATGCCGCGTCTGCCCAGCCATATGATGGACGCGTATTGACTCAGCCCCTGCTGAGTTCCAAAGCTGGATGAGGACACTCACCGGCCGGCCCAAAAGACCATGCTGTGTCTGCATATGATCACGCTCACTGGGGTCTGCCTTCTCCAGGTATCTATAATCAAACATGGGCATGTCAGCAACACAAACAACTGACTACTTCCCAGGGAACTTTCTGACTGTACGTCTTGAAGGCAGAGGAATGCCATCTCCCCACGGCTTGTGTCTGTGTGGGAGATAAACCCGCGCTGACCGCCATTGATGCGGCGCCTCTTCAAAAGGAATGGGTCACAAACAGATCTGCTGGGAGACCCAAGTGGATCCAAGCCCGCTTTGTCACTGACCAGAATTGATGCTTGGTCAGTGGAGATCCGTCCAAGTGACAAAAGAGGAATCTCGAGTCACTCCCCCTTTTCCCAAGATATGTCCTCAACGCTTTTACTGGGCATAGTTCCGCCAGTGGTGCGGGAAAAATGGCAATGTCCACCCCTTTTCCCCTTTGATCTGTTTTAGAATGTCGTAACCTAATAGTGATTCCTGAGTCTAAGAAGGTTACCTCCCTACACTGTAGCGCTCTGCCTGTGCTATCAGTTTTTGATGCTGCTACAGGTACAGAAATCCTAAAGGCTCCAAAGAATGCCGTCAAGGCAGCCGCATGAAAAGCAGAGCCTCATAATTTGAAAAGCATAGCTCGACCCAGGCCGTCCATAGTCCCATCAGAATGTCAGGGATACTGGGATCCTCACATCCGGGACTCTTGGCGACACTCTAGACCATCCCTTGAAAGTACGCTTCACTCTCTCATCTGTGGTAGAATCCGCTATCGTGGATTTTAGCCAAAATGGACAGAGCAGCTTGTTTGCCTCCTATGTTGCGTGCAGCTAACCCAGTCCTGCGCAACATCTCGCAGAATTGCAGTATCTGGTCGACCGGAATTGGCCACTGCTCCCTTAAATTGTAGGTGGTCAGGAATTCCTGAAACTGCCTACCTGTCTTGCTATCAACTGCCCTGGTGCCAGGCGCCACAGACTGCCACATGGCTTGCACTATGTCAGCCCTCCAATTTCCCCTAGCGTTGCTGGCATCGTTTTCGGCAGTGGCCGTGCCCCAGGAGCCAGTTCCCGGAACCTCTGAACCTGCTGACGCAATAAAGCGTCAGCAATATCATTCTTGATTCCCAGCACATGCCTTGCCTTGAGCCAAATGTTATGTGACAAACAATGCAAGGTGAATGCCCTGACAAGCCCCATCACCCTGGGGCTACGCGAGGTCAGCGTGTTGATGAACTGCACCGTGGCTTGGTTGTTGCACCAGAAGTGGACCACCGAGGTAGCCATTTGTGACGCCCCGATGTGCGTTGCCACGAAATTGGGAAAATTTCTAGGAATGTCGATTTCTGCAAATGCCTTTAGCCGACCAATCTGAGGGCCATGTCTCAGCACATCATCGATCCTGGCAAATTACTCAGAATCCCAGAGTGCCGGAAGCGTCGGAATGGACACGCTTCTCAGCCTCGAGAAGCAGGTTGTGTTGCCAAAAGGACACACCGTTATACTTATTTAGGAATGTAACCCACCTATTCTGGTCTTGACGCATCTGGGTCGACTCCCGGACCCTATGTTGTGGTGCGTGAAGGCCCTGCATGGCTGCGCACAAGCGCCGGATGAAAGCTCTCCCCGGTGCTATGACACGGCAGGTAAAGTTTAAATGCCCCACTATCTCTTGTAATTGGGACAGTGTCACTTTGTGTGAGCCAATCAAACCCTGAAGCTAATTGAGAAGTGTCTGCAGCTTGTCCTGAGGCGATCTGCTGCCCTGCCCATTCTAAGAATGAACCGAACCTCTCGGACATGGCACATGAAATGGAGCATCCCATGGGTAATGCCCTGGCGACGTAAAATTGGTCCTGAAAACAAAATCCTAACAGATTGAAGTCACAGGGATTGATGGGCAATATGCAAAACGCGGGTTTTATTATGCATTTGTCCATCAATGCCCCTGCTCCGCTCTTGCGGACCAATGCCACTGCCGAATCGCACGAAGCATATCTTACTGAGAATAAATGCTCTGGTATGGCATCAGTTACTGACGCTCCCTTGGGGAAGGACAGGTTATGAATTAACCTGTACTCCCCAGGTGTCATCTCTGGCGCTATGCCCAGAGGAGACACTCACAGGTTGGGAATAGGTGGTTTATCGCAGGGGCCCAGTACCCTCCCTGAACTGACTTCTTTAGCAATTTTTTCCGACACCACGGCTTCCATTGCCTGTACAGAATTCTGATTTTTGGCTGTGGAAGCAAACCTCAGTCCTCTATACGGAATCATAAAACCATCAGCAAAACCAGCGTCTAAGTACACTGCATCCTCCTTAACCGGGTATCGTGACAGTAATTGCCCAAGGGGTTCAAGCCTAATTGGACTGGGGCCCTTTGGGAGGCGGCTGTTGTCCCCCAGGGCCCGCAGGTTTCTTGAAGTTGGATCCACCTCGGAAGGTGCCCCTTCCCCTCTTACTGGATGGGCAGCTATGCGCAGGGTGGATGCCCCCACAAACAAGGCACTCATGCCTGTATCTGCAGGGGGATCTTGTGCAGAAGCCACGGGAGCTAAATTCCCAACAGGGCGGGCGGAGATGAACCCCCCGCCCTGCCGACCCACACAAGGCGGTGGCAGGTTGAGACTTTTCCAGAAAGTGACCGCTATCCACTCGGTCTCCCAGAACCCGGTTTAGCTGGTGTCATAAATTGCAGCCATAAGTCGTTATCTTTAACATCCCACTGTAGGGTGCGGTCGAAGGCGGCCCTTCTATGGAGGATTCATCATAGGCCAACCAGGCCCCGCCCTCGTATTCCCTATACGCCCGTTAAATCATATCGAGGTATTTTGTGAGGATGTGCCCTTTGAAAGGGAAGCGTTGTTGAACAACGGCCATATATTAATAAGCCCAGCAACGGATTGGTCCAGGTCCTGGCCACCCGTTCCTTTCGTAGCTTCTCCGCTTCCCTTTCTGCCGCTCTATCGTTGTCTACATTCTCGGGTTCCGGAATTAATAAGGAAAAAACATCTATAAATTCCCCCTTTTAAAATCTTGTCTCTCGTAGCCGGTAGGAGGTGATAGCCCAGAGGAGCCGACGTGCTCACAGTGGGAATGGCCGACCGCTCCGCGCCTGCCAAGGGGTCCCTCTCTGCCTTGATTGACGTGGCAGCTGAACCGGCGGGATCCTGCCACACCTCCGCACCAGCCGCTACAACAGCCGGAACATGCAAAGCTGAGGCCTCCCCAACCGGGACAACCCCCGTTTCGGGAATTGCATTAACCTGTGTTTGAGCGGAAGGGTCTATCGGTGCCCCCAGTGTCTCCCTGGTGTCACTTACCGTACGAATGCGACTTACAGCTGACGATCCCAGGTTGTTTAGCTGGGATGGTGCCATGTCCAAGCTACCCCTGTCCCTTCCGCCCAGCGTCGGTCCGCCCTCCCCCTTAGGGGATGGAGGCGGAGCGTTCACCTGAAGTGTCCCTGATAAAGGACTGCCCAAGTGTGGTGTCAAATATGTCATCCCAGGCATCCATGGGTACCAACCCCAATGGGGAAAGGCACCCATAGCCTGCACCGGGGAATTTAAGATGTTCATAAGCTGCTCACTTGGTCCCTGTGGTGGAAGACTCGGGACTGCAGAAGGAGGTAGCACCAAAGGTCGTGCTTGCTGACCATTCATCGCCTGGGCGTCCTGTGTGACCACTGCAGAATGAACCTGCCTGTCCGTCAACTGACTGGAGGAAGCTTGATAGCATCCAATCTAGAATTGATAGATGACAACGTACTGTCTAACTTTTGGTTCCTGGTCTGCCGCTGCGGTGTAACCAAGGAAACCGTCCGAGCCTAAGTTGATACGCTTGAGGGTATGCCCCTCCCCACCTCCAGCGATTGCAACCATGCCACAATTACCGCCAAGTCTGGGTTAACTCCCTCGACGGAGGAAGAATCGCTCCGAATACTGGGCCGTTTCGCCGGTGGCCGCGTAGCTTTCCCTTTACCTGTTTTTTCCCCCCAAGGCCCTTCCTTGTTGACAATGATGCCTATTAATACGCTGTGGCTGTCCCGCTGTCTGAATCCTGCGGTCGACCACTGAAATAAAGGGCACGGGGCTCACGAGCCTATATTGATGCTGTCCGCCTGCTTGTTTAAGCAGCGAAGGAGCCGTGCGATGGCACCACCCAGTGACTAAACTAGAGAACTACTTGTGAATGCAACAATAAAGGAGTGGAATGGCACCGGCCAGTCAAATGGCACCACCCAGTGACTAAACTAAGGAATTACTTGTAAATGTATCAGTGAAGCCGTGCAGTGGCGCCACCCAGTGGCGAAACTAGGAATTACTTGTGAATACAGGAGTGGAACAGAGCACTGGCACCACCCAGTGGTTAAATGAGGAATTGCTGAAAGAGGCTCCCTCGAAGACCCAATAAGGGCCCGAGGCCCTAGCGGACTACCCCCAAGTCTCTGTAGGAGGGCTATGCCCTGACAAGTGGGGCTGCTCAGGCCTGTTCCCGGAGCCCAAAGGATCACCGTGGGCCCCTCCCAACAGCGTGGGCCCAACTCTGTGCTGCCCGGCCCCCTGTAGGGCGGTTACGCAGCGGCTGATTAGTAGTCGAATGCAAGGGGCAGCTAAGACGTGAGCCCCCCCGACCAGGCCTCCAGTGCGCTCCCGTCCGCCTCCCCCCGGGAACCGTTAGTTCTACCCCTGGGAAGCGGCCCGAATTGCGCTAACGCACGGCCAGACGGCAGGCCCTGCAGAGCCTTGCCGCCGGCAGATGCCCGTGCAAAGGAGGGGGGTGGGCGAGAAATGAGACGCGCGCACCCCAGCCGGCGCCCAGACCAACGGCCGCGAAGCCGCTGTTAGCCGAGGCAGCTGGAACGGCACAACCGAGCGCGCCCATCCCGCCCCCTCGGGAGAGAAGCAATCCCAACCGTCAGCAGCCGCAGCCGGGCAAATAACCAGGCGGGTAATCCTTTGAGAATGGGCACATCCGCGCCCATCCCTCGTTGAGGAGAAAGGAGGGGGGGAGGCCGGCCAGCCCACCCCTCCAACCTGGGGGCGAATGCCCCGAAGAATTCGCCAGACGCCGGGGAATGGGGATCCGCCTCCGCCTTCTCCTCCTGAAGGTAAGAGAGGCCACAGCCGCCGCGCGCCCCGTCCGTATTGAGCCCAGCTGCTATTGAAGGCCGAAAGGCGGCGGTGCGCGCCTCGCCCTGCCGCAGTCCTAGGAAGCCGAGCTGTGCAGGGATGAAGAGGGCGGGCAGGCCCCTTAGCCGGCTATTTAAGCCGCTCGGCTCTGTCCCACCCAGTGGCACCATATGGATGCTCCAATCAGGAGCATCCACCTCGGCTCTTCCCCCCCCCCCCCCGCAAATATCATCCTCTGCCCAAATGGGCTGAGGATTTCACTTCTTACGAAACTGTGTCAGAAATTAAACAATTGATGAATAGGCTTTAAGAACAAATTCAGCTTAACAGCATCAGCTCTGATGAACTAGAAGGATTTTGAATTTTAATTAGAAAGCCAGGTATTGGGCAGCACTAGAGGTCTTTGAGATGTTATCCTGAGGTTCATTATCCAAGTTTTGCTTTTATAATTGGGGCATCATGTAGAAAGGATTTATTTATTTATTTATTTTTCTCCCGCTTCGCTGTAACAGCTCTGAGGAATTTATGTCTTTCCAGCTTGCCTGAGCCATCTGGACTTCTCATTTTTTAAAGAACTGCAGCTGTTTTGTAGAATACACAAAACGCTTTGCACATTTAGCTATCGTTGATCTGTGCACCACTCCTATGGGGTAGGCCACTGGTCTCTGAGACTAGAGACAAATATTTAACTGACATACTCAGACTCTGGACCATACCCATACCGATTTGATATGACCTATTTCCAAACCTCCAGCATTGAGCACCTGCCTTGTGATCCATTGTAATCTGATTGGTGTATGCTATCTATTAGATGTTTTGGGGAATAAGATGACTTTATGGGCCAAACTGGATATGGTATCAGGAGATCCATGATCCACCCTCCATTTGTGTGTGGAAGTGTCTATACATGTATGTGCATGTGTGTATCTTTCCTCCCTCGGCACTATTTTTCCTAGGAAACTCATCCCTCCTCCAACAAGGATGCTGTTTGCCCCACAGAAGAAAACATAGGTACCACATGGGTACCTGCTTCAGCAGATTAGCCTTAAAAGTCTATAACCACATCAGAACTAAGTGTCTTAGTTTACAGAGGACATCCCTCTGTTTGAAAGTCTGTCAGAGGACAGGCTTCTCTTTGAAGGTGTCTACTTATTTGAAGTAGTGTGCAGTCCAAGCATGTTTTAAAGATAAATGAATAACAAAAAGAGATGGGAGGTGCCTTAGAATTTCCCATCAACACTTTGAACCCTTTGACAGCAGAACGATCCGGCACATAGATCGCCCACACCCACACAGTATGGTGATAGTGGGGTTGTGTTTCTATTGAAATGATAGTTATTATTTCCAAATTTGTATCTAAATATATACAATTAGCATATAAAAAAGCAAATTAAGATCCTCTTTTTTGGCAATGCATAAATGGCCACCCTAGTCAGAACACATCTGGACTGGACAGAAAAAGAGGAGAGTGACAAGGAAAACGGTTTGTAGCATATGTGTGTTTTTGCGTTTGCAAAATCACAGCTCTCTAGCAAATGGGTGTATGCAAAAAAGCTGTGCTTCAGAATTCCAGACACTGAGTTAAGGTTGGTTTGGAAATTTGGCTCTGTCAGTTAACATTCCAACATGTTTTTCAAATCATGGAGCCATTTTTTTAAAAAAAATCTATCCAGCTTTGAATTCCCAAACTCTCAGCAGCTTCTTTGTGGTTTCTGATTGAAAAGGTACAGAAAAAAAATTAGGAGCTTTATCACAAAGGCAAAAAATGAAACATTTTTAGAGGAGTGTCAAACAAAACCTAAGAAAAGCCATGAATGAAATCCCCTATGAACAGTTTGGGTGACAGCATCAACATCTCTGAACATCTGTCAGTCTGAAAAATGACAGCAATGGTAATATTTTTTAAAAAATTAGGAAATTCTTTATATTATCTAAATTGCTATCCTGGGGTATTTCCTTAACACTTGGCTCATAAAAGGTAAAGCACCATTTGGAACTAATTTTGTGGAAGTGTTGGGGGGTGTGGAATGGTACATTTTGGCGAATTGCATTGTATGAGATTCTCAGTTAAGAAATATGGAGAAACGAAAGGAGATAAGTTGAATATGACAACACATTCCATGTGGTCCTGACTGCTTCTTGGAATTTGCACGGATTTTTACATTTATTACTCATATTTCAGTGTGGGGCTGTCTGCAATTTCACAAAATGAGAGTCAAATGTTGGTTCTTTGGAAAGAATGATCATAGTTCAAAAGACAAGGGGAAGTGGCATAATTGGTAGTAGTTCTCTGCAATGTACATCAGAAAAGCCCCTTTAAAGTTAATAGAATCAATCTAAAGTAAGTTGCCTTTCAGACCTAAAACCTAACTTTAGCCCCATCATGCAACATGAGACCCATTTTTAATTTTTATATTATATTTCTGACTTCATTCTCCTGTGTTGTGTTACCTTCTCTCTTTCCCCCCTTTTTTTCCTGTTTTTTCTTTTTCCTTAGAATTATGTTTTGAAATCTTAAACAAGTACAAAATAAAACTTTGGTGCAATCCACATTAGATCAGGGCGTGACCTGGTTGATGGTCACAAGCTACCAGTTTGGAACTAGTGGCCTTCAGTAACTGTTTTAAGGATGTTAGGCGTTTACATTAAAGATGGTCTGGAAAACCCTCCCTCATGCTGTTTGGGAGGCAGAAAATCTAACATCCTTTCCTGAAAACATCCCTTCCTGAAAACACATCTTTTCACACAAGCTGCTGGGTTTATTTTGGTTTTACATGGTATTTTTTAAACTTTTAAAACTTTATATTATGTTTCAATTTGCTGTATTTTATGGTTTAAATTGTGATGTGCCCAGAGAGCTTTAGCTATTGGGCAGTGTAAAAATGTCATAAATAATAAATTAAATAAATGCAGTTCGCTTACGTCTTGGGCAGTTAAATTTAGAAAAAAGAGAGTAAGAGGGGGACATGATAGAGGTGTATAAATAAAATTTGTGGAAGGAAAAGACTTAGTTCTCTTTGGGAATGAGGGGAATGAAAAAGGAGGTTTCAGTGTCTCCTGAACATTACCAGTGTGGAGACCTTGTCTAACCATTTTATGTGTACGTATAAGACTACTTTCTTTCCACTAGCTGGGCCTACTTTTTTAGAAAGCTTTTGTAAGGTGCTAAGGGGTTAAAACCAGTTAGTCCAGTGGCAGGACCCAAGCACCTTATTTTATGTGCCACCTTGGCACCTTGCTAGATAAGGAAGCCACTTTGTTCTGGGCTGTGCTGCACTGCCACTCCCCCTAATGGTGAGTGGGTGGTACTGCAGCCACCTACTAGCAAGGAATCAGGTGGCATGAGGGGCCAATGTTTTTGTTTGAGCTTATAAAAATTCTGAGCTTTTCTACTCGAGGCTATTAATCTACTGTACCTACTTGCACTTTGGTCACAGAATTGAGATCTGAGCAGTACACAAAGAATGTTTCATTTCCTGCTTTCCCCCTACATAACTTCTAGGTAGCATTGTGATTTAGTGGAGTAGTGCAGTTACACAAGTGAAAAAAGTGTTCTCTTTCACTTTAACAAATAATGTTGCATTTTTCCTACTCTTAAAATACTCTCTGAAAGTGCTGGTTAAAATCAGAAACAAAACTGGAGGGTCATGACGTTGTCTAAAGAACCCATAAAAACAATTAGTAGGGAATGACGAGCGCACCATAATAATAATAATAATAATAATAATAATAATAATAATAATTTATTTCTTACCCGCCTCTCCATTTGGATCGAGGCGGGGAACAACAGTAAATATAAAATATGATAAAACGTTTTGTGTACAAAAGCTCAGAATCTCTGGCCTGGCTCTTCAGTGCGAGTAACTTGTTTAAGTACACACCAAGCTGTTCTTGGTTTGCACCCATCCTTGCTTTGCTATCTGCTTATTTCCAGAGTTGATACCTTCTGTTTTATGCATGTATTTGTTAATATCTGGAAGCTGAGTGCTCCCTCTCTGGTGATTACGTACATATCTAGCTGGATATTTTTAAAGGCATTAACAACAATATTTTTAAAGGCTTTATAAAACAATTATAAACATGATTTTTAGCTGCTTTATTTTAATAATATGAATCTGGATAATTAGACCTATTTATAATTATGAGTCATTATGATTTCAAAAAATTGTTGCACATCACTGTGAGTGGAAGCAATAACACACTTAATAATAAATAAACAAAAAAATGTGCAGCATTCTGTTGCCCCCACCTATTAATATGGAATTATTATCATTAATACATAGGCTGACCATATGAAAAGGAGGACAGGACTCGTAACTTTAACAGTTGTAGAGAAAAGGGAATTTCAGCCAGTGATTTGTATGCAATTAGTTCCTGGTGAAATTCCCTCTTCATTACAACAGTTAAAGAGCCCTGTCCTCCTTTTCATATGGTCAGCCTATTAATACGGGCATATGTAATATAAAAGTTAAAATGTAGTTTAAACATGTCTTGGCTATGCAGAAGTCCCCTCAGGGCATATCTTCACAGGGCTTTTTGCCCTCCTCAAGGGTTATTTATTTTCTCCTTTATTTATTCTTAAAGTGTACTAGCTGCCTTTCCAAAGAACCTGCTGCTGAAGATGGCTCACAATAAAAATAGGAATAAACCCTGAAATATAGCAAAATACAACAGGAAATATAAAATACTACAACAATTAAAACTACTAAAGACAGTAAAAGAACGTATATCCCCAAACAAAAAATCCCAATCCCCAGAAAAAAATGTTTTCACCTGATGCCTAAAGGATCATGAAGAGAAACTCAGGCAGGGAACACCAGTCTTTCATTCAACAACCACATCATTCATGGATATGTTTGAAGTTGAACACCAAGCGGTGTTCAAGGTAGTTAATGGAGATAAAATACAAATGTAATAAAATAATGAAATACAATAAAATACAAAGTAAAAGCAAGGCAGTTAAAATACATTAGTAAAACAAAAACAATCCTGATAAAAACGTCATCAGAGATGATGCTAGATAAGCCTCCCTTGGCATGCAGTTCCAGAGCCTAGGAGCAGTCACTGAGAAACTTCTTACCTGAGTTCCTGCCAAACATGCTTCAGATTTTGGCTGGACAGAAAGAAGAGCCTTTCCCAAAGACCTTAAAACTCAGGGAGGCTCCTGAGATCGGGAATACTGTCTTTGAAATAACTTGGGCCCAAGTCATATGGGATAGAGGGGGAACCAAATTGGCAGTTGGCCTCAGTGACTTGATGGAGTAGGGTTTTATAGGTAATAACCAGAAGTTTGAATTGAGCTTGGAAACTGATTGGTGGCTGATAAACCTGTTATGACATGTGAGTCACATGTTCCCTAAACCAGCCACAGTCAATAATCTTACTCCTTCAGGATTAACAAGCAGTGAATTGCTAACTTTTTGTCATATTCATGATCTAGACTACAAGAAGATACAATAGATGAACTGATTGATCCCCCTGCCCCTTCTCTGTTTGAAAGAAGTGAGATGCATTCTTGAGGATTTGACACAGGGTCGAAAGTATTTTGGACAGGTTGCTAAAGAATACTTGTAGTGAATACATATGATAAGCCCAGTTTGCTGTAGCTTTTTGGTACTTAAAAAAACCCTATCAAGCCAATGTTGCAGGTCAAAAAAAAATTGTGTGTGTGTATATATACTATAAGAAATGATGTCTTATCCATGCTGGTATCAAATCACTGAAACTGGTGTGAGGGCATCTGTACATAGCCTAAATCAGGGGTGAGCTATTTGTGGCCCTCCAGATGTGTTGGCCTGCAACTCCCATTTCCCCACACCATTGATTATGCTTGCTACTGCTGATGGGAGCTGAAGGTGAAAACATCTACAGGGCCACAGGTTGCCCATCTTTGGTCCAAAGGACAGGATTTCCTAGTCAGTTCCTTTGGCTTATTGGCAAGCCTGAACCTTCTACTTCTCTTTGTAGAAACGAATCACTATCTCCCTGGCTGTAGCACTGGTTGCTTTAGGGAATCATCTTATTTCTGAGAGGTGGGAACACTGGATTGCTAGTTTTCTTCCAACAGCAGCCATCTCCATCTGGCTGCATCAGAGGGAGAGCAGAATACAGCAAAACCTACTCCACTGAGTCATTGAGTCCAACTGCCATTTTGGGGGCACCTCTACTGGAACAGTCTCCGTAGTGGCCATTCTAGCTAATCAGCATATCAATTATGTAACTCATGGGGAGAAGTTTAATGGTGAGATTCTGGTACCTGCAATCTGAAGTGGAATGATCCAAGAAAAGCTTCTCCATGTGATTCTGCTTTATGTGTAGATCAGCTCATATGACGACGGAATCCACGCAATGGAAATTATAGTTTCCCCAGGCATAGAGTTGTTGTTTTTTTCTGAGATACTGAAACTCTTTATTTTCTATAATCATTGAATGATATTTAGGTATAAATGATTACTGCAGTGCTGTTAAAAGATTAATTGTTATATTTTGATAACCTAGGTGATTTAGATCATCAGGGTCCTATTTCTATAAACGGCTTGACCGACCACAGCCCACACTGCTTCAGGGCTTTCTTATTCACAGGAATTCAAAGTGAATGAAGAAAGGATGCTTTCTCTTTTCAGGGGATTTTAAAATATGCTTTGAGTCTCCCAGAAGCAAACATTTTAAAACGAAATTATGGAAAGTCTTTTGGAAAAATCATATCAATATATTCCTTTTTCCATGTGATTTCATAGAACCATAGCCTCTCTTGGGGTGCAGAAGCGAACCTGACCACATTTTTCCAGGCTGACATCATCCCTTTCGCTCACACTTTCACATCCTGCATTAAACCTCCTGCATGCACATCAACAAGACAGGCCTGTAAAAGGAGCGTAACTGGGGAACTGTTTTTTGTGATATTTGATAGGAGCAATTGTGTGCACTGCTGTTTTAGAGTAACTGTGGCTATACTCTGCTATGTCAACAAAAGTCACTTTTGCCATATGGAAACTTAATTATGTCAGGATGATCTGATCCAAAACACTTTGGAGAAATTCAAGTCATTTTAAAAAAAAACAGTTAAAAAAAGCATTTTAGAATCAAACCTTTCTTAAATAACAGTGTTCATATTTCAGAGTTAGGACTTACAGTTAACAGATTTGAGAATAATACAAAGGGCTTTTTAGTTATTTTTAGGTGGCTGAAAATGTATTAGGTGAGAAGAAAACATAGATGTTTCCCTCCAGTCCTTCAGTATAAGTTTAATCTTACTTACATTTAAGGCACTGAGTAAAATTCTGGCTCTACTGAAATGACAAAACACCCTTTTTCTCTCTCTTCAGTGTAAGCAGGCATTTTGAGAAACTGTAACACAATGGGTTTTGGGGCTCCTGCACATGTTTGACACTATTAATGGGAATCCCTTTTGTATGAGCCCCAGTGTAGTGAGGTGAAACTGCATGAAGGCAGCTCCCATCCATTTCAATGGGTTCTTGACCAGGAGAAGTTCCTGATGAGTTGTACCTTTACACTTCTTTCATACTAAGGGCCTTTAGTGCTGTCTTCCACAGGCACCTGGGAGTAGAATTCAAATGGGGGTGTCACCTGGCACTGACAGTATTGGTATACTATTCAAAATATTCTTGCAATGCCAGCCTCCGTAGGCAAAATCCTACTACTTAATTCATCAGAAGTAAATTAGAATCAACAAAGTTCCTGCTTCTTCCTGCTCCTGGGCTTTTGCTTACTGCTTTGCTCCTCGACCAATCTTCCCCTACATAGTGCTTTCCAGATGCTTTGGACTACAGCTCCCATCAACTCTGACCATTGGACATTCAGTCTAGGGCTGACAGGAGTTGGCTCCTGTCCTGCTCCAAAGATACCGGCTTTGTAATTCGTTTCTTGTTCATTCATAGCCATGGTGTTTCTGAACTGACATTTGAATTAGTCAGTTCCTTTATTTGGAAGGGCCTTTAATGCCTGACTTCTTCTTGCAGCCAGGGCAACTGCTCATTCATTCATTCATTCATTCATCATATTTCATTTTATTATCACAATTGCAATAACAACAACAACAACAACAACAAAATTAAATTGTTTTTTAAATTTTAACTGTTGTGATTTTTATGTTTTATATTGTTGCTGTTCCCCGCCTCGATCCGAAGGGAGAGGCGGGCTACAAATAATAATAATAATAATAATAATAATAATAATAATAATAATAATTATTATTATTATTATTATTATTAACAACAACTCTGGCTATAAAGAGGAAACCAGTTATTAAAGCCTCCTCCTCCAGGTAATGAGAACTGATGGACTGACTGAAGGGTCAATTCAGATATGCTGTGACTATGTGAATAACAGAAAACAAGTAGTTAAAAAGCAGTGGCCCAGAACAGGAGAAGTTCTGGGCCACTGCAGATTGGCACTGCAATTGCACCAGAAAGTGTGTGTATGTTTTAATACCCCAAATCTGTGGTTTACAAGGATAATCTTAACCTGACCAGACTTCCTGTCCGTGAATTGAATCACATCGAGTGTGTGTACCTGAGTCTGAAGACCAGGGATAGACTAGGGATTCTGTTAGTGTACCGGCCACCCCGCTGCCTATCAGACTCCCTGGCCGAGCTCACGGAACTGGTCTCGGAGCTGGTGTTGGATTCGCCCAGGCTTTTGGTCCTGGGCGACTTCAACATCCCATTCGGGACCAGTTTGTCAGGTGCAGCTCGGGAGTTCATGGCATCCATGACAAACATGGGCCTATCCCAATTGGTCTCTGGACCTACACATTCAGCAGGTCACACTCTCGATGCTGTTTTCAGTTCCGAACAAACAGATCTGTGGGCAGAGGTGCTAAATACCTCCGTGTTGTCATGGACAGACCATTTTCTGGTCAGGGTTAGTATCACGGCTACCACCCGCCCCTGCAGGGGTGGCGGACCGATTAAGATGGTCCGCCCTCGAAGGCTGATGGATCCTCTTGGATTCCAGAAAGCCTTAGAGGGTTCTATGGCTGGTATCATCGACGATCCTGTAGAAGCCCTGGTTAACAGTTGGAATCAAGATCTAACTAGGGCTATCGACACGATCGCCCCCAAACGTCCTCTCCGACCCGCTCCTAATCGGGCACCTTGGTATACTGAAGAACTCAGGGAGTTGAAGCGGGAAGGACGACGACTGGAGCGACGATGGCGGAAAACTCGACTTGTATCTGACAAGACACGACATAGAAAACATCTTCGTTCCTATGGAGTGGCAATACGTGCAGCGAAGAAAGCTTTCTTCTCTGCACGCATTGCGTCTGTGAATTCGCGTCCAGCAGAACTGTTCAGGGTGGTGAGGGGTCTAACTCAGGCACCTTCCCCCCCGAACCCGATTTTACAGCCTTCGGCAGTTCGCTGTGATGCCTTTAATGACCATTTCACAGATAAAATCTCTCGGATAAGAGCCGACTTAGACGCCATCATTATAGCAGAGGCTGACAATGGAGTGTCCAGTAACTCCGCGAGTGGAATTACACTGGATCAGTTTCAGTTGGTGAGTACTGAGGACGTGGACAAGCTGCTTGGACAAGTGAGGACGACGACTTGCCCTCTCGATCCCTGTCCTTCTTGGCTTGTTGTCCAGGGAGGAGATGCAGTTCGATCACATCTACAATGTATTATTAATGCATCTCTCAGGGAGGGGAGTTTTCCAACATGTTTAAAAGAGGCGGTAGTACGGCCGCTTCTAAAAAAGCCCTCCCTGGACCCTCTGGACCTTAATAACTACAGGCCAGTATCAAATCTTCCATTTTTGGGCAAGGTGATCGAGAGGGCTGTTGCCTCCCAACTCCAAGCAGTTTTGGATGATACAGATTTTCTAGACCCATTTCAAACCGGCTTCAGGGCAGGATACGGAGTTGAGACTGCTATGGTCGCCTTAGTGGATGATCTACGCCTGAGTATTGACAGGGGGAGTGTGTCCCTGTTGGTACTCCTGGACCTCTCAGCAGCTTTCGATACCATCGACCATGGTATTCTTCTGGAACGCCTGAGGGGATTGGGAATCGGGGGCACTGTGCTTCAGTGGTTCCGGTCCTATCTCTCGGGCAGGTTCCAGATGGTAATGCTTGGGGATAGCTGCTCTTCAAAGAAGGAGCTGCTATGTGGTGTACCACAAGGTGCCATCCTTTCCCCAATGCTGTTTAACATTTATATGAAACCGCTGGGAGAGATCATCCGGAGGCATGGGGCGGGGTGCTATCAGTATGCTGATGACACCCAAATATATTTCTCTGTGCCTTCGACAACATCGTCAGTTAAGGATAGTGTGTCTCCTCTGAATGAATGTTTGGAGGCGGTAATGGGCTGGATGAGGAAAAACAAACTGAAGCTGAATCCAGACAAGACGGAGGTGCTTGCTGTCAAAGGCCCCAACCTGGGTTTGGAGGTGTGTCAACCAGTTCTGGATGGGGTTACACCCCCCCTGAAAGACTGTGTTCGCAGCTTGGGGGTACTCCTGGATCCGTCGCTCCAAATGACAGCCCAGATAGATGCGACGGCCAGGAGTGCCTACTATCAGCTTCGGCTGATACGCCAGCTGCGCCCCTTCCTAGAGTTGGAAGACCTAAAGATGGTAGTGCACTCACTGGTAACTTCGAGGCTCGACTTCTGCAATGCGCTGTACATAGGGCTACCTTTGTGCCTAGTCTGGAAACTTCAATTAGTTCAAAATATGGCAGCCAGGTTGGTCACCGGTACACCTAGGGGTGACCACATAACACCAATCTTAAAATCACTCCACTGGCTGCCCATTAGTTTCCGGGCGACGTATAAAGTGTTGGTTATTACCTTTAAAGCCCTACATGGTTTGGGTCCAGGTTACCTGCGGGATCGCCTTCTCCCGTATAATCCGCCCCGCACACTCAGGTCCTCTGGGAAGAATTTACTCCAGTCAGCCAGAACTAGGCTGACGAGTGTTACCCAGAGGACCTTCTCTTCTGCCGCTCCCAGGCTGTGGAATGGCCTGCCGGAGGTGATTCGACAAATTAGCAGTCTTCTGGAATTTAAGAAAGCCGTGAAGACTGTTCTCTTCCGGCAGGCCTATCCAGTTTAATTTTAAGATGTTTTTAATAATGTATTTGTTTTTATCTGTTTTAACGGTTTATCTATTTTATTGTTTTATATTTATATTTGGTGTTGTTCCCCGCCTCGATCTAGATGGAGAGGCGGGTTAGAAATGAAATAAATAATAATAATAATAATAATAAATCAGTTCTGAAAAATGACAGAGATGAACAGAGAAAACACTAGAATGCGCTAGTTTTGCAGTGACATTACCAGGAATTTTTGTAAAAGTGGAATAAACCAATGATCTCCATTGTTCTATCTGCTTGTAGAAGAAATACCGCAGGTTTTCCCACCACTGTTCCTGTTTGAAAACATTGAGACTTGGGACTATGGAACACCCTGCCACAAGGCAGTCTCAACTATAAACCTGTTAACTGCTGTCTCCAAAAAGTCATCCCTTGAACTTTTTAGAAACCCAGTAGCCTGGTTCCTATGCCATAGGCATAGGATTAACAGTACCACTAAGACAAGACGGCAAAACTAAGATATTTACAAAAGGGGATATACCCTTACCCGTTAAATAATAGGTGAAGATTGATTTAATGTAGTTAGGTTACATGTGCTTGGTTACTATTCACAATAGGTAAGAGAGTCTTCCCCAGTTTATTTATTTATTTACTGCATTTCTATACTGCCCAATAGCTGAAGCTCTCTGGGCAATTTACAAAAATTATACAAGTTTATAAATTCTAAAACCATTTCCCTCAGAACAAATTTCCCTAAACTCCACCCCAGCCAATCTGTCAGAACCAGAAAAAAATGCTGCAGTCTTTCTCTTCCTTCAACTCTTTCTGCGGCTTCTTGCTTTTAGGATGTTTCTGTTTCAGGAACTATTTGCTGAAGACCTCTTTGGTCAAACTTCTGACTGAATCTTTCTGGTTTTCGGCTCTGTTCCTCTTTTATGCTTCTCTATGGATTTACAGCACAGCTTTCTGTTTCCTTGGGGTTGTGGTGAATAGCTAAATGAAAATGCTGACTCAGTTAACACCTGCTGTGAAAAAGGCAAATTCTTTGTTAGGCATATTTAGGAAAGGAATCAAAAATAAAGCTGCCAATATTATGCTGCCCTCATACAAATCTATGGTGCTACCACACTTAGAATAGTGTGTACAATTCTGGTCACCACACCCGAACAATGATATTATAGAGCTAGAGCAAGTGCAGAGAAGAGCAACCAAAATGATCAAGTCGCTGGAACAACTCCCCTATGAGGAAAGGTTACAACACCTGGGACTGTTTAGCTTAGAAGAAAGGCAGGGTAAGGGAAGCCATGATAGAGGTGTACAAAATCATGCATGGTTTGGAGAAAGTAGATACCTCCCATAACACTGAAACCCAGGGTCATTCCATGAAGCTAATTGTTGAGAGATTCAACACAGATACAAGGAATCACTTCTTCGCACAGCACATAGTTAAACTATGGAAATCACTATCACAAGATGTAGTGATGGCCACCAACTTGGATGGCTTTAAAAGTGGATTAAACAAATTCATGGAGGATAAGGCTATTAATGACCCTTAGTCCTGATGGCTATGTGCTACCTGCAGTATCGGAGGCAGTGTGCCCATGTATACCAGTTGCTGGGGAGCACACTGGGAGATTCTACTTGTGGATTTCCCATAGGCATCTGATTGGCTACCGTATGAACAGACTGTTGGATGAGAAGGTCTGAGCCAGCATGGCTCTTCTTATGTTCCTAAGCAACCAGCTCTGGCATTCATACTTTCCAGTCAGGTTCCTTCAATCTGGCCAGAGCCACATTGTGATACAGCGCACACACAATAGCTCATCATGTGGTTTGTTAGTAAATTGGCCTGAATTTGTCAATTTTCTTAGTTGCCTAATGCAACATTTGGCCTTTTCCCAAAGCTATTGCATCACTTCAGCTCTGAGCAACCTCCATTCAGCCAACTACCATTAACAACTCTCCTCCACTCTAAGCAACTGACTCTAATAGAACTTTTTCAAATCTCTTGGCCAATCATATTCCTTAATAATTTTCTAACTGCCAATCACATTTGTTGACCTACCTGACCAATCTAAATAAATGTGGCCTCTGTCCTTAGTTTTTCAAACTCAGCTTGAAGCCACCCTTCATAGTAACCATAATCAAGGCAGCCACAACTGTTTTAGTCTCAATACAGAGTAGCAAAGCCAGCCTACTGGCCTATTTAGCTACAGTATAAAATTCAGCAGGGTTTACTCAAAGAATATAAACATTAGTAAACAAAAATAAGCAGGTGAAAATACACTGCTTTTTTCACAGTGCTTTACGTACATGTCCTGGTATCTGATTTAAGTCAAAAGAAGACAAAATGGAAATGAGTGTCAGAAGGAAAAAGAAAGCATCTTGCTAATCCATTCCCTTCCACCTCAGCTACTGCTCACAATGTGGCTATCATAGGGTATTTACTTTCTGCTACACCTGCATTCTCCAAGCTATGAGTCACTTACATAGTTTGACCATCATGATGTGAGTTGTCTACTGGCTGCCATCTGGTTTGGAGGGGGAGGGGGCCAGAGCCACATTGTGATACAGTGCATACATAATAGCTCATCATGTGGTTTGTTAGTAAATTGGCCTGAACTTGCCAATTTGCTTAGCTGCCTAATGCAACATTTGGCCTGTTCCCAAAGCTATTGCATCACTTCAAATTGTCCTTTCAACTGGACCTAGTATGTCACTGTAGGATATATGAGATTTTCATTTTTACTTGCAAAACACATGAGCATGCCCCTATTCAGAGCCCCAAAAGTGATTGTGAGCGCTTGTCAGCCAAAAATGTTCGCAAAATGATGGACACATGCTTGCGTTCAATTTACGCAACTTTGCCAGTTCGATTTTGTTCAAATTTCCCCCTGCAGTCTATGGAGGAAATTTGTGCAAATTTGGGGAAAGTGCACCAATTTCACATTCGATCACTGCTCAATTCGCAAAATCTTCCCATTCACACAAGTCGAGCAGTGATCACAAACCTGAACAGTAAATGGGCATGAGACGAGCGGCGAGACAACATTCAGAGAATCCTAGCGATCTCAAACGTTGCTCATTTGACCATCCCTAGTCAGCTGTAATTAGTTTGTCAGTATCTATGGCTAGACGAAACCAACTAAATTCCATGTTGTTTGCTCCCCTGCCCCTCCTTGTTCTGTGAGGCTTCCAAGAACTATTTGGGGATGTGTGTTGATTTTTCACAAGCAATCTATGTTTGGACACAAAGCTGGAAGTTTTTGCAGACATCATTTGTGCTTCCTATTGCTTGGCTCAAGCAAAATCTTGAATTTAATAACCAGCTCCAGAACAGAAGCGGATACTCCATAAATCACTTTAATAGCCATGTTGCATATTATAGCTATTTATATTTAGACTTTGAATGAGCACAGCATTGTTGTCCTATCTGTAAATGTATATATGCCTGCCTAGCCATTTTTTATTTCTGTACCTAAAAGTTGATGTCATAGAAAAATGGCAGAATTTGGCCAATTTAAGAATAATGCTGGGGAGAGGATGTATTAATCTCCAGCCCTTCTACATCTCCAGACTTACAGAAGTACTTTTGGGGTGACCATAAGGGACTGCAGTGGTTTTGGAATCTGAAAAAACCTTGGTGGCATGTGAGTGGTTCCACGTGCTCAGACAATCCTAGGCAATAAGAATAGCAAAACAGGTAATACTAAATTACTGCCTAAACAACCACCTGAGTATATTTACAATGAGAGGTTTTTGTTTGTTTGTATTACAGATAATGCCAGTGAGGAAAATTCCATGCAAAGCCAATGCACCATCTGGATCTTTTTTTGCACGGGACAATACAGCAAATTTCTTATCCTGGTGCAGAGATGTGGGAGTGGATGATACTTGTCTATTTGAATCCGAGGGTTTGGGTATGTACCAACTCTTACAGATCACAATTTCCATTATATTATATTGAAGGGTCAGTCATATATCTAGTGATTTTTTTATAGGAACAGAATCAAAATTATGGACATTTCTACAGGCATTTAAGTGAAAAGGTTCGAATGCTCTGGTTTAATTTTGACTGCAGTTAGGGCCAATCCTAAGCACACTTACCTGGGAACAAGTCCCATTGAACACACACATTGAACATAATTCAGAAAGTAAACAAGCATAGCATTGTGCTGCATGTCAGAAAAACCTCCCAGATTCTACCATTTCATAACGGAGGTGATGAACTACATAACTGCTCTGTCCTCCATGTTAGTGATTCCTTTTCCATTGAAAGATAATATATCGGAGAGAAGGATTCTAGCCAAGCATTCTCCTTAACCCACTAGTTGTCTACATATAGTAGTTGCATCTGCCATCATTCTCAGACAGTATGGCCAGTGGTAGAAATAATGTGGGTTGTACTCCCAAACAGCTGGAGGATACCAGGTTGGGTGGTAATGATGGAAGTTGCAGTCTCCTCCTACCTGTACTTTGAAGTGGTATGGTCCCAGGAGGGCATTACCATCTGTTTTTTCTGAATGCTTCGATGCATAGATCAACTCTAGTACAAGAATACAAGGGATTTATTTATTTATTTGATTTGTATCCTGCCTTTCTACCAAGAAAAATAGCAAAATCTAGCCCATTTGTTATGTGGTTGTGTAGCAACTTCCTCTTTATATCATTCTACTCTTAAATCCATTATTTTTCCATAGGATACCATGCAATTCAGTGTGCCCAGTGTTTCTATAACCAATCTACCCAGTATTTCTATATTATTTCCTGTCATTTTCCTAATCATCCCTAAAACCCTATTCCATATTGATAGCTGCAGTTTGCTGAACTGATAATGGACTACTGACAGTCAAGAGTCACACATTTGAGTATTAGTTGCTTATGTAGAGCCTGCAAGGTGTGTGCCTCTTCAATTTTGGGGTTTGGAGAAGAGTTGCGTTGCACATAATGTTTTAATTGTGTATTGAGAAGTTGCATTTTATATAAAATTAAAAATTGAAACGATGTGAAAGTATTATTGGAGCTATATTTCTAATATGGATCATTACTTTATAGTTAATAGAATTTAAGTTGTTGTTACTGTTCATATTATTCAGCTGTTCAATTATGCTTATCGGATAACTATTTGTATAAGACATCCTCAAAAGATTTCATTATACTTAGGTTATGAATCTCTCACCTAAGTTATATATGTTATTCTAACATATTATGCCTATGCCCCCCCCCCCCCCGACAAGTCTGTTTTTCTATTATCTGGCTTACTGACCAATATTGTTTTTGGATGTAATTTTCTGGATTTTTGAAGTAATTTCCAAAATCAGTACCCTGTACAGTACATGATGATGTTAGAGAAATGTAAATGCCAGGATCAATAGTTTAGCATTTTTTTCTGTGAATGCCATCTGGTACTTATGACTGACTAACATTTAAAGTATTGGTTTACTCTCCAATATTTAAATATAATTCTTCATATTTTTTTCAACTAAAGGGGGATTATAAATTCAACTAAATTTTGGATTATAATTTCTTGCTTAGACCAAACCCAAACCCTGAATGCACTAATAATTGCACCAAACCCATGCTGTTCTGGAAGATCCTCTAGCCTTCAATAGCAGACTTCTGGGGTATATGAAGGGGGCTGCAGTGGGGAGGAGGGAGTGGAAAGGCCTTCTTGCGTGAGTTCCCTAGTTCCAACCCATTTATTCAGATGGCATTCAAGCCCTATTTGCTTTTAAATCAAATGTAAGCTTTACAATAGTTTTTAAGCAGGTGTAAAAATGGTTTGTAGATCTTTATGATTAAATGCATAAGGTCTCTACAGCATTGTATGATTGCAAATGTTTGTTTCATTTTAAAGTCCTGTGATTGTTTCTACAATAAGTAAACCCAGCAATTCCTTTTAGTCTCCAAGGAATAAAGATCAATAGCTCTCATTTCCCTGAATTAATATCTACTCACAACTAGGCATATGATTAAATAATGTTGTATAGTAGTTTAGAAAATAATAGGACTACCATAACGTCCACTATCCTACACTGAGTTTTTTTTACAGTTAATTCATCCAGAGAACTGAGGCAGAGGGTGACAGTAACCCCCAATGCACCAAGAAGCAACTATTTCTGCAAAGTCATCGTCTTGATAATATTATTTATTTTCCTTTCATACTTACGACAAATCTCTTTTGATACAAAATTTAGGACAGCCCTTTTGCCTCAAGATTGCATTTCAGCTGAAGATGAAGAGAATCAATTGTTTGCTTGGAACTGGAATTCAGATAAAAGTGAAATGCTGTTGTGATGGAAGACAAGTCTGTTGGAGCCCTAAATGAACCCACTGTACTATCATCAAGAGGCTTCTGTTTTCCACTGCTCAAAAGGTTTCTGACTGTGTGTAACTCTTATCTGGGTTGCAACTGATCTGTTTGTCTTCTGTTCGGTGCCCTTTTCCTTTCCTTTTTATTTGTGAGAACATCATACTATCCTTGTTCTATCCTTCTCATGTATCATTGCTCATTTTTATGATTGCATAATATTATTTATTTTTATATTTATCTATCAATAGCTGCAGATACATGGTGAAAAATTCTCTGTTAAAGTGGTTTATGATGATATACTAAAAAAAAAAACCTGATGTTAGCCATTTCAGTCCATTAGAAAAAGAATTAAACCCCAACCCACCCACTCCAGTATGGTAATACCTTTATTCCAAAATATCAAAGTCAGGAGCAAGCTTTTGAATTATCCAGGACACTTGATCGGTCTATATATTAAACAAAACTGTGAGTGTGTGGGAAACCAGGGCATGTTTCTGCTCCCAAATCTGCTGTTAATTAACACTATAGAAGGAGTGGTGCAGATGTAATCGAATTAGCTTCACCACCAGGAAGGGCTGGCATTAACATTAGGTAGATTGGGATAATTGCCTCAGGAAGATGATTTTGGGTGTCCTGAAAGGCCAGCAAACAGTGAATTATTTATTATTACTGTATATTTGCTCCTAGGAAAAGGCACTTGTGGTATTTTCTGCCTAAGGTGCCCAAATAACCTGACAGGGTTGTTTCCAAGGTGTCCATGCATTTTGGGGTGGGGGGGGGGACTTTGGTCCACTGCTGCTCACTAGAAGCAGAATACATTTCATGAAGAACCTTGAAATGTATTTATTTTATTTCACTCTTCCATATCCACTTACCTTTAATAGCCCTTCTGCATCAAACAAAACTCCTATGTAGGTCAATATGATTGGCTATTGTGTGTTTCCCACAGTAGCCAATCAGATCCCTCTGGACATGAATGCTTTGGTCTCTTCTGCAGTTATTCCCAGAGGAATGTACAGAGGACTGCTACCTCTGATCATGGCGGTAGCATATGGCCATCGTGACTAGTCACTATAACTGCAGCACTGGGTATTCCAAGATGTAGGACAAAAAAGGAGGAGAAGCAGGTTCTCAGGATGCTAAAATGCTTTATTCCAAAGCCCAACACTTTTCGGCCTGTGTTGTTTTTTAAGGCCTTCTTCAGGGGGTTGATAAGAGATGTCTGCAGAAATACTCCTAACAAGATTATAGTCTCTTGCGATAATTACTGGCAACTGCAATACTCTTGTTAGGAGTATTTCTGCAGACATCTGTTATCAACCTCCTGAAGAAGGCCTTGTATTTGTATTTATATTGTATTTATAACATGTTTGTATGCTTTTTATGGTTTTAAATTTTGTATATTGGTTTTTTAATGCTCAATGTTTTTAATTTTTGTAAACTGCCCAGAGAGCTTCGGCCATGGAGCGGTATATAAATGGAATAAATAATAATAACAATAAAAATAAAAACAACACAGGCCGAAACACGTTGGGCTTTGAAATAAAGTATTTTAGTATCCTGAAACCTGCTTCTCTCCTTTTTCTGTCCTGATTTTGACGCTCTCCTCCTTTTGGTGTTTCATTCCAAGATGTAGACCATTCACTGAGCTCACAGGTAGTTAGATTCAGTTGGCTTATAGAAGCACAACCTTTCTAGTGAAATGATTTCTTTCTGCAACAGAATGCCCTAATGCCAGTTCTGGTGTTGGCTGGGCTCCATGCTCTAGCTGCATGCAAGGTTCTGAGTCAATGGAAATGTTTATGAACAACCCTACTCCCACTCCATATCAGCATATTCCCAGTTTATTTCTTTCTTTGAGTATTTGTATACTGCCCCTCACAGAACACTTTTGATCCCAGGGCAATTTACATTACAATACAGTACAGACTAACACAGAAAAGCAGCAGTGAAGTAAAAATATAAATTGTTAAACAAAGGAATTACTTCTTCACATAACACATAGTTAAACTATGCATTCGCTACCACAAGATGTAGTGATGGCCACCAACTTGGATGGGTTTAAAAGGGGATTACAGCAAGACAAATTTATGGAAGATGAGGCAATAGCTGTTAAGGCAATAGATGGTGGCTGTGTATTACCTCCTGTATCTGAGGTAGTATGCCTATGTATGCCAGTTGCTGGGGAACACAAGCAGGAGGTGCTTTTGCACTTATGTCCTGCTTGTGGGTTTCCCACAGACAGTGGTGGCCACTGTGTGAATGTAATGCTGGGTGAGATAGACCTCCGATCCAGCAGGAGGCTTCTTATGTTCTTATCAAAACAGCAGAGTGGAATGCTCACTAAAACTATTAGCACTTAACAAATATAAAGCCATAAAAATGCATGAGAGAAGAGAAATGTCTTAACGTGGGGTCTAAAACAGAATAAGATGGGCGTCCCCTAACCAGTATGCCACATCTGAAAAAGCCCTCTCCTTTATCTCAGATGGTAGGGACATCTGGAGAAGGGAACTGGAAGATCTTGACATCCATGTAGGTTGTTAGGCAGTAGGCAGTCTCTAAAATACTTTGGTCCCAAATATGAAGAGGTTTAAAGGTAAAAACCAGCACCTTCAGTTTGGCTCAGAAACAAACTGGCAGCCAGTGGAGCTCTTTCAGAAACTCAAAATCCTGAGCACAACATTTTGAACTAGTTTTAGCTTCCAAACTGACTTCAGGGGTAAACCTCCCCCCCCCCCCAACAATATAATGCATTACAGTAGTCTACAATAGTTTATTTGTGTCCAGTTTGCTGGCTAGTGAGATAGAGGAAGATTCAGGATGGGGAACTTTTGTATAGTATTCCTGAGTAAAAAGAGTACAATAGTAAAAAGGCTACAGGATACTCAGGTTTGCTGCAACTCTGTAATACATCCCCACAGCATTCCACCGAGCCATTATTGCTGTCAATATTTTCTTTTAATGATGGATTGTCATGCAAAGCCATCACTGTCTGTCCTGCATCAATAATGTCTGCATCAGTCATTTCACAGCACTGATATAAAACAGGTCACAGGTTATATACCTGATAAACTGCATTATAAATTGTGTATTTTTCAAAACAACCCCCTGCTTGATAAACATCTCCAGAAGGTAATGTGCCTGTTTCCCCTGTGAACAAAGGATGTTTCAGGATGAACTGATGTTAGTTGTATGATCAGTTGACTGTGCACAAAGGAAGTACGACTTTAGACACCTTTGGTTTCTTTTATGAAGAATGTTACGGACAAACCAAACATTTCAAATGCAGTGTTTGTATGTATCAAAATTGGAGTATTAAGCACCAAACTATAGGGATACCAGAGAGCCCTTATAAGGCAAAGCTTAAAACTGTTACCTTAAGCTAATACTGATGATGGACTATAGCTCAATGGTAGAAACAAATGCTTTGCATGCTAAAGACCCAGGTTCAATCAGGTTAAAGTTAATGTGAAAGACCTCTGCCTGAGATCTGTGTGGGCAATTGCTAGCCGGAGTAGTTAGCAACAGGTGAGATGGACAAGTAGTCTGACCATGTATAGGCAGCCGCCGATGGTCCTAAGGTGTGGATCGATCTTGGAAAGAAACAGTCCAGTCCTTCCCACACTTCTTTGTAGTTCAAACTGGTGTCACACTAACTGCAGTGACACCCTATCTGAGGCAAGTGGGCAGAGCAACCCAATTCTTCTGCCCCTTGCCTTTTGTACACCTTTGAAGTGTAGCAAACACACAGTTGCCAGGACCACTGTCATGACCCTTATGGCCTGCCCTTTTTCCCTTGATTTCCTGTCAGCTGATGCCTCCCCTTGGAAGAACATCCATTTGCAGCATTTCTTTTCCCCAGTCCCACTGCAGCAGTGAAGGCTACCACTACCTCAGGGACCAGCGTTATCTCAAAGTGCTGAAAGAAACTGAATTCACAGGGCTATGCACTGGACCTGGAAGACTTATGCCTAGCCCAGTCCTGATGCTGCTAGATATGGAGCTATTACGGCTTAGTGCCCATTCACTAATGCTACTTAAAACATATTTTCCTGTTTTCCTTTCTTGCAGTTTTTGTAGAGATGCTGAGTCAAAATGATCTTAGCATTTTTACACATCGCAGGAACTATTGAATGGGGAAGCACTTCTTCCTGCATTTTTGTAAGATGGAAATCTTGCAGGATTGCCTGTCTCCTACCTGTACAGGCAGATCTTCAGTAAAGACCCCACTACAGGTGTGCCCGCCATGTGAACTGAGCTGGGTGGCTGCCACAGAGGGAGAGAAGACATTCTCATGGTGGTACCCCTGTTATGCAACATTCTCTCCAGAGGTCTGCCCCGTGCCTATCTTATTGCCATTTCAATAGAAGGCACAGATCTTTTTATTTTCCCAAGCTTTTAAGATCGAATTATAGTTCTGCTGACTTTTTGTGCTGCCTTTATGATGTTATGGCTTTTAATTAATTTTGAGTGTGTATTTTAATTTTCATTGTCTTGTTCTTTTTGTAAACCATCCTAGATATATGATTGAAATATGTAAACTCATTATTTATTTATTTATTTTATTCCATTTATATACCGCCCCATAGCCGAAGCTCTCTGGGCGGTTTACAAAAAAAAATTGAACAATTAAAACACCAATATACAAAATTTTAAAACATAAAGCATAAAAACAAGTTAAAATTACAATATCCTTCTGGGTCAAAGCACAACAACAACACAACAACAGCTGTTTCTTCACTTATAGCTGATACTCAAGTCCTGTATCCAGCTCTAATTCCTTTATCAGCAAACTTCTGTTTGCTACTCTTCAGTGCCCCTTAATCAGAGGCTTAATAGGTTATTGAAAGCTTGGCCTACTATGAAATATCAAATTTTCTCAATTTGGGGGTTTTGTAGCAGAAAATCAGTTGTTTTGGGTTCAGAATGTCTAGTACTTTTTCACAAGACAAAAAATTAGGGAGAACACATTTCAACATAACATTTGATTTGATAGCAAATCTGAGGAAGTGTGTGATGGGAAACTAACTAGAATTCATTTCCTGAAATTAATTAAATATCGATTGACTGTATACTTTCAGAGAAGATATTTAAAGGCACTTCCCTTCCATTTCCCCATACTTCGCACATAATACTTGTTAAAGTTTATTTCTCTTCGGGTGCTGATGCCATTTAAATGAAGATAAATAACAATAATTGTCATTAAAAATCTTTCTATCCACTTCAGTTAGGAGATGTACTTCCCACCTACACGGCATATAAAAGCTGGTGAAGGACAAACAATATCTGAAAGGCTCTATTCAACAGTGCTATGAAATAAGTCCACACATGACATACTTGAAACATTGCTGGTTGCAATGCTTTGTGAAAGACCTCAGTATCTTTGTGACTTTATAGTTCTGGAAACCTGGTGGTTGCCAAAGCAGCACAGCCTTTTCATGAATAGTAAGACAAATAGGTATGAAAAATCTGTGTAATGGTCAGGGGCTCAGCGATGTTTGTTCTCTGTTCCCCTTTAAGCTCTTCATTTGCTGACAACCTGGGCCTACCTGATTTCCTGTAGTCATTATTTTCTCATATTTTTTAACAACACCTGCCCCTATTACTCTAGAAGTATTCTCTAATACAGAAATAAGTACAAGATAGATCTTCTGATAGATCTGCTCATTTCTGGTGTTATTTTTAGAAGTGCAGAAGTCCCATTGTGCAAGTGGTGAGTCCCACCATCACAACGGAACCAGCAGAGGCGGAGCAGCCCTGTTGGATCCTGCTCAAGGAGTCCACCTCTGAGATAGTGACACAGTGGTTGTGTCCACCTCTGAGATAGTGACACAGTGGTTGTGTCCACCTCTGAGATAGTGACACAGTTTCCTTGCCTGCCACCCAATTCAATACAAAAGGGCACTGATGTGGCATCAGTAGGGATGAAGATGAGATGAGAGGCTGTCCAATCTTCATTATACCAGATTGGATACTGATATACCTAAGACTCATCACAAACTGGAAGATCTATGTGATTTTATATTAACAATAAGAGATCTGGGAAATGTGCCATGTCTTGGATGTTGCAACAGCTGTGCTGGCACACAACCATTACTTGAGCAAAGGATAATCCCTGCTTGATGATTTTATGTATAGTTGATCTAATTATTTAACATATTTATTATAAAACTGTAGCACATGAAGGAGCAAGCAGTTATGTCATAAGACTTGAGAGCAATAAAAGTGATCCACGCATACATGTTGTGTGCACAGAAAGTAAAAGAAATGAACAATTTGAACTCTTAACCCTGTTAATGTGGATGGTTCAAATCAAGCCTGCTGCTCTTCGAAAATATGATCTGCTGTTTGGCAAGACGTTCCTCAAATAGACAGAGTAATTTCTTTACAAGGTCATCAGTATCAGAAAGTGCAACGAAAGAATGCATCTCCATAGCAGATTTTAGACCTGATTTTCATGATCAGGGACACCAAAGTTGTTTTCCTAGTTGTTTCATTAGAGTTGTTCTGTTTGGTTTACTTTCCTGGCTGGTGGAGGGTATTTTAGATCCACTTTCAGTACATGGGATTATTGCTCAGTACATGGGTTTATTGTCTGGTCACATTAAGAAGCCTGCCTGTGTGTAATGAGTCAGAGATGAAGCAGGAACTCCTTTTTATCGAGTGTGTGTGTGTGTGTGTGTGTGTGTTTAATTGAATTGCACCTTGAGTATATAAACAAAGTCAAGGTTGAAGCAAGTTCAAGAGGTATCTTGGGAAGAGAGATAATGCAAACAAACCCTGTAAATTGGGTCAGTTTTCATGCTGGTGGAGTTAACGTGTTGCTTGCAGGCCTTTCTCTGGAAACACTCCTCACAGCATTTGATTTTCATTATACTGGAAAAAAAACTCCAGTTCTCATTATTTTAAAATATTATGGCATGGCCCATGAGACTCCTGATTGGTTTTGTTTGACAGCAGCCCCCTGTTGTGCTTTTGAAACTCCCCTTGATTTCAAAAGAGGTTTGCCATGTTACATGGCAGCTGCTTTTTCAGAAATACAAGTGCCAAGCACCCTTGGGTACAAGGAACTAGCCACATATTCTTTGGAACCGTCTTTTTATTGTCGCTGCAGAAAACAAAGGCAAGACATAGAATTTGGTCTTTTGGAATGAGGACCAGACTTTAAGTTCTGAGTCCTGGGATATTGCTATTGAATAGGGTGACCAGATAAAATCCATGTCAGGGCTCATGTAACTTTAACAGTTGTAGAGAAAAGGGAATTTCAGCCAGTGTCATTTGTATGCAATTAGTTCCTGGTGATATAACCTCTTCATCACAACTGTTAAAGTTGCCGGGGCCCTGCCTTCTTTTGTATATGGTCCCTCTAGTATAGTGCTTGCACCTTTAACTGTTGTGATGAAGAGGGAATTTCACCAGGAACTAATTGCATACAAATGACACTGGCTGAAATTCCCTTTTCTCTACAACTGTTAAAGTTACATGAGCCCTGACCTGGATTTTATCTGGTCACCCTACGCTATTGTTTTATTGCATACATAAATTCCAACTTTTAAATAATAATAATAATAATAATAATAATAATAATATATTGCAAGGTACCTTCCACATCACAAATGGGGCTTCAAGGAGAAGCCCACCCTGCCTGGAAAGTTTTGTATTGCTGTTTGGCCATTACAACTGTGTATTGAAAACAATCCAAGGTTTATATCATTTTATTTATTTATTTATTTAGTACATTTCTACATTTCCCAATAGCCAAAGCTCTCTGGATTTTTCACAATAATTAAAACTATTGAAATACAAGACAATAAAATACAATATAAAAGTATAAAGATTAGAATGGCTATATATATATATATATATATATATTCAAAATAAAACCTGGCAGCAGTACAAAGATTGAGACCACAGTAGAAGGTTTAAAACAACTGTAACTGAAAGTCTAAAATGCTTGGGCAGTTCACTATATATATATATATATATATATATATATATATATGTGTGTGTGTGTGTGTGTGTGTGTGTATATATATATATATATATAAAACAATGATGCTCTGAACTCTTCATTTTTGATGAATATGACTGTCCTATGTTGTTGAATGGTTATAGGATCTGGAGGCAATGAACGTTCTTCATCACTTTCTTCAAAGAATCAACTCAGCAAGAAAAGGGTTTGCCTTCAGTTATGTTAGCATGCTAATATGTGTGATTTATTTCTAGAGCATTTGACCATTTTTTTCATCCTTGGTGCTTGTGACACTAGTATACACTTATGCATTTATATTGCATACATATGTGTGACACTGACTTATTTTGATGCAACACATAGAACTGTGATTACCATTTACATAGAGTGCATCCTAAAATGTAATCTGCTTTATTTTTTAAAGTAAACAATCACTTTTGCTTTTCAGCTTTTTACCTTAATTTTATTCTAACTAAACTGCTACATCAGTTTTGCACAACTGAAATCCATTGACAGCCCATGAAAATTAACAACCATGTATGTTGGTCCACTGGGGGATTGATATGATAATTACCCTGATTGGGGGAAAGTTGTATCAAGAACCTGACAGGTCACTATATATGATTGGCTTGATGGGTCACAAGTCAGTCACAGGCTTCATTTGGCTTGGTGGGTCACAAATTTGCACAACTCTATTAGATTTATCCTTTCTCTGGATACTCTGAAATGTTCTGCCTATTCGATGTCTTCATTTATATTGTTTAAAAAAATTAAAAATCCCAAAGAATATAATTGTATTACTCATTCATGTAAAAAAAGACAAAGGCCCTGATCCAGAGAAACATATTTCAGATTGTGACTACAGCCTTGGAAGTGAGTTTCATTGACCTCAATGAAATGTGCTTCTGAGTAGTCATTCATAAGATTGCATAGCAAGTCCCATTGAAGCCAATGGAACAAGTCAGTTGTGTAACTTCAGTCCCAATGAACTTCAGTCCCTATTCAGTTGGAATGAGGTGAAAAACAAATGAAAGTTTTAGTGAATGGAGTTTTGGCTATATTCACCCACTCCCTGTTGCATCAGGAAAAGTTTTTTCTGTCTGTCTTTTTCACAAAGTTTGCTTGAACTATTCACAATTTTGTGTGTGACTTGTCACTTTGAGGACTATAAAAGCATTTCAGTCCCTCTTTTACTGCATAAATATTTTATTTTTATCAGTGTTTTATAGTTATGAAAACCAATCACTGACAATTGAACTATAATTGTTATTCTGCTTTTTCCCACTTCCAGAGAAAATCAGAGATTCAGATATCTAGATACCAGTACTTGGTATGCCTCAATAGATAATCTTTTTCAAAATAAGACTAACATATGAGCTGGTAATTCTGATTTAAAAAAAAATAAAATGTAGTGAAATAATGCTTCCAAGAGATTATAATAAGGGAAACAAAATAACATTGCTATGCTGAAGATTTGGAATAGTGTGCTCTGAAAGAAGTGTTATATTGTCACAGCAATGGCAATAGAAGACAGCTATGATTTATTTTTAAAAATCAAGGATAGACATTGGTTAGATGAAAAGATTCAGTTGCTAAACCCTGGACAAAAGCAATTGTAGCAACTCCAGTAACATTAATTGCCCATACATTATGTGTATAAGATGAGTGAGGATTTCCAGATTAATCTTTTGAAAAATGATTTTTCTACATTTCCTTGAAGTCAAACGTAAACTCCTTTTTGCTGGTCTCTCCTCTTATATCTCCAGTTTCTACTTCCTTTTTCATTTTGTTCTATGATGTTTCTTAGACTTGGGGCAGTCTTACCCCCTGCCCTCCACCCATTAAGGGCTCCATCACAACTATTTCCCCCTGGTTTGCCTCCACATTTTTTTCCTCCGTTTCATAAGTGTGTCAAGATAACGATCCCTTTTACTTGGGTTTGTGGTATTGCCCTACACTGTAAAACCTCCCTTTCGCTTGTTTGCTCTTTCACTCCGCCCCGCCTTTTCTCCTTCTGCCTCCAGTTTATTGGTTGTGGTACTCTGATGGGCATGGGCTCCTCGCCTCCTCGCTCTGGCTTTGTTGTCTAATGATTTACTGATTTAACATTTCATCGGCTGGGCTCCATTTCTGCGGGCAATGAGAGTGGGGTTGGAGCAGTAAAAGGTCCATTCAGTTGAATAAGCACAAGTCTGTGTTTGTTCGACAGAGTGCTGGAGGAGGAGAACCGCCCCAACCTCCCCTTTCATCAGCAAGACTCCATTCAAAGCACGTTCCCCCAACCCAGGAAAAAGCGAGGGGACAGCACTACACAGAAGCTTAAGGTCACATTAAATCCACTTGGAGAAAATAATCCAGACTTTCCCTGCACCAAACTAATATGCAAAATGGGGGAAAAGAGGCGAGATGGGTGCAGGACAGGACGACATCATATGAGTCCCATGCTGCAAAACCAGATACCAAATGTGGAGAGTGTGCATTAAACTGCTGGTGTGATGGAGCTCTAAGTCACCTCCCTTTCCCATTCCTCCGTCAGAGGTTCTTCTTCAAGTTCCTCTTTTCTAACCAGCATTACCTGACAAACCCTTCTTGAATAATTCTTGACTAAACTACTTGCCTACACCTGCTTTGCCACCCAGCACTCCCCAAATGCTTTCAGAATTCACCCCCCCCCCCCCCCCCGTTAACATGCCCAAATAATCTAGACTCTAAGCAGTCTGGACAGGAAATGCATCATTTTTATTTTCTGCACAACATGCTTGCACTACATGGATGTGTAACAGAAGTAGCTTTGAAAGTAAGCAATGTTCATTAACTTGGCTGCAAAAAAGTACACTGGGGCCCTATTTTCAAGGAGCCCTATTTGTGTCTACGATTGTCCCGGGAGGTAACTCTGCATGTATTTCATAGGAGGTGCCTATCACTGAAAGTTAAAACTTTTAGAGACAAAAATGTCATATATGGAGTTCGTAATGTGTGTATGCCATCCAGCAATGTATCATGTATAATATGCTAGATGTATCTGTTTGCAATGTATCAAGATCAGGGATACTGATTTATATATAGCACATGTAGGCGTACTAATGGTGATGTATGATACACATCTCTAGGGGGCAACTTTTTTTGCAGGTGGACCTTAATCAAATCCAAAGAGTCAAAGGCTACTGTTGCACACTACAGTAAATATGCAACCCCTGTGATTTGGCATGCTTTATCTTCCGGTCTACTCAGCTGGATAGCAGGCAGCAGTACAGTACTGGAAAGAGTCAGAAAGGAATGTAGCTGTGATTCTATGCTATAACCAAGCCCATGGGCCCTCCAAGGGTGCCACATGTTCCAGCTGCCTGTGCCACAGGTGTTGACACTCCTGCTGTGGGCTGAACACCTAAGTTCTACATTCGCACAGCATTCTGAACATGTATCATGATAATAAAAATGAGAAGACAGACAGTTTTTCATATGATGCTAATGTGTGTACAACTAAGGGCCACGGTTTCAGAATTAATTTAGCATGCACGTTTAAGCCTCATGAAAATAAGAGTAAAAATATTATTATAAAGACATGCCATAAATCAGATTTTAACAACAACAACAATTCTGTATTGATTTGGGCTAATTCAGAGGCCACTTACTTTGGGATAGTCCCATGGATTTCAAAAGAAGTGCATTATTGTAAGCAGTGGTTGAAATTTTTATGGTGCTATTGTACATAACAGTTAATCCAGATGGCACACTGACTTTTAGAAATTATACTACTGACTTTTAGAAATTATTCTAGTCCATGAATGTACAACAGTTGCCCCAGTAATCCTCTGTGTGAAGAATTTCTGGCAAAGCTTTGGCTAGTGCCCTATATTCATGTTTTAAATTACATTTGTGTTGGCCCTTATGCCAGGGAGCTAAGCACAGTGTTGTGTAGTCTCATGACGATTTTGGCTGTGAGTGGGTGGAAACAGTAATTCTGTTTCCACAAAAGAATTAGATTACAGTGTGCAGCACATACTGTGACAAATAGATTCACCCCCACCCCATGTTCAAAAGAATGCATGCTAGTGCTGGTATAGTCCTCAGGAATGTGAGCAGGTTTGCTTTTAAACATATCACCATACTCTTACCATGTCACCAGATCCTTGTTTGCTTTATGGTTGGCTACTGCCTGTGTTGTCTGCCCTGCTCTAACAATGATTTCACTGTTTCACATTGTTCATCATGAGATGCATGAGACATGTCTAGAATATTTTGAGCCAGATGCACAGAAGCACATTAATTCTGATCAGAGAAGCAAAACTCTGGCAGACACATTTTCTCACTTGCTCAAATGGTTTTCTTATCATTTTGCACTCTATCAGCCTTTGAAATGCTGTATTGTTTTAAAAATTAATACAATGTGTCTGAAGATCCCACAGGATGTTTTGGAATTGATTTCTCTAAACTTGTCTTTAAGTATATTTCAGTATTTGTATTAATGGATGTGCTCCATATAGGTGTGGAGGGAGTCAAGTTTAAAGTGGTACAAAGACCTTGTTCCCATTTTTCCTTGGTGCTACAGTAGCTGCCAGCATATCAAATCATGTGGCATCCAAATTACATTGGGAACTATAGCTATCAATTAGCTCTCACATGAAGCGAATGACATTAACCACACAAGCCAAACCTTTAATTTTGGAGAACAAACAGCCCAATCCAAACCTTACTATTGTGGTATGGGAACCACTTGATTTCAGCATGGCTCTATGCCACAGGACATGAGTATCACCTTTATTGAGGATCACTGTTCTGTGGGTAAATTAAGCGTTTCTTTCCCACAATAAACTTGTTCCTCCCTGGAGGTAGAAACCTATGTGTCAGGCTTAACAATTTCCAAACTGTAGGCAGGAAAGACTAAGAACCTGGTTCTCATGGTACGTTGGGGACAGGTGGAGTCACTGTCTGTATTGTATACTTGCAGAAACAATATAAAGTTTGAGCTGACCACTTATATCTCATACACAAGGGCCCCTGGCCCCATCCTTCTATCATGCAGCTAGGCTAGCTCCACTCCTTGTCAACCACATGTAGGGGCACTCCTCAAAGACTCAATGCATTCATATCAGGGGGAGGGAAAGCCTGGCCACATGATTTCAACCAACAGTGGAGCCAGTGGTGGGGCCCCACTCGTCAGTCATCACATAGACTGCCTTCGTGCATTGAATATATGAAGGGGCTACAATTGCTTCCATGAATATTCATGGAAAGGAATGGAAATGTGCTGAAGTGCCTGACCAGGGTTGTTGGGTTTTTTGGCATGTATGTGGATTATTTCAAATGGAGTCTATGCAAATTACATGCTTGCTCCCAAAATACTCTTCTTCCTTATATTGGAGGCCAAGTTACTGTGGTCTGTCTGGTGGTTCAAGCAGGTTGCCAGGCTGTGTGCTTGTAACCATTTCCAGCCATCCATATGAGTTTGGGTGTTCATGCCCATGGTATGATGGGATGGTTCTTTAAAAAGTTTTTTAATTAAAAAATCTCAATCATTCACTCTATTAACTCCTGAAAAGATCATTGTAAGTATGTTTGTTTATTAGGGAATACCCTAGAAGCTTATTTTAGGGCTGCTACCCTATGAAAAAAGTTCTGCTAGCCACATGACTATAATTTGATTAAACAATCAATTAATCATGTGTATATATTTGCATATGAATAAAGAATAAGTCTATATAAAAAAGAATACGTTCTTTATCTTTAGATGATGCCTATATGTATTGTATCAGGCATCATCTTAGATCCTTGTCTATGTGGAAGAGCAGAGGAAGTATTTCTTATAAGGTGGTATCTGCCATCTATGGTTTTTGTAAATACTTATATTAAAAATATTGTTCTGGAAAAAAGTTGATGCCTGATTAATCAATACCAACTGCTGCAGACCTCCTTTATTTGATCGTGTGTCTATATAAGGAGTTCAGGTTCTGAGGTCGTGAGATTCAAACTGGGATTGGTACTTCATTTGGATACTTCAGATATCTTTGTCGTAAATACTTTCTTTCTCTGTTTTACTGTTGCAGTCCTGCACAAGCAGCCCAGAGAAGTGTGCCTTTGTTTGCTTGAACTTGGAAGGATTGCCGCCAGGTAGGCAAAATATTTAAGGAACTGAGCAATACTTGCACTCTTGACAACAGCAGCTATTGAGAGCATTACTGGTTCAGCGCATCTTCAAGTTAACATTTACACTAGCCAGGGTCAAGGCAAAGGCCCAACTGTGGCTACACAGAGCATATTGTGGGCAGTTGTTCAAACAAAAACAATCCAGTCTCTGTTAATACAGTGATAGAATTTTCTGCCAGCTTCACACTGAGGCAGGGAAACCAATATGAAAACAAATTGATATTAGAGTAAATCAACATTAGATTATTTTTTATTTCTGTACATTGAAATATTTACATCAATAATTGAAGCTTCTTTTGCTCTTTAACTATGTTAGTCAAGTTCTAATTCCATTGGGATGATTGGGCCATTGATGCAGGTAGTAACATAATATCTTTGGTCAATGCTGGTAATAATCTCCTTGATCACACAGGAATTGCTCTTTTATTCACTCTAGTCAAAGCAAAATAAGAATCATGACTGTATTGACTTTTTTTGTATTACATAATTATGCCAATTAATAATATGAAAGAAAAGAAAAACAATTGCTGTGCAAGAAGCATGGGGCGGTGGTGGTGAAGCAGATGTGGAATGGGCGCAACTTTATTGGTTACAGTTCATAAAGTTTGGGGGCAAATATCTAAACATTGGGCAGCCTGACTGATGGCCAATATCACCATCTCAGTCAGCACATGGAAGTGGAAGTGGTTTTGGGTCTCCCACAGTGCAAACCACTAATGGAGGCTGCTGTGACCTCAGGATGTAATGATGTACCACAACATGTAGTGATGACCACCAATTTGGATGGCTATAAAAGGGAGTTGGATAAATTCCTGGAGGAGAAGGCTATCAATGGCTACTAGTCCTGATGATGTGCTACCACCAGTATGAGAGATAGTAAGCATATATACACCAGTTGCTGGGGATCATGGGCAGGAGGGTACTGTTGCACCTATGTCCTGCTTGTGGGTTCATGATCAACAGCTGGTTGGCCACAGAGTGCTGGATTGGCTGGACCCTTGGTCTGATCCCGTATGGCTCTTCTTATGTTCTTATGACCTAGGAGCATGGCAGGCATGTCAAGCTCTATTCTGAGCTGCACCTTCAAGCAGCACCTTCAAGATCAAAGAGATCTTACCACGATCCCCCAGTGGGAATCAGGGTGTCCAACCACAGTTCACCCAGCAATGGATCCATCCTAGTGCCGTTAGTACGCACGATGAAAAGTTGTTACAGAAATATAAAGTAATCCACTAATGAAAGACTAACATATTGCTGTAAGGAAGGCAGCCCCCCTACCTCATTGTGACCCATTACTAATGGGTCTCAAACAGGGTAAAATTCCTTCCCCACTGCATTAACCAGTGGCTAACCTCAGTCCATAGCAATGAGCAGTAAATTTAGGAAGGGAGGATGAATGTGGAAAAGCCTTTCAAATTAAAACTCACTGACTTCTACACTCTGAAACAGCTGTACTGAATAGGCCATCAGTGACCTACAATGCAGGCCCAGTTGTGCAGATGTGGGGCAAAGTAGGGGTGAGCTGTGTAGGGGATCTCTGCCAGGCCACAAGTCTGCATTGCTAGCCATTCTGCCTGTGACCATATCACTTCCATAGAGAAGAAGCATTCTCGTTGCATGTAATGAGAGCCTTTCACATTTCCTGAGGCTTCTGTACATGTCGGATGACTTAGGATAGAAGTAGAGTCGCTGGATGGCCACAAATAATGGCTGGTCATAAATAACAACCTCTTCATTGCTTGGAATTTCCACTCTACCAGAGGACATACTGCAGTCCACAATGAGAAGCCTTGTTCCTCATTCCAAGGCCGCTCCAGTTACGAGGGCAGGGACCACTCCATGCTTCTTCTAAATGTCTTGAAAGGCTGGTATGACTTGAAACACACCACCACCATCCCCTTTCCCCAAGTTATTGGAGTATGCAAGATGGTATATAAAACTGCATTGTGATGATCGGCAGTCATAAGCAATACAGGACTAATTGAGCTAGCTGTGTGAGATGAGCAAAAGGATTTTGCATATCAATTCAACCTGCTCCTAACTACATTTCATTTTAGTGCTGCGTTCTAGATATAACCATCTGTAGATTTAGTTCCACTGCATGAAAAGAGCTGGAAAAGTTTGGCTCCATTTGTTTGACCTGGGAAGGATTATAGCAGAACAGGGGAGGCGAAACTATTTTAATCCATCTATTCTTAAATTAGAAAAATGTGGTAGGTTAGATGGTGAGGGGCTGAAATAAAAAGGAAACTACATTCCTTAGAAAAGCATGAGAGCTGCATATGATGAGTAAGGTTGCATCCAGGTGTAGAGTCAGAGCCCCATGGGAACTGAATGATTTACAGCCTGTCAGTGCTGCAGACAGACAGGAAGTCAATGGATTATATATAGGTGTTTGCTCCAGCCTTAGCTGATATCTCATTAAACAGAAAAGACAGGCTAGCAGCTACCACAACCACCAGATTTCACTTTTCGTTTTCTGTATATTTATTTCAAGGGTCAAAAAACATTTTTATGATCCAAACACATTGCATCTTTGGCTTTCATGCCACAGAAGGTTCAGTTTGACTATTTTTGCTGCCTGAGTAGCTTATTAAAACCCTGGGGGCTTGGAATTGAAAAGAAAAGGTAAAGAGTCTATGTATTGCAATAGAATGTCAGACCTGGATTAGGAAAGCCAGGCTCAAAACCCCAATCAAGTCACTATCTTCATACTGCTATCACAGGTAGTGATGGTCAAATCTGTCTATTTTGCTTTTTCAACTTTCAATTTTTTTTGAAGTAGAAGTTCATTCTGTCCTGTTTCTGCATCAGTTGCAGTTTGGAGGTGAAAAGTCTGTATGAAAATTCATATGGATTTTTGTACATATGGCTCCGAATATATACATTGTTGTACCCATCTCTTCTAATATGCAGTTATTTTGCAAGCAAATACACATTTTTAAATAAGGAATCTCCCCACATCTATGCCTTTTTAATGCAATTTCCCCTAATGTATGCATTTTGTATACAACTTTCCCTAATGTACATATTTTAACGATTTTTTTGATTAGAGAACCACATCTCAAAATTAAGAGGAGTGTGTGAAAAATGAATAATTGCATTCTGGTTCACATATTAGTTTGAGAAGTGCGAATTTGGTGGGTTATTATTAAAATATGGACCAAACAATTCACGCCCCCCAATCCCTTGTCACAGGATTACTGCTAAGATTGTAAAGTGCATCTGTCACCAACCCAAAGGAAAGGTGGAATGTAAATACAACACATAAATTACAAGAAAACAACAATTGGACAGCAAAATGTAATAATGCAGCCTTCTCCAACCTGGTGCCATCCAGATGTTTTAGACTACAAATCCCAGCATTCCTGACAATTGATTATGCTGTTGGGGCTGATGGAAGTTCAAAATATTTGGAGGATACCAGGTTGAGGGAAACTGTTATAGTGTATCCCTAGTGTGTGTATTTATTTATTTTAAAGAAGATTTTTATCCCACTTACCTGTTTTAGGAAAAATGCCCAAGGCACCTAATATTCACATTATGAGCAATTAAGAAAATCAATTTTAAAACAGATATGAATGGCAGATACGTAGTCCAAAGAGTGTAGTCAGGAATAATAATAGTAATAAAAACTAGCCAAGTTAAATGCCTGCTAGAATAAAAATGACTTCAGCAAATGATGGGTGACATCTTCAAATGTTCCAGGATGGAGTCCAAGGACACCTTTCATATATCCCCATCAGCTACACCTAGATGGAGCAGGACATGTAAAAGGGCCTCCTCAGTTCCTTAGGGAAATGACAGGAGAAAATAATTTTAAGTACCCTGGCCTCAAGTTATTTGGGAGTTCAAAAGTGATAACAAGCACAGCAAATTGAAATGGTAAAGCTGGATAAACAAAGAAATCTCTTGCTCCAGTATTCCAGCTCCAGTCAGAACTTAAACTGTGACATTCCATGCGATATAAGGTATCAAAAGTCACTGAGACATCCAGCAGAACCAATAGAAACACACCCTCCCAATAGAGAAATGCTCTCCATTATGTATCCTCCACCAGAGTAACTAAAACAATTTTGGTCCCCCACCAGTGTGGAAAAACAGATTGAAAAGTATAATCAGTTTCATCCAAAAAACTCTGGAACTGGGGTCATCACCACATGCTTGAGTACCCTGCCCAAGAATGGCAAATTACAGATGGGTACATAATTATATAATACAATGGGGTTTAATGAGGGATTTTTCAGTAACATATCACCACTTCATTCAATACAATGATTTGTACAATGCCCTCTCTTAAGGAAGTATTTCCTGTCCATTCAGCAAAACTGTTGTCTTAATTAGCGAGGAAGAGAAAGGATCTAGTGCACAGCTGGTTAGCTTCATACCTCCAACGGTTCTCTCAGCACTTTGGTTCTCTCACCCAAGCAGGGCTTCAAGCTTATGGTCTGGCAAACAGAGCAAGGTAAAACCAAGTAGGGTAAGGTACAAGTTTCAGTAAGTCAAGGCAAAAGTTCAGGATACAAATAGCACCTTAGGCAGCTCAGTATTGTTAGGCCCAGCCTGGAGATTCATAGAAGCAAGGTGCATAATGTTTCTGTGCATAATGGTGGTTGGAAATACATTTTTTTTTGCTGCTGACATTGCCTTGGAGAAGGTCCTAAAATGGGCTCTAGCCTATATACTCTTGGACTCATCTTTTCTTCCACTATTAATCCAGCCCTCATCCCTGCTACTTCATTGCACCAAGAAAAACCAAAGAGCTGACTGGGCTGTTACAAGCCAAGCTTTACTGCAAGTCTTCCTCTCACCTTCATGGGCTTTCATCCTGTACAAAGGTGGTAGGAGAACTTCTGTGACTTTCAAGGGGGGGCTGCAAAACTTTCAGGTGAGGGTACTTGCTGTTACATGCAGTGGCTAGTTGGTTTTCTTTTCTTTTGAATAACTGAATGCAAAAGGCAAGCAGGAATTTGGCAGCTGTATTCCTACATTGTTTTAACATTGCAGCCTCTGGGAAGGCCGGTTCCCATGGGAGTAGCCATCATTTTTCTCCTACAATGTCTCTGAGAATGAAATGGGAGCAAGACTTTCAATTTCGTCATATAGTAAGACATTAAGAAAGAAAGGTGATTAAGAAAGAAAGACCACTTGGCCACCTCATGTAATAGTAAGAACCCCCCTACCTGAATTTTGCCCCCCTGAATGTTCAGGCCCCCCTCTCTTCAGGAAAGGGGGGGCTGAACATTCCCAAACTGCAGAAATTTGGCTGGGCTGAACCTTTGATTCAGGTCTTACAAGGAGGAGAGGTCAGTCAGGTGCAATCATGTGTCCATTCACTTGGCTTTTTCTCCATAGCAGAAGTTGATCTGGGCATTGACAACAACTAGCCATAGGTGCAGGAAGCATGTATCACCTGTTTACTTTTCTCTTGACTGGGCCACCTGCCCTTGTCTGTATTCATTATAAACTTCTTGCCTTTAAGGCATGGTCTAGCTTCTTCCAGTCTTTCATTCTTATATGCCTTCTCAGTCTTTATGTTCTCCTCGGTCTAACCTTTGGTTGTAAACTGCCCTGGAATCAATTGTGAACAAGGATAGTATTAAATAAGTAAGTGGATCTCCTTGTCTCCCATTAATTGCTCTGGCCTATGCCTATGCATTGAACTCGCTGCTTCTTAATATACATCTTTGTTCTTTCCTTCTTCTTCTAAAACCCTTTTTAAAATGTACATTCTTGGCAGTAATGTATGGGGGTGCTCTTTTAGATGTTCATGTTGTATTACTTAAGTTGTGAATCTCAAAGTGAACATTTCTCTTCTCCCCATTCCTTCCCATTCCTTACTTTACAACTGCTTCTACGTTCCTGATATGATGGAGAAGAAAAATACTATTTGCCATCCCTAATAATACTTTGAACATGTGCACTTTTGCATTTTAAACTCAAATCATAGCACTACAATTATTATTATTATTATTATTATTATTATTATTTATTTATTACATTTGTATATCGCCCCATAGCCGAAGCTCTATGGGCGGTTTACATAGGATTAAAAACAATTAAAAACAATATGCAAAAATTAAAACAGCAAAAACATACAACATACACACAATGACTACAGGAATAAAATAGAGTTTGCTTCTGCAGCCCTGATGCTAAATACATAAATTTGGGAATAAATAACATTTGGTTGTTGAAAATGATTGTACCTGTTTTTAAAAATAGAAATAGTAAAATGAGCATCTATAAGCATTGGTACCTATGTTCATGGCCAGCCACCCCTTGACTACAAATTTGTTTGTTAAATATTAAGAAAGTTGGTGGAGCGAGCCATGTTGGCCTGGCACAACCATGCCGGCCCAGGAACAGAAGCCAGGATTGTATGCTGTTGCCCCAATCACCTGCCATTCTCTGGGGATGGGGTCATTTGGGGCCCACAAAAGCTGTGAGGCATTGGACTTTATCCATGAGGCCAAGCCCTCGCTACACCACTGAATTTTTCTACTGTATTTCCACCTATAAACTCAAGCTGTTAAATTTTAGGTTTAGAGAATCTGTGTAGTCTGTATCTCCTTCTGTGTCCTTCTCTCCTTCTCCCCTTCCCTCTCCATAACTCTCCCCTTCCTTCAGTCGATATTTTATTGTGAGCCTGTGGGCAGGGACCTGTCTTTTTAAAATTTATTGTGCTGTACCAATAGCTTTAGGGGCTGCATAAATAAAATACGCTGCTGAAATCATAGATGTAGTCAGCAGTATTGATTTATTTTGCAACTACCACATTGAGCCAAGAATGTGTCCAAGAGACAGTCTTCCTGAGGCGTACACTCAGTTATAATACTAGTGATCGTGTATAAAACATGAAGTCAAGTGCTATGATAATGATTTTGGTTTTTGACCGTTTTCGTTAGGCAATGTGACTAATGCCATTAATGCCTGTTGGAACATCAATGTATGATACATGAACTGCTTTGTAAGCACTGGTAATTTTATGCATTCAAAAGGTTTGGTGTGGAGCCTCCTGGATTAATAAAGCTGGAGAAAGAGATTGAACAAGAAGAAACACTTTCAGCTCCTCTTAAATCCCCTTCACCCTCCCCGTCAAAGTCGCCTGGCAAAAAGAGCACAGGAAAACTCCTGGATGATGCAGTAAGTATGTCTTGCTAGGCTCAAAGGGCCTCATTTTAACACCTCAACACATTTCTCTCAGTAGATGCTGATGAGCCATCTCATATTTCTGATAAGTTCGTATTGCTGCACTGGATAAGAGAGGGATATCTATTAAGTTAGTTCATAGCATTTGTTAGGGGATGAGTCATAGAGAGGGGTTAAAGGGTCAATTCATCATCTAGATGGCTGCATGCATTTTGATCCAAGTCTCTTCAAAGTTAGTGCCAGTAATTCAAATTCCACACCTCAATTTTTCACTATGGAGTTTGTATCTCCCCCCCCAGCAGCACCACTGAGTCATACTCTTAGCTTTCCAAAGCCTCATGAGGCCTTGTTCACAATTTAATTATGTGAGCTTTTTGATAGTGAGTCAGACCATTGATTCAGCTAGTCTGTGGGTCTTTTTGGTGTGGTGGGCATATTTTAGGCTGACCATATGAAAAGGAAGACAGGGCTCCTGTAACTTTAACAGTTGCAGAGAAAAGGGAATTTCAGCCAGCGTCATTTGTATGCAATTAGTACCTGGTGAAATCACCTCTTCTTCAAAGCAATTAAAGTTGCAAGCACTATACTAGAGTGACCTGATACAAAAGAGGGCAGGGCCCCTGCAGCTTTAACTGTTGTAATGAAGAGGGAATTTCACCAGGAACTAATTGCATAGAAATGACACTGGCTGAAATTCCCTTTTCTCTACAACAGTTAAAGTTACATGAGCCCTGTCCTCCTTTTCATATGGTCATTCTAGCATATTTGGAATTTTGAGAGTGTGTTATGGGTGCTCTCACAAAATGGCTGCCATTCAAAATGGCTACCATGCTGTGTATGGCCAGTCACAAAACTCACCCATTTCCCAGAAGAAAATTAAGTTGCTCAAGAACCTGAGTACAAAGCAAAGATGGGTTTTAAGTTCCAAAACACAAAAATGAACTTTTGAACCCACAGTTCTGTGCTCCAACACCTATTTCATGGAAGGCACACTTCAAAATAAACACTCAGCTGCTGACACCCACTTTTTCATTTTTTTAGTATGCCTCCAGGAACCTTTATGCTTGGAAATAAAGATGGAACACCTCTAGAGGCTGGCACTTTGCTGCACAGTATGCTGGTCTCCTAGCTAATTGTTTAAATTTGGAAAAAAATTAAATCAGGATGGGCAGGGAGTCAAGGGAGGTGCCCATGGGCACATTAGTACTCATGGGCACCATGTTCAAGACCCCAGAAGCTAGTTTTATTACATTATTGCTGTGTATAGTTCCATTAATGTGCATGGCACTTCACAGGGTGAAAGAGGACAAGCCCCTATCCCAAGGAATTTACAATCTATAATTTGGCAGAGGGTAGACAACATAGGAGTAGGAGTGAACTAGAAACCAATTTAGGCTAAATTTATTTTTAAATTATTTTAAAAATGTAGGCCCTGTTATGCAGCCCTGCAGTGGACCGGGGAACTAGGGATTTGTTCCAAAGGCCTCTAAAGCTGGTTCTTGAGGGTGTAGTTGAAGGAGATTAAGAGGCATAGTTTTTTTGGAAGCAGTTCCAAGCATATGGGGCAGCAAGGGAGAAACGATGAAATGGTTTCAGGAAGCCAAGGGTCCTTTGGACTGTTGAGGGTGGTAGAACCTGAGGAGTAAAGATAAGAGGCAGGAACATATTTTGATATAAGAGCAGGGAGAGGAGGAGAAGGAAAGGTCATGGAGGGCATTGATGGTAAGGGTGAAGAGCTTGCACTAGATCTGGGAGCAGATTGGAAACCAATGTAGGGAGTTAAAAAGGGTATCACCTGATCAGAGATCAGATCTGGCAGTAGCTTCAAAGTCCAAGGCAAAGATGTTCCCGGTCCTGCTATTTCAAATGCTTTTAATTAGATGTTGAACCTGAGACTTTTTGGCATGCTATTCACTGAGGTACTATAATGTTTACTTTCCAATTCATATGTAAAACTACAACTAATCTGAATAAGCAGTGCTCTGGACAACTAAGGGTTAAAATGGAAAGTAAAACAGGTCTTCTAAAAAAAGAATCTGTTACTATGGCAACTCTTATATCACATGGCAGGATGTGCCACCTGGGAATTACAAAGCGCTCCTTGAAAAACCCCTGTACCACTCCTGAGCCACAACGAACAGATGGAATTTGGTGTATTTAACAGTGCTCCTGAGAGATAATTCATTGAAATGCAAATTTAGGTTTAGCATTATTTTCCCCTGTATCTTTAACTTTTCAAACCCTCTCACTGCGGCTGTCAGAGAAGGATGGAGTCAAAGCTTATGCGTTGCAGCGAAAAGGTGCCTGTAATTCCTGAAGATGAAGAAAAGGGGAGAAAATGAAGAATGACTTAGGTGACCTCCTTTAATTTATACTCCCCCTGACACACCAATTGTAAAGTTAACAGCAGTCTTCTTCATACAGTCTAGACACAACAGCCCTCTTCAGTCACTTGGATTCTGAGCACAATAAACACACAAGGAAGGGCAGCAAGCTAGACCTTCCTCCCTCTGTCGCTCTCTAACATTGAGGCTGATTGTCTAAAGGGAGAGTCTTCTCTATTTGTGGAGGCTCTCCATGTGATTTGGAAGCCAGGCACATCAGGGTGGAGGGAAATCATGTGGAGTGCTCTGTGAAGCTTACAGTACCAATCCCCAATGAAAGAAATATTCTAATGACCAGAGATTGTCAAGACACAAGAAAATATGTTTCCTGGAAACATTTTCAGCAGAGGCACTTAAGAGTGGTGGGTCGGGAAGCAGTTATAGGAACTACATGATTAGGCCCTTCGTCAAATAGCCTGTGGTGTTTACCAGATCCTCCAAGCGAACAGCCATTCATGCCTAAACCCAGTTCACATGATTTCATTACCTCCAAATGGGTAGCATTCCTCATGACTGGGGTCAGATCTACACTTTGTGTCAAATCATTACAAATGTGGAATAAAAAGCAGGAAATAGCACTATGAAAGCGGTTTATGGAATGTGTAATGTGCCCCAGCAGTTATCCGTGCACTTCAATCCTGCTGTAAAGTAGAGGTGTGCACCGGATTGGGTCTGATCCACGATCCGGACCCAATCCGGGGGAAATCGGATACAATTATCCGATTTCCGATCCCTGCATCTAGATCGTCCGATCTGATCCGAACCGGTCCGGAAGGACCCGATCTGATTCGGATAAGATGGAAAGATCGGACCTCCTCCCGTCCCTCCCACTCCTTACCTGCTGGGGCTGTCTGCTGCTATCCGCTGCTGCCCGTGGGCGGCAGCAGATGGCCCCGGCAGGTAAGAAGCGCGGGAGGGGGGAAGGGGGCCCCACTTACCTGCCGGGGTGGCCACTTTGCTCCGTTGCTCGGATCTTCTGAGAAACAGGCTTCGTGGCCTACTTCTCAGTAGTGTGCCAGGTGATGATGTCCTCACCTGGCGCACTACTGAGAGGCAGGCCCGAAGCCTGTTTCTCAGTAGATCCGAGCACTGGAGGGAAGTGGCCGCCCCGGCAGGTAAGGAGCACAAGTGGGGGGGGGAGGGACAGGAAGGGGGGAGTTAGGCCCCCACTCACCACCATGTTTTCCCCATAGACTTGCATTGGGGGAAAGCCTATGGCGAAATGCAAGCCTATGGCGAAAATACCAAAAATGGTGGCCAATCCGAAAATCAGATGTCCGATTTTCGGATTGGGATCGGACACGATCTGATCCAAGGGACCTCCGATTTTGTCCGAACCAATCCAGGACAACATCGGAGGTCCTGATTCGATTCGGGTGGAGGGGTGTCCCTGCACATCCCTACTGTAAAGCAGTAGTGTAGATCTAGCCTAAGTTTCTATATGAGCAGATGTCCAAACAGAGGGACATGTATACACTGAAAGCTGTTTGCTGGCAGGGAGTGAGGGTTTCCTGCTGTTCCTCCACCTCACCACATGGATAGAGGAGGTCATGTTAGAAGGTGATGAAAACTAGGGGTGTGCACGGACCCCCCGGATCGGATCGGGACCCGGATTGGGACCTCCAATTTTGTCACGGACCGGTTCGGACAAAATCGGAGGCCCCCCGGACTGGATCGAGTCCGATCCCGACCCAAAAATCGTAAATTTTTGGATCGGCCGCCATTTTTTTCCCCATAGACTTGCATTGCAATGCAAGTCTATGAGGAAAAAATGGCGGCGGGTGGGTGAGGGGGGCCCTAACTCCCTCCCCCCCCGGGGCCGTCCGCTGTGGACGGCCCCGGCAGGTAAGCCCCCTCCCCCACGCTCCCTACCCCCCCCTGGGGCCGTCCGCTTCCATCTGCTGGCGCCCGCGGGCGACAGCGGATAGAAGCGGACGGCTCCGGGAGGGGGTAAGCCCCCTTCCCCGCCACTGCTTACCTTCTCGGCCCGTCCACTCCCGTCCGGCACCGGCGGCTACTACCAGCGGGCTCCGCGGCCTACTCTCGGCGCGCCACCCTGCTGGTAGTAGCCGCCGGCCCCGGACGGGAGCGAACGAGCCGGGAAGGTAAGGGCCCCCCTCCCCCCCTCCGCGCGCCCCCTCCTCCCCTCCACGCACCCCCTGCTTACCTTCTCGGCCCGTCCGCTCCCGTCCAGGGCCGGCGGCTACTACCAGCGGGCTCCGCGGCCTGCTCTAGAGTAGCGTGCCGGGTGATGACATCACCCGGCGCGCCACCCTGGAACAGGCCGCGGAGCCCGCTGGTAGTAGCTGCCGCCGCCGGACGGGAGCGGACGGGCCGGAAAGGTAAGCGCCCCCCTCCTCCCCCCCCCCGCTGTCCACTTTCATCGGCGGGCGCCCGCTGGCGCCCACCAATGGAAGCGGCGGTGGGCGCCAGTGGGCGCCTGCCGATCCGCCGATCCGCCGAACCGGTTCGGAGCCTTTTCGGACCGGTTCGGATTGGATCGGCCGATCCAGCTGTCAGATCGGAAATCGGATAATTTATCCGATTTCCCACTGGACCGGACTCGGATCGTGGATCGGGTCCGATCCAGTGTACATCCCTAATGAAAACAGTGATGGAGGCAGGGCTAGTTTGCACTCCCTCCTCATGAGTTTAGTGTACATGGGATATGAATGTCTGAATAGGGCTAAAGATAAAGCAGGACCTTTGTGGATGTACTGCTTATAGTTTTAATTTTTTAATTATGTGTATTTAAAATGTTTTAAAATGTTTTAAATATTTTAAAATTATACTATGTTTCATTAATTTTTATTTTTTGTATATCGCTATTTGTTTTAACTGTACATGTTTTAATTTGTAAGCCACCTTGGGTCCCATTATTGGGAAAAGGCAGGATATAAATAAATATAATAAATATTATAATAATAAATAATAACTTTGAAAACACTCCTCCCCCTCCAGCTGCCGCCCAAATTTAGCACAGTGATGTTGCTATTGCTTCTGGAAAACAACAGTGGCAAGCTCAGAGTGACCTGTTTGCTCCGAGACAAAACAGTGATATCCCAGCTGAAAAAAATTCCTCACGGATGATTAAGGCAAACCTTAGCCACAGTTCATATAGTCAACCTGGGTGTTGAGGGAGAATAACATCAGGAGCTCCTCCTCCTCCCCCCCCCCCCCGCAATATCAAACAGCTTCCAGTGTATACTTGGCCCTCTGTTTGGACAGCAGCTCATGTAGAAACCCAGTTCATGAGGAATGCCACCCATTTTGAGGTGGTGAAATCATGTGAACTGGGGTAAGACATGAATGGCCATTCCCTTGGAGGATTTGGTAAGTGCCATAGGCTATTTGACACAGGGCTCGTGCTATTTCTCAGACACACTACTGCAGTGCTGCTCCAACTTATTATATGAATCATGTTGCTCTTATAACTACTTCCCATCCCACCACTCTTAAATGCCTCTGCTGAAAATGTGTCCAGGAAACATATTTTCTTGGCCTTTATGCCTTGACAATCTCTGGACATTAGAATATCCCTTCATTGGGGATTGGCAATGTAAGCTTCACAGAGTTTCCTTATGCACCCCCTCCTGCTTTTTCTTAGAATCACTACCTTATACGTGTCACCATATGTCAGGTATAAAAAGTTATGCTGGACAGGCAGGATAAGGGAAAAAACTCACAGTGCCTGAAAGAGAGGAGTAGTGGGGAGAGACCCAAAGTTTGCATGACACAATGTCAGGGTGGTTTTTTAATGGGTGTACATGTTTTCTTTGGCTGTGAAACAAATATTTCTAGGTGATAATGTACTATAATATTGGGCGATACTGTTCCAATTGAGGAATATATGTCAATTATTTTTGGTGATATTCCAACATTTCTCAAAATTATTGTAGGAATTTTCCCTTAAACTTGCAAATCTCAGAATCGTATAGCTAAATATCAGAGCTTTCAATTTTTCAGATTACTGTGTTTTAAAATTTATAGGGACTTCATTTCAGATCTTCCTTTTTCCAGGAGAGAGAGAGAAAGAGAGAAGAGATTTTGCAAATAAACCCAAACCTAGCATTGTTAAGTATCCATGCCATTTCCTTTTGAAAGTATGCAGTTTTTATAAGCTTAACTTGGTTTGGCATCATTCAGAAAGTCATCAGATTAATTGCAAGATTTGTTACAGAATGAAGAATATATGCCCCCCCCCCCCCATTTGAGGCTGGCTATCAAAGACTTCAGATGGTGAATATGCACATGTGCTGGACAGGCTTTAAAATTGGATAATTTGGTCAGGGGTAGGTAACTTCCAGATTACCTTCAGATGTTTTAGACTATAATTCCTATAATTCTTGACCATGCTGGCTGGCTGGGGTTGATGGGAATTGTAATTCAAAACGTTTGGCTGTTTAGGTGGATGACTTTCTTCATTGCTTGGCTAAAATGGAATTAGAAGCCAGGTGCAAATGTACAAATTCCAAAAGTTCTTTGCACAGAGTCTGATAAAGCACTGAGTGCATTGTCCTCATTTCCACCTGAGCACCTAGCTGTGTCCTATACAGGTTGAACCCAACAGAAAGAGAAGAAGAGCTACCAATGGTAGGCTGACCAGATAAAATCCAGGTCAGTGTTCATGTAACTTTAACAGTTGTAGAGAAAAAGGAATTTCAGCCAGTGTCATTTGTATGCAATTAGTTCCTGGTGATATTCCCTCTTCATCACAACAGTTAAAGTTGCAGAGGCCCTGCCTTCTTTTGTATATGGTCACTCTAGTATAGTGCCTGCACCTTTAACTGTTGTGATGAAGAGGGAATATCACCAGGAACTAATTGCCTACAAATAACCGTGGCTGAAATTCCCTTTTCTCTACAACTATTAAAGTTACATGAGCCCTGACCTGGATTTTATCTGGTCACCCTAGCTACCAATCCTTCTTCCTTTACAAGACAAACTCCTTCTCTTTGCCAACAAGATAATGCCTTCACATTTCTAGGGCCCCAAATCATATAAACCATGGTTTGTTAAAGATTTAAAGCTAAGTCATGAAAGGCATCATGCACCACAGTAACCTGTCCTCTCTGTTAGGTAAGAAAACTTATTAGCATTTAAACTGAGAATCCCAGAAGGGACAAGCAAACAAGATTTTTAAAAGACAAACACATCTATTCAGTAAGACTGCTTTTGTTGGCTTCCAAAATGGAGTTTGGGCATTGTAAAATGGCAGTACCCATATCAAATAAACTCAAGATAATCATGCTTCCTTCATATGCAGGTTGAAATTGCCTTTTATTCTTTGTATTAGACTTATTTCTTGACTTTTGACAAAAAAGTACAATATATAACAGAACATCAGCATATGATCTCTTGGCTTTCGTGTTCTGTTTATAGACATCCAAAGAGGCATACGGTTGGCTAGTGTTGGAAACTGAATGCTGAATTAGATCATCCCCCAATCTTATCCAGCAAGGCTTTTCAGGTGTTCCTATGATCTGATATATAAGAAAAATCTTTCAGAGAAAATGTAAAACAAAATCTTTCATCAACAGTTATTCAAATAACATTTTATCCTGTTCTCAGTCTACCTTTCCAGATTGTTGCTTTATGATCTCCAAAGGTCTCTAGAGTGTTAGCCAAAATGGTTGAAATCTTTAGAAAGTGCTTCTCACATTTTGCTTCATTTGACACCAACACATTAGGTCAACTTCCCTCCTAGAAAACTACATTGGATGGAAATTATTGTATTCATGCGCTTGTCAATGTTGGGTGTTGTTTTTTTTAAAAGAGCACTAGTACCTGAATATCAAATTAGAGTTCACTCAAGCAGATCTGCTCTTTGGGAGTGATGTCTATGCTCCTTCCAGTTCTCCGACGAGTTCCAGATACACTAAATATTAATGCAGCTCAATGGTATCTCATACAATGTGATTCCCAAAATTGTGCCCTTAAACTCACCATTCCATTCAATGCAAGGTATGGGTGGGTCCTCAGGCTACCATCAGCATGAAGAATGCAACACAAAGAGATAATCTAAGTAATAAGGGAAGATGCAGTTGGCAGTCTTCTCTCTGACACAACTTTATGGAGATTGTTTGGTTCATGATTCGGGACCATTTATCAGCAGGGGATTCAAATCCAAGATTATGCCAAAGAATATTCAGCACCAATTTCCCATGATTTCATGAGATTATGTCCAATTGAAATATGAAGCTGGCCACATGAAAAAAACACTGTCCCGTGATGTACTCTACAAAGCTAGTTTCCTATATAAAGTGAATTGCCGGGCCATACATCCGCAGCACTATTACACCAACATCGCTTCCATGGATTACTAATGTTTCATATGTTGGGACAGCAACTCATTATGAACAGCAACTCAATTTTAAACTCTTTAAACCCAGGAAATGTTAGCAGTGGTGTATCAAGGGAAGTACTTTGGGGGCAGAGGTCTAGGGCCCCACTCAGCAGAATGATCAGGAGGACCCCCAAATGCAGCAGGGCAGGCTAGATTACATTTTGAAGCAAGTATAGTAATAAACATTATGATCAAAATACCATTTCCCTGTAAGGGCTTTAAGTCCAGGTGTAATACACTTTACCATCTAATGAGCACCTCCCCATAAGAACATTAAGTCCAGTGTCTAAAACTGAACAAACTGAACCAGTGTTTTTGCCATGAGAAGCTACACATTCATATTGTGTCTTACTTGAAAAGATGAGAAAGAAGTGTAAAATGACAAAAGCGCATGGATTTTATTCATTATAAGCACTGATAATGCAGAACACAGTCGCACATCTCCCCCTTGGGAGATGCCCATGGGAAGGACATCAGCAATTTTACATGTTATAAAAGTCAAGGTTCACGATTTTCCAAACCCTGGGTTGGAACCTGATAGAGATCACTGACAGAGGGAAATGAGTTCCGGAGTCCCTGACTGTTGCATGCCGAGCTTCCTCGGGCTGTAGGTGAAATGATGGAAGAAGATGAGGTATTCACAAGAGGGAGGGAAAATAGCAGGACTCAAATTACAGAGGTGGCAGGCAGAGGGGTGAGGAGATGGGGCTTGTGGATTTTATGAAAGGCCCTTACCTTTCCCCTCATAATTTGAGCGTGGTGGAGTAAATCAAAAGTGAGTAAATGCAAAAGAAGCAGTGCAGGATTTAGAAATTGGGTGGGTACACACAACCGGAGGGGGGTATTGTAGCAGTGGTACAGCTAAGGGTGAACCATAGGAACTCTGAAATGACGACCCAGAGAGTGGCAGGTGATGGGGCAAAAAGAGGCACAGTTTCAGCGTGTTGGTTGCCATGGGTGTGCTGGGATCCACTGTGGCTGGGGCTGCTTGATGCAACATCCTTTCATCTTATTTTTTTTATAATAAGTGGGTCTTTTATAGTCAGAGGCCAGTTGGCCGGGCATGTACAGATTGTTTTTGTATTATTGTATTATACAATATAAGTATCATTTTTACTGTAAAGATATACTATCCTTTTCTACAACTAAATGGTGCTTCCTTCCACCTAGTACCGTTCCACTGAGTTTACCATCAAGGCAGCAAAAGATAACTCCACTTTAGTCCTATAGTCATCATTGTGCTATGAGTTGGCTTTTAATGGTGAAATTGCACATGCTCTGAATATTTCTTTATCACGGTTAACACACATTTCTGATTTCTTTTTATTCGAATGGATCGGTAATGTAGAAGAAGTTGTAATGCATGAAATGGAGGGAGGTGGGGAAGAAGAGGAATTTTAATTGTGAAACTGAAGTTATACACATGGCTATCTAAATGGGTGTGTGGTGTGTGGTAAGGCAATCGTGTTCAGGGTCGAAATGACCTTGATGAACCACTGTTCTTTTCTCCCTCCTTCCCCCCTCTCCCTCCCTCCCTCTCTGTGAAGATTATTAAGTTTAGAAAATGCTACAATGTTCAGAAAAGTCTGGAAAATATCAATAACTGTACTGAAAGAGAAGGTTGGATATAATCTGTCATAATGGTGCAGTAATTCACTAAACACATCCACATGGTAACATATGTGCCCTTTTTTTAGGTCAAACATATTTCTGAAGATCCTCCATGTAAATGCCCTAGTAAATTTTGTGTGGAGCGTCTCTCACAAGGAAGATACAGGGTTGGAGAGAAGATCCTTTTCATCAGGGTAAGAAAAAAATATTATCCATTTTGTAGAACGACGTCTGGTAAGACTTTAATAGAAAAGGCTTTATTGAGTATTATCTTACTGGATTGTGTCTTGCAGGGGCAGAATTAATGTGTCTAAATACATATGAACATCAGGATGGAGTAGTTACTTTGTTATATAGTTAATCTGCTTATTAAGATGTTGGTGATCTGTCTGCTTCAATTATCATTTTTCTTCTACAGAAAATCATTTTTCTTGCATAACATGTATGTCAGCCTTCTTAACCTAGTGCCCTACAGATGTTTTGGACTACAACTCCCACCATTCCAATCCAGCACAGCTAATTTTTGGGGACAATGGGAACTGTAGTCCAAAACATCTGGAGGGTGTTAGGCTGGAGAAGGTTAATGTATAAATCCATTACTGGCTTGTTGCAGGAGATCCAAATGCCTTTTCTCCAGGTACCTCTTCACTTGTGGGTACAGCATAATTTCACTACACTCAATCTGCAAAACAAAGTACTTAGTTTCTCCTACTAAGTACTGTATGAAATATGGTTGAGTGACTGTCAGAATCATCCCTGCGATGCAAACAGTGAAGAGCAGTATAACCCTTGTCATTCTTCCCATCTCCATGAAACTTTGAAATCTTTCAATTTCTCTATATTTATTGTTTTTGAAAGTTTGAGTGTTCCCTGCTCTATTATGTCCAGTACAACCCTGTGCATGTAATTAAGTCCCACTGAGTTCAGTGTGGCTCACTCCAGTCCCAAGTGTCTGTGCATCACATTGCAGCCCTAGGAAGCGAGCTTGTAGTTCCATCCACAGTAGTGCCTATCTTTTTGGGAATGTTCCACTTCTTTGCTTTGTTATTTTACATTTCAAAAGTTGTGGGTTCAGCGTCTCCATGGTTTATGTGCTAAGTTTGTTTGTTAAAACCAGTAGTGAACAGATATCCCACAGCAGGAAAACTACCCCTCCCATTACATAGCAATTGTACTGAACTATTGCTTTGGAGATAATCTGACAGAGACTGAAATTAACTTTATATATTAGAGGGGTAAGCCCTAACTGATCATCTGGATAAACAATTTCTTTCACCACTGGATAATTTTAAAATTGCTGGGAAGCCATGCCATATGATTTGGAAATTCAGTCCCTAAGTCCAAATGTCTGAGGGCTAATTGTGGTTATGCAGTGGTAAGAGAAATATACAGTGCTCAAAAGAAGTTTCTTCTAATTATCAGTCATAGCTTGGGTTTGACTTTCGGCACTGAAGTCAGGTTCTGGGGATGCAGCCAGGGGGCAGTCTTCATGGCACTGCGTCCCCGTCTTTCCCCCTGAAACTCCATGGTATCGCTGCTGCAGGGTGGGATCGGGAAGTCCCCATGCCAGGAGAGAGTGTGCAGTTTTTCAGTGGTGATCCAGGTAATGGAACCTGCCCCTCGCCCTCTTCCCGGCTTCCGACAACCAATCACCAGTCACCATCCTCCCCAGAACACCCCCAGATCAACGCCGGAGCGAGGTCACATGGCAGAAGGGCCATGACAATCTCACTTCCAAGGGAAAAGTCAGGGTTAGTCCCCAACATTTTTATGGTGCAGCTTCAGGGAAAAGCCTGGCAGTGGCTGCATGTCAGCAGCTGTGTCGTATAACCAACATACCACCACCGTGCAGCCACTATAATAATAATAATAATAATATTTATTTGTAGCCCGCCTCTCCCTCCGGATCGAGGCGGGGAACAACAACAATATAAAACATAAAAATCACAACAGTTAAAAAAAATTAAAAAACAAGAGAAAAATACAACATTAAAAACATCTTAATGGGGAGAAACAGACATTTAGACAGCCCCCTACTGGTCCCTGGAAAAGTTATATCCTATCCCTCTTTTCATTATAGTTGTATGTAAAACTGGAGATTAAACCATGTGCTTGCATGCAAAAGAATTTGTAAAATTCATAAAGCAACATGGGACTTGAGATGTCATTTCAGATAAGCTAAAACATGTTTTACAACAAAGTACAGCTGAGTATGAGGCTAAGGCCTGAGCCTTTGATATATGATGTGTCTCTACACACATCTATGTCTTCTACAAAAAGTGGCTGCATATACATTTGTTCTTGAGTGCTTTTGTGATCTTTAACTGTTCCAATGTTAAGATGTGTAACATAACCTTATGCAAGTTTACTCACTTGAGTTTAATGTGACCTAACCCCATGTGTTTTATGTAGCATTGAAGCATGAAGCAGTCAACAGCAAGTGCTGAAATGATGCAATTGGTTAGAAAGAATGGATAACTGCATTCTAGGAGAGGTGCAATAACATTCTCATTTTTTTAAAAAAACCTGTTAGTTGCTTTCCCCCATGCAGACTTTCATATGCACTGCAATACACAGAGACACTAGCTCATAAGTCGTGTTTGTGTGTGCGTGTGGGTCTGTATGTATCCTCATTTAATTGAAAGGAGCTGATATTTACACACAACACATTGGGTTAGATCCTGAGAACTGTGACTGGAAGGAATCTCTCAGAAGAGGACTCTCCTGTCCTCTGCACCCCTGAAAAGCTACTCCTGAAGATTGAGGACCCTCCAGAATGGGGTTGGGTGAGACGCAGAGATTGATGGAAAAGTGCAGCTTTCTAAAGATGGAAGTGAATGGAAAAGAATGAAGAAGAAAGGGCAGGAGTCCTCTTCCAAAAGCTTCCATCCACTTGCACATACTAGGATCCGACCCCAATACACATATCAATAGTTTTCCTTCATCGAAATTGACAGAAAAACGTGTGTGATCCATATGTGAACTGGTTCTCCTAGCTGCTGGTTTGAAGAGCATTTATGGATGGATTAAATCCCCATTTGAGATGGGATGAGCTTTGCCTTGTTACCCTTTTTATGTAGAAAGTTAGTCAGTCATTTGCGCAGAGGCCTTTTCTGGACCCAAGTATTAATTGCATAGGCTTTCTCATACAGAATCCATCTCAATGTTGAGCCTGTTTAGTATTCTTCTCCACCTGTAAGACTAAAGGAGTTATCAAGATGCTAACTCACAGTACAAACTTTAGCTAGGAAAGGCAGTGCAGTTGCTAAGGTAACAGAGCCAGGAGTTTCCTTTGGGGATTCAGTATATTAGCCTGGGCTTGCCTGTCTTTATGTCTTCCTCTCTAGAAAGGTTTGCAATTGCCTCATGAAGACGGACAGCACTGAATTCCAATAATTTTTTTAAAATGAAATTTACTGCACAAATAACTAGGCAGTATAATAATTTAAAAGTGTTCTATTACCTTGGTAAAATATGGAAGAAAATAGAAACAAAATTATTATAATAATAATAATTATTGTTGTTGTTGTTATTGCTGTTGTTTGTTATTTATATAGTACACAAAGCACTTTACAAAGTGCTTTACAAAGTGATAGAAAAAAGAAGGGTCTAAACCTGAGAAATTTATTATATGAATTTCAGCAGAGGGGGAAATAGTGGTAAAGGAAGGATGGAAAGAAAAGAAAATGATATGAACAAGTGCAAATACATATATTTCAGCTTCATTTCAGAATATTTTAGAAATGGAAGTAGTGATTTTAAAAAGTTGGAAAGCTGAGCATTCTCTATAAAAGCAGAACCTTTTGTACAACACCTTCTAATCTATTTCTGTATTTTGGGTTTTTGATTGCATTATTTATTTATTTACAATATCTAACACAGATTCCGGAACAGTGAACATTGGTATAAACAGTAAAAAAGATTTTAAAAAGCAAATTAAAATTGTTCAATTTAAAAACAAAAGAACCAGAGAAACAGTGGCTTGTCAGTTGAGGAAGGCTTCTCGAAACAGAGTTGTTTTCAGGAGGCGCTCCGGGGCAGGGGGTTCCACAGAGAAGGGGCCACTACACTAAAGGCTCTTCTCCTGGTGAATTCCAAACGGGCCAGAGGTCCACGTAGAACCACCAGGAGCATGCCCTCCGACGACCTCAGTGATCAGGCAGGTTGGTAAGGGAGAAGGTGCTCTCTCAGGTATCCTGGTCCCAAGTTGTTTAGGGCTTTGTACACTAGTACCAAAACCTTAAACCTTTCCCAGTAGCCAGTGCAATTCCCTCAGCAAAGGAGTTATATGCTGAAAAGAGGCTGTTCCTGACAACAGCCGAGCTGTTGCATTCTGCACTAGCTCCAGCTTCCGGAGCAGTCTTAAGGGCAGCCCCACATAGAGCGCATTGCAGTAATCCAGTCTTGAGGTTACTAATGTCTGTACCACTGTGTCCAAGCTATCCCTGTCTAGGAGAGGCCATAGCTGGCGAGCCACCCAAAGCTGGTAAAGGCACTCCGAGCCGCCGTGGCCACTCGGGCCTCCAGCGATAATGATAGATCTAAGAGTATCCCCAAACTACGAACATGATCTTTCAGAGGGACTGCAACCCCATCCAGAACAGGCAGTGAGCCCATCTCCCGGACTCAGGAACCACTCACCCACAGGGCTTCCATCTTCCCATAATTCAGCTTCAGTTTATTGGCCCTCATCCAGCCCATTGCTACATTTAGACGCTGATCTAGAACTTGCACAGCCCCTCCTGATTCAGATGTCACAGGGAGATAGGGCTGTGTGCCATCAACATATTGATAGCATTTTGCTCCAAATCCCCTAATGACCGCCCCCAAAGGCTTCATATAGATGTTAAACAAGATTGGGGACAAGATGATGCCCTGCGATACCCCATAGTTTTATTTCCAAGGGGCTGAGAAATGTTCATCCTATGTTACTCATAGAAATATAGAATAGTAGAGTTGGAAGGGGCCTATAAGGCTTTCGTGTCCAACCCCCTACTCTCTGAAATCGACCCTGCAGATAGGACCAGAACCACCATTACACAGTGCTTCCAACGCCCATCCCACAGCGTCGATCGAGGAGGATAACATGGTTCAATGGTATCAAAAGCCAATGAGAGATTGATCAGAATTAACAGGGTTGCACTCCCCCGTCCCTCTTTCGATAAAGGTCAGCCATCATGGTGATCAAGGCTGATTCGGTCCCATAACCAGGTTGAAACCCAGATTGAAATGATCTAGATCATCAGTGTCCTCCAAGAGAGCCTGCAATTGTTCCGCCACAACCCTCTCCAATAACTTCCCTAAGAAAGGGGTATTTGCAACTGGGCAATAGTTGTCTAATACCATTGGGTCCAGAGTGGGCTTCTTCAGGAGTGGTCACACTACTGCCTCTTTAAGGAGAGCATGGACCACACTTTCCCATAGAGGAGCATTCACCACACCCTGGATCCACCCAGTCAACCCCCCTCGGCTAGCTTTTATTAGCCAGGAGGTGCAAGGATCGAGAGGGCATGTGGTCAGTCGCATTGCTGCAAGTAACCATTACCATTTTCTTTCTTATTGTTTGCCTGTGTGTGTAGCCATCTGTCTATCTGTCTGATCATAAAAATAGAAATAATGGATTAGTTTTCTGTCTCACAACTGTGCGGTGTTTCTTGGGATTAAAGTTTTACGTCCCAACATGCCTCAATATTGTTTTGCTAATGAAAGTGGCAAGGATGTCATTGATCTATTGTAGCAAAATCTTAGGTTCAGATGGAACCGTATTTTGCTTTTGAGTAGAAAAGAAAAGGAGCCATTAATTAATATTAATTATATTGAAACATGTATCCTGCCTTTTCACCTTCAAGGCCTCAAACCAACTTACAAAAATAAATACAAGAATACTGTAATATTAATCAAACAAGGTGCAATTCTAAAGAATCTAACACCCATTAAAACAGCAGCACCATACTAAAAATCAACGTTAGAAGCCTTAGAAAGCCTCTTCTACCCTCAGCCCCTGTACCTTACCCAACCCAATCCTTCCAATCTTCAGTGGTGATTTTTCAGGGACACAGGGAGCTGCAGTGGTCGTGGGGGCACTATCAAAAGGTTGGGAAGGGTCATAGCTCAGTAGTAGAAGACTTGCCTTGCATGTAGAAGGTCCCAGGTTGTGTCAACAGGGAAGTCTGGGAAAGACTCCAGTCTAAAGCCCTGGAGAACTGCTGTCAGTCAATTTAGACAATAACATTAGATTGAATAATGGCCTGACTTGATATAAGGCAACTTCCCATGTTCCTGTTAAGATATTCCTCATATAAAAACCATTATAACAGTACTTTTTCATGTTCAAGAAGGCTACGCATAAGAACTCATTTAGTTTAAGCACATGATACTGGCAATGACATATGTGAGGTGTAGCTTGATTTTATCAGTATTTTATTCTTAACCCCAATTTAACAAACAGTTAAAGTCTGTTTACTGTTTGTTTGTTTGTTTGTTTGTTTCAAAAGCAACTTGCCTGGCATTTCCCAGTAGCTGATCTGGAACCAACTCAAATCAGTCACAACCACTAGGCACAATAAAACAATGTGACTAGTCCAGATTGGTCCCCCTGTGTCCAGCAAAATGAGCTGTAGCATGTAGGCTGACCAGGTGGCTCAGGATTTCCCGGTCCTAACCGGGAATCCAGAGGCCAACCGGGCCAACCAGGGGAAAACCGGGGTGGCGGGGGGTCACGCGGTGGTGGCAGCGAGACCCGGAGGCGGTGGAGGAGCCCGGGAAGCGGACGCCCCTGCAGGTAAGCACGAAGGGGGGCTCTTACCTGCTGGGGCGGCCGCTTCCCGGGCTCCTCCGCCGCCTTTGCCGCCGCTGCCGGGCTCGTAAGGCCAGAGGCCGCGCGGAACAGGCAGGAGAGGGCCGGATCCGGAAGTGACGTAACCGGCCCTCTCCCGCCTCTTCCGCGCAGCCTCTGGCCTCCTTGGGGCTCAATCGCGATGGCGATGAGCCCTGAGGAGCCCGGACGCCCACGCCCGCCTCTTCCGCGCGGGCTTCCGGGCTCCTCGCCATCGCGACGAGCCCCAGAAAGGCCAGAGGCCGCGCGGAAGAGACGGGAGAGGGCCGGTTACGTCACTTCCGGATCCGGCCCTCTCCCGCCTCTTCCGCGCGGGCAGCGACGGAGGACCCCGCGCGGCCGCGCGGGCGACGGAGGACCCGGCGCGGCCGCGCGGGCGGCAGCGGAGGACCCCGCGCTGCCACGCGGGCGAAGGAGGAACCCGGCGGTAGGTCCAGGCTGGTTTTTTTGGGGGGGGGTGGCTTGGTGGGGGGGTTGTTTTGGGGGGGGCGGGGGGGACCGGGATTTTGACTTTTAAAATCTGGTCAGCCTAGTAGCATGTGTCAACTTGACACAGACAGAGAGAGCCTTAAAGGGCATGTCTAGAAGTTCCCCAAGATATTTGAGTAAGCCTATTCTCAGGTGGTCTTTTTTTACGTAAAGTACATTTTCTTTTGGTAATATCAGTATTTATTTATTTTTTAAAGTGTACTTTCCTTTCCAGGAAATATATAACTGCCGTCTGGTTTTAATTTCAGATCAGCCACAAATCACAGACCAGTCACTTATGTTATGTGCTGCTCTTTCTCCTTTGATGCCAACCTTATTAGTGTTTAATGAAACTTAATTCAGAGCATTTTGATATTATTGAATGGAAGCTGCAGTAAAAGCAAAGTAGCTATCATAGGATTGAATCCAATTGGGTTGTTCTGCTGACAAAAGTAGCTCTGTTAGTGGAAGTGGGAAGGGACGATTACTCTTCTTCACCCTGCTCCACACTGCAGCCCCCTGTGTGCCCTCAAAAGTGTTCTGGAGGGCTGGGAATCCATCAAGATCTGATGTGTGGGTGTTATGGAGGGATGCAAGGGGAAGAGGATGGGGAGAAAGTCCAGTTGTGCTAACAGATATCCACTACTATAATATTGGATTTAACCCATGGGGCTTACTATTGTTGGACAACTCTCTGCATCAGTCTTCCCAATATGATGCCCTCCAGATGTCTGGGATTACAATTCCCATCAGCCCCAGTCAGCATGACGTTTGTCAATGATGATGAGAGTTGTAAACGTTGGAAGGGCACCAGATTGGGAAAGACCACTCTACATAACAGAAATGGCATATTACAAGAGCCCCCCCACCACACATTTTCAGTGCATTGTGTGTAAACAGAGCAACTAACTGAAGTCAATGCAGCCTACATATATATAATTTGCACCATAGTTTTCCCCACATTCAATTTTTCTGATCACTGACTTCAAGCGGAACTAAATCATCTTAAGTCTGCAATAATATACAGAGTTACCTGGAAGTAATTCCATTGAACTCGGTATGCTTTACTTCTGATTAGGTGGCCCTAGGATTGCATTGTATATCCCAGAACATCAGAGAAATACCTTTGCAGAGCTGGTGCCCATGCCTCTTTTTCATTTTCTTATACCTTAATTTCTGTAGTTACATTCTGAGCTTCAATGGTAGATTAAAGGAAATACTAGAGTAGTGTTGTGACAAATGTTGAGGTTCAGTTTTTGATGCGAAAATTGCTTTATGGGTGTGGAGATGGGTCATGAAAAAAGACAGACAGAAAGAAAAAAAGTCTGCCCACCACTCCTTCACAGTTCTCTGTGGCTGTTTGAAGCCATGCCTTCCCATCTGCTACAGTTCAGGTACTTTAGAAAAAAATGAAAGGGATTCTTTACTGCATAATACCAGCCAATCAGCAATGAGAGCATATTAGCTCTTTCCCTGATTCCCCCCACACCGTTTGCAAAGAGTTTTCCACCCTTTTACAAAAGGGTATGAAAAATTGCTGAAAGGGGAGAGGTGTTTTTTTGGGAATGTGAAAATGTTTGCATGTTTCAGTTCAGCCCTACTGCAGAGCACGGAGTTAATTTTCCTTAGCAGATGAGAATTGGGTAGGCAGTAATGATTGTTTTCTCACCCTCTGTCAAGCTTAATAATGAATCAGGTAAATGGCATCATGGGTGGGGTTTTGTTCTAAAGGATCAGAGCTACAGCTGCTGCAAACTGGCATCATTCCCAATAAAACAGGAGTAGGGTTAATTTGCATTCAGTGTCCATGATTCTCTAAGTTGTTTTTGAAACCAGAGCACTAGAGGAAACTCTCTGATACATAAATTATCAAATGAGTTTATCATATGAGAGCTGTATGTACATTTTTCTGGGCTCTGCTTTTGCGTCTCTAACAGCAATGTGACACACAGAAATTAAGCAGGTGCAGCTTTCTAAAGATGGAAGTGATGGAAAAAGATTGACTCGTACACATTTTGCTGTTAAAAGTGCAAGAACAGTTAAAATATTACTATTACTATTTATAAATTCTAGCACTGAATTATGTTATAGTTAACTGCTATGTTACTTATGTCATTAGGTGACATCACACACTAATAAAAAATTTCACCCATAAATATTTGAATAAATAGGAAGAGAGTTGAAAGTCTTACAATATATCTAGGGATCGATTTGGATGATTGTCTTACCAAGTAGAAGGCTACCCATTGTTGGAAAGTGAAACTGCACCATTGTGTTCCACCACCAGTGACCTACTGGAAGTCCACTCTGTGGGCATAACATTTGCATAGGACCTACACATGTAAAACCTGATGGACATAAACTTAAACCACACATACAATCCAGGACCACATGGTTTTAAGGTTACACACATTGGATTTTACAAGCTTAGGTCTTATGCAAACGTTATGTCCATGTCTTGACATCTAGTAGGCTTAGAGACAAGAAAGCCCTACATGGTTTGGGTCCGGGTTACTTGCGGGATCGCCTTCTCCCATACAATCTGTCCCACATGCTCAGGTTTTCTGGGAAGAACTTACTACAGTCGGCCAAGACTAGGCTGACAACCGTTACCCAGAGGACCTTTTCTTCTGTTGCTCCCAGACTGTGGAATGACCTGCCATCATCAACTTAACAGTCTTTTAGAATGTAAGACAGCTATAAAGACTAGTCTCTTCCAGCAGGCATACCCAGTGGTATTTTAGATTGTTTTAAGGATGTTTTTATGATGTTTTATTGCTATTTTAATAATATGCACCATGTTTTTAATGAGTTTTATGTATTTCATCATATTTTATATTTACTGCTGTTCCCTGCCTCGATCCAAACGGAGAGGCGGGTAAGAAATAAATTGATGATGATATGCCAGGGGGGCAGGAGCATAATCACATTCCTTCACTACTCAGGGAGCAGATCATCTAAACTATCTCTAAGCCCATAGGTGACTTCAGTGCAGAACTCTTAAAGTAATACCTTGAACTTACATAGACATTCTCAAATGCATCTACATACACACACACACACACACACACACACACCATCATCAGATGGGGGAAATTGTGTTTCCTTACCATCACTTTTCAGTCCCACAATAGAGATGAGCAGCTTCCCCTTTTTTCAGATGGGGAAGAAAGAGGAAGCAAGCAATAACCACGTAGTCCACACTGCTTCTCCTGTACACAGCAGGAAATGGCAGGAAGTTTTGTTACAGCCCAAAAAAATATTTTCCGGGGGGGGGGGGGTTGTGATGGGAAAATGAGCAGAAAAGCGGGAGAAGTGCGGGAGGTGGACGTCATCGTGAAAGGATGTGCAAAAATCAGTGAGTGGCCAGGAAAGAGCATGCTATCAACCATTCATCTGATGTTTGTTCATGCATGATACGTGACTCAGGCTGCAATCCTTTGTGCACTTCCTTTGAAGCATGCTGTGTTGAACTCTGTAAACGTGAAAAGAATTGGGTTGTAAAACAAATGAATCTCATCCCCTGTACAATCTATATTAGGCTGACCATATGAAAAGGAAGACAGGGCTCATGTAACTTTAACAGTTGTAGAGAAAAAGGAATTTCAGCCGGCGTCATTTGTATGCAATTTGTACCTGGTGAAATTCTCTTTTCATTACAACAGTTAAAGCTGCAGGGGCCCTGCCCTCTTTTGTATCTGGTCACTCTAGTATAGTGCCTGCAACTTTAATTGCTTTGATGAAGAGGTGATTTCACCAGGTACTAATTGCATACAAATGACGCTGGCTGAAATTCCCTTTTCTCTGCAACTTTAAAGTTACATGAGCCCTGTCCTCCTTTTCATATGGTCAGCCTAATCTATATGCTACTTCTAAATCAGGAAATGAAAATGATCATTCGGTTAGAGCAAAGGGTTATTATGTGTGAAGGAAAAAGTAGAAACCAAGTTGGCAGTCAAAATGGGTGAGTTTGAGAATTACGGCAAATACAGAACTATATGGTAATGCTGCGAATTTAAAAGGGGAAACTTTCAAAGTTTTAGACAACTTGGAGCATCAACCCTGGAGTGGCTTAAGTATTTCTTTGCTACTTAATGAGTGACAAAAAAATGGACCTGGTAGTTTTAAAAGTGTATGCATTCACTTATTTCTTATACAAGTGTAATAGTCTTTTCCTCTCCCTTTTTAACAAAAATAATGCTTGGAGATCTCAAACCAATACTATAACGTGTGTGTGTGTTGTAAGTTGGTGCATTGTCCTATAAATCAGGAGGAAAGCACATTTTATAGATTAAGTGCATGCTCAGGATCTCTTAACAATAAAGACATAAATCTCTATTAAGTGATTCTGGGCAAAAAGAACTCTTGCTTAAGAACACAAGACATGACCTCACTAGTCAGACCGATCATTCTTTGTTAGAATCCCATAAATAGCAAGCATTAAGAAATCTAATGGAAATTGGTCAGTGGTCCACCTGTAGACAAGATCTACTCTCTGCCCACCTCATGATCTAAAGAGTTTAAAATTGTGATATTTGTAAATGGGCATGTTTAGGGATGCAGTAGTAGGACTGGGCAAACTAGTATTTTTCCCTAATCATTATTCTAACCTTTGGGTGAAATATTGAAGTCCTTTGTTTGTTTTTGCTCACTCCAAACTTTGACAAAAATCCATAGTTGAGAAAAAACTGATCTGGCTATAATGTTACACTCTTCATTGTTTGGAAAATGTCTTTTGGCTTTTTAAACTGCTCCATATCTGGTTTGTGTGTCCACATAGCTCTTGCATAGGTCAGCCTTCCCTGGCCTGGTGCTTTCAAGGTGTTTTGGAATATAAGTCCCATCATCCCTGACAAGTGGCCAGACTGGCTAGGGCTGATAAGAGTTGTAGTTCCAAACTTCTGGAAAGCACCATGCCAGGGAAGGCTGACAGAGGTTGTAGAAAAATATATGACAAATATGAAACACATTGCTGTATTTTCCTTTGTGCCAAGCATATTTACGTGGCCTTCGGCCAAGAAATTGAGAAGTTGTCTAGAGTTACTGTGCAGAGTCTTCTCCTCTGTTCAGTTAATTTGGAACTATGAAGAGAAGAGAAGGGGAAATTAAAGAAAAGACAAGGCCCTGGAATAGTTCAGGCACTGTTTCAGGGAAACAGAATATCTGAAGCCAATTTGCTTCACTAGTTTGCAGCAGGGAGAGACTGCAATGGGGAGATCCACCATGGAGGTAAGTACATTCAGAGGGTGGGTTAAAGGAAGCTCCTGCATGGCTGCGTTCCCCTAGTGTTAAGTACAGGCAAAATGCTTTCTCCTGAAGCATTCCTCTCTCTGGCTCAGTTCAGACAACACATTTCTCAACGGTGGTTTTAGAACTCCACAGGGGAGTTTTTATGCCACCATTGAGAAATGTGTTGTCTGGCAGGAAAACTCCACACAACGGTGGGAGTTTTTTTGGAAAACACTCCATGCAGAAAATCCACACTGTGCAGAGGAGAGTTCCTGCACAACAATTGTGTTGCATGTTGTGTGGCAGCCTCCATGGAGTTTTCTGTTGTGTTGACTTTTCCCACTGGCTACCGAGTTCCCTGGCAAGAGCGGCAAAAGGAGTGGGTGAATGTTTCCTTGCATGGATTTGAAAAGAGCTTGGCACAATATTGTTAACCCGCAAGAAAATCTTCCTTGTAAAAAGTTGGTGCAGAACATGTACAAAAGAGCCAAACACATTCTTGATCTGTGTTGATATCATAACGCCTATGGCAATTTGGCTCTTCTTAATATCAAGGTTTCTTTTTCAGCAGAGATGTCCTAACTTATAATTATATACACGGGGAGTTTTTAAACAGTGGAGATGGAACTCCTCTTTTAAAATACATTGCGTTAAGGGATCCTTGATTTATAGGATTGCTTCTAACAGAAACTTTTGAACACATAAACAAGAAGACACTGCATGGAGACTTTGAAGAGGACATAATTACATGACCACCCTCTGAAAGTATTTCTTCAGGAATGCCATCTCAAAATCATGTGTGGTCTTTCCTGAGTGGTTTAAGGCAGCAAAGAAGGAGAGTTGATAATAGCCAGTGACTGAAATACTCTGGTTTTCCAATCACACTCACACTTCGTCAGGTCACTTCATCTTTCCTTCCTCAGCTCAGAATATCTACTCAGTGAAAATATTTTAATTTTCAAGGATGATAGCCAAAGAAACCCTGCTGCCAATTGGATTCAGACCTTGGCCATATTTACTGCCTAGCATGACTAATTTTTTGCCCTTTCACATCATTTTCAGTAATTAATTTCGAAGGAATGCACAACGCATTAAATGGCAGGCTGCTAAAAATATAAATTCAGAGTGCCTCTGAGACTTGAAGGATATTGAAGAAAAAAGTAGGCTGATGTTAATGAAATAACTCTATAATGCTCAAGCTAAATATCTTAGCAGTGTGGTGTAGCAGCTAAAAAAGCAAATGGAATTCTAGGCTGCATCAACAGGAAAATAAGGCAGTATCCAATTGGATATGTTTGTTAACATAAATTATATTGCACTAGTGTTAGTAATCTTTAGTAGAACACCAGTAATGTTAGTTGGCGCAATGGCATTTCCCGTCGCAACCTAAAGCTATTGGTGTTGCACTAGAGGTTCCATACCTCAGAGCAACTTACGGCAGAGTGGGAGGTGTGTTGTGCCTCCTGCTCTGCATTTTAGCTAGACAGGTGTTTTCACCCATCTAGCAGATGCTTCAGGGAGCAGGAGGGATGGAGGCTGGGGATGATTGGGAATAGCTCAGATCCCTGCATCCCCATTCTCTTCCCTTTCCCGCCCACTGACATGCCCCCTTTCACCCCTCTACAAGCATGTGTTTGCAAGCTTGTAGAAGCAGCTGGTGCAGTTCTCTTCATGGTGGCTGTGAGGGGAAGGGGGGAGCTCAGTCTCCTGGGTCTGAGGTTCGAGTGCTGCCTCCAGCCTCGGTTCCAGGAATCCAAAATATCCAGTTTCCCCCCGATGCTGTGGGGGGCATAGGATTACTCCCTTAATTTACATTACCACTAGCATCCAGTTGGATGTAGATGGGAAGTAGTGGTACCACTCTATATTTAGCCTGGAGAAAAGACAATTAAGAGGCAATATGATTGTCACATAGATGATGGATCATGAAAATAAGTGACTTTGCCCCAATGGGTGAGAGAATGCAAACAGCTGATTTGAGTTAATTTAAAAGTTCAATATGTTTTAAAATACATTTTAGAACTCATGCAGAAAACAATGAATACTCTTTCAACTTATTAAACAAATGAAAACATGCCACACAGGAAGTCTTAATATATGAATGGTTCATAGAGAAAGTGAACATCACATATAGAAGTAGAATGCAAAACATGAAAAGAAGAAAATACCACACAGGTTACATGTAAAGATTACACTATACAAAATAAACTGCAGTTTAACTCTTGCTAAGGCCTATTAGAAAACATTGTAAGGATAACTGTATACTAAGCTCAATTAGCAGAAATGTGAATTGTTACTTAGCTTTACTTAAACTTCCACTAGCCCAAACTAGTTAAATGCATTGTTTGAAGCTTTCAGTTGTATAGCAGTATGGTCTAAACTTTTAGAGAAAAAAAGGAAGGAAGGAAGGAAGAAAGGAAGAAAGGAAGGAAGGCAGCAAGGCAGGCAGGCAGGCAGGGGAATTCAAAGGGGAATTCAAAGGAATGTATAGCTTACCTGTCCCAAACACAGAGTTGAAGAACAGGACCCAGAGAAAGGTTGAACAAGGCCTCTCCTAGAATCAAAGGTATAAAACTCAGCAAAGTCCAGTTAGGAAATTAATCCAGGTAGAAAGTAGAGAAAATGTTTTAAACTGAAAAAGGTAGTGAAGTATGAATTTCACCAGTGAGTAATATAAGGTAGTTATAGAAAACTGAATCAAGCTGCTCAGGAATTAGGCATCTCACCGCCAAATGGTAGTTCAGAAGCAATGGCCAACTGCACCCTTAAAAAATGAAGAAGAGGCCTGGTCAAAGTAAGAATTTCTTTGTCTTTCAAAAAGAAGGCAAACTATAGCCCCCAAAGCCCCAAAACTAGCAAAAATCTTTTTGCAAAACTTAGAGCTAGGTAAAACAGGAAACCAAAAACAACCAGAAAGAACTGAACTGAAGGGCCTCCTAGGGTTAGTCTTTTTTTGATTCACTGACTCCATGAAACTTTCTTGCCTTCTGATTGGCCTTTTTTCCTTCTTATCATTTGTCAACTAGAAATTTGGTTCTGCATTGGTGAATAACATTTTGGGTAGGCAGAAAAGTCCAAAATCTGTGTTTTTTCCATACTTTTAGCAGCTGATGTTACCTTAGCCCTTATATGGGACCATTCCAGACTGATGGAGCTACTAGCTGTGAGGAGTAACAAACATTGCAGCTTCCTCTCATAGTGATCTATTGTTCGATGGCGTGACCACGGCTTTGTCAGTGCAGTTGCCTGCATCGCAGACACTATACTAGAGTGACCATATACAAAAGAAGGCAGGGCCCCTGCAACTTTAACTGGTGTGATGAAGAGGGAATTTCACCAGGAACTAATTGCATACGAATGACACTGGCTGAAATCCCCTTTTCTCTACAACTGTTAAAGTTACATGAGACCTGTCCTCCTTTTCATATAGTCAGCCTAGTATATTCCTATTTATAGGTTTTAGCTGTATATGTTTTAGTTTTGTAAGGCTGCCCTGAGGCCCAGCATTGGGCAAAAGGCAGGATACTACTACAACTACTACTAATAGTAATGTTTCAGATTTCACTTCTGCATCTGATGTTCTTTTGCATTTACTTTTCTTTATAAACCATTCATATCTTAAGACTTCTTGTGTGCCATGTTTTCATTGGTTTAACAAGTTAAAAGGGGTATTCACTGTTTTCATGCTTATGTTATAAAATCTATTTTCAACAGGCCTAGTAACTTCAAGAGTAACAGAGTTGGGGAAAATCCTCAATCTCTTTGCTATCAGAGGCACTGAGTAAGGTACCCCTGGAGATAATTTAGACTGACCCAAACCACAAAACACTATTCCCCCTTCTGAAGAGATCTGGACCACAGACTACTAAAGACAAACAAAGAAGCAGGCCATAATAACAGTTCTCATGTGGCCATTTGCCTTATGAGGCAGGTGCTCTGCGGGCTACCAAATGGAGGGACTAACAGGCCATAAAGTTGCCTGGCTGGGTCTGCCAGAAATCCAGCCTCAACACTCCTGGAAGGTCCATGTTCTATAGCACCTGCTGTCAGATGAACTTGAGGGAATCCCACCCTCCACCCCTGGCTTTAATTTACTGGCTTCCCCTGGCTGGACCTTGCAGGAAACTATAGGGACAGACAGAGCAGGCATTCATAGCACACATAGAATGCTGAGACTGGCAAATCTAAAAGCAAGTGTGTTGCTTTTCAAGAACCAAAGAAATTCAATGGGTCTTACTTTTGAGTAAATATCTAGGGATGGAAATGCAGCCTGTGCAAGAACTGAGTAGGGTGACCATATTTGGGAAACCAAAAAAGAGGACACCTAGTTGGGGGGGGCAGGAAAATGGCTTTCTGGGGCCACCTTAAAGTCCCCAATTGGAGCGGAGGAGGGGAAAGCATGTCATTCTCACCCCCACCCCACTTCTCCAATCAGGCCCTTTTCTATAATGCCTGGGAATGACACGTTTTTCCCTTTTAAGGCCTTGATTGGAGCAGTGGGAGAGAATGACACACCTCCAGAAAGCATGTCATTCCCCCCTGCCACGCTAATGGTGGCCTTAAAAGGGAAAGTGTGTAATTCCAGGTCATTATAGACTATTGCATAAAATCCCCCCTGACACCGAGGATAGAACAAAAACTAGGAGAAATCTGGGGAAATCCTGACAGTTTTTTATTATTTATTATTGCATTTATATCCCACCTTTTTTCTGCCAAGAAACCCAAGGCGGCATACATAATCCTCCTCCTCTCCATTTTATCCTCACAACAGCAACCCTGTGAGATGGGTTGGGCTGAGAGTCTGCAATTGGCCTAAAGTCACCCAATGGGTTTCCATGGCTAAGTGGGGAGTAGAACCCAGATCTCCCAGCTCCCAGTCCAACACTTTAGCCACTAGGCCACACCCTAGTGGCCACCCTAGAATTGAGCCATGCCAAGTTGGAAACAGATCGGTTCATGCCTTGATTTTTAGGATATTTTTTTAAAAAGTTTGACTTCAATTTTTTTCCTAAAATTCAAGGCATGAACCAATCTGCTTTCAACTTGGCATGGCTAAAGCCTTACTTAAGAGGTACCATGGTGCCAAGTTTCATCTCTTCATCTTTACTTTCTTTCTTTTTTTTAATGTTCTGCTCAAGGCCCTAGACCCCAAAGAGGAGAATTGGGTTTGAAGTTAAAAAAAAATCCTAAAACTCAAGGCATAAACAGATCTGCTTCCAACTTGGCATGGCTCAATCCTTACTTAAGAGCTACCATGCTGTCAAGTTTCATCCCTTTATCTTTAAAAATGATGGAATTGTAAGCATTTTAGTTAATTAAAAAAATTAAATTGAAGTTTTAAAAATTTCTAAAAATCAAGGGATGAACGGATCTGCTTCCAACTTGACATGGCTAAATCCCTACTTCAGAGCTACCATGGTGCCAAGTTTCATCTCTTTATCTTTAATTTCATTTTTTAAACTTGTACTGCTCAAGGTCCTGGACCCCAAAGAGATTTCTGTTTGAACTTTAAAAAATTCCTAAAAATCTAGGCATGAACGGATCTGCTTCATACTTGGCATAGCTATATCCCTACTTAAGAGCTACCATGATGCCAGGTTTCATCTCTTTATCTTTAAAAATGAGGGAGATGCAAGCATTTTGGTTGATTTATTAATGTTAAAAGTGAGTGCAACACATAACACTAGCTTTGATTTTATATTGGATGTCAAGATGGTATAACATTCTGGCTGACGCTGGCTTGGTTGTCAACTGTATAATATCCAGTCATCCGTTACACAAAGCCATGAAATTCATTAAACAAAAAACCTACGGTTTACAAAAACAATGTTAAGGCTCTACAGATTCCAACCAAGCACCAAAAAGCAGGGAAATTGGGAGTTAAGGCTCACAAGCCTTAACGCCACATCCTCCCTAAGGAGGAAGAAAGTGCAAGTGAAATTCTCATTCTCCCAAAGCAGATAAACCATGAGGACAGGGTGGAGAATATGATATGCAGAGGTGACTGTGGGGTTGTGGAAAACTGATCACAAACAACTTAGGGCCACCTACTTCTCTTTTTTTGTTTAGAGCAGCCCTTCCCCAACCTGGTGCCCTCCAGAGGTGTTGGACTACAACTCCCATCATTGCAAGTCAGTATGTCCCATGGTCAGGAATGCTGGGACTTGTCATCTCAAACACCTGGAGGGCAGCAGGATGGGGAATGCTGTTCCATACCCTTACCAAATACAGGGTCTGCCCAATACTTTTCTCTCACACACATCTCGCATATAGCAGCACACTTGATAACAAAAGGGGCACTATTCATTACAGATCTAGAACCAGAGCATGTGCCAGGCACTTCCAACTTTTGGTCAATATCCTGCCTTTCAAAGAACCAATGTTTTTTTTCTTTAAATGTATTTATAAAAAATATACTGTTCACTCCCCACAATCCCTGCACAATACATCATCTCATCAAAGCAGCAGTGGAGCAGAAGAGGTTTAGTTTGGCTGTCTTGAACACCTTTCAGATGAGATTAGTTTGAAATCCTATACCTCTTGGGAGAAATCCCTAGTGAATTCAGTGGCACTGGCTTCTGAGAAGACATGTATAGGAGTCAACCTTCTCCAGCCTGGTGCTCTCCAGATGTGTTACACTGTAACTCCCATGTTATGTGTTATGGGGAAGACAAAAATCAATTCATACTTAATTTTAAAATAATACTTACGCATGAAAGTATTAGGTTGTAGCTCTGCCTTTGATCTCACACTGCTGAACAAGTAAGAGAAATCCTTTATCTGATATTCAAGAAACAGACATCCTATGCCATGTGTTGAAAACTAATGTTGATGTCTGAAGGGCTTTCTGGATTAGGTATTCAAGATTCATTCATTGTTGTTTCATTTGGTTTTGACAGTTTATTTAAAGTGATGCAGCTCTTTTGTAGTTCCTTGATTGATCACATATCTTAATGCTGGAAAACATCATACTTTAGTACAGATGTGGGCAGAAAATAGATCTATCCTGATGATTTGGACATCAACTCGCGGCATTCCTGATAACTGCCCATGCCGATAGGGGCTTTTTCAAGTTGAATTCCAAAACATCTGGAGATCTACATTCTGCCTTCCCTTGTTCTTGAACAACATTCCCCAACCTGGTGCCTGTCAGATGTGTTGGGTTGCAACTCTCCACATAAGGAGATGCTCTAAGAAATGAGAAGTAGCTAGTCCTAAGTTGTTCATCATCATTTCCCACAACCCCAAAGTCACCTCTGCAGATCAAATTGCATATCTAGATTTTTGAGATGACAAGTCCCAGCATTCCTGACCATGGGACGTACTGACTTGCAATGATAGGAGTTGTAGTCTAACACCTTTGGAGGGCCCCAGGTTGGGGAAGGGCTGCTCTAAACAAAAAAAGAGAAGTAGGTGGCCCTAAGTTGTTTGTGATCAGTTTTCCACAACCCCACAGTCACCTCTGCATATCATATTCTCCACCCTGTCCTCATGGTTTATCTGCTTTGGGAGAATGAGAATTTCACTTGCACTTTCTTCCTCCTTAGGGAGGATGTGGCGTTAAGGCTTGTGAGCCTTAACTCCCAATTTCCCTGCTTTTTGGTGCTTGGTTGGAATCTGTAGAGCCTTAACATTGTTTTTGTAAACCGTAGGTTTTTTGTTTAATGAATATGGATAAAAAAGGTTTTTCCACCTACATGTTCTCCATTATTACGACAGGGACAAAGGCACACTTCTGGAAAAGCCCTCCCTGGATCCCCTGGACCTTAATAATTACAGATCAGTATCGAACCTTCCGTTTCTGGGCAAGGTGATCGAGAGGGCGGTTGCCTTCCGACTCCAAGCAGTTTGGGATGATACAGATTTTCTAGACCCATTTCAAACCAGCTTCAGGGCAGGATATGGAGTTGAGACTGCTATGGTCGCCTTAGTGGATGATCTACGCTTGAGTATTGACAGGGGGAGTGTGTCCCTACTGGTACTTCTGGACCTCTCAGCGGCTTTCGATACCATCAACCATGGTATCCTTCTGGAACGCCTGAGGGGATTGGGACTTGGGGGCACTGTGCTTCAGTGGTTCCGGTCCTACCTCTCGGGCAGGTTCCAGATGGTGAGGCTTGGGGATAGTTGCTCCTCAAAGAAGGAGCTGCTATGTGGTGTTCCACAAGGCGCCATCCTATCCCCTATGCTGTTTTACATCTACATGAAACCGCTGGGAGAGATCATCTGGAGGCATGGGGCGGGGTGCTATCAGTATGCTGATGACACCCAAATATATTTCTCTATGCCTCTGACAACAGCATCAGCTAAGGATAGTGTGTCTCCTCTGAATGAATGCTTGGAGGCGGTAATGGGCTGGATGAGGAAAAACAAACTGAAGCTGAATCCAGACAAGACGGAGGTGCTTACTGTCAAGGGCCACACCCTGGGGTTGGAGGTGTGTCAAGCAGTTCTGGATGGGGTTACACTCCCCCTGAAAGACTGTGTTTGCAGCTTGGGGGTGCTCCTGGATCTGTCGCTCCAAATGACAGCCCAGATAGATGCGACAGCCAGGAGTGCCTACTATCAGCTTCGGCTGATACGCCAGCTGCGCCCCTTCCTAGAGTTGGAAGACCTAAAGACGGTAGTGCACACGCTGGTAACTTCGAGACTCGACTTCTGCAATGCGCTGTACATAGGGCTACCTCTGTGCCTAGTCCGGAAACTTCAACTAGTTCAAAATATGGCAGCCAGGTTGGTCACTGGTACACCTAGGGGTGACCATATCACACCAGCTTTGAAATCTCTCCACTGACTGCCAGTTAGTTTCCGGACGAAGTACAAAGTGTTGGTCATTACCTTTAAAGCCCTACCTGGTTTGGGTCCAGGTTACCTGCGGGATCGCCTTCTCCCATACAATCCGCCCCACACGCTTAGGTCCTCTGGGAAGAATTTATTACAGTCAACAAAAACTAGACTGACAACTGTTACCCAGAGGACCTTCTCTTCTGCCGCTCCCAGATTATGGAATGACCTGCCGGAAGAGATCCGTCAACTTACCAGTCTTCAGGAATTTAAAAGATCTATAAAGACTGAGCTCTTCCGGCAGGTCTACTCAGATGAATTTTAAGTGTTTTATTGGTGTTTTATTGGTATTTTAATGACATACTGGTTTTATGTATTTTTAATCAGTTTTGTGTGTTTTATGATGATGTTGTTTCCCGCCTCGATCCGGAGGGAGAGGCGGGTAATAAATAAATATATTATTATTATATTATTATTATTTTACATTTTGAAAAAATGACCCTGTGCAGTATTGAGCATAGAGCAGCTTTGATGCTAAAAATGTGCTTACCCAGTCATATCAGACTCCACCACATTCTCCCATCACATATTATTTATTTATTTATTTATTTACTGCATTTTTATACCACTCAATAGCCGAAGCTCTCTGGGCAGTTTACAAAAATTAAAACCATGAAAACCATTCAAAATATAAAACAATGACAATATAAAAACATAAGTTAAAATACAGTATAAAGGCACAACCAGGATAAAAAAAACGAGCAGCCATGTGGAAATTGATAGGGATTTAAAATACAAATTTAAACAGCAGGTTAAAAATCAAAATAAAGAACTGTTAAAACACTGTGAAAATAAAAAAGGTCTTCATCTGTCGCCTAAAGGAGTATAATGTAGATGCCAGACGAGTTAATTTCACAGCCGGGGTGCTACAGTAGAGAAGGCCCTCCTCACTTCCTTTGGCAGGGGCTCACGGAGAAAGACCCCTGAGGATGATCTTAGGGTCTGGGCAGGTACATATGGGTGGAGGCATTCCTTCAGATAACCTGGCCCCAAGCTGTTTAGGGCTTTGAATGTTAATACCAGCACTACTAAATCACTACTAATCACAGGACAGATGCACATCCTTCCAGTTGCCACATATGTTTTGCAAACTTTCCCCTACAGGTGAGTGCACTGTGTCAAGTGTTTCAACTCACTGCTATGGCTTCCAAATCCCAATACACAAGTGCAATGCCTAGATCCAGAATTTTGACTTTTCAGATCTCTGTTATCCCCCTCTCACCTGTCTGTTTGGTCAAGGAGGAGTCTCAGGAGGTCCCCCCTTGCTGCTCATTTGTTGTTCAGGTTTTCATCTGATATGCTGGATGACCAGGAATAGGGAGGCTTTCTAGGTCTAGTCTGTGCTCCATCCCAGATTGACTCTTAAACTAGCACACAAATTCTTCATTATGAAACAAATATGTTCCTGAACAAGTATGTGTGTAATCACACACACACACACACACACACACCATTTTAGTGAACACACATTTTTACTGACTTTTTTTGTGTGGGGAATGCAATTGTCAAATCAATAAATTCACAATAGTAATTGCACGGCCACTAATTTTCTATACCAGAGGTAGGAAAATTTTGGGGCAGAAGGCCAGATTCCATTTTGGAGACGTTTGCAGGAGCCGCATTCCAGTGGTGCATGGTGTCACAGACAAAAGAGGGAAGGGCTGAAACACCCACCCCAATTTCAATTGTTGCTAGTTTATCATAGGAAGATGTGTACTCAGAAGTAAGCATGGGTGACATTACCCCAAAGTAAGCAGGACAAGCCTCTGCATGTTCACTCAGAAGTATGCAGGAAAGAATAACTCAGCAGCACTTTCAATTAGCATCTCAAATATGAAGCCACTGCATGTCTACTCAGAAGTAAGCAGGACAAGCTTCTGCAGGGCAAGACTCGGAAGGGAGCAGTGCTGAATAACTCAGCATCTCCCTGCCCTGGTCCCAGACCCTCTGCCCCACAGAGAAAAAGTCCTATATCCTCTCAGCATTTAATTGGAGGTGTCTTTTTCAGTGCAAAGCAGGGAAAAGCACTTATCTCTGATTAGCTGCTGCTTAGAGCTAAAAGTGTATCCCTCCATAGCAGAAGGAATGGGGCCAGGGCAAGAACAAGCCTGGTGGGGAATCCCTTTTCCTGGTCTATATAGTGCCAAATTTTTCACTTTTACTGCCAGTGATAAGCAATTAGCATGTCAACATCATGCCCATTGATTACTCTGCCTTTAATAATCCAACATGATTTTTGCTATCTCTGGTATTGTTGTTGGTGGTGTAATTACCATGTAGACTCATGACTCAGTGTGTCAAAAGTATTAATAGTTTGCAGAGCAATATCAATATGTCATAAATTCCAGCTGTAAATAGATTCACTTTTTCTAGAGTAGTATGATTGGCATTTCAGATATTTTGACAAACAGTTAAATGTGTTTCCAGTCTTTGACTCATTGGCTGCACTCACACATAACAATAAGACAGAAATTATGCCTTATTAAATCACAATGTAAACGAACAGTGCACTCATACACACAGCCCATTTGCTCTGGCTTCATGCAAGTGGGTAAACAAACCAGGCAGGGACAGGTTAGCATGATGACCTAACCTGCCGTTTTGATTTATTGCACTCAAACAAGCAAGACTTTTTTTAAAACCAGGACTTGCTGATTCCTTGTGAATCCTTGCTTGTTTGAGCACAGGAAACTATAATCCTTCCTGCAGTTAGTGTGATGAAGCAAATGCTATATTTTGCATTAATAGAAGTATAGTGTTGCACAAGGTACTGGTTTTCCTCTATTTGGCACTAGTTAGGCCTCACCTCGAGTATTGTGTCAAGTTCTGGGCATCACACTTCAAGAAGGATGCAGACAAGCTGAAGGGGATTCAGAGGAGGGCAACGAGGATGATCAGGGGTCTGGAAACAAAGCCCTATGAGGAGAGACTGAAAGAACTGGGCATGTTTAGCCTGGAGAAGAGAAGATTGAGTAGAGTGACCATATTTTGGAAACCAAAAAAGGGGACAACATGGTCGGCTCCCAAGGGAGCCGACCATGTTGTCCTCCTTTTTGGTTTCCCACCAACATGTCTGGCCCCAGGGGGCGTGTCCAGCACCAAGGAGGGGGGGGGGGGCACCTGAACATAACTTTGGTCACATATCTGATTTTATAGCACACAATTGAGACAAATCTGTTCTACATAACATCTTAATGTTAAAATCACTGAAATAAAGAACAAGGTTTCTGAAATTAACTTCACTTCTACTTTTGTAGCTTTTGCTGTACTTTGAAGCTTTTGCTATACTCTGTGTGATACATTCTCCCCTTCCCTCAAATATTTTTTCTGACTGTATCCTCACTCCACTGCAAACTACTGCTGCTTTTAACAGGGTTTGCTGCTGGCTGGCTGGCTGGCTTTTTTATTTTTAAATTTCAATTTCTTTTTAACCTTGTGTATGACTCACAAGTTTCTCTACTCTGACATTAGGGTGGGTGTTATGGGTGGCAGACACTATTTCGTCCATTCACACTTCTCACTTATATACATTAGCTTCTCAAGGCTTGCACGTTGACACCACTTCTCACATACAGATTTTGAACTCCTGCCTACTTCCTTCACAAACACACGACTATGAGATCCTCTTTCTAATGCCCTGTGTTGCCTGTCAGCACTGTAGGGCTAAGTTACACCACGTGTCTCTGGTTTGTCTGCACAGCCTCTGCTATCTCTCTCTCTCTCTCTCTCTCTAAGTCATTGCAGCCAAACCAAAGCCTCCAGCCTCAAACAATCTCCTTCCCTCCCTCCCTCCCTCCCTCCCTCCCTCTCTGCCAAAGTCTCCCGATGGTCCAGCTGGGCCGCACACTTGTGGCCAGGGGTACTGCTTATTGTTTGGTCATATCTGGTGACTCTTACTTTAAAAAACTCTGCCACCAGACGCCTCCACCTCCTCTCCTCCTGCACATGTCCTCGACTCTGATGCACTCTTAAAACACTCTGGGTGGCAAGCCAGCCTCTCAGCACCAAACTACAAGTGAATCAGGGTTGCCTTCAGCCGCTCTCTGCCTTATGCCAGCCAGCTGACGTCTCCAGCTTCCAGCCTCAAACAATCCCCCTCCCCTCTCTCTCTCTGCCAAAGTCTCTCAACAGTCCAGCCAGGCTGTGAACTTGTACCCTGTGGCTGGGGATAGGGTGCCAGCTTATAGCTTGGTCACATCCGGTGACTCTTGTTTTTTTAAAAAAATCCACTGCCAGGCACCTCAGTCTGCACCAACACTGCACTCTGAGATGCTCTTAAAAGGCTCTGTGTGGCACGCCAGCCTCTCAGGGCTAAGCTATAGCCGTCTCTGAGTTGTAACTGAAACTGATACCAGCCAAAGCCTCCAACCAGCCAACACCTGCACCAACACTTGATTCTGAGACACTCTTGAAAGGCTCTGTGTGGCATGCCAGCCTCTGTCTCGAAGAGATATGCCAGCCAGCCCAAGCCACAAATATTTCTATTTTTCTCCGACACGCACTTCAAACGTTCTGCATTGCAGGCCAGCAGTGCAGACAGAGCCTAGCTCACAAGTGAACAAAGTGAAATGGAAGGGAAGGGGTAGCAAAGCAAAGCAACGACATGCCAGCTTCCAACATCTGCATCAACAAGACATCCACTAAGATGAGAGCCTCTCTCTCAACTGACACCTCACTATTGGTCTTGAGAGTTTTTCTCTAAGAATGACCCTTCATCGCCCATGATGTGGAACTCTGAGAAAAAGGCCTCTGGCTGTTCCTTTTTGCCCTGTGGGCTGCTTTGACTGACCTTTACTTTCCCACATTTTGATCTGTGGATGCCTTGCCTCTGCTGAGCTCCAGGTGCCCGAGCGCCCACTAAATCTGCAACAAGAAAGGTGCCCTGCTTGCCCAGCACTTCTTAGCTAAAAACTTGAGATTCCCTTGATGCCAGTGGCTGAGAATTCTCAAGGTGCAATACCCTAAAGAGGAGGTTTGACAAACTGAGATCTATCATGGTGCCAAGTTTCATCTCTTTATCTTTAAAAAGATAACAGGTCGGCTCCAGAAGGTGGTGCTTGGAGGATATTGCTCAGCCCCGTGGATTCTCCGGTATGGGGTTCCTCAGGGGTCAGTCTTGTCCCCCATGCTGTTCAACATCTACATGAAACCGTTGGGTGTGGTCATCCAGAGTTTTGGAGTGCATTGTCATCAATACGCTGATGACACACAACTCTATTTCTCCTTTTCATCTCCATCAGGTGAGGCTGTGGATGTGTTGAACCGGTGCTTGGCTGTGACAATGGACTGGATGAGAGCTAATAAACTGAAACTCAATCCAGACAAGACTGAGATGCTGTTAGTGGGGAGTTTCTCTGACCGGATGGAGGGTGTTCAACCTATTCTGAATGGGGTTGCACTCCCCCTGAAGGAGCAGGTTCGTAGCTTGGGAGTTCTCCTAGAACCATCTCTGTCACTTGAGGCTCAGGTGGCCTCCGTGGCACAGAGTGTCTTCTACCAACTTCAGTTGGTGGCCCAGCTACGCCCCTATCTGGACAGGGATAACCTGGCTTCAGTTGTCTATGCTCTGGTAACCTCCAAGTTAGATTACTGCAATGCGCTCTACGTGGGACTGTCTTTGAAGATGATTCGGAAGCTGCAGCTTGTGCAAAATGCAGTGGCCAGATTGGTAACAGGGACCAGAAGGTTCGAACAAATAAGACCCATTCTGGCCCACTGCATTGGCTGTCTGTATGTTTCCGAGACCAATTCAAGGTGCTTGTTTTAACCTATAAAGCCTTACACGGTTTGGGACCACAATACCTGATGGAATGCCATTCCTGACATGAACCTACCCGTACCCTATACTCAACATCAAAGGTCCTCCTCTGGGTGCCCACTCCGAGGGAAGCTCGGAGGATGGCAACAAGGGAGATGGCCTTCTCTGTAGTGGCCGCCCAATAATGGAATGGTCTCCCCGATGAGGCCCGCCTGGTGCCAGCACTGTTATCTTTTCGGCACCAGGTCAAAACTTTTATTTTCCCCCAGGCATTTTAACAGCTTAAGTTGAGATTTTAACTGACTTTGTGGCCAGGCTTAAAAGTTTAAAATGTTTTAAATATCATCTGTTTTATTGTTTATTGTTTTAAATTTTGTATATTGACTTTTTAATGTTCAATCTTTTAATTTTTGTAAACTGCCCAGAGAGCTTCGGCTATGGGGCACTATATAAATGTAATAAATGTGGTAAGCATTTTTGTTAATTCTCATTAAAGTAGAGCTGCCCTTTGACTGAGGATGATGGGGAAAATCCATTTTTTCATCAAATTTCATAATTCCCCCCCTTCCCAGATTTGTTACCAAGAATCCTGACAAATCTGGGTTTTTCCAGTCATATGGTCACCCTAAGATTGTGGGGAGACATGATTGCACTCTTCAAATACTTGAAAGGCTGTCACACAAATGAGGGCCAGGATCTCTTCTCGATCATCCCAGAGTGCAGGATGCAGAATACTGGGCTCAAGTTACAGGAAGCCAGATTCCGGCTGGACATCAGGAAAAACTTCCTGACTGTTAGAGCAGTACGACAATGGAACCAATTACCTACAGAGGCCGTGTGCTCTCCCACATTAGAGGCATTCAAGAGGCAGCTGCACAACCACCTGTCAAGTATGCTTTAAGGTGGATTCCTGCATTGAGCAGGGGGTTGGACTCAATGGCCTTATAGGCCCCTTCCAATGCTACTATTCTATGAGTCTATGGGTTTCTGAGAGCAATTGCCTTCCTGTGGCTAATGGTCATAGCTCCTAGCCAGCTAAAATACTGCCCAGGATCTTCTCAAGAGCCATTTGATTTTGGAAGGACTAATTTCTGATCCACCTTTCTGACTCTATGATTCTATGAATTCTGGGTTTGGATGTCACATTAAGCCAGGGTTAAGTAATGTGGTGCCCATAGGCACCAATGTGCCCTTTTTAGACATCTTTTGTTGTGCCCATCAAGGTGCTTCCGCTCCCCCACTGTTTTTAAATTAACACATTTTCGTACTGGCAGTGCCGGTTGACCCAAGCTAGTATGCAATGACTGCAGTAAATCGCTTGCAGATAAGTTGGCTAGTCCAGGTCAGGGAAGGAGAGAGGGCAAGATGAAGTGAGGCCATATGCAGAGCTGAGAATTTTACCAGTTCAACAGACATGATTCAGCAAGGCAGAGAGAAGTCCTTTTAGTAGTCTGGTATCAAAATCTAAGGAATTCAAGAATGTAAGGTGAGGCTGAGGCTCAGGGTCTAAGACAAGGCTGGAGAGATCTGGTGTGTAGGTACAACATTGTTCTCCAATATTTTCCCCTGCCTGCTTCCTGCTTTTTAACTTCAGCATCCTGGAACAGCTGCTAGCAATTAGTCCTCTGTTTTCTGGGAGCCTCTACGGACAGACACTCTTTCACATGAAGCCTCCTTCGCTCTGCTGGGGTCAGCAGAACTTTATCTTCTGAATCCAACAGAGAGACTGTAGCAGGGCATTGATCGTTGTCAGGTAGTTAGGAATCTCAAGTTGCTTCTGTGCTACTCCCTTCACCCTGGTCTGCAACCAGCCATTCCTCTTCATCCTTGGAAGAATCTGAGGGAGGCATGACAGGCAGCTAGGATTGCTGTGAAATAGATTTCGGTTGGTGCTGAAAGCTGGACTCAAAGGAATTGGTTAGTGTTTTGGGACTCAGGTCCTACCTTTGCTTCATACTTAGTCTTTGGGGCAGGTTACTTGTCCTTTGCCCTGCCTTTCATGGTGGCCATTTTTAGTGGTGCTCAGGACAGTTTCTTATATTGCCAAATTTGCCCATGGCCCAGAAACATAGCCTACCCCTGCCTTGAGCTTTCCCCGTCTGGTTTGTTGATCCACTCATGCAAAGGGAGGAGAGAACAAGGAACAAACAGGTTGTGAGCACTACCCTGCAAATTGTTCAGAGTATGGTTTATTAAAACAGATTAGGGATGCTGGATGAATTTGAGGTGGATTAAAATAATTTCAGATTTCTAAGAACCTGACCTGTGGCATCCTCTGGGAACCAGCCTTCCCAGACCGCGGATGTCCGTTTTTTCTTTTCTTTTCTACTTTACCAAAATTTGTGCAAATTCCTTTGCAGGAACGACCCCCCCCTTCCCACACACACACACTCCAAAAGTTTCTGCTGAGACATATGCCATGCTGGGAAATATACACAGGGAAAAGTCGAATGGAATGGGGGACAATATGCTAAATGTTACATACTAACATAAATTACGTCAATTGTTGTGAACTTTCTTACAGAATTATTTTTGTATTTTGTATGGGGGAAACAGTTCGAATCCATCTGTGAACGGATTCCAGAATGAACAACATTGCTCAATCCACAAAACACACACGGGACAGATTTCACAAAATCTGGACATCCCTAACAGGATTCCTGGTTTTCCATTATATGCGAATCCAGCCATTGAATTAACTACTTTGTGGGGGGATGTGAAATTAACTTACAGAAATGAATCCAGAAATACAGTATGTTTATATTTGAAGGTAAAATTATATGGAACTTGTGAGCTCTTTTTCTGCGTACAACTTGGATTTCATCCAGATGACTTTACCTTTCCTTACTTGATTTTTAAACTTGTTTTTCAGAAACAGCAAGGCTATTTTGAGCTAATTCTTTAGTTCATATTGCCAAACAGTTGCTTGTTATGTCATGTTGATCACTATGATTTGCTAAGAGGAAAGGAAGAGAGTCATATAACATTTTGAGACATGTACAAAGAGCCCTGTTTTAAACTTTCCTTTCCCGTTCCTCTCTCCTTCTTCCTTCCCCAAGGCCTAAGATAGCAAGCCAAGAAAGTGATGCTATGTCCAGTTCATGCTGAAAGTGTACATTCGTCCCCAGTTCTAATTGTCTCTGGAGCATATGTTGTCATCATTTAATTTTTGTGGCAGTGATTTAGTAAATTTTGCAATAAGAAAAGTGTCCACATACAGATCTGGACAGTGAAATCCTCCAGGAATCAGGTAGAATTTCTGAGTTACTGGAAATATATTCTTAAGGACCCTACAGATTTTCAATGTCTATTCATATATGCTGCTACAAGTAGGTGTATCCGTTTTGGATCTGATAAGCTTATCCCAGTGCATTCAGTGCCTGTATATCACATTCATCTTTGAGGTGAGCCCATTCATCAGTCTTCCAGGCAGATGAGAAGAAAGCAAGCAAAGCACAGGGTGTCTATTCAAGCTTACTTTGAAAAGCATTTGGGAGCTGAAGGTCATCAACAGGGAACTGCTGATCCTAAAACCTTTAGATTGACATTTATGTATGTATTACATTTCTATCCCACCTTTTCCCTCTTGCAGGAACCCAAGGCGGTTTACATGATCCTCCTCCTTCCCATTTTATCCAAATTCAGTTGTGATTGTGCTCTGATTCTGGGAAAATCAACTTTTTGAATTTTAATTGCAGAATGACCTGGGAAGCCTCTTGGACTTGTCCCATTCTGGTGCAATTCTGATATTTAGAAGAAGCTGCCTGCACAGCATATGGAATCTTCATGTTTGGAAGTTTTAATCTGTTTGTTGACTCCCTTCCACCCTGTAAATAAAACCTAGAATGCGAATGGCCACACCCCTTCTTTCTGTTTTGTTCGTTATTTTCTATAATCTGTAAAACTTTCTCAGCAATGGTAGAACCTAAAGGTATATTTTTTAAAAAATTGATAGCAATGATTCTTTTCTTTTCTTTTTTAGAGATGAAGTTCACTGGGTTCAGATCTAGAAATGAGCTTCAGGGATAGCGTTCAATGCAAGGGAGAGGTGAGCATTAGAAGTTCCCAGATTCTTCTCCAGCTTGGATTAAGATCCAAACCAGAGAAGATCTTCTGGCATATTTCCTGCTTTCAAAGGCTGCTTCCCGGAAAGCTGCTACTGTGGAACAAAAGTCCATCCCCTGCAGGGTACCTTCTTGCTTTTGCCCCTGTCCAGCATTTCTCCCAGGTGAATCTCTTCAAAACAGCTCTTCCCACACTGCTTGCAAATCAGCAAAGATGTTTCTCCATTGCTTTGCTTAGGGGGAAAATTTGAAGAGATGACCCTGGTAAAACTAGAGGCATGGGGCAAAAGACTGCGCTTGTGCAGGATCCTTGGATTTGTCTAAGTGTGTGTGGGAGACACTTATGGCAAGGGGGTAACTTTTCCGAGTCATGTATCAGCTCCCAATATGTTCCACTGAGAGAGAGTGGGCCCATTTCTTACTTTTTTCTTGAGCAAATATTATTGCATACAGAAGACATTCTCTGATGGAAGTGTCGTCTGCCTGCATAGGTCCAGGACACGTCTCCTTCAACACCTCTAGCATATTTATGCATTTCAAATTGATTTCTTTGAATGCTTATCTACTCCATAGGGGCTAACAGGCATCACAATACAGAGACTAACTATATCCCGAAAGAAAGCAACTCACAAATTATTTTTGAGGAAACACCTTCCTGTCACAAGGCCAAATTCTGCACCAGAATCCAGTTGTTCATGCTGAAAGGAAATAGGAGGATAAAAGCTCCCGGATATTCTGTTTCAGTAATCAGTACTTTCCTGGCATTTAGAGCATATTCCTGGTCCAAGACCTTTGCCAGAGTCTGTAACGCGCTCTGTGTGTGTGTGTGTGTGTGTGTGTGTGTGTGTGTGTGTTCTAGTGTAAAGGAAAAGATATAAAACTGATGAATGTAAAGACATCCAACATACTCAAATTTCTTACATTGGGGGATTTCAACAGGGCTATGGCTAAATGTCTCCATGTTGCATTTGGCAGTGAACAGCACTCTGGATGGCTAATGCTAAAGTCAGATCATTTATCTTCATATCACAATTTTTTTTTTATCAGAGCTATAAGGCTATCAAGTAGCTCCATAATTAGGAAATGTGGTGTTTCGGGAATGCACTGAATCTCCCCTGGAACCCATGGGTTTGAATATATATTTATATATTCTATCCATGAAAAGTGACCTCTCTGTAGCAACCTCATTAGTTGGATGGATTTCAGAATTAAGTACCTTGCTGCTTACTCATCAAGTGTCATAAGGATGGAATAGAATAGTGTCCCTCCTCCTCATCTCCACTAATATCTTCAGGGGGGGAAACAACCCCACATAACAATGGAAATAAACCTCTAGGCTATGTATCTTGTTTTAGGACATAGGTGATTGTCTTTAAGTATGGCATGAAGAAAATATGCATCCATTTTGCATGAATTCACATATTCAAATGTTGAATGGCTCTTTCTTCTCTTGAGAAAGGTGGCAAGCCTATTTCCTACTGAGAGTGCAATCCTGTACATTTTTACCCAGAAGAAAGCCAGAAGAACCACTGAGTTCAGTGGGGCTTGCCCTCAAATAAATTGGCATAGGATTGCAGCTGCAGTGAACTTTCTGTAGACACAGGCTGCAATCCTATACATACTTGGAAGTAATCAGCCTTGAACACAGTGGATTTAACTTTCAAATATCGATTGATTTATAAATTGCCTTTCAGGGCAATTACCCTCACAAAGCAGTGTACAAACAAAGTACACAATAAACATAACAATATAGAAGCAAGTTCAAATCTATATTACACCCCTTAAAATGATCAGTAAAATTTCATCTAGACACGATGATGATGATGATGATGATGATGAAGATAAAGATGTCTTACAGTTCAAGTCTATGCATATCTTATCTCCCACTGAGTTCATTGGAGCTTATTCACCAGTGATGGGGAAGGACATTCCATGAAAGGAACACTGTGAAATACCAGCATCCCCCAGCAGGAGAGGGAGAAGATGGAAAGTTCACCTGCCCAAGTAGAAGATGAGAATGCTTTGTCATCTGTTGCTTGTTTACCTGTGGATTTCCTTTAGTAAACCCTGGTGCCCAGAGGCCCAGCTCATTCTCAGCAGTTTCCAGCAGCAGCTTCCTGCTATATTACACGAGCCTTCATCCGCTTTCTGGGAGATGGGCATCAAAGGGAATCTCTGCTTCAAGGTAGTGACTTGGGGGTGAACAAAAGTGAGGGCTACCTACTTGTCTGAGAGTAGGGAGGAGGGAATTGATGCTCTCTGTTTTTTTGTGGCTCAAAATTTTGACCGTATGTATTTTACATCTCTTTCAACTGATTGGGCCATGAAGCTTCTATTAGCTGGAGGAGAGATGAGTTTGAAAAGGATTGGAGAGATGGAGGGAAGCAGGGAGCAGCCATTGTAATAGTACATGGCAGAGGGGATTATGCAATGGGATGAAGCCAGGGTATTATAGGAGAAAGAGTTGCAACAGGATATTGATTGCTCCTAGACTGAATCTCAGTTCATGAAACCTAAGTGGCCTTGGTGACTTCTGGTGAATGTCAGGTCAGTGAATGGAAAAATAACAGCCTTTCGGCACTTGATCCTAAATGAGCAGGCTAACCTGGCTTGTGTAACAGATCTAATTGGATGAGACTATGGCACAATAAACAACTGGTGTGGGGGAAACAATCGTCAGTTGTTTTGACTATTGTGTCATCCGAATGCTGCCATAGTCAACTCAGCGCTGATCCTCATCCACACCACAGTTGATTATTTATTACCATGTTATGTGGGGAGTGCCCCCTAGGGTTAGGGTTAGGGTTAGTCAACCCACCATTGACTATTGTGTTGTCCGAATTGAGCCGTTGTGTGTGTTTCCCAACATTGCCCACCTAAGTTCTCTGTGCAGCAGTAGGCAAGTCTTGGGGGTGGGGAGGGGAGGTAGAGTTTCAGAGGTCTATTGTAATTCTGTCCCCCTGACAAGGTGTCCAGACTCACAGTCTTCCAATTTTCAGTGTATGTATCTGAAGGTGGGTGTTTGAGATAGAATGGGTATACTGTTGTGGTACCCTCCCAACAGTTTCCCTTCCTGAGGTAGCTGGGTTGGTCTCAGAGGTGATGCTTGAGTCTCCCCTAGCTAGTTGTGTGGGGGAGCTTCAACATACATGCCGAGGCTGCCATGTTGGGAATGGCTGAGTATTGCATGGCATACCATTGGGTGTCTGGCCCCACTTATTCAGCAGGGCACACTTTGAGATGATGGTGATTTGGCTGAGGAAATTACTATAGTTTCATTGTAATGGACAGATCAATATCTGCTGTGGTGTAGACTTACTGTGACTCATTGCCCCTGCAGGCATGGAGAACCAATTAAGATGGTCTGACCCAAGAGGCGGATGAATCCAAATGGTTTCCTGATGGCTCCTGCAGTTTTTTTTCCTGTCACCTTCGTAGGTGATGTTGTTGAAGCCCTGGTTGACCTCTGGAGTGGTGGAAATGGCCAAGGTGCCTACTCCCACTTACAAAGGCGCTGGGGGTGATGAAATGTGTGGGAGGAGACTAGAGTTATGTTGGCAAAAACAACAACAACCACCACCACCCTTGGATGAGTTTGGCTGCATCTTAAGAATTTGGGCAGGCTCATCTAGGTGCATAAAGAAAACCAGATCTGAAACCATTTAGGACTTTAAAGGCACAAACCAGGCCGAAAAACAAACAGGAAGCCCATGTAACCAGTATAGGAGAGGTGTAATGTGTTCTGGCCATTTGCCCCACCCCTGCATTTTTGCTGCAACGTTCTGTACAAAGGGAAGTTTCCAAACCATCTTTTAAAGACAGCCACACATAGGCTCAATTCGGACGACACGTTAACCAACTGAGAGGACTTAACCCACTGACGGTTGTTTAACTTAACAACCGTTGGTTAACGTGTCGTCCGAATTGAGCCATAGACTGGGTTTGGACAGCATGATAGCCCACAATGGGTTAAATATCCATCATGGATTATTTAACCAATCATGGGTTCTTGTGTCATGTGATGGGTTTCCCCCCCAACCCACAATGAGTTATTTTGCTGAAATAGGCCACATAAATAAACAACAATCTGCAGAGTGGGGTATTTAAACCATAGTTGGTTAGCAACTTCCATCTTACCAGGATTTAGCCTCAGCCTGTTTGCCCTCATCTATTCCAAAATTGTATTTGGAAGAAAAGGATATTTCAAGGCTTTAAGAAAATGAGAGAACGATCCACAATACCTGCCCACAAAACCAGCACACTTGTTTTTCATACTGGCTTTTCACTGATGCCTGTGTGGTTAGGTTAGTTTACATGCTTTGCAGATTAACCTTTTCATTCAAATTATGTCTGAAAGCTGCATTCAATAGCTAATAGGTAGCCTGTGGCTCTTTATTTTATTTTATTTATTTACTTATTGCATCTCTATACCGCCGAATAGCCGAAGCTATTGGATGTAAGATTCCATGCCATTAGATTGGCTTAAGTAGTCTATGGATCTCTTCATGGGTCAGTTTCCTCTCACGTAATGCAATTTCTTGTGCAACTGGATGAGATTCTAAACAATCTTTTAAAAATGCTATAGGCATCCTAGCCAAAAAGTCCTTCCACCCCTCCCTCCTTCCTGGAAGAACTGAAAGAGTGACATTGTGTTTTTCTCATTAATGTTTTACGTTTTCAGGGATATTTTTTTATGTGGGAAGCTTTAGCAATTTACCCAAAACACTAAAGACAAATACAACATAACCCTCAGCAAGAGAGCATAGCATAAAGGTCCAATGAGCTCCTTTTTTCATTATTCTAACATTGCTAAGCAACCAAGGACATATTGCTTTGTATTGTGTGTGATATATTCTGTCATTTTTAAAGCGCCCCCTCCCTTTTAAAAGCAGGGTCATTATATGGGACCAGAATTAATGGATCCCAAGGATATTATGACTTTCTCAAATCATTTCTGTTTCCTGGCACATCTCCTCTACCAGGTCAGAGCAACCACGCAGCTGAGGCTCGGCTAGCTTCAGACTTCTCACTTACAGGTTTAATTAAAATTTTCAGCCAGTTCAATCTGTCATTCCTGTTTTCAAAGCTGCTCCAGCAGCAGAGAAGGAGCTTGAGTGTGCATTTGCATTTTTGAATTACGTCTTCATCATTGCCTTGAGATGCATAAACCCTTGGTGACAGCACAAGTAGACGTCTGTACAATGTTCAGAACAATTTTAATTGAAAGTATTTGGTGAAACAGAATACTTGTGAATAGCTTTGAAAACTGCTTTTAGGGGAATCCAGATTCAGTAATCTCTTGTGGTTATTATGCACATGTGTCCATTTTCCTGTCCCTTTCACCTCAACCAAACGGCACTTCCTTCCTTAGAAATTTATTTTATTTAAGAAATTTATTAAATGCCTCATAAAATACATGTCTCTCGGCTTTTTACAATAATGATAAAAATAAAATCACAATAAAAACAATTAATATAAAATAATAAATGGTCCAACACAGTATCACATTCCATTCCAGGGAGGATGATAATAAACAATATTGTAGGAACTCAGATAATAAAACATAAAAATGCTAAAATATTATTTAAAACTTTTAAAGACTTTGATTTTCTTCTTTTAAAAAGTTTGGGAGAACAGGAAAGTCTTAACCAGGCGCCAGAAAGATATCCCTGTGGCTGCCATGCGAGCTTCCCTTGGGAGAGCGTTCTAGGGCTTGGGGGACCTCTACAAAATAGCCCTTTCTGCTGTTGCCATCGACTGAGCACTTGAAGAAGGCCTTCTGTGTAGGCTGACCATATGAAAAGGAGGCCAGGGCTCCTGTAACTTTAACAGTTGTAGAGAAAAGGGAATTTCAGCCAGTGTCATTTGTATGCAATTAGTTCCTGGTGAAATTCCCTCTTCATCACAACAGTTAAAGTTGCAGGCACTATACTAGAGTGACCATATACAAATAAGGCAGGGCCCCTGCAACTTTAACTGTTGTGATGAAGAGGGAATTTCACCAGGAACTAATTGCATACAAATGACACTGGCTGAAATTCCCTTTTCTCTTCAACTGTTAAAGTTACAGGAGCCCTGTCCTCCTTTTCATATGGTCAGCCTAAATATACAAAAGTTAAAAATATAATTAAATACTTTTCAATATTAAAGCATTTTAAACATTTTAAATACCTAACAATTTAAAAGTCAAAGGTATAGACAGAGGTCCAGATTATTTGCCAAAGGCCTGCTGCAACAAAAAAGGGTTTGTCTGCATCTAAAAACACATCAAGGAGGGAGCCAGTGTAGACTGCAAGGATTAGAAAGAAAATCCATGTGTGTACACTATGCAAAATAAACAACAGCTCACCTGTTTCTAAACCTTATTAGAACAACAGGGTGACTTGGCCGAAACCAGCGTTGTAGGCCCAGAAGCACTTTGAAAGGTTTCAACATTGTACTTAAAACTTAACACCGGCCCAAACTAATTAAATGAAGTGTTTGAAGCATTCAACTTATAGCAGTATGGACCAAACTCTTAGAAAAGAGGGAAGGAGCACTGTGTGTGAGTGGGGTGGGGGAAATTAAAAGAAAGGTATAGCTACCTATTCCCAGGAGACGTCTGAAGATCAAGTTACCATGGATCCAGAGGAACCACACCCTGTTTCACCAGGGAGCAAAAGAGCAAACTGGCCTTATGAAGATAGCCCAAAATACTCTCAGAGCCAAAGGAATGCATGTTCCAGAAGAGAAAAGAGAAACTCTTCTTCTTCACTCAAAAGGTCTGTGCTAGAGGCAGCGGCCATTTCACTCACCCACCCCACATTCTAAGGCAGGAGGGAGTGGGGAGAGTGTGTCGCATTATGAGGGAAGATGGCCGCCTCATTGACTTGAATGAGAGGTTAAAATAGTCCTTAAAAGTCAACCGAAGGGAATTTTAAAAAAACGAAAAGCTTTCCATCAACTACAGTCAAGGAGGAAGAAGACCCCACCACTGGATTACTTAATAAGGCTCTAGAAATTATGCAAAGTGTGAGCACAAAAAGTAGCAACCCGGATGTAAATTTTACAAAAGCAGGGGGACAAGTTTGTATTCCTTTTCTAACTTAAACTGCTCTCCTTCCCTCAATCTTTCACCAATCTTCTTGAAATTTTCAGGTAATGTAAAACAAACATTTCTTTCTGGCACCTGTAAATTTCAGAAAGGTTGATGAACCATTTTCGATTTTATGGCTGTTAGAATGACCCCCCCCCCCCAATTATCACTTTAACATGGCGGAATGTGTTTTTTACTGACGGCCCTTAACAATGGAGGCACAACTGTGCCTCCATTAATCATAGCCACAAATGTTTTGAAGGCTATACATTCAGGACCTCTGGGGATTTCCAACCAGCAATGCACTGTGCTGTCTTCCAATAATATTCGATAAAGGAAGGACAGACTTCGCTGGCTCGATTGGACTAAAAATACCATCCTGTCTTTCACAATACTTGCTGGCTTTAGATTGTCAGATTTTTTTTGGCCTGTGTAACTTGTACAAAGAGCATGTCTGCCATCCAGTGGTTGATTTCATATTTGCAACTCCTTTTGCTTAAGGGGAATATGAAGGACTGTATCATTTGTCAATCTCCATCTTGCACATTTTGTTAAAAAGTTGTGGGCTTGCTTTGTACTTTATCATAATTTATGCAATCTTTGGCAAGGCATTGACAGAAAACAGAACACCTTACTATCCCATTGTTGAAAGCTTTATAATGCCATGCACCCAATCTTTAGGAGCCCTATCTTGCAGTGGAACATCTGCTTTTGAAAGTACTTCATTATTTCGGAGAGCAATTGCCTCCTACTACTTTACTGATGCGAGTGAGGGCTTTTTTTTTTTTTTTTTTTTTGGATACTGTGTAAGTTATCATAATGAAGGAATATCAAATCATGTTAGTAGTAACAAATATTTTTGGTCATCATGCAACAACCAAAATGATCAGGCCTGACTGTAATTCCTTTGCCATCCAGAGTTCTGGAAGCTTGTATATAGGCATGGTTCCTGAGGTGTGAGTCATAAGTTGATCTAAGCAATTTCTTTTGGAGTCACTCTTAGTTGAATAAGAATCAAAGCCAATTCACCTCACTGTAATTACTACCTCTGGTTCTGGGGGCCAAGGAGCAGACCATGCTGCTGGGGATGGTGGGAATTGTACTGCAACGTATCTGGAGGGCACCGGGTTAGGGAAGAAATACTCCTTCTTGATAATTAGCATTTCACCTGTCTTTTCACCCAGCCTCAAGGTCAGTCACAATTGAATTTTAAATTTGCTTTATGTAAATAATAAGCATATTGAAATTAATGATGCCCATCCTTTTTTCCCTCTTGGAGAAGAATAATCAACACAAGACAACTAGGTGGTGTAGCTCTAATTACAGCTGAGACAGAACTAAGCAAATGCCCACAACAGGTGGAACTATGAGCAAGCTCTTGAACCTTGTGAATGAGGAGCCATGCAATCCCTAATTTGTCTGGCCAAGTCCTGGGAAACTCCACAACCCAAATGAATTATATTTTCTGCAGAGGCCATTTTATAACACTTGGGGTGTTCAAAATGCTTTGCATATTTTATTCAGTTGTAATCTTTACAACAGTTCTAGAAGGTAGATCAGTATCATGCACAATGACAGGTTGAGACTTCCCTAGATGAGTTCATGACTCAAACTTGATCTGAATCAGGATTTTCCTGATTTGTAGTTCATCTATTATGCTGTACCATGGATGAGGATCTGGTCACTATCTGGCCCAAGGAGGGTTGGGCTTCCTCCATGGGCCCCCACCATGGGAAGCTACCAGAGGCTTGGGAAGGAGATGGGGAGAAAAAACCCTGCTGTTATGTTTGATTGGAGGTATGGTGGGGGTTCCCCTGCACATTGCTCTCCCTCCCAATTAGAGGACTTCCAGCCAGTGCTTCGGCCAGAATCAAATGACTTTAGAGGATGCAGCCAGGGCCACTGATGTCATTTGGCCCAGTGAGGGCTGGATCAGGGTCGTCCCTTTTATTGTTCCCCATCCCAATACTACACCATAAAATTTTGTTATAGAAACAATATTGTTACTTATGGAGAAGCATAGGAATCTAATAGGCTTGGTGCATTAGTTACCCACCATTAAATATAGAAAAGATGTTACTCAGGTAACAAAGGACAATAGAAACAGGAAAGAAGGAAACAGAGATTATGCATAGGGCTGTGCACCACCTCGGGCCGAATCCCAGAAACCGAGGCAAGGCGAGCTGATTCAGCCTGCCTCGCTTCGGTTCTGAATTGGTTCTGCGGTGGTTCGAGGCAGCCCTAGGCCGAAGTGGATTGGTACCGAAGCTTTGGGGCACCCGGACCACTTCTGACGGCACTGGACTCACCTCCCCGCTCCCCGGCTGCTGCCCTATTGCTTCCACCATCGACCCATCTCCGCCACAACCAAGAAATGTGCCATCCTCCTGAGAGCCAGGCCATGATTTCAAGATATTGTGGGGTCTCTGGGCCGCAAACTACGGCATCCGTAAAGGGAAAATGGCCTTTTGTGGCCACTGTAGTTTGTGGCCTTAGATGCACTAAAACAGAGCCCTGCAATATCTCAAAATCACGGCTTGGCTCTCAGAAGGATGCTGCATTTCCTGGTCATGGCAGAGATGGGGCAATGGTGGAAGCGATGGGGTGATGCGGCCACAGCAGCGGCATGGCAGTGGCAGGTTAGCAGGTAAGTCCCAGTGGCAGCAGCTCTGGGGTGGGGAGGGGCGAGGGAGCATGGAGTTGGAAGTCCAATGGACTCCTACCGAGACTTGCTCCTGGGTTTCCTGGGTGCTGGCTGCATGGCTAGCACCCAGGAATCCGCAACACCGAGTTGCCTCAGGGCCCCCAAATCTCACCTCGGCTTCAGCGCCAAGGTGAGGCAGGCAACCCCCGAAGCACCTGGAAGCAAATTGGGGCCATGGGGCCTAATGGGGAAATATATATGTTCTTGTGAAATGTAAACACACAGATTAAAATAGGACAATTTCTCCATTTGCCAATGGTTTTAAGAAAACTATATTATTCTGCCATACAGTTTCTGTATACTGTTGGTATTCTGCTTTCCAGTTAATTTATTAAACACCTGTTATATTCTCAAGCATTCAACAAAAAGCACAGAAAGAAAGTGTGCTGACCCATAAAGAAGGCAAACAGTCTCAGTATGTAACATCAGAAGGCTAAAGAGAGAAGAGGGTGACTGGCTCGGATAATAGGGAAATAGCCTGCAAAAATAAATGGAAAATGGAAAATATGTGTAGGTGTTTGTAAACACATGCTGTAGTATTCCCCAGGAAGCTAAAGTGTTCCAAATTCTAGATACAGTTTCTTTAAGCTCCTGCTGTTGGGATCTGACTCATTCATAAACGATGCTTCCTTTTACAGAAAATAGACATTTCCCTATTGCAAAAAGGGCACTAACCTGGATCTAGAATGGAAGAATTAGTAAGCAAACTAATAAATAACATTACTGTGATATTAATAAACAGTAGAGGTGTGCGCTGATTACACAGTTCAACTCTGACCCCAATTTGGCACTTCAGAAAATGGCCCAGTTCTGTTTGGATCAATTCAGAGGCTATCCACTGCACTTCGGGTACTGAACCCGTGCTGAGATTCGGAGAACTGAGACTTTTCAACTAGCTCTTGCACAACTGTTCACAGTGCAGCTCTGCTGTCAGAATTTCTTCTGATAGCATATCTCTGGATCCAAACTGATATAATCAGGAAACACAAAATGAAGCTATTAAAAAACAAGAGTCATTATTGAAAATGCTACTCTTTGTGCATCTTACATATTTCTGTTAATTCATTATGGTCACAAATAATGAGTGGACACTTTGTTTTTTATTGTTTGGATTTGCCCACTTATTTCATATTGATCAGATCAGTTTTTATTAATTGTGCTAATTTGTTTCATTGAAACAAATAGCTCAATTATTTTTCCTATCCCAATTCATGGAAGGCAAGTTTAGGACACATCAAAGGAAGTATTCAGTGAATACTGAGCATATTGTAGTATATTCTCACAGAATGTAGTGTTGGCTTTACTACTAGCTTGGATGGCTTTAAAAAGGAGTTATACAAATTTTATCATGATGGCTAACAACAAGCTACTGATGATTGGTTGTTGAGGACAAAGCATGGCTGCATCATGGCTTGCTTATGAAATTCTCAGGATCGGCTTGCCGGACATTGTTGGAAGCAGAATGCTGGACTAGATGAGCCTTTGGTCTGTTCCTGCAAGGCAGTTCTCATAGTCTTGTCCTGGACTTCCCTTGGTTTTATTGTTGGGGAGAAGGTGTGCTATAGGAAGGAAGACATCTGGCAAAGAAAAAGTGAGATTTGACTTAGGGAAAAATGGGGGAGACCTTTGTATAGATCCTGCAAATGCTTTAAAGAGTAAAATGTGTGATGTCCAGACCCATTGGGGTTTCCATCATGCCTGTAAGGGGACAGCTCTGGTGAGGGCATGAGGTAAGGCGGTGAACTGAAGTGAACCAGGATCAGGATACGGGACAGTACTGTGGGTATTGGCCCAGGGATTCTTGGCTTGGCATCAGAACCATGACTTGCAATTCTGCAGCTAAGGTAAGAGACAAGTTACCTCAGCACTGGCTTGAAGCAACTGTATTGTATAGCATGGCAAGGGAAACCTTTCTGGGATCTCCACCTCACAAACACTGTAGCTATCTGTCTTGGAGGCTAGCACCTCTTATTTCCTTGCAATTGCTGGCTTCTTCTGGACAGTGAGGGTCTAAATGGAGTTGTGGTTGGGGAAAACTCTACAGGGCCTTCTTGCTTGCTAGCTAGCTAGCTAGCTTGCTTGCTTGCTGGTTGTGTCTTGGAGGGCAGCAGCACATCCCCAGGATTTAATGGATGGGGTGTTGGATTTAGGACTTCAGGCCCTGCTTGGGAATAACTAGGGAGTGAGTCTGACTTCTCAGAACAGCTGCTGCCAGAAAACTTCGTCTCTGAGGGTTCTTGGTCCAGGACCCTGACAGGTAATTAATTAATGGGTATTTCTGCTGACATCACTCAATTTAGCTTTCCATGTTTGTATGTGAATAGCGGTGTGCAGAGGGCTTTCTAATGCAACATAAATATTTGTTTCCTCGTCAACCAAAACTCTGTTAAGAAGCAAACATTCATATTTGAAATAAAAACAGCTTGCCTCAGGTAAAGCATTCTTGCATATCAAAACTTAAAGCTGCTGATATTTGACAAATAGCTTTAAGAATCTCAATGTTGCTCAGATCTGCTTGTGTATCTAAAATGAGTGATATGATTGGGGGAGGGGGAGGGAAATGCCTTCAACATATAGTTGTATCACATTTCAAAAGTCCAAGCATTTGTTCCCTGGATAGATGGGTGACCTCTAAAGGTTTGTATTGATTGATCTATCCCAGAGCTTACGAATCTTTCAGTGAGTCCTAATTTGGCAGGAGAGAAATGGCATTTCCTTCAGGATTTGAGACTTCTTTGAAGTCAAGCATTTACTGCAGTTGTTCTTGCAGCCGTACGAAATTATTATTTTTATTCGATTTATTTTATTTTTTATTATTCTGCTGTTTCTCAGATTGAAGACGTAGGGCAGAGTAGAAACTAGCAAAGCAAATTTTATCCATTTTTGAATTCAATGTGCCATACAAAACCCTTTTATCTGAAATCCTCCACTTGCTTAGGTTGCTTAAATTTAATTGACTTCAACTGGATTTTAGCAGCCTCACTGTTGTAGGATTGGAGCTTTTACAAATTTGGCTTTACATTTGCCTCTCTTAAACCTACTTTTTCTTTCATAAAACACTGAAGCAAGATAACCAAAAGGGTACTCAGATCCATAGCCATTGTTTTTTGCATAGAATAGTGATGTAACATGCTTTGCGACCTGCTATATCTCATTATTTTCCCAGTCTTTGGGTATCTTTGATAGCATCTCAACAGTTCATACAACCAAGAATGCAAAGATTTATTTCATTTTTTCTCGTTGACTGATGTTAACAGAAAAAGAGTATTGCCTTTTTTATTTTTTTATTTTCCTTAGATACTGCTGCCATTACAGCTGTTACGTGTGTGTCTTCCACTGATTCCCTTACACTGATTCAAAGGCATATCTTGTAATGAAAGAGCCCTCTTGTGGCAGCTTTCCCTCAGAATACACAATCCAATAGTGAAGATCTATATGGATCATAAACATCTCCTGAAATTATTTTATAGTTTTAAAAATTCTTGCTTAGTTTTAATGTTCTCAGTAGCTACATTAGGCTTGTGTGTATCTGATTTTTTTTTCTCCTAATGAAACACAAATACTACGCCGTTAACATGCTAGATTCTTCTCCACCCCTCTTTTTCTGGCTTTTTAACTTCTCTTTTAGGAGAGTCAATGAAGCTAGTCAATAATAGTATTCCAAATTGCACATTCATCAGGCCCATTGTGGAAATATTTTAGGGAAATGTGTGCATTATTTTCAAATTAGAGAAGTACAGTATACAGCTGTTGTACTTGTTATTTAATTGCCCAGCTCAGGATCCATTTAAAACATATCTAGAAAAGCAATGAAATTACAGAAGCGGATTGGTGCAAGATTCAGGAGAGATAAAAAGAAGTACTTCTTCACACAGTTCATAGCTACCAGTTTGGATGGCTTTAAAAGGGGGTTACATAAATTTCTGGAGAGGAAGGCTATTAATGACTACGAGTCCTGATAGCTATGTGCTACTTCCAGAATCAGAGGTAAGCCTAGATACACAGTTGCTGGGGAACATGGGTGAGAGGGTGCTACTGTATCATGTCCTGCTTGAGGGTCCCTGGTGGTCAACAGCTGGTTGTCCACTGTGTGAACACAGTGATGGACTAGATGGATCCTTGGTCTGATCCAGCATGGCTCTTCTTATGTTCTTACATTAAAAACAAAAATAGGTATGCTGGTCCATAAGAAAAGCTCGCACAATGTTTTGTCGCATTTTGGTTGGTGTTGCTCAGCTGTGGATTTGGGATTTTTTTCCTCATGGGCCAGCACACTCTGTTTTTCATACACATTTTTTAAAAAAAGAAAACACATATTTCGACATTCAGGGCAGAATCTACCACCAAAGAAAGATGATTTTATACTACCTGAAGTGGGACTTCACATTCTGAGGTTTCCATTTTCTCCAATCACTTGGAATCTGGATTTTTTGTCATAAGCAAATGGTACATATGAGTTATAGCTTGCCTTTGTTTTCACAATGGTGGTCAACTGTTGGTTCTTTGTCCAAGTACCTGCAACACCTGTAATTCAGTCTGCAATTGCCATTTTGAAATTGGGTCTAAACTGTAGACCTAATGTCCCCAACATCTGGCCTAATTTGGGGGCTTTTCTGTGCATCTCCTATAATGTTTGTTTTAAACAATCTATTCTGGTGAAAACTTCTACAAAACTCAAAAGCTTGCATAATCTTTTGTGGGATTTTAGTTGGTTCAAATAAAGGTATTGCCCAAGAATGAGGCACAGGATAGACGTAGTATAGTGGAGTCAGGGCTCGTATAGACACAGCATTGGCACATTTTTATTAGCAGGGATGCTAATGTCATCTGCCACAACCACCCTCAGAATTCCCTCCTCCCTCTGAGCTTAGCTGCACTGCTCACAGTACCTTGGGGGTGGCTGGGGCAGATTTTCCCAGTCACAAAATATTGTTGTAGTGCAAAGTATTTTGGGGTCCCTTGGTCTTGAATGGGCAATTAAGACACATTCACTTAACAACTGGTAGCAAATGAATATTGGTTTGTTGATATGGATCAACACAGATGTCTGCAGTTTTGGACTCTCCCTGGTAGCATGGCTATAGAGACTGTCATGGTGAGCTTCAGAATTTACCACGACACCACTGGTGCTCAAGGGGAATGATGCAGGGCTGCTCCCATTGCTCGCAACATCCATTTCTGAGGTGTACAATTCATGCTTCCTAATGGTAGGGCCAGCCCTAGTTCCCAGAGAAGATGTCATCTCTTATTCACCTTTACTCCATGTGTGTCATTCCTCTTATACCTCATAGTAACCCAGGTACCTTGTTCATTCTCCTTTCTCTTCTAGGAAAAACCAGCTATAGGTTCTGTCCCATGAGCCATGTTCTGTTCAGTGTGGGCCTGTTCAGATAACACGCTAAGCCATGGTTAGGGTCACGAACTCTTTTACAGCAAGTGGTTAGTGAGCATGGTTAAACCATGGTTATGGAGCCGCCATGATTAGGAAAGCACCTTTCACATGACAAGCTAAGCCATCATGGTTAGCTCAAAATGCTTAACCAACATGGTTTAGCATGTTGTGTGAACAGGCCCTGCATGGAGTTTTGAATCACTTCTAACTTATTTTTAGTCAGTGAAACTCACTATAGTAAAGCCTGGGAGTATATAACCTAGATTTTAAAAATACCCCCTTATGATGGCGCTACATGTCTCAGATCCAATATTGTCAAGGGCCAACACTGAATAGTTCTCTCATCTCCACCTGTTTTGGAGCATTCTTTAACAGCAATTAAAAGTTCAATCTTTTGCTGAAGAAGCAAATACAGGTGGTGAGAGGATGCGTTTCTCCCTTTCAGCGGCCGTTAGGGCTGGTAGCTTACTATATGGAATGGCAAAAGGTATACTTGAGGACACCTTTTTATGAATTTTAGATGCACATTTAAATTTTTTTACTATAAATTCTTTACAGTAAAAATGGAAAGTGTGAGACAAACATGTTTCAGAACACATTTAATATGCAAATAATGGAATCAATGTTGGCTATGACTTCCTATTGAATCAGTGACAAAACCTGAGCTGTCTGTCGTGTCATTTGTGGAATGGTCTTAATTTGCTAGTACTGAACTTTTTTAGGATTGGGTTCCTACGCCCAATGATTCACATGGATTGGAATTTCACTGTTTTGTCGTTTGCAAATGTCAATGCTGCCCCCTTCAAGCCTTTCTCTTCTTTTCTTTCTTTTTGCTAATACAGATGCTCCACAACAAACATGTGATGGTTCGTGTAGGAGGAGGATGGGAGACATTTGCAGGGTACTTGCTGAAACATGACCCATGCCGAATGCTGCAGATCTCTCGAGTGGATGGGAAAACATCCCCAATCCAGAACAAGTCTCCGACTATCAAGGACATGAATCCAGACAGCTACTTGGTTGTTTCTGCCCATTACAAAACCAAAAAGGAGATTAAGTGAAATTGCCTTCTCGTTTCATTGGGGACTCTGTATATGTAGGCCCACACTATCTTCTCAAGTGTAGTCAAATTAGTTGGCACTTTTAAAGGACTTCTGAAAATTACATGCAGACTGGAAATGACAACCCATTTTGTGGACTGTTGAACTTTAGAACTATTTATTTCTAGTACTGTACCTTTTTATAGCAAGTTACTCTTGATAGGTTAATTACTACAGATTTAAAGAATAGACATCTATTTTTAGCCAAATTATTACTCTTTGAATGTATTCTTAGAATGACTTAAACAATATGACTCACATTAAGGTAATAAAAATGTGATATATTTGTATGAAAGGCATCTGGTTCCCAATCATTTGCCCTAAGCCAGAGTTAGATATAGCTCAGTGGGAGAGCACATTCTTTGCATGCAGAACTTCCCAGGTTTGATCTCAGTTAAAAAAACAGATGATGTGGTAGGAATGGGAAAGCTCTCTGCCCAATGTCCTGGAGCCTTGCAACCAACTAGAGTAGACAATACTTGGCTAGATAGATAATCTGGCCTAGTAAAAGCTCCTTCCTGTGTTTTGATACACAGCGAGCACCTATGCTTGTAAGCTACCTCATTCATGGAAGGGACCTGATCTGCCCACAATTTTTTTTGGGGTTGCTCATTATGTTTCTCCACTGAAGTGAATGGGACATCTCTTACAGAGGGGATGTTTTCTTGCTTGCATCTGATAGCTCCTTCCTATCATTAAATGTAGGATCAGGGTGACAGCATGTTTACTATATGAGGGGAAAATAAACTCTAGATCGTATTTGGACTGGTGGGAAATACCAGCTCTTCTTAACATCTGTATATTAATGCCAGAATTCTTGTTTTAGAGGCTGCAGCTTTTTCCAATCAGGAAAAGAAAACAAGCAGGTATTAGTTGCATATTTTATAAACCAAAAATACCCACCACTGTACAAATAAATGCATGTGTGCAATTGTAAGCTATATTAAGTGATTTTTTTTTATCGCTATAATCTGTTTTAGATTTAGATGGGAATGCGGTGATGGGGAAAGTAATTTGTTCTAGTCCCCTTCCCGCCCATATGGCATGTTTCAACACAGCCAGTACATTTCAATACTTTGGTAAGCCCAGTACACATTACACCAAGCGATCCACAGCTGATCTCTTGCTTTCCAAAGGTTACCACGGTGCATGAATAGGGCGGGGCATGCGCCCTTCCTCAACAATTTTTACAGTCTAAATCTTAAATTATTTGCTCTGTGATGAAAAAATAGGTCCCTGTATCCTGCCTCTAATATTCCCTCAGAGGACAAACAGTACCTATGGGGTAAGGCAAATTCTGCTAGTAAAACAGTGCAGGGAAAAGTGGCAATCAACTTTTTTCCTTGTGCTCCTTCCCCAGATTAGCAACCCAACTCAATCCACATCTGCATTCAGTTAAAAGAATGTGTATCAGGAAATTAATGAGAGATCTCCTAGTGTAATGTGTAGTTCTGCCCACAAAGGAGAATTAGGATTTTTGCCTCTACAATCATAGCAAATTATGGGGTTGATTCAGACTTCATTCATGGAGGGAACCAGGAGCCATCAGAGACTCCCCAGTGGAAGAAGGGGGTGAGGTGGCCATTTCTGCCACTTCCTTCTTTCCTTTGTAGCTCCCAGCATCACTTCCCATGCTGTTTAAGACAATCCCTCGACACTCTGGAGCAACTGGACAGAGGGCTGCCCGGGATGGTGGGAGGAGGAATTAACTAGATCACTACTCACACCCCCTTCGTCCAGCACCAGCAGACCTTTGCTGAACGTTAACTTCCATCCAACCCTGTATCGATTGTGAATGTAGGGAGACATGCTCATTAAATCATCTAATGGTTTAAGTAGCCTGACTTTGGTTTGGGTGAATGAGCAAGGCTAGCCTGATAAAATAATGTGAAGGCTTTACTTTGGAAAGCTGATTCAGATTCAAATTTAAGGGAAGGCAACTTTTGAAGTAAGGCTGTCCAAGCTTTTCTATCCTTGCATCTCTTGTCAAGTATCATCAACACTGGTGGTGGGTCGACACACCTCTTGTCTGATTGCTCCAAGATGGCACTGCATGGAGACTAAATTTGCCTTAGACAGGGCCTACTTGGATCCACCATGCAGCCTGCACTCCACAGACATCTTTTTAGCAGTAGGATTGGAACCCACACCCACATTACTGCTAACAATGACACAGCTGAAACTATTATCAGCAGAGAGCCAGAGGTATGAGGTGGTAAGTCAGACGGTAACATCAGTTCCATTTCATTTGGACATCACACAAGCTATGTGTGGCTATGACAAGAGATGAATAGAGGGATGCCTCTGAAGTGGAAGGAGTTGAGGAACGTCAAACACATTGACAATTTTTGGGAGCATCCCCAATCTCACGTATTTCGTAACTTTGAATTACCACTACAAGCGTAAGTTCATTCAAGGCTCTTTTTCCTAAAGTCTTAAAGACACCATCAAACCATTCCTAAAAGAGGTAAACAAGCAATTTATTAGAATGCCTAAAACATTCACCTGGCTTCCTGCCAGACCTGTGAGCCACTTCTGTAAGTGCTACTGTTCAAGTCCCAGGGTAAGTTAACTGTAAAACATTAACGTCTTTTTAACATAGGAGTTCTACCTTTCAAACTGGACATGAGGATACAATGGTCTGTAGTAAATGAGTCATGGGCCTGCTGCTTGGGTGCTTGTTAGTTGCCTTTAGATCAGGCCTTGTTATCTGTTGTGAGTGAAGGGTACAGTACAGCTTAAGGCAGTTATGGACATGTATAGATATATATCCCACTATGTGATATCACGGGATTCAGCAATGTGTTTTACGCATATTGAATAAAATATGATGCGCATTCTCTGTAGATAAATGTTGCGGGGAGGGGATTCGGTTACACAACTTCATGATATATAGGAGCGCTGGGGTATGGTTTATAGGTTTTGCTAATTTTCTTTATGTATACTTGATAACTTTTGTGCCTTGCAAGAAGAAAATCATTGTTCTAGGATTATTTGAATGATGACTGTATAAATTTGAACTGAAGTCACATGGTGCATTAGAAATAAACAGATACTTTTTGAAAATGCTTCAACAAACTCATTTATTCTTTGCGACACAGTGATGCTGCTACAGACAAATACGTTGAGATCCATTACATAGGCCTACTCAGATTTTTGCGATCATCTGGGGACTAGGTTTCCATCAACACTAACTCCAGTTGATCAGTGCCCATAAGAATTGTCACTTGCTATGATGGTATGGATCTTTAATCACTATTGCTCCAACCCAACAAAAAGCCTAGTGCAAGCTGAAGTTTATGCAGACAGGAGTTGCCTTTTTCTTATTAATGATAGGGAATGCTTTACACACACACAATGAAAAATCCCAACAGAGTACATCATAATGCCATCAGATGCCTTAGGATGCTCTAGAGCAGCCTCCCCCAACTTGGTGCCCTCCGAGATGTGTCTGACTACAACTCCAATCATCTCCAGCCAGCATGTCAGCTGGGGGATGATGGGTGTTGTAGTCAAACACATCAGGAGGGGGGCTGCTGTAGAGCTGCTGCATCAAAGAATCTGCCAGCAACCAATACCCTTTTGATACCAAGATATACATTTGAAGTGAAAGTCAAATCTTTGTACACATTTCTTGGAAAACCAAAGACTGGGGTAGAACTTAATTCCATGAACATATACATTTTCCAAGCTCTCTCATGGAAATAATATGAACAGTCAGGAGCCTCATTCACAGAAAGCTGTCTAACAGAAGTTATCTGATCTAAAAGAACTGATCAGTAGTTTATTGAAAAGAGAGGGGAGACCTGGTATCAGCTTGTTGGGCAGTATTCAGACCAAAAGAGCTCTTCATTCAGACCTGTATGCAAGTCACCTTGGGAAAGGTGGGGACCAGAGCAAATATAATGGGATCTAAAGTTGTAATCCAGTGTCTTCCTCATGAGTGAGTTGTATTGAAATTAGAGAAAAATACTCCTGAAAATGTGTCTGAGGACCCATACTTTTGAATTAAAGTCTTTTGTATTATTTTAAGGCAATAAAAGGAGCAGCAAAACTGCTATCAAAGACATATTTCCCGGATGTCTTTGCAACCCTGTGACTCATTACAGCAAAACACTTTCTCCAACACAAAACCCACATTACTTTTGATTCTTAGAACCTCAAGTAATCAGGCCTTTGAAGTATGAGAACCATATTCTCATAAGAACTATAAGTCGTTGAATGACAGAGCTTGTAGGTGAATTCATCATAAGAATACAGCTAAGGCATGATGCACTCATGAATGCAAAATGTGCTTACAATACCTTTTTATTCAGACACAAATCCCCTTTCTAAAATGTTGACAGCAAGAAAAGTACAGACAACTTCAAATTGGCACTTTAACATCAACTTTTCTTGGCACCATCCTCTTAAGGATCCTGTGCATTACTAGGTATCCTAAACGTTATTATGAGTTACTGGTACATTGATATGATATCAGGAAAAAGCAGTAATACAGCAAGGTATAACTGCCAGCAACAGAAATGCCCATGAACATCAGGTCTGAGGTATCAGTATCTTACAACAAGGCCACAAACCTTTTGCACAATATTTATTAATGCAACCAGACTACAGTAAACAAAAATGAAAGCAGTGGTTGCTCTGTTGGAAGGTTCAACAAGAGATAGCAGGTAATGATAATGAGTAAAGGGATTAACATAACCCAATCACTTTCCTCCCCAAACCAGGTCAAATGTATCACTGCAAACCTAAAAACTGTGCTGTTATTTTATTGCAATGAAGATAGGTCATCCCATTCCAATAAAAATTCCTAAAGCACTCAGACAGGTTTAGTTTGTATAAATACAGCATAGCTAATGAAAGTCAAAGGACAGTGGGCATTTCAAAATAAGAATTACATTACTGTATTTTTGCAGGCTAGAAATCAAGGAATGTACTTTATACTAAGGGTTAACTTAGCAGGATCTTGGGAGCTTTTTAGCTGTATGAATGTTATTCTGTTTTAGTGGAATATTGTTGTTAGGATTTTGTATACTCAATTAAAACAATCACTACCTATTCACAATGTTCTGAGATGGGGAAGGTTAAAAATTTAAGCTATAGAAAGTTTATATGGGTACTTTTTCACACACACACAAACACACATACACACAACTTCAATCTGCATATAGTGCAGGTTTTGCTTTATGTAAATTCCACAGGCTTTTTTTTTTAACAAAAAGAAGCAAAGTATGCCACCTTGGGGACAAATAAGAAACCACCAGCTTTATTTTTAAAAGCAAAATTAGCTGCGTCTCAACTTCTCCTACCATAAGCTGATTTCATTCCCTAACCATCTTCCAAGAACTACATCGCATGAACATTCCATGTATCAGTTTGGAAGTATTAATTAAAAATAGCATGGGTTCCATCCAGCATCACATGATGGGACATCACTTGCATGACCCTGTTATGGGAGACTTCTGGGGGACCCTCCAGAGCAGAACAGGTTTGTGAGGGGTGGGGGTGAGGTATGCAGGGAAACTGTAAGGCAGAGGGAAATCCAGTCAGCCAGTGGTGTCCATTCTGCTGATAGACAGACACAACCGGAAGCTAACTGGGTTTCCCAAATGCATTGGCCAGACACGCCAATTGCATATCAAATTCACATGGTTGGCATCACCCAATGAAATATACATACACACACACACACACACACACAGGAGGGCCAACTGCAGTTGGGCAAGTAACAATCACACACTTCAAATACTATAAATAGCAAAAATTGAGATATGGCAAAATAAATTACATAAATGTATTTACTTTAGCATTATATTGTAAAAATGTGTTTATGCTTGATAAATTTGCAGAAGTCAGTTTTCTCCAGCCATTTCCCAGGACTTATTAGGGTAAACATATACATTCATTTTTGAAGAGATATTTTTTTACCACAAGGTAGTAACATCCCTGCAGTTGCCCTTCTGTAGTTCATTCTTACTAAATATACACCCATGTGATGAAGAAGTAGTATGGCCACGCATTATTCTTTTTACTACTAAAATAAAAATTAACAGTCCACTATCCATGCTGGCTTATATTTCTCTATCTCCCACACAGAGATAGCATTTATAAGAATAAAGACACGAGGACAGGGATTTCTCACCTCATGGCAACATCTCTTAAACATTTGAATTCACCACTATAAGGCACAAAAGCTTACTCTCAGAGAAGTCTTCTGACTTCAGCAGGTTTAGATCCGAGAACTGTGGCACAAATCTTAAAAGGATGAGAAAGGAGGCAGAGGAGGAGTAAAGAACAGAATATCTAAGGACATGTTCACAAGCAAAATTATTTTTTCCACGTTCAGGGCATAAAAATGTCATTTATCTACATAACTGTCACATTTACAATCTGCCCCCCCATCCCACCCCCCGCATACGTGAAGACATGCAAAATTAAACCATTATGGCAGCATAACTAGTAAGTGACTGGCTTTGGCCATCTCCGCTGTACTTTGTGAGGTTTTGGTTTGACAATATCTGTAGTGCACATCTTTCACCTGCCCTGCCAAAATGGCAAAGTACTGCTGCATCTTCAGAGGCAAACAACAGCAAAAGCCAAACAACGAACAAGTGCCACTCAGCTGCAGGAACTGGCAAGGTATTGGCAGTAGGAACGGTCACCCTCTCTTCCCTTCAGGAGCTGTGCTTAAAGCTATCCAACTTGCCACTAGGAACAAAAAGAAAACAAAATGTTCAGGAGATGATTTAAATTCACAACACTGTTTGACAGAGCAAGCGTTTTATCCAATTCCTCCACACAAAACAAAAACATATTCTTTCCTAGCCAATTCATCCGCTCTTAAAAGGTCACTTTCAATTATGCAAAATCTCCTCATATAATACTCTGTATTAATGATCTTCACTATTTTTCAAAAAAGAGTCACTTTGACTCCAAGCACAGCCACTGCGGCCCCAGTCTATTTTCCCCCCAGGTCATGCTGTGTGTGTATCCTCTTCTCCCAAAGGAATGAGAGAGAGAGAGAGAGACCCACACTTGAGGTGATTGCCTGTAGCCCTCAGGTCTTTATTATGATTTATCACATTTGAAGTTCTATATTGATATTTTACTCCTTTTGTATTTTGATTTTATTGTGCATCACTTTGAATAGCAATTTTGGACCATCAGAATATGTATAACACTTGAATAGCATGAAAATAAATTACTAGGAAAAGCCTACATGTAAGACCAATATGTTTTCATTATGTATCAACTGCAACTACCGAATGTTTAAGCAAAACTTATATGAATCCATCTATCTTGACTGCAGGCTAGAAACTTCAGATTTTAAGTGGAATTGCAATGCGTTAACTAAAGAGATTCGGATTCTTTGTGCAAAAAAATCTATTGCACATTTTGCTAGGCACCGTTGTTTCTAAAAGGGACGAGAGGGACAAGAGATTAATCCATCTTAAAAACTACTGTTTCTAAGATGGAGGGAGATTGCAATTTTTACTCTTAAGTAAACTGCATAATCAATCCAAAACCAGTCGCTTGGTAACAACAGGAGAGGGCAACTGCCCTTATGTCTTGAGCTCTGCATAGGCACAGGGCTGGTCACTTTGCGAAAAATGATACTGCTGTTAAATCGGGGTGGCGACATGCAGCCCTCCAGTGCAACCACCTACCAAAATATAGAGTTAGCAGAAAAACTAACACACACATCCCATTTTTGCAAACAAAATGTTGCCCATAGCTGCTATAGAAACCTGAGGGTCACAATCAACATCAGGGTGGATTTGATTTAAATCGATTTGATTTAAATCATGATTTAAATCCAGCATGCATACAAGCTAATTTTGACCCACAGGGGACTCCATAACAGTTCCAGACACCATTTTGTTTTTAGTTTTTAATTATTCCCCACCCCCCCAATTCATCACCCGTGGGAGGTTGTGTGGCTTATGGGAGGGCCCAGAGGGGCAAAAATAGCACCAGCCCTCCCAGTGTTGCCCACACTTGACAGCAAAGGTTTAAAAAGGAAGGTAGCTGGGAGGTAGGGAAACCTGGGGCCCTCTGGATGCTTTGGAGCACAACACACATCAGACCCAGCCAGCATGGCCAATAGTAAGGGATGATGGGAATTGTAGTACAAATCATCAGAAGGGCATTAGATTGCCTATACCAGAGATATGCTCTTCTTATGGTCTTACTCTTAGTCCACCTCCTTCTCGTCCAGGGCCTGAAGATTCAAGCCGTTTTTCCAGTTCTTCATGTTTCCTTCGCCTCTCTTCCACAGACAATATATTCTTAATACCACGCGAAGTAGCCTTTGGAAAAGAAATATTAGTCACAAAAACATTACAATCTAGTTTTTCTACCGAAAGGGAATCACAACCAATACTTTTTCCATATTTTTTTTGTGAAATTCAGGTATGGATACAGTTGGTCTTATTTCTATTAAATCTACGTAAACGTATATGGTACTGTGATAGTACCTATGTGTGAAAACATTGGGATTTCTCAAACAACGTGTCTATACCCCAAGCACCACTAGTAGGCCTATGGACAAGGTTTTTAAGGGTGTGGATGGAAGCAAAGGAGCACAGCCAAACTTTGCCTGGAGAAGCAAATTAGAAACAATGTGTGTATGAATCTGTGTACGTGCACATGTGTGCGTACATGTGCGCTTACCTATATGATATGAAGTGATACAGGCTGTCCTGAAGTTTTTCTTCTTTTTGAAACCTTTCTGTCACCTGAAATGTTGATGGAGCTCCTATAGGTCATTTCTGTCCTATAGAACACCCAAGTGGGAATGAAACATCCCCATTATGACATTCTGTAAGACAAAAGCAGCCAGTGGAGGCCAGTGGCTCCGATGTCAGTGGCGCGGTGAATCCACTCCAGGTTTCAGTCAGAACTCTAAAGTTGCTATCCAAGGAGCCATGAGCCTCCACTGAAAGCAGCCAACGGGGCTGCTAATTTTGCCACTGCTCCAAGTAGCGGCAAATCTTTATTCCTCCTGCCTGAAAGGAAGAAAACCCTGTCCCATCTTGTATCACACAGGTAAGCCTCCCCAAAAATGTATCAAATTCCCTCACACACAAAAATGGCAGAAAAATCCCCACCCTTTCAGCAGGCAGAAATGGTATTGCAAAGGTGGGCGGAGATTTTTTGGCTCGGCTCTACCTGGAACACATGTAGCACAAAACCCTGCAAACCTTGGATTTGTGACTGAGAAGACTGGGATGCAGTTCGCCACCCTGGCCATCAATAGAGGTGCTGAGGCATTAAAAAAATGGTGGTAACAACCACATCCAAGGGATCACGATAATATAAATAAAAAAACTTTCAGCTTCGTCCTCTGTAAAGTTAGACTGCTCCACAGCCCTCCACTCGCTTTACCATTTAATACTTTAAGGTGCACAGAGTGATGATTTCAACAAATATATTGAGCAACCGTAACATGAAGCTAGAGACCTTTAGGAGTGCTTACTAGAAGGCCTTCATGGCAGGTTACTGTTCACAATTTTAGTGGGTATGAAGGACAGGGCAATGCTGGAAAATGGAGAGAGGCACGTATTTCCTTGGCTGGAATTGCGCAGAAGCTCCAAAGTCTGGGAGGCACTGCTTCATATTGAGGGCTGCAAATTTTGATAATTCAACATGGGTATCTAACAGTACCAGGGTATAAAACCCTAAACAGCTTGAGTCCCAGTGTACAAAGCCCTAAACAGTGCAACTTGAAGGACTGCCTTCCCTAGTACCGACCAACACGGGATTTGTGTGTGTGTTGACCTTGAGGAATGTGGCCTGTGGGACCACACTTGACACAGCCTTTTCAGTGGTGGCACCCTGGCTATGGAACTCCCTTCCTATAGAGATCTCGCTGCTCCCAACACTGTTGTCATTCAGGCACCAACTGAAGATATATTTATTTGTACAGTCTTCGGATATACAAATAACTGCTTTATCTATGATAATCATGGTTTTATTGTATTTTATTATATATTTAGAGTTAGGATTGTAATAGTGTTTATAAGCTGCACTGTTTTATATGGGTTATTAGCCAGGATTCCTTGCAAGAAAGGATGGGATATAAAATCAATCAATCAAGTAAATAACACCTTCAAGTGCCACATATTCCTGCCATTTCAGCGACATCTTGAGGAGTGCTATAGAAAAGAGTCCAGGCTGAAGTTTTACAACTCTATTTCAACTCTATGACGACACTGAGGGCCAAAACTAAACATGACATCTGAAGATTTGTAATTGGAAACGTCAGCACACTTTGTAGGCTTTCTCCTTTGGAACCCAGGGCAGGTGGGGGGGGGGGGGGGCTTAAACCAGGAAAGCAGCAAAGGGGAAAGGGGTAATGGACCCAGTATCATAGTCCAGCCCAAAATCAAGCTAACCCTTGGTGTATCTCCATTTTCAAAGGCATTTTCAAACATTTCATCCCTCCCCGTGGCCCCTGCATGTACTAGCATTTTGTTGTTATTATTTTAGTCAGCCTTACATGGTGGTTTGTAATGTTTGAATTGGCCCTGGGGATTCTGCCTAATCTGAACAAGGAAAAACTGGTATCTCATCCCTAGATTTCCAGCTTCATCCCTGGTTATGAAGTCCTAAGACAGGAGTGAGTACCTTGGGGCCCTCCAGATGTTGGACTGCAGTTCCATCCTCCTCCATTATTGACTATTATGGCTAGGGCTGATCAGAGCTGTAGACCAACACCTGGACTGCTCTAAGTTGCCCACCCCTGACCTAAGAGAACTCACACAAGCCAACTCCACTGGTAGCGGTCTGTACACTGCTAGTAAAAAGCTCAACTCACAACCTTACAAAATCTCTCACTATTTTTGGTATTTATACCCACAGCCTTTTACTACATGCTTGACACCTAGAAATTCTTTCAGGACATGAATGTGAGTTGGATGCCAATATCCATAATGTTACATACTGGATCCATCTCCAGTATAATCCACAACAAAGCCAACAGTAATGGCATAATCATGACCCTAACCCAAAAAAGATCCATCTATCTATTGTCCACATCCTTATGAAAGAAAATATCTGAGTAAGACTCTGTGCCAAGTACCCAATTACCTCCATTTGCCTTTTTTCTGCAGCTTCTGCAAGTTGTTGTCGTCTCATTTCCTACAGAAAATGCAAAAAGGAACCATTTAAAAAGTTACTTCACAGAATGTTCCTGGGGGAGGGGATTCCCCTTCCAAGAGTATTTCCAACATGGTAAAGTATTTCAAAATAATAGGAGCCAGAACTAAGCTTTTAAGTGCCAGCTCCTGCCCACAAATGAATAAATGATTTAAATTCCTAGACGCCGATGTGAGAGCCAAATACTTCTCATTTCTAGAGCCTGTGTTCTCGTGTCTGCATAACAGTGGTAAGAGAAGTTCCACATTCTCAGTTTCATCAACCTACACATGAAAGACCTTGCAAAGTGCTGCAAGAGTTAGGGATGATGAAACTAAAAACACTGTTAGTGATTTCAGCTCTAGTCCCAAACATCCAGCCAATGAACCAAGTAAAGCAACTTGTTTGCATCTTCGATTCATCGAGGCGTGCTAACACTGGGAAATGGAAATGTCCAGAAAAGGGCAACCACATTGCTTAGTTTACTGTAATCCGTAAATAACTGCTAGATATTTGTATCAATCTTAAAAGCAACTAAGCAGCGTACTGCTTACACAAGTGACATTTAGAGCTTCCTGGGGGAAGATAAAAAATGAGCAGAAATGCTTGTTTCTGGAAGGAGGCAGGTTGGCATAGCTCCTTTATGTGAGCTCTGCTGACTTTACAGAGCGTGTCTGTTTGTTTCAGGTTGCCCTAGAAGGGCTAAACCTCAACACAATCGGCAGAGCAGAAGAGAATTAGCGTTAGTTCCCACTGGATTCTGTCCTTGGTGTCCCAATCTGGCCCTTGCCCCTAACCATTTGGCAGTTTTCTGGCTACATCCCATTTTTTCTCCCATTCTAAAAGGTTGAAATGCCTCTCCCAATTACTGGCAATAAGATAGTTAAGCCAAAATATGCTGCTATTTTGGCCTCACCTCTTTTTCCTTTGCCCTCACCGTGTTTTCCCTCTGACTCACCCACCACAGCAATATAGCCCCCAAGAGCTTCTCTGACTATATGAGGCATTCCAGCAAAACAATATATGTAAGGTGTTCTAAACGTATCAGGTGTTCCGATGATATAAGGATTTCAGTAAAATAACCATAACCAAAAGCAGGAAGAAAAAACTGCATTCTGTAATAAATGCATACAAGTAGAATGGATTCCAATAGGTGTTCAGCAGTAATCACAAGAAAACTATTGCAAGCACAGAGCTAAAAGGGGAAGTTTAGTATCGGAATCGAAATGTAATTTCTTCCTGTGTATCTTTCTTACTACAGAAATTACATTGTTTTTTCCATTCTTATTTTCCAAAATGGGAACAAGATGTTTTCTAATATTGCTTTTGCTATCCCAACAGAATAATAATAATAATAATAATAATAATGATAATGTATCCAACAGTTAATATTTTTGATCAGCCAAAACGTCCATACTCTGTGAGCAAAGAGCTAAGTGAGCAGAATGAAAGCACAGCCACTTCTTAGAGAAAGTGAATACTTCTGGGTGTTTCTGTGCAGTCCAACACAAAGGCCAAGAGTTGATGAGTGTGTTTCAGCTTCTATTTCCCCTGCATATCATGCAAAAATAGGCCCAGATCCTCAACCTGATATTCTAGATAGAAGCTGCTGCTGTCACCAGAACCCCAAAAAACCCAATTGGGCTAGATGAAATCCCAGCACATCCAGCGGCATAACTGTCAACAATAAGAATGGCTTGCTGAGCACAAAATTGTGCATTTTACTGGTCTACAGAACCCCCCAGCTTAATTGTAGCTGGAGTACTCTGCAAAAGATATGTTGCTATCAGGGAAGTTTCTTCCTTGCCTATTTATTTTTTCTGTGAGTATACATCAATTCTAACACATACACATAATACACATACATATTTTGAAGGCAGTTATTTTCATAGTAAAAGAAATAAACCTTATTAAAGGATTTCTTCCCCCCCCCCCCCTTATTGGAACATGAAGTCACTGTACCCTTGAAGCAGCCTCTATTTGGGGTTCTACATAGTGCAGACATCCCAGTCTCACCTGATGTGTGTGTTGACCCAGTGACCAAATATTCAAAACACACTTACAAATAGATAAACTGGGAAGGAGTAGACAATTCTCTTCTGAATAAAAACCACTGTGGGTTTAGACTCAGACGGGATCTACACTATTGCTTTAAAACAGTTTAGAGCAGTAGTAATAACTGCTGGGCCCAGGACACACTCCACATACAGTTTTCAAACTGTTTTCAAAGTGTCACATCCTGCCTGGTATAGATCCGGCCTGAGTCCACGAGCTCTCTGAGAACTTGGCCAAGTTACTTTCAGCTTCAGTTTCATGTCTGCGAAATGGGAATAGTGGTATTTTTTTTAAACAAAGAAATATGTTTGGGGGGGGGGGGAGAGAAATACAGATTCCTCCTCTCATCCACATAGATGGTATGGACCAGGCTCTCTACTTGCGATCCAGATCATATAGAGAAGGGCTCTTCTCACTCATCTGCCTTGCTATTTCAACACTTTTATGTATACATGCATGAAGCACAGCTTCATCCATCAAAGCAAAAGTAAGTATTTTGTGGCACCTAGGAAGCAAATTAATTGTGACAGGAGTGTTCAATGTCAGTAACAGCTAGGTCCCTTAGAAATCAATGCGAAAATTTAGTCATGACTGATTTAAGTCCCAACGGAAATTAGACCTGCCTTCTGATACACCGTTACCTTGGAGTAAGTGCCACTGACCTCCGTGGGGCTTACTTCTCAGTTAACATACATAAAGCTATGCTGCAAGTACAACTAACTTAAGCCCTGGTCTGGTATTGTAAACATGGCCATGTTGGAAACCCTACATGCATAAAAGCAGCGCCCTTCAGTCTGATGTTGAACATTCTTCCATCAGAGACAATTGACGGCGCATGCAGCACCGTAGGGGCAGGGAGCCTGCATTCCTGCTGGTCCATTCATGCATTCAGCACCCACGGTTCCAAATGCCTGATTAGGGGCTATAATCTTGATCCAACTCAGTAGCTAAAACCCTATCATCAGATACTAAGATTTGCAATCCTACACATGATTTACATGGGAGTTAGCCTTGCTGACAGTGAGATTTACTTCTTGCGAGTAAAGATGCCTAGGATTGTGTCACCAATACTATCCATTATATACACCCAAACATACCAGAGCATTCTCATACCAGCACAAATCAATTACACAGCTGCATTTCATATACTGCTCCCCCTTCATAAATATTTTAAGCACTCCAGAACTATGCATCTGAGCAGCTTTCTCTTATTCCCAACAAAAATGTGAACGTTACAAAAATAAATGCCTTTTCCTGACAGGGCTTGTGCATCCAATGCCTTATTTGCCTTTTGACAAGTATTTTTTTGAAACACAGCACTATTAACTTGCTCTCTCCCTAGAAAGATTGTGCTTGCAGCTTTAGGAACATCCCAGCCCACCCGACTCTTCCAGTGCATAAAGGCAGCAAGACAAAATAATAACGTTGTACAAAGGCGTGTTTACTGGGAGTAAGCCCTACTAAACACAACAGTAAGATTAAGCGTTTAGGGCCCAATCCTAGGCATGCTTAGACAGAAGTCCTAGAACTGCCAGCAACGCCCAAACAGCCACGCTGTCTGGGGGATGCTGGGAGTTCTAGGAATTACTTGTCTAAACGTGCATGGGATTGCACCCGTGGCCTAATCTTCCGTTTATTTTAAGGCTGCAATCCCATAGTACATTCCATTGAACTCAATGGGGCTTAGTTAAAAGGTCTGCAAGCCATATTTTGTTTTCTATTTTATCCAAGAAGTAACACAAATGGCCTGAATAAACAAAGCACGGCTTGAGGGAATAAGATAAAACGCACTGAACATTTCTCTCCCCTTCCCCCGGAAAAATAAAGTTTCCACAAAATATAAGCGCTGATATGCGAACTGCGATACTTAGGGTAAAATCCAACATAAATCCTACTAAGAGTAGACCCACTGAAATGCGTGGGATTTAGTTAGTCATAATTAAGTCCCGTTCGTTTCAGTGGGTCTACTCCAAAGAGGACTTATGTCGGATTTTACTCTTAACGCTTGGGGAAGGACGGTAAGAATTCGGGTGCGGATCTCTAGGGAGGCAAGCAGGGAATTACAACAGGGAGAGGCCGAATGCGAAGAAGCCCACGGGGAGAAGGAGGCGACGGCGAAGGCAAAAAAACAACACACCGCCAGGGATGGGCAAGTTTTAGGAGTGCTGCGTGAAGCCAGCAGCTCGGACTCCCGAAACCAGAGGGGCTCTCCGCACTCACCGGGTCCGGCGTCTCCACCACGTCGTCGGCAGCTCCCCCCAGGCAAGGCAGGCAGAGCCCCATCCCGGCCCCGCCAACCCTGGCAGGGCAGCGTCAGCGCCTTAGTAAAAACAGAAGCCGCCACAGCAAATAAATGCCCCCCTAACGGCCCCGCCCCGGTGTCTTTTGACCACGGAGCCTCCCTCCGTCGTTGCCCACCGCCAGGGCTGCCTTCCTGTGCGACGTACCGACGGCGCCACCTGCCGCTCTGGAGCCGGAGACAGGAGGAAAGTTGGGAAAGGGGTAAGGGGGAGAGATCCGCATACTGAACTCCAATAGCAAACGTGAAGGAAGAAGGGGGAATGGCGAACTTACTCACTGGGGAGAGACCCATACACTGAACGTATTTATTGGGGAGAGACCCATACACTAAACTCCCAATAACAGATGTGAAGGAAGAAAGGGAAACGGTGAACTTACTAGGGAAAGATCCATACACTAAACTCCAGTAGCAGATGGGAGAGAGTGCTGCTTCTACAAGAGGCATTTAAAGCTCTTTCAGGGCGCGTTAAAAAATTTACCTCTACAAGAACGGAGCACAAATCCAGCTTAGAGGCGCATTTTCTCTCCAATTATGCGCATTATTGAATGTGCGTTAAATAGCGAGTTTTATTTTGCTCCAGCCGTTAAAGCGCATTTTGACTATGTGAACAAGCGATTCTCCGCATTAACGACTTGTAAAGCACATTTGAAACAACCGGTAAGGTCACCTGTTAAGTTCTCAATTACCTCCTGCATAGAAGCATTTACGATAAAGCGCTTCCGAGAAGATGCGCATAATCGGAAGAATAGGCGTCAAACGGAGTCCATCCATGTCCATGCCATTGGAGTTTACAGTGTGGTAAGAATCCCAAATTGGACTCACGTATTTGTGGTTTGCCCCCGGATACATCAACAGTCACTCTTGCATGTTGTAAATCTGGCAGAGATGCAACGGAATACCGTTACTTCTACACTACTGCTTTAAAATGGTTTATAAGTTTTAAATCGGTTTAAAACTGTTATAAACCGTTTTAAAGCAGTAGTGTAGATAGGCGTGCCTCTTCAGCTACCTATATGTTTCCTCAAAAGTCAACTGCATTGAATTCAGTGGGGCTTACTCTCAGGTAAATGACTATAGATTCCCGGATGAAAGCCTCATTGACTCCTAATGAGACTTGTTTCCGAGTAGACATGTAAAGGATTGTGCTGTTGGGTGCAATCCTGTACCCACTTACCTGAGAGTAAGACTCATTGAACTCTATAGGACTTAGTTCTGAGTGCACAGAATGGCAGCACCTTACAGTGAATATTCTAGCATGCAGACCGGGACATTGCATAAATTAGGCTCTTCCAGTGGAGTTGAGGTCGCAGGTTTTAGTTTCTGTTTCGATTTATCCCTCAACAAGCAAAACCTGAAACATGCAAAGATCAATAGGCCTAGGCTTTATCACACCTACTATTTTTCCCCTGGGTTGCTTCTGCGGCTTCCCCCTCCGTTTCATATTTGAGTCTATATTTGAGTCTAGCATTTTGAATCACATGTGGTCGGTATAGCTGGGATACCTCAGCTTGGCCTATTAAACTTTGCCTGTTTCGGACTTTGCCTGTTGAGGGATAAATTGAAACAGAAACTAAAACCTGCCACATCAGGGCTAGAGAGCAGCAGGAGGGAAACGAGGTCATGCAACCCAGTGCTGAAGAAGTGGGGCAAAGCTGAGGTGGGTGTGCTTAAAACCGGCCATGTGATAAGGTATACCAACCACATGTAATTCAAAATGCTAGACTCGAATACGAAACGGAGGGGGAAGCTGCAGAAGCAAGCCGGGGGAAAATAGTAGGTGTAATATAGCCCCTGATCTTGCAGAAAATTATGTGAGTTTGGTGTATTGGAATGATGTCCTGCCTTTCTGTAAGCAGGTAGGAACTGAGGGCTGCAGATTTATGTTGCTATTATTACATAAGGAAAGTCCTCCGAGTCCCTTATTCACAAATAAATGTAACCATTTCCAAACAAGTTATTATAGAACTAGTTTATATAAAGATAATTAGCAGCCTTGAGCATCAGTTGGTTACCACGAACACAGTTTGCAGAGAAAAATTAAATCTATTGAAATGTTTAACTTAATTAACTGTGTTTGTTGAAACATTCAAAATGTTACCATACATCTTTTATCTTTACAAAACTTCCTTATATACAATGTTTTGGGTGTAAACTCTGGGGCAGCCACTGTAACATCCTTTTTCTAGTCCATCTACGACTTGAATCTTGAAGTTTGTCACTGAGTGCATGCAACTCATGGCAACATCAAGTTGTCCATGGTAGAAGACAGGTATAGGCAGATAGGTGCTAACTTGGTCCACAGTCTGTCCCTGTTTACAGGCTGTATGTTACTGGCATATCATTGTATTTTGGCCTGCATCTGTGTTTATAAAGGTTTACAGAGAATTTTAAATGTTAGTTTGTTAAATTTAACAGCTAGAAACTTCCTTTCTGAGCAATAACTAAACTTTGACTGGGTTACTTTTAACTGTGTTTCTTAATACCTTCATGATTTGTTTATAGCTATATGTTACTGGCATATCATTGTACTTTGGCCTTCACCTGTGTTTATAAAGGTGTACAGAGAATTTTGTGTGCGTTCATATTTCATTTTGCTCCAATTTGCAATTAATTATGTTTGTTTAATTATGCTTTACATTTTTTGTTGTTAAAAATATGTTATGGTACATTGTTTTAGAAGGTAGCCTAATTCTTAAAATATATATATAACTTTATACACCCAATATTGAATTAGAGTGAAAACTGTTGATCTTCGTAGAATCTGCGTGTCAAGACCTTTCCAATGAAGTGTGTTTCATGAGAATCGGTCAATGGGAAGGCAGTCTAAAAGGGATGATCAACTAACTCCCGTCTTTGAATAATATATATAAGATACAATTAATACCAATACACCTGTACTTTTCGATCCTATTGAGGAATACTCAATTTACTCCTTCCTCCTGTCTAATGGGACTGGGGAGTGGAATATTGGTGCCCCATTGCCTGTGCCTTCTTGGGCCAACTTAGCTTCCAATAAGACACATTATATGAATGTTACTAGCTATCAAAAGTCCCTTTGTCAGTTCTTAAGAGGTGATGCACAGTGATCATTTTACTTACAGAAATCTTAGAGTCAAGAATCACAGAGTTGGAAAAAGTCCCTACAGGTCATCTTGACAGTGTTCTTTCATGTATATTAAATAGCAATAGGAACGGCTAGTTCTTCTCACACTTATCGGAGTTCTTGCAAATGTAAGTACTTGTTGGCAAATATGTAGAGAGAAATATTCAAAGCAAAACCCCCAGTCATAGTAAGAGCAAGCAATTAGTCAGAAAGGTGGATCAGAAAATAGTTCTTCCAAAATCAAATGGCTCTTGAGAAGATCCTCAGAAGAATTTTAGCTGGCTAGGAGCTATGACCATTAGCCACAGGAAAGGCAATTGCTCTCAGAAAGTGTGGCTGCTGCAGTGATGGGTGTGGTCTGTGCTACCTTTTTGATAACAAAAAAACATCAGTTACATACGTCTCATAAATGTAAAGAACTAGGTTAGAGATTAGTTATGTATCATTTCTGGTGAAGGAGATTGCTCTTTTTTCTAGTGAGCTCTCCCCACTACTGGTTACTCCCATCCTATTATTATTATTATTATTATTGAATATTAGTAGTTGAAGTATCTCTTTAAAAATACTGTCATATTTCATTCTGTTGGTTTAATTGTTCTAAGGTTGTTGGGGTTTGTTTTGATATTTTAAATTGCATTGATGGAAACTAAACTCTCAGAAGGTTATGAGCCGAACATCACAACCGGTGGTGGATTCAGCAAGGGCCTTGATCCACTCACCATTCTTCCTGCTTTTTATATGTTTTCAATTGTATTCTGCTGGACCTTAAGGAGTGCCTAGGTTATCTATACTAACAGAGCAGGTTGAGTAATATGCCTGCCCAACTGCCCCTCTGTCAGAAACGCACACTATCACCTCCACAGTTGCAGAATGGAGGAATGGAATTGCTTTGCCTTTGTATGGAGGAAGCAACTGTCTATTAGAGTGGACATGTGTCTATTTAGTTGAGCTTCAGGAACCTAGGCAAAGAAGGATGACTTGAAAGACTTAAAAGTTGTGTCTTCAACAGTCTAAAATTGACTGCCAATCTTCTTTAATAGCTATTCTTTTACAAAAGAGTGCTGATTTAATGGATATCAATGAATTCCACATTCTAATCATATGTGGAAGTAGAGCACACAATTAGTGTTACTTGGCATCAGTAGATACCAAGCATTACTCAAGAGAAATGGGCAAATACTCTGACCTAGTTTGCATGATACAACAGCCCACCATGACTCAATTTACCTGCAGCCCCCCCCCCCCGTGTCATTTTTGCATGTTGCTCAAAGTACCCTGCTTGCTGGGGCTTATAATGATGTGCAGACTCAGCTGACCGGGTTGTTTGAGTTTGGATAACCCTCAAATAGCCCATGGATTGTTTTGGTGTTATTTGAGGATTGACTAACCCTCAAACAACCCCTGCTGCCTCAGTTTGCATGACACAACAGCCCTCGCGGGTAAATTAAGCCAAGGGTGTGTGTGTTGTAATGTGTGAACAGCCACTGTATGTCAAAGAGCTAATTACAGATGTAATCATTTTCATGTGGAATCCAGACATAAATGTTGGCCATACCAGGATGCAATGGAAATTAATTTAAACACTCTCCTCTGGCCTTGCTTAACTAGTACTCTTTCAACAACCCATCCCAGATCCTGTCTCTCTTTTGCAGTGTTATTTTCCAGGTCCCCCAAATTCTAGGTATCTAGAAAAGGTTTAACATGACAAGTGGAGCGTAATCTGTTAGAGGCCACTTTAAACTGAAATTGAAATATTCTCTTTCCTACTCTGAAGTGGCTACTGAAAACAATCAATTCTTAAACCTGTCAGCATTGATTGGCTATTATTTATATGGAGGCTTTCTCTCAACTCCAATTTGCTTTAAGGTCACTCAAGTTGTACTTTAAAAAACACATAAAGGGGAAAGCAATATTTTCATCCTCATCATAAGGTAATTGAATAAAGCATTAAGGTGCTCAATCATTTTTTCTATCCAAGTAATTGTTATTATCGCAAATCAAGAAGCTAGAGCTGGGAGAAGCTTTACTGATCATCAAGTACAATTCCTTGGAGAGAGTGCAGGTTTAACTCTGTGCTATTATCCGAAGACAGTACACTAATCTCTTTTAGAGCACTTTTTCATTGATGCCTCCCCGATGATTTATTCTTGGCAGCTTCTCTCTTATTTCTCATTGTTTTTATATCAATACAAATAAATTTGATGGGTGAGGGAAACCCTAAAAATGAAAAATATCAACACTACTTTTTAGCAACCCAAAAGATTCTAATAAGCTATTGCTGTGTTCAGAGTACTGCTTTTCACATCTGCAGGAATGATTTTAGTGTTCTTTGTCTATTACTGTGTTACATTGTTTGTTTGCATTACAGAAATCGCCCCAACAGTCCTATCATTCTAAGCTTCAATAAGTGACAAAGGACTATTCAGTGGCAGTACATGGCTGTGGAAGCCAAACCCCATAGCAAGGGGAGGATAAAGAGTATAATTAATCATTGTAATAGTAGTAACTATTCCACAGACACTCTGTACAATAAGGTGAAGCCTTTACTGGAACCAGGGAAGGGTCATGTCCTGCAATTGTTGGGGCAAAAGTCAAACTACCAACAGCAAGAAGGAATGCCAGATAGAACAAAAGCATTAACATCTATACAGTGTTCAACTGGGGAAACATCTCCAAATTAGTCATAGGGATTTATCTGGAATTGGAGGAGTTTGAAATACAAACTCTCCCCATTTTGAAAGCCTCATCACATTTTGAATGGGGAACATAATTTTCCAAATATGGGTCCAGCTCTATATGGTATTTCCCCCACTCCCCAAACAATCTCCGAGGATTGCAAAGCAACACAAAATCTTACTTCTGAGAATAGGATGGGAGTAACCAGGATATCTGAAAGACTGTATTCTCCCTTATGAGCCTGCCTGTCCCCTGTGGTATTCATGGGAGGCCCTTCTGTCCGTCCCACCACCATCACAGGCACACCTGGTGGGAATGCGGGAGAGGGCCTTCTCGGTGGCTGCCCCAGGGCTCTGGAACTCCCTTCCCAGGGAAGCCAGGCTGGCTCCCTCCTTGGTGTGCTTTCGGAGGCAGGCTAAAACTGTTCTGTTCCAGCAGACCTTTGGGGAGTAATTCAGACCTTTGTGGATTTGCTGCTTATAGTTTGGATTTTTTAAATTATTTGTATTTAAAATGTTTTTAAATGTTTTAAATATTTTTAAATCCTACTATGTTTAATTCTATTTTTAATTTTTGTATATCTCTATTTGTTTTAACTGTACATGTTTGAATTTGTAAGCCACCTTCACTCCCAGTATTGAGAAAAAGGCGAGATATAAATAACTATAATAATAATAGTAATAATAATAATCATAATCATAACAACAATAAACAAGTATATCTAGCAGAATAATCCTTTGCTCCGGATATGGTGGCTGAGCAGCTTAGGCACACTACAGATACATTTCAAGATACAACTCTGCCATTGAAAATATAGTAGCATATGTCAGGTAGACACTAGTGTAATGACACGTCCAGCTCTGCTGTGGCGGATGGCCCAGAGTTAGTCTGATCCTGTGCTCCATTGTGGTGGAATAAGAGGAGATTGTGGCGGTGGAAGACAGTGTTTTTTCTCTCCTTTGAGTTTGGTAGCTGAATATCAGCTTCCATGACCTCTTTGGTTAGTGTAACATTACATTGGCATGGGGCCTGGAAAGGGGTCTGAGGGATATGTCACCCACGGAGCTACTTCCCCTTTGTATGGTGTAGTATGTGAGTGATACAAGGGGATTTGACCTCCTTTGTGCTAGGATCCCTGGCAGTTCTCAGTTTCTGGCCTTTTCTTCCTGATGTTGCCATAGTGGCTCATGCGGTAGAGGGCTCTGTGATGACCGTGTGTGTGATAGATTGTCTGTAATGCATGTGGTGGGCTAGGGTGATGTCATGGAGGCATCTCCCCATCATATATGAGTGGACTGGCTCCAGCCATGGCTGGCTCATATAGACGAGCCATCAGTGAGCCACTCATGGATTGGTGGGTACTGGTGATATTGCCATGGATGCTGGAAATGTGGCTGGCAGTGTTGCTCTGCATTTTGAAGTCTCTCTCTCTCTCTCTCTCTCTCTCTCTCTCTCTCTTGTGCCAGAGTGTGTAAGATCTTGGCTTTGGTCACCTGCATGGACTCTGTGTTTCTTTTGAATCGAGGATAGTGCTTGCTAATGCAAAATCATTACTTTCTTTGAATCAGGTTTTCTTGCTGCTTCCATGTGACTGTCAAAGATAAGTTGAAGAACTATCTCTCCCACTCTTACTCTATGACCCTGGCAACTTTGAGAAGCAGATCTTACAAGGCTGATAGTTTTCTAAAGAAGTGTCTGAGCAGCTGGATTTATAAGGAAACCGTGTATTAGAAAATAGGGAATGGCTTCATTATATATATAAATTCCAGAAGTGAGAGAAACTGCATGCGAGAAGGTTCATGATATAGAAATGACTACAATTGATGAATTCCATGACCACTTCTTACTGAAGATTTAGTCAATGGGTCTGGTCAGACAACACACTAAACCATGGTTAGGCCGCTAACCCTTTTGCAGTAAATGCTTAGTAAGCGTGTTTAAACCATGGTTATGTAGCCACCATGGTTAGCAATGGTTCACACAACACACAATGTCATGGTTCACACAACATGCTAAGCCATAATGTTTAGCTCAGAACTCTTAACTAGAGCTGTGAACGGATCCTCCAATCCGGATCCTGATATGTCAGGTCTGGATCGGGCCCGATCCAACTTGGATCCAGATCCGATCCGGGTCCATTCACAGCACTCCCTCCCACTCTCCCCACTCTCTCTCTCTCTCTCTCTCCCTCCCTCCCCCCACTCTCCCTGCTTACCTGCTGCCTCCTCCGTATTGTCCCCCACCGTCCTTCGTGTAGTCCTGCCTCCTCAATGTCTGGCGGCCGCTTTCCCTCTCGCTCCAGGTGATGACGTTACCTGCCGCAACCTGCAAATGCAGCGCTCTAATTGGTCATCACCCGGTGCAAGCGGGAAAGCGGCCGGCCAACATCGAGGAGGCAGGACGACGTGGAGGATGAATCGGAGGACGACGGGGGATGACATGGAGGAGGCAGCAGGTAAGCAGGGAGAGAGGGGGAGGGAGGGGGAGAGCAGGGAGAATGGGAGGGAGTGTTGTGACTTGATCCGGATTGGTTCCAGATCATGGATCCAATCTGGCCTGATCCTGGCCCGATCTGATTTGGATTAGGGATCCAGAGGTCCGAATCAGCCCGATCCGCTCCGGGTTCGGGATCCGGATCTGGATGTGGTCGCAGCCCTACTCTTAACTATCATGGTTTAGCATGTTGCCTGAACAAGGTTAAAAACTGCATTCAGACTACATTTATTATTACATAAATAAGCCTTGGGCTTGCATGCTTCCCTCTGCCTTCTCCTCCTTGGGCAGATCAGTGGCTCTTGCTGCTGTTTTCAGTTAATCACTGTTTAGTGTTATTTAGGGTGACCATATTTTGGAAACCAAAAAGGAGGACAAGATGGCCGCCCTCAAAGAGGCGTGCCCTCCAAACATACCTAGCCCCCAAGGTGGGACCATCTTGAGATGACTGCCCCAAGGGGGCATGGCCTTGGTCACATGTCTAATTTTATACCTCACAATTAAGACAAATCTGTTTTGCATAATACGTTAATATTAAAATTACTGAAATAAAGAACAAGTGAGACAGTCAATGTATCAGAAATTAACATTTATTTTTAGCTGCTGTACAAATTTTAAGACTTTTCTTCCTCCCGATGTGTCCTGGAATATTTTTCACTGGATCTTATTTTTCTTAAAAGGGGTTGGGTGTTAAGCAAGAAATGGTGGAAGTCCTTACATGACATTTGCTTATAATCATATTTCACCTGTAATTTTCTCTTCAGTGTCTCCGCAGACAACTGGTTCCTTTCTTTAGTCCACTGTGTTTGCATCAGTGAGAAAATACGCTCCACGTTAGCATTGTGGGAGGGAACTGCGAAAAAGAACTGTGCAATTTGCAATAGCTCTGAGTGGAAGTCAGTGCTTTTGGAGTTCTTAAAGTACTTAGTCCATTTCTGGTGGGCCATCAACTTCTTGAAGTCTTCATAATTGCACATACTTTCTACAAATTTTCACAGATTTGCAAACTGATTGAAGCACTTCACATCGTCAGTGAGGACTCCATTGTCTCCTTTGTAGGCTCCACATCAGGCCATGTTGGTGTCTCACTCAGGGCAATCCACATGAATATTGAGAACTCTTCCAGGGGTCTCATCCACATCTCCAGATATTCAATGCAGGTGGAGTACTGACATTCCACTTGGGCACAAAATGTATCACACTGTGCAGCAAGTATCTCCTTACGATTTTTTCCCAGGAGTTCCCTAACTTTAAGGGACATGAAGTTGTGGGCCTTCCGTTCATGCAGGATGTTGATTACGGAGTTCAGGCATTCCAGCACTTCCACCACAGAGTAGTTTGCACGTTCAATCTCTTCAATGTGTGTTTGGAACATGCTCATGAGTGAGTGCATATGCCAGAAGTAAATCTCACTAAAGTCACTCTCAAAGAACTTCCTGAGCACAGGAGGTGGTTTGCTTTCAGAGAGAAAGAAGGACTTCAAGGCTGGAAACGTCTGCAGTAGCCTTGTTATTCCAGGGAATAAGGACAGCCACAGTGTCTTGCTGTGGGAAAGCATCTGTCGGTATTCAGTGTCGGCAAACTCACAGTACTCCTTCAGGCTCTCAGTTCTGAAGTACTGGTATATTTAAAAAATAATAGTCGCCACATTCACATTAAGTTCGACTGCCCCCTGATGTACACAATTGTTCAAAATGTGTATTGGGCATCCCATACCAATCACAGTAGTCTTCTTCAACAGCTTTTTCAAGTTTGCAAAGACATTACTCCCTTCCTCAGCACACCTTAGTCCACCAAACATAGTATTGCAGTGGTAACCTGTGAAGGCAATGCATTTCTCCAACAAGCCATTCTCCTCCAGAGTGTCCTTCACATCGTTGGCAATTGTATCAGCTCTCTCATCAGGTGTGTTTCTCAGTTTGATGAGTTTGGACTGCAAACCACCATTCTTCCAGTCAAAATATTGGACTGCAACTGGAAATATTTTCACAGCACCATGGTTGCTTCCATCAGTTAAGACTCCACAGTACAGTATATTGTGTTCTTTTATTGCTTGCAGGGCACTTTCCACAGACTGCGGTGCAAGCACAGAGTTCACAATTGCTTTTTTCTTGGATGCAAGCACTTGCAAACATTCGGGCTACATCTGAGTCAGGGAATAGTGTCTTGAACAAGCCAGAGGTGCAATCAGTTGATCTAAAGGTGTGGTGATGCATCACAGTATGGAAGGCCAGGGTACCCTCTGCTGCAGTGATCGCATCCTCAGATTTGCTTTCTGGTCTCACAAAGAAATCAGTCATTTTGGTGGAAGAGCTCTCTCCTCGAATAGTCTTCTTGTGCTTGTCTGACTGAATATGATTCTGCAAATCCAAAGCACCTTTATGTGCAACAGACACAAATGTTCCAGGCTTGCATATGGTGCACTCAGCCTCATTATCATTTTGACCATTCTTGAAGTTGGGAAATTTGGCCTTTAACTCAGGCATGCATTTTCTTTTTGGCATTCTGAATGTATTTCTACAAAGTTTTTACTGAATTATAGACCAGAACAGAATCTAAAAGACAATAAAGTAAGATATCATTGAGCATCTCTAAATCCTACAATTAAACCACCTTACTGTTGTGAAATGCAGTCAGTTGGGGAAAAGGGGAAAAGAAGGGGCAGGAGTACAACATCACCACTTCCATGTTTATTTTACAAACATATCTCTTAAAAACAAAAGTGGGTTACATCACCATCAAAGAAATCAAATACTGAGATTTCAGCAGGCATTATAACACATTTCCAATGACATCTTTGCAGCTGTAAAGGCTAGAATCCTTTTTTAAAACAAAAGCTCAGATTCTCAGTTGGCTGTACTCAGGGTCCAGCAGTATCTCATTCTGCACTTCTGGCTATTACAAACAGGTCAGATCACCAATCCAGTTGCTAGTCCCCACCACAGGAGACACATGGAAGCAAATTCACAGGCAAGTTCCTTTTAAGCACAAACCCAAACACTTTGTTTATTTCAGATTAATTGATGATTTTCATCACCTTGTTCTTTACCATTAATCTAAGAGAAGAACAATTATACTGAAGAGGCTAACAGCAAGATTGCCAGAACACAGTACTGCATTAGTATAGGGATTTTAAGCATGATTGTTTCAGAAGCAGACACAAGACACAAGAACATTTTACATGACAACTGTATCACATGCAAGTGAAACGACCCAAAGTTATTTTCTTGTCAGAAAAGCCGAGAATCTTTGAAGTAGGGTGATCATGTGAAAAGGAGGGCATGCTCCTGTATCTTTAACAGTTGTAGAGAAAAGGGAATTTCAGCAGGTGTCATTTGTATGCATACAGCACCTGCTGAAATTCCCTCTTCAGCACAACAGTTAAAGCTGCAGGAGCCCTGCCCTCTTTTGTCGAGTGACCATATATCCCTGTGTATAAACAAAATGCAAATGGGGAATTCTGTAGAGGTTATTCAAGAGAAAGAACCTTAGTTGTTCTGTACAGCTCATGGACTCTTTATGTGCTGCCTATTCCATACCCTTTTCAGGAACAGTCAAGAGTTGCCTACCTATGTACTCCCCTTGCATTCAGCCATATTTTGAGATGCCAGTATTCTCATTAAGCTGTGACTGCTGAACAGTGCAAGGGCAACTAGTTTAGCCAAGATGTAGTCCTTTTGCCCTTGCTACATACACATTAATTCTCTGAAAATCAAAATTGCCCATTCTTCAACATGAAATTTTCTGACTGCATGCCATAATAATAATAATCTGCTAAAATATTTTAACATTTCTAGAGATAGGAACTAAAGAGATAAAGTTAATCTTCATACAGATGCGCATAATAAATTTATATCATGCCTCCAGGAAATTTCTTTATGGCTTTTAACAATTTTACTTTGGGCTTTTTACAGTCTCAGTCTTCAGAAACTGGAGGTGAATGATGTGAAATAACTAGCAATTATAGGAGAAGTGAAAAACCCGTCACCTACCCCACCCTGCCGTGCCCATTGGTGCAAGAGCTAATAGCTAGATCCAGAAGATCAGTGAATACATAGGAAAACCTTAGGAGAATTCAAAGTCGTTCTGTGATTTGGATCACAGCTCCAGTATGCTGAACTATCCTTGCCATTTTATAAGAGGGATATGAATTAATGCTATAGATCCTTCACGATGCCATTCTATGCTTTACAGCTGCTTAAACTAACTGAAATCGTAATACCATCACAAGTGCAGGAATAAAATGGAATGAACACATTTACATGGGAATTTTGTTGTAGAAAAGGGTAATATTGTTTGAATTATTTTTTTAAAAAAACATAATACAGTGTGCATCTGTACCATTCACATGGCTGCATGGCTGCCCCCTGGCTATAAAATGTTTGGTTTTGTTTTAATAAGAAAAAAATAAAAGACTCTGTGGCAAGCATCTTCAGCTCTGATCTGCCCTCCCCCACATTCTCCTGCCAGCACTGTACTGAAACTTGTTGGTCACTTCCGCATTATTTGCTCCCTTCTGTGGGCCCCTGAACTTTGCCTGCTCGGTCCTGCTCTACTCCACAACTGATAAGGTTGCCAAAGGCGCTCCTCGCCCCTCTACACTTTTTCTTGAACAGTTTAAAGCTCCTTGCAGCAACTAGAAAGAGTGGGACCTACTGCACAAGATAAAAATTCTCTCCCATTTCCAAAAAGAGGCAGCAGCTGTAGGATATCATAATGTACAGTTGTTTTCTAGTTAATTGTATTGTAGGGGGAGAAGCCATCTCCCATGTACATATGGAGGCAGCCATACAATGAGGGAGAGAGAGCTCTATAGCAACTTATAGTGCAATGCCTACTTTCAAGTAAAACCTAGTGAATGTAATGGGACTCACTCCCAGGAAAGTGTATATAGGATGTTGTAGCCTTAGTAACTATGCATGCACGGTATCAATTTACCATGCAAATTAACAAAGAAGAGCGGGCTAAAACAGGAGATGGATCCCTCACCCCCCATTTCACATTAAACTCTTTTGATCACTAGGCAGCCGGCAAACTTCCCATGTCCCATGCCCACCCAGCACATAATTACAGGTGTCAAAGGCTGTGAACTTCTCCAAGCAGTCCCTGCCAATTATGTGGCACTATGGTGAGCTCCATAGGTGCACTCTCAGACCCCAAAAAGTGGATTCCAGAGTTATTGGAAACCTTCTGTAGTTTTTCCATCCCTGACAAGTTAATTAAGTGCTATTCTCTCCAACATCCACCTGCCCTTCCTCTCCTTTTTTTAAATTTATTTTTATTTATTTTTAGGCTGCTTTTAAGAAAAGAACCCTTTGGAATTGTTGAGCAATCAATTTCATGCACGGATAGGGTAAGGTGGGGAGAAATGGCCCAAATAGAATTAAGCATAAGAACGTAAGAAGTGCCAGGCTGGATCAGGCCAAGGGTCCATCTAGTCCAGCACTCTGTTCACTCAAGTGGCTAACCAGCTATTGACCAGGGACCAACAAAGCAGGACACGGTGCAACAGCACCCTCCCACCCATGTTCCCCAGCAACTGGTGCACACAGGCTTACTGCCTTGGATACTGGAGGTAGCACATAACCATCAAGGCTAGTAGCCATTGATAACTTCCTCTAGCAATTTATCGATAACAATATGAAGAGAAAGTGAAAAAGTGGAACAAAAACTTATGTCACAATGGTTTGCTGTTAGGAGAGTGAAGTTCAAACACCCTCGTCAGAATAAGAGCAGAGTACAATGTCCTTTTTGCAGTCTACCTCTTTGTCCTGTAGTGGGATCGTATATGTTATTCTGTTGCATATTTTCTAGCAGTTTTGGCAATGCAGGGGTGTATACAGACAATCCCAGCCTGAGCAAAAGCCCAGTTAAAACACATCGTAAGGCTCTGCTCCTAAATAGTCATAGTAGGGAGTAAAGCCCAGTTGAGCTCAATGGGACTAACTTCTGACCAAACACACTTAGAATTGCACTATTAGAAAATTTAACTTTGAATCAACAGACAACACAGTTTGATCTTGACTTGTTAAGATGAACCATAGTTAAAACGGGGGGGGGGGGGGACTTCTGGCTGTGGGCCTAATCTTCCCTGCAACATCTGGGTTTTTTTTTTTCAGAAGCTCAGCTCTTTTTTCTCATTGATCTTTGTAAATTCTTGGAAGATTCCAGTGTAACAAGATCATTGTCATTTTTTGATGGAGAACTCCTAGCACTATCTGTTAGAAAGTATCCTGCAGCAATTCTGCCTCCCCCCCCCCCTTTGATAGCTTTTCTGCAGGAAGGAAAAGTGCAGAAGTAGTGATGGTAAAACACAGAAGGACTACAAGTAGAAAACAACATCAACTGAGAACACACATGCCTCAAAAAAAGCCAACAACCATGAGGCAGGCCAATGGTGTGATAAAAGCCTCAAATGGTGGCACCCCATGACCTGATAGAATTTACACCTTGGAAATTGCAAATAATGGGATTGAGGGATAAAGGTGTGTGTTGGAGATGTGGTGGAATAATTTCCATCAGGGTTGTTTTTGAGAGAAAATAGAACATTGTTCTTAGCCTGTTAGGTTCATGTAAGCTATCATTTGAAACAAATCGTGTAATAGAAAACTATGAGAGCCACATACCTGATTTTGGCCAGTGCCACCCAGCTGTGCGTGTTGTGGGGAGGGAGACCAACCTCGTGGCAGGCTACAGACTGCCAAGATGGTGAAGGCAAGGGCTGGGAGCAGTCTGGAAACGCCCCCTTCTGCTCCTCCCTCTCAGCAATCCGGGCCTTTATTTTGGATGACATCACTCACTGTGGCAACCAAAATAAAGGCCCGGATCGTCAAGAAGGAGGGGTGAGGAGTGCTTCCCCCCACCCCTCCCTCTTGGTGATCCAGGCCTTTAGTTTGTATGTCATTGCGGCGACCAAAACAAAGGCTCGGATCACTGAGAGGCAGGGGTGGGGGTGAATGAGCTCTCCCCATTCCCCTCTCTCAACGATCCGGGCCTTTATTTTGGTTGCCGCAGTGAGTGATGTCATCCAAAATAAAGGCCCGAATCGCCAAAAGGAAGGGGTGGGGTGAAAGAGTGCTCCCCAACCCTCCCTCTCGGCGATCCGGGCCTTTATTTTGGACGTCATCACTGCGCTGACCAAAATAAAGGCTCAGATTGCCGAGAAGGAGGGGCGGGGAGCGCTCTTGCCCGCACTCCTTCCTCTTGGTGATCCAGGCCTTGGATGATGTCACAGCAAGCCAAAAGAGGCCCAGACAGGCCTCCCAGACTCTGTTTTCCTGGACATTTCAATACATTTTCAGAAAACCAGCCGGGCTGCCCTCCTGGACATTGTTTCCGGACATGTCCAGGCATTTCCAGTCAGATAGTCAACCTATGTTATTTCCACACCCTAATGTATGGTTAATCTTAACTATAGTGTATTGAAATTAGCCAGCTTCATGAACCACAGTTTAACGGTGGCTTGTTTCAGTCAACGGTATCTAAGACGAACCACAGTTTGTCCATGTTTGGATATAATGCTAAACTGCAGTTAGTTAAAAATGGAAGCAAAAGCTTCCATTCACCAAAGTTTATAATTACATACAAATGCAGTTCATTCATGTTCAAATATTGTTATTTTTATGAAGATATTATTTGGTATAACAATACTCTTGCCTTTGCAACACTAAAAGTGGCTTTTTTCATCTTGGGAAGGAGATTTTAAAATTTCACTACTTATCACTTTTTCCCAAACTTCTAATGCATTTTATCTAAAGAAAAGAATCATATTACAGCTGACAGGGCAGTGAAGAATAGTGTTTATGAGATTATCAATTAATATTCTGCTAATCAGGATTCTTCTATTGGTGTCTGTAAAATGGGTGGGTATTTAAACCTCCTGGTCATGTGTGATCAAATGACACCACAGTGAACTTTGATCATTGTCTTTCATGATAATTTTCTTTATACATTTATATTGGAAACTAGTTTATAATATATAGGTATTTTGTGAGGCTGTATTCAGTAGGCCTTGAGTGTACATTAAAAAAAACCAAATAGATTTCTAATTTTGTTGTTTCCAATCTATAATTCTTAATTCTAAGGAAACTAGAGAGCAATGGCACGATGGGACAATGAATCAACATTTAGACCCCAGAATGCCTCACTTCTATCTGAAAACGACTATGTATTACTAAGTATTACTGAGTTACACGAAAGGGGCACCATTCCTATGTGATGCAACAGCTTGCTTCCAGCAATCTAAACACCGGTTGGTTCAGATAAAAATATTCTCTGACAAGTTCTGCAATTTTTGTTCAGGGGCACCAACTTCTAATACTTTGATTTGATACTAGAAGCCTACAGCTAAATGTTTGGCTGGTTATTTCTATTAAACATGTAGGTGAGCTCCAGTCATGCTTATCTCTGAGTTCCTGGTCTTCCTTCTCCTCTTAGACTCTAGCTTTCTTTTCTTCTTTTCCTTGGGCCAGCCGTTGCCAAACTGGCCCACTCCAGATATGTTATATTGCAACTCCCATCATCCCCAGACAGTTTGGGGCAGGCTGCTTTGGACCATGCCCTCTTTCACTCATTTCCAATGGAGACTGCTGGCTCCGATGTCAGTGGGGTGGTGAATCCGCTCCGGGTTTCAGTCAGAGGCAGTCAGACCAGTTCTGACTGAAAACCAGAGCAGTTTCACTGCCTCGCTGACATCGGAGCCAGCAGCCTCCACTGCCCATTTCGTAGACGCTGCCTCTGCTTTCCATGGCTTTCTGCCTCTTCGGCTACCTCCACAAGAGAGGTTTAATGCTCTTTGAAGGCTCATTATAAATTTTACCTCCACACCAGCGGAGCGCAAAACGGGCGTAGAGGCGCGTTATCTCCCGGATTATGCGCATTATCGAATGCGCGTTAAATAGCGACTTTTATTTTGCTCCGGCCGTTAAAGCGCATTTTCGCCGTGTGAACAAGCGATTATGCGCATTAACTTCTTGTAAAGCACTTTTTGGACATCAATTAATGCGCTTCGCCGCCTCTCGCCGCCTCCCGTGCAGAGGGATTAGGAGTAAATGCGCCTCCACGATAATGCGCATAATCGCCGAACCGGGCGCAAAAGCGCATCCTTGTGGAGGGGGCCTTCTTTTCATAGCCTCCTGCTGACTTTGAACCTTTCTTGCCCCTTTCTAAGTGCAGTTGATAGTGGTCAGATGTCTTTAGTAGCAGAGTAGCTCAGCCAATTTAGGGTGTCCAGATGTCCTACTTTACAGAGGACAGTCCTCTATTCTGGAAAGCTATCAATGGGTCAATTACAGCTAGAGACTGTACTGTCTGTCCTGATCCTCTTTGGATTAGGTCAGCTCAGACAGTTGTTGGCATTTTTTCATAACCTTCAAATCATTTAGTGGATTACAATTTAGATGCATCAAAAATTAGTGAATTTTCAACAAGAACGCATTTAATGTGGGCATAGAGTCTTAGCTTCGTCTGCGTTAATAGCCGATAGTTATTATCCATTAGAATTGTCTGCACAGTTCTCTTGCTGCTTTTGCTGCAAGCACTTGGATTTTCCTTGGGTTGTTGTACTCTGCCAAGAAGGCTCACTTAAACTACTCAGCCTTTTCCATGTTGGAAACAATAATCCTAAACTGTGTTACGGTAGTCTCTATTTTGTGAGAATGAGAAAATCAGTGGTGAAGAGAAGTGCTATCCTATAAATAAAGAATCAAGGTTGTGCTCAGGGCAGGGAAAATAAAAAGAGGGATGAAATTGTTCTTGTGTTACATACACATATGTACGATTCCATCAGTGTCAAAATAAAGTTGGATTTTTTTTGTCAATGTGCATTACTTTGTACTTTCAAATGGCAATGGAACCTCTCTCTTCTCAATTGTATCCCCATTAATATTGATGGAAGAAGTTGATCTCTGTGCATGTTCCTTGGCCTGTGCAGATCTACTTTCACAATTGAGCTCATGAGATAAATAAATGTCATGCATGAATTATTTTTATATGAAGGGGGGAAGTGTTTGCTTCTGATCTGATGTACCCTTTTAATATCATCCTATTTATCCCAGATCACGTTTATTTAAATGCACGTGCAATTTGTGAGTAGGTTTTTAAAAGTACAAACTTTAGTCTTCCCTAAAATAAAGTGAATGCAGTGTGGTATCCTGCCTTTGTGGGGGAGACCAGGAACCAAGTGATTTTAGCAAGTGATTTCAGCAAAGTGGTGTTTGCTTTGGGTGACCAGGAAGCAAGTGTTCTCAGCAGTGAAGTCTGGTAACCTGCCTCTAATGGCTAGGTGAGGTGCCAAGTGATTTCAGCAGCTGAGTAGTACTTTGCCTTAGGTGGCCAGAAATGACTTGGGCATCAGTGACTGCAGTTGCAGTTGTTATAAGGTTAAGCAAAGCGATAAAAGCTCTGGTTCCTGTTGAGACAGAGCTGACAAAAGAGGAGAGGCAATGTTTGATCCAGGTGAACAGAAGTTTCAATAGGACAAATCCTTTCCCCAAACATTGCTCAGATTAGGGTGACCATATGGAAAGGAGGACAGGACTTTAACTGTTGTGATGAAGAGGGAATTTCACCAGGTGCTGCATGCATACAAATGACACCTGCTGAAATTCCCTTTTCTACACAACTGTTAAAGATATAGAAGCCCCGTCCACCTATTCATATGGTCACCCTAGTTTAATCAAGATAATACTTCCTTGTAATTGCAGTGCTTGAGGATGTTGAATTCTCACTCAATCATTCTACTTATCAATAATTATGCAGCACCATCGAGGAATGATTTTTGCCTGGATGTGTATTCACATCTAATTTCCAATTATTGTGCCTAATCTAATTGTGAAGCACTTAATCTAGTGCTTCTTGATTAGATCATTCTTCTAAATCTCTGTCTTGGGTACCTGTGACCAAAAGCTAGTGACCTGATGGCAAAATTGCTTGCCAAATACTTCCTTTATTCAGACAATCCTGTAAGTTCTCCTTGCTAGGCTGAATTTCTTAAAGTGACAGCACCATGTCACTCAAGATATTGGGGTGAAGTGTTTCTGGGGGCCAAGAAAGCAAGCAGCCTGCCAACAATTTCTAAGTGTCCATACCTCACATTTTAAATGTGGACGTGACAAAGAAGTGTTTGGCAACTGGTATACCACATAGATACAATAATGGATAATCTGGAGCAGGTTGAAGCTCCCTGAAGAATATATTTGGCAGCAACTGTGTGGTCTGTCATTGGAAGTGGCTTTTCAGAAGTTAAATGTGACTGTGTTTTTTGTCTTTTCAAAAAGGAATGCAAAAGTAACCACAACAAGGAAGGGAAGCACAGCAGAATGAGTATAATTTTTTATAAATCAAAAATATGTTAACAGAGACTTTTGGAAATCTTTTCATCTCGGAGATGTCCATCATAGGTTTCCCTGTGGCAGGAGAGTTGTGTACAGTGGTGAACAATGGCTGTAAGAGCCAAGAATACAATGATTTGATGGCCATTTATTCCTTGAGATATATGGCCTAGAATATTGGAAAAATATATCAAGGGAACATGAAGATGAAGGAGAATGGCACAGCTTTTAGTTCATTTTGTTCAAATCCTAGACTAGTTATAAGACTGTGCCTCTCTCTCTCTCTCTCTCTCTCTCTCTCTCTCTCTTTATGTTTCCTTTCCTGACAGGGAATTTCTGCTGCTTTTAAAGCTTATTGAACATCTACATAGCAGTTTACATTGACTGGGTTCTGACAACATGTTATCTGTGAGCTCTTTTCCCACCCATAGTGGGTTATTTCTCCCAAATAGACCACCCTGGGGACCCATGGCCTGCAGTAAGGGTTATTTTACGTATGGTGGGTTAGCATGTTGTCTGTTGCACCAGTGTGGGTGACAGAGATTGCCTATAGAGCCGCTCAGGAAGAGTAACCAAGAATCCTGCCCCTGCTCTGCTCTTCTCGAGCAAGCGAGCTCTGAGCAAATTTGTTTTTCTGCCACATTTAGCTGTGTCTCCTACTCCAGCTAAGCTCCCCCCATTGCTGTGTGGTTGGCAAATGGTTTCACGTGTGGATAAATCCTCACTTTTCCATGAAAATGCAAAGTCCTGCATTTATTTGGTTCTCAAATGGTTTCATATGTGGATAAATCCTCACTTTTCCATGAAAATGCAAAGTCCTGCATTTACCCAGTAGTGCATGTGATGGCTCCCCATAAGGTGAACCTGTATATTAAATTTTGTTCCATTGCTGCAAACTTTCAAGGAGTTAGAGGGGAGGCCCTCTATCTTTGAACATGGGCAGAAAAAGGAGACCTGGCAAAGGTTTGAAAGTCCAAAGGTTTGAGATACTCGACCAGTTGGGCGGGAGGACTACAGGGGAAGGAAGGGCAGGGGGAACTTTCATAGTAGATCTCAGGGGCCTGTATTGCAGTGTTGGGTGGGACTAAAGGCAAAAGGGATGGAGTCAAAATACAGAAAATACAAGCATATTGTCACTTAAAGCTCTTACTGCTAGTAACTAAGCTTAGGAGAGACATTTTAACCTTTTAGAATGGAGAAAAACAGTACAAAAGGAAACCACCAAACAATCCATGGTTGGAGAAAAAGGTAGGACCAAGGGATGGGACATGGCCATCTGGGGAACCCTGGAGGTCCTGAGGTTCCCCCCCCCCTACATTCTATCCCAGTTTTCCCCAACCAGATGCCCTCTATATATGTTAGACTAACTCCCTTTGTTGACCCTGTTCACACTAAGCCACGGTGATAACACATCTTGAGCTAAACATTATGGCTTAGCGTGTCATTTGGACCATTCTTAACCATGGTGGCTACATAACCATGGTTTAAACATGCTCACTAACCATTTGCTGCAAAATGATTAGCAACCTAACCATGGCTTAGCATGTTGTCTGAACAAGCCCATTATCAGCCAGTATGGTCAATACTAGCTGTGAATGATAGGAGTTGCAATCCAACACATCCAGAGGACACCTGCTTGGGGCAGGCTGTCTTGTACCAAGGCACTTACTAAGCCAGCCCAATGTGGGTTGTGAGTAATGTTTAGGGTCTTGAGCTGATTGCCTCAGTTAGGAAAGAATATTGTCCCTGCTTATTAATAGTGATGATCATTTAAGCTTATCTGTGTGGAATGTACTTTCCTCAATTACTCAGGGCCCCTAGTTTTTGGTAATAGCATATCACATACACTTTGACATGGAGGTCAAATAAGGTTAATGCCTTTTGGTTCATGATAATGGCTTTTTTCAGTAATCTGAGAACTGGGTAATTGCATTAGCCAATTTCGCAAAATCTTGCTTCACACTGAAGGTTAGTAGTTTTCCTCAAGAAACATTATCAAAACTGGCACTTCTTTTGTTCCTCACTTTCATGAAAGGAACTTTGCATTTGCTAAAATGCAAACCAATGTTGGAACACTTTCTTTCTGTCAATCACATTCTACTACTTCTCTGGAAATACTAGCAACACTTTAGAGTAGTTGATAAAGTGTTATATTGCATTCCTTTCAAGTGAACATAATATTTAATTTCCTGAGATGGAAAGCTGGCTTGTGTTATAAGAAACAATATTTCCCCCCCTTTGTAGTCCCACCAGATGGGGCTCTATAACAAGGTTTTATCTATGCAAGTAGCTCACCAGGAATATGATCTATCAGTATCACCCCTAGCATTTCAGGTACTATTACCATGCACCAGACTTTTATGCTCCGCACTTCAGAAAGTTGTGAAGGCATAAGAAGCCTCCTATGAGCAAAGGGTGAAATGTAGCTGCACAGGATCTGGGAAAGTGCTTGTTGCTTGCAATAAGAGTTCTTCTATTTAGGAAGATAGGAAGCAGCCTTACAGTATAGAAAATAAGAGTTTTTATCTATACACAGCAGCCTTCTCCAACCTGGTGCCGTCCAGATGATTTGGATCAACTCCCATCAGCCCCAACTAGCATGGTCAATAGTAAAATAAAATGCTGGGGGTTGTAGTCCAAAATACCTGGAGGGCACCAGCTTGGGGAAGGCTGATCCAGAGTCCAGTATTGGCTATTCTGGCTACTACTGGTCTCAGGCAGACATCTATCCCATCAACTACTCATCAGTCTTGTTCTTAGCTCTGTGGATTTCTTGGAATCATGTTCGTATCTGCATTCTTGGCTATATGCCTTGGATGTACTTGACATGTTATAAAACCAATGCATAAAACACCACTAATTTCAAAGCAGCTTTTCATTGTATGAACTGGATCCGCACGATCCAAAAGTTTGCAAAAGGGCTCACAATATTCTATAGGTAAATCTGATGCATTAAAAAAATCATTAATATAGAGATGCTGTTTTGCCCATACATACCACCTTTCTAAATTCAATGGCAAAGTTGAGAAAGCAGAGATGAAAGTGAAACAGAAGGTATTCTGTGCCAAACAAATGAAGACAGCTGGAAGACATCCCCCACCCTCTTTATAAGGTACAAGTTTGGTATATAACTGCTACCAGTTGGCAAATTACAAATTGCACCAATCTGAGAAATTAAAAACAAATCACTGGATTTTCAAATGTCAGTATACAGTCAACTTCTTCCAGACTATTTCACCGTGCACATTAGCTGTGCAGTTCAATCCTATATGAATTTAATCAAAAATCACACTGAGTACAATAGCATGCACTCCTCTCAAGGTAGCATGCACAGAATTGTGTCTACGTTCCTGAACTATCTGGTCTCACTAACCTTTTAGTGAGAGGCTCAATAAGCATTTGGATAGGGGTGATTTGGTAGACACTGATTACTTGGATTTTCAAAAGGCTTTTACCAAATCCCCTGCCCCGCCATCACCACAAAAGACTCCAGAGTTAACTTAGCAGTCATTGTTTAACCGGAAAGGTCCTCTTATAGGCCAGTAACAGGTTAAAGAACAGGAAACAGAGAGCAGAAAGAAATTGACCGTTCTTACCATGAATGGATGGAAACAATGACATCTCCTAAGGGACAATATTGGGACCAGTTTTTTTTTAACTTGTTCATAAATGATCTGGATTTAGGGGTGAGCAATACATAATGAGGTGGCCAAATTTGCAAATGACTCCAAGGGTGCTTCTAGACAGATGGCTCCTATCTTTCTCAATAAAAAGACAGCTCTTGGTGCAGCTATTTCATCTTTTCCTCCTTAATGTGTGTATGTCTTGATAGAAGTAGCAGGAAAACCTGGGAGGCTTAGAAAACACACCAGTTAAGGAAGCTACACAAAAACCTTATTGTCTCTCTAAAACTCAAACAGAACAAACATACAAAATGTTTGACTCCAGCTAGGGTGACCATATGACAGGAAAAACCTGGATTTGTCAGGATTTTTGGTAACAAATCTGGGAAGGGGGGAAATTATGAAATGTGATGAAAAATCCGGATTTTTCCCATCCTCCCCAGCCAAACGGCAGCTCTACTTTAATGAGAATTAACAAAAACGCTTACAGGTACACCATTTTTGAAGATAAAGAGATGAAACATGGCACCATGATAGCTTTAAGGAAGCGCTCTAGCCATGCGAAATTTGAAGCAGATCCGTTGATTTTTAGGATTTTTTTTAAAAAAGTTTAAGGTATATATATATAAATGGTCATTTTTAAAGATAAAGAGATGAACTTTGGTAGTTCTTGAATAGAGCTTCAGCCTTGCCAAGTTTGAAGCAACTCTGTTCATCTGCTGATTTTTAGAGATTTTTTAAAAATTGAGATTTTAAAATAATTTATTTTTTTAAAACTGTCATTTTTAAAGATAATGAAATGAAACCTGGCACCATGATAGATCTCAGGTAGGGCTTTATCCTTGCCAAGTTTGAAGCAGATCTGTTCATCCATTGATTTTTAGGAATTTTGTAAATTTTGAGATTTTAATTTTTTTTAAAAAAAAACCCACTGGAGCCATATCTTTCAAATTCAGTTCGTCAAACCTCTTCTTTAGGGTATTGCACCTTGAGAATATTCAGCCCTTGGCATCAAGGGGATCTCAAGTTTTTAGCTAAGAAGTGCTGGGCAAGCAGGGCACCTTTCCTGTTGCAGATTTAGTGGACACTCAGGCACCTGGAGCTCAGCAGAGGCAAGGCATCCACAGATCAAAATGTGGGAAAGGAAAGGTCAGTCAAAGCAGCCCACAGGGCAAAATGGAACAGCCAGAGGCCTTTTTCTCAGAGTTCCACATCATGGGCGATGAAGGGTCATCCTTAGAGAAAAACTCACGACCAACAGTGAGGTGTCAGTCGAAAGAGAGGCTCTCATCTTTGTGGATGTCCTGTTGATGCGGATGTTGGAAGCTGGCATGTCGTTGCTTTGCTTTGCTACCCCTTCCCTTCCATTTCACTTTCTTCACTTGTGAGCTGGGCTCTGTCTGCACTGCTGATATGCAATGCAGAACGTTTGAAGTGTGTGTCGGAGAAAAATAGAAATATTTGTGGCTTGGGCTGGCTGGCATATCTCTTAGAGACAGAGTTAGGTCCCCTCTACAAGGATTCGCTTTTGCGCCTGGTTAGGCGATTATGCGCATAATCGCTGAAGCGCATTTACACCTAATACCTCTGCACGAGAGGCGGCGAGAGACGGTGAAGCCATTAACAGATGACCAAAATGCACTTTACAAGTAGTTAATGCACATAAGCGCTTGTTCACATAGTCAAAATGCGCTTTAACGGCTGGAGCAAAATAAAACTCGCGATTAAACGCGCATTCAATAATGCGCATAATCGGAGAGATAACGCGCCTCTATGCCCGATTTGCGCTCCGTTCTTGTAGAGGTAAATTTTTTAAAGCGCTTTGAAAGAGCTTTAAACCTCTCTTGTAGAGGCAGCCTTAGACTGAAGACACAACTCAGAGATAGCTGTAGCTGAACCCTGAGAGGCTGGCATGCCACACAGAGCCTTTCAAGAGCATCTCAGAATCAAGTGTTGGTGCAGATGTTGGCTGGTTGGAGGCTTTGGCTGGCATCAGTTTCAGACAGAGATACAACTCAGAGATGTCTATAGTTTAGCCCTGAGAGGCTGGAGTGCCACACAGAGCCTTTTAAGAGCATCTCAGAGTACAGTGTTGGTGCAGACAGAGTTTTTTTTAAAAAACAAGAGTCACCAGATGTGACCAAGCTATAAGCTGGCACCTTACCCCCAGCCACAGGGTACAAGTGCACAGCCTGGCTGGACTGTTGGGAGACTTCGGCAGAAAGAGGGGGGGATTGTTTGAGGCTGAAAGCTGGAGGCGTTGGCTGGCTGGCATAAGGCATAGAGAGGTTGAAGGCAACCCAGATTCATCTCTAGCTTGTCCCTGAGAGGCTGGCTTGCCACCCAGAGTGTTTTAAGAATGCATCAGAGTCGAGCAGCTGTGCAGGAGGAGAGGAGATGGAGGCAGCTGGCGGTGGAGTTTTTTAAAGTAAGAATCACCAGACATGACCAAACAATAAGCAATACCCCTGGCCACAGGCGTGCGGCCCGGCTGGACCATTGGGAGACTTTGGCAGACAGAGAGAGAGGGAGATTGTTTGAGGCTGGAGGCTTTGGTTTGGCTGCAGTGAGTTAGAGAGAGAGAGACTACACAGATAACCCAGAGACACCTGTTGTAACTTAGCCCTACAGTACTGGCAAGCAACGCAGGGCATTAGAAAGATGGTCTCAGAGTCGAGTGTTTGTGCAGGAAGTAGACAGGAGTTCAAATCTGTATGTGAGAAGTGGTGTCAACGTGCAAGCCTTGAGAAGCTAATGTATATAAGTGAGAAGTGTGAATGGGCAAAGTAGTGTCTGCCACCCATAACACCCACCCTAATGTCAGAGTAGAGAAACTTGTGACAGTCATACACAAGGTTAAAAAGAAATTGAAATTTAAAAATAAAAAAGCCAGCCAGCCGGCAGCAAGCCCTGTTAAAAGCAGCAGCAGTTTGCAGCGGAGTGAGGATACAGTCAGAAAAGATATTTGAGGGAAGGGGAGAATGTATCACACAGAATATAGCAAAAGCTTCAAAGTACAGCAAAAGCTACAAAAGTAGGAGTAAGTGAAGTTAATTTCAGATACGTTGTTCTTTATTTCAGTGATTTTAACATTAATATGTTATGTAGAACAGATTTGTCTGAATTGTGTGCTGCAAAATCAGATATGTGACCAAAGCTGTGTTCAGGTGGGCACACCCCCTTGGTGTTGGACATGCCCCCTGGGGCCAAACATGTTGGTGGGCATGCCCCCTTGGGAGCCGACCATGTTGTCCTCCTTTTTGGTTTCCAAAATATGGTCACTCTAGCCCCCCACATAAAACTCAGTCCAGTGCTGCCTGGTGACTAAACTATGTAATTACACTATCCACACACATTGTTCAAGTGCTAGTCCTTGCACCTCCTCAAAAACCCTCTCCAACGGTCAGAGTCTTCTGGAGTAGAACCTCCCAGACATTTTAAGAACATTTTTGTTAGTGTTTTCAGCACTGTATTTTGCTGCTGGTTTTAATTAGGTTTTATATGCAGGAATATTTATATCCTTTGCTGCTGGTTTCGTCTTGATTTTATTCTGCTCTGTTTTTGGTTTTTGTTGTTTTAATGTTTATAACTTTTAAAGTATAGTACTTTGGTGTTTGGGCAGTTTAAGAGCACAATAAATAAATAAAAATCCACCCTTAACTGCTGCACTTCCCACTTCCTCATGGGGAAGGGATTAATCTCACCTTTGACTCTTAGCTTCCAGTACTGGAGCTATACATTGCCAACAATGAGCTTTCCCATGGCATTACACTGACCATTGGCAGAGTAATTTACATAAGCAAACTACTCAATGCAAGCTATCAAGCATCATGTTCTGCTTGTTCTCAGAGTTATCCTATTTGCTGTAGTAGTGGTTTCTGCTGTTGTAATCCTTTTTTTCACCCAGATACCATTGAGCCTTATATTATTTTTTCCTCTGTCTGTGTGTGCTGGTTACAGTCAAGAGGGGTTTGAAGTCCAAGCCTGTCCTATTTTGTATGCTGCAGTCATCAGTCAAAAAATGCATCACTTTGAGAGTGTACTGCAGTTGCCATTTCAGCATAAGCAAAGAATATTGTGCTTTCGTAGATGAATGCTCAATATGTTGAACTGCTGGAGCTTCATCTTCGAAGAATTTTAAACATTTGGGAATGGGGATAGTTTCTTTTTCTTTATTAATTTAAATGTCTGCCCCAATTCATACTTCAGTGAGTAACAATGTGTTAAAAATACATAGAGGATGCTCAGTTGAAGTCGGCTAAAACTTCATTTAGAAAACACCAACCTTTCTGAAACTAAACTCTGTCCCTGAATTAGACTAGGAAAAAAAATCTCATGCAATTCATGATGTTTTCTAATGCACAATTTTTAAATCTGCCATATTCAGTTGTGGGTTTCTTTAAAATTCTTTTAACACTTTTTATTTTTCCCGATTGTTTTATATTTTGATTTTAGATGCATTGGTCACTTTAGCAATAAAGCAGAAACTCAGAATTTAAGGAGGGTTAATTTGTGAGTAGGAATGGTTGATAAATTTGTTTGGCTTACATTTCAGTGCAAACATATGAGGTCTGCATTTCCCAAACCTAAATCTAGACGGAATGCAGTTTGCAATCAAAATCTATACATTTCTGAAGTTTGAAACACACACACACACATGTGTGTGTGTGCACACCAAAATGTGCACATAAAACCCCCCACAAAAACCTCACATGAAAATATGTGCAAATTTCCAGGCAGACTTAAAACATATTGCAATCCGATGCAGTAACAGGATGGACAAATTTAAAGTGATAAAATGAGAACCCAAGCAAAATCACCCATCCCTGTTTGCCAGTGCCATAACATCATATTGCATCTTTCACATGCACATACAAGTGGCTTGGAAGCCACTTCCTGTCGTGATCCCACCATTCTGTGAAGCATATGTTAATACCATAACCGAATTGATTTTTCTCAGCTGATCACCACACTCGTTCCATGTGGTGGAGCATACACACATGCTCACCAGTGGTATGGTATCACACAACAGCTAAATGACTCCCATGCTACTGAGTGAGGTGAAGGTGACCACACAGTCCTCTTGTGTGTGGTGAATAAATGTGGAGATATGAAGGCAACATTTGCAGTAATTACTACCCTCTTTCCTTTATGTCAGATGGGACACTTTAGACAGCTGAACAGGTAGTTATTGTGAAATCAACAATTTGAGCAAGAGGTTCATATTTTGACCTTCCATTTCAATTGTGATCCATAAATCGAGGCTGTTACTATGGTACTTGCATGGTAAAGTACATTTAGCATACTTATTGCTGATCTGACCTTTTCAAAATTCTGCATCTTGAGGGCAATATTCTGACATTTTCTTCTTGTTTGCAAGTCCTTTTTCGCATGGCTGCTCTTTAACATGGATCAGCAGCACACATTACCCTGTTCCTTAAGCTTCAAGTATGCAAAGAGCAAGTTGAAATACTTGCTTTTAAAGATATTAAACGAGAATGCATTTTTCTCACTAACATTGCTTCTTCCAAAGTAGTGAGTGACCATCGCTGCTCCAGTGATTTTGGTTTGTCTATATATCCTATTTTTTGTTTTCAAGCAGAAAGAGAGAGAGTAAAGTAAACATACTGTGTATGTATTGGTTTAGGTCTTTGTTTTTATTGGCTTGGTGTTGAAAAGACCCATATTTCATTTGGGAATTTGTTGTGCTACAGCTAAATATAATCTGATAATATAGTTTATAATACAGTTTAATGAATTAAGGGAGCAATCCTATGGCCCGCAGACAGTGTCTGAGGGGCCATAGGATAGTTGGCATTCCCAATCTGAGGTCAGAGACAGCACTCTGACTTCAGAGGGAGGAATCAGAACTCCGCCAGCCCACCCCACCCATCACAGCTGACATGGAAAGAACAGCACCAGTGGCAAAAAAGCAGGGCAGACAGGGAGGCAAAGATCCTGCATTGGCTGATCTTCAGCCTTTGGGTTCGGGGATTTACAGTCCTCAACAGCGCAACCTATAGGATTGCGCCCTAAATTATTCATTCACTTGCTGTCGCTTCTGCCATGAACTCACTAAGTGGCCTTATGTAAGTCATGATCTCTTAGCCGTAGTCCTTCTCTCTACTTGAAGTCTGGAGATATTGGGCCTGTTCAGACAACATGCTAAACCATGGTTAGGCCGCTAACCCTTTTTCAGCAAATGGTTAGTGAGTGTGTTCAAACCATAGTTATGTAGCCACCATGGTTAGGAATGGTTCACGTAACACGTTAAGTCATGGTTCACATGACACACTAAGGTATAATATTTAGCTCAAAATGCTTAATCACCGTAGCTTAGTGTGTCTTCTGAACAGGGTCAATGTTACTGATATATCTTACAGGGTTGTGGTGAGGATTGTAACAAATAATGCATTGGAAGCCTTGAAAGAACTATCTAAATCAGGGTGTAGAGCCTCAGGCCCGGGGTCAAATTGGCCCTCCTGGGGTCCCAATCTCGCCTTCCTGGGTTCCTCAATTTGCCATTCCCCTAGCTCCACGCCCTTTCCCCCAAGCATGAATCATTTGCTAGTTTTCTGGGTTTTGTGTGGTTTTTCCCCCCCATTTGAAAAGGTTGAAATCTCTCTCCTAAAAGCTTACTTACTGGCAGCAAGAGCTTTAAGCTACAACAGCCTGATGTTTTAAATCCTTGGCGTGATTCTGAGGATCCTGATGAGGGCAGCTGCAGGAGATTACTCTGGTGAGGGAGGGAAAACAAAAAGGAAGGTGTCCCAAACAAAGAAATAGGGGAGTGGGAACCCAATCAATAAGAGGCCAGCAAAGGCAAAGGATCTCAATTTTCATTTATTTATTCATTGATTCATTCATTTTAAAAGTAATCAGTCCCAACTAGGCTGCAGCTTCTCCTGGAGCCTGGTGCTTAAAAGCTCAGCCTCTTCAGAAAGCAACAACAACAACAACAACAACAAAATGTATTTTACTTTTTTTAACAAGCTGGAATGCCCACCAGGGGGCGCCAAAATACTGGAAGCCACAGACAAGCAAGTAAACTAAAAACGAAGAACCCAGCTAGATTTGGCGCCAGGAAACATATGCCTGCAAATCGCAGCTAGGCTAAAGGACCTGGGAAGGAAGAGGCCGCAAGCCTATGAGCATGATGGCGGGCTAACAGCAGCCTGACCTGACAGAATAAGGCCAAGAGCTGCCAGCTGTAGCCAGGCCAAAATTACACACTCACAGAGGGGTGGGGATGTGGGGCAGGGCATGAAGCCAACAAGCGGCTTAAATTTTAATTCGGCTTCGAACAGGGAAGTGAACGACAAAGTATTAACAGGTTGCCTTTGACCAGGTCTTTCTAAAGCTCTACCGGCTGCTTAGATAGCAGAGGGGCCATCCCTCAGTAGCAGAGCGTATGCTTCCATTCCTCGTGTCCCATTTAAAAGGATCAAGTAGAGGCGATGTGAAAGGCCTTCTCTGCATAGTACCCTTGATGAGCTGTTGCCAACCAGTAGAAATACTGGGCTAGACGGACCAACAGTCTGACTCGGTATAAGGCAGCATTGTATCGTCTGTAACTATTTTGAAACCGATGCTTTGAAGATTTAGGTTTTTCGCTTCAGGAATTGCATAAAATGGATGTTCCTGGCACCAATGATTAGGGTGATTATATTTTGGAAACCAAAAAAAGAGGACATGGCTGGCCCCCAAGAGGGTGTCCCCACCCCAGACAAGAATGGCTTCTAAGGGGGCATGCCCCTACAGAGCCTTGGTCACCTGCCTGATTCTACAGCTCATAATTAAGACAAACCTGTTCTACATAATATGTTATTGTTAAAACCACTGAAATAAGAACAAGTGAGACATTCAGCGTATCTGAAATTCACATTTATTTTTAGTTGCTGTACAAATTTCTTTGTGGTAGTTTACGTTGTTCTTTTTTGCTGTCCTGGCCCACAACACTGGCTATAATAAGGGAAAAAACAGACTCTGGTTAATACACAGCAGACTATTGTTTTGTTTACTAAGTTTTAAAAACTCCCTTGTAAATCCATCTGGGAGTGGCTTTTGGACTGAAGAGCATGGCACCAAATATCACAAATGAATAAAGTGAAAAGGGGGAAGTGTTTAAAGCATGATCACCTAAAGATGCTTGTTACTTCAGGAGACAAGGGCCTCTTCCAGATAATTATCTAAGAAGCAATGCAATATGTCGGGTGGAGCAAATGTGCACCTCTTTTCTCCGCTGCATAGCTAAAGATATGTGCGGCAGAGGCACCCATGTGGAGGCCAATTGGACACTGGTCTGATTTGTGTGATTCTTCCCCCCTCAGAAGTCAGCAGGAAGATCACATGAATCAGGTTACTACATATCAATATTCCTAGCTCCACGTGGAACACTCACATCACTTTTTTTAGGTGCATGGCGGGAACGTCATATATACTGCATCACTGGCCAGATAAATACCTGAACTGGGCATAGGTGAGTGACAACTTACAAGCCTGCTTTCAGGAGTTTGTCCCCATACCAAAGAATTTCAAACTTCTGTGCCCCCAAGAATGTTCAGATTTCAGCACCATATATAATTCCCATTTTGAAACAAACACCAGTAGAACAATTTCTTAATTGTGGTGGGAACTAGTATAATACCCTGATTCAACACACACACACCCTCAGTCATTGGGCAAATCACACCCCTTACCCTAAACATTGTTGTAAGTTTAAAACACCATTCTGAGCTTCTAAGTTTAAGAATACAAATGTAGCAATATTGTTAATAATAATGCATCATACAGCAGCCTAAACTAAGAATAGTCATTTACACTGTTTACAAGAAAAGGCACTCACTCATCTGTCAGGGAAATATAGCCCAAATGCATATTGTTGCTCACTCTAAAGGGGACAAGATTTTTAGAGCAAGACAACAGCCTCTTTCCCTCACAAGTAACATGACTGAAATATCCTATCATGAAAAGGTTTGGGGAGGGGGGTTCAACATAATGCACCCTCACTGTGGATGCTGTGAATATAGTATATCTTGACTTCAGCAAAGCTTTTGACAAAGTGCCCCATGACATTCTGATTAACAAACTAGTGAAAAGTGGGCTAGATGGAACAACTATTAGGTGGATCCACAGTTGGCTACAGAATCGGACTCAAAGGCTCAATTTGGATGACACGATAGTCAATGGTGGGGTAATAATCAACTTTACAGTTGTTCAACTAGGGGGTACTCCCCACACAACATGGTAATAAATAATCAACTGTGGTGTGGATTAGGATCAGCACTGAGTTGACTATGGCAGCATTCGGATAACACGATAGTCAAAACAACTGACGATTGTTTCCCCCACACCAGTTGTTTATTGTGTTGTCTGAATTGAGCCAAAGAGTGCTTATCAATGGTACCTTTTCACACTGGGGGGAGGTAACGAACGGGGTACCGCAGGGCTCAGTCCTGGGCCCAGTGCTCTTCAACATTTTTATTAATGATTGGGATGAGGAGGTGCAGGGAATGCTTATCAAATTTGCAGACAACACACAATTGAGTGGGATCACTAATACCCCAGAAGACAGAGACAAACTCCAAAGTGATCTTGATAGACTGGAGCACTGGGCTGAAAACAGCAGAATGAAATTTAATAGGGATAAATGCCAAGTTCTTCACCTAGAAAAAAGAAACCAAATGCACAGTTACAAGATGGGGGATACTTGGCTAATAAATATGACAAGCGAGAAGATCTTGGAATTGTTGTAGATCACAAGCTGAATATGAGCCAACAGTGTGATGTGGCTGCAAAAAAAGCAAATGCTATTTTGGGCTACATTAATAGAAGTATAGCTTCCAAATTGCGCGAGGTACTGGTTCCCTTCTATTCGGCACTGGTTAGGCCCCATCTTGAGTATTGCGTACAGTTCTGGGCACCACACTTCAAGAAGGATGCAGACAATCTGGAGCGTGTTCAGAGGAGGGCAACGAGGATGATTAGGGGTCTGGAAACAAACCCGCATGAAGAGAGATTGAGAGAACTAGGCATGTTTAGCCTGGAGTAGAGAAGATTGAGGGGAGACATGTTAGCACTCTTCAAATACATGAAAGGTTGTCACACAGAGAAGGGCCAGGATCTCTTCTTGATCAACCCAGAATGCAGGATATGGAATAATGGGTTCAAGTTACAGGAAAACAGAGTCTGGCTGGACATCAGGAAAAATGTCCTGACTGTTAGAGCAATACGACAATGGAACCAATTACCTAGGGAGATGGTGGGCTCTCCCACATTAGAGGCATTCAAGAGGCAGCTGGACAACCATCCATCAGGAATGCTTTAAGGTAGATTCCTGCATTGAGCAGGGAGTGGACTCGATGGCCTTATAGGCCCCTTCCACTCTACTATTCTATGATTCTATGAGTCCCAAACCCAAGAAAAGTAAAGCTTCCTTAATTCCTCTGCTCTCCTCCGCTTCACCCACCCTCTTACAAGGAAATAAAGAAGAGGGCAACTTGGGTGAATCCTGACGGTCCCAAATAAGAAGAGATACAGTTTCCCTCGCCTTTCCCACTTCAATGGTAAATGAACCCCTCCCATCACCCCCAAAGGGGGAAAAGGGCAATGCTTCCTCCTCATCCCCTCACACCCAACTCACCCTTCCATCCATGTCCCCAAGTTCCAGGAGGACCGGTTCATCCTCATGGACCTCAGGTGGAGGGATGAGTTTCACACGCAACATGCCACCCAAGCCCATTTTGGGACCTTCTTCCCACCCCCTGTAACTAACGTCTGAGAAGCAAAATCACAAAGGTAGGCAGTGGCTATGCGACAAATTCCCACCTGGACTCGGACTTGACTCCTTTTCTTTCTCCCACCCCTTCCTTCCATCCCCCTTGTTGCTGCCTATGGCTCTCACTCACCTCCACTGAGGCAGACGAGCCAGCAGCAGGTCACAGTCTCTGGGTGGCAGTGGTGGATGGAAGGAGGTGGAGGGAGCAGCAAGCCACCGGGGGAGAAAAAGGCACAACATCACCGTGCAAAAGACGTCTCTTGGCGAGCGCTGCAGAATGGCCCTGAGTGAAGGCACCAGGGCAGCTGCCTCCTTTGAGCTTACAAGGCTACTTCCCTTCCCATGTCACGTTACCAAGATGTATCAGCGAGTAAAGAAGGTGCAGCCCACACCACGGTCTTAGCGCAAACAAGATGCCGGTGACATCGCTTCCTGGCATGGCCATGGGCACAGCTGGGCAGTAAGCGGACCGAGGCTCACCCTCATACCTATACCGTATAACAAATCTGCCCAGACTCCCCAGGAGGGGGAAAAACCCTGATGAAACCAGGCAAAACCAGACGATTGGTCACCCTACATAAATAGGTTCTCCGGCACACCTGATTGTCATTTAGCAATATTCTCTGTGATATTCAGGTTGTGCATAAGAGAAAAAGACGGGAATTTGCAGGTCTCCTCTTTTAGAGCACAACACTTAAGCACCTACTTAAGACCTACAGAATTTCTGAGTAAAGACGCAATAATACACTGGATAAAGGAACAGAATAAAGCCATTCCTCTTTAGAATGCCCCTACTCTCTTCTGCACATGTATATGTTTTGCTGAATGCATCTGTGCCATAGCCCCAGCTTGCTGAGTGTCAGAATGGATCTTTAATTACTGTGCTTTACAAGGGAAATGGCTCTAGCTGAGCGAGTGAATGTCTGGGCTGCAGGGTAAATAAGACTGAGCCTTTGTAATCTCTGCTCCATTCCCAGCATGCCTGCGTTTCCTGCTGTGAACACAGGGGAGCATGCTGGGATAGTGAGAGCAAATTTACATAACTCAGCATGCACTAGTTGCTGCTGCTTTGGATAGTCTGTTTATTTATGTGCTATATATTAGAATTGCTGCTCAAGAAAACAGACTCAGGAAATACTTGAGGCATACATATCCATGTGGGGTGAAGAACTTTCCAAATGTGTACTTTGTAAAATAGTCTCCATACAACAGAGCTCAGAATTTGGGGGTGGGTGGGTACGTACTTGTTAGATACCTGGATTATATTAATGGAGGCACAGCCGTGCCTCCATTGTTAAGGGCCGTCAGTAAAAAACACATTCTGCCATGTTAAAGTGATAATTGGGGGGGGGGTCATTTTAACAGCCATAAAATTGAAAATGTTTCACCAACCTTTCTGAAATTTACAGGTGCCAGAAAGAAATGTTTGTTTTACATTACCTGAAAATTTCAAGAAGATTGGTGAAAGATTGAGGGAAGGAGAGCAGTTTAAGGTAGAAAAGGAACACAAACCTGTCTCCCTGCTTTTGTGGGTTTGTGAGTTTTGTGCTCACGATTTGCATAATTTCTGGAGCCTTATTAATTAATCCAGTAGTGGGGTCTTCTTCCTCCTTCACTGTAGTTGGTGGAAAGCTTTTCATTTTTTAAAAAATTCCCTTCGGTTGATTTTTAAGGTCTATTTTTACCTCTCATTCAAGTCAATGAGGAGGCCATCTTCCCTCATAGTGCGAGGCACGCTCAGTAGCGTCGCTCTCCCCCTCCCTCCTGCCTTAGAATGTTGGGGGTGGGTGGGTGAAATGGCCGCTGCCTCTGTAGCACAGACCTTTTGAGTGAAGAAGAAGAGTTTCTCTTTTCTCTTCTGGAACATGCTTTCCTTTGGCTCTGAGAGTAATTTGGGCTATCTTCATAAGCTTGCTCTTTTGCTCACTGGTGAAGCAGGGTGTGGTTCCTCTGGACCCACTGAACATGGGTTGCCGGAATCATATTAGGGTTCAAAATGGAAACCCGTGGGCCCAAATTGAGCATCTGGGCCATCAGTTGCCTGTCCTTATTTCATAGTCATGGTAACAGTGCATGTAATTTTTTATTTTGTAAAAAAATTCTAACGTTGGTTCCTTTCTTCTGATGTGAGAATCATTTAACAAAATGCTGTTGGGACTTCTCTCTCTCTCTCTCTCTCTCTCTCTCTCTCTCTCTCTCTCTCTCTCTTTCATACCATTCATTTTGTTTAGGAAATCATGTGCAGGAAGAGTGATAAATAAATTATGCCATGTTGTATTTCTCATTATCTCTTATTTCTATATTTTTGTGCTAGATAAATTGTTGAGTGCTGCAGAACACGATTAGGTGTATCTCCTTAATTAGATAAGCTGTATTCCATATAGATGATGTGGCTTCAATTCCATTTTCCTTATGAATAACAATAAGTGATTTCCATGTTAATCGAAGTTCCAGCTCTTTTTCCTGTTCCTGCACTGTCCTGTGATTTATGTCAAACAAAATTGTAAAAACAATTATCTTTAGATTACATCAGCATTTATATGCTGACATTGTTTGGGCTGTTTCTAATTCTTTGCAAATAGACTGTGGGTACAGGGTTGGCACAGAAAATAGCATGTTTCAATTATATATGTTTTTAACCATGTAATGGCTAAACAGTACAGTCTAGTGGTGAATTGTGTGATCCACCAAGCATGGCTGCTGCATATCTTCTAATCATTTCAATAGGGATTGCATGAAATACTTTATTGTCTTCTACAGTTTTTCTGAGACATCTCAGAGGTTGGTTTTTCAAGGGCATATAATTGGGGAAAATACCCCAGGGGAAACCACAATATCCTCTTGGCATATCCAGACCATAATTTATTAAGTACAAAACTAAAGAAAGGTGATTCTATTGTGAAAGTGGGACTTCATGACTCATGATCGCAAAGAGTAAGTGCACTAAACTGCGCTAAAGGAAACTGGGGTTGACTTAACTTCTGCACAGAAGGATTTCTACTCTTACCAGAACATTATACCCACTGAAAAGATACACTTTTGTTAGTATCCCAAAAAACTGAAGATAATTTAACTATGGTAAATTATGGCTGTGCACCGCTTGGGCTCCAGATCTGAATTCCAAGATGAAGTGGGCCTATTCAGACCGAATTGGTCCAGATCTGGAGTGGGTCGGATCTGGGCTGAAGCAGCCTGACATGGGTCGGATTGGGCCCAATCCAGACTACTCACCACTCACCACCACCCCGGACGTGCCTCCCCGGATGCTTCCCCTTGCTCCTTACATGGACCTGCTGCTAGTGCTGGCAGCTGTCTGTGCCTCTTCAGGGGTCACAATTTTGGGTATATTTCTGTAAAATCCTCTGGAAATGGTGGCCATGAAACAGTCATGTATTCAACATTATAAGTGGGGGTGACCCAAGAGGTGGCGGCAGTGAGTGCCTGGCCTGTTGGATGTCAGATTGGGTCAGATCTGGGCTGAAGTGGGCTGAGGCAGAATGGGCCAATTTGGAAGCTCCAAATTGGCCTCTGAAGTGGGTGCGGACATAGTCCTAATAACTATTCTGTGCAGAACCTGGTAAGCACTTTTATCTTATGTGTGCATGGGAGCAGGATTGTATTGTGCCAGCTGGGCCAACCCCTCAGCATGCCTGATGTTTATATATTGGATGTCATGTTTGCGAACAGCCTGCATATCTAGGTATCAATGGGCACAAGCATAAATCACAGAATCTGTACAGTCCAATAGTACAGTGTACAGATTGCATAATTCTACTAGATCTTAGTAGAGAACAAAAGAGGACAAGTAAAACATCCCCATGGAAGTATAAGAACATACAAAATTCACTGGACTGCAGCTATTTGGGCTTTGTTAGAACTTGTCTCCAGTGCCTGTCCTGATATCCTGAAAGCAAGTACAATCTTTCCTCTTATTTTCTAAATGCACCACAGCTAGATGGTTATTTTCAGAGTTTTGTCTTTGTATTTTCTTTGCATTTTCTCTTTATGAACATGTGTAAATATGGCCTAAGAACCCAGTCTCAAGGGAAGAGCCTCATGTTATTATTTACACATCTGTTCATACTCCTATACAATTACCTTGAATTTCTGTTTTGCTTTCAATATGTGTCTAGAGAAACCTATGTGGGTGGTACTGGATCCACAATGTCTTTATTAGGGTCAATATAGATCCTCACACAGCTATGCTTGGCATTGTTTTACATGCGTTATGTTGCATACAAGTATAAAAACAAGTAAACATATTGGAATAGTTCTAAGGGTTGCTGGGCTAACACTGGATGAGGCAGTTTGTTAGAGCTGAGCCATAGGCAGTTGTACCAGGGGCTCAGAGCCAAGGGACAAAGCTGGAAGGTCCCGAGAGGAAGTTGAGATGAAAAAGACAAATCAGGAGCAGGACCAAAGTACAACCAAATGATTCAGGAACATGCCAAAGCTCTGGAAGACCGTGTTCTCAAGCAAGGCTCAACTGCAGCAGGAAAGTAGTGTCACGCTAGGACTTGAAAGTACTTCACTCTCTAGGTAGTTGTGGAGTCTGTAATTAGGTGGATCAGCTGCACAGAGATCCAAAGTTGATCAGTTTGATCCCCAGAAGGTCCTGACACAATCTAACAGCTACACTAATGTAGTGATGCAAAACTTTAGGCTAGCAGTTTGCCCATATTGTACTGCAGTTAAAGGGTAGAATCCAACTCAAGTTCTACTTTGAGCATCCCCTTTGAAATAAATGAGACTTAAGTCTAAGTAGGAATTTAGTTGGATTCTATCCCAAAACAGGTAATTGTCCCAGTAAAGTGAGGTTTTGGGTTTAACTTGCCAGTTGGCATTCTCTGTTTCTCTCTGTGTTTGTACAATCTCTCTCTTGAAGACGGAGGTATCAAAAATATGTTAACATGTTGGAGGCACCGTTCTATGAGTTGGATCCAGTGTCTACCTTCTGTGGATGGATGGGCACATGTCTTTGTAAACACGAGCTTGACTGACATGTCTACTTTCAGCACATTTATTATAAAGTGGGGCCTCTCAAACATTGTGATTTAGGGAAGATGAGAAATGTTCAAATCTCATGTTCTGAATAGAATGTTGTTTTCTCCACTCCTTTAGCCCCTACAGAGTTTCTTATTCAGAGTTCCTCCCACCCTTTTTCTTGCCACATTAAGCTTTGTAAATGTAGCATAACATACACAAAGGAATTATGAACTTCAATGCCAGATGGTTTGCAGAAAATGGGATTCATCTGGTATACATTTTCCATTACTTCAAGAAACCATGCTTTCTTTGTGTATCTACTTGTCAGGAGAATGGCTGAACTGGTTTCTATAGTAACCTATGTCTCCTTTTATTTGTTTAAAGAATATAAAATCCTCTCGACTACCACACAGCTCATAAAACATGAATGTTAGCAATTCTGGCATCTTTGAATCGCCCTGTTGACACCTTTCTCTTACTTGCTTTACAGTGTCTCTACAAAAGGGTTAATCAATTGTTCCTACTCATCTTCTGGCAACAGGACATAAATGATACCCAGTTTCACAGGAACATGGGAAGCTCCTTTAAGCCAGATAGGATTATTTGTCTGTCTAGCCTAGCATCATTGAGCCTGACTGGCAGTGGTTCCCCAGGGTCTCAGCACGGGTCTGGTTTTTCACATCACCTCCTACCTGAGTCTTTTTAAAAACAGATTGAAACAGGGCTCTTTTGAGTGCAAAGCATGTGTTCCACCAATGATTGGTGGTCCTTCTCCAAGTCATGTAGGATATTTCTACACAAGGCTTTTATCCTGCATTTTACTGAGACTTCTGCTTCTATGATTAGTTGAGAGCTCCTCTTTTATGTGCTTTTTTCCAGGTTCTTCTTTCTCTGCCTTTTTATATGTTTCATTATACAACCACTAGATGGTGCTGTGGTATAGCAGAATTGTGCAATTACACGAGATTCTTCTTCCACAATTTCTAAATAATACCAGACTTTCTACAAAAAAGTGGGGGAGGGGGAGCCTGGAGCAGGCTCGCAACCACCGCTCAAGGACCTTGCCCAGGAATGGAACATTTGCTACTGGCCTATAGTTATTAAGATTTTCAGGGTCCAAGGAAGATTTCTTCAGGAGTAGTCTCACTGCTGCCTCTTTCAGGAGGCCTGGGACCACTCTCTTTTGCAAAGAGGCATTAATCACTTCCCTGGCCAGTTGTTCCATCCCTGCTAGCTTTTACTAGCCAAGAGGGGCTAGGATCCAGTACGGAGGTGGTTGCACAAACCTGTCCAAGCACTTTGTCAACATCCTCGAGCTGTACCAACTGAAACTCATCCAAGAAAACAGGACAAGCCTGTGCTCTGGATACCTCATTTGATTCACCTGCTATAACACTGGAGCCTAAGTCCTGACGGATGCCAAAGATTTTATTTTGGCAGTGCCTAGGAAATAAATTACAGCAGGCCTCAGATGGTTTTACCATGTCCTTGGGGCAGGCATGTAAAAGCCCCGGACAACTCTGAAAAGCTCCACTGGGCGGCAAGTTGATGATTTAATAGTGGCAGCAAAGTATTGTTTTTTTGCTGCTCTCACTGCCCCTGAATACAGCTTACCATAGGCACTTACCAGTGTTTGATTGCATCCACTAGGAGTTTGTTTCCATCTGCACTCAAACCGTCTCCTATTCTGTTTCATCACTCTCAGCTCTGGGGTATACCACAGAGCTGTACGAGATCTACACAGGAAGGGGTGCTCAGGAGCAATCGTGTCAACCTCCCGGGTCATTTCTGCATTCCACAGATCAACCAAGGTTTCAACAGGAAAGATAGCACTATCAGCTGGAAAACTCCCCAGAGCCCTCAGGAAACCATCTGGATCCATTCGCCTCCGGGGGCAGACCATCTTAATGGGTCCCCCACCCTTGCAGAGGGGAAAAACTGCTGTAAGTCTGAACCTCAGCAGGTGGTGATCTGACCATGACAGAGGGGTTGATGTAAAGTCCCCCACTTTCAGATCACCATCTCCATGTCCAGTTGAAAAAAACCAGGTCTAGAGAATGCCCTGCTATGTGCGTCGGGCCAATGGCAATGATGCAAAGCACAGGGGAGACTTTGGAGGATGCTGGCCCTTTCCTAGTGAGAATTCCCTTTCTCACCTCCAAGCAGGAACTACTTTCCCTCTCACACACTGGGTTTTGTTGCCACCAGGATCTTTAAGGCTCAGGCCCAACCCACACTCAGGAATCTCTCCATGAAGACATACAGATTTTATGCTTTATAACCTTGTAACACTTCCTTTACTATCTCCCTGTTACATAGCCAAGAGGAAAAGGCATCCATTTATATTTTAAAAAGAAAGCTCTATTAATTACAATAATAAATTGTTGAATAATAAACAAGTAACTCTTAAGAAGTTCTATCAATATAGTTTCTCTCATATATAATATTCCAAAAATCGCTCTAGGGCTCCATCACACTGGTGTTTGATCATTCTCTTGTCATGCCTGTTTTGCTGTTTTGCAGTGTGGTGCTCACATGACATCAAGCCTTTCCTGCTGTCACCCTGCCTCTTCCCCCCGCCTTTCCGTGTTTTCCTAGAGTGGGGAAAATCTGGCTTATTTCCTCCATGTGGGATTAATGCACCCTTCTGCCCTCGTGCTATGTCCTTTGCTGGGTGGGGATTGCTTTGAAGGAGTTCTTGCTGACGAAAGAGGACGGCGGGACGGTTCTCCTCCTTCAGTGTGCCGTGTGGAACGAACGGGCTTGTGCTGAGTCGGTTGAATTGACTTTTGCTGCTCTAACCCCACTATCATTGCCTGCAGAAACAGCACTCAGCCAATGAAATGTTAAATTGGCAAAACGCTAGACAGCAAAGCCAGAACGAGGGGGGAAGGCTCCCTCGTCATTCACAATGTCACAACCAATGAACTGGAGGGGGGAAGGAGAAGGGGTGGATTGGGGCACGGTGGAATGGGAGAGCAAACAAGTGAAAGGAAGTTTCACTCATACAATGGCGATATCCCAAACACACGTGAATGGGACCATTAGCTTGACGCGCTAATGAAATGGAGGTGGAAATTGCAGAGGCAAACCAGGGAAAAGAAGTAGGTGTGATGGAGCCCTCAATCACTACCCAATCACCACAGACTTCTCTCTCTCTCTCTCAAATCTAAAATCATATCTCTGATCTAAACCCAATCTCATATTGTCCCTCTCCCATCCTATCTTGATCTAACCCATCTCACATCAAATCCTTATCTGCCTTCCACAGGCACAACACCCAGTTTATATAGCACACACACACTTTAACCCATCCTTCTCACTCTCTCAACCAATCAGTTCACACCTGAAAATCCATCATTGTCACCCTAGAGATACTTTCCAAACCATAGATCTATAGCAAAGAGGCACAGTTATAAACATAAACTCAGGATGGACAGATGTGAAACATCACCATGACATCATGTAAAGGACCCACAGACTACCATGAGTGAGGAATCATGAGCACACAATAAAAGCCTTTTGTAAAAAAGCTTGTGGTGGCTGTGATGAGATTTGTCTCAATTGGACAGCTCTCTCCGTCATCCTTTGGATTATCTGAAAGCTGAAAGCAAAAGGAAGGTCCCTGTGCTAGAACCCAAAACTTCCTTTTGACTCCCCTAATGTTGTTGTTAGGGTGTGTGTGTGTGTGTGTGTGTGTGTTTGCCAGGGAAGGAGCAAATGTAATGCATGAACGACATATTTCCTTTCCATATACTAAAAAAAAATAAGGCTAAAAGGAAACTTATTTGGCCCCACCTGGCTGCCTCCCTCCCTCTTGTGACCCGTTTGCACCTGATGTATCCAGAATTGTTAATTAGCTTTGCACCCTGAGTGACTCTTATTATCTTGCCTATCACTGCTTTAAAACAAATTAACCCTTAGCCTGCAACCTTTTTTATGTGTTCTCCTACCATTGCTATTCCAGCTATGTCCCAACTAGCCTGACGGCCCCTAAAGCACCTTTCTCCTTAGTTACCTGCAAGTAGAATGGTGGCAGCACCAGGGAAAGGGGAGAAGGAACCTCTTTTACCCCTTTCTTCCTCCTGCCTGGTCACCTCATATGTCCTGCAGCAGGGAATTGGACTAGGGTGACCCTATGGAAAAGAGGACAGGGGTCCTGTATCTTTAACAGCTGTATAGAAAAGGGAATTTGAGCGGGTGCCATTTGTATGCATGCAGCACCTGGTGAAATCCCCTCTTCATCACAACACTTAAAGCCGCAGGAGCCCTGCCCTTTTTTTGTACCTGGTCACTCTAGTATAGCTCCTGCAGCACTGTTGTGATGAAGAGGGAATTTCACCAGGAGCTTCATGCACACAAATGAGATCTGAAATTCCCCTTTCATTAATTACAACTGTTAAATATACAGGAGCCCTGTCCTCCTTTTCATATGGTTTTCCGAAATTGGAGTCCTGCCAAAGGCTGCCATAACAGCAAACAGTGAAGACTCCCAAGCACCACCACCTTTTCAGTCCTGATGCATTGCGTAGTACATCAGTACGATGGAGGGAGAAGGCAAAGTTAGAGGGGAGGGAACCTCCCTTCTCCCTAACTTCTGCAGCTGCTGCCATCGCTTTTCTGCTTGCACATAAGGGGAGCAGTGTTCGGGGGGCTGAAAAGCTAATGGGAAGAAGGGCTTCATTACCCGAACTCCTTGGATTGGCTTGAAAAATGAACCAAAATGTTTCCGATTTTGGGAGAGGGGTGAACAAATCAAGTGATTTCCAGTCAATCTGGGGAGAGTTCGCCCACACTTCCGACAGGCCTATCCAGATGAATTTTAAGATGTTTTTAATGTTGTATTTTTTCTCTTGTTTTTAAAATTTTTTAACTGTTGTGATTTTTATGTTTTATATTCTTGTTGTTCCCCGCCTCGATCCGGAGGGAGAGGCGGGCTACAAATAATAATAATAATTATTATTATTATTATTATTATTATCTCTAATATAAATGCAGTGTACCACTTACCTGCTCAGATGTTTTATTCTGAGGTTGCGCCTTGCTTTTTACCTCATTCTGTACAAATACCTGCATAGAAAGCGACAAAATTAGTCATACAAGTAAGCAACCAAGTGGCACAGACCTCTGCAGTGTCACTGATGTCTCCAGAATGCACTGAATTTAAATGGCTTCTTATTTCCCAGCATTCCCACACTTCTATTCTTGATACTGAATGTCACATATTTTAATCACTCTGTATGTGGAAATCTGGACCTCCACTTAGTTACGTTGCAAACAATCCATAATTTCCTTAAGGAAGGAAAATTGATTCACAACTAAACAGTTTTCTGTTTAAGCCAAGTGTGGTTCCCATAAATGATTGCAGCATATGTTGCCATGAATGTCCTGAGGTATCACTGAGAAAGTCTCCTGTTAATAAATCTGCAGACAGGCATTTTTACTAGAGTGCAGCAATGTGCCAAGTACCTGGTTGGTAATTTTTCTTTTGTTATCCTTCTGTTAGCATCAAAATGCTGTAAATCCACAACACAAAGAATTTGTTATTTTTTCCCAATGCTTTTCTTTTTTGCTGTTGGTTGGAAAAGGAAATGATGCAATTTTTGTAATCTGAATATTTCAGCATCACTAGAACGATACAGTCGGAAGGGACCCAACAAATCCAGATTAATTTCTAGCCCTTGACATATGGTGCTGTGAAACCATACCTGTGAAATGGGATTGTAGAGGTTGGGTCTTTAAGGAAGCCTCTTCCACATCTTCTCCTTTTCTTTGGGGAAGACAGGTTCTTCAATCAGTAAGCTAGAGGAGAAAGTAGGTGTGGTATCTATTTATTTATTTATTTATTTATTACATTTGTATACCGCCCCATAGCCGAAGCTCTCTGGGCGGTTTACATAGGATTAAAAACAATTAAAAAACAATATACAAAAATTAAAACAGCAAAAACATACAACATATACACAATCTATACATTTAAAAACCACATCAACACTTCAAAAACTACAAAAACAAAACAAAACAAACCCAGGCTCCTCAGATATTGCCAAATGCCTGAGAGAAGAGGAAAGTCTTGACCTGGCGCCGAAAAGATAACAATGTTGGCGCCAGGCGGGCCCCGTCGGGGAGATCGTTCCACAATTGGGGAGCCACCACAGAGAAGGCCCTCTCTCTTGTTGCTGACCTCCGAGCCTCCCTCGGAGGAGGCACTCGGAGGAGGGCCTTAGATGTTGAACGTAGTGTTCGGGTAGATTCATGTCGGGAAAGGCGTTCCATCAGGTATTGTGGTCCCAAGCCGTGTAAGGCTTTATAGGTTAAAACCAGCACCTTGAACCAGGCTCGGAAACATACAGGCAGCCAATGCAAGTGGGCCAGAGTAGGTCTTATATGTTCGAACCTACTGGTTCCAGTTATCAATCTGGCCGCTGCATTTTGCACAAGCGGCAGCTTCCGAACCACCTTCAAAGGCAGCCCCACGTATCTATAATGGTAATGACTGAAGAAAGTAGGAACCAAAGTGTTCCGTAAGTAGTTGCATGGAGGAAAGCAATTCTGGGGACCTCTAAGTAAGGGATAGAAACCTTGAGTAACAGCCATTTTACATGATCACCAGTGTTCGAAGGAAGCCATTTCAGGTGGAACTATGTACATCTTGCTTCTTTTCAGGTGAACATACTTGAGTCTGGACATAACAGTCTGCCTTAAGCATCCGATTTCTTAACCCCCCCCCATCCCGCTTCCTTCAAAACCACCCCACTCCCTTTTTTCTCCCACTTCAGGCTCTGATTTCCATTGTATGAGTTGTATAATCAAGTCCACAAGTTCCTTTGTTGCTCATTCTAATCTTCTTTTGCATCATTTATAAAGTTTGCAAGAGTTACCATCCATATGCAATCAGATGTAGGGGTGATATTGGAATGATGTTGTTGTTTTCCACATTCTTCCATTCCCGCAGTTGATAACCTGTTTTTAATTTTTGCTCAACAGATTTATTTTTTAAAAATGCAAATGACAGAGGCTACAACAGCTATATCATGACCTATATCAAGCCTCACATTTTGTGAACTCTGCTATTGATGGTTTGAGACTTGAGAAATGCTAGAAGAAGCCGCTTAACGTTGAGAAATCATAAATAAGTGACATTGGTGCATGCTCCCTGTCACAATTTGCATATCAAAGGAAAGTCTACGCGTGCCTCTTGCTAACTGTAACAAACACTGACATTTCAAAGAAACGCAGGTTATCATTCAGATGCTTAGATTATTCAAAAACATTAACAGAAGCTTGGCGTGACTGTTATGGGGTTTGACATAAAAACAAAGCCAAGGTAAATGGGACCTCCTATTTCATATAAAAATTCCATGTATTTAAAATGGATATGCAAAGTAAAATGTTGATCATTTCATTTTAGGAGTACTTCAAGAATGGTTAAGCTGAACTGCTTTGTTTGTGATTTCATCTTATTATCATAATTGTTTGAACAGCAAATTAAAGGGTTCTTGGTGAAGAATAACCCGCTGAGAATCTTGCATTGTTGGTGTTATTTGTACTTTCAACTGATACTGAGCTCTCATTTTAAAAATGAAAACATTGTTCCCTAAAGAGTTCGACCACACTTCTGAAAAGGTTTTGGCATCTTTAAATTCCTACCTAAATTAATGGGATGTTTGATAAACACTTAGCCATGTGGTTTATATCCTTTGCTTCTATATTGAAATGTCAATGAGGCTTACCTTAAGTTGCACAGAGCCAGGGCAAAAGATCTGATTTCGTTGATCATTCATCCATCTATAGAAATTCTATTCATCTGAATAGTCCTCAGTGGGAACCAAAATATTTGGACAACCAGTTGTTTGGATGAGAAGGAGTACCATTAACATAAACAAATGCTGACAGGCTGGGCTAGTTCACACAAATGCATGTCAATCATGTATGACTGTGTCATCAAAACTTGCATGTGTGAATTAGCCCAATACTACAGACAGAACATTCACATAAAATCCGATGCTTTTTAGTGGAATCAGTTAACACATTAGCTGTGAGTAGTCATCAAGCGGAGAGTTATCAGAAGTGGTTTGCAATCAGTTTTTAAGATGTACTGTTCTTTAATTTTTATTGATGTCTTTGTTCAATAAGTTAACATATTACAATATCTGCCCAAAGAACACTGGTTATTGGGCATATTAAAAACAGAATGAATGAATGAATGAATGAATGAATAAAATATTAAGGAGGAGTGGATCAGAAATCAAGTGATGTGCACAGTTGTGTAAGTCAGCCCATAGAACTAATGAGGTGGAGTTATCAGGCCTAGATCTACACTACTGCCTTATTGCGATATTAAAACGTGCTGATAACTGTTGGGATACATTACACTTTCATAGTGTTATTTTCTGCTCTTTATTCCACATTATCCAGAATACTTCAACAAATGTCCTACAAGGTATAAATGCACAAGAGGGATATAGCATTACCATGATGGGTTTGTAAAGATTTGACACAAGGAGCATCATTATATGAGCGTTTTATCGCACGCTCATTACTGGGCACTCACAATTTTTCATGGGTCCTTCTGATGACATGGGTAAATTCATTTTTTGGGGGAAGCGAAACATGCCGCCATTTTCTGCTGTGTGCAGGAAAAGCAGCTTGATAAAAACATCCACTGAATGGGCCACGTGGTCATTGTTTACTTCCTCTTTCTTCCCTGTGTGAAGGAAGAAGAAGTATTGTGGGACAGAAGCAGGGGGAAAGTGACAGTAAGGAAACACGATTTCCCCCATCTGATGACACCCAAGGTGTAGATCTGGCCCACAAAATTGAGATCACTTTGGTATTAAAGAAATGATCCACATAATTTAAAATATTGAACTATATGTACCTTTTGAAAGAGAGTTTGTTCATTCTCAGGATGGGTTTGATTATTATTTATTTATTGCGTACATTTGAATCCCATTTTTTTTGGTTAAAAAAATCACAACAATTCTGTGAGATTAATAAGGCTATATGATAATAAGTGATTGGCCCAAACTCACACGGTAAGAATATTTCTAGATTAGCAGGAATTTTATTTCAGATCAACCTGGTCAGTGCCCAAAAATCCTGTCTACTGCCCTGCACCACACAACCAAGTTGAAAGGAATGAGCTTTTAGGCCTGATTATTTATTTGAACTTTCTTGCAATATATTTGCCTTCCCTTCCTTTATAGAATTTCCTAAAATTAGAATCTTCTTCTTGATTCATCTCAACCTATTTAGTTTGTAGGTATCTTTCTGCATAGTCCATGCCCTCTGCATGTGACATGTTGACTAGATTCAGATAACATGAGTGGATCATCGTGGGTTATTTAACCCACGATGATCCGTGGTGCTTGCGTGTGCCATGTTGAATATGCAGCCTGTGCTCAGGGATTGTCCTATCGTGAACCTGATGAGCGTGGGTTATGTGAAGGTTAAACAATCCTCACATAATTCTAATACAAACCATGTGTTATACTAGGGTTATTTAAACCTTGCATAACCCATACACACTGTGTTCACATAACACGGCACACCCTGCACATTCCACAGCCTCACAGTGGATTAAATAACCCATGGTGGGCTCTTGAAATAGCCCCATTGTGGTTTTCATTGGCCAGGTTTATGGGGTGATAAATGGATGAGGCTGAGTTTGGCAGAAAGTTGGACAAAATTATCTTTGGATCCTTCCAGTTCTAGAAAAAGAAAGAAAGAAAGAAAGAAAGAAAGAAAGAAAGATGTTGACATATTATCTAGACTAGAAGAACATTCCTCAGTGGAACCATTCATTTTGGCTAAGACTTTTTTTAAAAATTCAAAAGACTAATTTGCAATCAGCACAAAGATGTTGCAAACCACTAAACTGCCCTTTGGATGGCAAATCTTAAGAACCAAACAGAATTAATAGAGTGAGCATGGTGCCTTTCACAATGCAGTAACTTTTTTCCCCCTCTGCTCATTTGCAAATGAAGATACAGGAGATAAAAGTAACTCTAGAGGAATTGCACTATTAACCATCTCTGAAAAGATTTCTTGCTGAAGATAATGGAAAGAAAGCTAGAGCCTTGGCAAGTAACAGCATGATAATGGGGAAGTAGATTTCCATGACATTCACATTGACCAAGATAGAGGCCTCTCTTACATTCAGCATATTAGATAGACTTTGCTGCAGTGGAGTGCAACTCAGTATCCATATGGAATTCAATCAATAACTAATTCTTTGCTCTCCTGGACAGTAATTTGGCCACACTGCGGCAAGAAACATGCAGTACTTTGTGTGGTGCTGAGAAGCTAAGGACTCCTCACATAGCAAGACAATTCAAAGCCAGTTTGGACACACACACACACAGAGAATTCAGGTTCCCCCAAGTAACTGGAAGTTTGTTCACACTTTACCCTGGGTGAGAGGAATAGCAGCAGAGACAAGACTTGCATGTGCCATGGCAGCTACCCAGCACATCTGATAATGGCTGGACTTGGAGATGGCCTATCATAACCCCTATCATAACTTCCTATAGTGACTGAGCGCCAAAACAGATATTACGTTAAAGCTAACTCTGCATTTAGCAGCTATGTCTTTTTTCCTATGGTTACTCCAGAGTCGTCGCAGGAAGCCCAATCAAAAACAAAAAAAGTCCCTCTAGCCCAATGCTAGTGTCTTGATCAAGATTGCTCCCTTGCGCCTGCTATATATTAAAAATGGGGGCTGGGGGAGAGGCATAGCTGCTAAGTACAGATTTAAAGTAATGTCTCTTCTGGGCCTGAGAGCTGGAGATCTTATGCCTTCAAACCTGCCTGAAAAACATTCCCAGGAGGACAATCTTGCAGCTCTCTATGAGAAGGTGGATGTGTTGACAGACCCTGACTCCAGGACCATTAGTCAGATCTTTCCAGTGAAAACTCTGAAATTCCTTCTGACCATTTAAATTTTGGAGGTAAAACTCTTCTTGGTTGCCATTAGAGATGTTGTATCTCTCCCTTCCTCTGGAATTGTTTGATTGAGCTAGATCCATCATCATTTTCCATTATATTGTTAGGTTCGTACACCGTGTTCCCCAGTGGTGAGAAGTTTCAGGGCTTCCAGAGCTTAGCAGAGTTCATTTTCATTAGATGGAGGCCATTGGAAACTTACGGCATCTCTGTGAGACATGTTTTATTTCTGCCTAGATACAGGCTGAGCATAGAGTTGCAAGTTCAGAACATTAACTCTCCAACAGATTCCTATTCCCCATCAGATTTATAGGGCAACTATAGTGCCACAGGATTTCCTGCAGAGACCAAAGTCTTTGCCTCCTTTTCAGACCCAGTTCTGGCACAGACCAACTTCCTGCTACACACAAAATTACTGCTTTTGTGGAAAGCAGTATATAAATCTGAGTAATAAAAATAAAAATAAAATAAACCTCACCACCACCACCACCCCTAGTGATCAGAGGAGAAAACTGAGTCATGACTGCCCATTACTGGCTTCTTGGGCCATTCTAGCCTCCACTGAAACACATCACCAGAATGTTATCAACTGTCAACTATCCTTTGTGAGCCCTTAAGAGATACTGCCTCAGGGTATCCAGATTAGTAACTCTAGTTACAGAAATCTTAGGGCCAGTTCGCAGAATTGAATAGCCCATCATGGCATTAAGCCACAATGGGCTGTGGCGCACGCTGGCGGCTGATTTGAATATTCAGTGCCTAGCTGTGGCTTGCTGTATCATTCAGGGACCACGGGTTATGCAAGAGTTAAACAAATCATGGGCTGTTGTTGGTTTTTGTGAAGATTATTTAACACATAACTCACAGTCCTTGAGTTTGTATGACAAAAGAAACTGCGACCGGGCGCTGAATATTCGAAATAGATGCTGGAATGCATTGCAGTAGACCATGGCTTAAAGAAGCCACGGTGAGAGTTCAGTTGTGCAAGCCAGATCTTAGAGTCAAGAGTTACAGAGTTGGAAGGGATCCTGTGCGGGGTATCTTGACCAACCCCCATCCCATAAGATTATGTTTATCCTGATTTCTTTTCCTTCCACTCCTTTTAAATACAATTTTCTGTCTCCAGAAATTAGGGGTGTGCACGCCAAAAAATATCGTTGTTTTTCGTTATTGTCATTTCGGACCAAAAAATTTATCATCTTCATTCATATTGTAGGTGAACCGTATCGTCTTCATGATATTTATCGTGAAAAAATGATATTTTTGCAGCCCTATTTTTAAAGAAAAATGCCTATAACTTCTGTATTTTAAAAGTTAGAGGCTTGAAACTTGGTCACAGTGCTTATGAGGTATGCCTAAGTATGTGTATGAAATTTGAGATCATTCCCTCCAACCCTCACTTTTATATGAATTTTTTAAAGATCGTTTCCGTTCTGACAAGTCTGAATGAATGCATGTGGCGAGCTGTCATTCTGATCTGTCAGAACGGAAACGATCTTTAAAAAATTCATATAAAATAGAAGGTTGGAGGGATTGATCTCAAATTTCATACACATACTTAGGCATAACCCATAAGCAATGTGACCAAGTTTCAAGCCTCTAACTTTTAAAATACAGAAGTTATATTTATATTTATATGGCAGTCCGATAAAACGATAAAATCGCCCAAAAATTATAGTCTCCGATGATCATCGTAGGTTTTTCTATCGTATCGTTATCGTTAAACACATGCACTATAATGACCTTATCGTATTGTTATCATACATTTTAATGATACGATGCACATCCCTACCAGAAAAGTTCTTATTTGCACATGGGATTCAGTCATTAACACAACTGATTTCCTTGTTAAATTTCATTTGTTTTAAAGTTGATTATTTAATTGCCAGGATTCTGTAGGAAATGAATGTATTTATTTAAGGCTCAAAGCTGACTCAAGTTCCTAAACTAGTTAAAACTTCTGCAATCTCATATGGATCCGTGCTAATTTGTTAGCCTTTCCTAGAACACTTATAAACTTTTTGGTGACCTTAAGGCCCACTTGTTTAATTTAGGCTGTGAAATTGAAAAGAATGAGAAAATTACCATAGATTAAATGCTAGTGAGCCTATCTACACTACTGCTTTAAAATGGTTTATTACAGTTTTAAACCAGTTAATATTAACCAGTTTAAAACTGTTATAAACCGTTTTAAAGCAGTAGTGTAGATAGACTCAGTGAAAGCTTTTAAGAAAGGCCTCTTGAGATTAGCTTGATACCATTTTCCTTACAGAGGCTTAAATGTTTGTTTTGGTAACGCTACTCCACCAATGCTTTCTTTTTTTAAAAAAATGACTTGTGTTTGAAAAATATTGAAATTCCATCTTTCAAAATGGGTGCCTATTAGCTTTGAACACAATGATTAATTTGCTGGCTTCGAAATGCAACCTCTACCAAGCAAACCTGATCACCTGCAATAGCTTTCTCTCACATACCCCATCTGGCATGTTTGTTTGTTCTGTGTGGATTTGTGTTAGCTTTACCACTCATACGGTATTGAATGTTTACAATCTTTTATGTTGTTATTTGAGATTGGGAGTATTTTTCAGGTCAAATGATATATTAAGTTTTTGCAGTGGGAGACTAATACTAAATGGATTTCTGACATGAATGACTGGAATGTGAAGTTGTCTTGACTTTCGTGGCCCCCAGTTCTCCAATTCATTAGGAATATGGCGTGAATAATTTCTCAAAATATGTGGTATTGACATTTAAAATTATGAGGATGTGAAATACAAAATGTTTATTAAGCCACCGCAACCCATGGGCATTTTTAACAATGTCAGAAGAAGTCGATCAACCTGTGACAGCATTATGAATAAGGGTTATATGTTCTGTTCTGTGTTCCAGTAATACATCACGAGGAAGTAAAACAAAACCCAACTTTACACTTGGAAATCACTAAATAAAACAAAAACTCCATATCCTAGCCATCTCTTACTGAGACTAACACAGTCTTCTCCTCTGTGGTCTTCCATTGTCTCATCTTGGTTCTCCCTCTTCTATCCAGCACTCTTCTGTCCAGTACTTTGTCCAAACCATTCCCTCTCTCTTTACCCAGAATATGTGTGCCTGGCTACTCACTTCCGGATCCAGCACAAGCTCTTTGTCCTTACTTTCAAAGCCCTCTGTGGCCTTGCTGCCCCCTTTCCCCCTTTCTCCTATATGTCTACATGCCTACCTATGTCCTTTGGTTTTCAACCTCTATCATCCTTAACCTTCTGAAGGTCTCCTGTGCCTTCAAGACACTTTGCCCTTTCTCTCTTGCTGCCTCAGAACACCCACAATTGTCCACCTCCTCACTTCCCTCAAAACCCACTTCAAAACCTGACTTTTATGTGGAGCCTCTGGCACTACTCCTCAGCTCTCATGCGCTACTCTAACTAAGCCTGTAACTGAGCTTAAGCATGTGCAACTGAAATAACTGCCCACTGTTTCTCTGTTTGCCCCTGTCTTCCCTCCCGTCCCCTTCTTCTGTTGCTTCCCCTAAGGCAAATTTTAGATTGTAGGCTCCTAGGGGCTGGGACCTACCCTCTTAAAGACTGTAAAGCCCCATGCATATAGATGGCACTAAAAACAACAACACCCAATACAAATAACTTTAGATAGCACTTTAAAGTGTCCACAATACTTTGCATACGTTATCTCAACAATTCGGACATTAAAGGTGCAATCCTATCCAGATGCCCATTAGCCTCCGAATTCGGAGGCTGACAGGCATCCTATGCAAAGCAGGAGGAGCACGGAGGCAAACTTCATCTAGCTAGGGCTCTGAGGAATGGGAGGGAAGGAGGCTGGGGAAGACTGGGGATAGTTTCCTCAGTCCCCTCCCCACCTACAGGACAGCCCCCTTTTCCTCCTCCCTGAGGTCACTTTTGCAAGCTTGCAGAGGCAGCCAATATGGTTATCTCTGTGCTGCTGGCTGCAAGGGGGCAAGGGGGAGAGGGAAGGGGGCTTGGACTCCTGGGTCTGAGGTCAGAGCGCAGTCTCCGACTTCGGATCCAGGAATCTGAACTATCCTATGGACCCCCAAACACTGTCTAGGGGCAATAGGATTGCTCTTTAAATCTATAAGAGAGGACACTCTAGTCACATTGTAGTTGATGAGCCTGAGGCAAAGATGGGGCTGAGGTGTTTTGGCCAAGGCGATGTAACATGTTTACATCAGAGGCAAGATTTGAACCCAGGAATTCCAAATTTTCCAACTGATGCTTTTAGCAGTAGTACATTACAGTAGTTTTCAGTAGTTAAGTTCCTTGTGTGTGTCTGTTGTGTTGTGTGTTTGCTGGGGAATGCTGGGAGAGGTAGGCCTTTTTTCTGTCTAAACATGCATGGGATTGCACCTTAAGTGCCTCAAGAGTGCACAACTTTGGGGAGGCTGTATCTAGGGATGCCTGAGGATTATTTTAAGCACTGATTTGCACTTCCTAGGCTAAAATATTAGGACAAAATACAAATTTTGTGAGAAATATGTTAAAGATAATGCAAATATTGTAGTGTTTTTTTTAAAAAAAATGCAGATGGATGCAGAAATGGGATGGAAAACATGTGAAACTGACATGGATCAGACAAGCATACACACTTCTCCAAAGGAACAGCTAAGCTTCCCCTGATATGGAATGTTTAAAGTAAGAGACTCTCAGTCTGCACCTTCCAGACTGAACAAGCTTGGATGCAATCTGTGGTCAAAGTCCATACATTTCTGAGCTTGCAATGTGATTCGCAGATCTCCCCAAAATGTGTTTGACAGCATGTGCACATTGCACATACTTTTGAAAAATGCACACTTTAATCAATGGGAGAAAAATGCAAACATTTCAAAGATGGACTCAATTGATGGGTACAATTGGAAAAAAATATGCACAAAACATGCATGAATTTTCATGCAAAAAGGGAAAAAAATGAAGGTCACCGTCTGAGATGGACTCGAACCAGAATGAACTTTGTGATGGAATTTGGAGAACATCAGTGAGGTTGAGTTTAGCTGATTCATACATCTCTGGGTTGTTTTCTTCTCAAAAACGCTAACTTAGAAATTTGGATCCAGACCCACATTCCTTAGTCTTAAAGTCATGGGTCCATCATCATGACAATTTATTTTATCACCTCTAAGGGGCTGTCTAAACACACGGAAATCCCTGGGGTGGGGGCATGGTGGTGCTGCATCGATTATATGACACAGCAGCCACTGTGCAGCCACCCTGGGGCTTTCCAGTGAAGCTGTGGAGAAAAAACGTCTGGGATTTACCCTAACTTTTTTCTCTGGATCGAGGCTAGTATGACTCATCCACCATCTACCCTCAATCCGGAGTCACAGCAAAGATATGGCTGATTGGTCAACATCTGCCTGGGCAGAGGGCGGGCCTAGCTGCCAAAAAGCCAGCACTGCCTCCCTGCATCAAGATTACTCATCGCCAGTGATACCATGAGGTTTGGCGGTAGAGTGGCCCTAACTTGGCACCATGAAGACAGTCCTTAAGTTCCTGGAGAGTGCCTCTATGGTTCTCTGAGATAGATCTGGAGATCCAAGATTAAATGTGTTAGTGCTATCTGAACATTGGGTGACAATTTTTGTAGAGATATTTGTAAGGAAGCGAAGAAGTTATAAGGACAGATTATCAACTGATTAAAGAAAGCAAAGCTCTCTACATAATGCTTCTCTTTTTTTCAAGAACAATTGATTATCCTTAAAAAAAAACCTTACATTAACTTTTCACAAAAAACAGGACAAGTGATCATTAATCCATTACTGTGCTATAATTTATTGTGCAGTGTCCATTAATAAGCCATTTATAATGCACTGGAGTAAACACACAGATGCTGTGCATCTGCATACCTATTCTACAGGGGATTTTACACACCTTGAGTTAAGCAATCAGCACTTACAATAATTTCAGCAGATGTGTCTAAGGTATTTTGTATACTAATTGTGTTGTCTATCAATTCTTCAGCTAGATAAGCTCAGTATGTGTTTCATGTTCACGGAATTATCACTTTGCATGCCTTTCTCACAGATCATCTCTGCAGGAACTTTCTGAATGGTTTCATAAATAGCAATATAATAAACAACTAATTTAAAAAGTTTAACTTGTGCAATGGGTCCTGTTCCTCTGATCCTCACTGTTGTGTATCCAGTTACTTGTGAAATTAACCTGCAAAAATGAAGGGTAAATTAGGAAATAATAATAATAATCTGATTTCCTCAGGAAATTTGTGCCTATCAGCACAAAACAGCTAAACAAAAACAAGGTAGTGGCTTCTACACAGTCAGGACGTTCCCTAGGCACCCATACATGTATTCAATTAAAGAAAATATATTAAAGAATAATATTGTGTAAAAACAGCCAGACAAGGACCTGTGAGATTCCAAAGAAACTTAGGAAATGCCTTATACCAAGTTAGACCATTGGTCCATCTAGCTCAATATTGACACTGACTGGCAGCAGCTTTCTGGAGTTTCAGAAAAGTCTTTTCTGGTGTGACATGCAAAGTATTGAACCTGGGACTTTCTCCATACAAAGCAAGTGCTTTACCACTGATGTAGTATGGGCTTTCCTACCAGATGGTTGAGTATAATTGAGTCATGTCATATCAAGAAAATCAGACGGAGGAGGGAGAGAGAAGGATTAATAGCTGTATATTTTGAGGATGTTTTTCTTTTAAAAATCCTCTCATGCTACATAGAAGGAAGAATAGAGGAACCTTTTCCCTTTCCTGCTCTCCAGAAACCTCCTGCTTGCTGTATAGCAGTAAAGGCTTGGGGTTTTAATTAGCTCTATTTAGCAGAGTGGGGAAAGGTTTCAGGAAGGGGGAAAATAAAGAAGAAGGGAGGGAGGGAGGAGGAGAAGGAAGAGGAGGTGTCCTTATTTCCGTTTAATTCTTCCAGAACACTCCTTCCCCACCCACCCCTCAGCTCTCAACAAGGCTTCTGTTGCAGGATGGCTAGAACCTTGAAGATGAATACTCCTATTAGGAGCATCATTTTATTGTGGGTACCAAGTTGTACATATATAAGAGCCCCCTGCGCAATCAGGGTTCCAGATCATGGGGAGAGCCTATGCATGTTCCGTTGTCTTCCCTTCTATAGACATATTCACAGAGTGTGCATGGTGGGGGTGGGGGCCACTGGGGGCCTCACGCAACTGTTAACCATGCAAGGGGGAAATTATGGAATAGGGCTAATCTCCTTAAAACCAACAACAACGACAACAACTAATCCCATTATCCATTTTTAACATTCTTATTATATTATATTTATTTGTTGTACCTACGAACAGCATGAACAAGCTATAGAATTTGCTAAACAAGGTGTCGTGATGGCCATCAATTTGGATCGCTTTAAAAGGAGATTGGACAATTCCTGGATGAGAAGGCCATGAATGGCTACCAGTTCTTCTCCAGCATCAGAGGCAGTATGGCCACATACACCAGGTGCTGGGGAACATGAGCAGGAGGGTGCTCTTGCACTCATGTCCAGCTTGTGGGTTTCCCATGGGCAGCTGGATGGCCACTCTGTGGACAGAATGCTTAAGTAGATGGATCCTTGGTCTGCTCTAGCATGGTTCTTATATTCTTATGCATTTCAAAGCATACCTTACTAGCTGCAAATGTGTACTAAAAGATATAAAGTAGTGCTGTGCCAAAAAATATTGACCATTCTTTTTTTTGCATTTTGTGGGGTGGGGATGGGGAAATGAAAACTCAGGCAAAAGAGGGTGGTAGAGGTGAGGATTTCAAAGAATTTTCTCCTTGGGGAGGGGGACAGGGTTTCCACATAGCTTTTTAAATGTAGTCAGTTGTTGAGGGGTTTTCTTTCTTTCTTTTTATTTTAAAACACCCCAGCATTTTCAGGAGACCAGCAGTTCTTCCTGAATGCTTAGTGGAGAGGGAGAGATCACATTGTCTCCAATAGGCATTCACTAAGAACTGCTGGGCTCCTCCAAATGCCAAGGGAAGGACGGGTTAATTTTGTTTGTTTTTTTGAAAAACTAAAAAATAGGAAGAAGCCCCCTCAGCAACTGGATACACTTAAAAAAGGTATGTGGAAACCCTGTCCCCCTCACCAAGGAGATAATTCTCTGAATTTCCCCCCTCTCTGCAAAAGAGGAAGAAGAAATGGTGCCTCTTTCATAGGGAGAGCGAAAGTTCCTGAAAATAGGGGGGCAGGATTCGGCCCAGCACTAAGATAAACTATTAGCCAATTCTGGGCTATGGGGAATGGTAGATAACATTGGAATGACCCTCTCAGTTACATCTGAACACAAGCGTAGTGAGAGGGCTTTTCATAGTCCGTATTCACTGTGAACTGAGCTATAATAACCTATGCTCAGGTCCAAAGTTAGCAAATGTCACATAGCATCATAAAATCATAGAATTGCAGAGTTGGAAGGGGCCTATACAGCCATCGAGTCCAACCCCATACTGAATGCAGGAATCCACCTTAAAGCATACCTGAAAGATGGCTGTCTGGCTGCATCTTGAAGGCCTCTAGTGTGGGATAACCCACAACCTCCCTAGGTAATTGGTTTCGTTGCCATTCTGCTCTAACAGTCAGGAAGTTTTTCCTGATGTCCAGCCAGAATCTGTTTTCCTGTAACTTCAGCCCATTATTCCGTGCCCTGCACTCTGGGATGATCGAGAAGAGATCCTGGCCCTCCTCTGAGTGACAACCTTTCAAGTATTTGAAGAGTGCTATCATGTCTCCCCTCAGTCTTCTCTTCTCCAGGCTAAATATGCCCAGTTCTTTCAATCTTTCCTTATAGGGCTTTGTTTCCAGACTCCTGATCATCCTTGTTGCCCTCCTCTGAACCCTGTCCAGCTTGTCTGCATCCTTCTTGAAGTGTGGTGACCAGATTTGCACACAATACTCAAGATGAGGCCTAACCAGTGCTGAATAGAGGGCAACCAGTACCTCGCGCGATTTGGAAGCTATACTTCTATTAATGCAGCCCAAAATAGCATTTGCCTTTTTTTGCATCCACATCACACTGTTGGCTCATATTTAGCTTGTGATGTACAACAATTCCAAGATCCTTCTCACTTGTAGTATTGCTGAGCCAAGTATCCCCCATCTTGTAACTGTGCATTTGGTTTATTTTCCTATGTGTAGAACTTGGCATTTATCCTTATGAAATTTCATTCTGTTGTTTTTCAGCCCAGCGCTCCGGCCTATCAAGATCACTTTGAAGTTTGTTTCTGTCTTCCAGGGCATCATACAATTGAAGGATGAGAGAGGTGGAAAGTCTATTGAATCTAACCTCCTGTGGCACTGTGGAACGATCGGCATCCCCCAAGAGATAAAGTGAGGCAGTCTAAATCATAGTGTGCCGTTGTCATGTCATGTGGTGTGATCAAAAGCCTATCTCCTCTCTTTCCTTCCTTGCCAACAGAAATCTGACAAAACATCTTCTATTCAAAATGTCATGCAGTATTGATAAGTTTCTAAGTGAAGTTCAGCTTATTTGACAGCCAATCAATGGGTAGCTGGTATTTTCATAATTCCGCCCCCAAAGGACTGCATTTAGGCAAAGTCAAGCACTATGCATAAAAACACCTGTTTTCTAAGATGGGATTTGCAAATAAATAAAGCTAGAGGTAGTAATCTTAATACAAGAAGAGGCTTCCTCTTCACCAGTACTTGATAGTCCTGGAGGAGTGAGTTTGTATACTTTCATTCTAATGTAAGCTGTCTGGATCCAAAAACCATTGACAACAACCACAGTTATGGCTAGTATTATGTTTTAAAATCTTCCACACCACAGAGACCAGAGCAAATTTCTGAACCTAGGAAGCTGAGTGCTGAGGCAGATGAAATGTGAAAGCAAATAAGCAGCTCTAACCCATGGTTTGGCTGTTGCATGATTGGAAGCTCAAACCATGGTATGGAATCATAACTTTGGTTAACACAAACATGGTTTGGTATCTCAGAATTGACTGAGCTACTAACAAGGTAGTTGGTGTGGAGAAGAACAATTATCGAGCTGCACTCCTACATCCTCCTACTTGGGAGTAAACCCTGTTGAACTTACCAGCAAGTAGACACATGTAGGCTTGTTCTGTTAAAATACCTCTGCCAAACTGTTTATTTATTTATTTATTTATTACATTTTATACTGCCCAATAGCCGAGGCTCTCCGGGCAGTGCACAATTAAAAAGCAATAAGTGTCTAATAAATTTAAAACATTAAAAGTTTAAAAATGCAATATAAAATCAGATAGGTTACAGTCCAGGGAAAGCCTGTGTGTAAAGGCATGTTTTCAGGAGGTGTTTAAAATAATGTTATCTTTTCCGCCTCTCGAACTGCACGAGGGAGGGTTTTCCAGAGGGTGGGTGCCACTACAGAGAAGGCCTGCCACCGAGGTTCTTCATGGCAACATTCTGTTCATTTCAGAATGGCCAGCAGGACCTCCTCTGAAGATCGTAACTGTTGTCTGGGTCCATATAAGGGAAGGTGGTCTGCTAGGCATGCTGGTTCCAAGTTGTTTAGGGCTCTATAGGATAAGAACAGAACCTTGTATGTGGCTTGGAAGCTAACAGGCAGCCAGTGCAGTTCTTTTAGCACAGATTTTATATGAGCAGAGCTGGGTGTCCCCGTGAGCACCCTAGCTGCTGTGTTCTGTACCAGCTGCAGCTTCCGAACTATGCACATGGGTAGCCCCACATGTGTGTTACAATAATCTAATTGTGAGGTTACCAACGTATGAATGATCGTGACTAGGCTGTTCTTCTCCAGGAATGGGTGTAGTTGGTGTACCAACTGAAGTTGATAAGGGGGGCTCAGGGCCACCAAGGTCACCTGAGTCTCCAGTAACAAAGTTGGATACAGGAGCACCCCCAAACTATGGACCTGCTCCTTCAGCAACCCTATCCCAAACAGGTGAACACCCCAATTCTCGGACCTGGGAACCACAAAACCACAGGGTCTCTGTCTTATTGTGATTCAGCTTCAGTTTATTGGCCCTCATACAAGCCATAAATGTATCCAGGCATCGGTTCAGAACGGACACAGCTGATTCACAGAGAAATAGAGCCAAGTGTCATCGGTATAGTGGTGACACCTTGCCCCAAATCTTCTGATGACCGCTCCTAATTCCTTCATATAGATGTTAAATAGCATTGGGGACAAATCAGCTGCCATGAAGCTGAAGTGCAGTCACTCAATGCTATTCTCTGAAACCAGCCCTGCAGGTAGGAGTCAACCACTGTAAAACAGTACCTCCAACTCCCAACTCACGAAAGTGGTCCAGGAGGATACAGTGGTCAATGATATCAAAGGCCACTGAGAAATCAAGAAGAAGTAACAGGGTCGCACTCCCCCTGTCTCTCTCCTGAAGAAGGTCATCCATCAGGGCAACTAAGGCTGATTCTGTCCCCCCCAAAAAACAGTAGCAAAACCTACGGCGGTTCATGAGTTATGGTTAAACTGAACACACAAAAGCCGAGAAAACGTTTTTCGAACCATAATGCCAGCCCCCTTTCAAACCACAACACACCTTGGGCAAAGGGACCAGAACATGTGTGGCAAGTGATGAAGGGCAGGAGTCGGTTGGGATGCACATGTGACTGTTGAACCACAGGGCTCTGGGAGAAAGATGGAATGAATTCTTTTTAGCTATCTCTCGCTTTGTAGATAGCAGTAAGTAAGAGATAAGGGTGAATGGATTATGACTTTGCTCTTATCTGTGATGATGATGATGATGATGATGATGAGGGGGGGTAATGATTTAAAGGTGACACAGTATGCATGATACAGCTAATCAGGTCCAAAAATATTTAAACAAGTTTGCATTCCCATGATGTGTTGAAGGAAAAAAAAGCGATCTTTTGCTTATATTCTGTTCAGCACAGGGTGTAAGCAAAGTCTTGGTTTGAAAGCTTAAAAAAAGTGTGTATGTGTGAGTGAGTGTGTGTGGGGTGTGTGTGATGTACTGTACCACCTGGGCAAGTTTTTGCAAGACAATTCTGTTATAGTGATAATGAAAGATTTGGATAGTTCTCTCAGATTTTATGCCAGACTTCCAGCTCCAGCTATAGATGTTCCTTCCTTCTTTCCTCCCTCCCTCCCTCCCTCCCTCCCTCCCTCCCTCCCTCCCTCCCTTTTCTTTCTTTAACAGATCACTAAGGACACAGTAACTACTTCATATGAAATGAAAATATGCAGATCCCCTCTTTTCTTAACATTCCTTTTTATCTGCTAGTAAAATGCTCTGTGAACACCTGTCCTGCTCTATAAATAATAAATAGTAGCAGTAATACAAGTATGAGACCAGTTAAATCATAACTACTCATGGCTGATTTAGAGTCTCCCCAATTCAATAAAAACAGTGTGAATCGACCATAAAAAAGAAAAGAAAAAGATATTCTAGAACTTTTCAGTTGACAGGTTTCAAAGCAGAGCCTGTGCCTAAACCTTTAAATCATGGATGGGCAGCTTGTGGTGCTCCAGATAGTTTACATACAATAATTTTCAATGGCGTTAGTTCACATAGTCAGCTGTCCCAGGTACTGCTAGTAAAAGGAGAACATCAAGTGTTTTCCACATTCAGGATTCTCAGAAATGATGGGACTAAAGGTGATGCTTTTAAGAAGTATGAATAATTTCAAGAAATCAGTGTATGATTAGTGCAGTGAAATGTGCCCTTTCTTCATGACAGAGACAACTTCCAACAAGACGAGAGTTGGTGGGTATCTCCACACCTTCACATATGAACAGGACTGATTCTCTCCTATCTCCTTTTTAAATTCTTTGACTCAAGGAACAATGAGATGACATGGATAACCATGTCTACGCAGAAACAAATCTTTTTTTTTTTTAATAAGACTTATTCATGAGAAAGTCAGCAGGCTGCTGTCTTCATGGTGCAGGTATGGTGCTGCCTCCCTCTTCATCCCCGCACTTTCCCTTTCGGGGGGTGGCACCAGGTATTCCTGATGTGGAGGAGGGAACGCATGGTTTCTGGGCGGCCATCTGGGTCCCAAAACTGCCCCTGCCCTCTTCCTGGTGGAAGGTGACCAATCCCTGGTTGCCTTCCACCAGGCTCTGCCCTTGGGTTGACCCTGGATTGGCCATGAAGCAACGTTACATGGCGGAAGTGCTGCATTGATGTCGCTCCATTTGAAAAAGTCAAGGTAAATTCCCAACGTTTTCAAAATGCAGTATCGTGGGGAAGCCCAGCAGTCATCTAACCATCGTGGTGCAGATCCACAGCCACTGCGGGGCTTTCCCCAAGTGTAGACAGCTCGCATTTGGGTTCCCTTTGTAAGCAAAAAAATCTCCACACATCACACTATCACACCTCTGAAGGCTAACTGAATGGGGGGGGGGGGGAGAATCAATTTTGAGCCCCACCCTGCACAGAAAGTAGTTTTTCACTCATTCGTGCAATGTCCTTTCCCTGCCTTCCCAATTGTCTCCTTTCTTTGCTTCAAGGAACAACTGACAAAACCGTGCTGATAACCATGTCTTCTCAGAAGGAAATTACATTCTGTTCAATGAGGCTTACTCCTGAGAAAGTAAGGAAGTTGCTTTTGGGATGAAAAACAAAATCACCACACTTTCTCACCAAGCGTATGAATTTTTTTTTTAAAAAAAGGAAATTTGTTGATGACGTGTGATTCGATTGTGGGATTCCGCCCATATAGGCATGAAATAGTGCAGTTTCAACTCCTGAGGTTTGCCTCGAGACAGCGTTTCCCCCCGCAGTATACTATACACCACATTAGCGGGCAACGTTTGCCATGGAAGGAGCAAATCTGAAATGGTAAAAATCCAGTTTTACATAGAATCATCTCAGGAGGTGTCTCAGCATGGATGATACCTGGGCAGCCTTTCATACAGTGACAAATTACATGAGGCAGGCGGTAGGATTTTTAGCCTACCCAAGAATAAGTAGCCACTTGTGAACAGCATACATTTGCAAGGATTTTTAGCAAAGGATGGCAAACTTTAGAAGCTTTCGAATAGTTCAGCTTTGTGATGCGGTAGTGATGAGGTGAGAAAAAACTGCTGAGCATCACCCCAGTTACAGCTTTCAAATAGCTATACCCCTTTTAGAACATATTTTATATTTTATAGCAAGATTCACGTCTAATCCTTGAGAGATTCAGCCATTTAATATTTTCTTTATTGGCTTCACAGACCTTTCCAGAAGGAAGTAATGATACACTGATAAAAAAAAAAGTTGCTGAAAGCTACTCTTCCATTGACAAATTTGTAGATTAATAATTGTAAAACTCAGAATAATAGGTGTCCTGGAAATGATTTCCCTGGTGCATGATGGGAAAATACTCCTTTCGACAGCAAATTTTTGCTGTTTAGTTAGTAAATCAGTAACTTTATTTTAACCTACAATGAATATTTGCAATATGAAAGGGACATATCTACGGAATCTCCCCCCCCCCCCCCCAAATAGTATCTGTTAATGCAGCCGTTGTTGCGGGAATATTTCAGGTATGATCATAACAATAGCTCGTAATAACAACATTTAAATGATTGAGAAACTAATATTGATTCCATCCTTCTAATAAACACATGTATCTGTTCTCCTGTAAGATAGAACCAGCAATGTACTAGCTAGATGTGTTAAGCCTCACCATAATGAACTTTGGTCCACTAGCAACTATATGCATTCTGTATTGTTTTAGTTTATCTTGACTGCCATCATTCATATGTGGCGCCTTTCTCTGTTTTGACTTAGAGACAAATTACATCATTCCTATGTACTACCCTGTATTATTGTAAACTTTCCCCTGGTACAAAGGTGATTCAGTACAAAAGGCTAGATATGCTAATTCTGATGTTTCCAGTTTCCTATATAAGAGTGATACCCTATATACTTAATTCAGTCAGAGGTCTAGCTCTGGCTCCCTCAGCTGATGTGTCTTCTTCAATAAATATATCTTTAAGGAACTATACGTGAGTATCTCTGGTCTCCACTGTAAAACTGAGTCTAGTTGCTTGCATGAATATAACTCCTTTGAAGTTATTGGGTGGGAAATCACTAATCTATGGGAAGGCTCCTTCTATTCTTAGAATTATTCGTCCCTAGTCTACATTTAGGCCAGTTACTGTATCAAAGCATTATAAATAATTAGAGTAAAGATCTTTCTCATAAGGGATCTGTGGCAATAAATGACCCCTTTCTCATAAGAGGGAGTCATAGGCCTCCCTGGGGGACTCAAATTCCTGCCACAGCCGTATAAAAAGGTAAATGCAGAATATAAACGAGCAGTAACTGGAGAAAATAAAGAGAAAAGGTATTTACAAGCACTACTACTGGAGCTTCTAGTGGAATGCATTTTGGAATTAGGCTTACCATGGAGTCAAATCAATTTTTTAATAATTTGTTTGGGCACAGGTTTAATGTAAACTGTCTGCACAAACTTTTCTGCTATTTTATGTACTTCATCAGGTTTGCCATTTACCAAAGTATTTTTTTTTAGCAGAGCTTAATCAAAGCCAGATCTACACCAAGCAGGATATAACACTTTGAAAACGATTTGGAAACTGTATATAGAGTGTGTCATGGGCCCCAATGCTATTACAAACCATTTTAAAGCAGTAGTGTGGATCCTGCCCGGTAGCTCCATCTGCTGATACCAAATGAAATAGCCAGTCAGTTGACTGCAGTGTATGTTGTGTAGTTCAGTTAATCCTAATGCACTTAAAGCTAAGCCAACATGAAGAGATGTAGAGGCGACATATTTAGGGTTCCAGGCACCACTACCTGAAGTGGGAAGAAAATCACTTAAAATCCAGTTCCCTTATGTAAACTAAATATCTAAGTATGGCAGAAGTGGTACAGCATGGTAGAAGGTAATTATTTATTATTTATTTATTTATTTTATTCCATTTATATACCGCCCCATAGCCGAAGCTTTCTGGGCGGTTTACAAAAATTAGGTCCCTGGTGCCTCCACTGAACTGAATGTAGTTTTGCTTTCCCATTTTCTTTAACTTGCTTGAATGAAAGGGGACAATATGACTAGGAGACACTGACCCTGATTATCCAGAGACAAACATGTCACTGTTTTGGCCCTTAATATGCTTGTAGGAACCAGAATATAGAATAAAATATCGGTAGAGAAGACAAGTGGTTGGATCCAGAATTGTTCTTCTGCCATTTGTGAAATAGGACTTCCACATTCTCTTCTCCACCCCCCACTTCCAGTTCACCTTCCAAATCTCCTGTGGGCCTCCCCCTCTCCCAACTATGCAATGGGGAAAAGGATGCAGAATCTCTTTCTGCATGCTGTATCCTTCCACTCGCAAAAGAATGATTCTGGACCCAAGCCAAAATCTGATCAGTCGTTTTTTTCTTTTGACAGATGAACTGCAGTCACATGATTCTACTCACATGATTCATTCTTTGCCAGGTAATACAAAGGTAAAAGCTAAGGAAGTCTTGTATACGGGTGTTTACAATATTGCAATAAAAGTACCTTCTAATCAACCCTGATGAGCAAGTGGATCATAATGCATTGGAGGTGATATGTAAATTAATTCTTGGTGTCCAGAACACTCAACTGGATTCATAAAACTATCATTGAGTGATGTCTGTCCTTAAAGCTGTTGTATTCTCTCTTGATCTGTTGAATCTCAGATACACCCATTCAAGTTTGGGAAACAAGCTAGTGGGATGGAGTGGTAAGAAGTTACCCATCTCAGAGGCAGATGTCCTGAGTGTTTTTTTCTTTCAGTTTCAGCTAGTGCTGTGCCAAAAATTTGTGCCATGAAAATCCCAACCACTCTCATTCAATTTGATAGAAAAGAAATTGCTTTCAAAAAGAAAATCAAAGGTGAAGAAATGTTGGAGAAATTCTCATGGGTTTGACTCAGGGGAAGACATAATAAATTTACTCCTCCCATAGAGCATTTTCAGATCAAGACATGCAGGCAGATTTGTAATAGAAAAATATAGACAGTACCCTCAGCCACCTCATAGTAATTAGTTGTCAAAAACACCACCAACACACATTCAAAATAAATTATAAAATGCCCTAAGAATGAGGCAGAAAAATGGAATTCCCTTTCATGGGGAAAGAAAACTTTCAGGAAATTCCTGAATTCCCCCCCCCCTTGTTACCTCCTAGAAATGGCTGAATTTCCTCCCGTCAATGCCCTGGGGTGATGCTAGGTGAATGGGGCATTGTGGAGAATGCAAAATGGGGGCCAGGCTGCCAACACAGTTGATGCTGTTGCCACTTGCAGTGGCAGTGCAAAACCCCCCAAAACCCTTAGGGAAAAGGAGAACGAAGCTATTCTGTAACCATTGCCAATGGTGATACCTACCTGTGAGAAATTGTTGGAGAATTTCTCCTCCCCCTGGAGAAATTTGGTGAAATTGTCCCCCCAATTTCTCTACCCAAAAATAGAGTGGAGAATTTTGAGAGGCCACTTGCACACAGCTCAAGTTTCAGCAGGTGGAAACTAAAAAAAAAAAAAAAAGGTATAACCTGGAAGCAGGACCATCACAGCCTGAGGCGGCCACATAGAAAAGGGCCTTCTTGGTGGTGGCACCTTGGCTCTAGAATAACAACCCCAGAGTGACTTGCCCAGCACCTTCTTTTCATCCCTAGGTGAAGACTTTTTTATTCATCCAGACCTTTTAAATACCCCTTTGATCCTCGCTGTTTTGATATGGCTTTTAGCTTGAACGGCTAATTTTGTTACACTGCTTCTATTAGAAGAACAATCATTTTATGCTGCACATATATTGTTCCTTGTTTTTAATTATTATATTTAGTGGTTTTAATATTTTGTTTTGTTTTTCTTGATCTGTAGGCCACCCAGGAGAACATTTGTTGAAGCGTGGCCATAAAATAATGTAATCAGCCATATAATCAAATGAATCAAAATAATCTGTAATAATCAAATCAGGGGCAAATATTAATGGCCCAGAGGTGGATTGTTGGGTGTACATTTGCCAACTGCATCTCAATCAGCAATGAGTATCCTTTCCAAGAGTTGTTTTCTGTCCCCATAATACGAGTTGATGTGAAGTCCCAAAACATGCTGAGATGTGACCCAAAGGGCAGAATCTGTGGCTTTTTAGAAATATATAAATGTTCCTCCCTTTCTCTCTCTTTGACATTGCATGGTTTTATTTTTTTTGAATCTGTCACCTGAGAGACACTGTAGCCGGTTCAGAGGAAGAAGTCTAAAGTGATAAAAATAACTTTGCTTCAACAAAACTATATTGACTTTAGTTTCTTTTTAGTGAGAGCCATGGATTCCTGCCCTTTAAGACACACACCATTTCACTGACATTGTGTGTAACAGTAAATGTATACTCAGTTCCTCAGTTGCCAGTAAGACATTTTGTCATGACTTTCACACGATAAACACACATGGGAATTGTGCTCAATAACAATAGTAAAAACTTGGCCATGAAATAATATTTGTGCCCCAATAAAAGTCAATAAGATCTAAAGGTAAGCCCTGGAAATATTCTCTTTGATTAAGAGATTGCTTGGGGCTGCCATGCCATCTTTAAAATGGAACCGTCGGTGAAATCTTTGTTGTTCTCTGAACTGCTCGTGATGATAAAAGAATTTCAAGTAGATGGGGGCAAATATTTTCTCTTTAAGCACATTTTTTTCCACCAGAATCCTGCCTCACTTTTGATACACAGGGTTTTTTGTTTTTTGTTTTTTTAAAACAAACCACTGCCCTTCTTGGCTTTCCTACACTCGGGGAAAATTTTGCATTCATAGCTGTGCACAGTAATGAAGTAGCTTTTCATGCTGGATTTCTTTACATTGGGAGACATTCTGTTTGTAGTAATAACGTGGGGGAAAGAGAGATTCCCTTGTGGAAACACGAGGATGTGAGTTAAAGCAGCCCTAATGGTCCTGTGAACATCTCCCTCCCCTTCCCCAGTTTATTACATTAAAAAACCTTTTGAAGTGACAGACAGAAAAACTAGATGTAAGAAGGAGTGGTCTTTGATTGCCAGAGTTAAGACATAATTCTCATGTGTCCACCCCCCCCCCCTACACATACCGATGCCTGTTTACTGGCTCAAACAAAATAATTTGTTAAATCAGAACAAAGCAAGTGAAATCTTTCTCAGGCTCCCTATACAATTGACTTGCTGTAAACACCCAATTATTTTTATATGATTGTATAATTTAGAGCTATGGTTGATCATTAGTCCATTTTTTATTGTCAAGTGCATAATGCTCCATATATTAATAGCAAATTCATTCCCTGAGTGTGGATCATTATGTAGTCAAAACAATACCACAAGGAGGAGAATTCAACAGGTTTGGGGGAACTCCAAGGTTTGCAGAAGAGCAAAAAAACTCTAGGAAAAACAAAAACACCTGCCTGGATAGTGGGGAACGTCAACACCAAAATCAGCCCAAGCGAGGCTGGGAATGCTTAGTAACCTCAGAATGCTGATCAGGAGAGGGTGGCAGGGGGCAGAGAAACAGAAAATGGTGGTGGTTGGAGGAATGGAATGGAGTATCCTAAGAAGAAATGGCTGGTTGTCTGGTGGGCTGGAACCCTGAATAAAAACATTCCATACTGCAAAATTTTGCTTCAGGGTCCATTTCTTTCCATTTCTTCATGATATTTTGATCCTGAGTTTTCACCAATGAGTTCTGGGCAGTATATGTAATCCACCCACCCACCCCACAACTGTATCCTCATGACAGCCCAGGGTGAAAGATAGTGACCTTTTCAAGGTCAACCAGTGTGCTTCATAGCTGAATGAAGATTCAAACTTGTGATCGTCACAACACCATGTCGGCACTTTAGCAGCTTCAATGGATAGAACATGACCAATGGAAGAAGCTGGATAGCATGAACAATGAATGAATCACAATGAATTTCATTGTACCCTTTCTTGGTGCTATTTTATTTATTTATTTATTTATTTATTTATTTATTACATTTGTATACCGCCCCATAGCCGAAGCTCTCTGGGCGGTTTACATAGGATAAAAACAATTAAAAACAATATACAAAAATTAAAACAGCAAAAACATACAACATACACACAATCTGTACATTTAAAACCACTACAACACCCCAAAAAACTACTACTACAAAAAAAAAACCAGGCTCCTCAGATATTGCCAAATGCCTGAGAGAAGAGGAAAGTCTTGACCTGGCGCCGAAAAGATAACAATGCTGGCACCAGGCGGGCCTCGTCAGAGAGATCGTTCTACAATTGGGGGGCCACCACAGAGAAGGACCTCTCTCTTGTTGCCGACCTCTGAGCTTCCGTCGGAGTAGGCACTCGGAGGAGGGCCTTAGATGTTGAACGTAGTGTTCGGGTAGGTTCATGTCGGGAAAGGCGTTCCATCAGGTATTGTGGTCCCAAGCCGTGTAAGGCTTTATAGGTTAAATTTATGATGTTACTGCAAAAGGTATCTGTTGGTCCAAGATTAGGAGCTCAAAATCTGGCTCACAGCAACACTACTCTTGGAAGGATGGTGGAGATCCAGGTAATCATATGGACATTTCTACACATATGGGTCAGGTAGAGAGGTCTTTCCTAGGGATGCTACCTGAGATGATTTTAATTGGAATGTGCATAGACTGAATCTGGCACAACCTTTATGATGCTCTTCCACTGAGCTTCCTCAAAGTGTTAACAATTTAAGATACTGGTTTTAACCTATAAATCCATATATGGCCCAGGACTGCAATGCCTTATGGAATGCTTCTTCCTGTGCACCATGAGCAACATCTGAGGGCCTCTTACGAGTGCCTTCTCTGAGGGAGGTTCGGAGGATGGCAACAAGGGAGAGGGTCTTTTTGGTAGTGGCCCCTATTGTGGACTGCTCTCCTCATTGCGGCCCACCTGGCACCAACATTGTAATCTTTTTGGTACCAGGCTAAGACTTTCCTCTATTCCTAGGCATTGGATGGTATATTCTATGTTCTTTAATGCATCAGTTTAATTGTTTATGGTTGTCATTGGTGTTTTAGTCATTTTACAAAGTGGTGGCATTTTAGTGGATAGTTGTTTTCAGCTGTTTAAATTGTGCATGTTTTAATTTTGTTGAAAGTCTCTTTGAATCTTGTTTGATAAAGGTGCCTAAGAAATATAAACAACAACAACAACAAACAGTAAGTGCATGCATCTTGAAAAGTATGAATACACAATTGTTAGATGTCTGCTCGTTTCCAAGACACTGGCATATTGTGTCTCATCATGTCCATGAACTACTAGTTGTGGCAGTGCCGGCATTCAAGCAATAGTGAAGTTTGCTCGACAGAGATGGGATGGGAGAGGCAAGCAGATGCCACATAGTGGGAGGAAGAGCAGGACAAAATAGGTCAGAGGGACCTGATTGATTGGCTTGAGCTGCATATGGAACCTTGAGAACCACTGTTTTTTGGTAATGAGCCTTCTAATGAAAAGGTCATTTAAAAGCAGTTCCTTGGTAGCAGAGACTGCATTTGAAGGATCCATCTTACCTCTCTCTTAAGCAAGGTCTTAATCTATGCATGGCCCTTTTCAATAGCCAAGAAAGTAAACTCTCCAGCTTTCTCTCAGAGGCTATCAGAATGCTTTATTAAAACAGTTCCTGTTTTTTTCCCAAAGTTCATCAGTTGTCTTGAAATGTATAATAGCTTTGCCCATATAAAATGTATTATATGGGCACTTGCTTAGGCAAACAATATCACTCCATTATCACCATCATCATCATCACTTTATATTGTGCTTTCAGGTGTTCAAAGTACTTCATGCATATCAGCAGTGATCATACAATTGCAGTGGGGGAAGTGACCACTGTGACTGCTCCCCCTACACTCCCCCCCCCCATGTTGAGCACATGATCACACTTTGCATTATTCCCTGCACTGTAGCATGGGTTGGTGCGTGGCATGGTGGGGAGGGTGGGTTTGGACACTTATCTGTGTTGCTGCACGGGGAATAATGCAAATGGAGGTCGCACATGTGGCACACGGGGGAGGGGCAGGAGAAATAGCTACAATAGTTTCTTCCCCCTCAGCAGTTGTTGGAATCCTTAGAACATCTCAGAAATCCTTATAATAGTCCTGTAATGTACTAGTAATAGGTACACACTGGAAGGGTATTGGAACTGCAACTGAAAGTAGGCTACATAAAGTTACCTTACGAGATCCTGGGATTCACAGACTACATTTGAGCTAATTTATTTATTTATTTATTTATTTCCAATTTTTACATACCGCTCCCTATCCGAAGATTTTGGAGCAGTGGACAACAAACAGAATAAAATAATAAAAACAGAATAATACACCATATTAAAAATTACATTTTTAAAAGAACAAATTTCTGATAAAACCATGGCAGGTCAATCAGGGAAAGCTCCCTGAAGCAACAATATTTTCAGGAGGCACAATACAACATTGGTGCCTGCCTGACCTCCAAAGGCAGGGAATTCCATAGGAATGGGGGCACTACACTGGTCTTCTCCTGGTAGACTCTGATCAGACCATAAGTCCAGGTGGAACCACCAGGAACAAGCTCTCTGATGACCTCAGTGACCGGACAAGTTGGTAAGGGAGAAGGTACTCTGTCGGGTATCCTGGTGTCAAGTATTAAAAGCTATGAAATCTTTCAGTTGATACATATCAATTATATTTAGAGAGCGTTTACTGGGCCAAACTAAAGACACGATCTATACAAGACTGGCTATAAGAATTGATCCACTGTTAAAAACAAACAAAAGCAAAAAAGCTTTTTATAACTTCTCTGTATCGTTCATTCCTTACCATCAGCAAGGGCAATACTTGCTCCCCCTGGGGTTTAAACTTTTTGTGCTGTCGCTGATGTTTCCATCTCAGCCCACCATCTGGGTCTATTACAGCCCTTTTACACAGACATCGATTCCTTGATACAGCTGGGTCACACCCTGCCACCTCCACTTTGTTCCACTTCACCTCCAATCCACCTGTCTTACTGATGGCAAAGTGTAGCTTGCTCAGTCGCACTAAACCTATTTCAAGAATGAGGGAATGAGGTGTAGAAGTTGCTGATGTATAGTAAAATAATAAGTTAAAAAATCAAGAGAGCCTAGAAGATAATAGCAAGCTGGGGCCAAACTAAATGTGACACTCACTTGTGTGTCTCTTTCCCTCTGATGGTTTAACTCTACATATGCATGCATGGAAACCAGCCTTGGGAGGCAGCTATCAGAAGCGAAAGCGCAGTGGGGTGGGTGCACAGGCGCTCATGCATGCACTTGACCATTTCTTCTCTTACTGTTTGTCAACTCAAAAGTGCCCTCCAAGCCCCCCTTTTTCCAGTTTTAAAAAATACTAGTGTGGGAGGAAGGGATACAGAGGCATAACCCACAGTATAAGAAAACTCAGTTACTATGACAAACAATGTTGAACAGAAGCACATAAAGAACAACACTGAGGATCCACCTCTGTTCACAGGGAGGAGAAAATGTTAAATGGAAACATCCCAGGAGTTCCTGAAAACACTGAAAATTAAACAAAGAGGCAGTGCAGAAGAGCTGATAGAATTTAACTTCCTTAATGCCAGCCTTTCCATTTTACACACCCAATCAGGTTGCAATCCTATGCACACTTACATGGACATAGGTAACATTGAACATATTTGAACTTACTTCTGCATAGACATGTATAGGATTGCACAGTCCATCACTTAAAAGCCAGGATAGTCCAGAAGATTTGAATTAAACACACAGTTTCGCATGCCAACAAGTAAATAAAAAGCACACTAAATCAAAACGGCATTCTTGTATTCGTTTATGAAAGTAGGTGCAGTGACTTCTCAGCTTTCTAACTGCTGGACTACACTGGCTTTTGAAGGACAAGACTGTGCAATCCTCTGCTTGTCTACTCAGAAGTAAGTCCAAATATGTTCAATGTGATCTATTTCCAGGTACGTGTGCATAGGATTGCAACCTTATTGTGCGTGTAAAATTAGAAATGCTGGTGTTAAGCAAGATAAATCCTAGCAGCTCTTCTGCTCTGCCTCTTCATTTAATTTTGAATGTTTTCATGAACTCTTGGGATGTTTCCAAGTATCTTAAGAGTGAAGGTTGAGAGACTAGACTGATAACAACCAAAGGTGTTTAAACTAAATATGGCAACTGTGCTGCCTCCACCATTCTACCGGAAAATTACTTGCCTGCTTGAACGATGTTTTTCAATCTGAAGCAAATAAGGGAACCAACCAGCCCCTGATATTGATGTATGAGAGATTCTTCAAGCCAATGAGGATGGGTTTGATCCACTGGAGAGATCTAGTGGCAAAAGATCAACAACGTATAGTTCATTATTTCCATTTCAGTTGCATTGTATCGCACCTTCTTTTTGGAGCTAATTTGCTCATGCTTGAAAAATGCGACAAGAAAATGCTTTGTTTTTTTTCCAAAGTAACTTAGTAGAATTTGAATATATTAGCATATTGGAATGTTTGTCGGTTTGTGAACAAAGCCGATGATTTGGCAGCAGGTCTGCGATTTTATTCCCCCAAAAGCTTTCTCCTGCATTTATCTTTCCTACAGAGAATGATGCTTTCAGAGAAAATCGTCACTCTAAATTTGGATACCAAAGTACTGTGGCTTTTTCCAATACAGAAAAAGACAGTGAATATTTATGAAAATCTCAGACCATTCTGCTTGCTATTTGCAAACAGCTTGCAAATTCAGATAAGGGGACTAATGCAACTGGTTTTGTGTGTGATTTTTTTTTTAAAAAAAATCGGCAATCTGTTCAACCAACACAGTGACAAAATTGAATGTGTCTAAAGCATAATTTTTGTTGAATATGTCACTAGGGGTGACTGGAGAAAAAAAAATATTGCGTGTGGTTTTCTGCCAGGCTACCAAAGCCTCCCCTCCCCAAAAGGGTAATAACTTTCCCTATCTAGCTAAGTCAGTATAGCTTCATTATGCACAACTCTTCTGTTCATTTGGCCTTAATAGGCTCAGGGTAATGGGTTCTGGCTAGCATGTAAGGGGAACTTTTCTTGTTTTGTCTTATTAGCTTACTGAATATTTAAAGTGACCACAACTTATTCCTGCTTTCATGAAACAGCAGTTAATTATTCTCTAAGCACTGTAACTCTGTAATACACAACGTGTGATTTTAGAATATCACACAATATATTTATTTATATAGTAGGGAGATGCTTACCAAATGGTACATGAGCATAAACCCTTCACTTCCCTCCTAATTGGCCTTGTCCATCTTTTTCCATTCTTGGCCCTTGCTCCTCCTCTCCCCCCCTCTCTCCCCCTCTCCCTATCCATTTCTTCCAACCCTAAACTTTTTCACTCTTCTCCAAGTTTTGCCTGTCATTCAGTTGTATTCCCAGCAAAAATCCTCCTGCAGATGGAAGGGTTTCTTCCATCAATGGGAGGCTTTTGATCCAGCGGAGATTTTCTGCTGACTGAATATGGAAGGCGATGGTCTTTGCCAATTACCAACCCCCCTCCACACTCTCCTGTGTCCCTCAAAAATATGCTCTGGAGGGTTGGGGACTCTCCATAACAGTGGGCGAGGTGAGGATGGGGGCTGCAGAGGGAGGGGGAAATCAGCAAAGGGTGCTCCCTTTTCTGGAACTCTGCTCTGGGATGCTCCCACCAGTGGAATAAAAAGTCTGGATCCAACTAGTAGCTGTGTGCTGGTTTGTCATATCTCCACTACTTTTTGCTCCATAGGTTCCAAGTCACTTCTTCGTAGCAGTCTTTTTCCTTGCTTTAGAGGGAGGTGTGTTGGTTGCTAAGCATGTAAATTGTTTTGAGATGAAGGTAGGGACTGGAATAATAGCTTAGTCAGCTGCTAAGGAGAAATGTCATCTGGAGAACTCTCTCCTAGATGAGAGGTTGCAGGTTCCTAAAACACAGGCTACTATAGTTGCTAGGTTGTATTTCTTCCACCTGCATGAGCAAAGCAGTTTAGGAGGGACAAAAGTAGTCAGACAAGACAGACTCACTGAGGTGTGGTGCATTATTACATACATTGGTGAACCACTGCATTTCATGAACAATGTTATGAGATGTAGTAAGGCACAGGACCACTATAAAATCAACATACCTCAGGTTTACTCACAGGAAAGTATAATTCTCTATGCATTCTGCTGTTGCACTGTTGAAATCAAGCAAACAAATCAATTAGGCAACAGAGCAGATCGGACTAATAAAAAAGCCTATCCAATATTCTAGAAGCTTTGGAGCTGATGCATGTACAGGCTACCCCATTTATTTCAAGGAAGGTAGCAAATTTGCTGACCCAAAGGAATGTGCATATGCTAAAATTTGCTAGCATTATAGAATAGATCTGTTGTCTTAATCAAAATGAATAAGGCAACTTTCCTTCCTTCCTTTCTTCATCTTCCTTCCTTTCTTTCCTTCCATAAATCCTGTTCTTTCTGTCCTTGTTTGCAGGATAATTTGACTGTGCATTAGATTGCTAGTTTCTGTTAAAAAAATAAATCACTGGATTGAAGGGAATGTCTTTTAACTATGATTTCTTTTCCAATTTTCCTCAAATTGCCATGTCATCTAATAAAACTAATGACATTATTAGATATGAAGTCTCCCTTTTTGACTTATTCTGTAGCTTTGATAGTCTTGTAAAGGTCATGGTAATTGAAAGGATTAAACCAAGCATAAGAAAGTATTGTGAATTTTATCTATGTATTACATTGTACATGCTTACATTTATGTTTCTGGGACTTCACAAACCATTGTTAATAACCATTGCTTTATAGACCAAGTGCTTGCATCTGTTCTGTTCACTTGCAGCTAGTGAGGGATTATACTGACAATGCGGCCTGTGTCAGAGAGAGAGAGAGAGCTCAGCAGTGTGGATTGATTTAAATAAGTGATTTAAGATGCAATCCTATGGATCCCTGTGCGGTATCCCAGGGGCCTTAGGATCAACTTCAGAAGATCCAACTTCAGATCTCCTGCTCCCACCTCCCAGGGACATCTGCAGCTCTCACCTTTCTGACATCAGCATTCTGAAGTCAGTAGAGGGAAAGCAGCAGACCTGCAGCATATCGTAGGTGGATCAGGGGAGGCTTTGTGTCTGCAGTCTACAGAGATATCCCCAACAAGGGGAGAGATTTATGCCCAACCTGAAATGGATATAAATAACAATAAAGAAATACAACATTTTTTAAAAAAACCACCAACCCAGAAATGAAAGAAAACAACCACTATCACTTATCACTTAACCACTCTTTTGGCAGGCCTGCCTAGTTGAACTTTAAGATGTTTTTAATAATGTATTAGTTTTATTTGTTTTTAATGTTCTATCTATTTTATGGTCTTTGTATTTATATTATTGTTTTTCCCTGCCTCAACCCAGAGGGAGAGGTGGGTAAGAAATAAATATATTATTATAATTATTGTTATTTTCATAGAATAGAGTTGGAATGGGCCTATAAGGCCATTGAGTTTAACCCCCTGCTCAATGCAGGAATCCAACTTAAAGCATCCCTGACAGATGGCTGTCCAGCTGCTTCTTGAATGCCTCTAGTGTAGGAGAACCCACGACCTCCCTAGGTAATTGGTTCCATTGGCGTATTGTTCTAAAAGTCAGGAAGCTTTTCCTGATGTCCAGCCGGAATCTTCTGCTCTACCAAGCTCACTCCATCAGGGCTTTGAATATTTTGAAGGCTACAGCATCAGAGCTGTCCACAGTGGCAGGTAGTGTTGCCCTGCCTAAATCTTTCCTTAAACCAACTGCAAGAGAAATTTAGTTAATACTGATTTAAATCTAGCTTCTCATTTTGAAATTCACATATTTCCGGAGCACGTCTGTATATTCAGTGGTTGTTAACAATCTCATGGGGGATCCTCTTACACATCTCCAAAAAGAGAAAATGCATCACCTAAAAGAAGGACACCAACTAGCATACAATTTTTCCTATGATGATTTAAATGTATAGATACACACATACATGTTTATTAGGCAAATAAGTGCAGGTTATAGCTAAAGAAACCAACAACAAACACCATACAATGCAACACAAGATACTGACAATAAAAATTGCTATCACAAAGTTAAAATTCAATATATTATATATGAATACTCAGTGCCTTACAAAAATATATAGTCGTAGAAGCCGCATTTCTTAGGCAAAACAACTATGCTCTTGGGCTATTCTGGGTTGGCCTTCTTTTACTGCGAATCTAGCCGTATTGAACATAATGAACTTGATGTACTTGACAGCAAATATATAATTTTATCCATACCATCGAGGTAAGGTGCAGGTGTTAGACATCTCATTAAATATTGGAATTTTATATATAGATGTATGGATGCAAATTTAGAAAGAATTAGGAGGACTCTCCTCTGTCAACTTGGGCGCATGGCAATATTGTTGCAATGGAGCAGAAATAAAAAGGCAGATGGGACCAAAGAGTTCCTTATTAAAGGAACATCACAATAGGAGATGCTAGCTATTAAGAGCAGCCAGAGGGGGTGGTTATAATTAGGGATGCTGCTAGCCCCACCTTTCCATCCTGGAAAGAAATTGGATTTTCAGGTGTTCGTATCAATCACTCAAAGCCTTGAGGAGCACTTCGAGTGGACAGTATGAAAACTCACATCCCAGTTGTGCCGCCACTCCATTTTCCCTGCTAACCCTTTCCTTCCATAGCTAGAGAAACCTCATCTTGGAGAAGGGTGAGTGAGGTGCAGGCAGTGGCTGGAGGCAGTGGCTGTGGCTGTGGGGTAATGGCAGTGGCAATAGGGAGAAGGCAGTGGTTGGCTCCCAGCAGTACAGTAGAGACCTTTGCTGAGCATAGTCCACTGGCAAATCTTCAAATAGAAGACTGTCCCCTGTAAAAGAGGGCACATTGTCACCCTATAACCCCCTCTTTCCCCAAGGGAAGTCTTTTTTCCTGAGGGAATATGGGAGGAAAATAATATAGTTCTGTGGAAGTGGGGTGACATTCCCATTCTAATCAGATCCTGCTCTAAGAGGAACTTTGTGTGACTTGAATTGTGCTGGGGTGTTGTATTTTTGACCCCCCCCCCCCGTTAAATTCTTGCCCCATTTCTAGTCATAACTTTTTCTGTTGCAATGTCCAAGGAGACTGGCATGGGCAACCTGCCATGAAGACTCCCTGCCACAACTTAGCTCCCAGGAAATGCACCCTATAACTCAATTGTGCCTCCTGCAGGAAGAGGTAGGTGTGACAAAAGCTCCACTGAAACCTATTCCTTGCACCATTTCTTCACCACTATAGGTGACATTCCCTCTGGTGGTCCACTCAGACTTCTGACTGTCCTACTGTTCTTCAACATATGGCCCTCCTGGGCACTTTCATGGACTGTTGCTGGTGGCTTGGCTCAAACATAATGCAAATAGAAAACTGGTCACACAACGGGACTTCAGCTCGTGTAACAAGAATCCCCCTCTTCCCCTCTGCAGCCAGTGCGCTCCTAAATGTCTTTGTTTCAGTTTTTTATTCTGTCTCTTTTGTGCCCCCCTTTATTGTCATTGGTTTGTTATTGTATTTGCAAAAAAAAAGGCATTCTTAAATCAAGAACATAATAATTTGACCTCCATGTAAGTAATACAAAGAAGGTTAAAGTCATTGCAAGAAATAGGAGGGAACAGGGCACGGGTCTCCAAACTTTTTGGGCTGGTGAGCACATACGGAATTTTGAGCAAGTGTCATGGGTCCTCCAACTGTCTGGAGCAGATTTCGGGGATGTGCAGGGGATGCAGAGGAAAATCAGTTTCCCTTCCACTGGTGGAATGACAGCGTTGGATCCAGGCCATCCACCCCCAATATCTTCAGTGGTCCTGCTGTTTGAGGAAGGGGCCTGCCTAGAAAAAAATGTTGTTCGTCTCACCCCCCGATGCACATGCCACCAGCCTTGCCCCGATACCTGTGTGTTCTGAACATCTGCTCAATAAATTGCTGCAGTCACACCTAAACCACCAGTGCATCACAAACATATAACCACCCATTTAATTAATTGGCTTCCCAGCCTAAAGATATATGTCTGCAGCACTTTTATCTACTTTCCTCTTTGATCTATCCAAATTAGCAAGGTTCATATGCTCTTACCCACCATTTCCATCCCAACTATCTTAACTCTGGAAAATACCTGCTTTAAAGACTCCAAACAATACTAATCCACACAACGCTGGCTACATTTGCCTGTGCTGTTACTCTCAAGATTGATTAAAAGCACTCAGAGAAACTACTCCTGCTTCATCCTTTGGTGGAACAGTTGCAGGCAGCAACTGGTCCCATAAGAATCCTCAACAGCTGAAGCAACAGATGCTGGCCCACTGGCCAATACCCTGCTGAATCCTCCAACCACTGGCAATAAAACTTTACTATATCCAACACTAAACCACTGCCATCGATCCAAACATTCATTGGATGCATAAGAGCAACAAATCAAGAACACAAATGAACTGAGAATTAGAATCGGAAAAAGTGGTTGTTTTATTATTATTATTATTATTATTACTCCAGATTTTTACCCTGTCTGCTACTACAGCCATGGTAGAAGGAATGGGAGGAAGGTTGCTATAGTGGATTCATACTGTATGTAGCATGATGGCCAAGGCATTGGCCTTTCATCAAGTGCATAGCATACTAGTAAAGCATTCAGGCATCACGATAAACAATAACCACAACAGGAATGAGACAATGCAAGCCTCGTGCTCAAACATTCCCTCTCTCCTCCTTTGGCATAGCCATGAGCATGAGTTGGGAAGTTCTCACTTTCAATTTTGATTAAACACAGTTTAGTATGTTGTCCAAACCCTAAAACGTGGTTAGTCTCTTAACTGTGGTTTATGGAATCTTAGTTTGTTCAAACTGGCTCATTTCAATTGGTAGTTAAATCAGCCACCATTAGTCAGCTTCAGATGACACTACCAGCTGAAGTTAAATAAAAATGGAAGAGAAAGAGCTTCCAAACTCCTACTTGCAGGTGCACCAAAGGAGGAGAGGTGGGGAAGTGTGCAAATGCAAGGAATGTTCCTTTCATGATAAACCATAACAGGAGCCATGGTTTATCATGATGTCCAAACAAAGCTTTCATTGGGATTAAGGGGCAGGGAAACCATATTAGATTATTCCCCACCCTGGTGTTCAAAGAAAACATGTGATATCCTTCCAAAGCATAAACAAATCGGATGAGGTTCTTTTCTTTTGATTAGCTGTATTTTATTGCACTTCTGTGCAATATACTGCACCAAACTGATATGGTTGGACAATTGCTTGTTTTTACCTTTTTCTTCTCCAAGTAAAATAGGGTTGTATATTTGTATAGCTTGTATGAAGTGTATAAGTTGGGAAAGTGACTTCCAAGGCCTTGTTAAAGAGGCCATATTTCAACATGATAGGTTTATAAAATCCATCTTTAGTCCCTCAGCCCCATGCCAATCCTTGTTTTAGGTACTGGGAGAAAAATTAAAAATTATATTCACTCCTTCCCATTCAGTTCAACTTCATTAATCTATCACCAGAGGCCAATTTGATGAGACGGTGGGAGGACTAGAGAAATTACTCTTAGAAGCTCTAACATCGACATAACGTTTTGTATGTGGTTGGTTGAACTTTTATAATACAACTCTCCTTGATTTATTTTAGTTATTTTGACTGTGCTAAGAAAGCAGTGTGATGCATTCCTGCAATACTTGACTGAAGCAGACACCAAAATTGACATCTAAATCCTTGTGACATGATACCCAAGGTACTCCCTTCAGAATGTCCCTCTGAGCTTAGCTACAATCTTCAAAGTACCTGGGATGGGAGGTGGGGAAATGACCTGTTCCTGCTAAAGATGAAAATTGCTAAAAGTGGTTTGTTAGGAACATAGGAAACACCTTATACTGGGTCATCTAGCCTAGTATTGCATCTAGCCTAGTAGCCTAGCCTACTAGGCATCTAGCCTAGTATTGGGTCATCTAGCCTAGTATTGCTGACACTGACTGGCAGCAGCTCTCCAGGGTTTCAGACAGGATTCAGATTCTTTCCTTGCCCTACCTGGAGAAGCTGGGGATTGAACCAGGAACCTTCTGCACATCAAGCATGTGCTCTATCACACTGAGCTATGGATCAACACAGCTGCCTGCATTTCAGACTCTCCTTGGGGGCATGGCTACAAGGATTGTCATGTGGAGTGCCTACACTCCAAAATTCACCATTACACCACTGAAAATGTACATTGATGTAAACATAGCCAGGTCCTCTCTGACCTTCACAAGCTCTGGCATACATAACTACAAACAGAGGCACTTATTCCTTTTCTGCCTCTTTTGTTTACATACAGACCTCAAGGTGGCTACATAAACTTAGGAAGTACTTGTACATCTTAGGGCCTACCCAAGTGTTACTTTTATTGCATAGGTAGCAACTATGCCTGGCTGCTTAAAAAATGTAATATTAGGCAATACCCTGCCCTCCAACCTAATTTTGAGCTGGGAGGAGAGTTAACCCTTCTGTCCCGTTGTGATTTGAACAAAAATAACTTCTGCACAGCAATTTAATTGTCAAGAGAGTCTGATTCACCTCCACACACTTTCAGAGCCTGTCCAGGTTTTCTCAGCCACCCCTTTCCAGTTCAGTTTCCATTTAGCGTCTCTCCACAATATATAATTTTGAACTGAATCTGTGAAAAGGTATGATTTGGATTCATTTAAACTGATTGGCTTTTCTTTTCTTGTTACAGTTTCCTTATAACAGTACCCTCCCCCCTTGGAATTTCAACACGGGCTCCAGTGGTGGTGACAAGCAGTACAGTAATTTTGTGAAAATGGGACACTTGCTTCTTGTTAGTGTTATGATTGCTCCGAATAAGCTGGGAAGGTATTGTGTCATTTGTTTAAATCAGTGCAGCAGTGAATGTTTCATAAGGCCTTGTAGTTCTGTGACAATTTTTTAAGGTGGATGAACTGCTATAGTCTTTAGAAAAGCACTAGGAGATCCCAGTAGCTGAAGTTTCTGTACTGGTATTAGCAAATATATGCACATTTAGTTGTTTTTGATGCAAAGAATGCATTTCACAATGCAACTCTTAGCATATTTACTCAGAGGTAAGTCTCACAGAGTTCAACGTGACTTACTCCTTTGCAAGAATGTAAGGATTACAGCTTCAGTAAGTCACCTGTAGTGCAGTTCTCTGCATGTCTATTTAGAAGGCCCATTTAGTTCAATAGGACACCCTTGAATAAGTAACCCAAGTGTGTTATCTTTCATTAAAGTGTACCCCCAAGATGTACCAAAGCCTAGCACTAGAACAGGTTTTTAATGGCAAACTGAAGTCCTGGAGAATTTGAAATAATAATAATAATAATAATAATAAATAAATAAATGGGCAGAGATATTATTCAACCACCTATCTTTTTTCCCTCTTTGACCTACCTGCAGCTTTGTGCACATGTGTATAAGCACACTGAGGTGCACCAGCCATGCCCACCCAGCTATCTTTCTACTAAAGATTCTTGCACACAAGTTATTGAGGGCTCTGCGGAGGAGAGGAGTGTTTGGATGTGCATGGGGCCCTTTTAAAAGTGATGGCAAGTTAGCCATGGAGGGATAGGGAGGAAAGGGCCCTCCATTGAGCACTCTAGTAATCCCCTCAGTAGTAGTAACATTAGCATCCTCCCACTCAAGGTTTATTTTTTTATTTATTGCATTTTATACTGCCCAATAGCTGAAGTTCTCTGGGTGGTTTACAAAAATTAAAACCATGACACATATTCAAAATATAAAACAACAACGGTATAAAAACATAGCATAAAATACAATATAAGAGCACAAGCAGGATAAAACCAACCATCAATGCAAAAATTAATACATATTTAAAATACAAATTTAAAAAAGCAAAGTTACAACTTAAACTGATGAACTGTTAAAATACTGAGAAAATAAAAAGGTCTTCACCTGGCATCTAAAAGAGTATAATGTAGGTGCCAGGTGAACCTCTCTAGGAAGCTCATTCCACAATCGGGGTGCCACAGCAGAGAAGGCCCACCTCGTGGTAGCCACCTATCTCACTTTCTTTGGCAGGGGCTCGTGGAGAAGGATCCCTGAAAATGATCTTAGGGTCCAGGAAGGTACATATGAGAGGAGGCGTTCCTTCACATAACCTGGCCCCAAGCCATTTAGAGCTTTGAATGTTAATACTAGCACTTTGAATCGGGCCCAGACCTGGACCGGCAGCCAGTGAAGCTGGAAAAGGACTGGTATAATATGGCCTCATTGACCAGTCCCTGTTAACAGTCTGGCTGCCCTATTATGTACCAGTTGAAGTTTCTGGACCATTTTCAAAGGCAGCCCCACGTATAACGCATTGCAGTAATCCAGATGAGACGTTATCAGAGCGTGGATAACTGTAGCTAGGCTATCTCTGCCCAGATAAGGGTGCAGTTGGTATATCAGCCTAAGCTGATAAAAGGTGCTCCTTGCCACTGAGTCCACCTTTGCCTCAAGTGACAGTTCTAGATCCAGGAGCACCCCCAAACTACAAACACAATCATTTAGGGGGAGTGTAACCCCATGCAGGTTTAAAAGCTGTCTGAGGAATTCTGGAATCAGATGCTTCTAAAAAGAGTAAGTTACCTCCTGTATTTATGTTGTTGTTTTAAATGGGTTGTAAGTCAGCCAACATTTACCTCAGTATTTTGATTAATCCTTCCTATATCTCCATTGTTTCCATAGCTGCTCTCTGGGGCACGTGCTGCCAACTTTTGCCTCATTAATTAAAGTTAACCTTTCTTGTATTACTTGCAGTGTGCCTGGAGCAAAGGCTTAGTTTCATTTGTACTGTCTTAGAGCAAAACCAGTTGTGACTGTGGTCCCTGTGAGATCATGTTAAATAAAGAGGCAATCAGAACACATACTTGCAGTCCAGATCTTTCTGTGGACAACTCATGTACACTATTAGCCTAGAGCAGTAATAGGCTGGATCTGGAGTGTCCAGGGCTTGGTGAGATTTTCATCCAAAGGAACCATGTCATTTTTCCTGCTCCTATGTTACTAGAGCAGTTTGTTTGTTTGTTTGTTTGCTTGTTTGTATACAGGCTTTTAAGAAAAAAATACTGAATTGAACTATTTAAAATTAGATTATGTTATCTAAAACCATGCCTGGCCATCCAGGAAAGGGTTGTTTAAATGTAGGGTGACCAGACGTCCGGATCCCCCTGGACATGTCAGGGAAAAGGGGCCAAATTTGAGTCCGGGGGGGAAATTTTAAAATATCCCCCAAAGTCCGGAAAAATTGGGCCTCTCCTGTGCCATCTGGGCCTTGTTCTTGGCTAGCGCGGTTGCGCTGGCCAAGAACAAGGCCCAGATCGGCGAGGGAAGAGGCCGGAACGACGCGCGCCCGCACTTCCGGGTGTGCGTCGTTCCAGCCTCCCCCCCCCGCCATCCGGGCCTTGTTCTTGGCTAGCGCGGTTGCGCTGGCCAAGAACAAGGCCCAGATCGGCGAGGGAAGAGGCCGGAACGACACGCGGCCGCACTTCCGGGTGCGCGTCGTTCCAGCCTCCCCCCCCCCCGCCATCCGGGCCTTGTTCTTGGCTAGCACGGTTGCGCTAGCCAAGAACAAGGCCCAGATCGGCAAGGGAAGAGGCCGGAACGACGCGCGCCCGCACTTCCGGGTGCGTGTCGTTCCGCCCTCCTCCCCTCTGCCATCCGGGCCTTGTTCTCTGGCGGAAGCCAGAGGCCGAGCAGAAGAGGGCCAATCTCTCCCGCCTCTTCCGCGCTGCCTCCAGCCTCCTCGACGCTTGTCACCAGGGCGATGTGCTTCGAGGAGGCCGGAGGCAGCGCGGGAGAGAGCGGCCCTCTTGCGCGCCGCCTCCGGCCTCCTCGAGGCTTGTCACCAGGGTGATGCGCTTCGAGGAGGCCGGAGGCAGCACGGGAGAGAGCGGCCCTCTTGCGCGCTGCCTCCCGCCTCCTCAACACTTGTCACCAGGGCGATGCGCTTTGAGGAGGCCGGAGGCAGCGCGGGAGAGAGCGGCCCTCTTGCGCGCCGCCTCCGGCCTCCTCGACGCTTGTCACCAGGGAGATGATCTCCGAGGAGGCCGAAGGCAGCGCAGGAGAGAGCAGCCCTCTTCCGCGCCGCCTCCGGCCTCGTCGCAGCAGCAAAGAAGAAAGACAAGAAAGACGGTGGCAGGGAGGAGAGGAGAGGAGAGGTAGAAAAAAGAAGAACAGAAGAGCGACAGGACAGAAGAGAAACAGAAGCAGCACCCACCACCAGCAGCGGAGTGGCAGCGTGGGCCAGCATCAGGGCAAAGAAGGTACATGGTGGAAGGCCTTGTGTGGGTAGCTGTGGATTATTATTTTGGCTTTGGTGTGGGGTGGGGGGTGGGGTGGATTTTTATCCCCCCCCTTAAGTGTTTGTGGGGAGGTTTTTTATTGTCTTGGAGAAGGTGTGGATTTTTTCCACTTTGGGTGAGTGTGCAGTGGTGTGTGGATTTAAATTTTTATTGCCTTTGGTAAGCATGTGTGAGGTGTGTGTGTATTATTATTATTATTATTTTACCTTGGGTGAGTGTGTGTGTGTGAATGATTTTTTATTTTTGCCTTAAATAAGTGGATTCCCCATCATTAACACCATCATTGGTTTGTTCCTGTAACAAAAAGAAATGTGGCTCCAGAACTGCTTTTGTGTTGATGCTGATGCAAATGTTGTTGATTATTTTTATACTACATGCAAAGAGGTACACACTCTTACAACTGTCAGCTCCGTTCCAAACATTGCTTTTCTGTATGGCTTTGAGATTCTGATTATTTTACAGTGTGGCTTTGTGTATTTACCATCCCCCCACCTGGTGAAAGGTTAGCAGTTAAAGTTGCAGGAGCCCTGCCCTCTTTTGTATCTGGTCATGCTGGGAATTGTCCTGTCCCAGCAAGATAATATGTGAGTGCATAGTGTGGATTGTCTTTTCTGAGTGTCTGGATCTGCTAGGCTCTGAAAGCATCTTTCTGGAAAGCACCTGCTGGTTGCATGATCCATGAGGCCAGGCTCTGGTTATGGCATAGTTCTCCTTGACAAGAGGGGCTTGCACTTGCTAGAGAAAGGTGAACAGATGTGGCTGTGATCCTATATTCATTTATCTGTGAGTAAGCTTTATTGAAATCAATGGGACTTGTTTCTGAGGTTTCTTTGGGCAGTTTTGTTAGGGTCCCTGATTGGGATTTCTGTTCTCTGCACATTGAGGCAGCGTAAATTCAGGAGATATTTGGGTAAAAGGAGGAAAAGATCCTTGTCTTGTACTGAGATAATGGGCATCCATTCTGGCCTTTCTTTGTATTGCTGCTGACCATGGTCTTGTTTACATGGCTAATGAACCAGATGTAGAATGACACATTTTTAGATTAGTTTCTCACTGATAAACCAGATGTTGAAACAAGCTAAGATGTGCTAGTGAGAAATAACCGGAACAAGCCTTTAGTCCATTTTGTTCCATGGCTAATGTTTGCAGGGTAATAGTATTTTATACTCTTTCTGAATGCTAGATTGCTCTTTTGTTGTACTAGATTTTTCTGAACTTGTCAACTGCTTCATTTGTTCAGTGCTGAATCTGTGAGTATGGATATGAGAAAGGTGATGGGGAAAGAATGTTAAATGTTAGGAAAGGTGAGACAATGGTCATCCAGTGAAGGAATTGCAGTCAGAAAAGATATTTGAGGGAAAGGGAGACTGTATCGCACAGAGCATAGCAAAAGCTTTAAAGTCCAGCAAAAGCTACAAAAGTAGGAGTGAGTGAGTGAGTGTTCTTTATTTCAGTGATTTTAACATTAAGATGTTATGTAAAATAGGTTTGTCTTAATTACGTGCTGTGAAATCAGACATGTGATCAACGCCATATTTGGGTGGGCATGCCCCCTTCAGTGCCGGACATGTTGGGGAGCATGCCCCCTTGGGGGGCGGCCATGTTGTCCTCCTTTTTGGTTTCCAAAATATGGTCACCCTATTTAAATGAAAATATCTTCAGCAGGTTCCGAAAACAAAACAATGTTGGTACCTGCCTGACATCAAGAATTACACAGGAGGAAGCCAATAGATTAATACACTGCAGGTCCATGTGGAACCACAACCACGACCTCAGTGACCAGGCAGGCTGGTAAGGGAGAAGGCGCTCTCTCAAATAGCCCGGTCCCAAGTAGTTTACCGCAATGACAAAAGTTTAAACCTGGCCCAGTAGCAAACAGGCAGGCAGTGCAGTTCGTTCAGTAGGCAGCTCCTGACAATAGCTGGGCTGCTGTATTTTGCACTAGCTGCAGCTTCTGGGCAGTCCCACATAGAGTCCCACATAGAGTGCCTTTAATTAATATGGCAAACTGTATTCATCCTGGCGCACACTCCATGGCTCCTCTTACATTTTGCAGATTCCATGCTACTTAGGGTCTTCTACAAATTTACCACAGTGGTGTATGGGAATCCTAGAAAGACTACAAGCTGAAAAACAATGAGGAAAATTGACCAAGAATGTAGAAAGAACGTAACACAGAACAGGACAAGATATGAATGGATCGTGTTACAAAGCAACATAAAACTACGGCAGCACAATGCATTTAAATTCAGCGAATATGCCCTAGCAACCTCTTGCTGGGCACATTCTTGCTACATTAGCAGGAGCTTTCAGTATATAGAGAATAATATTGCTGATGAACACAGAATATCGATTTATATTATGCATGTCTGCAACAATCAGTGAACCTCCTGCTTTGTGTGCTGAAGCTTTGCAAAATGGATCCAGATGAATTTTCTCATCACGTGTATTGAAGGAAATCTAGGAGTTGGCCAGTGAAAAGTAAAGATTGAATAAATTAGATAGGCCTCTTTAAAATAAAATGATTTGTTAGTCTCTAAGATGCCACAGGACTGGCACCAACATTGTTATCTTTTTGGCGCCAGGTCAAGACTTTCCTCTTCTCCCAGGCATTTAACAGCATATGATGAGGGTTTTTGTGTTTTTGTGTTGTTGTTGTGCTTTGACCCAGAAGGATATTGTAATTTTAACTTGTTTTTATGCTTTATACTTTTAAATTTTGTATATCGGTGTTTTAATTGTTCAATGTTTTTAATTGTTGTAAACCACCCAGAGAGCTTCGGCTATGGGGTGGTATATAAATGGAATAAAATAAATAAATAAATAAATATCTGTCACGAATTTCTGCCATTCACTTTGCTTATAAGTGGGTTCTTTTTAGATTGGTTCTAGATTTCCCCTGAAGAAGGAAACTGTATTTCTGAAATGGGTTGGGCTCCAATACACTCAAACACTTTTGAAAATCCATTTCTCCGTTGCTTTCTTATTTCAACAGAAAGCCAACCATCAACATACACTTATCTGCTGTGGTCAGTAAAATTCTGCAACCTTCCTCTCAATGATATTATTGATGAAGCAAACCTTGAGAGAGGCAACCAAGGTAACTGAAGTTATTTAAATATTCATTTTACAAAGACTTGTGGGATAATGACTAAGGGTGATATGCTGAGAGTGTCACCACTCTGGTTCCCCATGGAATGTTGGTACATCCCAGGCTTTCAAGATAACGTTTAGAAACAAATCTCATTCCTATTCAGCTTTTAACTTTTAGCAGTCATTCAAAAAAAAAGTGCAGATCTTTTCTGTAGCATAAATCTTTCTGACTGCGTGCCCCCAGGTAACATAAAATCTTCTTGCCTGTTTTCTCTGAAAATAGAGTTCTTTTTTATTTCCCTCTAGAGTTTGCAACAGGTATTTATATTGGCTGCTAGAAAGATTGATAAACACAGTTGTAATCCAGGAATACGGTCTCTCCTTTTTCTTCTTCTTTCTTTTCAGTTATCCTCTTTTCAGGGTTTTGATCCAGACTTCTTGTTTGCTGAGCATATGTATATATATATATATATATATATAGGCTGCAAAGAAATGATCCTGATTATTGTCCACTAGGATTTTCATTCTCTTTCAGAAGTGCCTTTGTTTCTGTTGCATTTGTGCCCCATCTACAATTGCCTTGTGTAATAATTCACATTCCCTAGATTTATCAGCAATCTGTGAGCAACTCAGTGCTGAGAAAGCCAGAGTCTGAATTATTGGACCAGGCACCCACATGATTAGCTCTTTCATTCTATTGCCTTTGTAAAATACTTGATGGTAGAAATACCTTTTGAGATACGTAAACATTGTGTGTCCTGTTTTCCTGGATATGAAATAGCTTTACTTATCTACATTATGTGTCTCATGAAGAGAAGCAAAATCCCAAATTTTTGGTGAACTGAAGGCAGTAAATCAGATATGCAAATACGGAATTGTCTGGTTGCCTGAGGTTTATTGTAACAGCCCAAGTTATTTGTTAATATCCTGAGAATCTCTGCGTTCTTTTAAAAACAAGATTCCAACCTTGTTGTTGTAGAGAAAAATCTCACAAAGAGGATGACATCATGTGACTTGAGCACCCAAACTAACTTTACTACAGTGTTCACTGCATCATCATCCTTTTTCTCATATTTTGGCCTAGCAAAATATGTCTTTGTTATTATGGGAGATTCATCCTAAAAGAGACACAATGTGACAACCCAATATAGATAGGCTACAATAAGGAGCCAATGTTCTGCTCTGGGTCCAAATGTTAAAGTCCAGACCTGACAGGTATTACTGTGGGGAAGGTCTGTAGATCAGTGCTAGCAGCTAGATTCCCTGCTTTGCATGCAGGTGGTCCCAGTTCAACCCAGTGGAATCTGGTGACTTCAATTTCAGTGGGGCTGTGAATCCACTCAGAGTTTCAGTTAGAACCAGCCAGAACCCCAAGGAGATATCCAAGGTGCTGAACCCTATCCACAAGATAAATTCAGCACCATGAATGGCTCCTTTAGAGTTCTGGCTGGTTCTGATGGAAACCCAGAATGGATTCCCAACCCCACAAAAATTGGAGCCACCAGCCTTCACTGGTTCAAATGGCAACTGCAGTTAAAAGATTAGGTGGCAGGTGACAGGAAAGACCTCTGTCTGAGACCATGGAGACCCAACACCAGTCAAAGGAGACAATAATGGGCTAGAAGGACTGCTGGATTGACTCAGTATAAGGTGGCCTCACCTATTCATTCATGTTTAATCATTGGGGTTCTATAGGTGATTTTAAAAGGCAACAAAGCACTGCTTTGATGATGACACAATGAAGGTGTACAAAGTTATACATAGTGTGGCGAATGTGGATAGGAGAACTATGGAATTCACTTCTGTGACTAGTCCTGATGGCTACATGCTGCATCCAGTATCAGAGGCAATATGGCTCTGTACACCAGTTGCTGGGGAACATGGGCAGAAGAGTGCTGCTGCACGCATGTCCTGCTTTTGTGTTTCCTGTGTGTAGCTGGTTGGTCACTGTGTGAACAGAATTCAGGACTAGATGGACCCTTGGTTTGATCCAGCAGGGCTCTTCTTATGATAAACGTGGGTTTATTTTTGGGTTTTATGCCACCCTCAGGATGGGTCAAATATTTAGATGTGGAACCAAACACAAAAATAGAGTTATAACAGTATTTCAAATAATACCTTGCATTAACACACATAAAATCCGAACACTTATGCTAACTTTTTATCACGTCTCTCAGTGCCACAGTAAACATCACCCAATCTTTCCAGTGTAATCTGAGTGCCTCCTCACATTATATATTTTACACATAATTTCAATTGAAATGTACACCTAAAATGCAAAGTTACTACATGACAAGAGGTTTGGGGGGAAAATAAAATAAAAAGTTATTCAACCGGTACATTCAAAAGAGAGCCAGGATTGATTACAGCTGTACGTTTCAGAAGGGAGAAAGTCCTGTTACACTAGCAGATGTCCATTAGCGTGACGTTGGATTTAACCTGATATCAACCCCATTCAAATGACCTTGATTAATTGAGATGATAAATATGAAAAGGCGTGCTTGCTTGAATCTTACACAAAATTTGTACATGCAGGTTCAAAACATGTTGACGAATCATTTGTGATGATCCACTTCATATCTTTCTTCCATATTATTAGTATTTATTTATTTATTACATTTCTATACTGCCCCCTAGCCAAAATCTCTGTAGTGAACAGCAACAAGTGGACTTCTCATAATGAATGATAGTCAACAAAACTTTTTAATGATGCATTCTCCGAAGTGACAGCCAGCTGGTTGATGCTCCATTCCCCATCCAAAGTTCAGTGACCTCCAAAGTAGACCCTGCTGAGTAGCTGTCAGTGCTCCTACCACTTAAAGATTTCCTGTCGCTTTGCTCAAACATTGAAATCCCTACAGTAAGACAATTTTAACTGTGAATTTTAATAAGCAACCAACATTTGTAGGTTTTGCTGTATTGTTCACACGGAGGCAGAGGCACTGTTCATCTATTTTTTGCTATTTCAATGAAAATCATACTTATACAAATATAATTTCTGGAGGCCCTCATATTGTACTGAAAAGATTGGCTGATGTTACTGTAGCACTGAGAGATGTGATGAAAACTTAGCATAAGTGTCTGGATTTCATATGTGTTAATGCAATGTATTATTTGAAATACAGCATAAATCTGAATACAGACCTTGCATGGATTTCAAATCTGAATTTTATGTGGATTTCAAATTTGCACGTGGGAATATCCTGCCAGCTCTAATTCCAGGATCAAGTGTACACTTCATCCTTGTGATCGCTACCATATGACCGGCTGGGTACATTGACCTCCACTGACTCTGCACATGGTTCACATGGCCGACAGGTCTGTATTGTTGGCTTCTTGCAGTGAAATGCCAAGCTGTTGCAGGAGGGAAAACATTTCATTCTATGAATTTGGACATTATCTGAGAGTTGAGAACACCCAGTAATTCTTACAATATCCAAACGACATCACATTTTTGTACATTTATTTTAACTGTAACTTTTATTAAATACATTTGGATGAAACAGATGTAGAAGATAGAATATTGAAAATGTTCAAGTAGCATTATTTATTCATTATTTCTTAATAACTTTTATGTCCCACCTTTTTTCCTCTTGGAAGGAACTCAGGGGGCTTACATGGTCCTCCTCTTCCTCTCCATTTTATGATCACAACATCCCTGTGAGATAGGTTACACTCAGAGTTAATGACTGGCCCAAAATTACCTAGTTAGCGTCATTGCTCAGTGTGGACAAGTATCCAGATATCCTGAGTCCCAGTCCAATATTCTAACCACTATAGCACACTGCCTCTCCATTAAAGCTTATGATCTGGGGATGCTTCATTAGTGCTGTTCCAAAAAAACTCTCCCATACTTTTTCAATCACTCTCATTCAATTTGATAGAAAATAAATTGCTTCAGAAAAGACATTCAAAGGAGAAGAACAATTCTGAGAAATTCTAAAGAGTTTGGTTCAGGTTTCTTGTGCTTACCTTATAGAGGAGGTGGCCAAGGAGTGTGCTGGAGTGTCTTGTCTTTCATTGTACAATTTTCTCTCCTACAGCCTGTAGCTTCCTCAGCTAACAGTTCAGTTAAAGCTCAGAAGAAGACATCATGAGGTAAGTCTTCCCATAGGGCTTTTCAGATCAGGGAGCAGAGGCAGCCTGGGAGGCTGCAGAGCAATGGAGAGATGTGTAATAGAAAGAAAACACAAACACACTAAGAATGAAGCAGAACAATGGATGCTAACCTTGTTGAAGAAGTCCGATTGTGGTTAGCGAGTGAGCAGGGTTTAGCAGAACGCATCACACAAGACACCTTAAACCCTGCTGCTTAACCAAAAGCCTTAACCAGCAGAGTTTAAGGTATCTGCTGAACAGGCCCACACAAAAACAAACCCAAATGCCTCAACATCCGCGCCCGGCATGCCTGGGCGCTGGGGAGGCTGTTGCGGGTGGGGGTGGAGGAAGGGATGTGTGGGCTCGCCATTGGCTGGCCTGGTGTTGGCGCCACAAGGCTGGGAGGGGACTGACTCCTATATAATGGTGGAGCGTCCCCTCCCGCCTCCTCTTCGGTTTGCGCGGCTGGCTGTAGGCTGAGTCCGAAGGGTGTCGGAGCTCAGCGAAGCAGGTGGTGTGGGGAATGCTTACCGGAGCTGAAGAGGAGCAGGAGACGACCTACTCACAAGAAGGAGGATGTCTGGTTGGGCCGTTCGGCCCCAGGTTTGGCGGGAAGACCGGCTGGTCTCTCTCAGAATGGTCCGGAGCGTGGCAGCATTCCCGCCTGGTCTCTTTTTGGGCGTGTGAGTGCCTAGGCAGGCAGGCAGGCAGGTGGGCATGCGGCCCGGCAGCGGAGAGCGCGGGCTCACTTGAGGCGGCTGCCTTGTGGGGCCTCTAGGCGGGGCTTGTGTTGCTGGCTCGCACGCTGCTCAGCCATGTGGGGCTGCAGTTTTGTTTGCAGTGGAGGGGCAGCTGCCTCATTGGGGGTCTGGAAGCCGGAGCACTGAGGTGCCCAGCACAGGCTCGCAGCTCCAGCTGCGCGACACGCTTGCCTGCGAGTAGCAGGTGGGGCGGCTGCCTTGCTCTGGCCTCTAGCCTGGACGTATGCTGTCGGCTGGCGCGCTGCTCAGCCCCATTGGGCAGTAGTTCTGTGTGCAGCGGGGGGGGGGGGCTGCCTCGTCGAGCTGCCACGTTTGGGCTGTTAGCTGAACTTGCATGGGTGGCTAGTGCTGCCCAGCCACGGGGGGTGCAGTCCCGTGTGAGGCGGTGGGGGCGGCTGCCCCGTTCAGGCCTTCACTTGGAAGGTATAGGCACTCGACTCGGTTGTCGCGCCGCTCAATCGCGGGAAGCGCTGTGCCTGGGGCGGCCGAACGGCTGGAGGCTTGTTGTAGCACGGGCCTGAGCTTTCGTGATGCCTGAGCTCCATGGACAGAGCTGCTCCCCCATTTAATTATTTAATTTCTCTTCTCTCTCTGTCTCTCTCAAAACCAACAGCTACATTGGCTGAAGTGGCTGACATACAACTCACTGAGCCATGTTGCTGACAAGCATGGTGAAGTGGCTGATATACAACTCACTGTGCCACTTTGCTGAAGCTAAACAGGGTTGGTGCATCTGACATGGCCCTTTCTGGATCGAGATGTTGTGTCCCCCAATGGTGCAGTCTTTATTGCACTTCAGTGATTAGGACCATCCAATGGGGCAAGGCCTCACAACTGAACTGCCACTGGTGGCCAACTGTTTTCCAGTTATAAGTACTAGAATTTTTTCTGTCCTTAATAGGACATTTGGATGCCCCCCATGCTTGCAGGGGGGCTTAACTAAACACTATGGGGCACTTTAAAGTTTTGCCAGGCTGGGCTGCCCTACATCTACAGCACCCGGCTTGGCATGGAATAGTGTGCAAGCTGTTTACTGAGGGCATTCTAAGTTTATTCGTGCTCATGTCCAATATGCACAGGCCAGATGGGAAGTGTCCATCTCTTCCCCCCCCCCCCCCCCGGTCTCAGACTGCTCATTGGGTGTTTTGATCAGTGGCACTGGTTCGGTGCTGGATGCATATGCGAACTAAAGCGATTTGTAGAAGGGGTAATGGGAAGCACTTTTGGTCAGGATGTGGGACATCACTTCTTCACATTCAGAAAGGCTTCACGTGTGTAAGCTAGGGGGACCTCCTCATCCCCCCCTCAAAATTGAAGGCCCCAGGCCAACTGGCCCCACTGGCCCACCCCCTGCCCTGGCCATCCTTGAAAGTTTTAATAGCTCTTGTCTTCTCAGATCACTGAAAATGCACAACTGATGAATCAGTCTTCGATTCACAGATGCTAATTGTCTGTTTTGCGAAAGTACAGTGGTGGGACAGATACAGTATGCAATGTGTGAGCCACCAGTCAACATGGTCCCACCGAGGCTTTGTTATGAGACCCACCCCATATGGGTAGTTGTGCATGATGGGTGGCACGATGTGAGGGGTTAAAAGAGAAGACTGGAAGTTACAGTCTTTTGCAGTTTTCAAGATACTTCCAGCATTGCCCAGGGATGGTGAGTATGTGGACTTGCTTGGTTCCCAGAGCGAGCCCACTGGGGCAGCAGCCCAAAAATTGTGATGCAGTCATGCTTGATACTACGGATGGCATGGACTGGTGCGTGTACTCGTAAGGAGGCGAGTCCTTGGTCTTGCTGGATTCCCAGAGTGAGCTGGGATGAGGGCAGGTACCCATTGGGCAGCAGCCCAGAATTGTGGTGAGATGTGCCATGCGATTGTGGATTTCCAGAACATGCGGCAGCGGTGGCCTGGCGTGGTGATCATATGGTCTTGTATGATCCCAAGGCTTGGTTGGCGAATTGGCACGGATTATCGTGCTTTGGGAAAAGCACAAATGAAAGTGGATATGGCGATCTCCAGGGATCTGGTTAAACTCAGGGACTTTAGCATTTACATCCAGATATAGTCTTGGCACGGAGGGAGCTATATAGGAAGGATGGGGTTCATTTGGCGGACCTCTGTGATATCTTTCTATCTGATCTGTAGGGGGAATTGAAGAAAGTTATAATTTCTAGATGGGGGGAAGTGACTAAGCGAGTGGTTTGTCGCACCCTATGGCGGATATTTAGGGCATCCTGTACGGGGGTTTTGGGTTGGTGAGCATTCACAGGCACTGTTGCGGTGGTTGGTAACATCTGAGGCTTCCAGCCTTGAGCCTTACGGCCTAGCTGGGAGATAAGGGTTACCTTTGGGGTCAACCTTCCTCACCTACTCGGAGCCGTGTGGCCCGGGAGGAGGTGACACGGAAGACCTCCCTACCCCAATGGGGAAGCCTGGTGGGTGGCGAATGCTAGCGCCACTACACAGGCTATGAATGCTCGCCCGATGTGAACTATGGCCTGGATTGGGCCTGACAGGATGCCTGGATAGGTAGTTTATCCCCTTTGCAGATCTTAATAAAAGTGGCCCAAGTTTAAACCCATTTTCTGGTGTCGTCTCTTTATTTCCACCCTCCAACTCCCACAAACCCCTTAGGACGAAAGAAAGAAGCTGTGCCACAACCCATGCCAATGGTGAGCCTTACCTGTGAGAAACTGGAGAATTTATTCTCCTCCTAGAGAAATTTGGTGAAATGATCCCTCCATTTCTGAAAAGAATGGTTCAACATTTGTTTACACAGAGCTTAGTCTTGTACACATCAGGATCCAGGTGTGTAGTGGAACTGGAACAATTGTGGACTAGTTTCCAAAATATATAATGCTTGTTGTCAACAGATTTTAAACATTTGTTTTAAAGAATACAGTTATAACTCAGCAGAGTATTATTTCAAAACCTGTTTCAAGCACTATCTTTGTATATCTTCCTTCTGCTGTTAAACAAACAGAACAGGTCTTCCTGTGTTGTTTTGTTTGGCTTTGGAGCCAATAATTGAATAATTTGGTGCAACTGATTGAAGAATTGATTTTACACTTTCTTAGGAGTCTTTAGTGTTTCTTATATCATGAGAGCTCACAAAACTGAATTGATCTGGTATCTTCTTATTTCTGTGCTTAACGCTCTTAAACAGAATGGAATCAGTTAGTTACTGAGGAAAGGCTTTTAAATAAAATACATAGAGATTACCATAAAAACCTGTTTTGCTTAAAAAAAGAAGAGAGTAGATTTGTCATATTCCCAAACAAGGCAGAAGTGTATGCTTTAGGCTGAACTAGTAGAAGGAGTTAAGTTTGCAGTTATAATGGCAGGAAAAAAATCAAAATGCAACACAAGAAAGAAAGAAAGAGCTCATTTATCGATTACCTGCGTAGTGGAGAACAAGTAATGGGAAGAGAAGACAATGGCCTTGTTAAAAGAAAACTGCACTTTTCAGCTGCTACTTAAACTGAAAAAAGGTATCGTTTTTCTTACATTTTTTGTCAACATGAAATTTAACCTGCATTATTCCTTATATGAATGGTGGAGCAAGGCGAGATGTAATAGAAGAGGCCACCACTGTTAAAATGATTGGTGTATGTTCATTCTTTGGGCTCCAGAACACTGTCTGGTAACCATTGTATCCACAGTTGCAGAGGAAATCTCAGTCCTGCATGCTTTCAAAGTTCCCTGGGGATCTGTGCTGACTTCTAGTATTTTAAGGGAGGCCATACACTGTTTTAAGGCACTGAGGTAGGGTGGCCATATGAAAAGGAGGACAGGGCTCCTGTGTCTTTAACAGTTGTAAGGAAAAGGGAATTTCATTTGTATGCATGAAGTATCTGGTAAAATTCCCTCTTCATCACAATATTTAAAGCTTCAGGAGCCCTGCCCTTTTTTGGATCTGGTCACTCTAGTGTAGCTCCTACAGTTTGAACTGTTGTGATGAAGAGGGAATTTCACCAGTTGCTGCATGAATTTGTTTAGATGATAGTATTTCGCCATTCTTCAATTAACTAGTTTCCCATTATGTTTGAACTGAGAAACCATAGCTACCAGGTTTGGAACAACCATAGCTTCCTGGTTTGGATATAACAGGAGACTGTGTTTATTTAAAATGTTCAGATTCACTCACAGCACAAAGGAGAAGGGAAGCAGCTGTTTGTATGTGCAAAATGGTTGTTCATATCTCACAGCTTATGTGTCACTGCAGAACCCAACAGCATTGGGCTGTGGATAGGCTGACCAGATAAAATCCAGGTCAGGGTTCATGTAACTTTAACAGTTGTAGAGAAAAGGGAATTTCAGCCAGTGTCATTTGTATGCAATTAGTTCCTGGTGAAATTCCCTCTTCATCACAACAGTTAAAGGTGCAGGAGCCCTGCCTTCTTTTGTATATGGTGTCTCTAGTATAGTGTTTGCAACCTGGATTTTATCTGGTCACCCTAGCTGTGGATAGAAGAAAATATTTGTCACATGAAGTGAAGATATTATATATTAAATTCCCTTAATAAACAGCTGGTGAACAAAATACAGATAAGAAAAAAGGGATATCAAATTAGAGATTAGGAATGGTAAGGGATAGAAAAACATCTTGGGTAAGAGATGGGAAAAAAGAGATCCAGTTGGATCTGTGGTAATGGGAATATGAGAAGAAATAAAGTGGGCAGAAATTCTAAGAAAGGAACTAAAGACAATAAATTGGAGCCAGAATTATGCTCGATCAACAGTGCTGATGAAAGTGGACTTCCCTTCCCCTTCCTTCCCACAGCAACCTCTCCACTCCCAGTAAATGCTATACAGAGAGTCAGTAGACCTTGCTGAATGAGATGTGCAGTGGTGTGTGGGTGGGGGATTACCTCTTGTAGAAGGTCCCTTCCTTTTGTGGAAAGCAGCCTAAAACTTCCTAGAACATTTCCCTCATTTGCATCTTCCTCAAATGATATGTTATGTTGAAACATAAAATATCTAATTTTATGAGGAATCATAAAATATCTTTCTTTTTTTTTAGAAATCTGTGCTCTGAAATAAACAGTGATTGTATCAGGAAGAAAACAGTTGTCATTAGTCCTATTTAGGCTTTATTAAATTGCACCCATGGTGTGAGAGAGGAGCTGTGTGTTCCATCCTCATCAATGTTCCTGCATGTGCCAGCTCCACCCACAATTTCCCCAAGTTGAGTGGGAAGGTCTGAAGGGGGATTCTAAACATGTACAGCTGAATGCACTTAGAAACCTCCCTGCAGTCAGGAACCCTGATCTCATGGAAGGTTTAAAGCCCATTAAGCTAATTAGAGCATAAGTGACATACTGGATCATACCAAAGGTCTACCTAGTCCAGTATTCTGTTCCCACAGTGGCCAGAAGCTAACAAAAATGGGAAACCTCACAAGGGATGCCAAAAAGCAACAGGGAAGACACAAAATTGTTTTATTCAACAAAAATCAATAGTTGCAATGCATTTTGGACCACATATAGGTATTTCTTCAGGGAAATCCACAGTGGCTGAGCAAATACTATGGGAAGCAATAAGCATAAGCAGGGCAGGAGTGCAATAGCAGCCTCCTGTTCATGTTCCCCAGCAACTGGTGTATATAGCATACTGCTTCTGATATTGGAGGTAGCATATAGCCATCCTGAGTAGTAGCCAGTAGACTAGTAGCCTTATTCTCCATGAATTTGTCCAATCCCCTTTAAAATAAATCCAAATTGGTGGCCATCATTACATCTTGTGAGGGTGAATTAATAGTTTAACTATTATTATTATTAATTATTATTTTTTACCCGCCTCTCCCTCTGGATCGAGGTGGGGAACAACACCAAATACAAAATAGTATAAAGAACATAAAATGGATTAAAACATATAAAACTAATACATTATTATAATAATCAAATACCTTGCAATTCAGCTAGGTAGGCACTGTAGTAATTCACTATACATGTATAAAAAGCATGTTCTTCTCTGTGAACAACACGCGGAGAAGAAGGAACAAATGCAGTGTGGTTTTACAGAAAGGTGAACCAAAGTATGTGCAGATTATAAGAAGCCTCAAGAGAATTTCCTGTAGCAATAGTAAAGGATTTTACTTGGGAATAGTAAGAACCAACCTCAAAAAATAGTCACAGGAGCTGAAGATAAGCTCAATTTTCAAGGGATTTGAAAAGTCACAGATGTTCATTTCTACTTCGGAGTTGGGAAAACAGAGGTGATTATAAAAAAAAATGGGGTGTGGAGAGAATGTAAAGATCAACTCTAAATGCCCTGTTCTCTGCAAGAGACTAAAAAGAAGACAAAATAAGGAACACTCCTAAGAAAGGCATACAATAAAAAAAAAAGTCTGTAAGACCAAAAAGACACAGAATGATTTTATTATCTTTTGTACCCTGCCCTTTTGCTCGGAATGGGAGAAGGAAAAATAACAGAAAATCATAGTGAGAAAAGTGATGCAATAGTGTGTGTGTGTGTGAAGTCAAAGTGAATGGAAAAAGTCAAAGGGGGAATATATTAGGAAAAAGAAAAATATATTCTGACAATGTGTAAAGAAAATGAAACAAAAGGAAGAATGTAATAGAAGTCATATTAGAATGATGTCAGCTATCAACTCTAATAGAATTTCCAAAGAGTTTTATTCACAAAATTGTCTGTGAAAAAAGGACAAGAAAATTGCAATGTCGAACTCCCACCCACTGTATCATTCAGGTCCGAGAGTATGACTTGATCCTGAAATAAATCAATGCTTAAAAGGGTTGAACAAGGGTGATAATATTGAAAATGCAGTTCTTTTGAGAATTTAGGAAGAATATTGGCATTTCTTTGAAATGACCTTGACTGGGTTTTTCAAAGACAGCAAATGGATTTTTATATGTGTAATGTGAAAGTCAATTTTAACCAGCATATTTTTCTTAAAAGCCAGTGATTTAGATGCTTATATTATCTTGATGTATGTCCTTTCCCCATTTACCCATTGCCTTGTGGGATTTCAATCCAGGGTACTTAGAAACACTTTCTTTTCTGAGGAAAAAACCCAATTTAAATCATAAGCAACAAATCTGGGATGATTTATGAATACTTATGTGCCTTAGTTTTACAGGAATATAACAAAAACATGTAACTAGCTATGGATGGGCCATAGTACAGCCTTCCCCAATACAGTGCCCTCCAGATGCGTTGGACTACAATTCTCGTCTTCCTCAGCAATCATGGACAATGGAGGGTTGGGAAAGGCTGCCACAGCACTTCATTAAAACTAGTCCAACTGCATCCCTGAAAAGCATTTGGAATAGCTTCTTCAAAAGTTAGGATACTATCTTGATATGTTTTAACATGATGAACTCTGATAAGTTACTTATCACATTTGTATTCTACATTTCTTCTAAGAATTTCAGGGTGGTCTATATGAGTTTCCCATTGTAGCCTCAGGACTAGACTCTGAGGTAGGTTAAACTTAGAATGACCTACTGATGGTGTATTTGAACCTGGATCTGCACAGAGCCATCCTTTAGCCTCTAAACCAGGGATGGGAATCCTGTGGCCTTCCAGGTCTTGTTAGACTCCAACTCTGATCAGCTTCAGTGAGTATGGCCAATTACGGATGTTGTGGGTTCCCGACTGGATCTGGGAGTCCAGTGGACGCAGCCATGCCCGTCCCCCCAGACCCAGCTTGTTGGACCACAGCATGTTCGCAGGCCCATTCTTTGAGTGCCCTGCAGCGCAGCGACTACCAGGGAGCTGTCCAACCACATCTGGAGCATGCATTGTGTGCAACATTGGAGGATATGGAAATTGCATATTTACCAAGTTGCATAAATGGAGTGGTAATGGCCCCGTTTACTGCTTGACAGTCCATGAAGAAGCTCACCTGGTGTTGGTGGCAGTGGCTTGGAGGGTGTCTGATGGAGCCAGACCCAGGTGGGTCCAGTGACCCCTAAAGCCAATGTCAACAATGGTGGGAGTTATTATTGGACTATAATAACACATGTTATTGATCTGGAGGGCCACAACTTCCCCAGCCCTGCATTAAACCATATTGGCTTTCTGTATTGAGATCATGACTTGCTTAATCCCAGCTTAATCCACTTTTGAGGTTTTCCTAAAATGCATGGAGTTGTGATAAACCAGGTGAACATCTTTACTTTTGTTGGATAGGATAGCATGTTCTCACAACCAAGGGGTCCCCTCCTTATCAAAGGACATTAGACAACATACTGACAGAAATGTGGTGGTACAGATAAAGTGTAGACAATGTTATCTCAAGTGCTTCACTGCAGACAAATCCGATGTGCAGTTTTCTCTGTTTCTAGCAAGCAGCAACAGCTTATAAGCTGTTTTTGTTTTGGATGAGGTCCTAAATCAAATCTTAATATTACATTTTTTCCAACATTAAAATTAATATATTAAAATTGCATGCCCGAGGGCAATAATTTAAAAATAACAAATAAGTGTATTCTTGGGCAAAATGCCTGAGCAATGCTTTTTGCTGACTGTCATCTTTACATATTACTTCGAGGACATCATGGAAGGCTCCTCAGTTCTTTAACTAGCAGAAAGACAAGTTTGGGGGAAATAATCCAGTTTCATGTCTTTCCTGAAATTTATCTTTGATCAGTTCATAACTTAAGAAACCTTTTGGGTTTCTTCACAGCAGGTGTTAATGCAACAAGAGATGGAGTAATCTCTCTATAGCAAACAACATCCTCAGCTGAAGTAAGCTTTGGTTATACAGGCAAAAGGCTTTTGTGTGCTTGATGGAAATTCCTGCTCACTCATCCAGCATTCTCTGACAGTCTCGTGCTAGCTTTTGTTTCACACTAAGGACAACTCAGTCAGGAGGTCATACATGGGCCTTTAATACCAAATACAATATAAATATATGGCAAAGGGATATAAATCCAGACTGTCACATCTTCACAATGTCTAGGTCATCCTGAAGGATATAGGTATAGCTGAAGAATTCACAGTGTGAACTTGATAAGACTAAAAGTAAGAGCATTCTTATCAGAACTATTTTTGAGGCATTGGTCTCTTGATCAAGATGGGGGAGAATTTTGTTTGGCCTGCAAATTTTTAAGCAAGCTGACCTCATTCTCACTTCCTGGACTAATATACAGATTGGAACACACTTATCCTTCACATTATTTATTTATTTTGTGCATTTTCAATCAGCCCAAGGAGATTTTCTGGATGGATTACAACCAGTTAAAAAACTAAAATGCCATTATAAAACAGCAAAAAATATAAAATATTTTTACTGTGCACTTCTACAAATGTTGCCCCAAAACTGCATACAAAAGTGTGTATATTAGGGAAAGTAGTGTACAAAAATACATATATTAGGGACATACTGAATATATTTGGTGAAATTTTGTACAAAAGTAAATGTGGTTGTTGTGCATTTTAAAAAAGCAAAACAAAACTGCAGATAGTTGAAGGAATTGGATAGAACTGACTTATGTTTGGATTCATGGGGAAATTGTGTGAACTGGATACAGACTGATTTGTCCATCCCTCGTTACACAAAAATAGAATACTTAAAAAAATAGCCTAAAATATTTGAAGTTCAAGAAATCCTGATTAAAAACACATTTGCATATGAAATATAGTGTGTTGTCGTGTTGTTATTTACCTCATATAGCAGAGGAGGGGAAACTCAGGCCCAGTGCAGGTTTTCCCCCATTCTAAAAGCTTGAACTGCCTCTCCTATGGCTTTGTTACTGGCAGTAAGAAAAACCAAATAACAAAGAATTTGCTGTCTTTGCATGACACCCCAAACCAGCTGCCTGGTGCAGCCACCTCACTCTGCCTAATGAAACGATTGGGGCTTTTTAGGGGCTTGGGTTGAGAGCAGTGGTGCAACATTGCCAATGCCTGCTTTTGGCCTGCCTAGTTCAGCTCAAGGTTCCCAGGAGAGCCAGCCTGAAGCAGTTGCACTTACTAGAAAGGCAAGACAGAGTCATGTCCAGTTATGCGGCCTGGCCTTTCAGGACCCTGGACAGATCTATGCTGACTGGAACCCACTCAAGAAGAGATCTACACCAAGCAGGAAATAACACTTTGAAAACAGTTTGAGAACTATCTGGAGTGTGCCCAGAGCCCCAACAGTCATCACCACTGGTATAAAGCGTTTTAAAGCAGTAGTGTAGATCCTGCCCTTGTCTTAGCAATATGGACATGCCTCCTGAGGCTTTCTAAAAGCTGGCAGTCTGTTGTTAACTCCGCCCCCTCTGAGGAGCTGTTTACTTCTTAAAGGACAATTGTCCAATTCTGCATCAGCTTGTTCCTACATCATGGAAGTGGTGAGGACTGTAATGGAGGGGTGCTCCCAGGGTAGTAGAAGATGGGGTACTTGCTGAAGCCTCCTCCTCACTGAGTTCTCTGAACCAGATAGGGGATCAAGGCTGGAATACATGATCTGCAGTAGGGAGCTGGATCCTACCACTGGCATAGGTGAACAGGTGACTCCATTGCACCAATGCTGCTTGATTCTTAATTCTTGATCCTATGTGCTGCTATGATTGCAAAGAAACTAATAGGATTGGGCCAAGGAGATAATAAACCATCAGGAACACAGTTATTGGCTGACAACTTTGTTTAATATTTTCTTATTCTCTTAACATTTATTTATTTATTACTATACCACCTAATAGCTGAAGCTATTTATAAAATAAATTCATTCAGTGTTATATTTAGAAAAGAAATGTAAATCTGGATTTGCCTCAGCATCTGCCACATTCTTCCATGTAGGCCTAACTTTAAATGTGTGTGCAGTTCAATGGATTTCAACTAAATTAATCTGCATAATCTTTTTAATTTCAACAGTTATTTTTATAACCAGCAGAACATTTTCTAAAGCACAAGGCACATATTCTTTATCCACCCATATTCTATTCTCCTCTTGCATAGTGGCTTTCTCCCTTCTCATTCACTTTTTAAAGAAGTTTTCTTAAGTTTCAGTCTAAAGTAAAATTCAATAATAATAATAATAATCATCATCTTTATTTCTAACCCGCCTCTCCCTCTGGATTGAGGCGGGGAACAACAATAAATATAAATACAAGGACCATAAAATAGATAAATCATGAAAAACAAATAAAAACTAATCTATTATTAAAAACAATTCGTTCCTCTTTTGATGCATCATAAATAAAATACACTTCTTCAGATGGATGGCTGATGCTTACTGAAGTAAAAACTACTTTTGAAAAAGCAGTGAGCTACTAAATAGAACCCCAGAGGCAATTTTGTTGTCAAATATTTATGTGCTGTTCTTAGCTTCCTTCTTCTGCTCCTCTACTCACAATCTGCCATGCTTATTGACAAAGCTGTCCTCAACTAGCTGTTCCTTCCTCTATCTGCTTCTTTTCCAACTCTTTTGCCATTTTGTCTGGCTACAGGATAGATGCAAGTGGCCACTTCACTGTAGACCACTTTGGCCAAGAACCACTTTGGAAGAAGTCAAAATACTTCTGAAGTGCGCACATGCTTGAACCTGGTGTGTATGAGAATCCATTTTACACCTTTGCAGGATAATGCAGACCAGGAGTGTACATCTGCTTCAGATGAAACCTGAATACCAAACCAAAGGGCACACTTCACAAGTATTTCAACCTCTTCCAAAGTGGTTCTTGGCCAAAGTGGTCTACAGTGAAGCGAACTGCTCCCCAAGCTTCCTGCTGAAACTTCAGAAGGGTGTTTTTACAGGGTTTTCGTCTGATTAGTGGATACATTTCTGAACCTCTCCCATCTTATCCATAAAAAGAAAATGCCAGCCCAGGCTCTGTGTGTGTGTGTGTGTGTGTGTGTGTGTAGGTGTGTGAAGGTGTGTGTAGGTGTGTGTGTGTGTTTAAAAAGGGGTGGGGAGGGTGTTCTATTTTGACTGAAAGCTGCAGATTCCATCCAGGGCTTTCGAATCACAGTACTTTGGGAAGGGTTGTTGAAGTAATATATCCAAAATTGATCCAGTGTTTCCAGTGCTCTTTTGCAAGTTGATTTCCCTACAAGCAGTAATGCTGAAAGATCTGTAGAATTGGTGGTTGTGTTTTAATTGTGTGGTTTTCCAATTCTAATCCAGACCAATCCTTTGCTAAAATACAATTTCTTGCCTCCTAATTTGTATTTACACTTGCTATTTGTGCAGTCCTGAGTGTGAATTAGCTGTTAGGCAAATCGTTTCCGTTCATACCCAGCCCATTCTAGCCCTAGCTCCATATGATTTAAGCTCAATATGAAATATGAATAGTATAGAGCAGGGTCCATGGGCATATATGTAATTTTGTGAAAGTGCCATGGCTGCCTTGGGGGCGTAGCCAGTTGCAAAATGGCAAGAAAGTGAAGGTCAGATCTAGAAATAAAAAAAAAGGTTGTCATGAATTTGCATGATTTTTACAAAACAGCTTCCCCCATCCCAAACCACCATCTATAGATTGAACAGTTAAACACACACACACACACACACACACACTAGTGATCATGGTGATCATGCATGCCAGCACCACAATGATGGAAAAAATATGGCTCCAAGGCACAGATCCTCATGGATCTTCATCATGGGATGCCACCAAAACCCATCACCAAACCAACAAGAAAAACACCTGCAGTTATTGGCAATGTCCCTCTCAAACACACAAAAAGACATAGTGCCCAGCCTACTTGGCTCCCCCAGGCTTCCCGACCCTTCTCTAAAAGGGTGGCAATGGCTCTGAGGGGATATTCCACATGCTTCCTTCTCTTCTCCCCTCCAGACTGGCCCACATGGAGGGGCATGAATACTCAGGTGGGCACTGGAGAATATCTTCATGTGTGCCAATGTACTTCTGTATGACACAGTAGGGATACCAGAACAAACCAGCAAAAACACATGAAGCTTTAAGTGGCAGGAAGTCTTTTTTTTTTTTTTACTAAAAATGGGGCAACTCCCTGAGCCGCCTTGGATTGAACTAAGAACTAAGGAAACCCCATACAAGTCTTAGAATTTTCATTCCATCATTGAATGTCTACACACACACTCTCACACACTTTTACAGAAGATTAATCGTCCTGCAAAAGGGGGGTGAGATGTCGGCCCAGCTGTCAGCTAGGATTTAGTGTTGAAGTGTTGATGTGACATTCCTGCTTTTTTCCTGTTATAACTGCGAGGGAAAAAACTCAGGACATCTGTCTCCACTTTGTCAGCTGTCCTCACTGACTCACAAAGCTTCAGCTCATTTTACTCTGTGTCACTGAAACACCCAATATGATTAACTGGTTTCCCTTAATCACAGGAGTGGCAACAACAAACTAGACTTTTTACTTGGTAAAGTAATGAAACAAACCTATATGTGGAAATATATATTCATAATAAAACCAATAAAAATGTATAAACACACACACACATTATATATATATATATATATATATATATTCATTAAACAAAAAACCTATGGTTTAAAAACAACAACACCTTTGGAGGGCAGGTTGGGGAAGGGCTGCTCTAAACAAAAAAAAAAAATAGAAGTAGGTGGCCCTAAGTTGTTCGTGATCCGTTTTCCACAACCCCACAGTCACCTCTGCATATCATATTCTCCATCCTGTCCTCATGATTTATCTGCTTTGGGAGAATGAGAATTTCACTTGCACTTTCTGCCTCCTTAGGGAGGATGTGGCGTTAAGGCTTGGGAGCCTTAACTCCCAATTTCCCTGCTTTTTGGTGTATGGTTGGAAACTGTAGAGCCTTAATGTTGTTTTTGTAAACCGTAGGTTTTTTGTTTAATGAATTTCATGGCTTTGTGTAACGGATGTCCAGATATTATACAATTGACAAGCAAGCTATCAGCAGCTAGGATTTTACACCATTTTGACATCCAATATAAAATCAAAGCTAGTGATATGTGTTGCTCCCACTTTTCAAAATAATAAATGAACCCCAGAAGTTATGCTCTCTCATTTGAAATCTGAGGGGGTCTCATTTGAACTTTTCAATAGCCAATGTCCAGAAATAAAAGCTTTCTATGACTGACTCATGAAAAGAAGCATTTCATGTTTTGTGTCTGTATTTGGAGAGAACCTGAAAAAAAAGTTCTACTGGACTAAAAACTCCCTGATTAATTCTGGAAGCACACAAGATGATACAGGAAAACATCCTATATTAGAATAAGTTACAGTTTACTATATTAATTATTATAGCTCATTTTATGCTACATGCTTTTTCTTCCTGTTTGCATCTTAAAGTAGCAGATTGTGATCATGTTTGTGGTCAAGTTTCAAGCTTGCATGGGCTGCATTTCCATCTATAGATATTTACTTAAAAGACCCATTTTGAATTTCCTTGGTTCTTTAAAAGCAACATATTTGCTTTTAGATTTGCCACTCTCAGCACTCTGCGTGTGCTATGTATGCTGCTCCGTCTACCCTATTGTTCCCTGCAAGGCCCAGCCAGGGGACGCCAGTAAATTAAACCAAGGGATGAAGGATGGGATTCCATCAAGTTCAGCTGAGAGCATTTGCTGTAGGACATGGACCTAACAGGAACAGTGAGGTGAGGTTTCTGGCAGACCCATTTAGGCAACTTTATGGCCTGATCTCTGTTTGGTAGCCTGTAGAAGCCTCATAAAGCAATGGGCATATGAACACTGTTATTATGGTCTGCCACTTTGTCTTTAGTAGTCTGAGGTCCAGACCTCTTCAGAAGGGGGAATAGTGTCATGTCATAGGGTGACCACATGGAAAGGAGGACAGGCCATCCAAAATGGTGGCCAACACAATATCTTGTGAGACTAAATTCTATAGTTAACCAGAACTGTAATAATAATAATAATAATAATAATAATAATAATAACGATTTATTTCTTACCCGCCTCTCCATCTAGATCGAGGCGGGGAACAACAGCATGATAAAATACATAAAACTAATTAAAACATGACAAATATTATTAAAACTGCATTAAAACATTCTAAGTGTGGTCACACCATAGATTTGTATAAAGGCAGTATGATACTGGCAGTTTTATTCTCAATTTTCTTATGCCTAACATAGAGTTTGCTATCTTTACAGCTGCCACACACTGGGTTGACATTTTCATTGAGCTATTTAACCACATTCTCAAGTTTCTTTTTCTTGTTTAGACCTCAGGCTCAGATCCCATCAGTGTATATGTGACGTGGGATGCTTTGCTCCAGTGTGCATCACTTTACAAATGCTTATGTAGAACTGTTGTTGCCATTTTGATGCCCATTTTTCCACTAAGGAGAGATTCTTTTGGAGCTCTTGGTAATCTCACTTAATTTAAAAAACCCTAAATATTTTGGGGTCAGCAGCAAATTTGGCCATCTCACTGCTCACTCCTATATGGATGTTGTGAAGAAAGTGGATAGGGAGGCAGTTTCTCCCTTTCTCATAATATTAGAATGAGGGTGGAAGTGGGCAGTGATGTAGCCATGTTTATTTATTTATTTTATTTATTTATTTATTTATTACATTTGTATACCGCCCCATAGCCGAAGCTCTCTGGGCGGTTTACATAGGATTAAAAACAATTAAAAACAATATACAAAAATTAAAACAGCAAAAACATACAACATACACACAATCTGTACATTTAAAAACCACTTGAACACTTCAAAAAAACTACAAAAACAAAACAAAACAACCCCAGGCTCCTCAGATATTGCCAAATGCCTGAGAGAAGAGGAAAGTCTTGACCTGGCGCCGAAAAGATAACAATGTTGGCGCCAGGCGGGCCCCGTCAGGGAGATCGTTCCACAATTGGGGAGCCACCACAGAGAAGGCCCTCTCTCTTGTTGCCGACCTCCGAGCTTCCCTCGGAGGAGGCACTCGGAGGAGGGCCTTAGATGTTGAACGTAGTGTTCGGGTAGGTTCATGTCGGGAAAGGCGTTCCATCAGGTATTGTGGTCCCAAGCCGTGTAAGGCTTTATAGGTTAAAACCAGCACCTTGAACCGGGCTCGGAAACATACAGGCAGCCAATGTTTGGTGATGATACCAAATTATTTAGTCTTGCTAAAACAATGGGGGATTGTGGGAGCTCCATAAGGATCTCTGCATACCGAGAGAATGGCCATGAAAAGGGCAAATGCTGTTCAATGTAAGCAAGTGTAAAGTGATGCACATTGGGGGAATCACAATTTCACATATACACTGACAGGATCTGAGCTAATTAGCAATGACTGACCAAGAAAGAGTTTGGAACAAGGAAGGTGGACAACTTGATGAAAATGTTGATCCGGCTGCTGTGAAAAAGGCAACCTCCGTGTAAAGCGTAATTAGGAAAAGAATCCTAATTCTTGAACACTAATATGAAAAATAGTAGGTTCTCTGATTTGCACTTGATGTATGTGGATTCTTTAATCTTACTATAGTAAAAATAACATATTTTAGTATTAGATTCATGAGTGTATTAGCAGTAAGTTAGTTGGGAAACAAATGTATTAGGAAGTGCAAAAAGTGAGTGTATTGCATCATTTGTGTCAGACTTCTCTATTCATACATAGTTTATGGTATGTAGTAAGTAAAGAACAAACCTAAGGATGCCTTTCTGAGTGTATATATGAGAGAGACAGGCACACAGACATAAACAGACAGTGGGCCAGACTTCACATATACATGGACAGAATTTGAATTAACTATCTGTGACTGACCAAGAAAGAGGTTGAGGTGGGGGAGGTGGTCAGCTCGATGAAAATGTTGACCCAGCTGCTGTGAAAAAGGCAACTTCCATATGAGGCATAATTAGGAAAAGAATCTTAATTCTTGAACACTAATATGAAAAATGGTAGGTTCTCTGATTTGCACTTGTATGTGGATTCTTTAGTCTTACTATATTAAAAATAACATATTTTAGTGTTAGATTCATGACTGTATTAGCAGTAAGTTAGTTCGGAAACAAATGTATTAGGATGTGTGAAAAGTGAGTGTATTGCATCATTTGTGACAGACGTCTCTATTCACACATAGTTTATGATATATAGTAAGTAAAGAACAAACTCAAGGATGCCTTTCTGTGTGTATATATGAAAGAGGCAGGCACACAGACATAGACAGACAGTGGGCCAGGCCTAGATTTCCAGCCTAACCTATTTTACAGGGTTGTTGTGAGGGTAAAAGTAGCACATGCCATACACCCAAACATTACCAAACACTTGTTTTACATTTCTGTGAAAGTGAGCAGGAGAAGAAACTCACTAGATGGTTTTGGGCCAGTCATAGACTGTTAGCCTAACCTACCTCATGGGTGTTTTGTGGGGGGAGATATGGCACTTGAAAGAATGATCAGTCTAGGGCTTTCCCCTTCCTCCTTACTAGAGAAGCTTCTTTGCAACTGATCAACTAAATGGAGTCCGAACATCCTCTTATATCACTACATCTGACCTAGTACCAAGAATAGCCATGTGGGTGTTTAGAAATATTGCTCAATTTAATCTTAATCTATCCAAGTTTGGATTTTGATTTTGATTTTTTTGCTCTAAAAATAGCCTGTTGTCAATGAATCCTATATTAAGCCTATCAAAGATGTTGGTACAGGAGAAAAGAATATACAATAGTTTTGTTCAACCTGATCAAAAAATATTAGAAAAGCTAAGAGAATTCAAAATGTTACTGACTCTTCTACCCTACAGGGTTGTTGTGCTGATAAAATGGGGGAGGATCATGTAAGCCACCTTAGGTTCCTTGCAAGAGGGAAAAAAGGCAGGATATAAATGTAACACCAATAAACGTATTACTACTTCTACTTATTATTATTATTATTATTAATTATAATAACAATGAAGGAATAAAAATTCTTTAAAAATCAAATACATGGAATTTAAAAAGAAAAAAGGGGGGCTTAACCCCTTCTCTCACGAAAAGCCTTGGCCCCTAAATACACAGAGCTCCCAGAAAGAGGTACAACCAAATCCACACACCCCTTCAAGCTAGTGCATGGAGAATGAGACTCATTGCACTCAGTGGAACATGCAAGCAAGTTGTTAATTGTAGAGTTGTTGTGCTGTAAAGGAGAGGGAATTCTCACTCACATCTCTCCCTCTCCGCCTTCCAAGGTTCCAGACTGTTTTTTTAAAATAAAGGCTACAATCTTCTACACGCTTACCTGGGAGTAAGACCATTACATTCAGTCAATGGAACTTACTTCTGAAAAGATACTATAGCAACGTATTTGCTAGAGGAAGCAGCCATTGTAGCTGACGCAAGAAGGAGGGGGAGTGAAAATGACCACAGGATTTTTAAAGAGGCACAGTTTTAATTTAATAAAATCGACTTAAATGAATTTTTAAAAAAGAAAAGCAGTTCCACCTACACCAGAACGGTAGGAAGTAGACCCTGCCATTGGATTAATTAATAAGGCTCCCAAAAGGTAAGGAGAGCTATGCAAAAATACTCGCAAACCCTCAGTTCAATTCAGTTTAGAATTCAGGGGATTCTTTAATCTGTTTACTTTAAACTGCTCTCCTTCCCTCAATCTTTCACCAATCTTCTTGAAATTTTCAGGTAATGTAAAACAAACATTTCTTTCTGGCACCTGTAAATTTCAGAAAGATTGGTGAAACATTGTCGATATGACTGTTAGAATGACTCCCCCCCCCCCAATTATCACTTTAACATGATGGAACGTGTTTTATACTGACGGCCCTTAACAAGTGCCTCCCTTAATACTTGGTCCTAACCTATCTACTTATCCTTCTAAATCCTTTTCCTAACCACCCACTCACTAGATCCAGTAGACTCATTCAGAGCTCCATCACACCAGCGATTTAGTGCACTCTCACCATGCCTGGTGTGCGGATTGGCAGCATAGTACTCACATGATGCCGTGCCTGTCCTGCTGATACCCCACCTCTTCCCCAGCTTTTCCTAGAACACTAAAAGTCTGGATTATTTTCCCTAAGCACATTTAATGTGCCCGCTGTGTAGTAAAGGAATTGGGTGCTTGAATGAATTGCATCAGGTCCTGGCAGGGAAAAGCAATCTTTCCCAGCAGCTGACGCCAAGCCTCAATGTAAAACCCAAATCTTGCATCCCAGGCTCGAACATGTTTTTTAAATTCATGCAACGCTTGAATCAATGCAAAGACAAGATTGTACTCCTTCGATGCCCCCAAAGAGCCAGACTAATTCCCTTTCTACATCATAGGGATGTAGAGGGTGGGAAGCGGCCGATCCCAGAAGTAGCCACTTCCGGGATCGTTGCTCTCAATCTACATCACATGGGTGCGATGGCCTGGGCTGCTCCTGGGCCATCGCAAGTCACACCCACCATTTTTTCCCCATCCATGGAGAGCGCATGAGCTCTCCTCAGAAAAGGAAAGGTTTTTTAAAAAATAAAGACCTGCGCAGGGCCCCCACCCCCTCCCTGCCTTCCCGGGGGTTGCAAAACTGCTGCCACACCCTCCCCTGCTGGGCACAAAGCCACACAATGTGGCTCCATGCCCAGTTTGCAGACACACTTACTCATGAGTAAGCACAGCTGCACCCGGGATGGGCGGGCACATCTTCTGCGGTCCAGGGAAGTTCTTGGGACCGCGGAAGATTCGGGATTTTTCTGGTTGGTGTTTTCCCAGAAAAATCCTGTGCTCGCCCCTACTCCCCCCCCCCAGAACTCACAGGGAGCAGCCGGGGGCCATCCCAGGCCAACAAGCCTGGTGTGGAAAGGGCCTAAAGGGTTGTTCCATTTTTGCCCAGGAGAAAGGCGATCTGGTTGAAGTGCTCATCTGCCAGGACCTGACTGGAGGGAGAAAGAGAAGGAGTGGGGTTGAGTGGAGTGGAAGAGTGAAGGAGCAAAGGCATGAAAGAGCAGCTATTCAGGTGAAAGGGATCATAAGCTTGATGTGCTGGGAAAAAAAACTCAGAGGCAAACTGGGGGGGGGGATTAAGTGTGATGGAGATCTCAATCCCTAATCCCTATCTGATCTTTTAATTGTCAGTTCAACCCTTTTTAAACCTCAGAATTTTCTCACAAGCCCCTCCCAGCTTTGTTTCTCACACACGAACATTCTGTTAGGCTGACCAGAGAAAATCCAGGTCAGGGCTCATGTAACTTTAACAGTTGTAGAGAAAAGGGGATTTCAGCTAGTGTCATTTGTATGCAATTAGTTCCTGGTGAAATTCCCTCTTCATCACAGCTGTTAAAGTTGCAGTGGCCCTGCCTTCTTTTGTATATGGTCACTCTAGTATAGTGCCTGCAACTTTAACTGTTGTGATGAAGAGGGAATTTCACCAGGGACTAATTGCATACAAATGACACTGGCTGAAATTCCCTTTTCTCTACAACTGTTAAAGTTACATGTGCCCTGTCCTCCTTTTCATATGGTCAGCCTAGTATTAATCTGTGATTTTTAAAAAAGTAAAAGTAAACTCAGCATGAAAATGTGTATTTAAATATATCTCTAAATATGTATTTTTGAAAGTGCTTTCTCTCAAACTATACATTTCTAAGCATATTTTCTCACAAATTATTTTTCTAAATGCATTTCATCCTAAAATGCACATTTGTATGCACATGTTTTGAGCTGAGAAGCGTATCAAAATTCAGAGAAGGTTCAAAATGCTACGGATAACTGCATTCTGACTTGCACATGGGTCTAGAAGTGTTCATCAGTTCGTTCCACTTCAAAAATATGGGACAAAATGAATTAACCATGCATCCCTATCACTACACAAGGAAAATATGATTAAAACATGATATGAGATTTTGGTCCCATTTTATGGCTTATCCAAGCTAATTTATGAAATTAGCATTAATATACAAGGAAAAACATTGCCTTAAAAATATTGCTTTAATTTTCTGGCACTCACTAAAGAATTGAAGATTGGAAGAGCCCCATATTGAGAAAAATAAATTCCCATCTGCTTAGAGGACTATAATATTTTATCGTGCATATTGTGCTTATGCCCATAAAAACAGTAAATCTGCCTTTAATTGTTCATACAGTTAATGAACAAAATACCTACTGCCTTTTAAAGATCCTAGTGGAAACAAGTTGAGTCAGCCTGATAATTGTCTTCCAGGTTGCTTGAGAATATGTTGGGGATGGCAAGGTAGGGTGGGTACATTCTCTATATATCATTAGAGAACTGAAACAGTATGGGCAGGACCAGATGTCATGATGAACATGGGGTGACCACTTAAAATGACAATCAAGTTACTAAATTATCTTCCTTTCATTCATAATGTGTATTTCTGGAAATGCATAATAAGATATAATTACATCATCATTCCCAGCCCCTGGTCCACATTATCAATGGCTAATGGAGTGATTCAGGGAAACACCAGTACAATAGCATCGTGTCTTGCAATGCATGTTATAGAGGAAAACAGGACATGGGATCACCAGTATTGATGGCAGCTCTATGTTCTTCATAATGTCTAGTTGCATCCCATGATAAATATATTTTTGAGTTGGAGTGAGAGCTTAAAACAAAATTTATAATAATAACTAGGCTAGATTTTTTTCATGCATTGTTTAGGTCATCATGTTCCCCTTACAGCTGTAGGTTGCTTCCACCCTAAAGCCCTTTAGTGCTGCTAAGGCTTTGCTTTGCTGTAATTAGCTGGTAGTGAAATTAAAATGGAAATTGCACACAACATTTAATATGCCATTATATTATCCAGCAATGTCATTTTCCATGGTCAAACATTTCCTAGAATGTCTATGCAGAAGTAAGTTCAATTAAAAAAAATATTCACAGTGTTAATTAAAAGTTTCTTCTTTGTAGGTCTTGCCCATTTTATTGCTTCCTGTTGGTGATGACTTGGAGGATTTAGTGGTGAATATTTTCTCAATTGCTCCTTGAATAGGATCTCTCAGTTGTCCCAATGTCAAATTATTTTCGTACAGGAAGTTAATTACTGACTCCTTACATTATCTCCCCTTTTAATAGTGAAACAGTACTATTCACTATCAATCCTAGCTGTAGTCAAAAGAAAGGAATACAATTAGAGGTTTTACAGACAGGAAACTTTTAATTAAAGAAACAAGAACACTGGATAGCCTAGGGTACAGGAGGACAGGGCTCCTGTATCTTTAACAGTTGTATAGAAAAGGGAAATTCAGCAGGTGTCATTTGTATGCATGCAACACCTGGTGAAATTCCCTCTTCATCATAGCAGTTAAAGCTGCAGGAGCTATATTAGAATGACCAGATACAAAAGAGGGCAGGGCTCCTGCAGCTTTAACTGTTGTGATGAAGAGAGAATTTCACCAGGTGTTGCATGCATACAAATGACACTGGCTGAAATTCCCTTTTCTCTACAACTGTTAAAGATACAGGAGCCCTGTCCTCCTTTTCATATGGTAAACCTAGGATAGCCTCAATTGTGCTTTGTTTGTCACAGTGATCAGGGTAGTACTGCAGTTAAAAACCAAAACCAAAACAAACCTACAATCCAATCACAAATACGGTCTGTGGGGCGGGGGAACACAGGCATGAGCTACACTAGTACTATATAATAGTATTAGCAACTGTTTGGGTCCAGGACACATTCCATATAACATTTTCAAAGTGTTATATCCTACTTGGTATAGATCTGGCATAGTGAGATAACAGGTGGGGTGGGGTGGGATACACGACCCACTGGTCTACAATGACTTCAAAATGATGCTGTTCTCTAGATCCTTCATAAGATGTGAAAGAACAGAGAAAAGGACCAGTGTGGAAGCAACCTTAGATAAGCACAGCAGAAACTAATGGTTAATAGGAACAATTCATGAAACAGAGAAACCTTCAAAAGTTAGTCATTTTAACAGTTGTAAGTAATGGCGTCTTAAAATTATATACCCTATTTGTGAGCAGAGAAATAGGGGGCAGTTTGATCAAATTTCTTTAGAGGGAGGAGAAATTCTCCAAAAATTTCTCATAGATAGGGCTCATTATCGGTACAGCTTCTTTCTCTCTTTTTTCCTAAGGGTTTTGTGCATATATACTACCATTTTAAGTGGCATCAGCATCAACTGTGTGGGCAGCCAGGCCCACATTTTGCATCCTCCAGACTACCCCATTCCTAGCTTTATTGAGGGAATGGTGGTTGTGGTGGTGGTGGGTGGGCCGAGGGAATGCAGCCATCACAAATAACAATGGTGAAGGAAATTTAGAGAAAATTCTGCAAAGTGGTATTTTATTTCTAGCAGGATAAGAAAAGAAAAACAATCAGGACTTTTCTGAGAAAAATGTCTGCTGATAAATTTCCCCTCAGCTCTAGTTAGGGATGTCGGATGAATCCGGTTGGGGGGGCGGAGCTTGGTGAGCTTTGCTGGTTTGACCCAATGGATTCTGACCTGACCACCTGCCAGCTTGCTTGACTCTGCATTCACTGAGTCGGGCCAGCTGGAATATTTTCTGGTGGCATTACAGCAAGGACAGGAGTTACAAGGGAGCCTCTCTTATGTATCCTCCTGACCTTGCAGTTGCCATGGCAGCAAGCACAGGAAAAGGGGAGGGAGTGGTCTTCGCTTCTCCTCCTCCCATTCTTGCTACTGAGGAGGCAAGGGCAAGGACAGGCCCTGCTCATTTTACATAAGTATTTGAAGGAGACACATACGTAAAATTATCAAGGCCTGTCCCCGCCACCACAGTAGCAGAGATGGGAAGAGGAGAGGGGAGCAGCACTCCCTTCTCCACTTCCCATCCTCAACTGAGTGCCAGTTGTTTGGTGCAAAGCGTTTCCTTCTGGCTGAAGGCCCCCCTTGGGGGAGAAGGAATCACTTGTGCCAAATGGCCAGCACTTAATTGGTCAGTCCTGGCCATTTTGAGGAATTTTTTCTTTCTCCCTGAAGGGCTCCCAATTGGGGAGTTCGCATGGGGCTGCAGAGTTCAGCATCTTCCCCAGGGTCTTTGAAATGTTACATTTCTGAGGGGTGATTGTGCATGCATCTTGTCTCTAAGTTTGGTGCTGATAATACCACTCCTTCCCTGCAAGCCCTGTAGCAGATTTTAGAGGCCGCACATTATTGTGTACAGCTCCAGGGAAGAGGTGGAGTTTGTGTTGTGCAAAAATCTGACCTCCAATTTCCTATAAGTTTTGTTCCCCCATGAAAGACGCTTCCATTCTTCTGCCTCATTCTCAGGGCATTTATAAATGTATTTTGAATTTTGTTTAGTGTTGTCGTTGACCTAGCCAGGAGTGCTGTGGGTATGTTTTTCTTTCTATTACTAATCTGTCCATTGCTCTGCTGCCTCCCAGGCTTCCTGTGCTTCTTTATCAGAAAAAGTCCCAGGGTGGGAAATTCGGGAAGCCAAGAAGGCCACAGGCAGTCAGAGAGATGATTGTACAATGAAAGACAGGTCACTCACACACACTTCTCAGCCACCTCATAAGTAAGGTAAGCAAGAGCACCCTGAGCCAAACACGGGAGAATTTATCTGAAATTTCTCCTCCTTTGAATTCCTTTTTGAAAGCTATTTATTTTCTGTTAAATTGAATGAGAATGGTAGAAAAATATGTGGGAGAAATTTTCGGCACAGCAGTAGTCCTTTTTTGAATTAGCCATTTTGGTTGCTGTAAAGACATTTAGCATCATAGTCCAGAATACTCTGACCGTTTTGCACCCATTCTTCTACAAATCTCTGAACGTGTTAATAGATTTCATTGGAGGGGAAGATTTTGTCACTGAATCGGCAACTTCTATGTTTCCCTTAACATACTGCATGGAAAAAGGGGGCATTTACAGAAAACTAATTTGAAAATGATGCCTGGAAAAACACACACCCAAAACAAGAACTGAATGATTGAAGAACTTAAGGGAAATCACAGTATCCCATAGATGGTCTTACCAATAAAAGAAAATTAAAAAGCTTGGGGAAAGGCAGCTTTAGTTTTAATAATACAACTCCAACCAATAATACATGACCTGCAGACATATAGTAACTCTCCATTCTGTGCTCTTATCAGACCTCATAAAGTAAGCTGGGTCATCTTCGGTCAGTACTTGTATTTTTTTCTATGGAAAACCAAACTCCCATTGGGAAGAAGTGTCTGGGTATCGGTGACCTTGATCTCATTGAATGAGATGACCAAATATAAAAGGCTTTGTCCCCAAAAAGGACTCTCCTGTGGGGCCAAAGAGAATCTCTGCATTTAGCACAACTGTAGAGCAATTGTCACACAGTTTATAGAAATGACAAACCTACAGTGCATTCTTTTCCTTTGTCATAGACTGCATCTGTAGCTTTTGACATCTGAAACAAGAAACTTTGTAGATAAAGGACGTAAAATTGAAATTCAGTATTAACATGGTTCAGCAAATCTGTTAAACACATGATTAAGACAAAGCAACTGCTTTATTGTTTTGTCTCATCAGAGACGGCAGGCCAATGTGGATTTATACACACTCCAGGCAGATTGGAGTGTGTATAAATGCATGGCTTCTTCTATCCCCTTTGCACAGAATGAGTTTTGCCACAGATACATCAATTTGACTTACATCAATCAATATACAGTGATACAGGAGTTGAATGGAATTAAGCAACTCGGGAGACATCCTAGAAGTTCTAGGACTTTTTTCTGTCTAAACAGGCATAGGATTGTGCCCTAAGTTGCAGGTAGCTAGCTTGAAGCTATTCAGGTGAGTTGAACCCTGACTAGAGAGGAGTGGGAATGTGTTCCTATTAGGGATGTGCACTGACCCCCCGGATCGGATCGGATAGCGGATCGGAATCGGACCTGGGGGGTCGGATCGGATCGGATCGGATCGGAGGCTGGTCGGATCGGATCGGACCAGATGTCCGATCCGGATCGGACGCCATTTTGAATGCTTTTTCCCATAGCCAAGTATTGTTTTACAAAAACGCCTATAACTTTTTCATTTTTAAAGATAGAAGGATGAAACTTGGGCACATTGTAGACTGGTTAGGGGTAGTTATCTGTGAGAAATTTCAGAAAGATTGGTGCATGCATTTTGTGGCAATTAATTTTTTAATAAATACCCAGGAATGCCTATAACTTTGTCATTTTTAAAGTTACACACATGAAACTTTGCCACATTGTAGGGGGTACCTTGGGACCTATGTGTGTGAAATTTCAGAAACGTAGGTGCTTGTCTTGTGTGGCAATTAATTTTTAGAAAAATGGGTAGTAGCGGGGTAAATACAGTTACGCCTCCCATTTTTTTATTTTTGAAGATACAAACAGGAAACTTGGGCACATTACAGGTACCACTTGCCTTGATATGTGTGTGAAATTTCAGAAACATTGGAGCTTTCCTTGTGTGGCAATTAATTTTTGAAACAATGAGGAAAGAAACACCTATAACTTTGTCATTTTTAAAGTTACACACATGAAACTTTGCCACATTGTAGGTGGTACCTTGGGACCCATGTGTGTGAAATTTCGGAAACGTAGGTGCTTGCCTTGTGTGGCAATTAATTTTTGAAACAATGAGGAAAGAAACACCTATAACTTTGTCATTTTTAAAGTTACACACATGAAACTTTGCCACATTGTAGGTGGTACCTTGGGACCCATGTGTGTGAAATTTCGGAAACGTAGGTGCTTGCCTTGTGTGGCAATTAATTTTTTAATAAATACCCAGGAATGCCTATAACTTTGTCATTTTTAAAGTTACACACATGAAACTTTGCCACATTGTAGGCGGTACCTTGGGACCTATGTGTGTGAAATTTCGGAAACGTAGGTGCTTGCCTTGTGTGGCAATTAATTTTAGAAAAATGGGTAGTGGTGGGGTAAATACAGTTACGCCTCCCACTTTTTTATTTTTGAAGATACAAACAGGAAACATGGGCACATTACAGGTACCACTTGGCTTGATATGTGTGTAAAATTTCAGACAGCTGGGTCCAGGCATGTGGTGGCAAGGTATTTTTGAAACAATGAGGAAAGAAACGCCTATAACTTTTTTATTTTAAAAGTTAGAAGTCTGAACATTGCTCACTTTGTAGATGGGTTAGGGGTAGATATGTGTCAGAAATTTCAGAATGATAGGTCCAGGCATTTGATGGCTATGGAATTTTTAAATTACATGTTTCAAAAAAATTTCTACAGAGGCCAGGTCTTCCCCTCCCGCTTCCCGCGAAGAAAAGGAAACACTCTCTCGTCTCGATCCCTTTGAAGTTGCTAGTAGTATCCATTACAGGGCTCGTGTTTCCTTTCCTCCTTTCACTTTTCAAGCAGAACGGCTGAGCCTAGCTGAGTTTTGCAGCCATGCGTGCAAGGAAGGATCACTCTGGTCTCGATCCCTTTGATCCTTGGTAGTATCCATTACAGGGCTCGTGTCTGCTTTCACTTTGTACTCAAGCAGACACGAGCCCTGTAATGGATACTACCAAGGATCAAAGGGATCGAGACGAGAGAGTGTTTCCTTTTCTTCGCGGGAAGCGGGAGGGGAAGACCTGGCCTCTGTAGAAATTTTTTTGAAACATGTAATTTAAAAATTCCATAGCCATCAAATGCCTGGACCTATCATTCTGAAATTTCTGACACATATCTACCCCTAACCCATCTACAAAGTGAGCAATGTTCAGACTTCTAACTTTTAAAATAAAAAAGTTATAGGCGTTTCTTTCCTCATTGTTTCAAAAATACCTTGCCACCACATGCCTGGACCCAGCTGTCTGAAATTTTACACACATATCAAGCCAAGTGGTACCTGTAATGTGCCCATGTTTCCTGTTTGTATCTTCAAAAATAAAAAAGTGGGAGGCGTAACTGTATTTACCCCACCACTACCCATTTTTCTAAAATTAATTGCCACACAAGGCAAGCACCTACGTTTCCGAAATTTCACACACATAGGTCCCAAGGTACCGCCTACAATGTGGCAAAGTTTCATGTGTGTAACTTTAAAAATGACAAAGTTATAGGCATTCCTGGGTATTTATTAAAAAATTAATTGCCACACAAGGCAAGCACCTACGTTTCCGAAATTTCACACACATGGGTCCCAAGGTACCACCTACAATGTGGCAAAGTTTCATGTGTGTAACTTTAAAAATGACAAAGTTATAGGTGTTTCTTTCCTCATTGTTTCAAAAATTAATTGCCACACAAGGAAAGCTCCAATGTTTCTGAAATTTCACACACATATCAAGGCAAGTGGTACCTGTAATGTGCCCAAGTTTCCTGTTTGTATCTTCAAAAATAAAAAAATGGGAGGCGTAACTGTATTTACCCCACTACTACCCATTTTTCTAAAAATTAATTGCCACACAAGACAAGCACCTACGTTTCTGAAATTTCACACACATAGGTCCCAAGGTACCCCCTACAATGTGGCAAAGTTTCATGTGTGTAACTTTAAAAATGACAAAGTTATAGGCATTCCTGGGTATTTATTAAAAAATTAATTGCCACAAAATGCATGCACCAATCTTTCTGAAATTTCTCACAGATAACTACCCCTAACCAGTCTACAATGTGCCCAAGTTTCATCCTTCTATCTTTAAAAATGAAAAAGTTATAGGCGTTTTTGTAAAACAATACTTGGCTATGGGAAAAAGCATTCAAAATGGCGTCCGATCCGGATCGGACCTCATCGGATCGGATCGGATCGGATCGGAGGTTGTCCGGATCGGATCGGATCGGATCGGATTTTCCCGATTTTGGGTCGGATCGGATTCGGATCGTGGATCGGATCCGATCCGATGCACACCCCTAGTTCCTATCCCATCCTTAAGGTCATACCCTAGCTGGTATGGAGGATGGTCCTTCTTTATTCACCGCCTTTTATTGCTCCACAACTCTGGGTGGCTGAGCCAGGTTAGCCCCAAAGGCCATTTACACCCTGCTCCCCCTCGGGTTCCACACCCCTGAGCAACAAGTCTAAGAATTGACCCATCATGACAAAGGTCCTTAGGGAGAATCAGCAAATCAGATGCCTGTCTAATAGACCCTGCATATCCCTGCCACATATAAGCAATTGCCTATACGGCATCCCCATATCTGGCCTATGCTCAGATAGCAGTGCAGAGAAGGCAAAACAAACAAACACTACTGATTCGGTTAATATCAACAGATAAGAAATTCCTATTTTGCCCCATGAAGGATGACCAGCAAAGCCTGCACTGATAACAGGGGTGCCACCAGAAGGAGAAAGAGAGAGGTCTGGTTGAGAGAGGCACTGTCTTCATTAAACCCACGCTTTACCTTTACATCAGCATGGCATGCAGATGTACATTCCCAAAATGTTGTCCACAATGTGCCACAAATGTATTCCTGCCTGGGACCTTGCTGGTCAGATATTGTTGTTGTTATTGTATCAGAGAGGAATACCTGATGCATGAGCCAGTCAAATGCATGATCTGTTGTTGTACTGGGAACTTACACACCAGACAATGGTGTCACCTTCCCCGACCCCAGCCCTTTTCTACTATACTTCCTTAAAGAGAACCATAGTGGCAGGTTACTTATTCCTTAAGTGGGGAACAGAGGCCATATAGTTTGTTGTATGGGAATTTAGCATCCTCTAGATTGCCTGGAATGAGGGGTGCAATGAACATGTACTGGGATAGATATTGAGCTCTAGGGATGTGCACTGGATCGGACCCGATCCACGATCCGAGTCCGGTCCAGTGGGAAATCGGATAAATTATCCGATTTCCGATCCCGCAGCTGGATCGGCCGATCCAATCCGAACCGGTCCGAAAAAGCTCCGAACCGGTTCGGCGGATCGGCAGATCGGCGGGCGCCCACTGGCGCCCACCGCCGCTTCCATTGGCGGGCGCCAGCGGGCGCCCGCCGATGAAAGTGGACAGCGGGGGGGGGGAGGAGGGGGGCACTTACCTTCTCGGCCCGATGGCTCCCGTCCGGCGCCGGCGCCTACTACTACTAGCAGGCTCCGCGGCCTGCTCTAGGGTGGCGCGCCGGGTGATGTCATCACCCGGCGCGCTACTCTAGAGCAGGCCGCGGAGCCTGCTGGTAGTAGTAGGCGCCGGCGCCGGACGGGAGCCACCGGGCCGGGAAGGTAAGGAGGGGGTGCGTGGAGGGGAGGAGGGGGCGCGCGGAGGGGGGAGGGGGGAGGGGGGCCCTTACCTTTCCGGCCCGGCGGCTCCCGTCCGGCGCCGGCGCCTACTATTCCCAGCAGGCTCCGCGGCCTGCTCTAGGGTGGCGCGCCGGGTGATGTCATCACCCGGCGCGCTACTCTAGAGCAGGCCGCGGAGCCTGCTGGTAGTAGTAGGCGCCGGCGCCGGACGGGAGCCGCCGGGCCGGAAAGGTAAGGAGGGGGTGCGTGGAGGGGAGGAGGGGGCGCGCGGAGGGGGGAGGGGGGCCCTTACCTTTCCGGCCCGGCGGCTCCCGTCCGGCGCCGGCGCCTACTATTCCCAGCAGGCTCCGCGGCCTGCTCTAGGATGGCGCGCCGGGTGATGTCATCACCCGGCGCGCTACTCTAGAGCAGGCCGCGGAGCCTGCTGGAAGTAGTAGGCGCCGGCGCCGGACGGGAGCCGCCGGGCCGGAAAGGTAAGGAGGGGGTGCGTGGAGGGGAGGAGGGGGCGCGCGGAGGGGGGAGGGGGGAGGAGGGGGCGCGCGGAGGGGGGAGGGGGGCCCTTACCTGCCCGGCCCGGCGGCTCCCGTCCGGCGCCGGCGCCTACTACTACCAGCAGGCTCCGCGGCCTGCTCCAGGGTGGCGCGCCGGGTGATGTCATCACCCGGCGCGCTACTCGAGATTAGGCCGCGGAGCCCGCTGGTAGTAGCCGCCGGCGCCGGACGTGCCGAGAAGGTAAGTGGCGGGGAAGGGGGCTTACCCCCCCCCGGAGCCGTCCGCTTCTATCCGCTGGCGCCCGCGGGCGCCAGCGGATGGAAGCAGGCGGCCCCAGGGGGGGTAGGGAGCGCGGGGTAGGGGGTTTACCTGCCGGGGCCGTCCACAGCGGACGGCCCCGGGGGGGGGAGGGAGTTAGGCCCCCCCTTACCCACCCGCCGCCATTTTTTCCTCATAGACTTGCATTGCAATGCAAGTCTATGGGGAAAAAAATGGCGGCCGATCCAAAAATTTCCGATTTTTGGATCGGGATCGGACTCGATCCGGTCCGGGGGGCCTCCGATTTTGTCCGAACCGGTCCGGGACAAAATTGGAGGTCCCGATCCGGGTCCCGATCCGATCCGGGGGGTCCGTGCACACCCCTATTGAGCTCCATCAGAATGGGGGGAATCAAGGTTCCCTACCATTGCTCTTCCACCCCTAGTTCTGTTGCACAATATTTCCTCTTTCTCATGGAGGAGAAAGAGGAAGTAAACAACGTCCACCTGGCCCATTCAGTGGGCCATTTTTATTGCGCCACTTCTCCTGCACACAGCAGGAGATAGTGGCAAATTCTATCTCTAAAAATAAATTGGATTTACTGGGGACTTTTTTTTGTCACGGGAAGAAGGCTAGAAGGGGCGGGAGACACACAGAAGGCAGACAGCATCACGGAAATCCATGAGTGCCCAGTAATGAGTGTGGAATAAAATGCTTGTCCGATGATGCTCATTGCAGCCAGTAAATGTGACCATTGCTGCATATGAGGGATATAATACGTGTGTGTGTGGTGGGGGGAGAGCCCCAGCATGGCACCCACAGGCCCTCCAATGACATTCACAAAGAAGGGGTCCCCAATATGGCACCTGCAGGCACCCACAAAACTCCGCCCTATCTCTCTATAGATTTTATGTATATATATATATATATATATATATCCATAGCAGTGAATACATATGAAATGCCTATGTATATAAAATAGAACTTCCTAGCAATTATGCATAGCTTTGCTATTTCTCTCCCTTCCCATCCCTAGCCACCTTTCTCCATCACCCCTCTATGTTGCTGTTTCTCTCCACTCCCTGCACCTCTTTACCTCACTGTTTATTCCCCCTCATATTCCATTCTCCCTTCCTCCCACCCTCTGGCTTTGCTATTTCTCTCTCCCTCTCAACTTCCTTTGACTAGCCAGACCCCCATGGCAGCCATGATGTGACTAGCCACCTCGACCATGGAAGCCACCAGTTTCGTAGTGGTGCCCACAGCAGTCTCTCAAATTCCCAAATGTGCTCACAGGTCAAAAAAGGTTGGGGAATCCTGATATATGAGGCTAGCCTCCCTTTCTTTTAATCCAATCTTGCTAAAACCCCAGCTCTTAGCATTAAAAAAAAAGTCTGCAGTTGGGCATGGAAGATTTGTTCTTCGATTCACAAAACCAGCTTGGCATATCACCTTGTAAAGCACAGCTGACCATACAGTGTTCTGATTAAAATCACTGAAAAAAATGTAATTGAATCCTCCTCTTGGAATTGTAGCATCATTGATATATTGGTGATTTGGCCTGAAACAGGAATGAGAAATGTCTAACAAAGAGGGGGTGGATGAAAGACATAAATGGCTCCAGTAGAGGGCTTATAGTCATTCCTTGAACTTACTCCTTGCAGATCAATGAATCTCTAATAAAACATTTCCATATTTATTGAGAATTTTAAATAACGAATTGCAGACAGAAATGGGCAGTGAGGGCTACTCACTAATTTTTATATTTTTTTACTGAGTTGATTTTATAACTGTCCATTGTATCACACACAGAACTCTTCTACAGAAGCCCCATTTAGGCATTCACTTGAATGTGTGAGGGTCTATGGCCTAGCCCCCCCTCTATCTCGTGGCACACCAGTTTTGTCCTTTTAGTTCAGACCTTGCCACGTTGATCCCAGAAAGGTCTGAAAAGGAGTTCTAACATTTAACATTTTAAACATTTAAATTTGTGTTTTATCTATTTATCATCTATCTATCTATCTATCTATCTATCTATCTATTAGATTTATATCCCACGTTTTTTCCTCCTGCAAGGAACCCAAGACAGCTTACGTGATCCTGCTCATCACCATTTTATCCGCACATCAACCCTATGAGGTAGGTTAGGTTTAGAGTTAGTGACTGGTCCAAAGTCACCGAATGAACTTCATGGCCAACTGGGAACTGGAACCCAGATCTCCTGAGTTCCAGTCTAACATTCTAACTACTAAACACCACATTAGTGTAGTACGAGGAAAATTAATAACATGTCAAAGGAAGAAAAGCTTATGAATGCATGGGGGAAGGGGAAGGATTCCTGTGGAATGCATAGGAGGAAAGGATTCCTATGGAATGGTACACAAGGTGTACGGCCATGGAGAAAATTTGTTGCAATAAATAAAGGTAATGTTTCTGCTGTGTATGTCATAGCCGATTTTGTAGGGAAATGGATGTGCAAGGAGGACTCTCCTCTTGTGCCCATTCCACAGCAGAATCAGGCTCCCGCCAGTCTACCAAACAGCTGATTTGCAGGTTGGCAGGAGCTTGATTTTGCTGCTACACGGGGAATGCAGGGAAGACACTCCTCTGTGCACCCCCTCTGTAGTGGATGACAGCAAGCATGCATGGGGAATGGGGGGGTGGGAGAATTGAGGTGGGAGGACATTTGTGGGGAGCCACACAGGTGGCCTCCAATGGGCGAAAGTGCTCCACTGGCCACATGTTCCCCACCCCTGATGTATGACATTAAGAACATTCACAACCATGTGTGTCTTGCAGGCTTTTGCTTCTACAGCATCCGTTATTTCTCCCCCCCCCCCCCCAGTCCAATGTATTCTTTAAACAGTTTACCTATTAGCTGTTAAAACCTGCCTCTTTAGATCTTCTTTCTTTGCTGCAATGGCAGTAATGGAATATACTAAATGCCTGTCCACAGGAGCTCCATCAGCTGCAATGAAGCACCACTGGAGCAGTTTATAGTTTTATTGAGCTCAGCTCTTATTCAGAGCAGCAAAGCATTCGCCTGTTTTTTGTTTTTTTAAATGTACTTTTCTTCCTCCCATCAACCCCTTCCCTAGAAATATTACACCATATTTTAAGGTTTTATATATGAATCTTAAGATTTTATACCACAATTTAGACTGGAAGAGAAAAAGTGACTGCTCATGAGACAGTTGTCCTTACATGTCCCTCTCTTCCTTCACATTGTGGAGGCTGCATGCAAGTCTGTCTCTTTTTAATCTGTAGCCTGGAAGGATGGAACCGGTGATGGAGTCCTTCTGTGCTGCCTCCAGAAGACAAGTTCAAGACAAGTTCCATTCTGGATGGAATGTGATCATCTCCTCATCCACCTGGACTCACATTTGGAATTGAGAAAAGAATAGGCCCATGTGTCTTTTTTAGGCATCTCAGCTGCTAATTACCTTTCCCTTTATTTATTTATTTATTTAGTTAGTTACATTTGTATACCACCCCATAGCCGAAGCTCTCCGTGCGGTTTACATAAGGTTAAAACAATTAAAACGATATACAAAAATTAAAACAGGAAAAACATACAATAGACATATACCTTTAAAACCACTATAACTTTAAAAAGCTATAAGCCTAAAAACAAAACAAAACCAGGCTCATCAGATATTGCTAAATGCCTGAGAGAAGAGGAAAGTCTTGACCTGGTGCCAAAAAGATAACAATGTTGGTGCCAGGCTGGCCTCATCAGGGAGATCATTCCACAATTAGGCCACCACAGAGAAGGCCCTCTCCCTTGTTGCCGACCTCCGATGTTGAATGTAGTGTATGGGTAGGTTCGTATCGGGAGAGGCATTCCATCAGGTATTGTGGTCCCAAGCCATGTAAGGCTTTATAGGTTAAAACTAGCACCTTGAATCGGGCTCAGAAACATAGGTCCCCTCTACAAGGATTCGCTTTTGCGCCTGGTTAGGCGATTATGCGCATAATCGCTGAACCGCATTTACGCCTAATACCTCTGCACGAGAGGCGGTAAGAGGCGGCGAAGCACATTAACGGGTGACCAAAATGCGCTTTACAAGTAGTTAATGCACATAAGCGCTTGTTCACATAGTCAAAATACGCTTTAACGGCCGGAGCAAAATAAAACTCGCTGTTTAATGCACATTCGATAATGCGCATAATCGGAGAGATAACGGGCCTCTACGCCCGATTTGCGCTCCGTTCTTGTAGAGGTACATTTTTTAAAGTGCCTTGAAAGAGCTTTAAACCTTTCTTGTAGAAGCAGCCATACAGGCAGCCAATGCAAGTGGGCCAGAGTAGGTCTTATATGCCCGAACCTTCTGGTTCCAGTTATCAATCTGGCTGCTGCATTTTGCACAGGCTACAGCCTCCAAACTTTTCAAAGGCAGCCCCATGTAGAGTGCATTACAATAATCTACCTTGGAGGTTACCAGAGCATAGACAACTGAAGCCAGGTTATCCCTGTCCAGATAGGGGCATAGCTGGGCCACCAACCGAAGTTAGTAGAAGGCACTCCGTGCCACCGAGGCCACCTGAGCCTCAAGTGACAGAGATGGTTCTAGGAGAACCCCCAAGCTACAAACCTGCTCCTTCAAGGGGAGTGCAACCCCATCCAGAACCGGTTGATGACCCTCCATCTGGTCAGCAGAACCACCCACTAACAGTGTCTCAGTCTTGTCTGGATTGAGTTTCAGTTTATTAGCCCTCATCCAGTCCATTTTTGCAGTCAGGCACCAGTTCAGCACATCCACAGCCTCACCTGATGAAGATGAAAAGGAGAAATAGAGCTGCGTGTCATCAACATACTGATGACAACGCACTCCAAAACTCCAGATGACTGCACTCAATGGTTTCATGTAGATGTTGAACAGCATGGGGGACCAGACTGACCCCTGCAGAACCCCATACTGGAGAATCCATGGGTCTGAGCAATGTTCCCCAAGCACCACCTTCTGGAGCCGACCCGGCAAGTAAGAGCGGAACCACTGCAATGCAGTGCCTCCCACTCCCAACTCAGACAGCTGTTTCAGAAGGATACCATGGCCGATGGTATCGAAAGCCACTGAGAGATCAAGGAGAATCAACAGAGTCACACTCCCTCTGTCTTTCTCCTGACATAGGTCATCATACAGGGCGACCAAGGCTCTTTCTGTACCAAAGACAGACCTGAAATTGGACTGAAATGGATCCAGATAATTGGTCTCATCCAAGAGTGTCTGGAGCTGGCTCACAACCACCTGCTCAAGGATGTTGCCCAGGAATGGAACATTTTCTACTGGCCTGTAATTATTAAGATTTTCAGGGTCCAGGGAAGATTTCTTCAGAAGTGGTCTCACTGCTGCCTCTTTAAGGAGGCCTGGGACCACTCCCTTTTGCAAAGAGGCATTAATCACTTCCCTGGCCCAGCCAGTTGTTCCATCCCTGCTAGCTTTTTTTAGCCAAGAGGGGCAAGGATCCAAAATGGAGGTGGTAACATGAACCACCTCCCTTGTCTTTGCCTTTAGGGTGGCCATGTGTCCTCTTTTACAGAGCACAGTTCTTTATTAGAAGGGCTGCCAGAGGGCCATCCTCTATTTGAAGGTGTCCTCTATTTGAACAGTTGTCCTGTCCAATTCTGGTTTAAGGATAAAGAATCGTAAGAACTGTAACCCACCAAGAGGTAGCACCTGGGCAGCAGACTGAAGAGGCAGACATACTGGTCCCCTGACTACTGTCCTCTACACTATGGTAAGATGTACTGTACTAGGCTAGCAACCATTACCCAGAGGACCATCTCGTCTGCTGCTCCCAGACTGTGGAATGGCCTGCTGGAGGAGACTCATCAACTTAACAGTCTTTTTGACTTTAAGAAAGCCATGAAGACTGATCTCTTCTGGCAGGCCTACCAAGTTGAATTTTAAGAATTTGATTGTGATTTTAATAATAATGTATTAGTTTTATATGTTTTTAATCAGTTTTTATGTATTTTATATTGTTTGTATTTGATGTTGTTCCCCTCCTCGATCCAGAGGGAGAGGCAGGTAATAAATAAATAAATATTATTATATTATATATTATTATATTAAATAATAGTAATGATTTCTAAATTTGCATCTAGCGCATGCAAATTTTATGCAGATTGTGGTCTTCTTTTGTCTTCTTTTTTTTTGGTGATACCGAAGTGGCCACATTCCCTTTTCTGGCACGGTGAAAAGAATTTCACCATGTGCTGGCTGTGTTCCTGTTCAAACAAGGCCTCCAAAAAGTGGTAGGAAAGCAGAGAGAGAGAGAGAGAGAGAGAGAGAGAATGAATGAGAGAGAGAGAGAGAGAGAGGGACAAGTCAGCAGGCCTGTCTTAGGGTAGGAGTCATAGAATCAGAGAATCAGAGAATTGTGGAGTTGTCCAACCCTCTGCAATGTACACTAAAACCAATTAAACCATCCATGTCCAGCCTCTTCTTAAAAACATCCGGAGATGGAGAACCCACAACTTATAGAATCATAGAATTGTGGAGTCCACGATGAACTCTTTCCTTCTGCTTTCCATCATGGGGGAAAATGGAGAGAAACCTGCATACCATTTTCAGAATAGAGCCCTGTGCTGAATTCTGGAGCCAGCAAATTTGTGCGTCCATTCCAGGATGCCCAGCATGCAGTGGCTTTCAGAATGGATCCCTGTAGTAAATAAAGAAATATGTTCTGAAGGCAGAAATTAAGCTATCTCCCTTGGAGAGGGAGTGAGAGCCACGCACTGCAGATTTTATATGGGCTGACTTGCTTGGCCACCTGGAGGCAATTTGTTCTTGTCTTAATAGACCAAACAAGCACATTTTTAGGAACTATGGCGGCAGGACAGCAGTACCACGATGTGAAAGGCTACATCAGATGATTTTCCCCATCTGTGTATTTCATAAAACCACAGCATCCTTCTCAGGGTCTGGAATCCTATACTATCTGATATAGTATAGACCAGGGGTTGGCAATCTTTTTGGGCTTGGGACATTTGACAATTTGTAGATGCCCAGCAAGCAACGCTCAGCTGCCCAATCCCTCGCTGAGCTCCCATTTTGCATGGTGGCTCTGCCTTTTTCCCAAAGGGCCATTTGCACAACAGGCAGCTGTAAAGTGATAATTTACTCACGATTACAGGCATAAAATAACCACTTTGACAGTAATAAATGGTCTGCTTTTGAGGAAATCAATACATAATTGCTAGAAAGTTGTATTTTCATTAGGGATCTATATCATATCGGTCCAAAGTCCAATAACGAACTGATAAAGTCGTTATTGGACATCCGTTTACCGATAATGATAATTTTCTCAGGTGGCCCTATCTGATCAGATCCGATATCCATATGTCCGATAACTATGTCGTCATCACTCAGCGCGTCTCTGTACAGAGGAACAGGCCGAAAAGCCTGTTTAGAAATAGTAAGGGGCAGTGGGGGTGGGGAAGGCTGCAGGTAAGAAGCATGAGTGAGGAAGGGAGCGTGAGTGGGGGGAGGGAGTGCTGGCCCAGTGTTTTCTTTCCCCCAATGCAAACCTATGGCGAAAACACCGTAATCGGATCGAAACTTCAGATATTTATCGGATATCAGATCTGATATCTGATATCCGGGTACCCCCCGATATGATCAGATCTGAATTTTTTTATATCGGAATTTCCGATAATGATACGATAAGATACTTTTGGTCGTGCACATCCCTAATTTTCATATACATTGCTATGGATATATACAAATTCGAACATGTATGTGTTTGTTTATTTGTTTTAAACCCTAACAGTAGCAAAATGGTGCAGAAGATGGTTCTTGTTCCTGAACATATGCAGAAAAGCCATGACATATACAGAAATTATGTTGTGTGTAATGTGTGGGAGAGGTAGCAGGATATTAATATTTCTCTGTGGCTTTGAGAATAAAATGTCTTTTATTAATAAGCCTGCACTTTTCAGAGGTGCATTCTACCTAACAGCACATTCCTAGACAGTACATTCCTATACATGTTTACTTAGAAGAGAAACCCATTGAGTTCAATGGGGCTTACTCCAAGTAAGTAGGTATAGGAGTGCAGCCTAAGCCTTTTTCCAAGACATTACCAATTTTGAAAACCTAACACATTTGGACCCATGGTTAAGAAAAAGTACAACTTCTGTCCCAATTTTCATTGTGGGATCTCCTTCCCTTGATTACTGAAGAAAAAGATCAGGATGGCATAGGATTTCCTGACGTAGTCAGGGGATCTAGGTTGGTTCACATGCAACATTTGTGGTCTTCTAAATTGGGAATAAGTGTTGTGCTCCTACAATTCCTCCTCCTTCTCCATGATCCTCTCATGTGCCTGATTAGTTGCTTCCTGTATTAGGCAAACCACAGTTTATTGTAGTTATTATTATTATTATTATTATTATTATTATTATTATTATTTGTTTATATCCCACCTTTTGCCCGATGCTGGGCCTCAAGGCGGCTTTACAAAATTAAAACATATACAGTTAAAGCCTATAAATAGAAATATACAAAAGTTTAAATATGTTAAATATGTTCCAATATTAAAACATTAAAACATTTAAAATACATGACAATTTAAAAAGTCCTAGGCATAGACGGAGGTCCAGCTTATTTGCCAATGGCCTGCTGGAACAAGAAAGTTTTTGCCTGCCTCCGAAAGCACATCAAGGAGGGAGCCAGTCTAGTTTCCCTGGGAAGGGAGTTTCAAAGCACTGGAGCAGTCACCGAGAAGGTCCTCTCCCGCATTCCCACCAGGCGTGACCTTTGATGGTGATGGGACTGAGAGAAGAGCTTCCCCTGAAGTTCTTAAAGCATGGGCAGGCTCATAAGGGAGAATACAGTCTTTCAGATAACCTGGAACCAAGCCTTATAGGGCTTTATAGGTCATAACCAGCATTTTGAATTGTGCTTGGAAACAGAATGGAAGCCAGTGGAACTGTTTTAACAGGGGAGTTGTATGCTCCCTGTAGCCAGCCCTTGTGAACAATCTGGCTGCAGCTCTTTGAAAGAGCTGAAGTTTCCAAACACTCTTCAAAGGCAGCCCCACATAGAATGCATTACAGTAATCCAATCGGGATATAACTAAGGCAAGTGTCACCGTGGCCAGGCCTGACATCTCCAAGAACGGGTGCAGCTGGCGCACTAGCTTTAACTGTGCAAATGCACTTCTAGCCACTGCTGAAAACTGGTCATCCAGGCTCAGGGCTGAATCCAGAAGTACACCCAAGCTGCGGACCTGTGTCTTCAGGGGTAGTGTAACCCCATCCGGTACAAGCTGAATCCCTATTCCCTGATCTGCCTTTTGACTGACCAGGAGCACCTCTATCTTGTCTGGATTAAGCTTCAATTTGTTTGCCCTCATCTAGGCCATTACTGCCAACAGACACGAGTTTAGCATTGGAACAGTGTCCTTGGAATTGGGTGGAAAGGAGTAGTAGAGTGTCATCAGTGTACTGATGGCACCATACCCCAAAACTCCAGACAACCTCTCGTAACAGATTCATGTATGTGTTATGTAGGCTGACCATATGAAAAGGAGGACAGGGCTCATGTAACTTTAACAGTTGCAGAGAAAAGGGAATTTCAGCCAGCGTCATTTGTATGCAATTAGTACCTGGTGAAATTCCCTCTTCATCACAACAATTAAAGTTGCAGGCACTATACTAGAGCGACCAAATACAAAAGAGGGCAGGGCCCTTGTAGCTTTAACTGTTGTGATGAAGAGGGAATTTCACCAGGTGCAAATTGCACACAAATGATGCCGGCTGAAATTGCCTTTTCTCTACAACTGTTAAAGTTATATGAGCCCTGTCCTCCTTTTCATATGGTCAGCCTATGTTATATAGCATGGGGGACAAAACCGAACCCTGAGGAACTCCACAGGCCAGTGACCAAGGAGTTGAAAAGAATTCCCCCAGCACCACTTTCTGGGTCCGCCCCTCCAGGAAGGAATGGAACCACTGTAAAACAGTGCCTCCAATTCCCACCCCAGAAAGTTTGTTGTTACAGTTGAACCAGCAAACTATGTTTCATTTTCCATACCAGGTTTGAAGGGATGTATTCCAGATTGGTTTGGAGGGCAAGCACAAGTTAGAGTGTGCCATTTTACTAGGCTGACCATATGAAAAGGAGGACAGGGCTCATGTAACTTTAACAGTTATAGAGAAAATGGAATTTCAGCCGGCATCATTTGTATGCAAGTTGTACCAGGTGAAATTCCCTCTTCATTACAACAGTTAAAGCTGCAGGGACCCTGCCCTCTGTTGTATCTGGTTACTCTAGTATAGTGCCCGCAACTTTAATTGTTGTGATGAAGAGAGGATTTCACCAGGTACTAATTGCATACAAATGACGCCTGCTGACATTCCCTTTTCTCTGCAACTGTTAAAGTGACATGAGCCCTGGCCTCCTTTTCATATGGTCAGCCTAATTTTACAGCAAACTGTGATTTCCCGGAAGCAGGAAGGAAGTAATTGCCTCTGGCACTTGCACTACTCACATGTAGTGTGGAGGCAGGGGGAACAGGGATGAGTGTGCTAGCTTTACCCCATCTCCATTGCTGTTCTCATTACCTTCTTTGTGGATAGGGCAAATATCTGCAGCAGGGAGTCTCATTTGTTCATGAAAGGTGTCAGTGCAATGGAGGGGCAGTGCTTGCATATTCATCCCCACTCCCCTTCTCATGCGTAGAGCTTACACAGATTAATAACATCTGCATAGGGTTAACAGTGGGAGATGGCGGGGAATAATATAATAATAATAATATATAATAATATTTTTATTTCTTACCCGCCTCTCCCTCAGGATCGAGGCAGAGAACAACATTGATACAAACGACGTAAAATATGTAAAACTGATTAAAAACATATAAAATCAATGCATTATTAAAATACAGATAAAACTCTTAAAATTCGACTGGGTAAGCCTGCCGGAAGAAATCGGTTTTTATGGCTTTCTTAAAATCAAAAAGACTATTAAGTTGACGAATCTCCTCCGGCAGCACAAGAGCACAAGATTTGTTCCTGATTCTCCAAACCATTTGGAAGATTAAAAGCATTATGGGAGAACTGACCCACACAAGTCCCATCCATGTTCCATTATACAGTGGCTTTTGCATCCACAATGAAAGTAGTATCATAAGTCATATTACAAAGACAATCTGTCTGTCTGTTCCCCTGGCGAGGGAAAATTGATACGTACAGGACTGTGTGTACATGTGCATGGGACTGGACATGGTGAAACCATCAATGACTCACCCCAGATTGTCTGAACCTCCTCCTTGGCATAGTGCAAGTTCTTTCCACACCAAGTGGGAGGGAGAGACAACCAAGGCGCTGTTGCATTAATGTAGGGTTTAGTTCTCATTTCAATAGGTTAGCACACATTCCACTATAGCCATTCATACGACACTTAAGAACATCTAAGTTTATCTTAAAGGTTCATTTCTAAAAGCTGTTGGCGGAATCCATTAAGAAAAAAATGGAAAAACGATGTAGATTGATGGTCAGCGCACATTGGATCAAGGCTGCAGAAAAGGATGAATGAAGATAATTTTAGAAGGTTCATTTGCTAAAAGAATGATAAGAGTATAATTTTAGAGCTTTTGTCTAAATGGCAACATTTCAATACAAAGCTGGGAAATTGCCTGTTTAAATTACGGAGGATATATTATTTGAGCAGCAAAGCAAGAAAGTTGGCAGACATCAGTCTGAAGCCTTTGACGCTACACAAATTATGATAAAGAGGGAACCTGTATGATTGCTGTCTTGTCCTTTTTATGGAATTATTTTCAAAAGGTCTGGAGAAATGTTTTAAGAGAGTTGAAGATGGTATGATAGATGCATCATTTCCCAGCTTTATCTGTTTTGCTCCATTAAAGCAGAGGTGAGCAACTTGGGGAGGTTCAGACTCTCTTTATGCCTTCTGGACACCCCAGACACTCCCAGCACCACTGCATTTGGTGGCATGGTGGCAGTGGCAAGTTCCCCCCTCCCCCCGAAACATAAGCACATAAGGAGAGCCATGCAGGATCAGATGAAGGATCCATCTAGTCCAGCATTCTGTTTAGACAGTGGCTTTGTCACTATTTTTCAGTAATAAACTGCTAGAGAATGCAAAACCAAGCAAGAAAACAAGCTAAATGTGGCTTTTTTCACATGCCACAGTGGTTTTCTACTGAAATTAGGCATCAAACTACCAATAGATTTGCTGCTGACATGACTTTTGCGACATGCATGAATTTTGGCAGTGCAGCTGCAGCGGTGGTGGTGGGATGTGGATGGCCGCATTGGCCTGCGGAGAGCATGTTGCCCACCCCTGCATTGCAATCTTTGCTCAAACAGCTTTGGCAGGTTTTGAAGCTCTATAAACATTTGCAAACCTCGTAAACAATGATTATACTGGGGTGAGTGTTTATGTTACAGGGAAACCTCGGTGGTGGTGGGGGAAGCCCTGTTGCCTGTCTCCAACCAAAATTAGCTAAAGAAGTCTTTATGTTTGGATACTGCAGGGGCAGCATGTCCCCTGAACTGGGCTTGTTCTTTTGCACCCTTCCTTTGACTTTAGACTGTTGAGTCCTTGAGCCTCTTTTAATACTGTATTTCCACTATCCTTTGCTTACCATAGGAAGCTGCATTTTACTGAGTCAGATCATTGGTCCATCTAGCCCACTATTGTCAACAGTGACTGGCAGCAGCTCACCAGGGTTTCAGGCAGGTTTCTTTTCCTAGTCCTACCTGGAGATGCCAGGAATTGAACTTGAGACCTTTTACATGCAAAGCAGGTGCTCTACCACCGGGCCATGAACCCTCCCTGACTATGGGGCTGTCTTGAAGTCTTCTTTGTCCCAGAGTGACTCCAAATCTGTGTGGTGTTGGTTAAATGACGCAGCCACAGATTCAAAGCTACCCTGGGGCAAAGAGCCAAAAATGTGTGGCTGAAAAGTTGGGGACTTTTCCAGCCAGAGTTAGGGCAGCCTGCCTCTTATGCCAATCTGTCTTCACTCAGGAGCTGCTCTGGGGTGTTTCCAGTGGCAACCCCTCATTGGTTACTGTCTGCCTGGGCAGAGGGCAAGGGTGGGCTGGTGAGCAAAACAGGAATGCCTGGTGCTGCCTTGCCGGGGAGAAGAGTATTTTCTTCCCCTGAGCTGCCGCCGCCGCTACCACCTCCTCCTCCTCAATTATTTTCTCCCCCTGACCCACTGCCACTGCCACCTCTTAAAAAAGATTTTCTTCCCCCCTGAACCGCTGCTATCTCTGCCTCCTCCTCCTCGCCCTAGTCTCAGGGAGGGCTGGGGGCTGGGGCGGATGACAGCAATAAACCCCACGCTTGCTCCTTGGCATGGGGGAATTATCTGGCGCAATCCTGCAGGTGCAAAAGCAAGAGGTTTGGGGGGAATGTGGCACCAAGTCGGTGCCGTGAAGACACCCCCACGTCCCCCTACAGCCACATCTACACCAAGCAGGATATGACACTTTGAAAATGGTTTGTAGCTTGGCCATGCCCCCCAACAGTTGTCACTACTGTTATAAACCATTTTAAAGCAGTAGTGTATATCCTGCCCAAGACTCCTTTCCTACACTGGAGCCATTGCCTAGCCCGGATCTCTTCCTAAGCCAAGTATTCCTGTCTTTGCAGGTAGGGACAATGTGATATTGAGAGAGGGCTCAAACCTGGCAACTCTTTGTTCTCTGTTGGGACTGTTGTCTGAATTGTGCAAATGAGGCTGCCTGCCCTGCCTAGTTGATCCAGGTAAGATGCCACACCAGAATGGTTTTCACTATGAAAATCACCCATCTCTTTAATTGCTTTTGAAGAGTGTACAGTTATAAAAGGTTTCAGAGTCTCCAGATAGGTTTTGTCACTATGTTCTTGAGAATGAATAAAACAGATTTTCATTCAGCATCTAAATTGCTACATCTGGTGAGCTGGCAATTACAGGTATAAATATATTTAATGAAATGACTTGAATGAGTCTGGAAGGACCAGAAAATCTGACAGTCTGTGGCTCTGCATGTTGTCTGAAAGGCAGGTTATTGTTGCCATATGTCATTTTGCTAGGTTAAACAAGTATTTAAGGAGTCTGCCATGGGAAAACTACTGTTTTTTCCCTTTCCACAAACATATGCTACAATTGCACTGGACATCTCATTTGTTTTTTCTTCCTTTTGACAGAAAATCTCCTTGGAGATTATTTATATATATATATATATATATATATATATATATAGGCAGGTTTCAGACTTGATTTTAATTCTCTGCCATAATAAAGGCAATAGAGACTTCCAATAAAATCATGACAGATCCAGAAGTGGTGCTCCATCTGCTAGACTGTCACACAGGATATTATTCTTCAAAAGCTGAACATCTCTTTAGAGTCAATAAAGCAATCTTGGGGAACTGAAAGGGAAATTCAAGTGTGCACTGCTAGGTGACGTCAAGTCTTGAGCACTCCTTGCGATACTTTGGAATATTGGGACTGATTCACTGTAAAAAATAAGGAATGAAATCTGAAAGACTCCTGAAGTTGTAAATAATATTTGTTTACAGCAAAATGCTCAGTGATCTCAGTGGAGATGCTGAGAAATTGATTCTGAAGCTACTGAACTGTCACATAATATACTTGCTGGGAAAGACAGATAAGCTAACTTTTTATTTTCAATTAATAACATATAGCAAAAATGTGGCACCTGAAAATTACTTTCTGCCCTGTAGTGAATTTAGCATTGTGACATTCAGGGAGCACAAAGTTCTCTCCTTGGCTAAAAATAAATAAATAGCAAAATGCATGCAGAAACACAAAGAAGATGCTGCAGTTCATGAATTTTGTTCTAGATCAAACCAGTCCCGAGGCGCCCAGGATTAGGGTTTAAAAACAACTACAACAACCAAATGAATAGACAAAGAACTTTTGAATTCAACAAACACAGGAACATATGATGCTCTGGTGCTAGATACATTCTAGTATGGTAAATTCTGGCCAAGCCAATATTACTTGGAACACTGACCAGGCACACTTTGGGTGTCCTACTCCTACCTTTAATTTGGGCACTGTAGAACTCATTTATGCAATGCAATCTTTATGCTCCTCTGCTGTTTACTGTGTAGATCTTTGCTAGGGCTGTGAACGGACCCCCCGATCCAATCTGGATCCCGATCTGTCAGATCTGGATCGGGCCCAGTCTGTATTGGATTGGGCCCGATCTGATCCGACTCGGATCTGGATCCAATCCGGGTCCATCCACAGCACTCCCTCCTGCTCTCCCAGCTCTCCCTCTCTCTCTCTCCCTCCCTCTCCCACTCTCCCTGCCATTGTCCTGCCGTCGTCTTCTGTCCTTGCTGCGGGCCACCACATTTCCTGGTTGCAGCGGGTGATGATGAAAGACGATGGCAGGACAACATGGAGGAGGCAGCAAGTAAGCAGGGAGAGTGGGGGGAGGGAGGGAGAGCTGTGACCAGATGCATTAATCGAGATAAGAAGTTTGCAGAGCATGGATAACTGTAGCTAGGCTATCTCTGTCCATATAAGGATGTAGTTGGTATTTCAGCCTAGGTTGATAAACGGTGCTCTGTGCCATTGAATCCAACTGTGTCCCTAGTGACAATGCTGTATCCAAGAGCACACTCAAACGACAAAGCTGACCCTTTAGGGTGAGTGCAATTCCTTCCAAAACAGGTTGAACATCACTTATCCAAGCAGACAAACCACCCATTAACAGTCTGGACTGAATCTGAATTAATTCGCCACATCCATTATTATGCCCAGGCACTGATTCAGAACAGCCACGGCCTTACCTGGATTTGAAAAAAAGGAGAGATAGAGCTGGGTGTCACCGCATATTGATAACACCTCAGCCTACACTTCTGGATAACCTCCCCCAGTGGTTTCATGTTGAACAGCATGGGGGAATAGAACAGAGACTTGTGAAACCTCATAGCATAGCTGCCAAGGCATAGAGTAATAATCCCCCAGTACCAATTTCTAGAATTGGTTATTCAAGTAGGAGCAGAAGCAATGCAGTGCAGTATCTCCAACTCCCAACCCAGACAATCTATCCAGAAGGATACCATGGTCGATGGTATCAAAAGCCGCCAAGAAATCAAAGGGAATCTACGGGGTCACACTTTCCCAATCCCTCACTTGGAGCCTATCTACACTACTGCTTTAAAACAGTTTAAAATGGTTTATAACAGGTTTGAGAACTGTTGGGGCCCAGGACACACTCCATATATAGTTTTCAAAATGTTTTCAAAGTGTTTTATCCTGCGTCTGTAGATAGGCTCTCTGTTTCAATATTGTGTGAGCAAAGCATACCAACATGTAAATGGGTTGGATTAAAGAACCACGAACAGAAGGAAAATAGCTTCTAGTGCTATATATTAAATGCTTGTACAAGAGCTTATGCAAAAGTTCACAACACTTTGCTACTAGGTAGGTTTTATAGAATGTTTCTTCTTGTGCAAAAAATATAGTTAGAGATGGACCTCCCCTCAGTTTTGTGGCTTATAGAGATTTTCTCAGAATATATTATCAGTATATCGGCAATCCTGGGCTACCCATTTAACGCAACATATTCGGATCCCTCACACAACAAGATGCCTGCTTAGAGTAAGGTTAAATTCTACATTCTAGATATAGAACATACAGAGTTTTATGTTTTTTTAGAAATCACTGTCAGCCATTATCTGTAGCAACACAACAATACTAAATACAGAGCTTATATCTGACTAGATTAAAACACATGTTACATTCAAAATCATCTTAAGTAAAGACTTGTAATGTAGCAAAAAACAACAAAAAAAAACAATTGTTAGCTTGAGGTTTGCCGGGCTTGTTTACAGGCAACACATTGGGGCATGGCTGATCCAAAAGGATAGCTGTCAACCTTGCATATTCAAAATCATATATGGGTATAAAACATGTCTATCTTATTTTTAACTTCATTTATCTCCAATTATGATACATTTATAAGGATACGTTCCTTTTCCAAAAAAGTATAATATATCCATTGATATGTTCTGCTGAAAATAAGCATTCCAGTATTAACAAATATATTCCAATTTAATGTAACCTTCTTAATATAATTAACCCCTTCCTTCTTGACCTTCCCTACATTCTTTAAACTTCACAAAGGTGTGATGCTTAACCATAGATAACATAGCCCATGCTTTATTCAGCTACACTTCAAATTGTTTGCATTATTCCATTTATTTACCACTTATCTAGGCTGTAATAAATAGGTTACTGACCAATTCCTGATTACGTAGACTTATGTGCACAGTGGAACTGCATAACCCTTGGTAAGCATTGTAACTCGCCTAGTTAATAGCACCATCAACAGCTTACCTTGACAACAAAAACTGAACGTTTATTATGTCTGAAGCAGCTTCTACAGCCAGCAGAAAAATTGTCTGTAAACTTTAACAATGCAATATTTGAAACTTGTAAACCATAGAAACTGTTGAAATCTGTAAACCATTTCAAAAAGGATTTCATTTTTGACAAAAATTATATAGTTAGGATTATGTGTCTGACTGTGCTATGTGATAAGACCATGATGTCTCTTCTAATATAAAACTTGTCACTAATGTGTTAAGTATAAAAAGCATGACTAATGCTCTGTAAACAACCAGTCAGAAAAACAGGAATGACTCTTTATTAAAAGCCAATTAATAGAAGTTGCAAATCACATTTCTTCTTCCATGAAAATAAACCTTGCTATCTGATAGTGTTAGCCAAAGCGTAGCCATCTTTGCTTACACGTTCAGAATGCTGGGAACCTTGCTCAAGGCTGAAGGAAAATTTAAAGTGCATATGCAGCTGAAAAGGCCTTGCCACAAGCCCGGTTTCATCTGATTGTAGCATTTGTCCTAATGCAAGGCCGTCAGCGCACCTTATCAGAAGCTACAGAATCTACCCCAGTAACAATTGAAACATGCGCAGTAGCTTTCAACAGTGTGTCAAAGGGCAGTGACTCTCTCGTTGGAATGCAGGGGGTTTTGCTTGCGCTTGCACTGTATAAATCAATGACGTGGATCTTATGCTGTATAGTATAAAAGAGGGGGCTTGCATGCCCCTAGGTGTGGCTCTGGTAGGCTGGCAGCTTGCTAGAGTGCACCCGCTCAGCTGAAAGTAATAAAAGTGTGTTGGACCAGATCTTTGGAGTCTGTGCTTCTTAGTGGGAATTGGCATATCTCCTAGGAAAATACACATTTTGATGCAATTCCAAGATGAGACGCTGAAGCTACCAATGCCACTACACACTCCAGTATATAAAAATAATTCTTCTTCTTTGCAGGGTGGTTTTAAAGGGGAAAGTGGGATAAAAATGATTGAATAAATAAATAAACATGCCAAGATTCGTGTGGCAGAAACCTACATACAATCTCAGCATAGTTCACAACAGAGAAAAGTACACTGATGAAAGTACATGGAAAAAATCTAAGGTGGGTTGTAAGCACGTGCAAGAAAGATGCACTTGCAAAGTGGAGATCTTAGACCCCCACCCATGCATCGTTGCTCACCACCACCTTTTGCAAGCAGAGGTAAAGTTCTTGTCTTTGTTCAGTTTTGTGGGAGAGAGACCTAGCCCAATACCCCACAGATTGTGGGGAAGGCAGGTTGCTCTATACATTCACTTCACTTTATTCTTTAGGCAACCAATCGCAGGTTATAGCCTGTTCCATACAATGCAATATAATAACAATAAAAATTTAGCCACAAGGTTAAAATTCAGTAATAAAAATTCTATCACAAAGTTAAAATTCAGTGTATTCACATACTTTACAAGGATTTGTCATTTCAGAATCACCATTTCTCATACGAGGCAGTTGTCCTCTAGGGCTGTTCTAAGTTGGGCTGCTTTTACTGCAAATCTGGCTGTGTTTAACATAATGAACTTGGATGTGCTTGACAGTAAATGCTCTATACAACAAAGAACCACAAGCCCTAGCTGCAAATGGATGATAGCTCCTCCCTCCAAGGAGAGGCCCAATGAGCTGTCATTTGCAAAGGGCTATTCTTAGTTTTCCAAAGCATGGCATCCATTTGTAGCTGGGAGCTGGGTACAAGCCCCATAATCTCTGACTGAAAATGGTGGAGGTGGGGTGTAAACGACTCTTTGAGTTGGAGTAATCTTGAAGGAAAACTATTCAGATTGAATTGTTGCCACTTTATTCAAGAAAGGGGGAGTTCACATTTCAAGCTCAGATACCTGAAACTTCCACCCCATCCTTAAGAGAAACATTGTTCTGCCTGGCCAAGGTCTGACCCAAGATGACTACTGTTCAGATGACAATCCAGTTGGCATTTCATGGGGCAGATGGGCCCCATGATTCCAGTGATATGCTGAACTCTCCCGGCTTTCTGGAAGTACACCAGATTCATCTGCAGAGGAGGGCCAGGAAGGACTCACAGAAGAGATCCCTGGCACACCTATGGTGGATGCCTCACAGGTGAGTCAAAGGGGGAGGTTTAACAGCCTCCTTATCTGGCACTGACTCCAGAAGGCTTAAGCAGCCACCCAGTAACAAAGCATACCTCCAGGCCCAAAGGAACCAGGGGTAAATGGATCCCCATGAGTAAGGGGCTCCTCAGGAAGAGGGAAGTCTGGAAAGTTAGACTAACAGGTTGCAGTTGGGTCTGGGTGACCAGGCTATATCAAATCTCAGTGAAGGTCTGCTGATTGTTGGAATAACACAGAACTTCAACTCAGCCCTGAAATAACCAGGTTCGTGACCCAGGTTCACTGACTGACTTCCTTCTTGTGCTATGATCACATGGAACCCTGACAGAATTTGCTGCTGGAATTATGTCTCACCTTGGACTGTTCCACCATGCTTGACCCCACCTTCTCTTTGAGAACTGTTTTTATTTAAATTTCATTAAATGAACTGTAAATCAGTAAATGTTGTATTATGGAAATGGTGATTGTATTTGTTTATTTTGTAAACTGCTTTGAGCATAATGTAGTGTGGAAAATATGTTATATAAATAAATTATAACTATAACTGTTCTCAAAGCAGAACTGCCCAAATCTTGAACTGGTACTGTTGTTATCCTGGCTATGGTCAGTCAATTACCAAGATGAAGACATAGACTCACCTCAACCTCTGGTCAAGGATTGAGATGGGACTTGGCCTAGGCAGAAGAAGCACATGCATGGTGGTAATAATAATAATAATAAAATTTATTTATTTATTTATTTATTACCCACCTCTACCTCTGGATCGAGGCGGGGAACAACAATAAATATAAACACAAAGACCATAAAATAGGCTGACCATCTGAAAAGGAGGACAGGGCTCATGTAACTTTAACAGTTGTAGAGAAAAGGGCATTTCAGCCAGTGTCATTTGTATGCAATTAGTTCCTGGTGAAATTCCCTCTTCATCACAACAGTTAAAGTTGCAGGCACTATACTAGAGTGACCAGATACAAAAGAGGGCAGGGCCCCTGCAACTTTAACTGTTGTGATGAAGAGGGAATTTCACCAGGAACTAATTGCATACAAATGACACTGGCTGAAACTCCCTTTTCTCTACAACTGTTAAAGTTACATGAGCCCTGACCTCCTTTTCAGATGGTCAGCCTACCATAAGATAGATAAAACATGAAAACAAATAAAACTAATACATTATTAAAAACATAAAGTTCAACTAGGTAGGCCTGCCGGAAGAAATCAGTCTTCACAGCTCTCTTAAATTCAAGAGACTGCTAAGTTGTCGAATCTCTCCCGGCAGGCCACTCCACAGTCTGGGAGTGGCAGAAGAGAAGGGGCTGTCCCAGGGGATGAAGGAAAAGATGAGTTGGGTGCATATGAACAACATGGCTTCTTTACTTGATTGATGAAGACATGTTGTACTTATCCAATGGTAAGTACAAAAAATAATTAACATTTACATGAATGGCCACATGCAATATTAGGAAGAGCAAGAAGGCCACTGTAACAAAATGTTGCAGTGTACCCCTGGTGCATGTGTTACATAAGTTGGTAGCTGAAGAAGTTGATGGATTGCAAGAAAGTAAAAAGAGAATTGACCTAAAAGAAAGAGACTAAACAAAAGTCTGCTTTGTTGGGTAGTTTATCTGGCGACATAGTTCACTACGATCAACAACATTTTCATCAAAAGTAAGGAGGATAAACATTAAAGCTTTGTACTTCTAGAAAGACGCTGCCATTGTAGTTCATGTAGTTTCACAGCAGTCAAAGAGTTTCAAAGAGACTAAGGAATTTAGCTTTATAGAACTCATTCATGTGTGGCTACAAAGCAACAGGCATCTGATCAACTGAAGGGACATGCGAAGAAACAAGAATGCATGGGGTGGGGGATAGTGCTTAATTCATAATATAGCCACACATGACAAGATGGACAACTTTATACAAATCCATTTATTTGTTTGTTTGTTTAAAATATTCCTTGGACACTTTTCAGGGCAGGATCCCTTCCAAGTTGGTGTACAACAATAGAACACATAATAAAAATAGATGCAGTATTAAAAATGATAAAAGTGCAATAAAAACAGTAAAAACACCATCAAAACAACGGTATATTGGATTTTCATTAGAGATACCAGGTGTAACCCTCCCTTCATATCTCTTTCTGGAAATATCTCTAAATAAGGAATATTGCTACCTAGCCCTTTATGCTAAGTAGGCACTGTAAAAATCACCTGGAGGATGCATCATCAGGTTCTTAATTTATATATTATATAAATTATATATTAATATATTAATTTATATACTGCCCTATAGCCAAAGTTCTCTGGGCAGTTTACAAAGGTTAAAAAATTGGAAATTTGTCATATTTCGCCGGGTTCATTTCTAGGAAACCAGCCAATAAAACCCCTTCTCTTAGGAATGTCCGGGAATAAGGCCAGCAAACGGACTGAAGGTTTGTTTTTTGTTTATTCCCAAGAGATTAACCCCAATAAAGCATAGAGTGCCAAACCCTCCAACCTACGGAGCAAGATTGCAATGTCCAGAATCCCCAGTTCAGGGTCCAATGAAGTCAGGGGCCAGTCAGAGAGATAACAAGTCCAGAGTCCAGAGTCCAGGGTCAAGCCAGGTAATCCAAAAGTCCAATTTCCAAAGTCAAGGGTCAAGCCAGGTATTCAGAAAGTCTAGGGTCCAAAGTCCAGAGTCAAGCCAGGTAGTCAATCCACGATGTATGGGCTGGAAGCAGGCCGGAATGCTAGAAGCCATACGTCGGTTGTTCCCAGCAAAAGCACTGCCTCCCCCTTTGAGCCTTTTATGCCTCGCCTGAGCCTGTACTCGCCCTTCCTTAGCTGTCCCATATTACTGAAGCAATCTCATTTAAGGCTCGCGTCTGCTGTGCTGTGTTTCTGTAATCTCAAAATCCATCTTGTTGGTCGAATCTGCTCCTCACGCTTCAGACACCGCTTCTGCTGAGAAGTCAAAGGTCGAACCTCTTAGGGCCCAGAATCTTCCTCGTTGGAGATAGGAGGTGGAAGAGGGTGGCTTTTCTGGGGCTTTTCTGAGGAACCGCCCTGTCCCTCCTTTTCCTCTGGTAAGTCCTGGGGAACGGGCGAAGCTGCAGCCTCTGGAACTTCTTCCTCCTCAGAGGAAGATTCCTTAGTTGGGGCCATGACAATATTAAAAACTGATATACCCAATTTAAAACCATAAAAAGCATTAAAACATTACATACCAACTATTTTGGGGTCAGTTAAAAAAACAACTCAATGTATGCTGTTAAACGCCTGGTAGAAGAGGAAAGTCTTGAACTGGCGCCAAAAAGATAACAATATTGGCACCAGATGAGCCTCCTTGGGGAGATTGTTCCATGATTGGGGGACCATCACTGAAAAGGTCCTCTCCCTTGTTGCCATCCTTCGAGCTTCCCTTGGAGTAGGTGCCCAGAGGTAGGTTCATGTCGGGAGAGGCATTCATCGGTTATTTTGGTCCGAAGCTGTGTAAGGCTTTATAACTTGAAACGAGCACCTTTAATTGGGCTTCGAAATGTATGGGCAGCAATGCAAGTAGGCCAGAGTCGGTCTTATATGTTTGAACCTTCTGGTCCTTGTTAACAATCAGCCGCTGCATTTTGTACAAGCTGCAGCCTCTGGACCGTCTTCAAAGGCAGCCCAACTTAGATTGCATTGCAATAATCTAATTTAGAGGTTACCAGAGCATAGACAACAGAAGATAGGTTATCCCTATCCAGATAGGGGCCTAGCTGGGCCATCAACTGAAGTTGGTAGAAGGCATTCTATGCCACTGAGGCCACCTGAGCCTCAAGTGACAGAGATGGTTCTAGGAGAACCCCCAAGCTATAAAATTGCTCCTTCAGGGGGAGTGCAACCCCATCCAGAACAGGTTGAATACCCTCTATCTGGTCAGCAGAACCACCCACTAACAGCATCTCAGTCTTGTCTGGATTGAGTTTCAGTTTATTAGCCCTCATCCAGTCCATTGTCGTAGCCAGGCACTGGTTCAACACATCCACACCCTCACCTGATGAAGATGAAAAGGAGAAATAGAGCTGCGTGTCATCAGCATACTGATGACAGTGCACTCCAAAACTCTGGATGACTTCACCCAATGGTTTCCTGTAGATGCTGAACAACATGGGAGGCAAGACTGACCTCTGTGGAACCCCATACTGGAGAAGCCAATGGGCTGAGCAATGTTCCCCAAGCACCACCTTTTGGAAGTGACCCGCCAAGTAAGAGCAGAACTACTGCAATGCAGTACCTCCCACTCCCAACTCAGCCAGTCATCTCAGAAGGAAACCAAAGTCAATGGTATCTAAAGTCACTGAAAGATCAAGGAGAATCAACATACCCCGGTCTTTCTCCCAACATAGGTTATCAGACAGGGTTAAAATCCTGACAAGTGAGTGCCAGTGAACTACTCTGTTGTTTCATTTTATTTCTAAAGTAACAGACTATTTCTGAACTTCTCTCCACTTGGTTCTTTAATAAATATATTGGATTGGAAGCTGGAGTTGATTTGATTCTCATGCATAGCCTGAAGTTGGCTGTATGTGTGTGCTGGATTGCTTGGCAAACATAAAAAAAAACTCTTTTTGATAAAGAGTTAAAGAAAGCTCTGAGAAACTTCATATCCACTTCCATAGGTCTGGATTCCCCCATGAGCCTGAATTCCCACACATTCAGGTTATGGGTTATTAAATATTAATATTAAAGAAGCAGCTTTGAGTTATTGAATGCTAAATATATTAATGTGTCCTTATCTGGACAGAGATAGCCTAGCTACAGTTATCCATGCTCTGATATCCTCTCATACGGATTACTGCAATGTGTTATATGTGGGGCTGCCTTTGAAAACAGTCTAGAAACTTCAGCTGGTACAAAACAGGGTAGCCAGACTGTTAACAGGGACTGGCCAACGAGACCACATCACATCACTTCTTTTCCAGCTTCACTAGCTGCCAGTCCAGATCCAGACATGATTCAAAGTGCTGGTATTAACATTCAAAGCCCTAAACTGCTTGGGGCCAGGTTATCTGAGGAACGCCTCCTCCCATATGTACCTGCCCAGACCCTAAGATCATCTTCAGGGGTCCTTCTCTGTGAGCCCCTGCCAAAGGAAGTGAGGCAGGTGGCTACCAGGAAGAGGGCCTTCTCTGCTGTGGCACGCTGGCTGTGGAATGAGCTCCCTAGAGAGGTTCACCTGGCACCTACATTATACTCTTATACTACATTATACTACATTATACTCATTATACCCAGTATTTTACAGTTTATCATCTTAGTCTTTTAACTTTGCTCTTTTAAATCTGTATAAATATCTCCATTGCTGTTCAGTTTTATCCTTCTCTTCTGCCATTCCCAGACTGTGGAATAGCCTGCTGGAAGAGATTCACCAACTTTACAGTCTTCTGGAATTTAAGAAAGCTATAAAGACTAAAGGGTATCTAGCAACTTGTCCTATCTCACAGGATGGAGGTGCAGGCACACCAGTTTGTCACATTGAGGACTGAATATGGAACCTTCTCACTGCAAGGCATATGTGATGCCATTGAGCAATTTTTCTGAAGTTTGCAATCAATGTCCTGTTTGAATAACTAGTTCCAGAAGAGGCGTATCCAGGCATTTAAATTAGTCACATGAAGAGGAACAGCAGGGAGGAACACTCCATCCAACACATTCTTTGTTGCCTTCACAAATTAGATGTAAATGTCTGCAGTGGAGATTTTTTTCTATGTGTGGAGCTCCCTGCATTATTTAGAACCCCAGAAAATTATGGAGGATGACATGGTGGTGTAATGGACATTTCGAGGCAGTGGGTGTGATCCATCTACACATGCACATTTAGTATACACACATGTTCTGTATGTATGGTCCTGCTATCATCACTGCTTAACAGCTGAGTTAGGTTCAGACACTCCAGTGTTGCTCCCTGGACTCTAGAGTATGGGAGAGTAGATATTTGAAAATATTTTCATGAGAATGATCTGCGAATGCTGACATTCGTCATGGCATCCATATCCCTTTGCAAAGGATGCATTGACCTTTTATTGTGCAAAAAATGCCCCCTGTTAAAGAAAATGAAATTGAATTATAAGTAGGGAAATGCATTCAACATGCAAATTACACTGAAAGGTTTTCTGCCTCTTTGGCTTTATTATAAATGTTATTTCTTGATTGTTTGTGCAAATCTATGGCAGCTTTTAATTTTTAATCTTCTATTAGTACTTGGGAGCCAGCACATCAGACACAATAAAACCTGGATGGTGAATTCATACAAAGCAGCAATGGTCGACTGCTTCTTAGAAAACCCAAGAGTATTCTTCAATTTGCATTTCTATGTTAAGCCACTCTCCATCCAACATCTCTTAGATCACATTATCATCAATATCCCTGTCCATCTTTTCATCTATCAAGGGTTCTTATAAAATTGTACCATTATCTGAGAAACAACACACACACACACACACACACACACACACACACACCTGGTGTGAAGCCAAAAAGTTTTGATTGGCAGCAAATGCTGAATAATTTGACAACTGCGCTACTCCTTGTTACCTCTGTGTGCATCCACCAAAGGTGTAATTGCATTTTCGAAAAGATTATATTTAGCCACTTTTTTATAAATCACTCCTTTTTATGTTTTAATCTTAATAGAATTTTTTTTTTGTTGGTTCCAACATTAAGAACTATTGATTAAACCAAGTAGCTAGAAATCTTTGACTCCATCCAAACTAGGTTGAGATCATTCAAAAACTGTTTAAGAAAGACAAAATAAAGTGTTTGAAAGAAGCGTAAAGAACCCATTTACATTCACCGGAGGGAGAAAATTTCAAAGTCAAAACTAAAGCTCAGGCATTAACTTCAAGCTCTGTTTCCAGATCTTTGTGAAGCAGAAGTTCAGTTACAAGCTTCTGAAGTGTTATTTGTCTCAGTTAGAATATACTTTTGCCATGCAAATTCTGGGTCCACAATCCATCAGAGAGTTAAGCTTGCTTAAGCCCATTAAAATAATTGGGGCTAGATGTACTTAATTCTCCATTGGTTTGTAGCCAGGTTTTTCTATGTTATAATAACTATTAACATGCGAGAATTCTGGCTTTGTTGTTGTCAATCATTTCTTAAGCTCTGATAAATCTAGGTGCTCTGGAAAGATAAGACACTGGCAGGTTTACAACATAGGACCACTATATCCTGTTAAATGCTCCCTATTTCCCTCTTTGGTGGTGAAAATATGAAGGCCAGGAGCAGGACTACAGGGCTGGATTTCATTTGGATGAGAGAGATAAAGAAAACTTTGGAGATATTTGGTGCCATTCCCGATGTTGGTGGGGTGGTGAATCTGTTCTGGGTTTCAGTCAGAACTCTAAAAGAGCTATCCAAGGTGATGAACCCATTTTTGGTGATTGGGTTCAGCACCTTGGATTCACTGCCCCATTGACATCATAGCCACCCACCTCCACTGGTCCTTTCAATATGAAACAGACCCTTTTGGAAGTGAGCACTTTCCCTGAAGCAAGCAGCATAGCCTCCGATCCTGCATCAGGTTCCCAAAAGTGCAGCTGCACCTTCAGCCAATTCACAGCCCTTCCTCCCTCATGGAAGACATAATTTATCATGAATAATGAGAATGTTGAAACAAGAAAAATGTATGAAGACAAATCAATTCAATGAACAAATACACTTTCTAAATTTATCGCAATAAAACAAAGCCTTGTGTCAAATCAGTAGATGAAAGTGCTTTTTGTTTTTTCAGACTTCCAGAAATGTAGACAAGTTATTGAATAAAGTTATTGTATCGGTGTCTACTTCCTTTTCTACAAATGGTATTTGTAGGTTTACACATTCCTGCATATTCATATATTTATTTTCTCAAGTGGATGTCTCAATCATAAGAACATAAGAACCCAACTTGGTCAGACTACTGCTCCAGCTATTCCAATATCATGTCTCCGTATCTCTGGGAAACCCACAAAATGTCACAAAGATTAGGGCTGTGCACAGACCGTTCCCTGATCCAACTGCCATAGCTGGTGACCATAGATTTACTAAACAGAGCTCCTGTGATATATTGAAATTGCAGCCTGGTTCTCATTGGAGTGCCGCATTTCCTGCATTGCCGATGATGAGGGCGGCCAGCGACGAGGGCGGCTGGCAATGCGGTGGGTAGTGGCGATGCGGTGGGTGCCGGTGTTGAGGGCAGCCGGCGATGCGGCGAGTGCTGGCAATGTGGCAGGTGCCAGTGATTAGAGTGGCTGGTGATGCATTGGCCGGTGATGCAGTGGCTGGCTGGCAATGAGGGCCGCCAGCAATGAGGGTGGCCAACGATGTGGCAGCAGATGAGTGGTGAGAGCCGGGAGAGGGAGGTGAGTCCAATGAACTCACTGCTGGCCTTGCTACTGGCTTTCCTGGGTGATTATTATTATTATTATTATTATTATTATTATTATTATTATTATTACACTTATATACCGCCCCATAGCCGAAGCTCTCTGGGCGGTGATGGCTGCGCAGGCAGCACCCAGGCACCTGCAAGCCCGAGTCACCTCGGGGAGGGCAAATCTCACCTCAGCTTCAGCAATGAGGTGAGGTGGGCAACACCCGAGGCACCCTGAGTTGAATTGGGGCTTCCAAAGTGAATTGGAGGGATGCACAGCCCTAGTCTATGGGACTCCCCTCTCTTCCTGTGGCCCCCTTTCCTTCTCCTCCTGCTTGCCTAAAAACCTGGTGAGCTGCTGCCACCTGCCTATGGGACTTATTTGAAAAAAATGGCCTTTCCCGGCCACCATAATTTGCAACAGTAGATCTATAGCAGGCCAGAGCCACCCTCTTCCTTAAAGATGACAGCTCTCCTGGGGAACGGGCAGCTCACCAGTGTGAGCATAGGCTACAGATATGTCCCATGGGAGGGAGGGTAGCTGCAGCGGGTCATTGGTCTGTACCAGTCCAAAGCGCTTTTGCTGCTTTGGGCTGAGACGGCCCAATGTGGTCCCAACTTGGATTCAGGGTTTGGGACCGAGGTGGTGTACACCTCTAATAAAGATAATGTATATCCATTTATACCCTGCCTTTACTCCAAGGAGCCCAAGGTGGTATATGATCCTCTTCCTGTCCATTTCATCCTTACCTGTGAGGTAGAGGTTAGTCTGAGAGTCAGTGATTGGCTCAAAATCACACCATGAGCTTAATGGATGAGTGGGAACTAGAATCTGGGTCTCCAGAGTCCACCCCTTTAACCACTATACCAAACTGCAATAGTGACCCTCCCTTCCTGTTTGCCTCAGAAGAATATTGGGCTACATCCAACATCACTCGAGTGGCCTTCTGCTCATGAAATGGGACTTCTCCTTCCCCTCTTCTCCTCTGCATCCCTCTGTGCCCCCCAAAATCTACTCTGGAGGGTCTCCCAGCCCTCTTGAGCAGATTTGGAAGGTAGAAGGGGCAGGAGGGGAAATCTGTTTTGCGGGTGGTGTCTGCTCCACTAGTGGACACACATGATTGGATACAGTCCACTGCTTCTGACTCTGACATGCTTTTCTGCATGTTTGGATGTGCTCCCTCCATTGGAATGAATGGGTCAATCCATGAATGCAAGAAGGCTCTAGATCAGACAGTCTGAGAGCTGCTTCTCAAGTGATATGTCAGGAGCAATAATGGAACAATACAAGTGAACTGAATTTATCTTCATTGCTCAAAGCCTTAGTTCACCACAATTCCATATGGACAGAGACAATAAATGCAATAAAAATACAGGCCAATTTTTTAAATATAAAAAAGCAATGCACAAACAATAATTAAATAACACATTAAAAACACACTCCCCTTCTAGAACCACAACAGCAAAAGAAAAACGCAGCCCCCCCATATATGAATGTGAGGGTGCAGTATGATGCATGGCCCTTAATTTTCTGGCAACCAGGGCAAATTTTGCAACCTGGGTTATCATTGCCTGCAAACAGTTTACAAATCTGATCCAGAATAGGTCTATTTGACAAAGAGCGGAGGATATGATGAAAAAAACTATACCTTGAGACTTAAACAGGGGGCGGCGTAGTACATAGTGTTCAATATCCTCAACTTCGCCAGACTCACAAATGCTGAGTCGTTGATGAGTTGGGGCATTGTGAAACCTCAAGTAAATCATAGTGCCCTTTCTGTGCTACTTTTTATGCCTAGATTGCATCCTAAATTATGGGATAACTTGCAATGGGGAGCTGCAAGTTTCCTTTTCATATGGAACCCCAGACAGATGGAAAGAGGACACATGCCTTATTCATGAGTCTTCTTTACATGTTTCCACATCGCCCTAAGGAAGATGATCCCCATACACCAATACATGACAAAGGAATTGGTGAATGACAAGGAACTCCCTAGATATAAAACCGAGTGTTTGTTTTTAAGCCACTTATTAAAGTATGTAAATATCATTTCAGAAATTATTATCTCCTGACAAGTTGATATAAAATCAAAGATACTAATTCCAACATCACCTCTGAGAGTGAGCTTGTGTATTTCTATAGATGGTTATTGTCTTTATCACTTTTATGCAGAGAGGAGAGGAAGATCAAAGCTATTCATTGTCCCTCTCACCTGTAGGAAAGGAAAACAGGGCATAATATATTACTGTTGATTCCTCATGTATTCAGCTACAAGGTGTTTGCATAACACCCTCTATTGTACACTTTCCTATTACAAGAAGAAATAAATTGAAAGGAAGGTAAGAAAACCACTATCCTCTCTTCCATGAAATAACCTTTTTAGGCTTCCTGCAATTACAATAATAGAAACATCCTCAGCCATTTTATAACACTAATTTTAGGTTCTCATTATGTGCATATGGAGTGGGAATGGAACCTTAATTTCATGGGAGCACAACATATTATATTGTCAAATGTTTGTTCCTCTTGTGAGTTTGGCCATTAGGCTGCTTTTCCACTTATACCCCCAAGAGTGTATCTTTCCCAATTAACTTGGACTACATTTTAAGGGCAGGGTGACTTTTAGTTCTTCATTTTCTGTAACTGATTCATCATTACAGGAGCTCAGAGCTACAAATTCCAACAGCACTCTCAAACAAGAAAAGGCAGTAAATTGCAGGGTTTGAAAGGGTGGGAAATAAACATCAGTAGAATCTTGACTATCCTAAAACACATGATTAAGGGTAATGGTAAGTAATTGTCATAAGGAATGGAGTTATGTACTAAAAAGCAAATGATGACTGATTTTTTTCCTGCCAGAGAAAAGCCCATAAATTGCTGGTGTCGACAGTTAGAGTAGGCTGTTAACATAAGCCACATTTTTATTTCGTTTACAAAACAGGAAGCTAAAAGTAGTTAATATGAAAGTTTTATTGCAGATAAATACATAACAAATCATGAAATGGAATCAGTATAATCTCTGGGGTTGAAGAAGACTGACATTTCAGATGTGGTGGAAGAGACCTGAACACATATTCCTTACCTTAGATTGTGGAGAACGTGTGTCCATCACATTTCAGAATAGTGCTGTGCCGAATTCTGCCCCCTGTTTTCAGGAACTTTTTTCTCTCCCTATGGAAGAGGCATCTTTTCTGCCTCTTTCATAAGGAAGGGGAGAATTTCAGAGAATTTTCTCCTGGGGAGGAGGACAGTGTTTCCACACATCATTTTAAAGTATAGCCGGTTGCTGAGGGACCTTCTTTCTATTTTTTTTGTTTAAAAACAAATAAAATATGCCCGGCACCTGGAGGAGCCCAGTAGTTCTTCATGAATGCTCACTGGAGACCATGTGACTTCACCTTTCCAATAGGCATTCAGGAAAAACTCCAGGGCTCCTGCAAGTGCCAGGAGCGTTCTTTAAAAAAAAAAACAGAAAGAAGATCCCTCAAACCTTCCTACACTTAAAAATGAATATAGAAACCATGGCCCTTTCTACACCATAGGGGTGTAGAAGGGGGGGGGGGGTAATCCCGGAAGTACCAAATACACACCATCAGCGCACGGGACCAGCTGGGGACCATCCCAGGCAAACAAACTGGTGTGGAAATGACCCCTGTCCCCCTTCCAAAGGATAAATTTCTATAAACTTCTCACGTCTCCCAGCCTTTTTCGCCAGAATTTTCAGTCCCCACCCCATGCCCACAAAATGCCAAAAATGGAATAATCAAAATTTTCACAATAGCACAATTTCAGAATTTCAGTCTCCACCTGAATCAATGCAGGCATTCTAAAGTAATTTCTGCTTTAACTATTCCTAGGAGAATTACACAAAAAACATGCAGTTATTAAGCATACATGATAATGGACATTCCAAATCGGTTCAGTTCACACTTGAGTTTATCCACATATAAGTATATTCTTCAGGAGTGTGCAGGGCTGCTGCTGTACTTTTGGACCAGACAGCATTCATGTGGAGTGGGAGTGAGCAACAGAAGGGCCATGGATCACATATGTTCCCACCAAGTGCAGCACCTGACAGTCCCAAAAAAATTAATATTTAATTTAATATCCATAGTGGTACAGAGGCCATCTCCTCCCCCCAAAAATATTAATTGGGGGGGGAGGAGATGGCCTCCATACCACTATGGAGTGCGAAAATGGTCATATTTAATTTGCTACAAATTTTGGCCTTTTTGGTGCTCCATAGTAGCTATGCTGTTTCCCTCCACCCCAATAAATTAAAAATTCATTTTTGGCTCACCCCACAGACTGTGGCCCATGGATGGGGGAAGTATGGATGGGGGCAAAAATGTCCCCCAGACATCCTGATGCTGCCCACCCCTAAAGTGGAAGCAGTATTTGAGTGAGCTAATGGCTCCATGTAACATTTTGTTGAAGTTCAGATTCAGACAGCCAAGCAGTGTGGGAAGTGCTTCCCTTCAGTGTGATCCCAATCACATGGCACTGGGGTGTATGTTTAGGAATTAAAACCACATGAGTGGGCAAGATGTGTGGTTACTGATGTGTCTATTTAGTTAAGGGACACTGATGGTGGATGATCTCTGTGCACTCAGTTTTTACGCTTTACAAGGAACATTTTCAGTTGGGGTGAACTCATGTTTCCCTACTGTCACTTTGCCTTCTGCTTCTGTCCCACAATAGGGAGAAGCAGCTTCCTCTTTCTTCACAAGTAGTGACCATGTGGCCCATTCAGTGGGTGTATTTGTAGAGCAGCTTCGCCTGCACACAGCAGGAAATGGCACCAATTATTGCCAGAGCCAAGAAGAAACAGATTTTCCAGGTCATATTTTGTAGTGGAAAAAGCAACAGAAGAAACAGGAGATGTGCAGGAGGATCACTGCATCATCAAAATGACTCTCAAAGATTGATGAGTGGCCCATCACAAGCATGCAATTAAACACTCCTCTAAAGAATGCCAAGGTTTCTCAGATAATTCTAAGAAAGCTTGGAAAAACTAAATGTGGGGATCACCCCCACTCTTTCCATCAACCCACCTGTGAGTCCCCAGCCCTCTCCCATTCAGTCATGTACACAACACACATACACACACACACACAGAGTGGAAACCACTTCCCTGCGGTGTGATCCCACCATTGTAGTGTGTTAATTAGACTATACTAATTAACTTATACTAATTAGTATACTAAACTTATACTTATACTTAGACTATACTAAACTTATACTAATGCTACTAATGCTTGTTAACAATGCCAGCTTCAGGTTTTTGAGGACCATTGGGCAAGCCACTTTCAGTGACTCAACCTTCTCACCATCATTACCACCACCTACGATTGCTCCTCATCCTTTCTAATCTGATGGCCACCACTTGCAGAGAGCCAGTGCACAAGCAGGCAGTGGCATCTACTGCTCCTCCTTCTCATCACCACCATTGTCTGGACCAGAGTGAACAAAGAGGTTGCAACGGTGAAGAGGAGAATCAAGTCCAGGGGGCTCTTGTCAGTGAGACCTTGCTGGGGTGTGGGCTCTCGGCAGGTGCCCAACCATGGCTATCCTTGACGCCATTCCAGTCTGCTGACAACAGCAGTTACCATTGAGAAACCTGTATTTCTGAGGTCTACTTGCCCTTGGTATACTGAATTGCAATATATTACGTTGCCAGAAAGGGGAGTGGAGGACGAGGTTTTTCTTCTCTTCTTTTCTTCTTTTTCTTTGTATTTGCAACTAGAGCACAGCAGCAGGCAGAGAAGTGGATAGGAGGGAGAAGGATTTAATGAATTATTGGTGAGTGGCTATTTGGAGAGTTGCTCTTTGGGGAGGTCTGTAGGCGGCAGTTCTAAAGGAGAAGGGTATAACAGTTACTAGTCATGATGGCATTGGCTATATGCTTCCTGTAGGATCCATTTCTGAGAAAGAAACTTGGGAGAGCATTGTTACACTTTGGTTCTGCTTGTGGGCTTCACATAAGCCTCTGGTTGAGCACTAAGTATGGATGAGATAGGCCTTTGGTCTCATCTTATGCCCTCTGGCTCAGATGAAATGTGACTCAGAGAAGAGTTCTTGGGTCATAATGCTGCTGATGCTCCTTTGTATTAGGGGTGCACATTATGACTCCCTGAAGTGTGTATTTCTGAGCCATATCTGTCTGTCTGTCTGTCTGTCTGTCTATCAGTGGTGTGGGATCGTGCCTCAGGGAAGCAAGTCCCATGTCTTTCCCTCTCCGCACTTCCAGGGTATTTGTGTCTGCACGTAAGCGAAGGATATGTATAAATTCTGGGCAAATCTACATAAACTACTAAAATACTGGCAGTACCAGCAAAAGTACAAATATTTTTGGATGGTTTTGATTCTGCTTCCTTCCTTGGCTGTGATTCGCCTTGTCAAAACATGATGTTTCCTAAATGGCTTATCACAGTTGCCAAGGCTATTATAAGACCATGCTCAATTGTGTACTGAAAAAAATGTTCATAGTGTACCCAATGGAGGCTGGTGGCTCCTATTTCAGTGGGGCAGTGAATCCACTCTGTGTTTTCAGTCAGAACTCTAAAGGAGCTATCCAAGGTGCTGAATCCATTTGGGGGATGTGGTCCAGCACTGGATAAGCTCCTTTAGGATTCTGACTGCTTCTGACTGAAACCCAGAGCTGATTCACTGCCCACTGGAATAGGAGCCACTTGCCTCCACTGCACATAACACTTAACAGGCAAATGGCGGATAATCTCAGCAGGTGACATCTCCTACTGCCTCATGCTCCTGATGTGAAAGTGAAAGGTTTTATATGAACTATATTTAAATACTTCAAGGTATTTCTGAATCCTCGGAATGCCTTTAGACTGCAGGACAAAGCCCTGTGTGCCCTCATGAGATCAAGGACTGTGATTCTGCTTCTGCTTTGCTTATGAGTCACTCTCCCACATTCACTTGCAATTGTGTCATCTGAACGAAACTTGCCATTAGGCATTAACCTTGAATGCAGACATGTGCCACTGCTCGCTTTTCTTGAGCAATAGCCTTAATTATGTGTATTATTCAGCCCACAATAGCACCTCCTGGAAAGATTCCCACTACTTCCATATGTGAAAAGTTTCATTACATGGCACATAAAACCTGAAGGTTAGGTCTTTTCAAGTGAACTGTAAAGCAATCCAGTAATGCAGGCACAGTGCCAGATTTTTCTAGGAGCTTGGGTACCTGCACTCCGGTGGTCTTTACTGGTGCAAAGATGCCAAGGACTGGGAGGACAAGCAGGCAGAATTGGCTGCAGGGAGAAAGAGAACAAACTTGACTAGATATTAATTGCATGGCTGGCCTTGGTATGTTTTCCCTCAATAGCAGCTGCACCCTTTGTGTTCCCTGAGGTGCAATGGGGCATACTCCCAAGTAGCCTTTCATGTGCTCCATGGTCAGTGATGATGTTGTGCTTGCTTACAACTTACCCTCCATGCACCCACACTTTTCCTTGGTCTAGACTCAAGTCCAGATGGGAAGGATGGCGTGCCTGGGACCAGCAAAACTGCCCCACATTTTCCTGGTCTGAATTGCCTTATAAAACATCTGAGCCTTATGGTTTTGCTAGAGAAATCCTCCTAGGAGTAGACCCATGCCAATTTGTTCCTTATATCCTTAGCTGCAGGATAGCTTGAACAATGAGAGGGAGGCTTCTTGTAGCAATAAGACTAGATGCTTCATAAAGCAATTCAGAGCCAGGACAACATGGGACATCTTTCCTAAGCAAGGAAAAGTGCATGGAGGATAAGTTGTAAGCAAATAGAATTTGTGACGTTGCACAACATCATCACTGATCATGGGGTCAATAGGGATGTCCGCCACTGGGAAAAATTGCCCTTGTGGGGCTTGCCAGACTTCTGTGGTGCACCCAACTTGGCTTCCTTTTGCAAGCCAAACCATGTGGTCTTTCCAAATTTCAGGGGACGTTTTAATATTTTTTTTTCTCGGATACACTTTGCACAAATAGAGATTTGCACAAATTATGATGGCAAACTGTGCAAATGTTCATTTTATGCAAATTTAGGCCACAAATCGAGTAATTTGAGCTAGTTTTGACTGTAATTTGTACAGATTATGCAATTTATGGTCACAACTTGTGCAAATGACTTTTTACACAAATAAATAAATAAAAAAAATTACGGAAATTCTGCCAGCTGGCCCAGCTTGTTGTGCATTGGGTCGGGCCAGCTGAAAGAAGACGGAATGGAGTCCAGGGGGCCAAGCTGACAAAAAGTCACCAAACTCCACCTCCAATTGGATTCCTCTGATATCCCTGCTACTCAAAAGTAATTCCCATTGAGTTCCATTTAAGCATGCATCGGATTGCAAGCTTAAATGGGTATTTTCATTGTGCTTCTGTGGGATCAAATATGTGGATTGTCTTTGTACTTTCCCTGCTTCTATTCAGTTACTTGGGTGAATTACTTGTCTGTTGACTCCATGGCAGCCATTATGTGACTGGCCACATCCTTGGAGGGGACCACAACAGTTTCTCAAATTCCCAGATATGCCCATGGGTCCAAACAGATTGAGGAACCCTGGATTAAAGTTGCCTTACCTCCCCATGCTAGGGTCCCAATCCATAAAGTAATATGTAGTCACATCATATGAGTTCATGTTCCATAAGTAAAGAGATAGGCGTTGAACTTAGAAGCTGTCTGTAATAGAATTCCTATGAAAACCATGGGGATATTGACAGCATTCTAATCCAGAGTCAAACTGAGCACGCCAAACATAACTTTGCCATCAATGGTTGCCATAGGCTTTAATGGGGCAGAAAACCCTTAATAGGCTGTAAGCCTAGGTACACCAGATGGGCAGGAGGATGTTGTTGCACTTGTGTCCTGCTTGTGGGCTCCTGGTCAACAGCTGGCTGACCACCATGCGAACAGAATGCTGGACTAGATGGACCCTTGGTTTGATCTGGCATGGCTTGTTATAAATAAATTTTGAAGCAGTGCTCAAATCTTCACCAAACCAATAAAGAATACATCTCCTCAACAAACCTGAGTAAGGTACATCAGTAGTTTTCGCCAACATTTGAAAGAAATATGCTGAGCAGCATGTTGGGTTAAAAAGCACAAACGTGTCAATTTTCAGCATTTTTAAACTTGCTGTAACTATGAAAGTTTTAATTGGATTGGTTTGAAATTTGGCACAATTGTAGACCTCATCAAGTAGATCATGAATTCCAAGTTTCACATTATTAGCACAACAGGTGTTATTTGCAGAGGATTGCACCGTTCAACAGAATTATTTATAAATCAAACGTTTAAAATTCATCAAAGGTTCTTCAAAAGAAGAGATATAAGTCAAGAGTTTATCCTGGTGCATATTCCATTCACAGATGCTACCTAAAGCTTAGTATTTCTGAAGAATTTTTTACATTTCAAGTTTCTCTCAAGGATTTTAGTTCCAGTTTTAGCCAGCTGCCCACTTTAGTTGTATTTAATAGATAGATGCTTCATGTGAACTTCTGATCAACATTTTCTACTGACCATTTGAGAATTTAAAAAAAATGACTCTTTCAAGACACAGAAGGAAGCAAAAACAGAAAAAGGAATTTATTTGCTTTGAAAATGAATAAAACAAGCCTAAAGTACTATCGAGAGTCTAAGACCCTGTTCAGACAAAAGGTTAAGCCACGGTAATTAAACATTTTGAGCTAAACATTATGGCGAAGTATGTTGTGTGAACCATTCTTAACCATGGTGGCTACATATCCCCGGTTTAAATACTCTCACTAACCATTTGCTGAAAAAGGCTTAGCCAAATTCCATTTGAGGGAAGTTCTCCAGAGGCTACATTCCAATGAAAACCTGCAAGCAAAAGGGGCAGGGCCGAAATACCCAAAATACCAGCACAGTTTGTCTTAAAGCTCTTACTGAAAGTAACTACCCTTAGGAGAATCCTCTCTGCCTTTTGGAATGTTGAAAAATGCTGCACAAAAGTAATGTAACTACCAAAGGTGTTCGGGGGAGGGGGAGGGGAGAGGCCAGGGGAAGGGTGGGTGACCCCATTGGGATGGTAGGAGAGCCAATTTGGCATATGGTTCTGCACTCCTTCCCTGAAACATATTATAACATATTGTTAAATTGGAAGAAAATATGGTTACATTGCAGCCTATGATTGCAGGGTACAAATATCATACAATGCAGTGATTGACAAGCCCACCTCTTTACCTCTTGCAGTTTTTTAAAAAACATGAAACAACTCAAAACATCCCATTCACAAAATGCTTTAATCAGGTAGGAAATTAGCATGAATGGAAACAGCCTGGGGGAAGGCTGGCAGTGTGCCTGTTCAGAAATGTTCTTATTCAGAGAGCATTATGTTTTGCTGTGTTAGCAGGCATACACAACCCTTGTTGTTACAAATGTTCCAGATCATGATGTTCTCTGTCTTTCTTCCCATCCTCATTCTCCTTCAATTTTCTGCCCACCCTCTTTGAAATATAGGGAATAACTTTTATTTAAAGTACGGTTAGATAAAATGAGTCTCCCCCACCCCATCGTCATTCTTTTTCAGCCAAATGATCCCATCTGAGACTACTGTGGAGGACCTGATTCAGAACAGTGTCTATATTGTCAGAAAGAAGGGGACAGGCTCAAACCCAGACTCTTGACTACTTGTTAGAGTGGCCCTTATGAATCGCCCTAAAAGAGGACATGCCTCACTAGAAAAGGAGGATAGCAATTTGCACAGCATTTGCATATGCTAATTTATAGCATTTGATGCAAATTTGCAAAGAATGACTATAATTTAAGTAGAAATACAGTCACTGTAGTGTAGAAGTAGAGATGGTTGATGGAATCAAAAAAGTTCAGATTTTGATTAATTTAACCCATAGATTCCCCAGTGGACTGGCTTTTTCTGAGTCGCATGGATTCTGTAAAACGAGGGCCATTTTTTTTAACCTTTCTGGAATTTTATGCAAATTTAGTTGTAGAAAAATACATAAAATAAAAAAGCACCAGCCAAAAATGCACATTTCCCCCATATGCTAAAATGTGAAAATATCCATTTTGGATAGATTTTGGCATTGGGGAGGAGAGATTTGTGCCTTTTTGCAAGTGTAAATTTGCGCAAGTGTGCATTTGTGCAAATTTGGGAAATCCAATTGTGTTAATGAGTGGATGACAGAATGAAAAGCACCTGACAGTCCATGGAATACAGATGGGACAGTTTTTACAAAATTCATGCATCCCTATGGAAGACAGTGACCATGTGACCTGTGTGCTTGCTTCTCAGTTTCCTGACCAAGTGCTGACTGTTGATAGGGGAACTTCAAGGCCCCTGGGCTCTCCCATATTTCAGTTTCATGTGGTTCTTTATCTTTAAACAGGCCTTGGACTGCACAGTTCTTCAAATAGAATTTTTGGGAGGCTGGGATAGGGTATTGGGTTTAGCTCTGGAAAAGATCTCTGTTCCCCCATAAAACTCACTGAGAGACCTTGGGCCACTCCCAAGGGGTTTGATAAATTCCTGGAGGAGAAGGCAGGAGAACTCCTGATAGCTATGTGCTACTTCCAGTAGCAGAGGCAGTATGCCTATTTATTTATTTATTATTTATTTATTTATTACATTTGTATACCACCCCATAGCCTAAGCTATTATCATAGGATTAAAAACAATTAAAAACAATATACAAAAATTAAAACAGCAAAAACATACAACATACACAAAATCTGTACATTTAAAAACCACTTCAACACTTCAAAAACTACAAAAACAAAACAAAACAAACCCAGGCTCCTCAGATATTGCCAAATGCCTGAGAGAAGAGGAAAGTCTTGACCTGGCGCCGAAAAGATAACAATGTTGGCGCCAGGCGGGCCTCGTCGGGGAGATCGTTCCACAATTGGGGAGCCACCACAGAGAAGGCCCTCTCTCTTGTTGCCGACCTCCGAGCTTCCCTCAGAGGAGGCACTCGGAGGAGGGCCTTAGATGTTGAACGTAGTGTTCGGGTAGGTTCATGTCGGGAAAGGCGTTCCATCAGGTATTGTGGTCCCAAGCCGTGTAAGGCTTTATAGGTTAAAACCAACACCTTGAACCGGGCTCGGAAACATACAGGCAGCCAATGCAAGCGGGCCAGAGTAGGTCTTATATGTTCGAACCTACTGGTTCCAGTTATCAATCTGGCCACTTCATTTTGCACAAGCTGCAGCTTCCGAACCACCTTCAAAGGCAGCCCCACGTAGAGTGCATTGCAGTAATCTAACTTGGAGGTTACCCGAGCATGGACAACTGAAGCCAGGTTATCCCTGTCCAGATAGGGATGTAGCTGTGCCACCAACCGAAGTTGGTAGAAGGCACTCCGTGCCACCGAGGCCACCTGCGCCTCAAGTGACAGAGATGGTTCTAGGAGAACCCCCAAGCTATGAAATTGCTCCTTCAGGGGGAGTGCAACCCCATCCAGAACAGGTTGAACACTCTCCATCCGGTCAGCAGAACCACCCATTAACAGCGTCTCAGTCTTGTCTGGATTGAGTTTCAGTTTATTAGCCCTCATCCAGTCCATTGTCGCAGTCAGGCACTGGTTCAGCACATCCACAGCCTCACCTGATGAAGATGAAAAGGAGAAATAGAGCTGTGTGTCATCAGCGTACTGATGACAACGCACTCCAAAATTCCGGATGACTGCACTCAACGGTTTCATGTAGATGTTGAACAGCATGGGGGACAAAACTGACCCCTGCGGAACCCCATACTGGAGAATCCATGGGGCCGAGCAATGTTCCCCAAGCACCACCTTCTGGAGCCGACCCACCAAATAGGAGCGGAACCACTGCAATGCAGTGCCTCCCACTCCCAACTCAGCCAGTCGTCCCAGAAGGATACCATGGTCGATGGTATTGAAAGCCGCTGAGAGATCAAGGAGAATCAACAGAGTCACACTCCCCCTGTCTTTCTCCCGACATAGGTCATCATACAGGGCGACCAAGGCTGTTTCCGTACCAAAACCAGGCCTGAAACACGACTGAAATGGATCCAGATAATCAGTCTCATCCAAGAGTGCCTGGAGCTGGCTCGCAACCACCCACTCCAGGACCCTGCCCAGGAATGGAACATTTGCAACTGGCCTGTAGTTATTAAGATTTTCAGGGTCCAGGGAAGATTTCTTTAAGAGTGGTCTCACTGCCGCCTCTTTCAGGAGGCCGGGGACCACTCCCTCTTGCAAAGAGGCATTAATCACTTCCCTGGCCCAGCCGGCTGTTCCATCCCTGCTAGCTTTTATTAGCCAAGAGGGGCAAGGATCCAGTATGGAAGTGGATGCATGAACCTGTCCAAGCACCTAGTCAACATCCTCGAGCTGCACCAACTGAAACTCATTCAAGAAAACAGGACAAGCCTGTGCTCTGGATACCTCACTAGATTCATCTGCTATAACACTGGAGTCTAAGTCCTGACGGATGCCAGAGATTTTATTCTGGAAGTGCCCAGCAAATGGGCACTTCCAGAATATCAGCAGGCCTCAGATGGTTCTACCATGTCCTTGGGGCCAGCATGTAAAAGCCCCCGGACAACTCTGAAAAGCTCCCCTGGACGGAAGGTTGATGATTGAATAGTGGCAGCAAAGTATTGTTTTTTTGCTGCCCTCACTGCCCCTGAATACAGCTTACCATAAGCACTTACCAGTGTTTGATTGCATCCATCAGGAGTTCGTCTCCATCTGCCCTCAAGCCGTCTCATGTTTTGTTTCATCACTCTCAGTTCTGGGGTATACCACGGAGCCGTTCGAGCTCTACACAGGAGAGGGCGCTCAGGAGCAATCGTGTCAACTGCCCGGGTCATTTCTGCATTCCACAAATCAACCAGGGTTTCGACAGGAGAGCCAGACCTATCAGCTGGAAAACTCCCCAGAGCCCTCTGGAAACCATTTGGATCCATTAGCCTCCGGGGGCGGACCATCTTAATGGGTCCCCCACCCTTGCAGAGGGGAAAAGCCGCTGTAAGTCTAAACCTCAGCAGGTGGTGATCGACCATGACAGAGGGGTTGATGTAAAGTCCCCACTTTCAGATCACCATCTCCATGTCCAGTTGAAAAAACCAGGTCTAGAGTGTGCCCTGCTACATGCGTTGGGCCGATGGTATGTTGGGACAGTCCCATGGTTGTCATGGAGACCATGAAATCCTGAGCTGCCCCAGATAAAGTGCCCTCAGCATGAATGTTGACATCCCCCAGAATCAAGAGTCTGGGGGACCTCAATAGTACACCAGAGACCACCTCTGTCAGCTCAGCTAGGGAGTCTGTTGAGCAGCGGGGTGGGCGGTACACCAATAGAATCCCTAATCTGTCCAGTTGGCCCAACACAAGGTGCAAACACTCCAGACCAGTAGTCACATGGACAGGGAGCCTGCAGAGGGGGATGGAGTTCCTATAGACCCCAGCAACGCCCCCTCCCCGGCCCTCAAGTCTACCCTGATGCTGAACCAAGTACCCCAGTGGGCATAACTGGGAGAGACTAACTCCTCCCTGCTCTCCCACCCAGGTCTCGGTTATACATGCTAGATCGGCTGCCTCATCCACAGTTAAGTCGTGGATGAGGGAGATCTTATTATGCACTGATCTGGCATTTAAAAGCAGCACCCGGAGGCCTGAGGGCTGGCTGATAAGGCAACCAACAAGCCTGTGGGTGTGAGGGGGACTGGAACAAGGCACAGCCATTAACTGTCTGGGCCTTGTTCCCCTAACCTGGCAAGTCCTCCTCACAACGCCATATCTCCCTCTACCCGTCACTACCCTGATTGTGCTCCCCTCAGAACCCCTCACCTGGCCCTGTATCCTCCCTCCCAGGCACATAGCTCAAGCATGGGGAAACGGGAAAACAAACAAACAAACAAACAAACCCAAATACAAAAACAAAAAGCTGGCTGGCAGGCAGGCAGGCAGGCAGGCAGGCAGGCAGGCAGGCAGGCAGGCAGGCAGGCAGGCAGGCACACGCCTCTCCTCTCCTGGCAGCAGGCCTCCCTCTCCTGCAGGTTGATGGCTTTCCCAGACCCCTTCAGCCAGCAGCTTAAATATCCCTCCCAGGAAGGGAGGGGGACTGATGTAATTGTCCACAGCAGCTGGCTCAGTACCTGGGAGCCTGGTCCTGCAGGGAGTGGCGGTCTGCCAGGCTGAAATCCTCTGGAGGGTGATGGTGGTGGTGGCAGCAGCAAAGACCAGGAGGCAGGCAGGCAGGCACACTCCTCTCCTCCCCTGGCAGCAGGCCTCCCTCTCCTGCAGGTTGATGCCTACGTACACCAGTTGATGGGGATCATGGCTGGGAGGGTGCTATTGCACCCATGTCCTGCTTGTGGGTTCCTGGACAACAGGTGGTTGGCCACTATGTAAACAAAATGCTGGACTAGATGGACCCTTGGTCTGATCCAGCATGGTTCCTCTTATGTTCTTTTCTCCCAGCCTAGCATCCCTCACACGATTGTTGTAGGAATAAAATATAGGAGGGAGATGAAGCATGTTTGCTGCTAAATTCCTTGCAGGAAAACAATGTAAACATCAGGAGTAAAACAAAAGAATACATTCACCAAAAACAGTTTTACAGACCAGAGCTCTAGAAGAATCCATGTACTTCATAATTACAGAGGCCATCATTTAGAGGATATTATGCACATTTCAATGGAAGGGATGGTAGGGTTGTATCCAATGCAGTATGCATTCAAGGAAGCCCATTCAAGGGATCTCTGTACCCCTTCTTCCCCACTGCAGGCCCCAAAGAGCACCCCAAAGCCTCTCCTGATGTTTGGGGGACTGTTAGCAAATGCAAGATATGGGGGGGATGCAGTGGGAGGGAAGAAATTAGGTGGAGGTAGTTGTACAAATGTAGGCTGACCATCTGAAAAGGAGGACAGGGCTCATATAACTTTAACAGTTGTAGAGAAAAGGCAATTTCAGTCGGCATCATTTGTGTGCAATTCGCACCTGGTGAAATTCCCTCTTCATTACAACAGTTAAAGCTATAGGGGCCCTACCCTCTTTTGTATCTGGTCGCTCTAGTATAGTGCCTGCAACTTTAATTGTTGTGATGAAGAGGGAATTTCACCAGGTACTAATTGCATACAAATGACGCTGGCTGAAATTCCCTTTTCTCTGCAACTGTTAAAGTGACATGAGCCCTGTCCTCCTTTTCATATGGTCAGCCTATACAAATGGGAAAAGGGCTGGAGCATCTTCCTTGTTTGAGAATCCTTATGCTTATGCTGATGTTCATCCAAGCCACAGTGTACCACAACAATTCCTGTTTTTAGTGTATCACACTTCTTACATACTGAGGGCACTGTTTATGTAGCCATAGAAACACATTTGAAGAGAATGTCAATTTATACACACTTCCTCCCATATCGCTTAATTCAACATTTGAACACTCTCTAACTTATTGTTTCTAGGATTCATTATTCACTTCCTTAGGCTCTTTTGAAATGATGGGGGGGGGGAACTAATATGGAAATGACATATTCAGCGGCCCTTTGCAGAAAATCTCTTTATGCAGAGGGAATTGTCCTGGCACATCTGCTAGCATGGCTATTGTCAAAACCATGAAGAGAAATTAGCCTTGGCAGTTAAAAAGTATTTATTAACATTTTTGACTCTGCCATTAGGCATAATTGTTGTGACATAAGTACCAATTTAAAAGGTAGCCATTTCAATGTGTTGCTATATGTATTTTGTATGCCTTGTAAGTGGAATAGACACAGCAGTTGCATGCTTAAAAAAAGGATCATTTGTAGATCAGTTCACACATTTCTCAATGTAGTAAAAATGTACCATGATGAGGACAGGGCATTTTGTTTATAATGTCATATTGCATTGAGCAATAGATGTGTACAGGTGTATGTGCATATAGAAACCCAGTTCCTGCAATCCTTACCCTCTGTGTGAATGATCATGAGAATCAAGCATGTGCAATCTGAGGCATACATGAAATCATACACATACTTCATCACACAAGTACTTCATGCATTCAGTGAATGTGGGAGGGGGAGAAAGGGACTGCACCTGCTAGCCACATCCCTGACAGCAACACATTCCAGCTGAAAGTAGGAAAGAGACCACTTTGTGAGTAAAGCTGTACACTGCATGCACTGCGTTCCTGATGGCATGGAAGCCCTCAGGTGAGTATAGTTTATTTATTTATTTATTTATTACATTTGTATACCGCCCCATAGCCAAAGCTCTCTGGGCGGTTTACATAGGATTAAAAACAATTAAAAACAATATACAAAAATTAAAACAGCAAAAACATAAACATACACACAATCTGTACATTTAAAAACCACTTCAACACTTCAAAAAAACTACAAAAACAAAACAAACCCAGGCTCCTCAGATATTGCCAAATGCCTGAGAGAAGAGGAAAGTCTTGACCTGGCGCCGAAAAGATAACAATGTTGGCGCCAGGCGGGCCTCGTCAGGGAGATCGTTCCACAATTGGGGAGCCACCACAGAGAAGGCCCTCTCTCTTGTTGCCGACCTCCGAGCTTCCCTCGGAGGAGGCACTCGGAGGAGGGCCTTAGATGTTGAATGTAGTGTTCGGGTAGGTTCATGTCGGGAAAGGCGTTCCATCAGGTATTGTGGTCCCAAGCCGTGTAAGGCTTTATAGGTTAAAACCAGCACCTTGAACCGGGCTCGGAAATATACAGGCAGCCAATGCAAGCGGGCCAGAGTAGGTCTTATATGTTCGAACCTACTGGTTCCAGTTATCAATCTGGCCGCTGCATTTTGCACAAGCTGCAGCTTCCGGACCACCTTCAAAGGCAGCCCCACGTAGAGTGCATTGCAGTAATCTAACTTGGAGTTTACCAGAGCATGGACAACTGAAGCCAGGTTATCCCTGTCCAGATAGGGACGTAGCTGGGCCACCAACCGAAGTTGGTAGAAGGCACTCCGTGCCACTGAGGCCACCTGCGCCTCAAGTGACAGAGATGGTTCTAGGAGAACCCCCAAGCTACGAACCCGCTCCTTCAAGGGGAGTGCAACCCCATCCAGAACAGGTTGAACACCCTCCATCCGGTCAGCGGAACCACCCACCAACAGCGTCTCAGTCTTGTCTGGATTGAGTTTCAGTTTATTAGCCCTCATCCAGTCCATTGTCGCAGCCAGGCACTGGTTCAGCACATCCACAGCCTCACCTGATGAAGATGAAAAGGAGAAATAGAGCTGCGTGTCATCAGCGTACTGATGACAACGCACTCCAAAACTCCGGATGACTGCACTCAACGGTTTCATGTAGATATTGAATAGGGATGTGCACTGGATCGGACCCGATCCACGATCCGAGTCCGGTCCAGTGGGAAATCGGATAAATTATCCGATTTCCGATCCCGCAGCTGGATCGGCCGATCCAATCCGAACCGGTCCGAAAAAGCTCCGAACCGGTTCGGCGGATCGGCGGATCGGCGGGCGCCCACTGGCGCCCACCGCCGCTTCCATTGGCGGGCGCCAGCGGGCGCCCGCCGATGAAAGTGGACAGCGGGGGGGGGGAGGAGGGGGGCACTTACCTTCTCGGCCCGGTGGCTCCCGTCCGGCGCCGGCGCCTACTACTACTAGCAGGCTCCGCGGCCTGCTCTAGGGTGGCGCGCCGGGTGATGTCATCACCCGGCGCGCTACTCTAGAGCAGGCCGCGGAGCCTGCTGGAAGTAGTAGGCGCCGGCGCCGGACGGGAGCCGCCGGGCCGGAAAGGTAAGGAGGGGGTGCGTGGAGGGGAGGAGGGGGCGCGCGGAGGGGGGAGGGGGGCCCTTACCTGCCCGGCCCGGCGGCTCCCGTCCGGCGCCGGCGCCTACTACTCCCAGCAGGCTCCGCGGCCTGCTCTAGGATGGCGCGCCGGGTGATGTCATCACCCGGCGCGCTACTCTAGAGCAGGCCGCGGAGCCTGCTGGTAGTAGTAGGCGCCGGCGCCGGACGGGAGCCACCGGGCCGGGAAGGTAAGGAGGGGGTGCGTGGAGGGGAGGAGGGGGCGCGCGGAGGGGGGAGGGGGGCCCTTACCTTTCCGGCCCGGCGGCTCCCGTCCGGCGCCGGCGCCTACTACTCCCAGCAGGCTCCGCGGCCTGCTCTAGGATGGCGCGCCGGGTGATGTCATCACCCGGCGCGCTACTCTAGAGCAGGCCGCGGAGCCTGCTGGAAGTAGTAGGCGCCGGCGCCGGACGGGAGCCGCCGGGCCGGAAAGGTAAGGAGGGGGTGCGTGGAGGGGAGGAGGGGGCGCGCGGAGGGGGGAGGGGGGCCCTTACCTTTCCGGCCCGGCGGCTCCCGTCCGGCGCCGGCGCCTACTACTCCCAGCAGGCTCCGCGGCCTGCTCTAGGATGGCGCGCCGGGTGATGTCATCACCCGGCGCGCTACTCTAGAGTAGGCCGCGGAGCCCGCTGGTAGTAGCCGCCGGCGCCGGACGGGCCAAGAAGGTAAGTGGTGGGGAAGGGGGCTTACCCCCCCCCGGAGCCGTCCGCTTCTATCCGCTGGCGCCCGCGGGCGCCAGCGGATGGAAGCGGGCGGCCCCAGGGGGGGTAGGGAGCGCGGGGGAGGGGGTTTACCTGCCGGGGCCGTCCACAGCGGACGGCCCCGGGGGGGGGAGGGAGTTAGGCCCCCCCTTACCGACCCGCCGCCATTTTTTCCTCATAGACTTGCATTGCAATGCAAGTCTATGGGGAAAAAAATGGCGGCCGATCCAAAAATTTACGATTTTTGGGTCGGGATCGGACTCGATCCGGTCCGGGGGGCCTCCGATTTTGTCCGAACCGGTCCGGGACAAAATTGGAGGTCCCGATCCGGGTCCCGATCCGATCCGGGGGGTCCGTGCACACCCCTAATATTGAACAGCATGGGGGACAAAACTGACCCCTGCGGAACCCCATACTGGAGAATCTACGGGGCCGAGCAATGTTCCCCAAGCACATTGACCATATGAAAAGGAGCTCATGTCACTTTAACAGTTGCAGAGAAAAAGGAATTTCAGCCAGCGTCATTTGTATGCAATTAGTACCTGGTGAAATTCCCTCTTCATCACAACAATTAAAGTTGCAGGCACTATACTAGAGCGACCAGATACAAAAGAGGGTAGGGCCTCTGTAGCTTTAACTGTTGTAATGAAGAGGGAATTTCACCAGGTGCGAATTGCACACAAATGATGCCGACTGAAATTGCCTTTTCTCTACAACTGTTAAAGTTATATGAGCCCTGTCCTCCTTTTCAGATGGTCAGCCTAGTATAGTTGCCTCAACGGTAGAGCCACTTCCATTGGTTCAATGAAACATGCGGCTGTTGGGAAACATAGCTAAAGGGGGCAGAGGGGTTGGGGTTGTCTTCAAAATTGAATTTAAGGCATTCATAGACCACCAATCCTAAACCCGTAACCCACGACAGTTTCCAAACAAAAACAATCAAATGTACAATACAACAACAAGAATCAGTTAGAACAAGCAATAAAAAAGAAAAGCAGAGTGGGGAAATAAGATTACCAGTGCTTAAAATATCAACTCATTAAATGCCTGGGAGAATTTTTAATAAGTCTTAACTGGACACTAGTAAGATAGTTAAGCAGGAGATTGGCAAATTTCTTTGGAAAGGCTGAAAAAGCCCTGTCTTGTGTTTCTATCCTCCTTGTTTCCGATGCTGGTGGCACTCTAAGAAGGAAGATTTGAATGATTGGACAGGATGATATGTGAAGAAGGCTATAGTGTCAGGCTGGTTTCCCCCCGCTGCTCACTGCATGTACAGCAGCATCAGTTCCAAATTTGGAGGAACCCTTGAGCAAGTTGCTCTCAGTGGTTTTCCACTTTGAGTTAGGCTGCCTCTACACGAGAGGTTTAAAGCTCTTTCAAGTCTCATTAAAATTTTTACCTCTGCATGAGTGGAGCACAAATTGGGAGTTGAGGTGCGTTATCTATTCGATTATGTGCATTATTGAATGCGTGTGAAATAGCGAGTTTTATTTTGCTGCGGCCCGTTAAAGCGCATTTTGACTATGTAAACAAGAGATTCTCCGCATTAACTACTTCTAAAGCGCATTTCAAACAACCGGTAAGGCCACCAGTTGTGTGCTCAATTACCTCCCGCGTACAGTCATTTACCATAAAGCGCTTCCGAGAAGATGCGCATAATCGGAGAACCAGGCATCAAACCGAATTCTTGTAGAGGGGGTCTTAGAAACCCCCCTTGCCCATTTGATTGTCCTCTCTCCTATGAGCCCCATCCACACCATTGCTCAGAAGGAGGGGCATGGCACATAGAGGATGCTGTTCCTTCTCCTTGCTGATCTCTTCCGGCAGGCCTACTCAGATGAATTTTAAGTGTTTTATTGGCATTTTATTGGTATTTTAATAATATATTGGTTTTATGTGCTTTTAATCAGTTTTGTGTATTTTATATTTGATGTTGTTCCCCGCCTTGATCCAGAGGGAGAGGCGGGTAAGAAATAAATTATTATTATTATTATTATTATTATTATTATTATTATTATTTATCATCACTGCTGCTTATTTGCAGAGGACAGGTGAACAGGTAGAGGGAGCTGGCTCTGGGGGTCAGCAGGAGGCCCAAACATGAGAACCCCTGACATATAGTATTACAATATTGGGTAGTACTAATAGCTCTTGTCTGTTATATAACCTCAAGAATCAGTTGTTTGTTTATTTATTTATTACATTTATATACCACCCAATAGCTGAAGCTCTCTGGCCATTCACAAAAGTTAAAATCATCAACAAGTTGTTCAAAAGGTTATTACTAGGGATGTGCACTGGATCGGACCCGATCCACGATCCGAGTCCGGTCCAGTGGGAAATCGGATAAATTATCCGATTTCCGATCCAACAGCTGGATCCGCCGATCCAGTCCAAACCGATCCGAAAAGGGTCCGAACCGGTTCGGCGGATCGGTGGATCGGCGGGCGCCCACTGGCGCCCACCGCCGCTTCCATTGGCGGGCGCCAGCGGGCGCCCACCGATGAAAGTGGACAGCGGGGGGGAGGAGGTGGCCCCTTACCTTCCCGGCCCGTCCGCTCCCGTCCGGCGCCGGTGGCTACTACCAGCGGGCTCCGCGGCCTGCTCCAGGGTGGTGCGCCGGGTGATGTCATCACCCGGCGCGCTACTCGAGAGCAGGCCGCGGAGCCTGCTGGTAGTAGCCGCCGGCGCCGGACGGGAGCGGACGGGCCGGGAAGGTAAGCAGGGGGTGCGTGGAGGGGAGGAGGGGGCGTGCGGAGGGGGGGAGGGGGGCCCTTACTTTTCCGGCCCGTCCGCTCCCGTCCGGCGCCGGTGGCTACTACCAGCGGACTCCGCGGCCTGCTCCAGGGTGGCGCGCTGGGTGATTACCCGGCGCGCTACTCGAGAGCAAGCCGCAAAGCCGGCTGGCTGTAGCCGCCGGCGCCGGACGGGAGCGAATGGCCCTAAAAGGTAAGCAGTGGCGGGGAAGGGGGCTTCCCCCCCGGGGCCGTCCGCTTCTATCCGCTGGCGCCCGCGGGCGCCAGCGGATGGAAGCGGATGGCCCCAGGGGGGGTAGGGAGCACGGGGGAGGGGGCTTACCTGCCAGGGCCGTCCACAGCAGATGGCCCGGGGGGGAGGGAATTTTTGGATCGGGATCGTACTCGATCCGGTCCGGGGGGCCTCCGATTTTGTCCGAACCGATCCGTGACAAAATTGGAGGTCCCGATCCGGGTCCCGATCCGATCCGGGGGGTCCGTGCACACCCCTAGTTATTACGTAGATTTTCTGTTGATATTATAACAGAAAAGATTTACAAGCATGAAAAATTTGGAAAGAAGTTATACAAAATATTAATTCAAGGTCAGAAAATTGTGCCATTCCAACATTTGGGTGAAAGGGTTTATAGTTGTGATGTTCTACCAAGATAGGTTTACTTGGGTACAAACACCAGCAAAATAAAAATAAAGGACAAGACTATTTCTTGTTATCATCAGACTAGAGAGTCAAGGAGAGTGAAGGACTTGATATAAAGTGCCAAAGAGCTATGTGCAAAACAGATATGTGTGTTATCACTGAGGAAAGAAAAGACTAAAAGGAAGGAAGTCATTTGACTTACATTTTAAAAATATTATATTACTAAACAGAGATTACAAGATCAGCTCTGAAACAACAGAGTTGAAAAGCCACTATGAATATTAAACAGTTTGTATCATTGTTACCTAACGTTGGATTTAAGGCACCTTTCTGTTTACTGAATCAACATAAGATGACAGTTGTTCCAGTAGCAAATGAAAATGAGTATTTTCACAGGCATTTTTAAAATAACTTTCTCAAGAAGTTTCTTTGCTCTCTAATACATGGACCAGTGCTATGTGTGCTTTAAAGTATAACTTGTGGGGTTTTTTATTGTTTCCAACAGCATTTGTAGAAAAAGTGGTTGCTTTAATGGAGATTTGCATCTATCAGTTGCATTTCTAATCCACTTGAACATTCTGAGTTTCAGCTAAGCACTTGGATTTTAAAAGTCAGGGATTAGTGCAGCCAACACCAGGGAACAAAGCCATAATACAACCATTCAATCTCAGAGAGTTTACTTGTCTTTCAAATAAAACCGATCAGGGCTATTTCAATCTTCCATTTTAATTTGCTAAGATTTGCATGGGTTCTCTAAGGAAAATACTTTTTAAATGTGTTATTTTTAGTGGATATTTGTAATAATCCAAAAGAGGGTTAGAATTAGGCAATGAGTCTACAGGAGGACATGATAACAGTCAAAGAAGCCGAAGGGCGCTAGGGGGAAATACACATACCAGAGAGATTTGGAGAGAGACACTGACTCGGGTTGCACAACACAGTACATTATCATGGGTGCATTTTGAATATGCAACCCCTAAATATGCAACAACCTTTGCATAACCTTCAATTAGTATTAGGGTTATGTTTAGCCTTTGAATAACCCATGGTGGCCAGGTTCACATGATAATGCACAACCCCTAATCATGGATTGTATATTCAAAATGGCGGCAACACACAACTGGCACATGTTGAAGCTCATCATGGGTTAAATCCACTCCACACACTCAGGTCCTCTGGGAAGAATTTGCTACAGTCAGCCAAAACTAGGCTGATAACCGAAACCAGAGGACCTTCTCTCCTGCTGCTCCCAGACTGTGGAATGGCCTGCCAGGAGAGATTTGCTAACTTAACAGTCTTCCAGAATTTAACAAAGCCACAAAGACTGATCTTTTCCAGCAGGTCTATCCAGTCGAATTTTAAGAGTTTTATTGGTATTTTAATAATGTATTAGTTTTTATATGTTTTATGTATCTTATATCATTTGTTTTTAATGTTGTTCTCGCCTCGATCCAGAGTGTCAGGTGTATCACAAGGCACCACAAGGCCAAAGGCCTTGTGGATTGAAAGTAGAAGAATTTGGGATTGTTTTAAGAAAGTCTGTTTCTCTGTGAGCTTTTCTCTGTCTCTATTTCCCATGGGAGTTTACTAGCACAAGCCTTGAAGTTTATAGTTTTCCTGAGAACAAGGAATGTTTGGAAAAGGAGGGGGGCACTCTTACAAACTGTCACTCACTTTGTAGCATCAACAAAAGGATGTTGAACAGTGCTGCCCTGTTGGCACATGGGTTTGGTTTACAGGTCTGAGGGCCTGTCTGTCAAGTGGCTTGGAATAAGACAGGCCTCCAGTCTATAAGACGGAGGAGCAAGGGTGAAGAACCCTTGCTAGAGATCATCTTTCGATGCTTGGCCTGAAACCCCTCATGTTTGGATTCTACCTGTTTGGAGATTTTGGAAGCATTCTGTACATGCTCGCTTATCTGCTATTTGGATTCTGAATTTCTAAGGATTGTGCCATGGAAAGTGCTCTGAGGCTTTTCATAGACTTGGACTTGTGTTTGCCCTGGATTATGTGTGTGTAGCCTGCGACAGAGCTTCCTCCGGAGCGAAAGTACGTGCAGGAGATGTTTCCTAGGCAGATGAAGTTCTCTGTTCTGGATTGTATGTGTGTGGTCTGTGAGAGAGCTTCCCCGGATCTAAAGTACATGCAGGGGAGGTTTCCTAGACCTTCAAGGTTCGTTCCCTGGGGTATTGCTTACTTTGGTCAGCTCAGCATTTCCGGCAGGTTGGGTATGATTAGTGTGAGACCGATCTGTCTCTGCCGGGCTTCAGGCAGCCCTGTGCCTGGAGCATTTCCCTGGGGCTCTAGCCAGGTTCTTGAAGAGTCAGTGTATGTAGTGTCTGGAAATGTTCAGATAGGATAGGAGCTAACCCTACACTTCTCTCCCCCAAGTGATTGCCTAAAGGATCACATCAAGACTGGAGCCTAAAGTTATCTGACAGTTACCAGCTTTAAGTGAATGTGTGCTAAAATGAAACTGTTATGCTTGTAACCGTGTGATTCAATCAATAAAAGGAATCTCACTGTCTTGAGTGTCTTGTCAGTTTGCCACAGTTTGTGAAGGAAAGTCTGGGGATGGGCCTGCTCACGACACAGAGGGAGAGGCAGGTAAGAAATAAATAAAATTATTATTATTATTATTATTATTATTATTATTATTATTATATAAATCCTGTTGCCCTGATTATGTCATGCAAACTGGTTCAGAATGTATAGGTGTTTATGTACTAATGCTAGAAGCCTTTGAGCCAAGATGGGAAACTTGGAGAGCTTGGTTTTAAAGGAGAATATAGACATACTGTGGGTAATGACTAGGGATGTGCACGGACCCCCCGGATCGGATCAGGACCCGGATCGGGACCTCCAATGTTGTCCTGGATTGGTTGGGACAAAATTGGAGGACCCGAACTCCATCCGAAAATCGGATGCCATTTTTTTGTGTTTTCGCCATAGGCTTGCATTGGAGGAAAGAAACCTTTCCCCCAATGCAAGCCTATATGGAAAACATGGCGGTGGGTAGGTGAGTGGGGGCTTAACTCCCCCCTCCCTGTCCCTCTCCCCACTCGCGCTCCTTACTTGCCAGGGCCATCCACTACCGTCTGGCGCGCTACTTAGAAGCAGGCCGCAAAGCCTGTTTCTCAGTAGATCGGAGCAGCGGAGGGAAGCAGGCGCCCCAGCAGGTAAGTAGGGCCCTCGTCCTTCTCTCCCCTCAGGCTCTTTACCTGCCGTGGCACCCGCTTCTGTCCGCTGCTCCGATCTACTCAGAAACAGGCTTCACAGCCTGCCTCTTAGTAGCGTGCCGGGTGATGAGGCAGGCAGCGAAGCCTGTTTCTCAGTAGAAGGGGGCAGTGGATGGCAGTGGATGGCCCTGGCAGGTAAGGAGTACGAGGGGGTAGAGGAGGTCCAATCTTCTGATCTGATCCATACCGGATCGGGTCCTTTCGGACCAGTTCGGATCAGATCAGCCGATCCAGGAGTGTGGTGGAGTGTGGCAGTGCTTGGCTACATTTCCTCTGCATTTACAGCAGTGTGTGGGGATTACAATTTGCTACCATTTTGTTGTATAGTATTTTTAACGCTTTTCAGTGTTAACAGATGTTCATGGAGATAATTCTTGAGATATTCCTTGAATTTTGTCCCTTCACCAACAGTTTTTTCTGTAATCTTCCATGATAAGAATAAATAAAATGGATGTTGCAAAAACTATAGTACAATTTATTTGTTGAAATAAATTTTAGTAGTAACAAAAGGCACTGGTGTGGTTCCTTCCTTCCTCTTCTTTCTTTCTCTTACATTTCTCAGCCTTCTGTCTCAAATGCCATTCTTTCAGCAGTTTTGTAAATATTACAAGCATACTCCCTTGAAGCAACCTAATCTTCGGTGGCTTGAACTAGAAATGAGTATATTTGAGACATTCAATATATGTTAGAAATAATTGGCAATACCGCCAACTCCTTAGATCATATATGATTTTCATTATATGAAGACCATTCTTCAACCAAGAGAGTAAGAGACTCTTCAGAATAAATGATGTGCCAATTGCTGCTACAGCCAGAAAGGCAGTGTGCTTGTAGCAGTATTATTCAGAATGCTGTAACAAGGACCTCTGCAGTACAGACATCACTGTCTATTCTTATACCAAAATCTCATTAAACTCAATGGGCCAAATCTATCACTTCCCCTCTATTGGAATACATGGCCTGTACAATAACAGGTCTGGTGAACTGAGGTACTGGGCAATGGAATTATTCCATCATGGAGCACTGAAATTGCACTGGAATAGTGTGGGGTGCTGCATAAGTCAACGTAGATTGACTTTAGCTTCTCTGATTCTTACTCTGCTTGAAAGCAAAAAAAATCCCAACTTCACATATATGCAGATGGGTTCTGAGCAAGCAGTGACTGACCAAGAAAGAGATCCTGGGATTGTGGTGGACAGTGTGCAGCTGCTGTGAAAAAGGCAAATTCTATGTTAGGTATAATTAGGAAAGGAATTGACAATAATACTGCCAATATCATATTGCCCTTATACAAACCTATGGCACAACCATACCAGAATGTGTACAGTTCTGGTCATCATACCTGAAAAAGGATATTTTAGAGTTGAAAAAAGTGCAGAAATGTGCAACTAAAATAATAAAGGGGCTGTAGCAACTCCCCTAGGAGGAAAGGATACAACTTCTTTACACAGCACATAGTTAAACTATGGAAATAGCTAGCACAAGACATAGTGATGGTCACCAATTTGGATGGCTTTTAAGGGGGATAAATTCATGGAGAATAAGGTTATTGATGGCTACTAATCATGACGTTTATGTGGTATATCCAGTATCAGAGGCAGTATGCTATGTACACCAGTCGCTGGGATATATGGGTGGGGTGATGCTGTGGCACTCATATCCTGCTGAATGGCCACTGTGTGAACAGAATGCTGGACTAGATGGACCCTTTGTATGATCAGCATGGCTTTTCTTAGCATTGAACTGCATTAGAGGTGATAGATTAACAGAAGGAGCAGCCAGTCTCTGTGGGACAATACAAACTACAGTTTCCTATAGTGGTTTATTGTGGTAAAGACAAGAGTTCACATGCAAACTGTTCTTTTCTTCTTGGGTATATTTTGGCAACTGGGCCAGATTCCCCCCCCCCCCATGTCTAAGCAGAAAGGATGACGACTGGAGCACCGATGGCAGAAAACTCGACTTATATCCGACAAGACATGGCATAGAGAACATCTCTGTTCCTATGGGGTGGCAATACGTGTGGTGAAGAAAGTTTTCTTCTCTGCACGCATTGCGTCTGTGAATTCACATCCAGCAGAACTGTTCAGGGTGGTGAGGGGTCTAATCCAGGCACCTTGGTGAGTACTGAGGACGTGGACAAGCAGCTTGGATGAGTGAGGAGGACAACTTGCCCTCTCGATCCCTGCCCTTCTTGGCTGGTCGCCCAGGGAGGAAATGCAATTAGACTACAATTACAACATATTATTAATACATCTCTCAGGGAGGGGAGTTTTCCATCATGTTTAAAAGAAGTGGTGGTATGGCCACTTCTAAAAAAAAGCCCTCCCTGGACCCCCTGGATCTTAATAACTATAGACCAGTATCAAATATTCTGTTTTTGGGTAAGGTGATCGAGAAGGCAGTTGCCTTCCAACTCCAAGCAGTTTGGATGATACTGATTTTCTAGACCTATTTCAAACCGGCTTCAGGGCAGGATATGGAGTTGAGACCACTATGGTCACCTTAGTGGATGATCTCTGCATGAGTGTTGACAGGGGGAGTGTGTCCCTGTTGGTACTTCTGGATCTCTCAATGGCTTTCGATAGCATCAACCATGGTATCCTTCTAGAACACCTGAGGGGATTGGGAATTGGGGGTACTGTGCTTCTGTGGTTCCGGTCCTACCTGTTTGGCAGGTTCCAGCTGTTGATGCCTGGGGATATTTGCTCCTCAAAGAAGGAGCTGTTGTATGGCATACCACAAGGTGCCACCTTATCCCCAATGCTGGTTAACATCTACATGAAACTGCTGGGAGAGATCATCTGGAGGCATGGGGTGGGGTGCTATCAGTACGCTGATGACACCCAAATATATTTCTCTATGCCTTTGACAACAGCGTCAGCTAAGGATAGAGTGTCTCCTCTGAATGAATGGTTGGAGGCAGTAATGGGCTGGATGAGGAAAAACAAACTGAAGCTGAATTCAGACAAGATGGAAGTGCTTACTGTCAAAGGCCCCAACCTGGGTTTGGGGGGTGTCAATCAGTTCTGGATGGGGTTACACTCCCCCTGAAAGGCTGTGTTTGCAGCCTGGGGGTGCTCCTGGATCTGTCACTCCAAATGACAGTTCAGATAGATGTGAATAATAATAACAATAATAATAATAATAATAATAATAATAACAACAATTTATTTCTTACCCGCCTCTCCGTCTGGATCGAGGCGGGGAACAACAACATGATAAAATACATAAAACTGATTAAAACATAACACATATTATTAAAACTGCATAAAAAATCCTAAAACATCCTAAAAACACCCTTAAAACATTCTAAAATTCCACTGGATATGCCTGCCAGAAGAGAACAGTCTTTATAGCTTTCTTAAATTCTAAAAGACTGTTAAGTTGACGAGTCTCCTCCGGCAGGTCATTCCACAGTCTGGGAGCGGCAGAAGAGAAGGTCCTCTGGGTAACGGTTGTCAGCCTAGTCTTGGCCGACTGCAGTAAGTTCTTCCCAGAGGACCTGAGCGTGCGGGGCGGATTGTATGGGAGAAGGCAATCCCGCAGGTAACCTGGACCCAAACCATGTAGGGCTTTAAAGGTAATAACCAACACTTTATACTTCGCCCGGAAACTAATTGGCAGCCAGTGGAGAATTTTAAAGCTGGCGTAATATGGTCACCCCTAGATGTACCGGTGACCAACCTGGCTGCCATATTTTGAACTAGTTGAAGTTTCCGGACTAGGCACAAAGGTAGCCCTATGTACAGCGCATTGCAGAAGTCGAGCCTCGAAGTTACCAGCGCGTGCACTACCATCTTTAGGTTTTCTAACTCTAGGAAGGGGCGCAGCTGGCGTATCAGCCGAAGCTGATAGTAGGCACTCCTGGCCGTAGCATCTATCTGGGCTGTCATTTGAAGCGACGGATCCAGGAGCACCCCCAAGCTGCGAACACAGTCTTTCAGGGGGAGTGTAACCCCATCCAGAACCGGTTGACACACCTCCAAACCCAGGTTGCGGCCTTTGACAGCAAGCACCTCCGTCTTGTCTGGATTCAGCTTCAGTTTGTTTTTCCTCATCCAGCCCATTACCGCCTCCAAGCATTCATTCAGAGGAGACACACTATCCTTAGCTGGCGCTGTTACCGAAGGCATAGAGAAATATATTTGAGTGTCATCAGCATACTGATAGCACCCCGCCCCATGCCTCCGGATGATCTCTCCCAACGGTTTCATATAAATGTTAAACAGCATTGGGGAAAGGATGGCACCTTGCGGTACACAGCAGCTCCTTCTTTGCAGAGCAGCTATCCCCAAGCATCACCATCTGGAACCTGCCCGAGAGGTAGGACCGGAACCACTGAAGCACAGTGCCCCCGATTCCCAATCCTCTCAGGCGTTCCAGAAGGATACCATGGTCGATGGTATCGAAAGCCGCTGAGAGGTCCAGAAGTACCAACAGGGACACACTCCCCCTGTCAATACTAAGGCGTAGATCATCTCAACTTCGTATCCCGCCCTGAAGCCAGTTTGAAATGGGTCTAGAAAATCAGTGTCAGGCCAGGAGTGCCTACTATCAGCTTCAGCTGATATGCTAGCTACACCCCTTCCTAGAGTTGGAAGACCTAAAAAGGGTAATGCACATGTTGGTAACTTTGAGGCTTGACTTCTGCAATGCGCTGTACATAGGGCTACCTCTGTGCCTAGTCTGGAAACTTCAACTAGTTCAAAATATGGCAGCCAGGTTGGTCACTGGTACACCTAGGGGGGACCATATTACACCAGCTTTAAAATCACTCCACTGGCTGCCAATTAGTTTCCAGGTGAAGTACAAAGTGTTAGTCATCACCTTTAAAGCCCTACCTGGTTTGGGTCCAGGTTACCTGCAATCCGCCCCACAACCTCAGGTCCCCTGGGAAAGCTGACAGCTGTTACCCAGAGGACCTTCTCTTCTGCTACTTCCAGACTGTGGAATGGCCTGCCAGAAGAGATTTGTCAACTTAATAGTCTCTTTGACTTTAAGAAAGCCATAAAGACTGATCTCTTCCAGCAGGCCTACCCAGTCGAATTTTAAAAGTTTTATTGGTATTTTAATAATGTATGAATTACATATATTTTTAATTAGTTTTATGCATTTTATGTCAATTGCATTGATGTTGTTCCCTGCCTTGATCCTGAGGGAGAGGCGGGTAAGAAATAAATCATCATCATTATTATTATTATTATTATTATGGTTCCTCACCCCTTCACATATGTGTTCGCATACAATTAAAGAAAAGTTCCTTGTGTGTTAAATATAATAGAATAAATTAAATATGTAAATGATGTCTCCCTCTCTCTCTCCCTCTCGCCAAGATCCAATAAAAAAACAGAATAGTTAACTTTTTTAAAAAACCAATGTTTACATCAAAAATTACAATAACTGCAGAACCATAATACAAGTATAGTGGACAATTAAGAAAAATAATGTGGTTACTCTAAAGAATACATATTCCTTGAATTTTGTCTTAAACTCTTTTTGGAGATAATTCCAATATAACCCAAGGGATTCCCATTGGGAAGGCTGGTCTGCTGTATACCCTTTATGTCAAAGAGCTAATATATTACACACAAGAAGCTAAAGACACAAATAAAATGGTTCAATGCACACCCACATTTCTATAATAGGTGGAAACTCTACTTTGTAGGGATGGCAAACTTTTTGTCTCCTAACTATAAACCTAAAAAACACAAGATCATTTTAGAAAATGTAGAAAGAAATAAAACTTAGAAAAATACATAACGATGGTAAAGTGGAAGAACTGTCCACTCAGATCCAAGATGGCACTTGAGACTGCACTTTGCTTTGCAGCAAGCCAACCTTCTAGTTAAATAATAATAATTTAAATAATAATTTAAAAATCTTAAGTAATATAAATAATTTGGGAGGAAAAGGCAGAGAGCCTGGCAGATGTTCATCTATTGTTGGGAAAAAGCACTACAATATGAAAATAAGCGAAGTTCGCTCATTTATGGAATAGGAACAAGAGAATGCAATTCTGTGTTTCCTCAGCAAAGCTGGTGGTGGTTCCTTCCCTTCCCAAGCTATGACCAGTCTGTCTGTTGACACTTGGGAAGGTTCAACAGATAGAGAGTTATCTCATGTTGTCTGATTTTTGGTTTTGGTACCCTTGCTAAGCATGTTCTGTAAGTACTTGCTTTTAGGAAGTTTTGTTAATACATTTATTTAATAATGTTTTATCCCATTATATAAAGGAACCTCTATCCCCAACCCCCTGGTGAATCCTCAAAATCACATAATGCTAAAAGCAAAACACTTGAAATACATATGGATACTCTCTCTCTCTCTCTTTCTTTCTCTCTCTGTCTCTCTCTCTCTCTCACACACACACACACACACACACACACACACACGCACACACACTATTTTAAAACTATGAAGCAATAAATTCCACACAGGTCCAGCCATTTTTTCAGGACTATAATAAAAAACAGAATATAGCCTTATGTTAAAACTTGATGAAGTAGATATGTCTTGGGACTAACTTTCCATGACACTCCAAGATGTGCTGGGGTGATATGGAGCCTGTGCAATAGTGTGAACGATACCCTCTTTCTCTATGTTCAGCTAGTCCCTATCGCCTTTCACTAAGGCATTACATGGCACTCAGGCAGGATATAATAGAGCAGACCAGAGCTTCTGTATATAACCAGCCCTTAACCTGTCATTGTATTTTTTTTTTGTCTGTAAGAGCAGTGCTATCTTGAAGGACCATGATTCATGCTACTTTTGAGTGTCAGCGGCAAGCTGGAAAGACTGATGTACCCTGTTTTTCCTTGCACCAACCACACCAGTGGATCTTCAATATGTTTTATTTGCAGCATCTGCACTGCTACAACACTGAGAAGGCTCTCCACAAAGACAATTTCAAACTTCAAATGCTGGAAGCCATCTTCACTCTCCTGAGCTGAGACTTCCCGTGGAGATCTTCAGAATGAAAAGAAGAGTACTGCCTAGACTGAAAAGAATAGGCTACAGATGACTGGCTGTTTTCAACTGTGTGGACAGCTGGAGAGTTCTTTGAATCTTAAGTCTTCACTTTGATACACAAGTTTGACTCACACATTATCTGAGTGGGTTGGTTACCACCTCTGTGATTATTCTGTTACCAGTCTGATAAGGTGTAATCCTACAGAGACATAATGTTGACTACATGGTGGGGGTGGGGGCAAATGCCCCACTAGAATCTGCCAGTAAAAATGCACAGATGCATGCCACTTTGATACTTTAGCAAAACTGGAATGACAGATACCACAGAGTCTTGCTGTTGGCATGAACTGAGTGGCAACATCTTGCTATAGAAGCAAACACTTTTCTTCATCTGTTACTTTGATGTCAATGACTGCTAAAATACCATTCTCTTGCTACATAATGAGTTATGTTCTTCTAAAGACAAATGACTTCTTCTCTTCTTACAGATCCTTCTGGCAAAATTTAGACTTGAGGAGATCACTGGCTACCAGAGAAGGAATGTTGCAGACCAGGTTGTGAATTGGCTTGTGAGAGCTGGTCCTAGTGCATGTTCACAATTAGGGTGCCATATTTTGAAAGATATAATTCGAGGGTTGTATCCAATATTAATTTTAATTAGGGTAGACTCTTCGAAATGGATAGGACTTGAGATAGACTAAAACGGGAAAAGATGCCTGGTTCCTGAGACCTAGAAATGGAAACCGGGGGGGGGGGAATTAGAGGAGCCCACACAACCAGGGAACAAGATGTAGTGATAAAGTGCACAGTCAACATTCTGTTCATCTAAGTTGTGAAGCTATTGTATATGCTGTATTTACAAGTCCCCAACATGAAACAATGCCAGCAGGCCACCATAAATAAACCTATCACAATCCAAATTATAACTGAGTTATAAGGATAAAGAAAGAACCAAAAATGCATGTATAGCAGGTTAAATTGAGGTGAGCTTAGCCACAGGCTACACACATACATCTTACATAAACCTCTAAGTTAAAGAAACATTTATAGTAGAACCATATGCATGTCTTCAAAGAAGTAACTGTCCTTGATTTTAGTGGGGCTTGCTTTCAAGTAGGTGTGTATAGGATTGCAGGCTTAGGTGCAATCCTATGCAGGTTGAAACAGGAAAAAGTCAGATTCACAAAATTCCCCAGCAGTGATGGGAGCCTCAAGGAAGTGAGCCAGCTAACCATTGCAGTAGCAACTAGGAATGTCAGAGCAATCCACAACAGAATCAAATGATTTCAGATTTCTATGAATTTGACCTGTAGGTTTTACAATGGACCAGAATTACATGGATTATGCGTACTTGCAGACTGGTTTTTTACTTTCCAGAATTGTACATAAATCTAGTCATAGAAAAGTACATAGAATTTTTTTAAAAACTGGCTTAAAATGCACATCTCCCCCGTATGCTAAAGCATCACAATGTGTGTTTTGGAGGGATTAGTACTTTTTCACAAGTGCGAATTTGTGCAAATGCAATTTTGTGCATATATGGGAAGTTGGAACAAAACCGATTCTGTTAATGAGTGGAAGAAGGAACAAAAGGCACCTGACAAACCACGAAATGCAGTTGGAACAGTTTTTACAAAATCTGTACGTTCCTAGTAGCAATTATCTGCTCCTCCCTCACCTCTTCCCCTAGACTGAACAGATACTGCGAAGACAACAAATGTGGCAGAAATGTCAATGTTATGCATGGAGGTCCACCCCCCACTTGCTGAACAGGCATGCATGAACAATGTGTGTAGTGCTATAAAAATATATTTTAAAATAATGATCAGATTAGGGCAAATCAAGTAGTACAATGGAAGAAATGCCTCCAGATACTTCATTCCAGACGCAATGGTTGAAGACTGAGTCCTAATAACTGAAATTGGGGGTGGATCTGCAAATCATCCCATTCCATGAAACACCACAGAACAATCTTGAATTGCCTTACACTCTCTGACACCTTTTACCAACTAGGTTTACCAACCTGAGTTGTCTAAATTTACAGTCAGCCACTGCCAGGGTTTGAAATTGTATGTTTAGTCTAGGTTAATTGCGGAATTGGATTGCGAAATAACGAGATGAGACAACAGTTTGGGTTTAAACTTGGGCCACATTTTATTCAAAGATCTGCAAAGGGGGTAGTTCCTAAGTGAGCATCTACTTAAGGCCTCCTTTAGGCCAATCTAGGATTGGGTGAGCCATTCTACCTCATGGAGTGGCGCCTACCATCTCGTCACTCCACGGGCTCCCCATTTGGGTAGGGAGGCCTTCCGGTGTCGCGCTGCTTGTGCTACATGGCTCCGGGTAGGTGAGTAGGGTTGGCCTCAAAGGTAAGCCTTAGCCCACCAACAGGTGCCGAAAAGCTCCCCACCAGGAGCTTACAGCACTACCCATCACCCCCAAGGGTGCCTGAGAATGCTCACCAATGTTTCCCCACTCTAGATGCCCGCACCTAACCACCCAGCAAATGTGACCAATTCCAACAAATTAACCTATTTACACACCCACCCTGTCTTGCAGTATGCAGTATGGAGTAGGCGGAAAAACTCACAGCTACTCTAGAGCAGGCCGCGGAGCCTGCTGGAAGTAGTAGGCGCCGGCGCCGGACGGGAGCCGCCGGGCCGGGAAGGTAAGGAGGGGGTGCGTGGAGGGGAGGAGGGGGCGCGCGGAGGGGGGGAGGGGGAGGGGGGCCCTTACCTGCCCGGCCCGGCGGCTCCCGTCCGGCGCCGGCGCCTACTACTACCAGCAGGCTCCGCGGCCTGCTCCAGGGTGGCGCGCCGGGTGATGTCATCACCCGGCGCGCTACTCGAGAGTAGGCCGCGGAGCCCGCTGGTAGTAGCCACCGGCGCCGGACGGGCCGAGAAGGTAAGCAGTGGCGGGGAAGGGGGCTTACCCCCCCCGGAGCCGTCCGCTTCTATCCGCTGGCGCCCGCGGGCGCCAGCGGATGGAAGCGGGCGGCCCCAGGGGGGGTAGGGAGCGTGGGGGAGGGGGTTTTCCTGCCGGGGCCGTCCACAGCGGACGGCCCCGGGGGGGGAGGGAGTTAGGCCCCCCCTTACCCACCCGCCGCCATTTTTTCCTCATAGACTTGCATTGCAATGCAAGTCTATGGGGAAAAAAATGGCGGCCGATCCAAAAATGTACGATTTTTGGGTCGGGATCGGACTCGATCCGGTCCGGGGGGCCTCCGATTTTGTCCGAACCGGTCCGGGACAAAATTGGAGGTCCCGATCCGGGTCCCGATCTGATCCGGGGGATCCGTGCACACCCCTAGTTTTCTCACCACTTTTTTCTGTCTTTCTTCTTATCTCAGAAAATCCCTTTAAGGGAGAAAGACAGAATAGGGGCATAATGCCTTTTGTTTAGTAGTGCTAAGAGGCCTCCATCTTGAAGCACCCTATATGAGATGTGTAATGAAGAATTTACCTCAGTATTTGTTTGAACCATTCATATAAAAAGTAAGATCGGAGTATTTGAGCTTCTTCTTTTTGGAAGGACAACTGGTCCACATAAGGGGAAAATGGAACGTTAATCATAATATCAGCATAGCTGAAAAGATTGCTTCTTTTGCATTTGCAGAGGCATCCGTATGTCAGAATTTTTTTAACAGTACTTGTAGCACTTTGCTTTTATTATTCTTGATTCTTAAAAATGTCATCTTTTGTGTTACTTATTGTGGCCTTTACAAAGACCTCTGATTCATGTTTGGCTTTTCATTAAGATTTTATCTATTGGGCTTCTTTGTCAAACACTTCAATTTATTTTGAGTTTCGTGCCAAAAGAAAAACTGGATGGAGCTGTAAAGCAGGGAAATCAAGCATTAATTGGATGTTAAATTAGAAGTGATGAATGGTTGCCTCTGGATTCTAGAATGAGGATTGAAAGCAATAGCTCAGTGGTGTGAAGGGCAGTGGATGGAGATCTCCAGCACCATTACTCTATGCATAGGATGGTAGATGGGGAATTTGGTAAGATTAAATTGTGTAGATCAGGACCAGGATCCAAAATGTCATGAAACTAGATCCATCAGATCAGTTTTTTCTGATAGAGCCTGGCCACATGGCCACATGCATTTGAAACCGAAAAGCATTCCCAAAGCAGTTTGTAATAAGGCATGGAGCAAGCTGTTCAAAGAGGGGTGGGGTGAGGGAGTTAATAGTTCTACTGAGTTAGTGCTTCTCCTTAAGAGCTGTTTGGATCCCTGGCGTTTTAGATTCTTTTTATGCTTCTCTGCTGTGCTGTTATTGTAATATCAAATAGATTTTTTAAATCTATATTATCATTTCAATGAATTTGTAAGCTGTTCTTCAAGCAGTATGGGCTGAAAAAGTGCCACCCCCCCCCCCCTATATATACTTGAACTAAAAATTAAACAAAGGTAATGAATCTCCAAGTCAAAACCTGGCAGCTGCCCATGGTGGTTCTAGATTTCATCTGTATCATCCCTCTCTCTCCCTGCCATGCTCTGTGTCATTTCCTGTTTCCCTTTAATGAACATATATTGCCAAATAATGTGTGGTTGTGAATGGACTGTGCCTGGGCCCAAGCTGGAATCCAGTATTGTATATGTGTCCTTGAAAGGAACTAGGTATGACATGAAGGGAGATTTGTTGTCAAATCAACAACCTCTCAATGGGTTACTTATTTATTTATTTATTTATTGCATTTGTATACCGCCCCATAGCCGGAGCTCTCTGGGCGGTTTACATAGGATTAAAACAATTAAAAACAATCTACAAAAAATAAAATAGCAAAAACATACAACAGACACACAATGCACACATACATTTAAAACCACTGCAACCACCCAAAAAGCTGCAAAAACAAACAAACCCAGGCCCCTCAGATATTGCCAAATGCCTGAGAAAAGAGGACAGTCTTGACCTGGCCCCGAAAAGATAACAATGTTGGCACCAGGCAGGCCTCATCAAGGAGATTGTTCCACAATTGGGGGGCCACCACAGAGAAGGCCCTCTCCTTTGTTGCCAACCTCCGAGCTTCCCTCGGAGTAGGCTCTCGGAGGAGGGCCTTAGATGTTGAACGTAGTGTTCGGGTAGGTTCATGTCGGGAAAGGCGTTCCATCAGGTATTGTGGTCCCAAGCCATGTAAAGCTTTATAGGTTAAAACCAGCACCTTGAATCAGGCTTGGAAACATACAGGCAGCCAATGCAAGTGGGCCAGAGTAGGTCTTATATGCTTGAACCTTCTGTTCCAGGTTTTGGCCACTGCATTTTGCACAAGCTGCAGCTTCCGAACCATCTTCAAAGGCAGCCCCACGTAGAGTGCATTGCAGTAATCTAACGTGGAGGTTACCAGAGCATGGACAACTGAAGCCAGGTTATCCCTGTCCAGATAGGGACGTACCTGGGCCACCAACCGAAGTTGGTAGAAGGCACTCCGTGCCACTGAGGCCACCTGAGCCTCAAGTGACAGAGATTGTTCTAGGAGAACCCCCAAGCTACGAACCCGTGCAACCACATCAAGAACAGGTTGATGACCCACCATCCGGTCAGCAGAACCACCCACTAACAGCGTCTCAGTCTTGTCTGGATTGAGTTTCAGTTTATTAGCCCTCATCCAGTCCATTGTCGCAACCAGGCACCGGTTCAGCACATCCACAGCCTCACCTGATGAAGACGAAAAGGAGAAATAGAGCTGCATGTTATCAGCGAACTGATGACAACACATTCCAAAACTCCGGATGACTGCACTCAATGGTTTCATGTAGATGTTGAACAGCATGGGGGACAAGACTGACCCCTGTGGAACCCCATACTGGAGAATCCACGGGGCCGAGCAATGTTCCCCAAGCACCACCTTCTGAAGCCGACCCGCCAAATAGGAGTGGAACCACTGCAATGCAGTGCCTCCCACTCCCAACTCAGCCAGTCGTCCCAGAAGGATACCATAGTCAATGGTATCGAAAGCCACTGAGAGATCAAGGAGAATCAACAGAGTCACATTCCCCCTGTCTTTCTCCCGACATAGGTCATCATACAGGGCGACCAAGGCTGTTTCCATACCAAAACCAGGCCTGAAACCCGACTGAAATGGATCCAGATAATCCGTCTCATCCAAGAGTGTCTGGAGCTGGCTCGCAACCACCCACTCCAGGACCTTGCCCAGGAATGGAACATTTGCTACTGGCATGTAGTTGTTAAGATTTTCTGGGTCCAAGGAAGATTTCTTTAGGAGTGGTCTCACTGCCGCCTCTTTCAGGAGGCCTGGGACCACTCCCTCTTGCAAAGAGGCATTAATCACTTCCCTGGCCCAGCCAGTTGTTCCATCCCTGCTAGCTTTTATTAGCCAAGAGGGCAAGGATCCAATATGGAAGTGGTTGCACGAACCTGTCCAAGCACCTTGTCAATGTCCTTGAGCTGTTCCAACTGAAACTCATTCAAGAAAACAGGACAAGCCTGTGCTCTGGGTACCTCATTTGATTCACCTGCTATAACATTGGAGTCTAAGTCCTGATGGATGCCAAAGATTTTATTCTGGAAGTGCCCAGCAAATGTATTACAGCAGGCCTCAGATGGTTCTACCATGTCCTTGGGGCCGGCATGTAAAAGCCCCCAGACAACTCTGAAAAGCTCCCGTGGGTAGCAGGTTAATGATTGAATAGTGGCAGCAAAGTATTGTTTTTTTGCTGCGTTCACTGCCCCTGAATACAGCTTACCACAAGCACTTACCAGTGTTTGATTGCATCCATCAGGGGTTCGTCTCCATCTGCCCTCAAGCCATCTCCTGTTTTTTTCATCACTCTCAGCTCTGGGGTATACCATGGAGCCTTATGACCTCTACATAGGAGAGGGCGCTCAGGAGCAATTTGTCAACTGCCCGGGTCATTTCTGCATTCCATAGATCAACCAGGGTTTTGACAGAAAAGCCAACCCTATCAGCCAGAAACCCAGAGCCCTCTGGAAACCATCTGGATCTATTAGCCTCTGGTGGCGGACCACCTTAATGGGTCTCCCACCCTTGCAGAGGGGAAAAGCCACTGTAAGTCTGAACCTCAGCAGGTGGTGATCTGACCATGACAGAGGGAATGATGTAAAATCCCCCACTTTCAGATCACCATCTCCATGTCCAGTTGAAAAAAACAGGTCTAGAGTATGCCTTGCTACATGCGTCAGGCCGATGGCATGTTGGGACAGTCCCATGGTTGTCATGGAGACCATGAAATCCTGAGCTGCCCCAGATAAAGTGCCCTCGGCATGAATGTTGACATTCCCCAGAACCAGGAGTCTGGGGGACCTCAACAGTACACCCAAGACCACCCCTGTCAGCTCAGCTAGGGAGTCTGTTGAGCAGCAGGGTGGGCGGTACACCAACAGAATTCCAGATCTGTCCTGTTGGCCCAACACAAGGTGCAAACACTCTAGACTAGTAGTCACATGGACAGGGAGCCTGGAGAGGGGGATGGAGTTCCTATAGACTACAGAAACCCCCCTCCCTGGCCCTCAGGTCTACCCTGATTCTGAACCAAGTACCCTGGTGGGCACAGCTGGGAGAGACTGACTCCTCCCTGCTCACCCACCCAGGTCTCAGTTATACATGCCAGATCGACTGTTTGCTGGTTAAACTACCTATTAAGGTTAACTGTGGGTTGTTTACCCCATGATTAACCCATTGGGTCAGGGTTTGGAATTCACAGAGCAACTTCTGATCAGGCTGATCAAAGGTTGCATATTTAAAGAGACAGCGGCAAATGGTGTGGCACTATTACATGTGAACTGGGTCATAGTTATGGAAATGTTTGATGGGTCTTGATGTCAGTACTTTGTGTTTGAGAAATCTGCTGATTGGAATTTTGTAGGGCAGATTTCTCTAATCTGCACCACCTGGAAAAGGGGATGGACTGAACACAATTTGCTCATAGAAATCCATACATTTCTGGACTTGCAATGCATTCAATGGAACTGGAAAAAAATGAATTCCAAAATAAGTGCATATAGAAAATGCATAGGTTTCAAAAATGCATAAAAATCCACTTTAATCAGTGGGTGGTTGTGTACAAAACATGCATACACTTTAAAAAAATGTGCACAAAAATCCATAACCCCCTCCTGTAAACCCTCCATAAAGAAAACCCTCACATCTCTACAGAACTGGCACAATACAGACTTGGAGGTGGAAAAAGGCAGGTGGGCAGGGCTCCTGCAGTGTTAACAGTTAAGATGAAGAGGGCATTTCACCAGGTGCTGCATGCATAACAATGGCACCTGCTGGAATTCCCTTTTCTATACAACTGTTAAAGATACAGGAGCCCTGCCCTCCTTTAGTATGGTCACCCTAACTATTCTGTTCTCAAAATTGTTGGTTCAGGCTAGTTTCCTCTCCTTTTTCAAACCCCCCTTTTTGTGATTAGCTAGGCTGACCATATGAAAAGGAGGACAGGACTCATGTAACTTTAACAGTTGCAGAGAAAAGGGAATTTCAGCCAGCGTCATTTGTATGCAGTTAGTACCTAGTGAAATTTCCTCTTCATCACAACAATTAAAGTTGCAGGCACTATACTAGAGCGACCAGATACAAAAGAGGGCAGGGCCCTTGTAGCTTTAACTGTTGTAATGATGAGGGAATTTCACCAGGTGCGAATTGCACACAAATGATGCCGGCTAAAACTGCCTTTTCTCTACAACTGTTAAAGTTATATGAGCCCTGTCCTCCTTTTCATATGGTCAGCCTAGATTAGCAAAGCATCAAGCACATGTTTTGAACTTTTAAGCAGAGTTCTCAGGCCATTCCCCTTGCTTTTTCAATAGAATTGTAGTTACATGCACATGATGAATTTTCTTTATGCAAAAAATAAAGTAAACAACGATGACTGGCCCATTTCACTATCCTTTCTATTATCTGCATATATATAATCAAACTATTCTTCATTTAGGGGTATTTTTTTCTTTCTAGAAGATTGGAGAGTGTCTCCCTCATTTACTGCACTCCAAGATATACTGCAAAAATATCTTTAAAATCCAATGGTGTTCTCTAATCAGATTCATGGTTATTGCAAATATTTGCATAGGAGAAAAATGTACTCCAAAGATAATGAAGCTCTCCTGAAAATAATTCCCTACAGGCCTGCCTAAAATAATCATGGGTGAAGGAGGGGGGAAATAACGAGATGAGACAACTGTATATGGTATAAAATTCAGGCCACATTTATGAAAGATCTGCAAAGAGAAACTGGCAGGCTCTAATCTACACCAGCCACTAGCTAGGCATTATATTGGATGAAGCATTCTATGTCTGGAGAGTGGCGTCAGACCATCACCACACTCAGGCCATACTCCTTTGGGGGAGGGTAGATCGACCCATACTACTCACCCCCCAAGCCACACGACACCAGATGGAGTGACAAAACTTGGCCTAACAGGTGGCTTTATCCCCCCACTGGGGCTGCACAACCCTCAGCGGAAGGCCTCAGGTATCACCTGACACCGAACAAAAGTGCCACAGAATGATCACCATCCCTTTCCTCTAATTGTGCCTGCCCGTACCAGCCACAGGACAACACAAACCTATTGCTTAGTGTTCACCCCCTACCTGTGTGAAAACCTCCTGCAGGCTCCTTTGCAGATCAGACAGTCATATACCATCCTGTCAATAAAACTCCCTCCTTGTCTTTAATATCCCAAAGCCTATTTAGTTTCTTGCAGGCCCGATCCAGGGCCTGGGGATTCCAGCCTTCCATCCAGACCATTCTGGGAATCAGGCAGGACCACAGTAGCACAATTCTTGGTTCTTACCATCCATCCAGACCATTCTGGGAATCCGGCAGGACCACCATATCACCCTTCTCGGCGATGCACTGGCTAGGTTTGAACAGTATTCCTGTAGCCTGACTGGGCAGCCCTTCAACCTGCCAGGGCAACCATGCCACACTTAGGTGAACAGCTGCATTGGTTTCCATAAATTCCAGCTATCTAAAGAAAGAAGATAAGCATGAGAAACAGAACTGGAGACTAAACTGCATTGCCAGTGTTCCATGGACAGACACATGGACGGAATGCCTCAGACTCCATCTGCCCTCAGCACATACTTCATGGAATGCGAAGCCAAGTGACCCTGCTGTGGAAAAATTGCATACCAAAGCAAAAAGTGTGAGGACAAGCACATAGAAGTCAATTTGTCACAGACAAAATTGGTATGTCATTAGGAAGGCCCTATCACTATGGCAGAATAGAGGTCAGCACTCTGCTTCCTCCATTGCTGGAAATGCCTCCATTGCCTTCACTGGGCACAGTTTAGGCACTGAGCGGAGAAAGGGAAACAATCATACTGAGGCCCCTCTGGCCTGTCCTTGCCTTCCAGGCTAAATATATAACTCAACCAAAAATAATGAAATATCCTGGTATTAAGAACTCAGCCAAAATTGTCCTCCTCAGATGACATCACCAGTTCAGAGTTCTGTGTTCCCTGAAAGCCAGTGAGGGCAGCAGCATGGAACAAGGTAGCTACCAGAGAACCACACCCAAAAGGGGTCGCGATAGGGTATTGGCAATGGCATTGTCCCATCCAAGAATATGCATAACCTTACCTTATACTGTGCTGAAGACAATGGAAGGGCTGGCACAATCCTCTGAGATTGTGAAAGGATAGTGTATTAATGGAACAAAGGTGGCTTGCTAGTCACACCTGGAGAGGCCAAGTGAATTGGACATTTGTTCCATCGGAAAAGTTCAAACATGTAAAACTCTTCTGATTCCTAATTGCCAGCCAGCTATTCAGTCTTTGCTTTGACCTACTGTTTCATGCCCTTCCCGACTTCTACATATTATGAATTGAACTATGTGCTGCCCTTGGAATGGGATTCAGAACCCTTACCCAAAACCTAGATCAAGAACGGAGCACCTTCCTACAGAGGGTACTGCCTCAGCATCCACTGAAGGGGCTCAGTCTTAATTGGGCTGGGTCCCTTCTGGACAGGGCTGTAGCCTGCCTCCAGGCTTGCAGCCACTCAATCAATCTTGGCCGGGACTCAACCATCCTCTGGTTGTGGGGCAGTTGGTAAAAGCATGTTGACCACTGCAAAATGTAACATTCATGGCAGAATCAGCATTGGGCTCTGGTACAAGAACCCCATGAGCTAAACACCCCTCAAATATTTATTTATTTATTTATTTATTACATTTGTATACCGCCCCATAGCCGAAGCTCTCTGGGTGGTTTACATAGGATTAAAAACAATTAAAAACAATATACAAAAATTAAAACAGCAAAAGCATACAACATACACACAATCTGTACATTTAAAAACCACTACAACACTTCAAAAAAGCTACAAAAACAAACCAAACCAAACCCAGGCTCCTCAGATATTGCCAAATGCCAAATATCAAAGTAGTTGATATTGAATCCCCTGACCAGCGCTCAGCCTAGGAGCCTCAGCTGGGGTCTGTTGAGCAAGGATATGGCCACTGCTGGATCTATCCCTAAATCCAGGCCTGGCTGGAGTCAAAAGCTACAACCACAAATCCTGATCTTTACGATTTCCATGATTGGAAGAGTCAAAAGGCCGCTCTTATATGAAATGACTTGTCGTACGCCATCTAAGCCCCACCCTCAAATTCCATATGTGCCTGGTATACGATATCTCAATGTTTAGTCAAAATCCATTGACGTTCTGGGAATTTCTATTGCAAAATGCCCCATACATCAGGAATCCTGGCAGTATATAGAGATTCGCTTAAAATGATTTGGGAAGATGATTTAAAAGAACAAATTAATGAACATGACTGGGGGAGGATATGGGATGCAAGAATGTTAAAGCTTTTGTCGATTAGAATTAAGGAGAATTATTATAAGACAGTATGGAGATGGTATTTAACGCCGGTAAGATTTCATCAGATAGATAAAAAAGTGTCCAAGAATTGTTGGAGGGGATGTCAGGAGGTTGGAACTTATTTCCATATGTGGTGGAGCTGTAAACATGTACAAAAATTTTGGGAAAGGGTGTTTAAAGAAATAAGTGATATAATTGGAAGTAATTTGGAATTAAGCCCAAAGCTGGCTCTACTAGCAATATGGGATAAAGGTACTGAGAATATAAATAAGAGAGAATTAATAAACAACCTCCTGGCTCCCGCCAGAATAATGATTGCTAAAAACTGGAAAGGGCAAGGGACATATACCATAGAAGAATGGTATAAAGAAATATGGGATATGGCACTTAATGATAAGCTAACGTGTAAAATGAAAATAAAGAGGGGAATGTCCAGTAAAGATGATTTTGGAGATATATGGAGTTTATTTTTGGAATATGTATTAAGAACGGGGAAGGGGCAAATACCTTCAAAAGAGTCTTTACATTTTTGGAAAGAAGAATAATGTATAATTGAAGGTCTCTTGGGGGGAGGGGAGCACGGGGGTATGTGGTATGTATTGTATTTTATGTTGTTTAGGTTTATGTTGTATTATGTTATGTTGAAAAAGAAAAAATATATAATAAAAAAATAATAATAAAAAAAGGAATCCTGGCAGCCAATTCGCCCATATGCGAGCAACTGTTTGCTCCTACCCCCCTTGAGATCTTCATCTCTTTGACCCTTGTTTTTGGTTCACGAAACAGAGGATAAAAGACATAAATAAACTCACCCTACAGGATCTTTCCTTGTGTGGCGGGTATCAGAGGAGTGTAAGTTGCATGAGTTGGGGTGGAGTCAACATCGACCATAGCATATGGCTCCTGCATAGCAGTTGGTGATTGTGCCATGGCCGTGGTACCCAGCCAGCCATGCGGCACCACCAACAGGCAAGCCGCCACCACTGATGGAACCTGCCAAGCCGCTAGCAGAGCAGCAGTTGCAGAACCAATGCCTGTTCTTGTTCAGACACCGTGGAGAGGTAAGTGCTTTCCTTGACTATTGGTGTGACATTTCAGCCCCACACACAAGAGAATGTGCTAGGTTAGTGCCTGAGTCATCTGTAGGTTTCTGTGGGGTGGAGTAAAAGGCCTATTAAAACCAGACAACAAATGTGGCCAACTCCATGGTCTATATGGGCCTCTATCCTTGTACAGGGGTAATTGGCCCCTGACCCTTCTTACTGTGTTCCTGTTTACCGTGCTTGCAGTTCCTAATGACCCTTCCTGTACCTCAGATGGGGATGGGAGGATTGGTGTCACCGGGGGTCTGTTTCCAGTGGGTGGATCTTCCAGAAGCCTTAATGTCATCCAGGTGGGCTGCAACAAACTACCAAATATCACACTGCACCTGCCTCCTAGTAGCCCTGGAGCAGGTGAATTCGCTTTCCTGAAGTGCAGTGCTAAAAATTGGATATGGGCAGCCAATGCAGTCTCACATCCCAGCACAGACAAGGCTCATACCCACTTAGCTCCCACTGGTGGCCTTGAAATATACTCCACAGGTATACCCTGGGGTCCCTTCCTGTAGATTCCAAGCTGAATATGAGCCAACAGTGTCATGTGTCTGCAAAAAGGCAAATGCTATGCTGGGATGTATTAATAGAAATATAGTTTCCAAATCACACTAGGTACTGGTTTCCCCCTATGCAGCACTGGTTAGGAATGTGCTACACTTCAAGAAGGATACAAACAAGCTGAAGGGAGTTTGGAGGAGGGCAATCAGGATGATCAGGGGTTGGAAACAAAGCCCTATGAGGAGAGATTGAAAGAATTCAGCATGTTTAGACTGGAGAAGAGAAGATTGAGGGGAGACATGATTGCACTCTTCAAGTACTTGAAAGGTTGTCACACAGAGGAGGGCCAGAATCTCTTCTCGATCATCCCAGAGTACAGGACACGGAATAATTTGCTCAAATTACAGGAAGCCAGATTCCGGCTGGACATCAGCAAAAACTTCCTGACTGTTAGAGCAGTACGACAATGGAGGCAGTGGGTGCTCCCACGTTAGAGGCCTTTTAAAGGCAGCTGGACAGCTGTCAGGTATGTTTTAAGGTGGATTCCTGCATGGAGTAGGGGGTTGGACTTTATGGCCTTATAGGCCCCTTTCAACTCTACTATTCTAAGATCCTATGATCTCTCCCTTTGCCCTTTCTCAGGGGGCATAGCTGTATACCAGAGAATGCGAGCAGTGAGTATTGCTCCAAAGGTGAGGTGTAATCAGAAAACTCCCTACCCCAAAGGCATCTGGGTCACCAACAAGGTGCTCTTATCCTTTTTACATAGGAACACTACCCTATACAGGTCAAACCACTGATCTGTCTAGCTCAGCATCAAACTATTGGTCCCTTGAGCCCAATATTGCTAACACTGAGTGGCAGAATCTCTCTAGGGATTCAGACAAGATTCCTTCCTAGCCCAACCTGGAGATGCGGGGGGGGGGGGCACGTGAGAATCAAACCTGGGACCCACTGCATGCAAAGCATATGCACTATGACACTGAGTCATGGTCCCTACAAATATCACTATCCCAGTAAGCCCCTAGAGCACTGGATACCTTGCCTAAAAGGTAGCTGTTTCGGTTATGAACAGGGAAACCAGGCAGTCACCAGTCAGACTATGGGAATATAGGGAGCTGAAGCTTTGAGATGGGGAGGGTTTAACAGGGTGGATATAAATCCGGGACCCCCAAATGCATAGCAGGGGCTCTGCTCACAGTTTAAATTTTTGTAAACTGCCCAGAGAGCCTCGGCTATTGGACGGTATAGAAATGCAATGAATGAATAAATAAATAAATGCCACTTATGAAGCATGTGGGAGTGGGGAGGCAAATTGGGCTCACTTGCCCAGCACCCTCCGAAGTAAGAAAGTGAGGGTGGTGCATTCAAAGTCTCACATGCAGTGGGTATGATTGAAGAAGGCATGGGGCATAGACCCTGCCTGTGAAATAGCCAGTAGGAGGGAAGGGGGGTGGCGAATGATCCGAATTCAAGGCACTAGTGGCACTTCAAAAAGATCTGCCACCCCATTGTTGTACTAGGGAAAGCCCTATTGGCCTTCCCAGCAAAACTTTGGGCCTGCTAAGCCTGCTACCACTCCAGAGAGAGGGAGCCGCCGTCACTGCCCTCTTGCATCCCTTCGCATTCTGCAGCAGGGATGGGAAGAAGCTGCTGGAGGAAGCCAGGTGCTGCCTTTGCCGAGAGAAAAGGAGCCCAGCGTCGCAAGCTCCTCCTGCCGCCGCTGCTGTCCCCACAAGTCTCCCTGTGAGTAGACAGATGCGTCTCCTCCACACCCAGCAGCTGCAATGGATGAAAGCTGCAGGGGAAAGTCGGGGACTCTGGGGGAAGTGAAGCACAAGTGCCTCCGCCGCCACATGCCTCCTCCTGTGATTGCAGATGCATGTCCCATGTGCTCTGCAGCCGTGCTTTGAAGAGCCTGGAGGGCTGGGTGTGGCTGCCTTATATAGGCGCAGCCCCCCTACACCCAAGCTGCTGGCCATAGGCATGTGCAGCACATTTCATTAGGGTGTGCACCAGGGATTTTTTTTTTAAGGCAAACATTTATTGAATACTCAACCAGAATGGACATTATTTTTATTCATTGACTTATTAAACATTGTAGACACTGATGCCCTACTCCGTGTTTGGCTTGCCTGACCATGGGAGGGCTGCTGTAAATGGAGGGGGTGGTGAGGAGATGCTCAAGCCCCAGTATTGGTCAGGCTTTGTGATGACACTGGCCAGAGGAGGGGCTTAAGAGGCGATATTAGCCTTTGGGGCCCTTCCTCCTATCCTCTTTGAAGAGTGGCTCCCAGCAGGGCACTTATTGCTTGAGATATTAGGGTGCGTCTGGGCACACCCAGCACATCCTTTGTGCACACCTACGCTGCTGGCACCAAATGCCCACCAATGGGGAGCAAGCACGTCTCTTCTCCCCCTCATCCGCAATAGCCTCCCCATGGCTATGTGCCAGGATGCTGTTGAAGGGCATTTTTTGTTGCCATCAGGTGTAAATTCAGGAGCAGGAGAAATGTTTTACTGCCTACCCACCCAAGCCTCTGGTTTAGTGATCTGCAGAGGATCAGATTAAAGTGTTTCTTTGATACCACTGGGCTACCCAAGCAGTTGTACTATACACATACACAACTGTGTGGAGGAGTTTGATAATGTGAGCCTACCCTTAAAGTTTGTAGTTCTATAACACATTTTATTTTTTTATTTGAAATATAAATACAATCCAATATTAACATCAATATCAATGCAGCAAAACCATGTTTGATGTTTATTTATTTTTCTCTGTGAAAGAAAGTTAGTTAGTTATAATGATTAGTTTCATGACTCCCTTGTATTTTACTTGGATTGGTAGTTTAAAAAAACAAACAAACGCCTGATTGGTGTTTTTTTTAAAATAATTCCTGAACACCTTTTCATTCTGTAAAAAAGTTAATATATCACTTCTTTTCTTTTTCTGTCAACATCTGAGGTCCTCTATTGCAGATCAGGAGATTAATGAATATGTTGACTCCCAAACAGCAAAAAACAGTTCGGGTGTACTCCTGAATTCAGCCCTGAACTTGGATGTCCAGATTTGGAGGTGGCCAGAATTGGGTTTGCACAGCTAAGGCTAGTATGTCAACTGCACCCATGCCTGGAAATGTCAGCTTTGACCATGGTGACATATGCCTTAGTTGCATCTTGTTTGGACTACTGTAACGTGTTCACTATGAGGCTGTCTTTGAAAGATATCTAGAAACTTCAGCTGGTTCGGAATGTTCCTTTCAGACTACTGATTGGGGCCAGATATAGAGAGCATGTGACTCCTATTTCATAACAGTTTCAGTAGCTACTGGTGTGCTTCAGGGAACAAGTGTTGGATTTGACCTGTAAACTCTATATAATTTGGGTCCGGGCTATTTGAAAGACTGTGTCCCCCTCATAAAAGCCTGGCTGGGTTTTAAGAAGAGGCAATCATCGGGGGGGGGGGGGGGTATTCTCACTGTCCCACCATGTTCAGAGGCATATTTGGCAGGAATGCAAGAGAGGACATTCTCAGTAGCTGCTCCAGGCTTTTCAACTTCCTACCAAGGGAGTCCAGGTTATCTCCATCTTTGATGTCCTTCCATCTGTAGGCAAAGACATCCTTGTTCAGAGACAGTCTTTTGGACTTTAAGCTTGACTTGTCACTTTGTTCAAATCAGTTTTAACTGGTGAGTGCTTCTTCTTTCTTATCCAATTGATGTTTAACTGATTTGCTTTTACATGGATTAGACCAAGGGTCCATCTAGTCCAGCATTCTGTTCACATGGTGGCCAACTAGCTTTCGACAGGAAACCCACAGGCAGAGCGTATGTGCAACTTTTAAAATTCCAAATGTGCCCACTGACCCAAAAAGCTGCAGACCCCTGATTTATGGTATGTCATTGGAGAAATCAAGCCTGGGATCCACACTGCCACCTAACTAATTTTATAACTTTTAAATTAAGGAAACATTGAAACACAATTTGTCATATGACATGAAACTCTGCTGTTCAAACTGAAAAAGCCATCAATCCTGTTGGCCATGTGCAACGTCCTGGGCATGCCTAAGGTAGGTCTTTACATCCTGGCCGACAACAGTGACTATATATCAAAGGCCTTAATGCAACATTTGCATTTGATTTTTTCCACACTAAAACTATTTGTTCACAATTTCATTGCCAGCTAAAAAGAAAAAAATAAATATGTTGAGGAGAGGAGGGCGAATTTAATTCTGCCCTATGTAATAATAGTAATCCAAAGATTAACCTGTAACATCCTATTTTAAACTGAGAAAGTGAAGAATAGGGTGGCATTGTGCTTTCAGAAATGACTTGCCTATCTCCAATTAACAAATTAAAATATAAATTAAAATCTCTCTCTTTCTCTTCCCCTCCTTCTCTGGTTGGAAAGAACTGTGAAGATAAACTTCAAAGGTTTGTAAATGGCTGCCTCATTTTCTCTAAGGGGATTTCTGAACACCATGGATAATGTGGAACTATAAGATTAAAAGAAATACTATGCAAGCTTCACACAGCTATTCTACATGAATATTTTCCTTTAATATCAAACACTCAAAGAAATGTATAGACCTGGGCAAAAATTATTCAATTACCGGTGTGCTTAAAGACCAAACTGGGCCTTCTGAATAGGCACTGCCAAATTTACTGTTTCAGGGGACAAATTCCTAACTGAAATCTGAGAATAAGTTTTATTTCCTTTTAGCAACAAGCCACCTTCTGTTGTGTTAATTACAAATAATGCTGTTGGCACTTGCAGATCTACAGCTTTCGAGTCAGACAAAGTTCTATGAACAACAGGTTCAATCATTTCTAGAGTGAGAATGCTCTACTACTTTGGCCATTTGTTGCTCTAGAGCAGCATAGCGGGGTGGGGGGTGGGGGTGGGAGGAATGAATGTATCTTTCTCCTCCCTGCCAGTCATTCACTCTGAGGGCCTTAACAGGGTGTGTGGTGAGATAAACATTCTAAACAATAAATATATTTAAGGCATGAGCAATCCAAAATTAAACACCTTTCAATTATTTTATGTCCCACAGATTATTGTGAAAGAATGAAGGATGTGTTTAATTCTGCCATTGAAGTCAATGGGATTGAACAGTGACTGAGGGCCAAACTAAATTAAGAGTAATCCTACTTAGTGGAGCATACGTGATAGGGTCCCTCCCTGTTTTTCTTTTGTTTAAGTGGGTATGGACCCAATTCAGATTGGGACAATGGTGCTCCAGAAGGGGAAGGGGGTTAAACCCCAACTGTTTTTTTCCCTGAAATTCCCCCACCCACTCACCCAGGAAGGTATAGAAGAACAAGAATAAATGCCTCCATTGATTCCAATGGAGACTCTCGTCCCATTTTTTAACCTTTCCCCCTGCAGGTGAGAGGGGTTTCAGGGAAAATGGGTGGGGGAAGGTTTAAAAAACCTCTCCTAGAGCACCATAGTCGCAATCTGAATTGGAGTCCTGTCTGTTTACATGGAAGTGTAAAGAAAATGATGGTGCATAGTTCTAATATGAATAACTATCAAACCCTAACTTTGGCCCTAAGTTTTTTTATTTTTATATATTTTTTCAGTCCCTGCTGTAGTCAAACGGAAAACAATTAGATAATAAAGAAAATGTAGGGATGATTTCCACTTTTATTGATGCGCATAAGCATGTGGGAATTAATTCCACTAAAAAACCCTGCAGTGATGGTAGATGAAACTGAAGTTCTATCTGCCATATTTGAACTGTGCACCAGTGATGAACATGTATAACAGCAGGAACATGCATGTATGAATCATTTCTAAAATATCTTTATAGGATAAAATTAGGAAAATAAAGCATCAGAATCAGAGGTCCCGTATCAGAGGCAGTAAATCTACATACACCAGTTGCTGGGGAACATGGGTAGTAGGGTGCTGTTGCACCCATGTCCTGGTCAACAGCTTGTTGTCCATTGTGTGAACAGAGTTCTGGACTAGGTGGACCCTTGATCTGATCCAGCAGGGCTCTTCTTATGTTCTTAGATAAAGGACTTGTTGCTTTTACCCAGGAATACAAAAAGGCTTACATTGCTTCTTTGAGGTATTCCGGTTTGATGTGTGTAAACCTCTGGAAGAAGGCAGTTCCAAAATGAAACAAGCTGTGTATCCTTGACTGCCTTACTATATGCAGGGCATAGATAAGAGGCTGCTTTCAGTTGTTTTAGAGATGGCGCTGAAACAAAGAACAAATAAATAGTACACTTATGGTATCCCAAAGCAATTAGGGATTTATACATCAAAGCCAGCAATATTGAGCCTAGAATAAGAAGGCAGGGATCATTAACCAAGGCTACAAGCCATGCTGCAGTATTATGGCTGTGCTGAACACTGTTTGGCACATATCAAGGAGCCCAATGTGTGTGTGTATGTATGTATTCATCACAATTTATCTTTCTTTTCTGCCACGATATGAGGCATTCATGCTGGCTTATAAAAACATCCAAAACCAATAAAAATACACAACTAATCTCATATAAAACAAATGGAAGGTGTATCATCATCATCAACAACAACAGCAACAACAACATCCCGCACGTTCTCCAAGCGGCAAGAAACCAACCTTCTCCAAGTAGGGAGGTTGGAAATTGAGCGCTAACTAATCAGGGAATCAATGTTAACATAACATTTCTTATTCAGGGTCTAAATCATCACAGATGTAAGTTTTCAACTCACATCCTATTTTCCTGGAGGTACACATGAGAACTCAGATGATGCCTATTAATGAAATAGGACTTGCCAAGTCTTGCTGAATATAGTTGGGACTCTTTGCATGGAAACACCAGCCCTTATATGTCGACTCTGATAGAATAGACATTTGTTGTTGGTCTTGATAAAGCTAAATTCCAAACATTCACATTTCTGGGAGGCTTCATTAAAACTAGCCTTATCTATTTAATTAAAAGCAAGCTTCACTATAGAGAGGCAAACAAATTAACATAATATGCTTCAGCATCTCAAGGGAAAAGAAAAATACTTATCTTTACCACACTAATTGCTGCAGTTAGGATTTTGTTCAAAACCAATTGATACTTGCAAAGAGTACAGATGTGACAGATGCAAGAGAAGGGTAAATAGAACAGCATTTAGATACCCAGATGAAACATGTTGTTTAAATGTAAATGTGTTGTTATTCTAATGAAATGAAATTATTCATTTAGCACATTAAACCAATCTAGCAGATTCTTTGTAGAGTTATAATGTATTACAAATGTTTTGAGGTTTTTGGTTTTTTTAATCCATCATAGAGAATTGCTGTTACATGTGTTTAACCAGGAAGGATTAGTACCTCGACTAAACATTAAGACTGAATGTGTGACAAGTTGACAGCTACTAATTTGATAAACAGGAGCTTAACTTAAAATATATGTAGCCAGTTGTTCATATATGAGTCCATTGGGTTAGGATAGTTAATTGGTGTTTGAAATACAACAAACAACCCATACCCCTGTGCCAAGTGAGCACTTGAGAGGATGGCACAACATTCACTGCATGAACACACCTTTGCATGGTGGATACCTGCCAAGTTTGAAGTGGTCCTCAAGGGTTTGTTTACTGCTTTTTGGTCTGGGCAATGCTATTCTCCTAGCAACTTTTCTCTCAAAATTGTGTTGATCAGATCAAAAGCAACGTGAGAGTAACTCAGAAAATGCTCCTTTTTGATTGAACTGGAACATGGCCAAGAATATCCTCTGCCATTTCTTTTGTTATTGCTTCATGCAGGTACCTCCAAGGTTGTATCATATGATGTGTTCAAGCTAATTTTTTGACCTGGGTACTACTGATCCTCAAACACACCAGAAAATGTTATTTATTTATTTGAAAGATTTATAAGCTGCCTTTGAGGGAAAATGCCTACCCAAGATGGCTTCCGTAAAGGAGTGGGAGTACAATGACACATCAAAATAAAAGAGCCAAAGCAAAAATGATTAGGGAAACAGTGGTATTCACTCCCAGAAGGCAAACAAAGTCATAAACATGCTAGGCAGCATAAAATCATTTAAACCCATAAGACCATAAAAAGGACCATTTAAGTCAGTAAAATCAATAGGGTTGCAGAACTTATCCAGAATAAGCAACTTGAGTATGTTTTTACTGCCCACCTGAAGGCCTGTCAAGAAGAAGGGATAATAGCATAATGGGGTCAGGAATATTCTCTCTCACCCCCTTCCACCTTTCCCTTTCCCTTTCCCTTGTTGCCTAGCGCACATGGAATAAGTATGACCCTTGCTCCCAAGCCTAAGAGATTGGTCACCCATGAAATAGGGGATGACTATAGCTAATGGATTGAGTTGCCAGGCAAGCAGATAAGCAAGCTACTTCTGCCAGTGTGGGTTCTATGCCATTTGATTCAGGTAAGAGGAAGCAGATTCAAGCAGCCAGCCATTCTATCTTGCAGAGATAAGAAGTGATGAATAAATAATAGATCTGATTTTCTAAATTAGGGATGCACACCGGTTTCATGAATAAATGCCATCTATGTCAGCGGTAATAACAGTCTGCCTTGTGACTAGACTGGATGCAGATGAAAGCCTTTGGTTCCTTGGTATCTTATGGAGGTACTGACCAGTTGTTTTGTGTGAGAGAATAACACCATGACAGAAGCACAGAGTACTGTGGAAGGAGGTTTATCACATGGGGTTAAGCAGTCACCTGCAGGTCATCAGCTCCAATTATTCCTCCATCTACACCTGTATAGCAGGTGGGAACAAGAGCAGGAGCAAATGTGCTCTGTTCACACATTTCAAGGTGTGGGGTTGACATGAGCTTCATGTCACATCATGTATCTATGGGAAGAGGGACAAGCTCTAACTGAAAGCAAGAGAAGATCTTGTGTAGAAGTCACCTTTTCTTTTTTCTTTGTTTTTTTCTTTCTTTCTGGCAATAGCTAGCTGCTGGAGAAAAATATGTCCAAACTCTGATTAATTAAATCTGAGATCAAATTAAAAGGCTGATTTCAGAACTTATAGATTATAACACACTTGTGTGCCAATATGGAATGCAATGTATGGAAATTTCCAAATGTACTAGTCTGTGAATAGGACCATACTAATCTGAATGCCAGGAACGGCACACAGTAGGGTGGGGAACATGTGGTCCTCCCTAAAGTTGCTGGACTGCAATACCCATCAACCATCACATTGACTATGTTGGCAAGGGCTGATGGGAGTTGCAGTCCAGTGACATCTGGATGGCATGCCCTGGTTAGGGTCAGAGAACTATGGAATATTACAGGAATAATTGAAATGACTCCATAATATTATAAAGCAAGTGAAATGCCCGTTGTGTAGGCTGAGCATATGAAAAGGAGGACAGGACTCCTGTAATTTTAACAGTTGTAGAGGAAAGGGAATTTCAGCCAGTGTCATTTGTATGCAATTAGTTCCTGGTGAAATTCCCTCTTCATCACAACAGTTAAAGTTGCAGGGGCCCTGCCTTCTTTTGTATATGGTCACTCTAGTATAGTGCCTGCAGCTTTAAGTGTTGTGATGAAGAAGTGATTTCACCAGGCACTAATTGCATACAAATGACGCCGGCTGAAATTCCCTTTTCTCCACAACTGTTAAAGTTACATGAGCCCTGTCCTCCATTTCATATGGTCAGCCTAGCTATTGCCCACTGCCAGATACACCTGATAGGGCCAATTGATGGAGGATGGGTTCACCAAAGGGGACTTTGCCCAAGTCCCCGTAGACATTGTCCTACTTCTCCTTCCTCTCTCTTGAAACCTTTCCATGCTTGGTTGTAGCATGTCAACACATGAGTTCTTTATAGCTTTATAAGATGAGTGTGGGGAGAGGTTCTGGTATAGGGTGACCAGATAAAATCCAGGTCAGGACTCATGTAACTTTAACAGTTGTAGAGAAAAGGGAATTTCAACCAGTGTCATTTGTATGCAATTAGTTCCTGGTGAAATTTCCTCTTCATCACAACCGTTAAAGGTGCAGGCACTATACTAGAGTGACCATATACAAAAGAAGGCAGGGGCCCTGCAACTTTAACTGTTGTGATGAAGAGGGAATTTCACCAGGAACTAATTGCATACAAATGACTCTGGCTGAAATTCCCTTTCCTCTACAACTGTTAAAGTTACATGAGCCCTGACCTTGATTTTATCTGGTCACCCTATTCTGGTATGTGGGAGTCCTCATAGAGTGTGGGAGTTGTTTTTTAACTTGACTCTAATTCCTATAAGGTGCCCAGAGCTTAAGCAGGTAAATTCCTTTCCCCAACTCTTGTTTTTCTTCCCCACCTAAACAACCCTTGTTGCCCACAATATTCCATATTCCACTGGCCCAGTTCACATATCACAGCAGCAATTCCTGGGTTGTTTAGCCCAGGAATTGTGGAGACCAATGAAGCACACAAAGCTGTATGCTTATTGTTTCTGCTTTTAATTAACAACCCAGGAGTATGGCATTCTTGGGTTATTTCATGAAATGTGTGAACCCAAAAACTCTGGGTTGTTTGTGGGTTAAACAACCCAGAATTAATCTAACAACAAACCATTGGGGGTCCTGGGTTCTTCATTGAAAGCAAAAATGGTGAATTCATAGGAGACAGCACATGCATCACTTTGCTTGTCCCCAACAATTCATGGGTTAAACAATCCAGTAGGGTGACCATATGGAAAGGATGACAGGGCTCCTGTATCTTTAATAGTTGCATAGAAAAGGGAATTTCAGCAGGTGTCAATTATTATTATGTATATTATTATTATTATTATTATTATCATCATCATCATCATCATCATCATCATCATTTATATACTGCCCCATAGCTGAAGCTCTCTGGGCGGAATGCATGCAGCACCTGCTGAAATTCCTTCTTCATCACAACAGTTAAATCTGCAAGAGCTCTACCCTCTTTTGTAACTAGTCAAGAGGGCAGGGCTCCTGAAGCTTCAGCAGTTGTAATGAAGAGGGAATTTTACCAGGTGTTGCATGCATACAAATGAAACCTGCTGAAATTCCCTTTTCTATGCAACTGTTAGATACAGGAGCCCTGTCTTCTTTTTCATATGGTCATCCTATAATCCAGGAATTGCCACTGTGACATGCAAACTAGGCCAGTTTTTTTCCTTTTCATTTGCTTCTTTAAATAATAATAATAATAATAATAATAATAATAATCTCACAGCAGAACAAAAAGGATGTAAAAAGAACAGCAGAGGATGCAAAGAACAGTTAATAATAGACAGTGTCATGAAGCAAACAGAAAAACAGAAAAGAAACCTCCACACCTGCTACATAGACTATAAATAGGCTTTCAACTCAGTCCCACACAGCTGGCTGAAAATAGTACTCAAAATATACAAAATAAATCCCTCCATCCAAAACTTTCTGACAAGAATCATGGAGACATGGAGAACGACAATACACCTAACAACAGACAAGGATCATATACGGACAGAAAAAATAAATATCTAAAGTGGTATATTCCAAGGTGATGCATTCAGTGCTCTATGGTTTTGCCTAAGTCTCAATCCACTATGTAACACCCTTAACAACACCACATATGGCATCAACATAATATACCAAAACCAAGCAAAGCACAGAATCAATCACCTCTTGTACATGGACGACATCAAAATCTATGCTTCAACCTTGACACAGATAAAAGGCCTCCTGCAAAGCACTGAGGAACTGACAACAGACATGAAAATGGAATTCGGGATGGGAAAATGCAAGATGCTACACATAAAAAGAGGAAAATGGAAAGAAGAAGGAACAGCAGAAACACTAAATAACAAAATATTAGACAACATGGAAGAAAATGAAACATACAAATACTTAGGATTCCAACAAAACACAAAATTCAATCACTCCACAGTAAAAACTCAACTAAGAATGCAAAATAATGCTCGCCTATCACAAATCCTAAAATATAAACTCAATTTTAAAAACATTTTCAAAGCCATCAACATCTATGCAATACCCATTCTCACATACTCATTCGGAATCATACACTGGACGCACACTGAACTCGAAGAAATAAACAGACTCAATCACACCGAACTCACAAAATACTGTATGCTCTATCCCAACTCATGCATTGAAAGAACAACAATCAGCAGAAAAGAAGGAGGAAGAGGTCTGCTAGACATTAACACAATGCATGCTAATTAGATAAAATCACTCAGAGAATTCTTCCACACTAAAAACGCTCCCATTCATAAAGCCATAGTAACAGCAGATAAAAATTACACCCCACTCAGCCTAGCACTACAAAACGAAGACCAAACATGACCACTCACACTGGCAGAGAAAAAAGAAAAATGGGCACAAAAAGCACTCCATGGGAAGCACTACAACCCATGAATAAACAAAGAACAATCGTATTGATGGCTCAGGAAGGGTGAGCTATTTCCAGAAACAGAAGGATTCTTAACAGCTATACAGGTTCAAGTTACAGCCACCAAGAACTAGCAAAAATACATCATAAGAGTGTAACAACATGCGGGAAATGCCATCAACTCCAAGAAACAATAGACCACATAACAGGAGGATGTAAAATTCTGGCAGGAATGGACTATACAGACAGACACAATACAGCAGCAAAAATAATTCACCAACAACTGGCCATCAAATTCAACCTTATCAAACAATCTACACCATACTATTCAGACTCACCCGAAACAATCTTGGAAAATGCAGATCATAAAATATACTGGGACAGAACAATTCATACTGACAAGACAATGCCCTGCAACTGACCAGACATAACGGTCATAGACAAAAAAGAAAAATACACATACCTCATCAACATGGCTATACTAAATGACAAAAATGTTGTTGAAAAGGAAGAAGAAAAGAGAGACAAATATACACCATTGGCCATGGAAGTCAAAGAACTATGGCAACAGGAAAAGGTCACAATTATCCCATTAGTCACATCAGTCACCAGCATCACATCAAAAAATTATACAGAAAATCTTCAGGAACTGGGCCTATGAAAATACAGCCACACCAACATCCAGAAAGCAGTCATACTTAAAACATGCTCAATTGTCAGGAAATTTCTGAATCTGTAAAAGACAACATGACTTGGCAAAGCCCGTCATGTCCATCTAGAAAAACCGCCATGAGCGAGAAAGAGATGAAATAATAATAATATCAGCAACATCATAAATGGAGAGTTCCCACAATTGCAGAAACTGATACCTTGTCTGTGGTTGGCTTCATTTCACGTCCCAGTTCATACCACCACGTTTGGTAATAAAAGGGGCACTGAGATTAGTTCTTGAAAGTTCTCTTTATACATAGTGGGAAAGTTACCATTACCGTATTGGGGAATAGGGAATGTTCAACTATATTCATCCATACAACAATGATAGCATGCATTTTATTAAACCTGGTTCTGATTCCTGTGATTACCACAAAACCCACAACTGCACATTTTGAATACTGTATGTTGCACCCAAACATGCTCCCCACTTCTACTAACAGTGCTTTCTTTTTTCCTTCTAAGCAGAGTTGTCCTTGAATATTGTGTTGTGTATATTTTCTGCAATACGTTTTGGTTTCAGAACTGTCCTTGAGCTAAAGCTACGTCATTCTATATATTTGGTCTGATACAAAGCACATTGCCCCATCAGTGGAATTGCTTCCATTTGTTTTAAAATGCTTTATGTCATTGTCAGTATAAGCTGCAGCTGAAGACTTTGACAGCTTATTTACTCAAAATGCAATGCATTACAGCCATTGCCCTCTGCATCTACTTCGACCTCTAAAAACCTACAGCATATGTTACTTCTCCTTTTCAAAAGGAGGGTTAATACATGTGGACTCAGGTCTGCAGCTGCCAAGAACAGACAAGACAGTCCAGTGACTTTCAAAGGCACTAGCCATGATTTAAAGTTGGAGATTATTTTGTCTTGGTTATTTCTACAGGTCTGGGGCAGAGAATACATGAAGTATATCTAGGCAATGCTACGTGTTATGATAGTTGTGGGAAACTTTGTTGCCACAATGGTGTTTTCAACATCAAAATGTGGAGGCAAAATATACATGTCCACATGACTGTAACATCCATGTTCATGCCTCTAGGAAATCCAGGGCAATCAGATTGAAATGAGTATTTAAAATTGTATGTACACATATATTGTACTTCCAATATGGATTTTAAAATTCAGAAGTATTGTTTTATTTCAGTACAAATGTATACAGATTCAATAGATTTAAGCATAAAAGATTGATCGTAATGCAGGGGACCCAATCTGGATCTGGACCCTAGTGTGTGTAGGGGCAGGAGCTTTAAACCTTTGCCTTCTGCTATGGACCTGGTCTGGATTGGGGCCCCTACACCAGTAATTTACATTGTCAAAAAATGATCTGCCAAAATAAACAGATCACACATTAGAAATGTAAATTGTAGGTTCAGGGGTCCAGATTGCAACGACAGTGGGAGGCAAAGAGTTAAAGCACACTACTCCCATGCTGTGCTTAATCTAGAGTATAAAAATCTAGCTATTAGCTTCGTCTTTAAAGTAATATTTAGTTTGACCTTAAATTTTCTTTAATCAGGTAACAACCCTAACCCTATTTGCTTCCACAACCCATGTCAGACTGTCAAACATAATAGGTTGGAATCTTCCTCTTGTACAAAGGTTGCCCTAGTTTGAAATATGCAGATACAGAATGTATCTGTACAGCTTGAGTGACTCCCCCCATCTCTCATTTATTCTTAGAATAGAACTTAAAGTCTTGAACCTAGATGGTCCAGAGAAATGATCTTCAGAGAATGCAGGAAAATGCATTGGCCAAAAGAGTAATTTGCACACCACGGTGTTCTGGAAGGGCATAGTTCTTGGCCTCAAATTCCCACATTGTAGAAATTCATTGAGTGACATAAGGGAGGTCTGGCACCGGATTGGTGCGGTGTGCTTGATTAAAACATAGTGAATGTGTTGGAATTTGAGTAGGCTACAGATGACTATTGCACTGATGAAGCAGTGGCCAAACATATTTGGCTGACTTGGCTGATAGTAGTGGGACAGAAAGACTATAACTGGTTATGAATCTGGCAGCCCAGAAAATAATGCGTTTACAGAATCTCCCATAATAGATCGTCAGCTATTTTTTTTTTTTTTTTAAGAATGTGAATGGTCTGAGAAGCAAAAACTGAAAGCAGTACTGAAAGGATCACAGTGTGTTAATCTTCTGAGCAGTTTCCTTAGCTCCACTGGAATTTGGGCCAGCTCACAGATTCATAAAGGTTTCTCCATTCAACAATATTACCATCTACAACAGCCTTCCCCAATCTGGTTCCTTCCAGGTGGTTTGGACTACAGTTCCCACCACCCCTGACCATTGGCCATGCTGGTTGTGGCTAATGGGACTTGGAATCCAAAACATCTGGTGGGCATCAGTTGGGCAAAGCTGATCTACAAGATCAAATGGATAATATATTTTGTCCACCAGTGTTTCTTTCCATTGCAATTTCTATATATATATATATATATATATATAGAAACCCAAGTTGGAGCCAGTATGCTTATGGGAAGTGTTGCAGAGTAGAGATAGAAGAATCTATCAGTTCCACAATTTGTTTAATTTTCAAATTCTTTCCATCCCAAGTATGATGAGATTTGCAAATTTTTGTAAATTCATATCAAAACCAAATTGAAATGAAATTCTCACCCAACTGTGCTGGGACAATTCAATATTCCCAGCATGAAGAGGGCCATGTTGTATCTGTCTGTCTTAGAGCTGTTAAAGATGAGGAAACTTTAAGAATACAGATGTGGCTACCTTCATTCAGCATTAACATGGTTAAATATATTGGGATTCAAACCCAGGCTTTTATAAGCTTAAGCACTTGAATCCCTGGCCTTGGATTAACAAATCTGTCAATTTTACCTGCATCAGTTATTTTAAATCTCAAGTTCTTTCCATCTTGATCATGGAGGAATGTGTGGAGTTTAGTCAGTTCTTAGCAAAACAAAATTCTCAACCATACCTATTGCAGAGTGAACGTGTGTACAACCAGTGCACCAAAATAAATACAAACGTTTTCCCACATATATTCATGTACATGAAGCTGAGATAACGAGGAGGAAATAAACAACACTGATTTTTGAATATATGACTTGGCCCATAGCAAGATGATGATTAAAGTTGTATTTTCTCCTTAAATTTGATGTCAGACATCCACAATTGTATATTTCACCGTTTATCCAAGGAACTCAGGGTAGTTACATGGGCTTCTCAATCACCATTTTATTCTTACAGTTGCCCAGTGTGGTACTTTAGGCTGAGAGATAGTAACTAATCCAAGGTCATCCAGTGAGCTTCATGGCCAAACAGAGATTTTTTAGGTCTTCTTAGTTCAAACCAACTTAGTTCAACACAATCCATTAAACCACACTGGGGTAACTGTTCCACCATGCACCCAACTGATAACTCAGTAACAAAATCACCTAGTTTTAAACTGCACCTGTGGCAAAGCTACCAGAACTGTATCTCTATAAACTGTCTATGTGGTTCCTTATTTCAGCTGAATGTGTGAGAAAAGGAACAAAACCCACACATTTGTTTTGAGAAGTGACAATAAAAATGTCAGAGAACAGTTTTTAAAAGGCTACCAGAAAAATATGGCAGGGGGGAAAAAAAACCAAGCTCTGTTCATGTTACTCAAGGCCAAATTAGATTCAGGTTACAGAAGGCCAAACAGGTTAATCTTGGTACTTATAGAATGCTCCTACATTTCAAGGTTTTCATTACCTAGTCACAGGTATGCATGTGGGTGGGAGATCCTTACAGGAAAAGGGAGTGTGTAGGGAGGGGAGGTGTATTCACCCCCCCCCCAGTATAATCAGAACCAATCCTCCCACTCCCCCAACGTGGCTAGAATTCTTGGCATTCTAGTTATGCAGGTAGGGAGGAAAAGTGGCTCCAATCACTATAGGGAGGAGAGATGTGGTTCTCTTACATGGACATTGTGTTTCATGTAAGGATCAAACCCCTCCAGGTGAACACCTGTACTTAGGTAATGAAAAATATAACACATAGCTGCATGCAATGTATCAAGACAATGTCTAGCAAGCTAGGAATATAGGAAGCTGCCTTGTACTGAGTCTGACTCTTAGTCCATCTAGCACAGTATTGTTGACACTGACTGGCAGCGGCCCTCCAGGGATTCGGGAAGGAGTTTTTGTCCCTATTAGGAGATGCCGTGGATTGATCCTGGGACCTTCTGCATGCCAAGCATGTGCTCTACTACTGAACTATGGTCACCCCTCAGTTCCTATGCAGCCAACACTTTTGGGTAGGAATAAAACATGAAGTCCATATGTTCATTCCCTGTGTTACTCAGTGAACGTCTGTGTTTCATTAAGTACATTCTGGGATGTTTTGTTTGGCCATAACTTTCCAGCAAAGTCAATCTGATGCATGTTTGCTCATAGTGAATGCTATAAACATGGGCTTCACGCCTACATGAGTTGTTTTCCAGGTAGGAACTAAGTAATATCTGAAGTGGTTTTGACATTCACTTCAGATTCATTCATGCCTTCATTTCTCTCTCACAATGATGCCAGTGTTGCAATCATTTAATAACCACCAGTCTCGTAAAATAAATGGCAAATCTGCAATGATGACCTTGAATGTGGTGTGTCATTAATATAACCCTAAGGAAAGTAATGTAAAACTCAGAAAGGCTTATTGATTTCTCTGATTGCGTAGTATTGTATTTTTAATCTTTGTGGAGAACAAAGGCAATTTCATTACAATCTAACTTCATGCCACTAGGGTGGTTGGGGTTTATTTGGACATAGACGACAAAATCTTGCTATTCCCATTTGAAAAGAAGTTAAAAGCTATGAAATATGTTCAATTAGCAGGTGAAACTGATGCTTTTTTATTAGGGGTGTGCACGGACCCCCCGGATCGGATCGGGACCCGGATCGGGACCTCCAATTTTGTCCCGGACCGGTTCGGACAAAATCGGAGGCCCCCCGGACCGGATCGAGTCCGATCCCGACCCAAAAATCGTACATTTTTGGATCGGCCGCCATTTTTTTCCCCATAGACTTGCATTGCAATGCAAGTCTATGAGGAAAAAATGGCGGCGGGTGGGTAAGGGGGGGCCTAACTCCCTCCCCCCCCGGGGCCGTCCGCTGTGGACGGCCCCAGCAGGTAAACCCCCTCCCCCGCGCTCCCTACCCCCCCTGGGGCCGCCTGCTTCCATCCGCTGGCGCCCGCGGGCGCCAGCGGATAGAAGCGGACGGCTCCGGGGGGGGGTAAGCCCCCTTCCCCGCCACTTACCTTCTTGGCCCGTCCGGCGCCGGCGGCTACTACCAGCGGGCTCCGCGGCCTACTCTCGAGTAGCGCGCCGGGTGATGACATCACCCGGCGCGCCACCCTGGAGCAGGCCGCGGAGCCTGCTGGTAGTAGTAGGCGCCGGCGCCGGACGGGAGCCGCTGGGCCGGGCAGGTAAGGGCCCCCCTCCCCCCTCCCCCCTCCGCGCGCCCCCTCCTCCCCTCCACGCACCCCCTCCTTACCTTCCCGGCCCGGTGGCTCCCGTCCGGCGCCGGCGCCTACTACTTCCAGCAGGCTCCGCGGCCTGCTCTAGAGTAGCGCGCCGGGTGATGACATCACCCGGCGCGCCATCCTAGAGCAGGCCGCGGAGCCTGCTGGGAGTAGTAGGCGCCGGCGCCGGACGGGAGCCACCGGGCCGGGCAGGTAAGGGCCCCCCTCCCCCCTCCGCGTGCCCCCTCCTCCCCTCCACGCACCCCCTCCTTACCTTTCCGGCCCGGCGGCTCCCGTCCGGCGCCGGCGCCTACTACTTCCAGCAGGCTCCGCGGCCTGCTCTAGACTAGCGCGCCGGGTGATGACATCACCCGGCGCGCCATCCTAGAGCAGGCCGCGGAGCCTGCTGGGAGTAGTAGGCGCCGGCGCCGGACGGGAGCCGCCGGGCCGGAAAGGTAAGGGCCCCCCTCCCCCCTCCGCTCGCCCCCTCCTCCCCTCCACGCACCCTCTCCTTACCTTTCCGGCCCGGCGGCTCCCGTCCGGCGCCGGCGCCTACTACTTCCAGCAGGCTCCGCGGCCTGCTCTAGAGTAGCGCGCCGGGTGATGACATTGGATCGGCCGATTGGATCGGCCGATCCAGCTGCGGGATCGGAAATCGGATAATTTATCCGATTTCCCACTGGACCGGACTCGGATCGTGGATCGGGTCCGATCCAGTGCACATCCCTATTTTTTATGTACAAAAACAGCAAAATACCAGTGATAAATGCAGTGCTATGCACAAATGTCTCCTGTACTTGTCAGCCCTGTTTGTGGGCAGTGAAATCAGGGATTCGTTTCACAGATTTTTCTGAGACTTAGTTAGGTAGCTAGCTATGTGCCTTCAAGTCAACTTCAACTGATGGCGACCCTATGAATCAGTGACCTCCATCACATCTGTTGTTAACTACCCTATTCAGATCATGCAATTCATGTCCATGTCTTCCTTTACAGAGTCAATCCATCTCTTGTTTGATTTTCCTCTTTTCTTTCTACCTTCGGTTCCCCCCCCCAGCATTATTGTCTTTTTTAATGAGTAATTTCTTCTCATTATCTGAATGATAATCAGATAATCTGAAGGAATCAGGTTATCTGAAGGAACGCCTCCTCCCATATGTATCTGGGAGGGTCCTTTCCAGATACATATGATCATCCTTGGAGGTCCTTCTCCATGAGCCCCTGCCAAAGGAAGTGAGGCAGGTGGCTACCAGGAGGAGGGCCTTCTTTGCTGTGGCACCTCGACTGTGGAATGAGCTCTCTAGAGAGGTTTGCCTAGCACCTACATTATACTCCTTTAAAAGTCAGGTAAAGACCTTTTTATTTTCACAGTATTTTCACAGTTCTTCAGTTTGATTTTTAACCTTGCTGTTTAAATTTGGATTATTAAATCTGTATTAATTTCTGCATGGCTGCTCAGTTTTTATCCTGGTTGTGCTTTTATACTGTATTTTAAATTAAGTTTTTATACTGTCATTGTTTTATATTTTGAATGGTTGCTATGTTTTTAATTTTTGTAAACTGCCCATAGAAATGCAATAAATAAATAAATAAATTATATGTCCAAAGTATGATAGCCTCAATTTCAACATGTTCACTTCTAATGAGAGTTCTGGCTTGATTTGTTCCAGAACCCACTTATTTGTCTTTTTTGCAGTCCTTGGTATCTGCAAAACTCTCTTCCAACATCACATTTCAAATGAGTTGATCTTCCTCCTATCCACTTTTTCATTGTCCAACTTTCTCCAAGAGAGGGGGAATAAATTGTTCAACAGTCTTTCAGGGTTGGACTCACAATTCCCAGTGGCAATAGCATAGTTTCTTTCTTTCCCCCTAAAATTTGTGTGTGTGTGTGAGTGTGTGTATGTGTGATTGCTACTGCTACAAATGATAACAACGACAACTATGTTGGCAGCGTGGCTACTATTTTGCATCTGCCATTACACTCCTCCACATAATTGTGGAAATGGTGACTGCTGCAAAATGATGATGGAGAACATTCAGATAATATTCTGCAAAATTGTCTTCTTTTTCTGCAATGATTGTTTGGGGAAAGTGACAAAAAGGAAAATTTCAGAAACGTTCTCAGGAAAAAGTCTGGATCCCTCCCCCTCAGTTCTACAATAAACAAACAATAGAGGTGACCATTCTATGGGACTTAGTTCATTAGATCGCAGGCAACCATTGAATGATCAAGAGCGAGAGAGAGAGAGAGAGAGAGAGAGAGAACCAGTGATGTGGGGTTTCTAGAGAATTTTGAATTGGAAAATCTTCTGGAAGGATTTCCAATGCAAATTAGGTTAAATTGCATAGGGTTATTGGCATAGGAGTATTTTTAGTTTGCATTATAAAGTGTTCTGATGACCTTCTGGAAGTTTTGGCCTACACTTTCCATTATCCCTCAGCATTGGCTATGCTGGCTAGAACTAATGTGAGCCATTGCCCAAAATATCTGGAGGGTCACAAGTTGTCCAACTCTGCCATAGAAAGATCTAATTTAGCATGTTTATGTTACTTGTATTTAGGAAATAACAAAGCTAAAAAAATGCCATGGGTTTGTTTGTCCCAATACACATAAGTATTTGAGCTGAAATATTTGAGGAAGAAAATTAAACACACTTAGTGTGATTGGGGAATGATCCCATGTATCTGGAGGGCTCCAGGTTGGGGAAGACTGGACTACTGCAGGTAGGCATGTTGCTCCAATATATATGGCAGCACTAGTATTAGGATCAACTAAAACAGAGGTAAGCAACATCTGGGTGGGTAACATCTAGAAAATCTAGGTTTCCAGGAATCAATATGGGCTGCACCTCTGTCACCATCTCTGCACAGCTATTAAAAAAGAAGGGTCTCAGTTTGCCACAGTGGTGTGGTTGTGGCCAAAAAAGGGGCAATTTAGATTTAAAACAAGGTGGAAAATTCAGTGGTGGCTGGGAACAATAGAAGCCACACAAAAGACCATGGGGGCTGTATGCAGCTCCCGTGGCTTTTTGTTACCACCCCTGAACTAAAGAGTCACATTAGTATCAGAGACAATATACCTATATGTACAGCAGTTGCTGAGGAACATGGGTAGGAGGGTCCTGCAAGAAATTTTTTATAATAAAGTGTTCAAGGAAATGCAAGGAATTCAAAAAGGCCACATTATAATGGGAGGAGATTTTAATATGGTAATGGATAAAAATAAAGATAAATCTAATCCCAATATGAATGATAGGCAGCAAAATGTAACAAGTTTAAATATATTAATGAAAGCAAAGGAGCTGTTCGACGTTTGGAGGTTAAACAAAGGGGAGGAAAGGAAATATACTTTCTATTCAGCAGTACATAAGAGCTATACTAGAATAGATTACCTTTTTATTTCTAAGAGTTTATTAACAAAAGTATTAGAAGTAGGAATAGGGCTTATTAAAGTTTCAGATCATGCATTAATAAATATGGAGGTGAAGATTCGGAAAGATTATAAGGAAGCTAAAAGATGGAGAGTGGACACAAGAATATTTAAACATAAAGAAAGGATAGAAAATATTCAGAAAGAAATGGAGGATATATGGCAAATAAATAATAATGGGGAATCCACTCAGGCTATAATTTGGGATACAATGAAGGCTGTGATGAGAGGAATATGCATTAGGGAATCATCTAAATTAAAGAGACAACAAGGAGAGGAGAGGGTAAGATTGGAAAAGAATATTAGGGAACTGGAGGATGAATATATAAAGAATAAAGATAAAATTATTGGGGCCCAATTACAAGCAAAAAAGAAGGAATTAGAGGGTATAGAAATTGGAAAAATACAGAGAAATTTGATATACTTAAAAAGAGAATATTTTGAGTATAGCAATAGGAATTCTAAAATGTTGGCCAGATCCACAGAGTCAAGGAAAATGGGAAAGCCAATTTGGGTTATAAAAGATAAATTAGGTAAGATTAATAATTTAATGAAGGATAAATTACAAGCTTTTCAAGAATTCTATCAAGAGTTATATACATCAAATAACAAGTCACTGGGAAAGATTAGGGAATATATTGAGAAATACTGGAAAATAAAAATACAAGAACTGGCTAGGGAAGCAATGGAACAACCGGTAACAGAGGAAGAAATTGGAGGAGTAATAGATGGATTAAAAGTGGGGAAATTCCCGGGAATGGATGGATTGGGTCCAGAATATTACAAAAAATTTAAGAATATGTTGGTGCCTAAATTAAAAAATATTATATAATCAAATAATAAATGGGGAGAAGGCCCCACCATCGTGGAAGCAGTCTTTAATTGTCTTAATCCCAAAACCGGATAAAGAACTAACAGATCCGGGATCTTATAGACCTATATCATTGCTAAATCAGGATGCTAAGATATTGACAGCGATAATGGCAAAAAAATTGAATAAATATATGCATAAATATATTAATAAGGATCAATGTGGATTTGTAGCAGGTAGACAGATGTCAAGTTTAATAAGTAGGGTACTGAATATGATAAATATTATAAGGATTGATAAATTACAAGCGGGTATAATAGCCCTAGATATCTTTAAGGCCTTTGACTGTGTGGAGTGGCCAACATTAAAAATATTAATAGACACTATGGGATTTGGAGGAAAATTTAAGGGATTAATAGATCAGTTATATTCGGAAAATGTAGCGGAGGTAATGGTCAATGATGGTATTACAGAACAATTGTTGCTAGCCCGAGGAACTAGGCAAGGTTGTCTCCTTTCCCCAATTTTATTTGCAATGGTTATAGAGCTTTTGGCGAATGCAATTAGAGAAGATATGACTATAAAGGGGATAGGGAAAAAAGAAGAAATTAAAATAAATTTATTTGCAGACGATACATTACTTTCAATTCAAGAACCGATTGAGAAGATGGGGAGACTACGGCATTATCTGGAGGAGTTTGGCGAGATGACAGGATTACAAATAAACTGGCCCAAATCAGAGATGATGATGTTTAATTACAAAGAAGAAGGGAAGCAAGAACTAGTTAAAAGGGAAATGAATATTAAATTAAAAGGAAAAATAAAATATTTAGGAATATATATAACAGAGAATTTGGATAAATTGGAAGAGGAAAACTATAATAGATTAAGGCAGGAGGTTAAAAAGAAATTGGAGGAATACCAGAAGATAAAACTTTCATGGTTTGGTAGAATAGCACTATTAAAAATGAAGATATTACCTAAAATTAATTTCTTATTTAGGATGTTGCCAATTAAAATATCAGAAATAGAGTTGAAGAAATGGCAAACAATGTTTAACAATTTCAGTAATGGAGATAAGAAAGCTAGAATAAATAAGAAAATGTGTTATAAACAACAGGGAACAGGAGGGTTAGGCCTTCCTAATTTGAAGGGATATTATTTGGCTAACCAATTAAGATATGTAGTGGAAGGTATTCTAGGTTTGGGAGAAAAGTGTTGGTTAGAATTGGAATCCAAAGAAGTAGAAATGGAAATGGAAAATATATACTTTAATAAAATTAATAAAAAAATTTACAAAGAGTTAGGAATCCAATATTGAAGAATATTTTGGAGATTTGGGCTAAGAATAAGATTAAATTAATACCCGCCGTCTCCCCATTAACTCCGGTAGAGATGATGGAGAGCTTCCCAGAAAATCTAAAAGAAGTAATGGGGAAAATATTAAGAAAACAAAACATAAATAGATTAGAAGGAGTGATAAAGATGGACAATTTAAATCAAATACAAGAAACATTAAGGGAAGAGAAAGTTTCATGGATTAATTGTATGCAGTTGGAACAGTGGATAAAGAAGTGGGTAAAAGAAAATAAAAAATGTAGAGAATATACGATATTTGAAAAAATGATAACACAAAGATGAGAGAAGGAACAAAATATGGTATTAAAAGGTATAACAAGTGAAATTTATAAAATATTGATGGTAAAAGAAGAACAAGGGGATGGTTGCAAACTGGTGTGGGAAAATGACATGAAAATTTTAATAAGTAATCAGAATTGGGCGAAGTTATGGGGAGCAAGGAATTTGAAAACTTTATCAGTAAGGATAAAATAAAATTATTATAAATTAATATGGCGATGGTATTTAACACCAATTAGATTGAATCAAATAGATAAAAAATATTCGGTATTATGTTGGAGAGGATGTCAACAAACTGGCACGTATGTTCATATGTGGTGGTCATGTAAATATGTACAAAAGTTTTGGCAAATGGTATATAAAGAGATAAAAGAGATAACAGGAATTGATTTGGAGTCATCCCCAAAGATTGCGTTATTATCAATATATGAGGGGATGAAATGTAATCAGAATACTAAGGATTTAATTACTATGTTACTAACTGCAGCAAGATTAATAATAGGAAGGAAATGGAAGATGAAGGATAATTATCAAATGGTTGAGTGGTATAAAGAGGTATGGGATATTGCTATTATGGAAATTATTTTTAGAGCATGTATTGTTGAGAAGGAAAGGACACAAACCTGTGCAAGAAGTATCACAATTTTGGAAAATGTAATGAAGAAGAATTGGTCCTGGTGAGGGGTGCACTTGGTGTATAAAGAATGGAAAAGAATGGTATAATTGTAGTTAAGAGCTGAAATAAATTAAATAAAATTTAAAATTTATATATATATAAAAAGAATCATAGGGTAGCCTTCTTGATATCTGTCTGGGTAGCTGAAAAGGAAGGATGAGAGATCTACATCAGTGTTACAGTAGGGGAAGAATGGAGATCTAATGAGTGTAGATTCAAAGAGTGGCAACTAGGAAATACCAGTGGTATCATACCATCCAATTCTATACCAATTTGATCTCTGAAGAGATAATTTGTATATACAAATTATAAGAATGGGGTGTGACCCAGATGTAGATACAGCCTTTGTGATGTTGTGTATCATCACATTTTAGTTGTGATGATACACACAACTAAAATGACAAATTCCTTCCCAGCAACTTTTCTTGCCTCTTCCTCTACGTGAATAACATTATCCAGTAGGAATATTGTTAAATCCGTGTTGTGCATATTGTCAGGCATCTTTCATTCAATCATCCACTCGTTGATGGAATCGGATTTTATTTTAATATTTTTTTTGTTTAGTTTGTGTGTGCAATTGTATCCTCAAAGCAATACCCTAAAGTCTAGTCTCATTAGGATTCCAATTTTGTTCCTGTTTGCAAATGTGTATATCTTCACCTATTACTGGACAACATGGAAGACAACGGGGGAGGGGGATAATGAAGAAAAGAAACATAGACGCATATCCTGCTCTGACCAATATTAGAGGGACCAATGCTTGGCCATTACAATTACTTTACTTCACTATACAATGATGTACCACAAACACTTTGTTTTGGATTCGGACTCCTCCAAAACTTTGATGGCTCATAAAATACGAATAGAAAATTTAGAAATGACTGTAATCTTTTAAGTTTCAGTAGCTCAGCATGTTCTCACGGGCTTTCTAGTTGTTCTCCTTTATTTCTAGCTTTGAACAAGATGAAATAAATATATTCCGAAATTTCCCATTGGGAGAACTTCAAGGAGCTATAATAGATAACTTCAAAGAAGTCTGGAAAGACAAATGATAAAAGCTGCATTTGGGGTTGCAACCACTTCCTTCTCATCATTTTGACTGATGAAAGCAGAGTGGTATGATCTGTCTTAATGTGTACTTAAAAAAAAAACTTAGGAAACTTCAAACATTGTCTATTTGAAATGGTGTGATCATGACTGAACTGCATAGTCATACAGAGTTCAGCTTTTTGAAGAATATGACACATTATGGTTACCAAGTTTATAGATATGCAATGATTTACTAGAGAGGCAAAAGACAGGCAGATAGAGGGAACCATTTTCAACATCTCTTCGTATTAGTACATGCAGTCTAAAATATACGCTTAGTCCCATCATCATTCTGTGCTGCTTTTTATTTTATTTTAGTTTTTGAGCTGGAATTATGCCTACTGTGATAAAATAGGCTTGACTAAAATGTTTGGGTGAGAAGCATTACTGTGGAAAGGTGGCTAGCAAGCCAAGCTATTGAAATAATCAGAGCGTTTCTTTAAAAAGCAACGGCACATGGAGGCATTTTTAATGGACAGAACTTGGCACTTTCAAGCCTCTAAAGTGGCACCTGTCACGACTTGGATCAACTTGTTCTTTCAAGGTCAACTTCACTGTATGCATTTTTCTCTTATTATTGTAGTGCTGTTTCTCATGGAATAAATGGAATGGTGTCACCAGAATCCAGCCTTCACTGCCTAGCAAATCTTTTTAAGGGAGTCACGTCTTACCACTAGGGATGGGTGAACAAGTAACATTTAGCAATGTTTGAGATCGCTTGGATTCTTTGAACACAATCTTGTTGCTCATCCTGTGCCCAATTCCTGTTCAGGTTGAATAGGAAAATCACGCAAATTGAGCAGTGATCGGACATGACATTTGTGCAGACTTCCCCAAATTTGTGCAGATGTCAACATTTGAGCAACTTTCATCTATAGATTAAAGCAGGGCTGATTCAATTGACAGGGGGGAAATTTATGCAGATAAGGAAATTTGCACAAATTCAAGCTGGGAAAGTCACATAAACCGACTGTGAAATATGTCCAACAATTTGTGAATATTTTCAGTGGACAACTGCCTACACTCTTGCTCAAGGATTCAAACATGCTCACATGTTTTGTGAGCAAACCCACTTTTCCCATACATCCTTACTTATCTATAATCATAAGAACAAAAAAGCCAGAAGTGAATAGCATGTTGGGAGTTTGAACTATTTTGGAGAGATGGAGATATTTGTTTTCAGGTGATCTCCCCAGTAGGGTTAAGTGGATTTTACTACACAAATCCCCTTCCACCGTGTCCTGGCACTGGCCACGGGGAGGTAGTTGCAGGTGGGGGGGGGAGAAGAGAAGTGCTCTCTCCCCATTGGAGCATATTTGGCACCAATGGGCTGGGTGGCTGCGCTTATATTAGGCAGCTGCACCCAGCCCTACAGGCTCTTCGAAGCACGGCTTCCTCCCTCCCTATATGCAGTGTGGGTTTTACCTGTTAGCCCTATTGGGGGCCAAGTAGGAATTTTTGGCACACAGTCTGATTGGCCTGGACTATGTGTCTTTTCGCCTACTTCACACTGTAAGTGGGGAGAGAGTGTCTTAGGAATTATAATATCCTGATCTTGGCTAATTTGGTCACATTTGGCTTAGGCTGTTAGGACAGGCATGCTTATAGGAAAGGGATGGTGATCATTCTGTGGCACATGTTTGGTGACAGGTGATACCTGAGGCCTTCTGCTGAGGGTTCTGCGGCCCCAGTGGGGGGATAAGGCCAGCTGTTGGGTGGACTCTCATCACTCCAACCGGTGTTATGCGGCCGGGGTGAATGGCACGGATTGGTCTACCCTCCCCAAAAGGGGTATGGCCTGGGTGTGGCAATCATCTGATGCCACTTGCCAGACATAGAATGCTTCGCCCAATATAAAACGCCTAGCTAGTTGCTGGCATAGTTTAGGGCCTGCCCAGTTTCCCTTTGTAAATCTTTAATAAATGTGGCCCGAACTTGATACCATATACAGTTGTCTCGTCTTGTTATTTCCCCATTCCACCTGCAAACTGATCCACTCATGATGTTGGTTCTCTATTCTCCACACGCAAATATCCTGGGAAGGGAGCAACATTTGCTAACCCACTCATGAATGGCTAAGGTCTATAATAAAGCTGGTAGCATTTCACATGCAAGGTTTCACAGTTATAAAACCCATCTTTTTATCTGTCAGCATCTGAAAATAGGTTGGGGTATAGATTTATTTATTTACAAAATTTATACACTGCTCTATAACTAGAAAAAGATATTTAAGATCAAGTTATATTTGCCATAGAAATTAAGGAGAATGTGTGCACTGCACTTAAAGTGAGGTACTGTTGAAGATGATGATGATTTTAAAAAACCATGATTCCTACTTGTCATTGGCTAAAATTCTTCCCAAACAGGGAGTCTATTCCCTTCATATTAGTATTATTATATATATATATATATATATATATATATATATATGTATTATACATTTATTCTTCTTTTCTCTCATTTAAGATTGTTTTGTGTGGTTTGTCTGATGAATACTGCAGGGAAAACTATCATAGTTAATTAGTTAAGTCATTCAAATATGGGAGATAGGACATATGCAAATAAAATACTTCCTCAAGATCATTTTATTGCTTTGTTTAAAATCTCTTGAGCCTGGGGGTGGAAAGATTCCAATTTAGTTATTCAATAAAGACACCCAAACTTTTTTTGAATTGTTTGTTTATTGTTTCTATCCCTAGGCTAGAGGCTGCTTTTCAAGGCTGGCCAATAACTCATTCCATTGCTTTGGTTTCTTGTCATGCAAATATGGAACACATTTTCTAACTTATTCTCAGTTTCTTTCACTTCCGGCTGCTGCTGATTGGAGGTTTTCCTCCATGTTTGTTTGTTACTCATGTCTAAAAGGTGTGTTTTTATATTTGAGAGCTTCCTCAGTCTTTTCGGAGGGTTGCTATATGGCATTCTCTGTTCCTTGATTTCTTCATTACTTTCATTATTGAACTCCCCAAAGGTTAATACCATCCCTTGCATTTTTCAAGGAGAAATGTGCACTTGGTGATTATTTGGCATTAATACATATCCTGAATGTGTGTCTCCTACTCTTGCAAAATGGAGAGGCAATACATTGAAATGCATCTGCCCCCCACTTCCAGCCCTGCAAATGAAATGGCTGGCACTGCAATCTTGCGCATGCGTTCTCACAAGTAATTCCAATGTATTCAATGGGAAAGTGACCATATGATTGCATATGGACATGTTTCTTCAAGTATATAATACCTGCAGATAACTTGTGTAAGCTTAATTATCCTGTATATCCAACTCAAGTGTGTGTGTTTTGTCCCCTGAAAGCTTTTGTGGGTCTCCAGTGTTGCACAAGGATTACATGTGTTTCTATAAGCTTCTGTGTTGAAAATCTCCACATATATTTGATGTTCTGTCTTCAAAATGAGGGTCCTGTGCACTCAGGTATAGGTCTGCATTACAATTTTCTGCTCTGTGGTTACGGGACCTTATCAAGTGATGATAAGTTCACAGATTTAATCCACCCCTTCGTGATTTCACACAACTCCTATTCAGGTATTCAATTTGCAGTTTAAGTAAACATGGATGCTGGATGCAGAGCCATGCCAAGCAACTCCATCTCTGGCACTGAATATGTCAGCCTCTCCCCCTGCCATTCATGTGTACAGCACAAACATCTGCAGAGAGGAGGCTCTGAGCATACAGCTTTGATGCAGAAGCCCCCTCTCTGCAGATGTTCATGCTGTACGCATGGATTCAGAGAAAGAGACTATGTGACATGCACATCAGGAGTGGAGCTGTTTGGTGTGTCTCAATTCCTGACTCACATGTTTAGTTACAGTAAAATTGTCTGACTAGGATGTCAATTGCACATTCATCTTGCTATCATTCTTAGTTGGCTTAACCCACACACTAATCTTTTTTCTTTTTGTTTTATTTTGGTGAGTCAATGTACAATAAAATATTTTTAGAACTCAAACTCTATCAGATGCATAGAGTTTATGCATAGTATAGGATCAAAGCTCAAATCATATTGTTGAATCTTTTCCAGTGTTTATAGTGCAATGTGATTATGTGTTGTTGTTTAGTCAACAAATGTGAGCTGCTTCTTCATTAGAATACTGAAGCACTTAAAAGAAATGTAAGATGAAAGAAAGTCAAGAATGTTCCCCAGTCTGTTTGGTTTCCCTGCTTCAACTACATCATCCTGCATTTGTTTGCTTCTAAATATTAAAGACAATGAGAGTATCTAGGGAAGCAGATCTAAAGGGCAACCTTTTATCTTTTGTAGGTGACAAGATAGGTCAACAAGCCCACATGGCTCAGCAGAGAGGCAGCAGAAGGTAGTGACAGCTGGCTTTCAATTGATGAAATCCCAAATGTCTAGGGAGGTTAGTGTGGTGTCCTTCGTAGCAGTAACCTAACCCTCCCAAATCTGGGATTACAATGCAGCCACTGCTAGTTTGCTTTTCTATACAGTGAACCCCTGCTGATTGTGACAATCCAGTCTTTCCTGTCCTATCATTAAAACCAACTTTTCTTCAGCAAGTCTTCCTGTCCTGTTATCCTTTTTAATAAGAGATTAATAAGGATAAAAACAGTGAGGGGGTCATTCCCCCCATTAAGATTATTTGAGATTCTTGGTGTGATTCTCAAATAAAAGATTTTATGTAAAAGATATGACTGAATGAAAAAGTAGGTATGATAGCTTTCCTTCCTCGCAGTCTTTTTGTTCAAAGATACTTCACCGAAGATCACCTCTCATCTTTCAGATTAATCTACCTATGAGTGGTTCCATGAATTTAGAAAGGGTCACAAAGGCCAGATCTACACCAAGCAGGATATGACTCTTTGAAAATGTTTTGAAAACTGTATATGAAGTGTATTCTGGGCCCCAACAGATGTTATAACTACTGTTAAAAACCTTTTAAAAGCAGTAATGTAGATCTTGCCAAATACAAGCAGGATTAATGAATAAGCTTGTATATTTTAAATGGTGATTGGGGTGCAGGAAAGATTATAAGAATCCTTGTTTAAGTTTAGATGTTAAAGAAGTCTATAGTTGCACGGCAGAATTAACATCCAAGGTCCAAATACTAATTCATTTTTATAGTTTTGTTTGGGCTGCAATGCCAGTCTTAAAGTAAGATGGAATTAATTGGCAACCTTCTCTGGAGAATTCAAGATTGGACAGGTAGGGTTTGTCCAGAGTCCAGGCTAATTTTATATGGCAGTGATGAAAAATTCTGCTTTCTTTCCAAGGCTCTTCCTGGGATTTGATATACAACTATGAAATCTTGGATTCACTGAAGTGTGAAATACTTGCTCCAAATCAACAGACATTTTATCATGTACCTTAACAGAGCCAGGACTTCACACAAAAATAGATGTGATTCTTTTGGCAGCACTATGGTGATTAATAGAGTGGAATAATTTATAGAATATTACAGTCTGAGCAGGCACATGTGCTGCACCAAATGAAATCTTAACTGGCAGATAAAAATTCATCACATGGAGTAATCCTATATCTATCTATCTATCATCTATCTATCTATCTATCTATCTATCTATCTATCTATGGTAGGCAATCTTTGAGTCAGAAAGGTGGTTCCATTGTTCATGGCAAATATAGCCCTCTACCATGCCCTAATTCCAGTCTTTTGTTAAAAAAAAAAAATCCAGGGATACCATAACTTCACTTTTCAATGCTGAACTGTTGATATAAACCCCACCTACAGATGTTGCCAATTGTTGTTAAATTATTCTAGTGTGTTGTATTTTTTAGAGTCTACCCATGCAGAATGGCATGTTTAGTGGAAGGGTGGGATTGATTTTTTTAAATGAAAATAAATAAAATTTGGTAGACAACTGGAAAAGGTCAATAAATGGTTCAATACACCCAAAGTAAGCCAGATCTTAGTTTGCTGACATGCATCAATGATGTCCTTGTAAATTAAGGTAAGTTACTTTTTGTTTAACATAATGTTTCTTATCCAACAAGGCAGATTAAAATGAATAAAGGCTTCTGTGCCTATCTCTGCAATAGGGCCAATGTGAAAATCATCCATTAGAATTCCAATTATAAATGACCTAAAGAATATACAATAGGTGCATTTGCCCCTGTTTGCCCTATTATAGTGCAGCCTCCCATCACATATTCATTGTATCCAGTTCTTTGGTGGATTGTTCTGAATGGTCAAAGGCTATTTATCTCACCTGTTTGCTATTGTATTAACTTCAACTACCTGACTGGTAAGCTGATGGTCATATCTGTGACTGCTTCCTATATACTCAATGTAGTTCCCAGTAAAGTAGTATCTGGAAAAAAACACTAGACATTTCAAAATGGGGACTCCATATTGCTCCGTAAAATGAAAATATCTTAATGAACAGTTGCATTATTAAAAACAAGAAGGGAACTCCTGGGACTTTAAAACAAACTTCTCTAATTACTGCAATTTAAATGTGCAGCATTAATACCCAACAAACCTATTATAAATAAAAGCTTTTAAGCAGGAAAAGAATTAAAGTCTTGGATTCCATTAGTGACATTTGATATTGGAACACATTAAGAAAGCTAAACAACATACTGCTTGCTTACTTAGTTAAATCCATTAACATTAAAAGTGTATTAATTCCACCAGTTGCTATTCCAAAGCAATCCAAACTTGAAGTCTCTGAGTGCTGGGATTTGAGATATTCTTGACCAAGTTAAAAACAAGGCAAAGCAAAGCAAAGTAAAGTAAAGTAAACCAACTATTGACATATTGGTGCTTTCATATTGGTGCTTTCACCTTCTCTTCCATCGCTCCCAGACTATGGAATGGTCTGTCGGAGGAGGTTAGACAAATTGACAGTCTTCATGAATTTAAGAGAGTCATGAAGACTGTCCTCTTCTGACAGGCCTATCCAGATGAATTTTAAGATGTTTTTAATGTTGTATTTTTCTCTTGTTTTTTAATTTTTTTTTAACTGTTGTGATTTTTATGTTTTATATTGTTGTTGTTCCCCTCCTCGATCCGGAGGGAGAGGCGGGCTACAAATAAATATTATTATTATTATTATTATTATTATTATTATTCATATATGGCTTGCATGACCTCCCCATTGCAGGACAATTACCCTAAAAGTTCTTAATGTGAATAGATCTGCAAATGTGTGTGTGTGTGTGTGTGTGTGTGTGTGTAGGAGATAGATATTGTTGAATAGTGAGGTTGAAACAGCAGGGGCTTAATGTATTTTTTCCTCCAGGTTTTCAAGAGCTTGGAGGATTGACTGAGAAAGATGGCCTCCAGGGAACAGTGCACAAACATGTCAAATCCAAAGCCCACTGATCAAGTCCTTCAGTGTTTTGCACCAGTCCTAACATATCAGCTGAGCCTTGCGGTGAAAATATCACTGGATCATAGGAGCTATGTTGTACTGAGGCAGTGGCTTGCAACATCCATCAAAAGTGCCCTTGGGTGCCATTCCTCAACTCCAGCCCCGTTTTTCTTCAGCTCAGTCCTACAGCCTTTGGAACCTCTTCCTCCAAACCACGGCAGCTGTATCGTGTAAAAGTATTTTGCTCTTCCACATGCAGGAGCTGTGCAGAAATGGCCTCTAGAAATTCTCCACCCTACTTATGCACAGGGAAATTGTTGGAACATTTCACAGGATTTCTCCCAAAGGGAGGAGAAACTTTCATGGTGGGGCTTACCATTACTAGTGGTTGCAGCACAGTTTCTTTCTTGTAACCTATGTCTTCTTTCTTTCTGTCACAGCAAGTGCACAGTAGCAATTGTGTTAGCAGCCTGCCCACTATTTACATGCTCCACAATCCTCATGACTTAGCATCATTCCAGGCCATTGTGAGACTGTCTGGGTGGAAATGGCCTGGAATGACACAAAGGAGACTATACAGGGAAAAGTCTGGAGAATATTCAGAGAAACCTCTGCAAAGTGGTCTTCATTTTCAGGGTGGAGAGATGAGAAAAAAAAAATCTCAACAATCCCCCCCCCCCAAAAAAAAAATCATAGAATCATAGAATAGTAGAGTTGGAAGGGGTCTATAAGGCCATCAAGTCCAATCCCCTGCTCAATGCAGAAATCCCACCTTAAAGCATCCGTGATAATTGGCTGTCCAGCTGCCTCTTGAATGCCTCTAGTATAGGAGAGCCCACAACATCCCTGGGTAATTGGTTCCATTGTCGTACTGCTCTAACAGTAAGGAAGTTTTTTTCCCCTGATATCGAGTCAGAATCTGGCTTCCTATAACTTCAGTCCATTATTCTGGGTCCTGCACTCTGGGTCCTGCAATCTTCTGAGAAATTTCAGCTCAGCTCAAGTAGACATGGGTAATTGTCGAGAGGATTGGAGCAAAAGCATGTCATGTCTTCTGAAAAGGGACAAACCTCTCATGAGGTGGGGAGAATCCTCTCCCTCCAATGGCAGAGCAAGTAAAGCAAAGACCTGTGCACTGCCTTTTATCAGGAGGACCTGCCAATGCTCCCTACCTCCTTTCATCTACCACCATCGCATATTCCATGCCTCCCTCCCTCTCTCTCTACCCCATTGCTGCAGATCTTCTCAGAGGCAGTAATGGATGGCAGTCTGTGTTGGCCAGAAAAGTGACTGGCACTGTTATTTAGAAAGCTGGCCAGTTCCAGTACCTTAGGAGAGGCATTTCAACTTTTTAGAAAGAGCAAAACCTGGGAAACCACCAAAGGATCTGCAGTTAGAGGAAAGCCGGTGTGACCAGAGGAAGGAACAATGGCCATCTGTAGAACCTCAGAAGGCCAGGTTTAGATGTAGATGGGCTGTACCCCTACAGTAAACTGTCACAAGAATCTTATCCCAGCGTTACAGCAGTGAAAGGGAATATTCTGTGGGCAAAGTTGATAGGTTTTCTACCACTGGTCTTTATGTGAGTGCACAGCCAACTAATTATCTTGCATGGTGGTGTATCTGTAGTTATTGTTAAGACCAATGTCTTGTCTTATCTTTTTTTAGCATCCATGTTCATGTTGAATTGAAGCTATTCAAGCTGGTTCCCTGGAGATTATAACTGTTAGTAAAATCAAGTTATTTATATGTTTTCTTTATGGTTGCTGAAATTCCTGGTTGATAAACAGTGTAAACCTCTACAAGTCTTCTCAGAAGCAAATATTAAGGCATTCAAGGGGGCTTACTTTCAAATAAGTGGGCCAAGGATTGCACACTTCTTTCCCCTTTGTTGATAGAGAAATACAATGGGTTAGATCCTAAGTTGCCCTTCTGTAAATGGAGATGCCTCTTCCATTCATGGAAATGGCTAAAATTCAGTGGAAGCTCACAGTGTGGAATGGGGTTGGGGGGGGGGAGGAGGCAGATTTTTCTGATTCCTCCTTTTCCCTCCAGACCCATGTGCCATCTCAAATCCTGTTCTGGAGGGTGTGCCAACCCTCCAAAGCATATTTCAGGAAGGATTTGCACAGCAAGGATGAATAAGTAAAAATCTCACTGCCTTCTACCTGTGGAAATGTCCCATGAGTTGAGTTCAGCTCACTGGAACTCAGGATTCAAACCAATGCAGCTAATGATGCAGAAATTGGAAATAAAAGAGTGACGCATCAGATGGTGTGCCACACTGCCAATTAAGAGAATGTGTGTATACAATTTCACCCAGAAAATATATTTACAGCATGTTTTGTTCTATTTAAACCTATGGCGCCTAATTAATTTTGTATAGGTTACATGAATGGGCAGTACATAATCTGTTCAAAAATAGTTTTGTGATTTGTCTTTCACTGTATGGCACTGGATATGGGATTTCTACAAAGTTCTGAGAGTGCAAGAGTCTGAATGAAAATTATTATGCTATCATTAGTTGCTTGCTTTCTGTTGCACTTAGAGGTAATTGTGCTTAATGCTTTGATTATTTCAATTATACTGTATACTAGGGGTGTGCATCGGATCGGATCCGATCCACGATCCGAATCCGATCCGACCCAAAATCGGGAAAATCCGATCCGATCCGATCCGATCCGGACAACCTCCGATCCGATCCGATCCGATCCGATGAGGTCCGATCCGGATCGGACGCCATTTTGAATGCTTTTTCCCATAGCCAAGTATTGTTTTACAAAAACGCCTATAACTTTTTCATTTTTAAAGATAGAAGGATGAAACTTGGGCACATTGTAGACTGGTTAGGGGTAGTTATATGTGATAAATTTCAGAAAGATTGGTGCATGCATTTTGTGGCAATTAATTTTTTAATAAATACCCAGGAATGCCTATAACTTTGTCATTTTTAAAGTTACACACATGAAACTTTGCCACATTGTAGGGGGTACCTTGCGACCTATGTGTGTGAAATTTCAGAAACGTAGGTGCTTGTCTTGTGTGGCAATTAATTTTTAGAAAAATGGGTAGTAGTGGGGTAAATACAGTTACGCCTCCCATTTTTTTATTTTTGAAGATACAAACAGGAAACTTGGGCACATTACAGGTACCACTTGCCTTGATATGTGTGTGAAACTTCAGAAACATTGGAGCTTTCCTTGTGTGGCAATTAATTTTTGAAACAATGAGGAAAGAAACACCTATAACTTTGTCATTTTTAAAGTTACACACATGAAAATTTGCCACATTGTAGGTGGTACCTTGGGACCCATGTGTGTGAAATTTCGGAAACGTAGGTGCTTGCCTTGTGTGGCAATTAATTTTTTAATAAATACCCAGGAATGCCTATAACTTTGTCATTTTTAAAGTTACACACATGAAACTTTGCCACATTGTAGGCGGTACCTTGGGACCTATGTGTGTGAAATTTCGGAAACGTAGGTGCTTGCCTTATGTGGCAATTAATTTTAGAAAAATGGGTAGTGGTGGGGTAAATACAGTTACGCCTCCCACTTTTTTATTTTTGAAGATACAAACAGGAAACATGGGCACATTACAGGTACCACTTGGCTTGATATGTGTGTAAAATTTCAGACAGCTGGGTCCAGGCATGTGGTGGCAAGGTATTTTTGAAACAATGAGGAAAGAAACGCCTATAACTTTTTTATTTTAAAAGTTAGAAGTCTGAACATTGCTCACTTTGTAGATGAGTTAGGGGTAGATATGTGTCAGAAATTTCAGAATTATAGGTCCAGGCATTTGATGGCTATGGAATTTTTAAATTACATGTTTCAAAAAAATTTCTACAGAGGCCAGGTCTTCCCCTCCCGCTTCCCGCGAAGAAAAGGAAACACTCTCTCGTCTCGATCCCTTTGATCCTTGCTAGTAGTATCCATTACAGGGCTCGTGTTTCCTTTCCTACTTTCACTTTTCAAGCAGAACGGCTGAGCCTAGCTTGAGTACAAAGTGAAAGCAGACACGAGCCCTGTAATGGATACTACCAAGGATCAAAGGGATCGAGACCAGAGTGATCCTTCCTTGCACGCATGGCTGCAAAACTCAGCTAGGCTCAGCCGTTCTGCTTGAAAAGTGAAAGTAGGAAAGGAAACACGAGCCCTGTAATGGATACTACTAGCAAGGATCAAAGGGATCGAGACGAGAGAGTGTTTCCTTTTCTTCGCGGGAAGCGGGAGGGGAAGACCTGGCCTCTGTAGAAATTTTTTTGAAACATGTAATTTAAAAATTCCATAGCCATCAAATGCCTGGACCTATAATTCTGAAATTTCTGACACATATCTACCCCTAACCCATCTACAAAGTGAGCAATGTTCAGACTTCTAACTTTTAAAATAAAAAAGTTATAGGCGTTTCTTTCCTCATTGTTTCAAAAATACCTTGCCACCACATGCCTGGACCCAGCTGTCTGAAATTTTACACACATATCAAGCCAAGTGGTACCTGTAATGTGCCCATGTTTCCTGTTTGTATCTTCAAAAATAAAAAAGTGGGAGGCGTAACTGTATTTACCCCACCACTACCCATTTTTCTAAAATTAATTGCCACACAAGGCAAGCACCTACGTTTCCGAAATTTCACACACATGGGTCCCAAGGTACCACCTACAATGTGGCAAATTTTCATGTGTGTAACTTTAAAAATGACAAAGTTATAGGTGTTTCTTTCCTCATTGTTTCAAAAATTAATTGCCACACAAGGAAAGCTCCAATGTTTCTGAAGTTTCACACACATATCAAGGCAAGTGGTACCTGTAATGTGCCCAAGTTTCCTGTTTGTATCTTCAAAAATAAAAAAATGGGAGGCGTAACTGTATTTACCCCACTACTACCCATTTTTCTAAAAATTAATTGCCACACAAGACAAGCACCTACGTTTCTGAAATTTCACACACATAGGTCCCAAGGTACCCCCTACAATGTGGCAAAGTTTCATGTGTGTAACTTTAAAAATGACAAAGTTATAGGCATTCCTGGGTATTTATTAAAAAATTAATTGCCACAAAATGCATGCACCAATCTTTCTGAAATTTCTCACAGATAACTACCCCTAACCAGTCTACAATGTGCCCAAGTTTCATCCTTCTATCTTTAAAAATGAAAAAGTTATAGGCATTTTTGTAAAACAATACTTGGCTATGGGAAAAAGCATTCAAAATGGCGTCCGATCCGGATCGGACATCTGGTCCGATCCGATCCGACCAGCCTCCGATCCGATCCGATCCGATCCGACCCCCCAGGTCCGATTCCGATCCGCTATCCGATCCGATCCGGGGGGTCAGTGCACATCCCTACTGTATACACAGTAAAATGTTTTTGTAGATGCACAGTTTGGTGTATGACTTGACAATTGGTATATGAAGTGTCTTGGATTTTGATGCATATGACAGAGGAATGAACTGCTTTTCCAAAGATCTTACATTTTCAGATCTTTTCTTCTGAATATTTTAAGTTTAATTAACTTGTATATGCTAATATCTGTCATTCCTTTTGAAATCTATGATATGAAATATATTCTTACATGTATTCTCCTCGAATTAAAACATTTATTACTGTATTATCTCTAGGGATAACCTGGACCTAGATGACACTTCATTACTGACTGGGGTTTGGAGATGGAGACATTGGCTCAGTTAGGATGACATATTAAGCAACGGAGGAGTAAATAACATACTGACCGTGCGTTAGGCAGGAAGAGCTCCACAGACGACACACTGCAGCCGGCGCTGCTTGGAACCAGCAAACGCCCCGGCTGCAAGGAACATGCGGTGGCCATTTTGGGTGTAGCCTCTCCTCTGTATCCCAGCATGCACCGTGAGTTCTGCCGGCTGCATAGAGCGGCTGGGGTTTTTTGGCTGCTCTAGGCAGCAGAACTCTATTCCAAAATGGAATAGTCCACAGAGAGAGGGGGGGCTGAATTCGGACGACACTTTAAACAATGGGGCTTTGGGCTAAAGAACGTGCAAGCCCATTGTTTCGCTCCATTGTTTAAAGTGTCTGATTAATGTACTGTCAGTTGTGTGTGCGTTGTGTGCTGCCCTCCAGACGATGCAATAAGCAACACAACTGACAATTGTTTCCCCCCTCCTCCGTTGCCTAATGTGTCATCCGAACTGAGCCAAAGTGTCTGCTCTACCAACAGTGTATTTTGGTTCAACTTCTCTGAAGGGAAGAGGGAGTTTGGTTCAGTGACTTGACAGGTCCAACTTGTTTTATTATCGGTTTTAACTATGGGTTTTTTTTTTTTAAAAAAAATGTTTTTATGATTATTATCCACCTGGAGGGCCATTTTCTTGGTGAAATGGCAGGGTATAAATTGAATAAATAAATAAACAAAGGAATCTAATTTCATAATTTTTAAAATGCACATTCTGAACCAGTGCCAGGATACAGTTATGGCTTGGATGAGGGCCAATAAACAGAGCTGAATCCTGATAAAATAAAGACTCTGTAGATTGGTGGTTCCCAGGTCTGGGAATTATTATTGTTTTTTGCCTGTTCTGGATGGGGTTGCACTCCCTTTGAAGGAGCAGATCCATAGGTTGGGGATGCTCCTGGATCCGTCTTTGTCACTGGAGGCTAAGGTGGCCTCGGTGGCCTGGAGCACCCATTATCTACCTCGGTTGGTACACCAGCTATGCCTATTCTTGGATAGAGATAGCCTAGCCATGGTCATTCATGCACTGGTAAACTAACAATTAGACTACTGTAATGTGCTCTATGTGGGGCTACCCATGTGCATGGTTCAGAAGATGCAGCTAGTGTAGAACGCAGCAGCTAGGGTGCTCACAGGGACACCTAGCTAATCTCATATATAACCTCTGCTAAAAGAACTGCACTGGCTGCCTATTAGCTACCGAGCCACATACAAGACTATGTTATTATTCTATAAAGCCCTAAACAACCTGGGTCCAGCATACCAAGCAGACCACCTTCCCTTATATTCACACAGATGGCAGTTACAATCTTCAGAGGGGGTCCTGCTGGCTATTCTGAAATGGAATGTCATCATGAAGAACCTCAACAGTGGGCCTCTGTAGTGGCACCCACCCTCTGGAAAGCCCTCTCTCGTCAGTCCGAAAGGCGGAAAATCTAACATCCTTTAAACACCTCCTCTAAATGTATCTGTTCACACAGGCTTTCCTTGGAATGTAACTTATTTTGGTTTTATATTTATTTTATTTTTATTTATTTTTATTTATTTATTTATTTCATTTCTAACCCGCCTCTCCATCTAGATCGAGGCGGGGAACAACACCAAATATAAATATAAAACAATAAAATAGATAAACCGTTAAAACAGATAAAAACAAATACATTATTAAAAACATCTTAAAATTAAACTGGATAGGCCTGCCGGAAGAGAACAGTCTTCATGGCTTTCTTAAATTCCAGAAGACTGCTAATTTGTCGAATCTCCTCCGGCAGGCCATTCCACAGCCTGGGAGCGGCAGAAGAGAAGGTCCTCTGGGTAACACTCGTCAGCCTAGTTCTGGCTGATTGGAGTAAATTCTTCCCAGAGGACCTGAGTGTGCGGGGCGGATTATACGGGAGAAGGCGATCCCGCAGGTAACCTGGACCCAAACCATGTAGGGCTTTAAAGGTAATAACCAACACTTTATATGTCGCCCGGAAACTAATGGGCAGCCAGTGGAGTGATTTTAAGATTGGTGTTATGTGGTCATCCCTAGTGTACCGGTGACCAACCTGGCTGCCATATTTTGAACTAATTGAAGTTTCCGGACTAGGCACAAAGGTAGCCCTATGTACAGCGCATTGCAGAAGTCGAGCCTCGAAGTTACCAGTGAGTGCACTACCAGTGAGTGCACTATATGGCATCTTTAACTTTTACAGTTTTAGATTTATTCTGACCTGTTGTTTTTATGGTGTTAACTGTGAACTGCTGAGACAGTGTTAGCTATTGGGCAATATAAAAATGTAATAATAAATAAATAAATAAATAAGGTCACTGCAATGATTGCCATGAACCAAATTTCAGATGTTGAATGAAGAAGGATATACTTGAAAGCTGTGTGGTCTAGAATGTATAAGACATTACTGCAATCTGAACATCTCCTTGACATTCAGTTTAGCATGGAATGGAACCCTACTGTGGGACTCAGGCTGGAATCCTAAACACAGTGGGTGTCGGATGTCCAGTGCTTCATGAACAATTCACTAGGCTGGCCTAGTGAATTGTGAGTTGAAAGCTTGGCAATTGTTGTGAGAAAGTCTGTTTCTGTTCTGTGCTTATCTGTGGCTGCTAGCCGAGGCCTTGAGTTTCCTTGAGAACAAAAGTATGTTTTGAAAAGGTGGGGGCTATCTTGCAAGCTGTCTCTCACATAGTGTCATCATCAAGAGGAGGTTGAACCGTGCCGCCCTGTTGGCACATGAGTTTGGGTTACAGGTCTAAGGTCCTGTCTGTCAAGTGGCTTAGAATAGCCAGCCTCCAGGCTATAAGAGGAACAAGCAAAGGGGAGGCCCTTTGCTAGGAATCATCTGTTTGCCTGTTCGCCTGTTCTATGGTTACTATCTGGTTCTACGCTTGCCAAGAAACTTGTGTTTGGGATTCTATCTGGTTTGGAGATGTTGGATGCACTCTGTACATGTTCTGTTACTATTTGGACTTGGAATTTCTAAGAACTATGCCATGAAAAGTGCTCTGTGGCTTTTCATAGATTTGGACTTGCAGATTACTGTTCTGGATTCATGTTCTATAGCCTGTTTTCCCTGCATGGAGCCAAAGTACGGGCATAGGGTAACTCTGAGGCTGATCATTGCTGTACTGGAATTGTGTGTGTGTGTGTGTGTGACCTGCCAGAGAGCCTTCCTCAGAGCCAAAGCTACGAGCAGAGAAGGTTTCCTAGGTCGAAGAGGTTCATCCCCTGACATCTTGCTTACGTGATCAGCTCAGTGTCCCTGGCAGGCTGAGTTTGATTTGGTACAAGATGATCTTGCCTACTGTCAGACTTCATGAACTTCTGTGCTGGGGTTTCTCCTTTGAGTTTTGCTCGTGTTCCTGATGAGTCAGTGTGTGTGGCCACTCCTGACCGCATGGGACAGGGGCTAACTCCAAATGACTCCCCCTGAGTAATTTGCTGTTCGCATTAAGCAGTTGTACCTGAAAGCTATCTGGTTTGTCTTCAGCTTCAAGTGTGTGTATGCAGAAATGAAACCATTATGCTTGAATTCCATGTGATTTTACAATAAAAGAAGTCTCACCGTGTTTGGAGTGTGTCAGTTTGCCTAAAGTTCATGAGCAGAAGCCTGGGGTGGGCTTGGCGTCATGACAGTGGGATTGCTTCTGAATAAACAAACATAGGATTCCACTGTCAAACACCTGAGGAAAAATGGAAAAGTATTTTTATAGTATCCCCAGCTGCTTATCTCGTGTGTTGATTTCAAATACAACCATCTCAAAATGGTATATTTGTGGCATCTGAAACCTGCAGAAACAGAAAAGATCTACAGGACAGGAAACCTGAGAGACTGGTTTCATTTGTATTGGGTGGGATGGACTGATATAATGTAATTAAATATATTGTACATACAACTGGTGTGTTAATAAAATAAAACTTTAAGGTGTATGGCTTATAATGTTAAAGATCATGCTAGACAATTAAAACAAGGATTAGTTGGGGATATGCTCCCCTAATGGCTATACATTACTTTCAGTATTGGAAGCAGCATACACCTCAATACCAGTTGCTAGGGAACATGAGCAGGAGTGTGCTATTGCATTCATCTCCTCTTGTGGCCTTCCCACAGGTAGCTGGTTGGCCACTGTGTGAACAGAATGTTGGATTACATAGGCCTTTGGTCTGATCCAGTAATGTTCTTTTTATGTTATGTTCTAAAATTTTAGATGGTACTAAACATAAATCAGGCAAGTTTTCTTTGATAACTTAATATCATGTGGTGTGAGGTAAAATTAACACTTTATGTACAAATTAGACAGAATACAATGAGAAAATATGCATTTTGGTAAGAACTTGGCTTGGTCAATATAATTTAAGGCATTTGTTGTTGTTAATACTGTCTATAAATGCAATATTTTGGAATAGCATTTGTTATTTTTCTGTATGAATTAACAGAGACTATTCTCATTTCGTTACCTGCAAACAAACAAATTAACAAGGCATGGTCAATAAAAATAAATAAATAGCAGTGCAATCCTATATGTCTATTCAGAAGTAAGCTTTATTAAGTTCAGTAGTATTCTTATATAAGTGAATAGAGAATTGCAGACTGAATTAAATTAATGGCAGTTGCTTTAGGATTAGTTATTTATATTCTCTCTTTGGGAATGGATATTCTATTTGCATTCTCTGGAAACAGGTTTAGCTCTATAAAATCAGACTTATGAATACTTATAAAATATAAATATAAATACTTTGAAAATGTGTGATGATAGATATGATGACTAGCAGGCAGCATTACAAAATGGTATCCCTTTATGTCATTTGTTAGTCAAGACATGTGGAAAAGCCTGGATCTAATGAGCTGCAGTCTAGAAGACTTGTGAAAGGAAGTTGTTCCCACAAAGTAACTTCCCCTATAGCCTCCTCTTCCAACCCTCAGGCACAAAGCACAATAAAGGGAAGGAAACCAAGGTGATCATGACTCACAAACTCCAAAAAGAAGCAGTCCTGAAGGCTGGTTCTGTAGTCACTAAGGCTGAATAGCAGTGACAACTGTATAAAATTACTCTTTGAAGGAACAGAAAAGAATTAACTGTGAAAACAAAGCAAGTGGGAAGCTCATGGGGGATATATTCAGACTCAGAAAATAATACAGAATAGTTTACTGAACAATATAAAAAGGTTTATAGCACTTCAATTACTACACCACAAAGAAACATTCACAGTGCACTGCAGCTCTTGAGGGAAGGAAAAATTGTTCTGAAAGCTGCCACAGAGAGCTCCTTGTGGGAACTATATCACCCACCTGATAACAAAAATCAGAGTTTTACCCACACAGACAGCAGTTGAGAGACAATACTGCTTGTTTTGAAATTTCTTTTATTGTGCAAGCAGTATACGTTATAGTGCACTATAGCTCAATTACACCATTCTGTGGCTGTGTCTCTGCATGTTATAGTTTTCTAGTAGTTAGTAATATCAGTAACATGTGCTTTAGAAAGTATGCATTTGTGTCAGTAACAAGGCAAAATGAAATAGCAGCAATGTCACTGGGAACCATAATATGAAACCAGTAATGGCGGAAAAAAGTTTTTGGCAATTGCCTCATAGGAAATAGGTACCCCTGTTGAATGAATTTGTTTTGTTAATGAAAGTGAAATAAAGGAATCAGAATATACTTCTGAACCACGCCAGTTATTTAAACAAACTGAAACCTCCTCTTAAAAGTTTGACATTTATCAATGACTTCCCTGGTCAGTCTAAACTACACCTGCTTCTCAATTTCAGTTGAGAAATGGAATAAGAAAAATGGGACATAATGCTAGAAGAGTGGTATACAGAATGCCTTATGTACCCCAACAGTCATCAGTGCACTTCAATACTGATAAAAAGCACTAGTGTAGATCTGAGCTAGGTTTAACCAATCAAACCTGGATTTATCATCCTTGTAGAATTGACCATATTGGGACTGAGGACGAAAGCACCAAGAAGTTCCAGCACCATCATAAGGTACAATTATAGGTGTGTGGATGCTCCCAAAATGACAATCTGTATCTCCTCCTCCCTTTTCTTCTGGTATCTTGTAGGAAAAGGGATTATGTGACACAACTGTTCCTTCATTGGTTGTTTTAAGCAGCACCCACATCTCCTGAATTATATTGTTCTGCCCACAGACTACTTAGCTTTTGGTTGGTGGGGTGAAGAGTCTGAATAGCTTTGACAAGATTTAGAGTAGGGTATTTTTGCTGTTTATGTGAACAGAACCTAACCTCTAAAAGAAATAAAGTACATCTATCACAGTTTAATTGGTGTTATGAGTAAACACAGCCAGCAATAGACATTACAACTAGACAATCTATTTGGTTGTGTTGCATGGTCCATGATTGCTTCATAAATAAAGCATTGCACAGTAAATAAAGGAAGCAACATTTAAAGGGGCATTTAACAACTTGGCTGAAAACAATGTGGATAACAAGATTTGAGAGGTAACAGTGGGTGAGCAGTAGGCAAGAATGAGTCATCTAATTAGAGTGGCAATTAAATAGCTAGTGAATAGGAAGGAGGCACAAAAAATCCCCAAATTTCAGAGTTCAGAAAGAATAAGGCAGCACTAGCATAGTGCTTTGAAAGAGGGGAATTGGATTAAAGGACATGGAAGGAAATGAAAAGCTCTCTGAGAAAATTGCAGTATGTATAAAGGTTATGCATGTCGTCTAGCAATAAATACACCCGTGATAGCAAAAAGGGCAAAGCAGATGAATGTAAAAGTAGAAGAAGCAATCTAAAGAAAGAGGAAAGATATAACATTCAGTTCTTGAGGCAAGTTGGGAGATTTATAGTTTTTCAACAAAATGTAAATATAGCTATAGTGCCAATGACAGTAAGATTGCAGAGACGCATAAGCATTTTTTAATAAATAAATAAATAAATACATTGTTTGCTCTGTGGAGAGTGTTCTGTAAGATATTTGGGAAATGAGGGTTTAGTTTAGTGACCAACAGTGGAAAACATCTAAATAAGTCTGCTTATTATAGGTCACGTGGGTGGCTAGTGTGATCTTTGGAAGAAGAGATACACTTTCATGTTAGGGGCAAAATTATCAATAAAATTTCAGCATCAGTTTAGAACACATGTGAAATTACACTTTGTTCTTCAGATGGCAAAGAATTAGGTTCAGCAAGTCCTATAATCCCAAAATGTGTAAATTAATGGAACAGAGGGGAATTGAACAAACTGGAACAGTGTAAGTAGGGATATATTGGTTCTGAAAACAAGATGTCCATCCAGAGCAGGATGACAAACTGGTCATCGTTTCATCAGCTCCCATGGAAGACTCCAGTGGCTGTGTGTCATTCACCCTTGCACTGCCATTCACTTTCGCTCACTCCCGCATCATCTAATGTCCGACCAGAAGATGAGAAACGAATCAAGGTATCTGCTGGGAAAATGTGAAGATTCCTTGTTTAAAGATGCTGGGAAGCTTCTTAAAGCACACAGAGACAAAGGCATATAGCTGAACAGCAATCAAAATCCCCCCTTCCTAACTACATGGTCTTTCGACAGATTGCTGGAGAAAACCCTGTGTATCCTCCACAAATCTTCACAGAAAGAAGCTGTGAGAAGCTTCAAATCCTGTACCTTCAGAGAGTTATAAGAAGTATTCCCAACTTAGCTTCTGCACTATTGGAAATTCTCTTTTACAGCAAGTTTTGCTGTAGTTTGTAAGGGAGTACAACAAAACCAAAAACCCCAACCATGAGAGGTGCACAAGCTTTACAACTTCCCACAGGACTTCACAGATGGTGTAGTTCATAAGGCAGATGTTCCCCATTGCCACGCCGTACTCTGAACTGTCAGAACAGACAGTAATGAAATGATCCCTAGGGATCCCAATGACAGATGGAAGCCCCGGTCTTAAAGTGGAGGATCCAAGCTCTTTCCCTTTTCTTGCTCCCAGCAGCTCCAGGGACAAATGCAAGTCCAACCAATAACCATCACATGACCTACAGAGCCTAATTTGTATGTGATTGTGGTGATGTAGCTTCAACACATACCTTGGGTGTTTGTAATTCTATCACAGTCTTGTTCAACAGATGCATTATGTTATAATATCAACAATTTAGCTGTAATTACATGATCTCTGTTTTGGCCCCACATAGGAATTTGTTTAATATTTATTTATAATTTCCCCAGGAGCTCTAATTACCAGTGAAAACATTTGCTTGATTTCCTGTTATTAAATACAGTGAAAAGTTAGCTGCTCTGGGAATAAATCATTAGAATCATATGCTACCATATCCATTTTACCACAAGACTTGTTGAAGACAGTAGGAAAATGTTAGCCAGAGAATATGTATTCTATTAGCTAGATATATAAAGAAGGGAAATGTTGGATAACATATTTCATAAACTACAAAAAGTCACTTTAAATCTATTTATCACAGGCTCTGCTATAATAGTACAGCAAAGCCAGAATTACTTCAAAAATCACTTATTAAAAGGCCTATTAGTAGAATGGAAAACTCAGAATTAAAAGAAGTCATGACATGTATTTCAACAGAGCATTGTCTGCTTCTGTTGCCTGTGGTTTAATAGTTAGAAGTGAAGTCAGTTTCATCTGGCAAGGCAAACAATGGCCTAACTTTGGGTTTGTTTGTTTATTTATTTCAGTGATTTATATAATTCCCTCCAGCCACGTTTCCAGGGCAATTTAAACAAAAATAAAGGACAATACTAATACAAAATATAAAATGAACATAATAATAAAACTTTAACTGTAACTAAAATACCATGATATTGTTGATGATGACAATTTGTATTTCTAGCCTGACTTTAATCTGTATACTTTTAGAGATGTGGGGGACATTTTTTACTTCTTCACAGCATATAGTTAAACTATGGAATTCACGACCACAAGATGTAGTGATGGCTACCAATTTGGATTACTTTAAAAAGAGGGGAGGATAAATTCCTGGAGGAGAAGGCTATCAATGGCTACCAGTTCTGACAGCTATGTGCTACTTCCAGTAGCATAGACAGGATGCCTACATACACCAGTTGCTGGGAAACATGGATGGGAGGGTGCTGTTACAGCCATGTCCTGCTTGGGGGGTCCCTGGTTGACAGCTGGTTGGCCACTGTGTGAACAGAATTTTGGACTAGATAGACTTGTGGTCTGATCCAGCAGGGCTCTTCTTATGTTCTTACCCTCAGCTTCGGCCATAGTCAGCTGCATGGCTCACCACTCACCCCCCTCCCAAATCACCAGTTTGCTGATGAAATTCAGTGGCAAACTTTGACCATGTGGGTGCTCTTTTAGGATAGCCATCATCTTAACTGATACCTCATAAGATGAGCCAGCCTGACCTATTTAAAAAACCAGGATGGACAGGTATCTAAAGAGCAGATAGTCATCCTCATCTCTCCAAACAGCTTGTCAACATACTTAGGATGCATTCATTGAAATAACAACAAGACCAGACAGTGGTCTCTCTGTATCCATGGCTGCTTCTACACGAGAGGTTTAAAGCTCTTTCAAGTCTCATTAAAATTATGGCGCGTTATCTATTCGATTATGCGCATTATCAAATGCACGTTAAATAGCGAGTTTTATTTTGCTGCGGCCCGTTAAAGCGCATTTTGACTATGTAAACAAGTGATTCTCCACATTAACTACTTCTAAAGTGCATTTCAAACAACCGGTTAGGCCACCAGTTGTGCGCTCAATTACCTGTTGATTTATTTTGCTTCACTCATTTTGATTAATTTGATGGCAATGTCTGGGGTGACATCACATAACCCAACCAAATGAAAGAATAAAATATCACCAATAGTTTTATTAGTCCTTTGCCCTAGTCACTGATGATTTTTGGTCATTCAGCCATTTTATTCAGTTAATTTGGCCAATTTGTGTTTGGTACATGCTCCCAATAAAACTTCGCCTCCAATGTTCACAAGACTGCAGGAATTTATGTCAATATCTTGCTTGACAGTGGATGCCATCATATAGGGAGTTATTTCTAAAGGTCTGGTTGGTCTTAAATGGGGCACAGTGCACAGGTTTTACAGTGGCTCCACAAGAATTTAACTAGACATGTAGGGACTGTTCACACAATATGCAATATGGTTGAGTGTGGGTTGTTGTTGAACTGTGGTTTGTTTGTTGAACTGTGGATTAGCCGGTTGTCTGAACCTAGGACATTTTCTGTAGGGACATTTTCTTATTAACCATGCAGTGTGGCTTATTAACCACTCTGAACAACACAACAACAGCCATGGGTTTTTAAGGTGGCTTGTTTGAGAAAAAGAAGCCACACTACTTGGTTAACAAGCCACTCTATGGAACATGTTAAACCCAGTTATGCAAACCCAATCATTTAGTATCATAAGGGTTCTACCCTTAAAGGTAGCTTAGAAATAGGGTTGCACAGATTGTTCCATCTGTGTTTCAAGGATTGTTAGGTGTCTTTCGTTCCAGTGTCTGCCCATTAATGGAATTGGATTCCCCCCCTCAGTTTCAAAATGTGCGCAAATTCACACATGCATAAATGCACAAATTCTCTCAAACACACAATTTCATGCTTTAGCTAATGGGGGAAATGCATATTTTTGGCTGGCTTTTTAAATTTGGGCATATTTTTCTATGATGAAATTTGTGCAAAAGTCCCAAAGGTTAGGACAGTGTTCTGCAAGTCTGTGGACTCCGCTTGACAGTGTGAAAGTTGGTTCACTGCAGAAGCCACCGGTCAGATCCACAAAATTAGAACTCATTTAGTTTCTTTGCGGATTTCTCCAACATCCCTATCTTGAAATAGTGTTAGATTTAGATTTAGGACATTTCCTGGACAAGAATTGTTGTCTCCCTTAACAGAGATAATTGGGTGGTATAGTTATTTCTTGCACTTATAGATAACCCAATGACCAGAGTGTACAGATAAATTACAGGTAATAATAATAACCTTCTCGTCTGTCGCTCCCAGACTGTGGAATGGCCTGGCAGAGGAGATTCGACAAATTAGCAGTCTCCTTGAATTTAAGAGAGCCATGAAGACTGATCTCTTCCAGCAGGGCTATCCAGTTGAATGTTAAGATGTTTTTAATAAAATATTAGTTTTTAGTTGTTTTTAATGTTTTATCTATTTTATGGTCCTTGTATTTATATTTATTGTTGTTCCCTGCCTCGATCCAGAGTGAGAGGCGGGTTAGAAATAAATAAATATATTATTATTATTATTATTATTAGTAGTAGTAGTAGTAATAGACTATGTTGTCAAACCACAAGGATGCAGGCTAAATCTGGCCTTCTGGGTTTTCCCCAGATGACAACACCCCTTCCTCATGTCACTGTTTATTTCCTGTTGTTTCCTGCTATCTCCTTGATTACCTTCTTATAGGCCTAATCTAGGTCCCTGAGTTCCCTGCCATACCACCCTAGGTATTAAGCAGGACCAAAAGAAAGAATAGTAAAGAACTAACACACACCAATGTCCAAGCAGAAAGAATGAACAAGTGCTGCCCAAATTTGAGGGTTTGAGTTCAAAGAGCTCAGCGGCTCAGAGGCGAGATTCAAACAATGGGAACAATAAATTGGTTCTGGCAAGGGAAAAGAAAAGTCAGCGAAGATCAGAAGTATACCTTGCTTAATCTCTGGGAGATGTTTCCAGCCAGTAAAGAGGAAAAGAACGTCCAAATCAGCTGCCGTGATACCTGGACTACTCTGGTACTGTGGCCCACTTCTTATTAACAAAGGAATAGGTGATTATCTAGATGCTTGGTTAAAAGCAAATCTCGCCTAAGAGGTCAAATTTGCCCAGTTCCGCTGCTGAGTGATTTGCCGGAAAAAAACTGCACTGTTCCTCGCCAAGACAGGCACAATGGTCACTTCTGTTGAATGTTCCGGAGGGGATTTGCTTCAAAGAGAAAAAGCATCAATACCAGTTTCAGATGCGGCAGCTGATACTTGAAAGTTAATCTATGAAGACCTGCTGGCTCTGAATTGGCCCAGGATTACTGTCCTTTGTGTCAAAGAGCATCATAAATCTATAGAGTTCTTTTAAGGTAATCAAAGGGCCCAGTTTGTATTCCATCTTCATTCTGAAAAATCCCTAGAAATGAGTGAAAAGAAGGTGGCTAGTTTCTGTGGGAAGGCAAGGGGCGGGGGAGCATGATTCTATCGCCTTATACACACTGAAGCACACAATCTGCCATCAGCTCAATTGTGTCCATTCAATTGTGCCTCTCGATGCAGGTCAGTGAAATTCTGTGGCTGCTTCTTACACGATTCCCATCTTTTTAACAGAAGAATAATGATGCTGGGTGACATGAAGGGTCAAAACTGACATGACTGTAAATCTGTGTCTAGCAGTACATCTTTTTTTCTTTTCATTTTTCCTCAAGAGTAGGTTCAGTGGCCCAATCTTGATATTCGAAGCCCCCATACCTCTACTCTAGGGTCCCAATCTGGATCAGCTTGCCTGCACCTATGCTAGAGTAAAAATAAAAACAAGACAGAGCTACAAGAAACAGATTCAAAGTAATATCTGTTTTGGCTCTGAAGGTCAAATAGTCCAGCATTCTGTTCCCTCTTTGGGTAGCCAGATGCCTATGAAAAACCCACAAGCAGGGCATAAGCACAATTTAACCCTCTCCTAGTCATGGCATTCAGAAGCACTCAGAAGCTTCTGATAGCCTTAACCTCCATACATTTGTGTAATCCCCTTTTAAAGCCATCCAAGCTGATGGCCATCAGTACATCATGTGGTAGTGAATTCCATACTTTAACTATGCACTGTATGGAAAACTAATTCCTTTTATATGTCCTGAATCTCCCATCATTCTGCTTATTACATTTATTAGTTATGTAAAATCCTCCCTGTGTGATAATAAAATATGCTGTCTGTTGTAATGCTGTCAAAATTTGGCAGGAGGGATGGATACCAGCTGACTTGGACATTAAAATCTTCAGTATCATTCGCTGAAATTCATCATTGGGTACTGCTTTGTTCTGATACCTGTCTCTCTTCCGTCATTCTCCCAATGATCCAAGGAGGTCACTGTCAGGGAAACTTGATTTATGCCACAGCAACATATGGAGGGCCTTGATTAGGAATGCTGGAGAAATCCACTGTGGATGCCAATGAGGCCAGATTCCCAAGAATTCAAATGTATATACAAATGTAATAAATAAATAAACTTGTGGATTCTGCAGCAGACTGCCCCCCTCACCTGTGCATCCTCTGCACTTCACGCAGGGCATCTTTCCAGCTTTACACAAGGAAAGATACACAAATGGTGGCTGCCATAAGTCTATCTTGGGAAAATTATGGCCATAGTTATGCCATTTGCAACCGTAAAGCACTTACTTCTATGTAAATTGCAACAGTAAAGCACTTACGGCCATATATTCTCTTGTGTATTCTCTCTCTCTCTCTCTCTCTCTCACACACACACACACACACACATCATTGGTTTTTGCCCCATCATTTGAGAATGGACTGCTATTGGGAGCTGAGTATGCTTTGTTAATAACACAGTACTCCATGAACCGTCTGGAAATATGATCTAAACACTTGATGTATTTATAAGTTTTTGCTGAACAGCTATGGGGACAATGTTTATGGTGCTGAGAATACAAAGCAATAACTATGTCTGATATTGGCTAAACACTCAGGTAAAGCAGGGTCCTGTGAGTGATAGTGGGCAAAGCCTCTTTATTGTTAGATGTGCTCCAATGAAATAGCCATTAACATTTTGAAAAGGGAAATGTCATTTTCTCTTTTCTTCTTGGTCTCGTGGGAGTTTGCAAGAGTCACGCAGCACGACTTTGGAATAGCACTTTATTGGATTGGATGCTGCATGGTTGAATGAATGAGCCTGGGTCCCTTTTGCACTGCACTACATAGGCACAGGTTTCTCTCCTTCAGAGGAGTCCAGAGGGACAAGCCAGAGGGACAAGCACAGAATTGAGATTTAAAATATGTATTTTTGGCTTCTCTGAGGGTCGCATATATGGATCAGGAAAACAAAAATATGCAGAGAGAGCTTAGAGAAGAGTGGATGAAATAAAGGGCTCGGGGAGGTGATGGTAACTGCATGAGAGATGACAGGAATGGGTTCCCCCCCCCCCAGTGTGTGTGTGTCTGTGTGTGTCTGTGCATGAAAGACAGGACGGAAGGCCCATTGGAAGGAGTGAGGTAAAGATAAAATATAATGAAGAAGATAGAAATATAAGTGGATACATGCTCAGCCATCTTTTTTCCTAAACATTTTATTTGCATAATTATAAGGTTCTTAGTAAGGGTGCATATGAATTGGGCTTGTATGACATCTATGCATCACTTCGCACCCTAATCTGACCAGTGTCAGCTCCAGGTTTTTGAGAACCCTTGGTCAAGATACCCCTAATTGACTCCCTCCCTTTCTGACTCTACCTTCCTGCCACCATTGTCACCAGATGATAATGCTGTTCATTCTCTTTCTCAACACTGCTATCACTTGCTTATCTGGCAGGCAGAGAGCCAGTGAGCAAATCGCTAGTGGCATCTACTGCTCTTCCTTCTCAACATCTAAGTAGACTGGGCCAGAGTGAAAGGCAGGTGAACAAGCAGGCTGCAAGAGTGAAGATGACAACTCTAAGAGGCTTTTGTCAATGGGTGCCTGCTGGAGTGTGGGCCATTGGGAAGTGCCCAACTATGCCTACCTTGAACACATGTTTGCAGCTGGGGAAATAAGCCATGTTGAATGGAGCATATACACTTTTACCCTTGTGTTAATAATGCCTTTAAGGCTCCCATTGGTGGTAGTGGGGAATACATAAATTCCCGAGGCTCTGGAAATTGTGCAATTTCCCCCATTGCATTAATGGCAGCTGCCGTTAACATGAAATTGGGGAATGCACAGTTTCTGGAGGCTCCAGAAATTGTGAATTTACCCCTTTTGCACCAATGGTGGCCACCATTGACATGGAAGGGGGAAGTGTGCAATTTCATGAGTGTCCGGGGTTGGCTGCCGAACACTTGCTGAAGGCTTGCAAGCACTCAACGGTGGTCTGCGCTCATGGCTGGGTCGCCTGACTGAGTTTGGAGGGCTAGACACTGGGGCCTCCTGGACCCAGTTGAACGCTCGCGACAACCCTAAGTGGCAGCATTGGTGCGCAAAGGGTGGTGGCAGCAGGGACTCCTGCCACCACTACCCACCACCACTACCCACCAACCCCTGATTGGCAAGGAGAGTGCAAGGGGTTTTGTGAGCTCATGGATAAGGGCGCTGGAGTCCAGGGATAAAGCTATCCAAAGCTTGGCAGATCTGACCCTCCATACAGATTTCTCCACCATCCCTACTTGTTTCCCATGGAAATAAGCCACCCTGGTTGAGTTTGCATGACATGACAAGCTGTGCTGCTGAGGGTAATTATGCTAATCCCTCCGTCATATGACCAACTTGTGCAGGGTTGTTAAGAAGCCATTGTGGCTGATTAACCAACTTGTGATTGACCTGGTTCACATGACATGACAAACTACAGTGGGTTGCCAGGCTTCTTTGGTTCAGAGTGGCTTGTTGTAACATCTGAAACTAGCATGATTGCTTCAGCGTGGCTTATTTTCTCAATCTCACTAGCCATATATCACACTGGAATCACCTGCATGCCTGATTCCTGTTTGTGATCATTACTCACTCAACACAAACAGGAGAATTATGCAAATGAATCAGCAATTGACCTTGAAATTTGCACACATTTCTCCCAAATTTGCAGACTTTTGTTTAAAAACTTTCCAGTATTTTATGCAATGTAGTAGTACAAAATTACAGGAAAAAAACAAAGATCCAAAATATGCATCTCCCCATAAGTGAAAGCATGAAAATGCAGATAAGGGGGGATTTGCACTGGTTTTACTAGGGATGTGCACTGGATCGGGTCTGCTCCACGATCTGGAGCCGATCCAGGGGAAATCAGATACAATTATCTGATTTCTGATCACCCCTCTGGATATTCCGATCTTTCCCGAACCAGTCAGGAAGGACCCAATCCGGTTTGGAAAAAATTGGAGGATCGGCAGGTGCCTGCTGATGCCCGCCGCCGCTTCCATTGGTGGGTGCCAGTGGGCGCCCGCCAATAGAAGCAGACAGCCCCGCCAGGTAAGGATTGTGGGGGGGGGGGAGGCTTACCTGGCAGGGCATCCTCCTCCTTCCATTGCTGGCTCTAAATTACTGCAAACTAGGCCATGAGGCCTAGTTCGCAGTAGTTTAGAGCCGGCAACGAAAGGAGGAGGATGCCCCGCCAGGTAAGGAGTGGGGGGGGGCTTACCTGTCTGGGCTGTCCGCTTCCATCGGCGGGCGCCAGCGGGCACTCACTAATAGAAGTGGACAGTGGGGGGGAGGGGGCTTACCAGCCGGGGCTGTCCACTTCCATCGGTGGGCACCAGCGGGCACCCACCGATGGAAGCGGACAGCCCCGCCAGGTAAGGATCGGGGGGGGCTTACCTGCCAGGGTGTCCTCCTCCTTTTGTTGCCGGCTCTAACTTACTGCGAACTAGGCCTCGTGGCCTAGTTTGCAGTAGTTTAGAGCTGGCAACAGAAGGAGGAGGATGCCCCACCAAGTAAGGAGTGGGGGGGTTTACCTACCGAGGCTGTCCGCTTCCATCGGCATGCACCAGCGGGCACCTGCCGATGGAAGTGGACAGCGAGGGGGGGGCCTTACACGCCAGGGCTGTCTGCAACGGACGGCCCCGCCAGGTAAGAAGAGCAAGGAGGGGAGGGGGGAGTTAGGCCCCCACTCACACACCCACTGCCATGTTTTCCCCATAGACTTGCATTGGGGGAAAGCTTTCTTTCTCCCAATGCAAGTCTATGGGGAAAACAAAAATGGCAGCCGATCCAAAAATCGGACGTTCGGTTTTCGGATCGGGATTGGGCCTGATCCAGTCCAGGGGGCCTCCGATTTTGTCCGATCCGATCTGGGACAAAATTGGAGGTCCCGATCTGGGTCCCAATCCAATCTGGGGGGGTCCCTGCACATCCCTAGTTTTTACCCTTTTCACCCACTTTCTGGGGGATTTGCAAACACATTACCCTATTTCTTCGATTCTAAGACACACTTCCCCCCCCCCCCCCCCATATAAACATCTCTAAAAATTGATGGTGATTTTCCCACATTTAGAATCAAAGCTTTTTTTCTGTTGGTGGTACTAAAATTAAAGTGTTTTTTACAATCGATGGCATCTTAGAATCGAATAAATAATTAAGCATTCATTAATGTGAATGTATGGTAAGCTCTTCCAAAATGAAAATAATAGTTTTAAAAAGTACAAATCTCTCTAAAATTGGAATTTTCATGCTTTAGTTTATGGGGGAAGGAATGCATACATTGGGTCTCAGGAGTCCCCCTCCACATATTTTTGTACTACTAAATTTGTGTACAATTCTTCAAAGTTTTAAAATTAAAAAATGCCTGACAATCTGCAAAACACAGATGGAAGAGATTGAACAAAGTGATTTGGGTGTTGTTGTTTTTAAACAAAAACGTGTTGCAGAGGATGCTGGGATATTTGCCAAGAGTAGTAGGAAGAACCAAGGGAAAATCAAACACAGAATGCCTGATCATCTGTGGATATCAGCATGAATTAGTGATGGATTAAACAAGCAATCATAGTTTGTTTTCAGGGTGGCTTATTGTGACATGCGAACTCACCCAGTGTCTTCTTTGGAGATAGGGAGAACTGTGGTCTAATGATGGGTGCAGTCTATTGAGACAAAAGAAGCATTGTTATCAAAGGAAAGCCAATGCCCCACAATACCCTTTTTTAAATAGATATTCAGTAAACAGAAACCTACAGTTTACAAAACAATGTTAAATCTGTGTAGTTTTCAACCAAGTAACAAAAAGCAGGGAAACTGGGAGTTAAGGCTCACAAGCCTTAACACCACATCCTCCCTAAGGAGGCAGAAAGTGCAAGTGAACTTTCCATTCTCCCAAAGCAGACAAATCTTGGCTGGTGTCTACACCAGCCAGTTATCCCGGGGTTGGCTTGAGATCATCCCTGTGCATCCTAATGATGCACATGTGATCCTGGGGTCAAGTAGGGATGAGCTCTCAGTTGTCCTGGGGGGAGTGGCCTAACGGGCATGGAGTAGAGTCGGAACTTCTCTCGCTCTCTCAAGGAAGCGATAAAATAATTATAAATTCCCTATTTTGGAGGGGACGGATTGTTAATTAAAGGTTTGATACGGGGTTTGGAAGCATTGCTATATCTGTGGAAGAAGGTGCTGCTGTATATGCTGCTGTATTAGCAGAGAGAAAGAGAAACCAAAACAGACCGGGAATCCTGGCAGGCGACCAGAGATGGTAATTAATGGATTTTAAATTGAAGGAGTAAAGGCTGGCTGATAAGGCTGGGGGGAGAGACTGAAATGAATATTTGAAGCTGTGTGAAAAGAGATTTAAACCCCCCAGCTGAATGTGTTAGAAGCCAAAACGTAATGGTTTGATAACAACGGAAAGGATATCTGAGTGGGGCGGCTAAGATCTAGGTGAGAGGTGCGGATTTATAAGTTTAGCTTTATGAAAAGAAAGCAAAAAGGTGATAAATCCAGTGCCCCCACCTTGTGCAGGCCGCAGAAAGAGCACCCCTCAGATAAGATTGGCATCGGCTTAGCAGAGTTATGGCGGACAAAACGCAGCCTTCAGACAAAGCTGGAAATGTATCTCCACTTCACTCCGGAAGTGGGAGTTCTAAGTCTGGAAGCAAGCCAGGTGCAGTTCCTAAAGTGACCAAAGAGAGTCAATCATGGCCAGCAGGAGATTTAATGGACAATTTTCAGAAGGTGTTAGAGGAGGCCTTGAAGAAGCAGAAGGAAAGAATAAATCAAAGAATTCTGGACTCACAGATTGAAATTATGATAGGCCTTCAAACGGTGGTGGATAAGATGGAGAATTTGGAGAAGGAGACTGAAAAGCTGAAGGAAGACAGCAAGCAGCAGGGGGAGCATGTGCAGGAGATGGACTTGCATTTAATTGCCCTGGAAGATAGAGACAGGAGAGTGAACATTCGGATTATATCCTTTAAAGAGCAAGACGGGGAGAATTCAAAGATTTTGAGAGATTTAATTTTGGCATGGATAAGGGAATTGGACCCCCAGGAAAACTGGGAGATGGCTGATATCGAGAGGATCCACAGAGTGGGCTATAAGAAGAAGGGGATGCTCCCAAGGGATATAATTGTTAAGTTTGCAAATTATTACATGAAAGAAAAGTTAATGCAAGCAATTAGAGTCTGGGCCAACCCATGTTACAAGCAACACCAATTGAGATTTACAATGACTTGTGTCCTCAAACCATGCAGTGGCAGAAGAGCGTCAGATTGTGTACAGTTGCTTTGCGGAAGAAGTCGATAACATACAGTTGGGGGTATCCAGTCTTTTTGAGATTTATATGGAAAGGGAAACAACATAGAGCAAGGGATGGAGCTTCTGGAGAAGTTGGGTTTACTCGACGCCACAGAGGATGGAGAAACAAAGCAGGATGAAGGCGCTGTAGGAGGAACAAGTCAATAAATAAATGGGATTGTAATAGGGATAAGAAGAGATTATAAGGGAGGGGAGGGTCAGATTTTGCTCCGGGATTGTTGGGTTGCTTCTTCCCCCCCCTGAAGAGTTCTAAAAATATTTGGGGCCATTGCCCAGGAAGGTCTGGTGAGGAGGGGGGTGAAGATGGGGGGTAAGTGTGGGGGGAGGGTAAGGGTGGGGGGTATGTGTGTCACTGGGGGAGACTAATATAGAGATTTGTGTGGGGAAAGATGGAAAATAAATTAAGGGTTGCAACTTTAAATGTTAAAGGGCTAGGAACAGTTATAAAAAGGAAGAGAATAGAAGTGTTATTAAAAAAAGAAAAAGCAGATGTAATTTTTTTGCAGGAAACTCATCAAATGAAGGAGGGTGTAAATGAACTTCGGATGAGGGATGTGGGCGTTTATGAAAAGTCTTTTGGTACCTCTAAAGCGAGGGGTGTAGCGATAATAATATCAAAAAAAGTGGTATTACTATACAAAGGGTGAAGAAGGATGAAGCGGGTAGATTTCTGATAATTTTCTGCATGGTGGGGGAGGAGGAATATATATTGATTAATGTATATGCTCCAAATGGGAAACAAATGGAATTCTTCGATGAAGTTTTTAGTGTAATGGGAGAAGTGGGGAAAAAGAATATTGTCATGGCAGGTGATTTTAATATGGTATTGGATAAAGGGAAAGTTAGGGATAATATATTAAGAGATCTTAAGAGTGATGGGAAGACGTGGTTAAGCAAATTAATGGATGAAAAAGAATTAATGGATGTTTGGAGGGTATTAAAAGGGGAAGAAAGGAAATATACCTACTATTCACCAAGGTTTAAGAGTTATTCTAGGATAGATTTTATTTTTGTGTCAAAGAATATGGTATCTAAACTTATGGATTGTGCTATTGGGGTAATTAAAGTCACCGATCATGCATTAATGATGATGGACATTAAAATGAAGAAGGATTATAGAGAAGCTAAGAGATGGAGAATGGATACAAGGTTATTAAATAATAAAAATATAGTGGAAAAAATTAAAAAAGAAATGCAGATAATATGGGAAATTAATGAAATGGAGTCAAACTTGCAAGGATTAATATGGGACACAATGAAGGCAGTGGTAAGAGGGATTTGTATAAGGGAAATGTGTACCCTAAGAAAACAACAGGAAGCACAAAATAAAAAGATTGAAAAGGAGGTAAGGTATTTAGAGGAGAAACTAAGAGAGACAAAGGATAAATGCCTATTTGCCCAAATTCAAGCTAAGAAAAAGGAATTAGAGAAAGAAGAGTTAGAACAGGTCCAAAGGGATTTGCTATATTTAAGGAGGGATTTTTTTGAATATAGTAATAAAAACTCGAAGATGCTGGCCAGGTCCACTCAGTCAAAAAAGGCTAAGAATATGATAGGGACAATTAAAGATAAGAGAGGGAAAAGTAGTAATTTAATGAAGGATAAATTAAATATATTTCAGGAATTTTATAGAGAATTATATGCATCAAATATTGGTCCACAGGTTAAGGTATTGGAATATGTTGAGAGGAATTGGAAAATAAGATTACAGAGGCAAGATAGGGATTATATGGAAGGATTAGTTACTGAGAAAGAAATAGAAGGAATTATAGATAATTTAAAAGGAGGGAAATCTCCGGAGATTGATGGTTTGGGGCCGGAATATTATAAGACTTTTAGAGGAATTTTAATACCAAGATTGAAAAAGTTATTTAATAGTATAATAGAAGGAGGAATCGTGGGATTATTCTTTGATTATATTAATCCCGAAACCAGGAAAGGATTTGACGGATCCAGCATCTTATAGACCAATATCCTTAATAAATCAAGATTCAAAAATTTTTACAGCAATAATGGCAAAAAGAATGGGTATGTTTATATAGAAATATATCAGAAAAGATCAGTGTGGATTTATTTCAGGAAGGCAAATGCCTAATTTAATTGGAAGAGTTTTAAATATAATTAATACTATTAAAAGAAAGAATTTAAAAGCAGGTTTGTTAGCATTGGATATATTCAAAGCCTTTGATTGCGTGGAATGGCCAGCTCTTAAAATAATTTTAAAAACATTTGGGTTTGGAGATAAATTTATGGGAGTGATTGATCAGTTGTATAAAAATAATAAAGCAGAAATAATGGTCAATGATGGGTTAACGCAACAGATTACACTAGCTCGGGGAACTAGACAAGGATGTCCACTTTCACCAATCTTATCTGCGATAGTGATAGAAATTTTGGCTAATGTTATAAGGGAGGATGTAAGATTGAAGGGGATAGGAGGGAAGGAGAAGATTAAAATGAATATGTTTGCGGATGATACATTACTGACATTAGAAGATCCCCTGGAGAGTGGGGAGCTGGTTAAGAAGCATTTGAGAGAATTTGGGGAGATTACTGGCTTACAAGTTAATTGGGGGAAGTCAGAAATGATGTTATTTAATTATAACAAGGAGGAGTTGGAGGAGTGTAAAGTTAAGTTAGGTTTTAGGCTTAAAAATATAGTTCGTTATTTAGGAGTTAATATTGCAAAAGATTTAGATAAGTTAGAGGAAATTAACTTCGTGAGTTTGAAAAAAACAGATAGGGGAAAAGTTAGAGGTATATAGAAAATTAAAACATTCTTGGTTTGGTAGAATAGCGCTTATTAAAATGAAGATATTACCTAAAATTAATTTTTTGTTTAGAATGCTGCCGATTAAAATATCGGAAGCAGAGTTAAAGAGTTGGCAAAATATGATTAATGCTTATTGCAATGGAGATAAGAGAGCTAGGATTAATAAAGGGTTATGGTATAAGACACAAAAGAAAGGAGTCTTGGGACTTCCAAATATAAAGAATTATTATATTGCTAATCAGTTAAGATATGTCATAAATAGTATAATAGGGGAGGAAGATTTAGAATGGTTAGAAATGCAAACAGGGGAACTAGATTTTAAATTGCAAAATATTTTTTTTATTAAAATGCAAAAGAAGGATTTGAGGGGACTGGACAACCCATTGCTGAAAAATATTTTAGAGATCTGGGAGAAAGTTAAAGGAAAGTTAATACCAGGAGAATCTCCACTCACCCCAGTGGTAGCAGTGGGAAACTTCCCAAGGAATTTAAAAGTAGAGTTGGAAGGGAGTCTGACGGATCAGGAAACTATTAAGTTAAGGAATTGGAAGGAAAGAATGATAGATAAGGAGCAAATTAGAGAGTTATTGAAAGGACAAAAGATAGCTTGGTTCAAATGTTTACAATTGGAAAAATGGACACAGGAATGGAAAAAGATAAATAAGAAATGTAGAAATAATACAAGATTTGAAGATTTAATTGAATCAAGAGGAAAGAAGGAATTAAAACTAGAAAAGGTTTGACTAGTGAAATATATAGAATTCTGATAAAGGATGATGAGTATCAAGACTCTCTTAAAATGATTTGGGAAGATGATTTAAAGGAACAAATTAACGAATATGACTGGGGGAGGATATGGGATGCAAGAATGTTAAAGCTTTTGTCGATTAGAATTAAGGAGAAATATTATAAGACATTATGGAGATGGTATTTAACGCCGGTAAGATTTCATCAGATAGATAAAAAAGTGTCCAAGAATTGTTGGAGGGGGTGTCAGGAGGTTGGAACTTATTTTCATATGTGGTGGAGCTGTGAACACGTACAAAAATTTTGGGAAAAGGTGTTTAAAGAAATAAGTGAAATAATGGGAAGTAAATTGGAATTAAGTCCAAAGTTGGCTCTACTTGCAATATGGGATAAAGGAAATGAGAATATAAGTAAGAGAGAATTGATAAACAACCTCCTGGCTCCCGTTAGAATAATGATAGCTAAAAATTGGAAAGGGCAAGGGATCTATACAATAGAAGAATGGTATAAAGAAATATGGGATATGGCACTTAATGATAAGCTAACGTGTAAAATGAAAATAAAGAGGGGAATGTCCAGGAAGAATGATTTTGAAAATATATGGAGTCCATTTTTGGAATATGTATTAAGATTGGGGAAGGGACAAATACCTTCAAAAGATTCCTTACAATTTTGGAAGGATGAATAATTGAATAAATGTAGGTCTCCTGGGGGGTGGAGAGCATGGGGGGTATGTAGGTTATATATTGTAATTTAGGTTGTTATATGTTGTATTATGTTGTTTAAGTTGAAATAAAAATATTATATATATTTTTAAAAAGCTCTCAGTTGTCCTGGGACAACTGGGACTGGATTTTTCACCCCAAGGTCCATGGGTGGTGCGACATTCACTCCCGGAGTTGCCCCTGCTCCTTGTGAGTAGCAGGGCTCACCATTTGGGCATGGAGCTCTGCGGGGGGAGTCCATGCCCATCAGGGGTGAGGGGTGAGCATTTTCGCCACCCCTGGGATGGCTCTCAGAAGTTTTCAGAGCTGAGTTTCCTTTTAAACAACAACAACAAAACTTACTTTTGGCATAGGATCACACCCATGCAATTGCGCAAACGTCTACTTCTTTTTCAAAAAACAAAAAAACAAAAACAAATGCAGCGCCGGAATGTCCCTTTTCACTTCCGGGATGACGTGCTGGCGTTTGGACCTGGAGGGATGATCACAGAAGCTGGAAAGCCCAAGATCCTCCCCTGAGTCCTGGAAGGCCTGCTGGTGTAGATGAGCCCCATGAGGATAGGATGGAGAATAACTGTGGGATTGTGGGAAACTGATGACGAACAACTTAGGGCCACCTACTTCTCTCTTTTTTGTTTAGAGCAGCCCTTCCCCAACCTGGTGCCCTCCAAAGGTGTTGGACTACAACTCCCATCATTGCAAGTCAGTATGTCCAATGGTCAGGAATGCTAGAACTTGTAATCCCAAACCCCTGGAAATCTGTAGGTGAACAAGTGCAAAGGAGAGCAGTAAGAAATGGGATTGGGGCATTTTGTTAGGCAAGGGGGGAGGGAAGCTGTATTTGCTAAAATTCCTTCTATTAAACCATGATTAAAAACAGGAGCTCTGTTTTTCCTTGCTTATTGCAAGTCCACTGAATGGCTAATTGCTAGCACTCCTTAAAACCTCGCATTTTAGCCCTTCAACACACAAGAGAGAAAGACTTCCTGGAATTGCTTCAAGTGAATAAACATGAAGTCGATGTGAGCATAGCTCTGGATGGCTCATATATTGCATATATTTATGGCACCAGTTTAAAGCTTTTCTTTTTCATCAAATCTTTGGATAATGGTTTGATGACAATAATAGCATTTTCTGTTTTGTTTTGTTTTTTTAATTGTATTTTTTTTTGTGATTTGATTGTTGTGACCAACCCTGAGATCACAAAATATACTTTTTATAATAAGTAAAGAAATAAATAATAAAAGAATGGATATGTGGAACTAAATGGGAAAAGCTCATATTATTTATCTAATTTAAATCCTGTCTTTCCACCAAAAATGGTGCTCAAGGCAGCTAAAGTAATAAGACTGGGATTAAAATAAAACAGTTAGAGTGTAATCCTGTGACTTCAAGATCATGTCTGTTCCAACCTTGGAGGAGGAGATCTGACTGTGAACTCCTCCCAGCAAGCCCTTCTCAGCCACTGTAGAAAGCTCCATGATGGTTCCCTCTCGCAAGGAACTCTGACTTCGGGAAAGGAGGAAATGTATGTTTTAGTGGTAGGCCAGTGGGTGGAGATGGGAATATACCAACATAAGAAGAGCCACGCTGGTTCAGACCAAGGTCTGTCTAGTCCAGCACTCTGTTCACACAGTGGCCAACCAGCTGTTGACCAGGAACCCACAAGCACCCTACTGCCCATGTTCCCTGGCGTATATAGGCTGACTGCCTCTGATACTGGAGGTAACTGAGGAATAGAATCCAATTGCCTTATAGTCCCTGTCCCTGGCAGAGCAAGTGAGTTTTACAGGCTCAGAGGTCCTTCTAATGAAAAATACTAAACTGGAATTTGATGGAGAGGCTAAAAAAGACAACATCACTTTTCCTGTCCTGCCCCCAGGGCATAGGATTGATGGAGGCCTCCAATCTTGCAGCCTCCGTTATTTGGGTATCGGGCCCATAGGATTGTGCTCTTAATCAATCATAAAAATCAATCAATCAAAAGCACAATTAAAAGCACAGCACTAAAAGAAATAAACAGTACCCAATGCTTTAGCTGCAGACCAGCTTACATGCCTGAATATTAGGCTTGTTTCTAAACTGCAAGTACCAGGGAGGGAGGAGAGGGAAAGCCAATTTCCTTTCCAAATAATTTCAATTTTAATGAAAAATGCAGTCCTTAGAAAAGAAGACGCTGGTGCATAGGGAGTTATTTGGCCAATTACACCTGCTTCAAAAGGCATTAAAAATTAACTACTGTGCATGCAGATTTGGAAGCCATGTGAGCTATTTACAATGAATTGCTGACTTGGATTCAAGCTGAAAGTGTTTCTATAGGCAGCTGATTTTGTAAGTTAAACCAGAACTGTGAAGTCTGCTGTTTCACCCTCAAAGCTGAGGCAGCAGCCGTGTCTCACACTGACATAAATATCGATGTTACAAATTACTTTTCATACCTCTGTATCAGGAGCAGAGCTTTTGCATCAGCACTTCCCAGTGAGAGAAGGGACAGGACTGTAGGCCTTACAGTATTTAGTGGCACTCTTAATATCTCTAGGTATTGTGCCCTTACATTCCTTACTTAATCCATAGAAAGTCCTTGTAATGTTCATTTGTTTTTATTGTTCCTTTATTACTATTTATTTATTTATTTATTTCATGTCCCCCCATCCCCCCATGGCACTGTGGATGGATAACTGTAAAATTCAGATTAAAGCCAAATATTAATTAAAATAGAACATAAACACGCAAATGAATTAAAACCACAATTAAACACAACAAAGGAAAAAAATAAACAGCAATTAATTTTAGACCCCCTCCAGCAACCGACCAACTGTTTCCATTTTTGGAATCAACAGGGCATGACCTATTCCTTAGGTTCAATTCATTTAAATGAGAATGTTAGGGATGTGTTTAACTCTCTTTGTAGAAACTGATAAACGAGATACCCTCTTCAGGCATTCTATTTCCAATGTTGATAGAACACATGAGGAGAGGAGCACCCCCTCTGTCGGCATCCTGTATCCATGGATTTTCCAACGTTCTTAATTCCCTAGAGCATCTCCATGGATACAGGAGGTGCTCTTCTTCAGACTTTTGCCCAACATGCCTACAGGGTGACAGATGTGATGATGGAGGGGGCCATGGCTGGATCACTCCTCCCTTTGTGTGTTCTTTCAACATGGAAAATAGATTGCCTGAAGAGTGCTAAAGAATGCATAGGACACTTGACTTTGTCTGGATCCCACAACTCTCAGTGTTGTGCTCACATTATTTTGTTGTTCAAGTGGTTGGAGAACTGCAGCAACTCTAAGATGGAAAAAAAGAATTTAGAAGCACTTACAAGAATCCTTTGACACCTCAAAGATGTATTGTGAAATACAGATTTGTGACCTAGAGTCTACCACCAGATTTATGAAGAATGCTGTCTCTCCATTATCACACACACACACACACACAGAGAGAGAGAGAGAGAGAGAGAGAGAGAGAGACTATCTACACATGCAGGATAAAACACTTTGGAAACGTTTTGTAAACTGTATATGGAGTGTGTCCTGGACCCAACAGTTCTCAAAACTGTTTTAAACCATTTTAAACCATTTTAAAGCTGTAGTGTAGATAGGCTGAGAGAGAGATTTCTCAGTTGCTCTCTCTCTCTCTCTCTCTCTCTCTCACACACACACACACACACACACAGGGAAAAGATAATTATAAATAGGCTGACCATATGAAAAGGAGGACAGGGCTCATATAACTTTAACAGTTGTAGACAAAAGGGAATTTCAGCCAGCATCATTTGTATGCAATTTGTACCTGGTGAAATTCCCTCTTCATTACAACACTTAAAGCTGTAGGGGCCCTGCCCTCTTTTGTATCTGTTCACTCTAGTATAGTGCCTGCAACTTTAATTGCTTTGATGAAGAGGTGATTTCACCAGGTACTAATTGCATACAAATTAGGGGGGAATCCACACAATCGTTTGTTACGTTTCGAAATCTAGATTATAACGATGCAAATTGCTACGTTTTAAAACGTAACATGCCACATTTAGTTGTCCTTACAGTTTTAGACTATCCTTTCTCCTGTTTTCAGTTCGTTTAGTAAGGGCACACTCACTCTTTTCTTCGTGTCTTCCTGTACCGTTACTTCTTCCTCCCCTTCTTGACACCCCTCCTTCTGCCCCCTTCTTCCTTTCAGTTCCTTTCACTTTTGATTTTACTATTAAAGCATTTGGGAGCTGGAACAAAAAGCCTCGCCCCCCACGACTGCGATTGGATACTGGAGGTTTGATTTCAGCAACTATGAAATGGCAAGTAAGGACACATTACTCTTTATAGAACGATTTATTTAATGGGAAAAACGTAATAAAACAAATGAAACCGGTGCAAAAAATAGCTGCTATAAAACGTAACAGGACTAGCGTCATGTGCCCCAATGCGTCTTCGAAACCAAACCTAAACGTAACAAAGTTTCAGTGTAGATTCCCCCAAAGCCGGCTGAAATTCCCTTTTCTCTGCAACTGTTAAAGTTACATGAGCCCTGTCCTCCTTTTCATATGATCAGCCTAATTATAAACAGTGAAACTAAAAGGATGTAGGACTGTTTTTTTTTTAAATGGATAAATAAATAAGTGAAATGCAAGAAGTGAAGCTTCCGTCATTACAAGGCAAACTCAAAACGTATACGTAAAATGGCCATACCAACATTAAAGAATGAAAACACAGTCTTTCTATCTTTGTTATATTAGTGTAACTCTTACAGTGGACAAGAAATTTCAATTAAGCTCTAAAGAAATGCAATCAGACTAGCTCAGCCTTCCCCAAGCTGCAATTAATTACAAGTCTGAGAAAGCCAGGGTGGATAAGTACATTTTATAGAGGCATTTAAAACATACCAAATTTCCTACCTATCAAACTGCACAGGGGAGGGTGGTCCAGAGGATGGGTGCCTCAGGGTTGTTTTTTTCCTATGGGGAAGGGCATTGTTGGTGTGGGAAATGTAAATTTACTGATAATTTCTCCTCAAACCACCTATTTAAAATTATGACATGTTCCCTTTTCTGGCCTACAAAAATTTGGCATGGACTAGGAGAAGTGCCTTCCTTGACACTAAAATTTGCTGATGTCCACACACAGAGACAATGGTTTTAAAATAAAATAGAGTGTGTTTATTGAAAAAGGGGTCTCGTGCACTTAGGAATAGAAAGAAAAAAGACTTACACAAAATCTGTTGACAGAGACTCTGGGGGAGTCTACACCATCTGTTTATTGCAAAATTGAATCGAAGTTGTCACTTACAGGTCACATGACGTTTACTGGCTCCCGGGGTGATCTCTGTTCCACCCCTCAGTTATCCAGGAATATTGCTGACTGCTTTTGTCACTTTTTTGTTTGTTTTACAATCCCGAATTCTATGGCTGGTATGCCCCTCCCCCTTTGTGAAGCTGTTGCTGTTTGGCACAAGTTCCTGGCTCAGCAAACAGCAAACTTACTATCAGGGGCATTCAGATGTGCATGGGAGTGGAAGCAGACGCCATTTCCCCCACATGTTTTGGATGTTTATCGGCATGTTTTGGCACCAAGAGTGTGCAGGGTTGTTTTTACACAAACATATCTGTGCGCAGCATCACATATTCGATGTACGTCCAATTCACCCCATGTGTTGCTGTGTATTTACATTTGTGCACAATCCTCACATCATCTCCCAATCCACATGCAGAAGCGCTATAATGGAGCACATATCCTCCCACAACGGCACTCTGGAAATTGCAGAAACCTTTGCTCACGTGTGCCCTGTGAGAGCCGATTGCGGAAGCGGCAAAAGTCGCAATCACCCCTCCTCCCTTGCGAAAGGGTTGCAGGTGTAGATTAGGCCTTTGGCTTCCAATTCCAAAATCTCTTCAGCGTAAAATGGAGAAGTACTCCTGGTGTCTGGATGGAAGGCAAGGTGTCTCCCATAAAATGAAACTTCCTTTTATACTCCTAAACCTATGCCAGCTACAGCTTACTAGGAAATGCCTATACTTTAAGCTTGCTGATTGGTTATTATAAGGTGGTCTAGCTTCCTCTAAGCCCTTTACTGGGAAACTAAGTGCCTCCCATCTAATGTCACTGCTGACTTCTTGTTTGTTCCAAAGAATTCAGAAAGTCCTCCGTAAGCATCCTGTCTGAACTCTGTGGTTAACTGAACTAACACCCACAAGCTATACCAATATACAATACTTCTCTCTTTTCCATGGAACAAAATGACTCTCTTAGGCCTATGGAACCAAACTTCAACCAGGTCTATGGAACCAATCTTTGACTCTCTTAGCTATCCTCCTATGCCTATGTATACGATCTATGCTATGTATTTGTAAGCAAAGCCTCATGGCAGGGTCGTATAGCTTTATGCCTTAGATAAACTCAGTTCCATTGCCTTTTACATTTCTTATATTGGGAGGCATATGTTTACTATATATTACATCAGAGAATGAGCAGGTGAATGCATCCTTCACAGCAGGGCTGTTGTTGCTAGCTGTTGTAATAGCGTTGCCCAAATCAATATGGGATTTTCTGTCAACTAGCATTATCACCGTGCATTTCGCAAAGCAAGGTCCAGTGCAAAGATGCTGATACTGCAAACCTGATAGACTTTAAGGTAAGACAAGAGCCTTTGTACTGTTGCAACACATGACTATTCTTTTGGGATTTTCCATGGGAAGCTTATAATTAATAGGGATGTGCACTGGATCGGACCCGATCCACGATCCGAGTCCGGTCCAGTGGGAAATCGGATAAATTATCCGATTTCCGATCCCGCAGCTGGATCGGCCGATCCAATCCGAACCGGTCCGAAAAAGCTCCGAACCGGTTCGGCGGATCGGCGGATCGGCGGGCGCCCACTGGCGCCCACCGCCGCTTCCATTGGCGGGCGCCAGCGGGCGCCCGCCGATGAAAGTGGACAGCGGGGGGGGGGGAGGAGGGGGGCACTTACCTTCTCGGCCCGGTGGCTCCCGTCCGGCGCCGGCGCCTACTACTACTAGCAGGCTCCGCGGCCTGCTCTAGGGTGGCGCGCCGGGTGATGTCATCACCCGGCGCGCTACTCTAGAGCAGGCCGCGGAGCCTGCTGGAAGTAGTAGGCGCCGGCGCCGGACGGGAGCCGCCGGGCCGGAAAGGTAAGGAGGGGGTGCGTGGAGGGGAGGAGGGGGCGCGCGGAGGGGGGAGGGGGGAGGGGGGCCCTTACCTTTCCGGCCCGGCGGCTCCCGTCCGGCGCCGGCGCCTACTATTCCCAGCAGGCTCCGCGGCCTGCTCTAGGATGGCGCGCCGGGTGATGTCATCACCCGGCGCGCTACTCTAGAGCAGGCCGCGGAGCCTGCTGGAAGTAGTAGGCGCCGGCGCCGGACGGGAGCCGCCGGGCCGGAAAGGTAAGGAGGGGGTGCGTGGAGGGGAGGAGGGGGCGCGCGGAGGGGGGAGGGGGGAGGAGGGGGCGTGCGGAGGGGGGAGGGGGGAGGGGGGCCCTTACCTGCCCGGCCCGGCGGCTCCCGTCCGGCGCCGGCGCCTACTACTACCAGCAGGCTCCGCGGCCTGCTCCAGGGTGGCGCGCCGGGTGATGTCATCACCCGGCGCGCTACTCGAGAGTAGGCCGCGGAGCCCGCTGGTAGTAGCCGCCGGCGCCGGACGTGCCGAGAAGGTAAGTGGCGGGGAAGGGGGCTTACCCCCCCCCCGGAGCCGTCCGCTTCTATCCGCTGGCGCCCGCGGGCGCCAGCGGATGGAAGCAGGCGGCCCCAGGGGGGGTAGGGAGCGCGGGGGAGGGGGTTTACCTGCCGGGGCCGTCCACAGCGGACGGCCCCGGGGGGGGGGAGGGAGTTAGGCCCCCCCTTACCCACCCGCCGCCATTTTTTCCTCATAGACTTGCATTGCAATGCAAGTCTATGGGGAAAAAAATGGCGGCCGATCCAAAAATTTCCGATTTTTGGATCGGGATCGGACTCGATCCGGTCCGGGGGGCCTCCGATTTTGTCCGAACCGGTCCGGGACAAAATTGGAGGTCCCGATCCGGGTCCCGATCCGATCCGGGGGGTCCGTGCACACCCCTAATAATTAAGACTCGTCAAAATAACGAGCAAAGTACTGATTACATGGAATTATCAAAGTTGTGTACAAAGGATTAATTTGCACAGAAATACAGGATTTCAATTTACTGAAAGAAATAATAATTCAAATTCCCAGTACTAACTGCCCTATGATTAGGGAAGCTTTTATTTGCATTGTTTTTAATGTAATTAGCCCTGAAAAGAACTGAGAATGTTAGACACTTAGTTTCTAGCTGGCTATGATGCTTAGTCCTGTCTGTGATTTCCCAGAAATACATGAAGCATTAAAAAAAACTTTGAGGGAATACGTGTGTGTTTTTCTTTACTTAGAGCAGCTAGACCAGTCTTGTGGCCTCCAGGTGTGTTGGATGGCAACTTCTATCATCTCGAGTCATGTTGGCCAGGGATAATGAGAGTTGGAAGTCCAACAAATCTCAAAGGCACCAAGTTGCCAAAGGTTGACCTAGGCCAGATCCACACCAAGCAGGATATTGCATTATGAAAGTGATATGAAAGTGGTATATAAAAGGCAGTAGCCACTAGGCTGACCATCTGAAAAGGAGGACAGGGCTCATGTAACTTTAACAGTTGTAGAGAAAAGGGAATTTCAGCCAGTGTCATTTGTATGCAATTAGTTCCTGGTGAAATTTCCTCTTCATCACAACAGTTAAAGTTGCAGGGGCCCTGCCTTCTTTTGTATATGGTCACTCTAGTATAGTGCCTGTAACTTTAATTGTTGTGATGAAGAGGGAATTTCACCAAGAACTAATTGCATACAAATGACACTGGCTGAGATTCCCTTTTCTCTACAACTGTTAAAGATACAGGAGCCCTGTCCTCCTTTTCATATGGTCAGCCAAGTAGCCACACTACTGCTTTATCGTGATACTGAAGTGCACTGACAACTGTTGGGGCCCATTGATACATACCATATACCACTTTCATACTGCTTTCATAGTGCTATATCCTGCTTGGTGTGGATTAGGCCTTTGACTATTTTTACGCAGACATGTTCTGTAAACCTACACGATTCCAATTACAATCCTTATTTTTTGTTGATCAATTGTCTAACTTTACATTCTGATTTTTAACTGAAATTGTTCCTTCTTCAGTTTGAACTTCTTTGGCAGCTGGATAGTTAAAGTTTGCTCTGCAAGAACTCAGAGCAATTATACTAACCAGTCATTACCATCTAGATGCAAAATGACTGAATTCCCGCAGCATGAAATTGTTGTCAGGGGTGGGGTGGGTGAGCGGTGATGGTGGTGGCTTGCATTGAAATGATCTGGGGCTGCTTTCAATCATATGCCATCATCCCTTTCTTTCTAATATTCTTACCTGTTATGCTTTCTTCAACTTAACCGCAGTTATAATTTCAATCTAACATTGATTGGAACCAATTTTGACTTTCAGACTATTTCAATGAAATTTTAATATATTAGAGTTCATTGAATCACTTCAAATGAATGAGAATATAATAGTGTGTTCTAAAACTATTCACAGAACTTACAAGCTATTAAGAGTAATGACATAAAGGGCAGTTAACCCTTTTCTCAAATGGGAGAAAATAGCAGGTGGTGACAAGTAATTGTTTTGGAAGAGTATGAATGTTACTGTTTTTCCGCCTTTCCTTTAAATTTTAGGATTTTCCAGGTGTGCCCTCTGTTCAATGAACATAACTTTGAGTTCCTGATTTACCCTTTGATCCTAATCTAGAAAACATTTGTCACTTTGAAGTCCCACTGAAATCAATGGGAGTTTCTTGTTCCATTGATATCATCAGGACATGCGCAGAACCGGCCTACCTGGGAAAGTTCCATTGCTTTCAATGTAGCTTACTGTGAAATAAGCATGATTAGGTTTGCAAATTTCAGCCAGATTCTATGAATGTTTAGTTAGAACTCCTACCATGATCAATAGGACTTAATGCCAGTTAAATGTGCATACATAGGATTGCAGTTAACACAGTCCTATGGATGTTTACGCATGCTAAGAACTAAGTCTCACTAACCTCATTACCAAATAAGTGAGTATTATACTGCAGCCCTGGGCATGTTGAATAGAGCAACTAAAACAATTGAGTGGCTGGAGCAGCTTCCCTACGAGAAAGGTTACAACATCTGGGACTGTTTAGCTGAGAAAAGGGTTGGGTGAGGGGGAGACATGATAGAGCAGCCCAAAATTATGCATGGTGTAGAGAAAGTGGAAAAGGAGACATTTTTTCTCCCTTTCCCATAATGCTACTCATAATTCTAGAACCTGGGGTCATCCCATGAAGCTGATCAGTGGGAGATTCAGGACAGATAAAAGGAATACTTCTTTACACAGCACATAGTGAAACTATGGAATTCATTTCAGCAAAATGTAGGGATGGCCATCAATTTGGATGACTTTAAAAGGGGATTGGACAAATTCCTGTAGAATAAGGCCATTTCTACACCTGCCATTTCCCCTGGGGTTGTCCCTGTGTGCTCCCTGTGCGTCCAAATGATGCACAGGGACTCCTGGGGGCAGGGGACGATGACCCAAGGATGACCCAGGGATATCCCCAGGATGGCAGAAACCGTGGATATCCCAGTTTTTGCGCCATCCCAGGATGTGAAATGGGCATGAAGCCACATGGGGTGGCTCCATGCCCATGGGGGTGGGGGTGGGAAAAGCAATTCCACCATCCCCAGGATGGCAGGGGCACATGTGTGTGTGTGTGTGTGGGGGGGGGGTTCCTTACTTTTTCTGCTGCGCTCCTGCTGCTCTCTGTGCTTTTAAAATAAAATAAAAAAACAAAATGGCGCCCGTGATGAGTGTGACATCCCAGGATGTCGCACTTCCTCTTTGGATGGCCAAGAACAATCTTGGAAGTAGGTACATCTGGGATCATCCCCCCTCCCTCCCTCTACACCCTTAGGTGTAGAAAGGGCCTATGGCTTGTATTCCTGATGACTATAAGCTGCCTCCATTGTTAGAAGCAGTGTGCCTATGTACATCAGTTGCTGAAGAAAAAGGGTGGGATGGTGCTGCTACACTCATGTCCTACTTGTGAGTTTCCTGCAGGCAGATGGTTGGCTGTTGTGTGAAGAGAATGCTGGACTGGTTGTACCTTGGTCTGATCCCGCACACCTCTTCTTATGTCCTTATGAATGCATTTGAATTTAAGTGCACATTTTAGCTACACTAATAGTGCAGGTGTGGCAAAATATTTGTGGAATCATGCTGTACAGATGCAATTTAGAATGTGAAGGAATATTCCTTTTTCATCCCACACTTGGAGAACAATTTGCACACAAAACAATTTCCCTTATCATACTAAACAAAAGGAACATTTGCAAAGGTAAAGCTCCATTGATCCCGGCCTTGGTGACTAGCTTCAGAACAATTAGGAATAAATGGTTTCATCCAGAGGTGACTCCTTTGATCCCACAAGTAATATCCCATCTTAAAATAATTCTTTACTTGAGATTTTGATGGAGGGGGAAATGAAATGGTCCCACTTGAAGCTCCCTTTAGAACATTGCTATAAGAATGAGTTATTGTGCAATTGAAAATCCTAGTTTGGTCTGTGAGTTATAGGGTTGTACTGCCTGTGGTGCTAAAACATTCCTGCATTTTGCTTGGTAAACAAAAACACAAGGAGCAAATAATTACAGAGGGGAAAGCTGAGAATTTAAGGGGAAAGTAATTAAAACAAGAAGTAGTATATTCTCATTATGCAATATTGTATGGTTTATGCCAAGAACCATCTAAAATATGCACTATAGACATAAAATATAATCGTGTATAAAAAGATGGGGAAATCTGGATAAGTTCTTTGTTTAGGGAGTGGAATTAAAATTAGGGATGACCTTGAAATATGACACCTTTTGGAAGTCACACACTCTTTTGTTTGCATGTGTGGGATTTTGATGTGCAAAGTGAACTTATGGGCAGTATTTAATGACCGCTAGCACAACAGGAAGCTAGCACTTCATAGCACACTCTTGGAAACTAGCTCAAACTAGTGCTTCTGGAACATGATAAGTTGGTGAAGCTCTTCTAGCTGGAGTATTGTGTGTAATTGGGCACCACATTTCCAGAACGACATTGACAAATTAGAATAGGCCTAGAGGAGGGTGACAAAGGTGATAAAGGGACTAGAGGACATGCCCTATGAGGACAGGCTGAAGGAACGTGGGATGTTCAGTCTGGAGAAAAGCAGACTGAGGCGAAATATGTTAGCAATGTTCAGGTACAAAAAAGGTGCCACAGGGAAGATGGTCAAGAACTATTTTCCATTGCCATATAAATTAGGATCCGAAATAATGGGTATAAGTTACAGCTACCTAGATTTCGATTAAAAATAAGGAATAACTTCCTGACTGTAAGATCTATACAACAGTAGAGCAGTCAACATACGGAGATTATGGGTTCTCCATCTCTGGACGTTTTTAAGAAGAGGCTGGACAGCCACCTCTCATGGGTGGTTTAATTGGTTTTCCTGCACATTGCAGAGGGTTGGACTAGCTGTTCCTTGCAGTCCTTTCCAACTCCACAATTCTACAATTCTTCTCCCATTCCTGAAGCAATAGTTTGGACTATGAAGACTAGTTTGGACTATGCTAGTCATTCCCACTAGTGTAATGTGATCGGTGCTAGCAGAGTGCCAGCCTTGGATACTATGGCCCTTTCTACACCATAGGGGTGTAGAGGAAGGGAGGAAGGGCGATCCCAGAAATACCTAATACACACCATCGGCACACAGGGAGGGAAGGAGGGTGAAACACCTGGTGTAGAAAGGGCCTATCTCTTGTTTTTACAAGGGGCTTTTGATTCACTAGGGCTGGTCCTATCTTGCAGCAAGGTAAAGCAGGCTGTTTCACACAGCAGAGTTTAGGGGGATAGATTCAGGCAGGAATTAGATGGAGAAGCAAGAGTTTGTAAAGTGAAAGTCATTTGATGCTCTGCTTTGTGCAACAAAATGTCTCAGGCCAGCCACTGCTATTCATTAGGGATGTGCACTGACCCCCCGGATCGGATCGGATAGCGGATCGGAATCGGACCTGGGGGGTCGGATCGGATTGGATCGGATCGGATGGTGTGTCAGATCGGATCGGATCCCGATCCGCGGATCGGATGTTCCAATCCGGATCGGACGCCATTTTGAATGCTTTTTCCTATAGCAAAGTATTGTTTTACAAAAACGCCTATAACTTTTTCATTTTTAATGATAGAAGGATGAAACTTGGGCACATTGTACACTGGTTAGGGATAGGTATCTGTGAGAAATTTCAGAAAGATTGGTGCATGCAGTTTGTGGCAATTAATTTTTTAATAAATAACATGGAATGCCTATAACTCGGTCATTTTTAAAGTTACACACATGAAACTTTGCCACATTGTAGGTGGTACCTTGGGACCCAAGTGTGTGAAATCCCACAACCATGGGTGCTTGCCTGGTGTGGCAATGAATTTTTGAAAAATGGGTAGTAGTGGGGTAAATGCAGTTATGCCTCCCATTTTTTTATTTTTAAAGATACAAACAGGACACTTCGGCACATTACAGGGAACACTTCCCTTGATATGTGTGTAAAATTTCAGACAGCTAGCTCCAGGCATGTGTTGGCAATGAATTGTTGAAAATTGGGTAGCAGTGGGGTAAAATACAGTTTTGCCTCCCATTTTTTTATTTTCAAAGATACAAACGGGAAACTTTGGCACATTGCAGGGAACACTTCACTTCAAATGTGTGTGAAATTTCCGAAAGCTAGGTGCAATATTTCAGTGGGAAACGAAGGTTTATTCATGGCATTTCACATGGGATTTATGGGTTGGTTTGAAGAGCTAGCAAGCTCTTACTCACTCACATGGCAGAGGACTTATGCCCGCTCAAACGCTGAAATTTTCACAAACTTTGGTGCAATACTTTAGTGGGAAAACAAAGGTTTATTCATGGCATTTCACATGGGATTTATGGGTTGGTTTGAAGAGCTACCAAGCTCTAACTCGCTCACATGGCAGAGGACTTATGCCCGCTCAAACGCTGAAAATTTCACAAACTTTGGTGCAATACTTTAGTGGGAAAACAAAGGTTTATTCATGGCATTTCACATGGGATTTATGGGTTGGTTTGAAGAGCTACCAAGCTCTAACTCGCTCACATGGCAGAGGACTTATGCCCGCTCAAACGCTGAAAATTTCACAAACTTTGGTGCAATACTTTAGTGGGAAAACAAAGGTTAAACTTTATTATTTTAAACCTTCAGGAAGGGGACATTGCCTGCCTGGTGTGGAATGGTTAACAATGAGGGAAGAAAGTTTCACTTATTCATTTGTAAAATGTAAAGTGATTGTAAATTGCTTTAGGGACCCATACATTTACATGACAAGACAGGTGTTGGTTGCAGGAATGCTGCTGTCAAATGCACTAGCTAACTATTCAGATCCCATCTAATAGCTATTCAGATCCTAGCTAATAGCTATTATTCAGATCCTAGCCTGGGAAGGGCTCTTGCAGGATAAGTGATTGTTCTTTTCTTGTGTAGTATGTAATTCTAAACCAGAAGGCTGCTTTGATGTAGAGCCAATCCACATGGTCTCTTGCAGCACCTAGTATTATTTATTTGTCCTTCCACAGCAGAATCTGGAAGGCGGGCAGGCAGGCTGGCATTCAGGGCAAAGTCCAAACAGCGGCGTTGGGGACTCATTGACATTCTCCTTGAGGGCGAATGCCAAGTCCCATGGCTTGTGCAAGGAGGGCGGCTGGCCCACCTCGCAGGAACGATCTGGAAGGCGGCAGGCGGCATCAGCAGCGGGCGGGCAGGCAGGCTGGCATTCAGGGCAAAGTCCAAACAGCGGTGTTGGGGACTCGTTGACATTCTCCTTGAGGGCGAATGCCAAGTCCCGTGGCTTGTGCAAGGAGGGCAGCTGGCCCACCTCGCAGGAACGATCTGGAAGGCGGCAGGCGGCATCAGCAGCGGGCGGGCAGGCAGGCTGGCATTCAGGGCAAAGTCCAAACAGCGGCGTTGGGGACTCGTTGACATTCTCCTTGAGGGCGAATGCCAAGTCCCGTGGCTTGTGCAAGGAGGGCGGCTGGCCCACCTCGCAGGAACGATCTGGAAGGCGGCAGGCGGCATCAGCAGCGGGCGGGCAGGCAGGCTGGCATTCAGGGCAAAGTCCAAACAGCGGCGTTGGGGACTCGTTGACATTCTCCTTGAGGGCGAATGCCAAGTCCCGTGGCTTGTGCAAGGAAGGCGGCTGGCCCACCTCGCAGGAACGATCTGGAAGGCGGCAGGCGGCATCAGCAGCGGGCGGGCAGGCAGGCTGGCATTCAGGGCAAAGTCCAAACAGCGGCGTTGGGGACTCGTTGACATTCTCCTTGAGGGCGAATGCCAAGTCCCGTGGCTTGTGCAAGGAGGGCGGCTGGCCCGCCTCGCAGGAACGATCTGGAAGGCGGCAGGCGGCATCAGCAGCGGGCGGGCAGGCAGGCTGGCATTCAGGGCAAAGTCTCTCCTTTCCCGGGCACTGTGGCAGTGAGAGTTCCATAGGCTGCAAAAGAAGAGGAGGGGGAAAATGAATATTACATGAATACTTTTATACTGCAAAAGAAGAAAGGAAAATAAATAAAGATTTGTATTACATTAATACATGCAAGTCCTAGTAGTCTCCCACCGGCACACTTCTCTTGTTAGTGACGCAATCCTCTTTCTCCTGCTGCACCCCTCCCTTTCTAAATCACTCTTCTGAGCCCATTGTTAGAGGGATTGGCTATCCTTTTGTGTCTGGCTGGACACAGCTTACCGGAGCATTAGAGAATCACCATTTCTTTTGTCCTTGGGTTATTCATTCACTCCTAATAGCACCCTACGTTAGGCTGACCAGATCAAATCCAGGTCAGGGTTCCTAACTTCAGCAGTTGTAGAGAAAAGGGAATTTCTGCCAGTGTCATTTGTATGGAATTAGTTCCTGCTGAGATTCCCTCTTCATCACAACAGTTAAAGGTGCAGGGGCCCTGCCTTCTTTTCTATATGGCCACTCTGCCTGCACTCTTACCTGAGTCGTGCGGGCGAAGTGAATCGATGGGCCACCTCCATGCGGCCGTGGCTGGGGCAGATGGGCAGTCTGGAATCACGGGTCTGCTTTGCGCAGTGGCGAAGAGTTCCATAGGCTGCAAAAGAAGAAGGGGGGGGGGAAAGGATGAATATATCAGACTACGCTACCTCCTTCCCACCTAAGACTGTCATGAAGCCAGTTCTGCTTGCCCACGCCCCAGCAGGCACATGGGGCTGCCTGCTTGCTTACTTGTGGGTAAGCTCTCTGACAGGCTCTTACCAGAGTCGTGCGGGCGAGGTGAATCGATGGGCCACCTCCATGCGGCCGTGGCTGGGGCAGATGGGCAGTCTGGAATCACGGGTCTGCTTTGCGCAGTGGCGAAGAGTTCCATAGGCTGCAAAAGAAGAAGGGGGGGGGAAAGGATGAATATATTATCAGACTACGCTACCTCCTTCCCACCTAAGACTGTCATGAAGCCAGTCCTGCTTGCCCACGCCCCAGCAGGCACACGGGGCTGCCTGCTTGCTTACTCGTGGGTAAGCTCTCTGACAGGCTCTTACCAGAGTCGTGCGGGCGACGTGAATCGATGGGCCACCTCCATGCGGCCGTGGCTGGGGCAGATGGGCAGTCTGGAATCACGGGTGCGCTTTGCGCAGTGGCGAAGAGTACCATAGGCTGCAAAAGAAGAAGGGGGGAAAAAAAGAATGAATATTAGTTGACCACTTCAACACAACTAGCTCCCTCCCACCCAGGATTGGCCGTTCCTGAGTGCCCATGCCAAAGTAGGCACACGGGGCTGCCTGCTTACTCGGAAGTTAGCAGGCAGACAGCCCCACTTCGGTTAGGTGGAAGGTGCCCCCCCATTCACAGAACACTTACCATAGTCCTGAGGGCGTTGTTGATAAGATGCGACTTCCAGGTGGGCAGTGACGGGCAGGTGGGCAGTCTGCATTACCGTCTCTCCTGGGCACTGTGGCAAAGAGTTTCATAGGCTGCAAAAGAAGAAGGGGGGGGAAGAATATGAGAAAAATGATACTTTTCCACCACTGGCTCCCTCCCACCCAGGACTGGCATGTGCCTGGTCCTGAGTGCCCACGCCCCAGCAGGCACACGGGGCTGCCTGCTTACTCGGAAGTTAGCAGACAGTCAGCCCCACTTCAGTTAGGTGGAAGGTGCCCCCCCCCATTCACAGAACAAATACCGTAGTCGTGAGGGCGTTGTTGATAAGATGCCACTTCCAGTTGGGTCCCTCCAGGCAAAGTCACAGTTTGGCACAGGCTCCTCCAGGCAAATTCCCAGTGGCAGAGGCTCCTCCAGGCAAAGTCAGATTGGCACAGCTCCCTCCAGGCAAAGTCCCATTGGCACAGGCTCCTCCAGGCAAAGTCACATTGGCACAGCTCCCTCCAGGCAAAGTCCCATTGGCACAGGCTCCTCCAGGCAAAGTCACAGTTTGGCACAGGCTCCTCCAGGCAAAGTCCCAGTGGCAGAGGCTCCTCCAGGCAAAGTCAGATTGGCACAGCTCCCTCCAGGCAAAGTCCCATTGGCACAGGCTCCTCCAGGCAAAGTCACATTGGCACAGCTCCCTCCAGGCAAAGTCCCATTGGCACAGCTCCCTCCAGGCAAAGTCCCATTGGCACAGGCTCCTCCAGGCAAAGTCCCATTGGCACAGGCTCCTCCAGGCAAAGTCACATTGGCACAGCTCCCTCCAGGCAAAGTCCCATTGACACAGGCTCCTCCAGGCAAAGTCCCAGTGGCAGAGGCAAAGTCCCACTGGCAGAGGCAAAGTCACAGCTGCATGGGCACCTCCAGGCAGGCAGGCGGGCGGGCAGGCAGAGGCAGAGGCGGGCATGATGCCAGGCGCTTGCGCATTGCACAAGTAAGCAATAGAACCGTGAGACCAGCCCACGCATTCCGGCTACTTCACAATGGCGGCAACCTAGCAGGTGGGCAGGCGGGCAGGCAGGCAGGCAGGCAGAGGCAGAGGCAGAGGCGGGCATGATGCCAGGCGCTTGCGCATTGCACAAGTAAGCAATAGAACCGTGAGACCAGCCCACGCATTCCGGCTACTTCACAATGGCGGCAACCTAGCAGGTGGGCAGGCAGGCGGGCAGGCAGGCAGGCAGGCAGAGGCAGAGGCAGAGGCGGGCATGATGCCAGGCGCTTGCGCATTGCACAAGTAAGCAATAGAACCTTGAGACCAGCCCACGCATTCCGGCTACATCACAATGGCGGCAACCTAGCAGGTGGGCAGGCAGGCGGGCAGGCAGGCAGGCAGGCAGAGGCAGAGGCAGAGGCGGGCATGATGCCAGGCGCTTGCGCATTGCACAAGTAAGCAATAGAACCGTGAGACCAGCCCACGCATTCCGGCTACTTCACAATGGCGGCAACCTAGCAGGTGGGCAGGCAGGCGGGCAGGCAGGCAGGCAGGCAGAGGCAGAGGCAGAGGCGGGCATGATGCCAGGCGCTTGCGCATTGCACAAGTAAGCAATAGAACCGTGAGACCAGCCCACGCATTCCGGCTACTTCACAATGGCGGCAACCTAGCAGGTGGGCAGGCGGGCAGGCAGGCAGGCAGGCAGAGGCAGAGGCAGAGGCGGGCATGATGCCAGGCGCTTGCACATTGCACAAGTAAGCAATAGAACCGTGAGACCAGCCCACACATTCCGGCTACTTCACAATGGCGGCAACCTAGCAGGTGGGCAGGCGGGCAGGCAGGCAGGCAGGCAGAGGCAGAGGCAGAGGCGGGCATGATGCCAGGCGCTTGCACATTGCACAAGTAAGCAATAGAACCATGAGACCAGCCCACGCATTCCGGCTACTTCACAATGGCGGCAACCTAGCAGGTGGGCAGGCGGGCAGGCAGGCAGGCAGGCAGAGGCAGAGGCAGAGGCGGGCATGATGCCAGGCGCTTGCACATTGCACAAGTAAGCAATAGAACCGTGAGACCAGCCCACGCATTCCGGCTACTTCACAATGGCGGCAACCTAGCAGGTGGGCAGGCGGGCAGGCAGGCAGGCAGGCAGAGGCAGAGACAGAGGCGGGCATGATGCCAGGCGCTTGCACATTGCACAAGTAAGCAATAGAACCGTGAGACCAGCCCACGCATTCCGGCTACTTCACAATGGCGGCAACCTAGCAGGTGGGCAGGCGGGCAGGCAGGCAGGCAGGCAGAGGCAGAGGCAGAGGCGGGCATGATGCCAGGCGCTTGCACATTGCACAAGTAAGCAATAGAACCGTGAGACCAGCCCACGCATTCCGGCTACTTCACAATGGCGGCAACCTAGCAGGTGGGCAGGCGGGCAGGCAGGCAGGCAGGCAGAGGCAGAGGCAGAGGCGGGCATGATGCCAGGCGCTTGCGCATTGCACAAGTAAGCAATAGAACCGTGAGACCAGCTCACGCATTCCGGCTACTTCACAATGGCGGCAACCTAGCAGGTGGGCAGGCGGGCAGGCAGTTTTTTAAATCATATAGCCAAAATAAACACAACACACAGTGACAGCCCTGCAAGGCTGCCACATAAGTCCAAAAGACACAGTCAGAAACAGTGTGGGATGCTGCTTGTCATCCATTCAATGTAGGAGCCTGGAAGAGGAATCCTATCGCGTCCTTCGTTCATAGTCAGAGAGGTGCATGCGTTCCTTGGCGATAAAATTAAGCCTTCTTCTTATCCAAAGTTCTCATGAGCCTCTGACGTGGTCTTTTACAAGAAGAAACGCCCATGGAAGTGTGGGACCTTACAGAAGGCCTGGAGGGAGCCATCGGAGTCCAATTTCAGAGGCACACGTGCAAGCACATTGGTTCAAGTCAAACAACATAGAATGTGTGAGATGCTTGTGCATCCCCTCAATGTAAGAGGCTAGGAGAAGAAACTAGATCCCTTCGGGATCCATCGTTCAGAGTTGAGTTACTGAGCTGTAAACAACACAGCCAGTAAATTAAAGTTAATAAAATTAATTAACCAAAAATAAGAATTAAAAAATCAAGGGCCTGCCGGTGCCTGCCCAAAGGTGTGGGATGGATGGGGGGTGCCTGCCAATTACTCCCCCGTGGGCATGAGGGTGGGGTATCCCAGCAGGGGCAGATTGACCTTGAGGAAGACCAGCTGCTCCACAATCTCAGCGTCCAAGCGAGAGCGGTGGGGTGTGACCACGTCGCCCGCCATGGAAAACACCCGCTCGCTTGGAACGCTGGACGGTGGGCAGCTGATTCTGTCCATGGCCACCCGCGCCAGATCAGGCCACATCTGGCGGCGAGATGACCAGTAGGCCAGGGGTTCGATGGAGCCGTCCTCCATCTGCTCCGCCAGGTAACGCTGCACTGCTGCTGCAGCGTCATCCTGGCGGCGGCTGGGTTGAGTGCCTCTATGCCCAACCGCAGCCTGCAAAGCCTTGTCCCAAAACCCCTGGCCTGTCCCCCTGCTGGGTGTGGTGGTGCTGCTGCCGCCGCTGCTGGTGGTGCTCAGCGGACTTAGCGCCTGGGCTTCGCTGGCCTCCTCCTCTGCCTGCCCAATCCTGGCATCCTGGGCCGCCCGAACGTCCTTCACCAGCATTTCCACCCAACCTGCCTGGGAAGTCTGCCCACATAACCCATCCTTGATGCGCGGGTCGCACATGGTGGCCAACATGTACTGCCTCTCGTTGTAGAGAGGCTGGACCCGGCGGGATAGGCTTTCCCTCAGCCTCGTCACCACTTCCCGCACCTCTGGCAGGAAGCGCCTGCCGGTGACGGCATCCCCGGCCTCCAGAAACTCGCCCATCTGATTCTGGAGATGCCTGGCCACGGGGAGCACCTGGCTGAGAAGGGCAGTGCTGCTGCTCAGGGTCTCGGTGGCCTCAAGGAACGGCTTGAGGACCACCAGAAGCTGGGACATGGCCTCCCACTGCTGCCTGGACAGTGGGGCCTGGATGCCAATGTCCCCGACCCTGAACATCTCGTGGACAACACGCTGTTGCTCCACCATACGCTCGAGCATGTGGTAGGTGGAGTTCCAACGTGTTGCCACGTCCTGCACTAGCCGGTGCTGCGGAAGTCCCAGCTCCTGCTGCTTCTCCCGCAGCAACCGACTGCCCTTCACGCTGTGGTGGAAATGCCCAGCCACCTTCCTGCAGCTCTCTAGGAGATTACGGATTTGGGGAGGGAGAGGGGCCTTGCTGCCTCCAAGGCCATCCCTCACGACCAGGTTGAAGACGTGCGCGATGCAGCGGATGCCCTCAAATCCGCCATCGCGCACCGCCTTCAGCATATTGGCTCCCCCGTCCGTGACCATGTAACCGCGGGTGTGCTGGTGCCCGCCCAGCCACCCTGCCACCATGCGGTTCATGGCCTCCGTAATCTCCTCTGCCGTGTGGGACTGGTCCATGACTGCGGTATGAAGGAGGGCCCAGCGGCAGCCCTCCTTCCCAGTCCCAGAAGTCCTGGGTGCTTCCTGCCCTGAGGCTCCCCACCAGTGAGCCGTCAGGGACAGGTAAGCGTGCACTCCTCCTTCGCTGGACCAGATGTCCGAAGTGAAGTGCACCTTCTGTGCCTCTGCCTGGCACAGACGACCCAGAACTAACTCCCTGCATGCCTGGTACAGGGAGGGCACCACACGCCTGCTCATGGTGGTGCGACACGGCGGCTTGTAGTATGGAACCACAAGAGCCATCAGCCTCTTGAAGCCTGCGTTCTCGACGAGGCTGAATGGCTGGTCATCCAACGCCACCATCTCACCGATGCAATTGGTGATCTGGTTGGGCGCTGGAAAACGCCACCTTGTGGCTCCATACTTCCCCCACCCCATCTCTTCCATGGTGGCCTGGCGAAGCCTCTTGGGGATGGGAGGTCGAGAGCTGGCAGAAGTTGCAGGAGCCTTCTGCTTGCCCTTGCCGCTAGCACCAGTCTGCTGCGAGGTGCCCGCCTCGGTCCCAAGCAAAACAGACTGGTGGTGCCTCTGCATGTGGTGGCTGAGGTTCGTGGTGGTGAAGTGGCCTGGCATTTTTCCCCTGCTCACTGACATCTTGCAGTGGCGACAGACAGCAAAGCGGGAATCCACTGCCACCTCAAAGTGGTCCCACACCTTGCTTGCCTGTCGCTTCTGGGGTGACACAGACGGCCTGCCGGCGCCTTCGCTCTGTGGTGTCACCTCAGGAGCAAGGGAATGAGTGGAAGAGAGGACAGATTGTGGAGAGTAAGTCTCTGGTGCTGCCTGCTCTTCCTCTTGCCCCACATCAGAGTCCTCCTTCTCACTCTGAACCTCGCTGACTTCCACAAGATCTGGGAAAAGATCAGTCAGCGGGTTCACAGGCTCACCCACCAAAGAAGGAGCTGGATATAGTGCTCCTTCTTCATGCCCACTGCTGCTCCCAGCACCTGCCTCATGTTGCTGAAAGAGTGCCCTGCAGGCACTACTTTGAGTTGCCTCTGCCTGCTTCTGCTGCCCCAGTGGAGAACGCCTCAGTTTAACTGGGGGTGTGGAAGTAGGCTGCCTGCTGCTGGTCCCAGCAGCAGCAGCAGCAGCGCCATGCCCAGAGCGGCCTCTCCCAAATGCTGCCTTGGGAGCACCCCCCCTTTGAGTGCCACGCTTCATTTTATTTTTATTATTATTTATTTTTGTGTAAGTGTGTGCTTTGCTGACTTTTTTTGTGTTTGTAGCAGCAGGCTACACAGCCCAGCAACACACACTCACTCACAAGCGCACACACACACACACACACACACAGAGAAAGAGAGAGAGAGAGAGAGAGGATAGAAATATTTTTTTATTATTTTTTTGGGTTTTTTTCAGAAAGCGAAAGAAGAACAAACACACTCACTGCAAAGACAAACTGAACTCACAGACAAACAAACGTGCTATCTAAGAAAGGAAAGGCAAGAGAGAAAGGAAAGCCAAGAGAGAGAACAAGAAAAGCTGAAGTAAAAGATCAGAAACTCCTCAAAACCACCTCCAAATGCAATCAGTTCAATACAGTCTCTCCAACACAGCTCCAAAACACTCCCTAATCTCCTCCACGTTCAACCCACAAAGAGCCAGAAGGGCAGGGCTGAGAGAATATATACTGGTGCCCTCCTCCAGCATTGCGATTGGAGGCTGAAGAAAGTCTTCACAGGATTGGGTGATTCAGTCATGTATTCTAAAGCACAATTGGTGGATCAAGCTGTCAAACACACACACACAAACACAGCCTCCCCCTCCCTTTCCTGAAGGTTTAAAATAATAAAGTTTAACCTTTGTTTTCCCACTAAAGTATTGCACCAAAGTTTGTGAAATTTTCAGCGTTTGAGCGGGCATAAGTCCTCTGCCATGTGAGCGAGTTAGAGCTTTGTAACTCTTCAAACCAACCCATAAATCCCATGTGAAATGCCATGAATAAACCTTTGTTTTCCCACTAAAGTATTGCACCAAAGTTTGTGAAATTTGCAGCGTTTGAGCGGGCATAAGTCCTCTGCCATGTGAGCGAGTTAGAGCTTGGTAGCTCTTCAAACCAACCCATAAATCCCATGTGAAATGCCATGAATAAACCTTTGTTTTCCCACTAAAGTATTGCACCAAAGTTTGTGAAATTTTCAGCGTTTGAGCGGGCATAAGTCCTCTGCCATGTGAGCGAGTTAGAGCTTGGTAGCTCTTCAAACCAACCCATAAATCCCATGTGAAATGCCATGAATAAACCTTTTTTTCCCACTGAAATATTGCACCTAGATTTTGGAAATTTCACACACATTTGAAGTGAAGTGTTCCCTGCAATGTGCCAAAGTTTCCCGTTTGTATCTTTGAAAATAAAAAAATGGGAGGCAAAACTGTATTTTACCCCACTGCTACCCAATTTTCAACAATTCATTGCCAACACATGCCTGGAGCTAGCTGTCTGAAATTTTACACACATATCAAGGGAAGTGTTCCCTGTAATGTGCCAAAGTGTCCTGTTTGTATCTTTAAAAATAAAAAATGGGAGGCATAACTGCATTTACCCCACTACTACCCATTTTTCAAAAATTCATGGCCACACCAGGCAAGCACCCACGGTTGTGGGATTTCACACACGTGGGTCCCAAGGTACCACCTACAATGTGGCAAAGTTTCATTTGTGTAACTTTAAAAATGACAGAGTTATAGGCATTCCATGTTATTTATTAAAAAATTAATTGCCACAAACTGCATGCACCAATCTTTCTGAAATTTCTCACAGATACCTATCCCTAACCAGTGTACAATGTGCCCAAGTTTTATCCTTCTATCATTAAAAATGAAAAAGTTGTAGGCGTTTTTGTAAAACAACAATACTTTGCTATGGGAAAACGCATTTAAAATGGCGTCCGATCCGCCGATCCGATCCGGATCGGATCTCATCGGATCGGATCGGATCGGATGGTGTGTCGGATCGGATTGGATCGGATCGGATTTTCCGATTTTTGGGGCGGATCGGATTCGGATCGTGGATCGGATCCGATCCGATGCACACCCCTACTATTCATTGCAGATGCACATAACTTAGCATGTGCAAAGCAGTCTTCTGTAATGGAAAAGAACTAGGAAGCTTGCTGACGCCATTATGCTCACCTGAGCCTCCATGGGGTTTGAGTCAGGGATCTATCATCCTAGAATCTTGCAATTAGTTGTTAGCAAGTAGCTCTGCTTTAGAGTAAACCAAACAGTCCCCATGCATAGGACAGAAAGCTTGGTGCCTGTTGCCCCAGCCTGAGGCAGGAAAACCACAAACAAAGGGTAAATAATCTGAATATCATGAACATGGGCTTAAATTGAACACCATCTGATTATAATAAAACTTGCAAAAGTGCACATACCCCTAAGCCAAGGACAAGGGAATGAGCCTCACCAAGAAAGCACATCTCTCTGAAGTATCCAAATATGTTTCTCAACAAGCCTCATTCTGTGTTAATGGTAATCTTGTTTCTTTCTTTTTTCTTTTTTAAAGGAAATGCCCTTAGTAGGAAGAATGAGCAGGCCCTTTGCTTAAGAAAAGTGTAGACATTTCCACATGTGGGACAGCTGCCCCCCAGACCTTTGCAACTTTTTGTAGTTCAGTTCAAGTCAGTCATTCTATCGTTAGGGATTTCTGTCACTGCCAAATCCAGCCTTTTTAGGGCCCCTACAGACTCCCCCTTCCCTCAGCTCAGCTTGCCTTTGCAAGCTAAGGTGGGAGTCCACAGCCTTGCTTTTAGGCCCAGAACCTGGCTTCTCCAACCATACCTAATTTCTTCATTTAAGTTCAGTTCTCAATGAAGGTTGAGTGTCTCCTTCTGGGATTATGTTTGATGCGGTGTTTTCATTGCTATTGCTTTGCTCAGCTAATTTCCCCAAAATCAGCTTGAACATTTTAAACTTGTGTTGAACTCAGTAAACGTGCCAAGTGGTGTTACACCCAAATCTTGTGCGGTCTCTTAGGTGGAAATTGCCTTCTTAGCTATAGATGCTCTATTGACAATATTAAGGGATCCTTTTTAGTGAATGTGGGTCATTTGAGAATGTGCGCAGTTTTGTGTCAGGAAACACATTTGGTAACATTATATAACTGCACATTGCAGTACATTAATACACTGAATTAAACATCTGTTTAGTAGTTTAATATTTAATTCTATACACTACACTTTATAAACTGGAATAGGTGAAACAGTCTGCTAATCCTAATGAAATCTGTCTGAAAGCATCCCATTATCAGTAGCTATAGGACTGCTTTCATCTGTTTCAGATATGGAACAAATGTACAATAAAAGGGCAGTTACGTTGTTCTGATGGGGTGGAGATTTATCACATTTGTTATCCCAACCTTCCTCAAAGCTGCTTGGGGCAAAATACATGGAACTATCTTATTTTATCCTCAGAGCAACCCTATAAAACAGGTGAAATTGAAAGAGAACCCCTTTTTAGATGTTGGATCTGAAATGAAATAATGAGCATGACTTTAGGAAGTGGGAGGAGGAGCATTTCAGCCCTGACCTATATGCATTATTTGTATCAACATCTGAAGTGAGCCTGCAAATATATAAGCACATTGAATATTTGAAAATAGTTTTGGTGCTTGATCCTATCTATTGCATGCTCGCCCCTGAGCTCATAGGCTTGTGAGTTTCCTATTCTTTCCTGGGCCGAAGTCAAGTGGGAGAAGCAGAAGAGGCGATCTTCATCTCATTCTCCTCCATCTTTCCCAATTTCACTAGACAGGTTTTCAGCCCATTTGTGAGGACACATTGGAAGGGATGGAAGGAGGCTAAGGTTATCTCATATCATGGCCTATCCAGTTTACTCCCTTCCCTGCCCACTTGGAACGCCCCCTTTCCTCCTCCTCCAGCATTACTTTTCTGACCTATCAGAGGCAGCCACTGCAGCTCTCTCCAGGCTGGCTGTGAGGGGAAGGGGTCTGGGGTCTGATCTCTGACTCCCCCTCCCAAGGTCAGAGCACCATCTCCAAGCTCAGAGGGTTTTCCAAGTCAGATCTACACTAAAACAGGACAGTACACTATGAAAGTAATTTGAAAATGGTATATGGAATGTGTCATGGGCACCAACAGTTGTCAGTGCATTAGATCCTGTCTTAGTGACTTGCCTAAGTCTACCCAGTTAGTTTCATAACTGAGCAGAGGGTTGGTCTCAAGGCCCCAAACTCTAGTCCAACATATCTCAATGTGTCTCACGGATGCTTTGTGTCTATACAATCCCATAAGTCTTTTTAAAAAAAACACCCCGAAAACACTATCCTCCTCTCAAATGTGCCCAACTCTATTTTAAAAAAAGAGTTCCTAAAATAGTTAGTTAGAAAATCTACTTTTTGATACATGTTCTTAGTTTTGAACCTGACCTGGGAAAGAAATGTCCTTAGATCCTACTGATGAAGGCTCATAGAAACAACATTTGTGATAGAAAACCATGTAAGGAATGGATTCTGAAATTTGCTCTGCTTGCCAGAATACATATCCTGCGGACCTCTAACAAACTGGAGCAGGGAGAGAGGAGGATTAAAAATGAGAGAAATGATTCATGGCTAAAGAAAGAATCCTAGTTTTAAACTAATGAGAAAGCTAATTGAAACCATTTGTCTCCACAGCAGGTTTATTAGCATAGTGCTGTTTTTTATTTATGTCAACATATCTATATGTATGCATTTATGGAACGTTCTCATGTTCGCTTGTACAGGGTATAAATACGATAAAGGGCTTTTAAATAGTTTGGTTGCCTAAGTAAATTTAAAAATAAGCTATTCAGCTCTCTTAAGCTTCCAATGATTTCATTTCCTGTTCTGAGAAAGATTAATCTACCCTAACTTGACCTTTGGCTTAAAATACATATTTCAGCTCATTCCTAAATTTGTTTAGCTGAGTAAAACAGAAGATGCTTCCAGATGAAGCTTTTATTGTGAATTTGCCCTGCGTCACTTACAGGATTTTATAGGAAGTCTAGATGTTCAGTTTTTCCACGCGAGGCTGTTAATCCGTTGCATCTATGTTTGTTGCAGAATTGAGATCTCAGCACTAGACCATGGCAAGAGCTACACTACTGCTTTAGTGACAACTGTTGGGGCCCTCGACACACTCCATGTACAGTTTTCGAACCATTTTCAAAGTGTCATATCCTGCTTGGTGAAGTTCAGGTGCAAGAGTGTTTTCTTTGCTGCATGTCCACTATACAACCTCTAGGTAGCACTGTGTTATAGCAGAATAGTATAAATACACTGGAGGAAATCACACTTTTTTCATTTTCATAATTTAATGCTTCATTTCCCTCCTCCAAAGAAAATCACCAGAAGTGCTGGTTAGACACAGAAGTGAAATTGTAAGATTAGGACACTGTCCAAAGAACCCATAAAGAATTTTGAGTAGGGAATGATGAGCGTACAATAAATGCCTCATGTAGAAAAGCCTGTCATCATCTCCCATGTCTCATCTCCCATTCTTGGGTTGTATCTAATGTTAGTGCTACCTAGAGTAGATCCTTGGAAATGACCCATTTATTTCAATGAGTCTACTCTAGCTAGGACTAACATGAGATACTAACACTTCTTTTTTTCACTATTCTTATTCCCCCCCCCCCCGAAAACCCATTAAGGAAGAAAAGACAGAATCATTGCACAATCGCTTTTAATTGGTAGCCCAAAAAGTCCTCTGGATGGTGGAAGTGGATTTCCCCATTCCTTCCTCTCTGCAGGAGCCCCTCCACCCCACTGAAAATGCTGCACTGGGTGTTGAGAGACCCGTCAAATTAGATAAACTGCAGTGTGGGGACGGAAAGAAGGATCTCCCCCTCCCCAAATCAGGCAGAAGCATCTTCTGTGAGTTGAGCCCTTTCAGAAACAGAAGATAGGTCCATATCTGTAACTGATAAATATTGTATTGTATCTGAAATAGATAAGACCTATTCAATATTTGTTAGTTGCAATTTGTCATTGGCAATCATGAAAACAGAGCAGAGGCATATGTATGCTGCCCCTTCAGTGCTCATTCTACATCTGTGGATTATCACATGAACCTATATAGTGTTAATAGGCTCTAAGCACCATTAACATTGGTTTATATTATTGTATAGTTATGGGCATAGAAATGGGTTGCAACACAGGTATGGTTATAAGCAGGCACAGGTTTTGTGAACATATTCTTTTACAGAAACTCATACTACAGTTGATATATCTTCTTCAGCAGTTGATTAGTTATATATGCTGCTCTTCTTTGATGGATAGTAGTGTTCTTGGATGCATAATAGTTAATATGGTAAGCCGCTATAACTACTGTAGGGTTTGGTTGAGACTTGTTAGTTAGTTAGTTAGTTAGTATGGTAACCTCTGATAGAATTAACCACCCCAATGTTATATCTACTTCCCAAAATATTCATGAAAATGGAGTCCTAAAATATTCACAAAAATGGAAGCAATGGAAGCCTTGGACATATTTGTTTCTGATGCTGTTGTTAGTGCAGCTCCAGTTGAGGTGTCTGACTCCACCATCTACCCAATTTTGTGGGATCAGTTTCAGTTGTTGAAGCCTGATGACATGGACAAGCTGCTTGCAACAATACAACTGACCTCATGTCCTCTCGACCCTTGCCTCTCTTGGCTAATAAGAGCTTGCTGGGTGGACTATGACTGGTTGGATCCAAGAAATGGTAAATGCATCTCTATGTGAAGGGATAATTCCTGCTGCCCTTAAGGAGGAAGTAGTGTGACCACTTCTGAAGAAATCCATTCTGGACACAATGGCATTTGACAACAACCAAACAGTTGCAAATATCCCTTTCTTGTGGAATGTGCTTGATAAGTTGATGGAGAGACAACTGTAAGCACTCTTGGAAGACAGTGATTATCTAGACCAATTTCTATCTGGATTTTGGCCTATTTACAGGACTAAACCAGCTTTGGTTACTCTGAAGGATAGCTTTATTGAGAAAGGGCAAGGGGAATGCAACCCCTTTAATTCTTCTTGGGCAGGATCTAAACTACTGCTTAACACTAGTGACAACTGTTGGGGCCCTTGATACATTCCATGTACAGTTTTCGAACCATTTTCAAAGTGTCATATTTGCAAGAATGTTTTATTTCCTGCATGTCCACTACATAACCTCTAGGTACCACTATGTTATAGCAAGATAGTACAAATACACTAGAGGAAATCACACTTTCTTTCATTTCTCACAATTTAATGCCTTTTGATACCATTGAACATGGTGTCCTCCTGGATTGGCTCCACGGGCTGGTCATTGGAAGCACTGTGCTCCCATAGTTCCAGTCCTACCTGCAAGAGTGATTTCAGAGAGTAAAACTGTATGATTTCCCTGCCCTGTGTAGGGATGTATGAGAAATTCATTTCAGAACATTTTTGATCAGGATATACCCAGTTCACACCTTCTGGACCAAAAATGGACTCAGATACAATCTACATATATTTCCAAGGTTGCAGTATGATTCACGGACAAAAACATATCTGTTTGACAGGAGGAGTACTGTTGAAAAATATGTATGAAAAAAATGTACTTCTGAAGAATGTGTGCAAATACACTTTAACCAATTGGAGAAGAATACATTTCATAGATGCATGCAAGTAATGCATTCAATTGGGAAAATGCACACAAAAAGTGCCTTCACAATGCGCCCGACTCGCCTGGGCGATTGGAGGCCATTGCAGGTGGGGGTGGGGTGGCAAGGCACTGTGGAAGATAGCCATTAGCTGCTCTGCATGGTGCCACTGTAGCAGGGAGGGGATTCAATGGGCATAAATTCTGGCTCACCCCTCCCTGCTGCCTCTTTGTTCAAGCGGCTCCCTCCCTCCCTCTCTGTAGGTAGTGTGGATTCACTGGTCACTCTTCATGGGGACCAAGTAGGAATTTTTTGCTCAGAATCACTTTCCTGTTATGGTTTCTTTCGCCTACTTCACACTGCGAGGCAGCCTGGGAGTATTAAATAGGTTAATTGACTAATATTGTTTTGGCCACAATCCTGGTTAGGCAGGTAGGTGCGGACATCTGGAGCGGAATAGGGTAGCTGAGCATTCACAGGCACTGTTATGGTGATCGGTAATGCCTGAGGGCCCCTAGCTATGAGTTATACAGCCTCAGCTGGTGGGATAAGGGTTACCTTTGAGGCCAAACTTCCTCACCCACTCGGAGCTTGACAACGTAAGGGGGGGTGACACCAGAAGGCCTCCCTACCCCACAAGTGGCAGTCTGGGTTGTGGTGAACTGGGAAGCACCACTTAACAGGCAGTGAATGACTCACCTAAGAGAAATGGGATGCCCGCCTAGGTTTACCCACTTTGCAGATCTTTAAAAAAGTTTAACTCCATTTTCTGTGTCTTGCCTCATTATTACTCCACCCTCCATTACCCGCAACACAGATTTTCATGCAGAAAATAATTCCCCAAAGCTCACAATCTGATATGGACAATAGTCGGAATGAGCTTTGAGATGGAATTTACAGGACTTCGGCGAGCTTGTTTTGTTGATTCCCACATTCCTAGTCTGGTATCAATTGAACTACGGAGTTCTTCTGCAGCAGTCCCATCTTGTCCCCAATGTTGTTTAGCATCTATATTATTATTGTTGTTATTATTATTATTATTATTATTAATTTTATTTCTGACCCACCTCTCCATCCAGATCGAGGCAGGGAACAACAATAAATATAAATATAAAAATCATAAAATAGATAAACCATTAAAACAGATAAAACAAATACATTATTAAAAACATCTTAAAATTCAACTGGGTAGGCTTGCCGGAAGAGAGCAGTCTTCACGGCTCTCTTAAATTCCAGAAGACTGCTAATTTGTCAATCTCCTCTGGCAGGCCATTCCACAGTCTGGGAGCGGCAGAAGAGAAGGTCCTCTGGATAACACTCGTCAGCCTAGTTCTGGCTAACTGGAGTAAAGTCTTCCCAAAGGACCTGAGTGTGCAGGGCAGATTATACGGGAGAAGGCGATCCCACAGGTAACCTGGACCCAAACCATGTAGGCCTTTAAAGGTAATAACCAACACTTTATACTTCGCCCAGAAACTAATTGGCAGCCAGTGGAGTGATTTTAGAATTGGTGTAATGTGGGTCACCCCTAGGTGTACCGGTGACCAACCTGGCTGCCATATTTTGAACTAATTGAAGTTTCTGGTCTAGGCACAAAGGTAGCCCTATGTACATCACATTGCAGAAGTTGAGCCTTGAAATTACCAGCGTGTGCACTACTGGTAGCAGTCATTGGGGGATTTGGAGCCAAGTGCCATCAGTAGGCTGAAGAACCACAGCTCTATCTCCCTGTGTCATCAGATGAGCCTGTGCAAGTCATGGGCCAGTGACACCTAGTCTCATTGATGGACTGGATAAGGGCCAATAAATCGAGACTGAATCCTGGCAACACAGAGGCTCTGTGGTGACAGGTTATCACAACTGGGACATAGGATACCTGTTCTGGATGGGGTTGCACTCCCCGTGAAAGATCACATTTGTAGTCTGGGAGTACTCCTGGATCCATCTTTGTCACTGGAAGCCTAGGTGGCCATAGCAGATTGGAGTACCTTCTACCACCTTTGCCTCTAATGCCAGGTACAGCCTCTCCTGGATAGGGGTTGGGATTGGCTATATTGCTCCAGGGACTAGTAACCTCAAGACTGGATTATTGCAATGTGCTGTATCTGGGGTTGTCCTTAAGGTTGGTCTGGAAGCTGCAGCTAGTGCAGAATGCACTGTTGTTGGGAGATGCCCCATTTCAGCAAGTAACACTCCTACAGAGGGAACTGCCCTGGCTGCCTGTTTGCTATCGGACCAGGTTTAAGTGTTTGTCATTGGGGTATAAAGTTCTAAACAACTTGGGACTAGGATATTTGAGAGAATGCCTTCCCTCTTCCCAGTCTGCCTGGTCACTGAGGTGCTCCTGATGATTCCACATGGATCAACAGTCTGTTTGGAATCCTTTAGTGTATTCACTCCTTCTGTATGGAACTCCCTGCCTCTTGATGTCAGTCAATATTGTTTCATTTTCAGCTCCTGTCAAATACATTATTTCAACATGCTTTTTTTTTAAAAAAAAAAAATCTAACCAGCCCCAGTTTTATTGGCCCTGTTCAGAAGACATCTTAAACCATGGCTTTAACTACAGTGAATAAAGCTAAAACCATGGTTAAAGCAGTGGTTTAAGGTGTCTTCTGAACAGGGCCACCATCACAATCTGATTTTAAAGGTTTTAATTCTATATGATAATGATGATGATAGTTATTTTCTCCTCTTTTATTGTTCACTATTCAGACATTATATTGGCTGCAGAGCAGCATATACATCTAATAAATAATAAATAAATGTTAGAAATAGCATGAACCAAATTTATGTAGGATTGCCACTTAGTCAGATAATTACAAAGCAAAGAGTTTTCATCTTGGAGTATGCTACTATTACCAAATGTGTTGGTTGCTAGCCTCACGTCTCTATGGAAACAATTCAGTCTTGATAACAAAATCTAATGCCTGTACAGATTTACTTCTCAGCCTCACAGAAAAGCTAATTGAAGTGCACATGGTATTAGCATAGGAAATTAGTCCCTGATTTCTTAACTCATTTAATATGTTTCTTCTGAAAAGTAACCATGATGCAGCAAGAATTTGGCAATTTCTTGTCTACTTCCTCCTTAGTTATGCTCCTGCAGCTCAAAATAAAGCTTAAAAGCCCATATAATGCATACATATATACATACAAGCATATAATGAAAACAATGAAATATTGCTAATAATCAGCCAATTCAGCCTTTTAAAATGAGCATTTCGTGTCGCTGCTAAGAGAACAGGGAGTATGGGTCTTTTAAGAACTCAGGTGTTTGGTTAATCAAAGTGATTTTAAATATATTTAGCAGTACTAAGTGCTGTCAGTGTAGGTAATGGTCCAGATAAGACACTATTCAGAATTACAAGCACTAACTGGATTTTCCATTTGAGAGTAACAGTAAGTGATGGCATTTGTGCTTTTAATAAGGCCAATCACATAAAGCTTTGGAGGTGAACGGCACTAATCTAATTCTCTGTGTTGAATTTGGTTTCTGATATGCTCCTTCTATAATGCATGCAGCTTACAATGAGCAAGAGATCAGGAGAGAATGACTTACAAGACAAGATCCATCCAAGAAGGCAAAAATGTTATGGATTTTGTAAAGCATAACAGAAGATTTTATCACTTTTTACTATCGTTTTTTATAAAAATTCTACACTCAAGGTCAGGTGCTGTAAATCAAAGTCAAATGTAAAAGCTGGGGATTATGGTTGCCTTCTTTCCTTCTTGGCAAAGGTTTTGTTCCTGCAGATGGAGTGATGGTAAAAGCTAAACAGGGTCATGTGGTGGGACTGAAATGGCAATCCAGGTTAAACTTCCATTGAACACCTCAAATATATTAGGGCATGAATAATGTTCAGACATGTATGTGTCATACAGACTTGCAGCTCACTAGGGGATAAGCCAGCTAGTGCTTCCAAAAATGCTGTATGTCAGGGAGACGAATTCTCTGTGTGTCCATGGTTTCTTGGATTTATGGAGAATGTAAGTTTCTGTTGTTAGAAATGCTTGACCATGGGGTGGGGTGGGGTGATTGCAGGTGTGTGTGGTGGGAACGAAGAGATGTTCCTCTTAGCCCCAGCATTTGTGGGGCTTAATGGTGCCACTGGCTGGAGGATGGATTTACAGGACAATATTAGCCTTGGTGCCCCCCCCCCCCATGGCCCTTTCCCTCCCTGTATGCAGTGTGGTTGCTCTTTTGAGGGCCGAGCAGGAATTTTTGGTTTGGCTGTGTGCCTCTCTTTTGCCTGCTTCATACTGTAAGTGGGGTGGGAGCACCTTAGGATGATTTTGTGGGTTTTCTTTTGGTTCAGTTAGGCTGAGCATATGAAAAGGAGGACAGGGCTCATGTAACTTTAACAGTTGTAGAGAAAAGGGAATTTCAGCCAGTGTCATTTGTATGCAATTAGTTCCTGGTGAAATTCCCTCTTCATCACAACAGTTAAAGTTGCAGGGGCCCTGCCTTCTTTTGTATATGGTCATTCTAGTATAGTGTCTGCACCTTTAACGGTTGTGATGAAGAGGGAATATCACCAGGAACTAATTGCAAACAAATGACACTGGCTGAAATTCCCTTTTCTCTACAACTGTTAAAGTTACATGAGCCCTGTCCTCCTTTTCATATGATCAGCCTAGTTCAGTTAATCACATTCCCCTATGTAGGTTGGTGGGTGGGCTATGTCTGTCTGGATTGGGATGATTATTATTCTGAGGCAATGTTGGTGGTGACAGGTGATGCCTGAGGGCCTCCCACTAAGGATAAGGATTGCCTGTGGGGCCATCTTCCCTCGCACACCTGATGTTTCACAGCCCTGGGGGATGTGACAAGGGATGTCCCCAAATGAGGAAATCCTGACGTGTGCCAGTTTTGTAATCAACATCCAGCAGGCAAAGGATGTTTTGCATGATTACATTGACCAGGTAATGCGGGCATAGTGGAGTAGACACCCAGGAATCAAATTTAATAAATGTGGCCCCATTTTCAATCCATACACTTGTTTTGTCTCTTTGGCTGTGCATTCTACCCTGAGTTCCAATCCCCACTAAGGTGTGAAGTTTCTCTTAGACTTCATTCCCAAATACACTTATCTGGGAGTAAGTTCCATTGAACCAAATGGGGCTTACTTCTGAGTGGACAAGCATAGGATTGCATTGTTTAGATAACCATAGGCCAGTCACTCTCAGCCTAACCTGCCTGCCTAGGCTGACCATATGAAAAGGAGGACAGAGCTCATGTAACTTTAACAGTTGTAGAGAAAAGGGAATTTCAGCCAGTGTCATTTGTATGCAATTAGTTCCTGGTGAAATCCCCTCTTCATTACAACAGTTAAAGTTGCAGGGGCCCTGCCTTCTTTTGTATATGGTAACTCTAGTATAGTGCCTGCACCTTTAACTGTTGTGATGAAGAGGGAATTTCACCTGGAACTAACTGCATACAGATGACACTGGCTGAAATTCCTTTTTCTCTGCAACTGTTAAAGTTACATGAGCACTGTCCTCCTTTTCATATGGTCAGCCTATGCCTGCCGGGATTGTAGTGAGGATAGAAGAGGGCCATGCAGACCACCCTGAGCTCCTTGGAGAAAGAGTTAGATAAAAAAATGCAATTAATTCCTGGTGAGTTTCATATTCCAAGTTATTTTGTTGTCTCCTAGAATGGTACCTTCTCCATCCAGCAAGTGCAGAATTATTTCAGCAACTCATGCTCCAGAAAGCTCACTGAACTGAGCCACCAGTTTAAATCAAAACAGTGCTTCTCTCAGTTGGGAGGCACTGAGTTCATTGTCTGGTTCAAGCAGATACAAAGGTGGCCAGGAAAGACTGCAGTTCACCAGTTTAACACTCATTTTGATTTGGAAGAACCTGCTAGTTTCAAGCAACTGCATCTTTTGTTGTTCCAGCACCTTCAAGGCTTCAGATCCCAGACCTTGGTAGGTAGGGGTGTACATCCCTCTTTTTTAATGCAACTTATGATCCCCTTTACTATCTAGCAGACATTGTTTGCTCAAGATTAAGAGGTGTGGAAACACTCCAGCCTAAATTCAATATGTCAGTTTCACAATCATGTTGAACAGTATATATATAAATAATCTAACTGTGATTAGATGTCACAAATAAGGGAACTAATGAGTAAAGTTGTGACTTGAGGATCATGGGAACATCCATTTACACCAGACATTCCTTTATATTGATAGGTGGCATGTGAATGATAACAATATTAGAAAATAAGAAAAGCAGAACAGACATTTATCCATTCTTATCCAGCTTTAATTCTTCAAGGAAACAACACTTCTTGGATAAACAAATTATTTATCTATCACATGTGTATTTCATGCTTTTTCCCAATAAACTCAGGCAGGGGTAGACTGTTGAATTGCTTCTATTTTACTTTCACTTAATATAAACAGCTATTTTCTTGTTACAACCAAGGCAAGCAAAGTAAGTAGGCAAATATGAAAACCAATTCCCTACATACATTAACTATTTAACAATGTAGCAGTTTTTCAACCAGTTGTTTTCCCCTCCCTACAGTGGGTTTTAACTAGGGGTGTGCACGGACCCCCCGGATCGGATCGGGACCCGGATCGGGACCTCCAATTTTGTCCCGGACCGGTTCGGACAAAATCGGAGGCCCCCCGGACCGGATCGAGTCCGATCCCGACCCAAAAATCGTAAATTTTTGGATCAGCCGCCATTTTTTTCCCCATAGACTTTCATTGCAATGCAAGTCTATGAGGAAAAAATGGCGGCGGGTGGGTGAGGGGGGGCCTAACTCCCTCCCCCCCGGGGCCGTCCGCTGTGGACGGCCCCGGCAGGTAAGCCCCCTCCCCCGCGCTCCCTACCCCCCCTGGGGCCGCCCGCTTCCATCCGCTGGCGCCCGCGGGCGCCAGCGGATAGAAGCGGACGGCTCCGGGGGGGGGTAAGCCCCCTTCCCCGCCACTGCTTACCTTCTCGGCCCGTCCGCTCCCGTCCGGCGCCGGCGGCTACTACCAGCGGGCTCCGCAGCCTACTCTCGAGTAGCGCGCCGGGTGATGACATCACCCGGCGCACCACCCTGGAGTAGGCCGCGGAGCCTGCTGGTAGTAGTAGGTGCCGGCGCCGGGACGGGAGCCGCCGGGCCGGGAAGGTAAGGGCCCCCCTCCCCCCTCCGCGCGCCCCCTCCTCCCCTCCACACACCCCCTGCTTACCTTCCCGGCCCGGCGGCTCCCGTCCAGCGCCGGCGCCTACTACTACCAGCAGGCTCCGCGGCCTGCTCTAGAGTAGCGTGCCGGGTGATGACATCACCCGGCGCGCCACCCTAGAGCAGGCCGCGGAGCCTGCTGGGAGTAGTAGGCGCCGGCGCTGGGACGGGAGCCGCCGGGCCGGGAAGGTAAGGGCCCCCCTCCCCCCTCCGCGTGCCCCCTCCTCCCCTCCACGCACCCCCTGCTTACCTTCCCGGCCCGGCGGCTCCCGTCCGGCGCCGGCACCTACTACTACCAGCAGGCTCCGCGGCCTGCTCTAGAGTAGCGCGCCGGGTGATGACATCACCCGGCGTGCCACCCTAGAGCAGGCCGCGGAGCCCGCTGGTAGTAGCTGCTAGTGCCGGATGGGAGCGGACGGGCCGAGAAGGTAAGCGCCCCCCTCCTCCCCCCCCGCTGTCCACTTTCATCGGCGGGCGCCCGCTGGCGCCCGCCAATGGAAGCGGCGGTGGGCGCCAGTGGGCGCCCGCCGATCCGCCGATCCGCCGAACCGGTTCGGAGCCTTTTCGGACCGGTTCGGATTGGATCGGCCAATCCAGCTGCGGGATCGGAAATCGGATAATTTATCCGATTTCCCACTGGACCGGACTCGGATCGTGGATCGGGTCCGATCCAGTGCACATCCCTAGTTTTAACTAATGGCTGTTGCTTATTCCAACAAGATTTTTTATGCATAATGGCTATTACAGATTATCAGTCATAGACCAACCATTCTGCCTTGTGTATGCTGGAGCCATCCTCAAAGGCAAGCTTACCAAATGATAAACTATCAACTATTGTTTCATCAGGCAATCACAGGAAACCATGAAACATTCCATTAGTGTATACAATAAACAGACTGAACTTTGCCCATCAATTTAAACAAATTCTATTGCTCTTTAGAAACCAAAGGCTAAAAAACCCCTCTCCCCTTGAGATTTAAAAGAGTGCCTTCAGTACATACTGCAGTCAATAAGGCAAAAGAGGGCTGTTGAAAGCTAAAGATGTATTCTTCAGCGAAAACCAAAAGAGTTTATACACTTAAAGTGTGACAACTGAGATCATCCACACATACTCTAGCTGTCTGGTGAGGTGAACATGATTTTTACTTAAATAAAAAGTATGGGTAACTTTGGGGTGGACCCTGTATCAGTAGGTGATTCAGCAGATGCTGAGTCGAATACAGCAGCAGCAGCAGCAGCAGTAGCAACTAGAAGCTGCTCATAATTTCATAACAACTTCATAGATCAAACTTCCCCACCCTGGTGCCCTCCAGATGTTTTGGACTTCAACTCCCATCAGCCCCAGCCATCATGACCCATGGACAGAAATGCTTTGAGTTTTTGTCCAAAACATCTGAAGAACACCTAGGTGGGGAAAGCTGCCATTGATTATCTATACTAGTCAGATTTACAGAGAAATCAAATGGAAAAAACAAATTTTATTAGAGTACAAATGGAATGGAATCACATCAAAGGGAGAGCAGGGATGAGGCCATTAGGCCCATCCCCTTTATCACATCTTTCTTACCAGCTTCATTGCCCTCAACATGCTGGGGGGTTAAACTTCTGCAGAGGCGAGTGTGCTTATTCTGTAGGCTTGCAACACAATATAGAATCCTAGAAGATCAGGATTCTAAAGCCCAATGCAGGCTGCACACATGTAGGGCTAAAGTGAGGGGGATGTGGACATGCAACATGGATACTGTATTTATAATCTATTTTTATGCTTTTTATGCTTTTTAAATTTTGTATATCTGTTTTTTAATGTTCAATGTTTTTAATTTTTGTAAACCGCCCAGAGAGCTTCGGCTTTGGGGAGGTGTATAAATGATAATAATAATAATAATAATAATAATAATAATAATAATAATATACTGAGTTAGAACAATTCATACAGACAATACCTTGCAACCGACCAGACATAATGTTCATAGACAAAAATGAAAAACACACATACCTCATCGACATAGCAATACCGAATGACAAAAATGTTATTGAAAAGGAAGAAGAAAAGAGAGACAAATATACACCACTGGTCATGGAAGTCAAAGAACTATGGCAACAGGAAAAGGTCACAATTATTCCATTAGTCACATCAGTCACTGGCATCACATAAAAAAAATATATACAGAAAACCTCCAAAAATTGGGCCTACCAGAATACATCTTCACCAACATCCAGAAAGCAGTCATAATGAAAACATGCTCAATCCTCAGGAAATTCCTGAATCAATAAAAGACAGCATGACCTGGCAAAGCCCGTCATGTCTGTCTAGAAAAAACACCACGAGCAAGAAAGAGATAACATAATAATAATAATAATAATAATAATAATAATAATCCCTGCCCCCAACTTCCCTGCATGTCCAGCTGCCAGTTAACCTATTGAACAAAAAGGTCCATTAAGGACTCTGTAAGTACATTCACCTGCTTTTTCAAGGTTCCCGATCATGGAAGCTCTGTAAGTACATTCCTTGGAACATGTGCTTACAGAACCCTTTTCAGATCCTCAGTGGGAGAAAGTCTAACTGGTAGCTTGGCACATGCAGGGAAATTGTGTGCATGCCCATGTTCCCATTCCCACTTTAATCCTATATGTGAGCAGCATGCATAGGTCTTAAATAATGTGGGGATGCCTACATGTGTAGAGCAAGGCAAATGTTCATACACACACACTGATGCCCAGAGAGCTGTGGGACTGGTGATGAGGACACATGGAGGGGGAGGGGGGCATCTGTCTCTTCCCCATTCCCCTTTCATGTGATAGTAATTTCATGATGGGGGGGGATGAAAAGGACTACTCTGTCAATGTCAGTAACCATGCCAGCTATGTGTGAAGGTGAGATGTGCAATGCCAAACCTCCTTGATGCATGGCCTGTCATGTGCCCATCATATGCATTCCCATGCATCTGGAGATGCACCCTCCCCTTCATAGGGGGAAAAATACTAATATTGATAAGCATTAACTTCAGGAGTACCTTCCTTCTGCTTCCTGAATGGGCATGCAAAAATGTGTATATTAATAAAAATAACATTAAGAATGCATTATATTAGGAAAGGCTTGGAATAATGATGTATTGTGCAGAAATGCATGTATTTGGAGAAATGTACACAAAATGGACTTGAAATTTCATGAAAACCAAACTTGCTCAAACTTCAGGATGAACTGAACTTTTGATTGAAAACATGATAAACTGAGAGAAACTGAAACTGATGGAGCTGTCCATCCCTTGCCCATAGAATGGTATTTTCAGTTATGAACATGACACTATTAAGTTTCAAGAGACAGATAAAACTGTCTTGTACTAGCTAGGAGGATTTTACCTTGGAAATGTACCAGTGGGTTGAACTACTGCTTGTGCTTTATGCTCTTGTTCTGATATTGTTTTCATTTGTTTGTGATTTTGGGATGTTGTCTGTTTTTCATGCATATACCTTTGAGCTATTTGGAACAGTAGTCTAAAAATACGAGTAAATGAATGAATGAATAAATAAATCAACTATGTCAAGTGTAGATCGCCCCTAAAGAGGTTTTCAAACCTCAACATGCTGGAGTTTAGCCTCTATGCTTGGCATGTCTTTCTTCAAAACAAAAATTTTCCCCAGGCCTCTTGACAGTCAGAGCATAGCAACAGGTTTGGGAATTCTGGCCAATGGTGATGCTTCTGGAGTTCTCCCATGATTGTCATCTGTAGCACAAGGTGCATCTAGGAATTCCAGTATCCTATATTCCCTACTTTGGAGTAATGGCAGGCAAAGAATGGGGGGCAGCTGGGTCTAACCTCCATGTTGCTGTCAAAGGCTTGCTGTCAAAGGCCACAACCTGGGTTTGGAGGTGCGTCAACAAGTTCTGGATGGGGGGGCGGGACTTCCGGTATGCAGTAAACAGATCGGGATTGTATCTCCTCCTGTGGGAGAAAAACAAAAAAGAACAATATCCCAATTATAAGAGCTTCAAACTGTAAGTGAAGAGAAATGTTTATTATGGGAATCATTACAGAATAAAGGGAAGTTATCTGCAAGGTTGTAGATAAACCGGCAGTCTTACATTTTAACAAACTGGGAGAGCAGCCAAGCTGGGATTGAAACAGCAGACTGCGCGTATCTCTGTTGATACAACTTTAAACAAAAGCAAAGAATAATTTGTACTTACGGAGAATACTGGACATTATTAGCCAATTAGCTAATTAGCAGAGATCTAAATAAGAGGTAGCAGAAAGATCGAACGCCGCAACCGTTGGCTGGATGCCAGATGACCAGCGGAGGGGGGAAAAGTAAGAAAATCTTGCCACCGAAGAGGTTGAGAGTTAAAGTACACCCCTCTGACAAAAGTTGGTGTTGTCTGACTAGAAAGAATTCAGAAAATTCAGAAGCAGTCATGACGAATGGGAAAACAGGTCCGCCGGCAACCGGAAATGGGAATCATAAAAATGGAGCTAAGCCAGGAGCAATTCCTAAGATAACAAAACCACAAACAGAGCTGATGTCCTCTGAAGCTTTACTGGCTAGTATTCAAGACATGATAGATAAACAGAAGCAGGAGCTCATGCAGGAGGTTAAGAAGGTCCAGATTTCTCAATCGGAATTACAAAGCGGTCTTCAAATGATTAATGATAAATTTGTATCCTTGGAGCAGCAATCAGAGCAGAACAAAGATAAAAAAGCAAGAAATAACTTACAAGAAATGGACTTATGTTTAATTTCTATGGAAGATAGAGATAGAAGAATGAATATACACATCAGATTCTTCCAGGAACAGCAGGGGGAACACTCAAAGATTTTGAAAGACAAGCTAATGCAATGGATTAAGGAGATGGATCCTCAAGTGATATGGGCTGAAGAAGATATTGAAAGGATCCACAGAGTTGAACCTAAAAGGAGTGGAATGGTCCCAAGAGACATAATAGTAAGATTTGCCAGTTTTTACAAAAAAGAAAAATTGATGCAAACCATCAGACATGCTGGGCAATTGATGTTCCAATCTTCACAGATACAGATCTACAATGATCTTTGTTTTCAAACAATCCAATGGAGGAAGAGTGTGAAGCTGTGTACAACTACCCTGTGGAATAATTCAATTGTTTATAGCTGGGGATATCCAGTATTCCTGAGATTTATGTACAAGGGGAAACAACATAGAATAACATCATGTGAGCAAGGAATGGAACTGCTGAGGAGTCTGGGCCTGATGGAGAAAGAACAAGTAAGAGAAGAAGAAGGGGCAGCAGGAGGAAGCAGTTTGTGACTGAGAAATGGATTAAAGAGGGATAATAAGAAGAGCAAAGGGAGGGGGAATTCTGTTTTGGTTCCATGTCGGATGTCTGCCATTCCCCCCCCCCCCGAAGGGTCCTAAGAAGAGGAAGAGAGGAGCCACTGCCCGGGGAAACCCGGGGTTGAAGGGGGGAAAATGGGGGGGAAGGGGGAGGGAAGGGGGGTAATTGTGACACATTAGGAGACCTACAGAAAAAATTAAAAATGGAGATATGGAAAATAAAGTAAGATTGATAACTTTAAATGTTAATGGGTTGGGTAGTGTTATTAAAAGAAAGAGGATTGAAGGGTTGTTGAATAAAAGGAAAGCTGATATAATATTTTTATAAGAAACACATCAAAAAGAAGAGGGTAGAAATGAACTTAAAATGAGGAATTTGGGTGTATATGAGAAAGTATATGGGACTTCTAAAGCAAGAGGTGTTGCGATAATAATATCTAATAAATGTGCACTTAATGTGGTCAAAGTGGTAAAGGATGTGGGGGGAAGATTTATTATTTTACACTGTTTCTTGGGGGAGGAAACTATGTATTGGTTAATGTATAGGCTCCAAATAAAAAGCAAATGGATTTTTATGATAAAGTGTTTAGTAGTATGGGGAATGTAGAGAAAGCAAATATTGTAATGGCTGGAGACTTCAATATGGTGATGGATAAAATGAAAGATAAAGATACTATAAAAGGTATCGGGAAAACGGGTTTAGCAAAAGTAATGGAGCAAAAAGAATTAAAGGAAGTTTGGAGAATAGTAAAAGGGGAAGAAAAAAAATATACTTTTTATTCATCAAAATACAAGAGTTTCTCCAGGATTGATTATATATTTGTTTTAAAGAATTTGCTTTCTGGGGGAAGATATGGGATGCAAGAATGTTAAAGCTTTTGTCGATTAGAATTAAGGAGAATTATTATAAAATAGTATGGAGATGGTATTTAGAGCCGGTAAGATTTCATCAGATAGATAAAAAAGTGTCCAAGAATTGTTGGAGGGGATGTCAGGAGGTTGGAACTTATTTCCATATGTGGTGGAGCTGTAAACATGTACAAAAATTTTGGGAAAGGGTGTTTAAAGAAATAAATCATATAATTGGAAGTAATTTGGAATTAAACCCAAAGCTGGCTCTACTAGCAATATGGGGAAAAGGTACTGAGAATATAAATAAGAGAGAATTAATAAACAACCTCCTGGCTCCCACCAGAATAATAATTGCTAAAAACTGGAAAGGGCAAGGGACATATACCATAGAAGAATGGTATAAAGAAATATGGGATATGGCACTTAATGATAAGCTAACGTGTAAAATGAAAATAAAGAGGGGAATGTCCAGTAAGAATGATTTTGGAGATATATGGAGTTTATTTTTGGAATATGTATTAAGAACAGGGAAGGGGCAAATGCCTTCAAAAGAGTCTTTATATTTTTGGAAAGAAGAATAATGTATAATTGAAGGTCTCCTGGGGGGAGGGGAGCACGGGGGTATGCGGTATGTATTGTACTTTATGTTGTTTAGGTTTATGTTGTATTATGTTATGTTGAAAAATAATAAAAAAAATTATATAAAAAAAAGAATTTGCTTTCTAAGATTATGGATTGTGAAATAGATGTAATTAAGGTTTCAGATCACGCATTAATGAGTATGGATATTAAAATTAAGAAAGATTACAGGGAAGCAAAAAGGTGGAGATTAGATACTAAAATTTTAAGTTATAAAAAGATTGTGGAAAAAATGAAAAAGGAAATTCAGACTATATGGGAAATAAATGAAACAGGGGTAAACTCGCAGGGGATAGTTTGGGACACAATGAAAGCAGTAGTGAGAGGAATATGTATTAGAGAATCGTGTAAATTAAAAAGACAACAAGATGCACATAGTAAAAAGATCGAATAGGAGATTAAGGAAGTAGAGGAACAATTTAGAACTAATAAGGATATGCATATATATGCCCAACTCCAAGCAAAAAAGAAAGAACTTGAGGGAAAGGACATAGAGAGAGTTCAAAAAGAATTAATATATTTGAAAAGGATTTTTTTTGTTGAATATAGCAACAGAAATTCTAAAATGCTAGCAAGGTCCACGCAATCAAAGAAGGAAAAAAATATAATAGGGACAATTAAAGATAAAACGGGGAAAAACTGTAATTTAATGAAGGGTAAATTTTAAAAAATTGAAGATTTTTATCAGGAATTGTATACATCAGAAGCAGGCCCACAAACAAGAATACAGGAATATATACAGAAAAATTGGAAGATAAGATTACAAGATAAGGATAGGGATTATATGGAAGCATTAGTGACGGAAAAAGAAATAGAGGGAATTATTGACAAATTGAAAGGAGGGAAATCTCCAGGAGTTGATGGGTTGGGGCTGGAATATTATAATATATTTAAAGAACTTCTACTACCAAAAATGGAAAAATTGTATAACAATATAATAAAGAGAGAGAAGACCCCGCCATCGTGGGAACATTCATTGATAATATTAATCCCAAAACCAGATAAGGACTTAACGGACCCAGCATCATATAGACCTATTTCTTTAATTAATCAAGATTCTAAAATATTTACAGCAATCATGGCGACAAGATTAAATACCTTTATAAATAAGTATATAAAAAAGGATCAATGTGGATTTATTCCAGAGAGGCAAATGCCAAATTTAATAGGGAGGGTATTGAATATAATAAATAGTATTAAAAGAAGGAATTTAAAAGCAGGGCTGATAGCTTTGGATATTTTTAAAGCCTTTGATTGTGTGGAATGGCCGGCATTAAAAACTATTATAAAGTTATTTGGTTTTGGAGAAAGGTTCATGGGAGTGATTAATCAGCTTTATGCAAGCAATAAGGCGGAGGTAATGGTAAATGATGGTTTAACACAACAAATTACCTTAGCCTGAGGCACAAGACAAGGGTGTCCTCTCTCCCCAATATTATTTGCAATTGTTATAAAAATATTGGCAAATGTTATTGGGGAGGACAAGAGATTGAAAGGAATAGGAGGGGAGATAAAATAAAAATTAATATGTTTGCGGATGATACTTTATTGACACTAGAAAATCCGGGGGAAGTATAGAAGAAATAAAACAACATTTGAGAGAATTTGGAGAGATTACAGGGTTACAGGTAAATTGGGGTAAATCAGAAATGATGTTATTTAATTATGATAAAGTAGAAAGGGATGAGTGTAGTTTAAAACTAGATCTGAAGGTAAAAAATATAGTGCACTATTTAGGAGTTTATATTACGAAAGATTTAGAAAAGTTAGAGGAAATAAATTTTAGTAGTTTAAAAAAAACAGATAATGAAGAAGTTAGAGGCTTATAGGAAATTAAAGCATTCATGGTTTGGTAGAATAGTGGTTATTAAAATGAAAATATTACCAAAGATTAATTTTTTGTTTAGAATGTTACCAATTAAAATAACAGAAGTAGAATTAAGAAGTTAGCAAAGTATGATAAATAATTATTGTAACGGAGATAGAAAAGCAAGAATTAATAAAACGAAATGGTATAAGATTCAAAGGAAAGGAGGGTTGGGACTCCCAAATATAAAGATATATTATATAGCTAACCAATTAAGATACGTTATAAATAGTATAGTAGGGAAAGAGGATTTAGAATGGTTAAAGACGCAGACAGGAGAAATAGAGTTAGAGTTACAAAATATATTTTTTAGTAAAATACAAAAGAATCAACTGAAGGATATGGAAAATCCCATCCTAAGGAATAGCATAGAAATTTGGGGAAGGTATAAAAATAAGTTAATACCAGGAATTTCTCCTCTAACCCCAGTTGTTTTATTGGAAAACTTCCCAGGTAATTTGAGAAGAGAATTGGAAGGGCTACTGAGGGGAAAAAATAATTAAAGTGAAAGACTGGTTAATGAGACTGGTTAATAAAAAGCAAATAGAAGAAGTTCTAAGAGGGCAAAAAAAAATATGGTCAAGTGTTTACAATTGGAACAATGGACACAAAAATGGAAAAAGAAAAATAAGAATTGTAGAAAGGAAACAAGATTTGAAAAGCTAATTGAGTCAAGAGAGAAGGAGGGGGAAAATAAAAGTAAAAAAGGTATAATAAGTGAAATATATAATATATTGTTAGAGGAGGGTGTGTCACAAGAAATTTTGAAAACAATCTGGGAAGAAGATTTAAAAATTCAAATCACTGGGGATAGATGGGGGAAGATATGGGAACTAAGAACTTTAAAGTTGTTATCAATAAGGATAAAAGAAAATCATTATAAAATAATCTGGAGATGGTATCTCACTCCTGTAAGATTACATCAGATAGATAAGAAAATGTCAAAGCTATGCTGGAGGGGTTGTCAGGAAGTGGGGACTTATTACCATAAGTGGTGGACATGTGAGTATGTAAAAAAAAATTGGAAAAGAGTTTTAAAAGAAATAAGTGAAATATTGGGTAAGAATATGGAGGCAAGTCCAAATACAGCTTTATTGGGGATGTTTGATAAAGAATATGGGAATAATAATATAAGAGAATTGATAAACAACCTCCTGACACCGGCTAGATTAATGATAGCTAAAAGTTGGAAAATACAAGGGAATTATAGTATAGATGAATGATACAAAGGAGTGTGGGATATTGCAATTAATGATAGATTAACATATAAAATGAAAGTTAGGATGGGACTACCCAAAAAGAATGATTTTGAAAGTATTTGGGGATTATTTATAGAATATGTTTTAGTAAAGGGGAGAGGATGTACACCTTCAAAAGAATCACTGCAATTTTGGAAAAATGTATAATATAAAAGAGCAATGAAGGTCTCAAGGGTAGGGGAGCACAGGGGGGATGTGGAGGATTTGTTTATGTATTGTGTTTATTTTATGTATTATATGTTGAAAATTAAATAAAATTATATTTTTTAAAAAACAAGTTCTGGATGGGGTTACACCCCCCCCCCCCCAAAGACTGTGTTCGCAGCTTGGGGGTACTCCTGGATCCGTTGCTCCAAATGACAGCCCAGATAGATGTGACAGCCAGGAGTGCCTACTATCAGCTTCGGCTGATTCGCCAGCTGCGCCCCTTCCTAGAGTTGGAAGACCTAAAGACGGTAGTGCACACACTAGTAACTTCGAAGTTCGACTTCTGCAATGCACTGTACATAGGGCTACCTTTGTGCCTAGTCCGGAAACTTCAATTAGTTCAAAATATGGCAGCCAGGTTGGTCACCGGTACACCTAGGGATGATCACATAACACCAATCTTAAAATCACTTCACTGGCTGCCAATTAATTTCTGGGCGAAGTATAAAGTATTTGTTATTACCTTTAAAGCCCTACATAGTTTGGGTCCAGGTTACCTGTGGGATCGCCTTCTCCCGTATAATCAGCACTGCACACTCAGGTCCTCTGGGAAGAATTTACTCCAGTCAGCCAGAAATAGGCTGATGAGCGTTACCCAGAGGACCTTCTCTTCTGCTGCTCCCAGACTGTGGAATGGCCTGCCGGAGATTTGACAAATTAGCAGTCTTCTGGAATTTAAGAGAGCCATGAAGACTGCTCTCTTCCGGCAGGCCTACCCAGTTGAATTTTAAGATGTTTTTAATAATGTATTTGTTTTATCTGTATTAATGGTTTATCTATTTTATTATTTTTATATTTATATTTATTGTTGTTCCCCACCTTGATTTAGATGGAGAGGCAGGTTAGAAATAAAATAATAAATAAATAAATAAATAAATAAATGTTGCACAATGCCCTAGGAAATTAAAATGGCAGCTAGACCCAGCAATCTGGCCCTGCTTGAAGTGCTGCAAGAACTCAGTGATGGAGGACAGGGACCATCAGTGGCACGCTCAATTTTGGAGATGTCCCTTATGTCAAAGGCTTATCCATAATGTTCATTATTCCTGTGATTCCAGCAGCCCACTTCTTTATTGCAAAACAGTGTAGGAGAAGAACAATAATAACTCTTGGATAACTTTTCTATGAGTAGATTAGTAAAATTAAGATAGGTCTAATAAAGATTAGATGAGTTTGGATGTAATAGGATTAATGGATGAGCAGCTGAGACATAGGCAGCTCAGCTCATCACCAATTCTGAAACTGAAGCAAGGTATGTTTCAGAAGGCAGGTTTATTGGAACTAGAGGAGATGTTAAAAGTAAATGAAACTTTTTATAAGCTACCAGGACTACAAGTTATGTTTTTCTTTCTTACAGGGATTCTTTTTCAGTTTTTAAACTTTTATCTGTTATGGATTGTTCAAAGTGAGATGAAGCATGATATGAGATTTTTAAAAGAAAAGCAGATACCGGAAGTACAAGAAGAAAAACTGAATTTATGTCTGGAATGCTTTTTAAAGTTAAATTATTATTTTTAACCCCAGTGTTTTGGAATACCTTCCCATGACAATTAACCCCATGCGTTGGAAAGGAACACACTACACCATGTACTTCTTCACTCAGTGCATAAGTTGGAATTTGCTAGCACAAGATGAAATGATGACCACCAACTTGGATGACTTTAAACTGGGATTAGATAAATTTATGGCAGATAAGCAGTATCAATGGCTTTTAGCCATTATGGCATACATATTGTCTACTGTATCAGAGGAGGTATGCCTCTGATTACCAGTTGCTGAGGTGCTTTTGAACTAATGTCCGACCTGTAGGCTTCCTGTAGGCATCTGGCTGGCCAGAGTGGGAACTGAATGGTAGACTAGATAGGCTTTTGGTGTGATCTAGAAGGGCTCTTCTTATGTTCCAATTGGACACTCTGATGTCCTGGTGGTAGGATGATAGCTTTTTCTGGTATAAAATGCTTACGACATTAAGTACACACTATGCACAAACTGAGCCCTGACAAATTGTCCCCATCCTTATGCAGCTTCTCCCACCTGATTCAAAATGTTTACTTGTAATTTGACCTATTGGGAGTAGGGCTTCCACTTTAACAATATGGACAGTTGTTTTGCTGATTGTCCGTATTGCTAAACTATTAATATTGACTGTCCAGATTTTTGTTGACTTGCCCAGCTGCTGCTCCCAAGTGGTGACTGAAAGGGGAATCGGTACATTATCCTTACCAGTGATCACTGAGAAGACAACATCAGTGGCAGAGAGAGGTTGGATCAGATACTGTGAAGATAAATGGATGGCCAGCAAGGCCCTGCACAGACATGGTGAACTAACATCTGCATGCCACAGAACCAGCAGCTACACAGATATATAGTGTCAATCCAGCCTCCTCTTGCCTATGAGACCATCTCTCCATGCCTACCAGTAAGGATGTGGCTCCTGGTACTACTTGCCCAGCTTCACCAGCCATACTAGCCCATTTAAAAGTAAATTAATTCTCCATGTTACTGACGTATATACCTGAGTAAGGGACTTAAAGCAGATGAATGGTGGAGGGTGGGGTGCAGGGAGGGTCAAATGCCCCCTCCCTTATTTTCTGTTCAAAATTTTCCTCCCTCCATGTTTAGTAACATTTATAGTAGTGTGACAATTTTAACTGGTGGATCTCACTCCACCATACCTGAGCATTGATGTTGGTAATTATGGGTATTTGTAATTATTCTCAATCTTTCACTTATTGGCATAGTGCAATATCATATTAAATAGTAGTAGTGGTGGTGGTGGTGGTGGTGGTGGGTGGCGGCAGCTAGGGTCCTAAGCTTTAATCAATTGACACATCATCAAATGTTTTCATTGATTAATTGGTGAAGGCTGATTTTAATAAGTGAAACTATACAGTCTTTGGTCAACTTTGGGTCTGGGATGTAGCTACAATAGGAAATGACAATGGGCAATATATGTATTCATGATGGGGGACTAACTCACACATCTCCTCATAAGAGAACTTCAGGAGTATGGATGTGGAGAAATTTAATTATCATATTTTAATATGCACTGACCAAATTCATACTTCACGAACTAATTTTAAAACTGGAACACGATTATAATTTGGTCTTCACACTTCTCAAAATTTTGTGATACAGTTCTCCAATCACAAACTGCATACAACAATGCATACATTAGGGAAGATTGAGTAAACACATGTATACATCAGGGAAACTCAATACAAAAAGATATCTGTAAGAAATATTGCTTAGAAAAAAATGTATAGTAAGAAAAATGTATATGGAATTTTGCACAGACCTGAAAATAAGAAGTACTCACAAAATGATGCAAAGAAGGGCAGAATGAACTTGTGCTTGAAAAAAAATGTGGACGTTGTAAAAAGTAAAACAGACAGATTTGTCCATTCTTGTTATGAATTCCTTCCTCCCTTCACTTATTACTATGGAATCGCAAAGAGAAGTAATGCCACCCTGAACTGACTGGTGCTTCATTTTTTGGCACCCCCTAGGAGGCTGCTTTCAGAAGATGAAACTAGATTGCTCCTTCAAAAAGGATCACCTTCATTCAGAAGATAACTTAAATCATAGTCCAGAAGGTGAAGAAGCTGTCTTCTCCACTTTGGAGGACAGCTGATAGTGTGGTAGAAGAGGGATGTGTTGTGAACCCACCAAATCTTTCCTGTTCTTATTTTTCTTAAGCATTACAGAATATCCTCCAAGAAACACTGAATAGCTTAAACTAACTCTGCCGTGTCTATTCATCAACATCAAAGTTTTAAACAGTATAATTGCCTGTGGGCAAAATAAATAAATAAAGGAATTGAGTGTCATCAGATGTGGGAAAAATTGTGGTTCCTTACCGTCGCTTCTCCAACCCTGCTCCTGTCCCACAATACTTCCTCTTTCTTCCTGGAGAAGAAAGAGGAAGTAAACAAAGACCACATGGCCTATTTAGGGACTGTTTTGATCACTCTGCTTTTCCTGCACACAGCAGGAAATGGTGTCACATTCCATTTCTTTAAAAAGGTCGGATTAAAAGGGGCCCATTTTGTGACAGGAAAAAAGGCAAGGAGGAGCAGGAGGCATGTGGAAGGCAGACAGTGTTGTCTAAAGGATGTACAAAAAAAGTGAGTGGGCAGAAGCGAGGGTGTGATAAAATGCTTGTGCGATGAACCCAGTTGTCTATTATGTGAGTCAATTAATTCCAAGATATTGAAATGGAATGATGGTCAGAATCAGACTGGGTTAACAAACGGAGATCCAATCTCATCTAAAACAATTTCACTGCACCTGTTACACTATGCCGTTGCCCAGCACAGTAATCCGTTTGCTTAATTCTTCTTTCTGTCATTCACTTGTCAAGGGCTTATTGCCATCACTCATAGACTCAAGGTGAACCTTTACTTCAAAAGGATTTTTTTTTTCTCAGATGGCTCTTTTTTATATCCTCTGGTAATCTGTTGTGTTCCTTCTTCCAAAACTGAGATAATGCATCAGTGATTCACTGTCTACATCTGTTCTTCTTACAGATAAACATTAATTGGTGCATCATATTCTTCTGATGGAAAGATCAGTAATAACATGAACAGTCATATTTTAAAAAATCCTGTTCTAGTGTTAATGCTTATAGCTTTACTTAAATGACTGAAATATCTCCTGAGTACTCCAATGTGCGATGGGCAAGATAATCAGAATGTAATGAAATTTAAAATTTACCTGTGAGGAAAACAACACAGATTCCTATTCTAGAAGGAAAAGCTAAATTGACATTATTGGCTATAAAGGGATAACACTTTCATCCTCTCTCTGCTGTGAAAAAGATTGTTAATTTTTTTTTTCAAACATGGGGAATGAAAGTAAGGTCAAAATGCCATTAATTACCAGTTTGCCTAAGGGATACACATTTAATTTCTTTTTTTTAGGTTGATGAGTTTGATCATCTTGATTTGAAAATTTGCTTGAGTTACTCTTCTTGCTTGTTAAGTACTATTCCTGTAGTGTGCCTCTGATCCAATTTGGAATGTTATTTCATTGTGCAGCATGATGGAACATGCGATTTTCTCAAATGCCACCCACCTACACTGACTTTTTAATATTTTCCATGGCACTACAGATCATAATACATCAAAAAATGAGCACAATCACCACCAGTGCACCTAAATATTATTAATACCAAGATGAGAATTACATAGCCATGGATATCAATTAGTTCAGGGAAAGCACTCATTCCTAAGGGCAAATCACTGCTACTATAAGCATGCCCTTAAGACGTATCTGGATAAAATTATGCAAAGCTTAACACATAGGGCAGTAACCAGTGCTGTTGCTTTGCTTATGCCATCGATCTAGTGCCAGAAAACCCATTGCAGTAACATACACTATTGGTGTTGGTTTAGAGGTCACTTACACCAGTATTGTAATGGCATAAGCAGAGCTGCAGTATTGGATGCTGCCTACAGTGTTATATTGGATTTGCATTGGATTTGACACCTGCACAAGGATAAAAATGGACTTTCCATGGTAAAAATGGGGTTTCCAAGCTTTCACTAGCAGAATGACATCTTCCGATATAACCTTTAATTTTTGTTGGGGGGCAGAGTATACAATGTCTTGGTAATAATTATGTGGCACCAATATCTTTATAAAGTGCCCTTATAAACCAAGTATGGCAATGTGAAGCGTAGAAAGCATCTGATAAAGGGGCCTCTAGGCCATTGTCTTATGCCATAATATAATTTGTTGGTCTTTAACATACCACAATATTATTTTTATTATTTTATGGCATCTATAAGTTGCTATTGTAAGCTTGCCATCCTTATTGCCTTTTGGGTTTATCTCAGTAGAAAAGTTGCCCTCCCCCACACCAATGGAAACTGCTACAAGCTAGGTCAAATCCTTTCCCAATTTCATCTTGGTTTGTAAAGGCTCATTGGTAACCCATCGTCTGTCAGTTTGTTTCTCATACACACATCCCAGTTCCTACACATTCATTGGGCCTGTTCAGACAGCACACTAAGCCATGGTTAAACCACTAATCCCTTTGCAGCAAATGGTTAATGAGTGTGTTTAAACTGTGGTTATGTAGTGACCATGGTTAGGAATGATCCACATGATGTGCTAAACCATGATTCACACAACACAATAAACCATAATATTTAGCTCAAAATGCCTAACCACTGTAGATTAGCATGTCATCTGAACAGGATCTCCCATTTTCAGACATTTTAGGTCTTTCAAAGGATTTCCATGTATTAGTGAGATGATCTCCATTTATCTATGTTCCAATGAAAAGCTGAGGTACTAGAAGTCACCATGTGAGACCCTCTGAGGCAAATAATACAATATGCCCATTCTGCCCATACCTAACTTCTTTTTAGATTTATTATTATTATTATTATTATGATTATTATTAATTACATTTATATACCACCCCATAGCCGAAGCTGTCTGGGCGGTTTACATAAATTAAAAGATTGAACATTAATAAGACAATATACAAAATTTAAAACTATAAACATAATATAACTGACATTTAAAACATTTTTAAACTGTTAAGCCTGGCCACCCTGTCAATCAAAACCTCAACTTGAGCTGTTAAAATGCCTGGGAGAAAAGAAAAGTTTTGACCTGGCGCCGAAAAAAAAACAGTGTTGGCGCCAGGCGGGCCTCATCGGGGAGATCATTCCATAATTGGGGGGCCACCATAGAGAACGCTCTCTCCCTTGTTGCCATCCTCCGAGCTTCCCTCAGAGTAGGCACCCGGAGGAGGACCTTTGATGTTGAGCGTAGTGTACGGGTAGGTTCATGTCGGGAAAGGCGTTCCATCAGGTATTGTGATCCCAAACCGTGTAAGGCTTTATAGCTTAAAACTAGGGGTGTGCACGGACCCCCCGGATCGGATCGGGACCCGGATCGGGACCTCCAATTTTGTCACGGATCGGATCGGACAAAATCGGAGGCCCCCCGGACCGGATCGAGTTCGATCCCGATCCAAAAATCGGAAATTTTTGGATCGGCCACCATTTTTTTCCCCATAGACTTGCATTGCAATGCAAGTCTATTAGGAAAAAATGGCGGCGGGTGGGTGAGGGGGGGCCTAACTCCCTCTGCCCCGGGGCTGTCCGTTGTGGACGGCCCCGGCAGGTAAGCCCCCTCCCCCACGCTCCCGACCCCCCCTGGGGCCGTCCGCTTCCATCCACGGGCGCCCGTGGATAGAAGCGGACGGCTCCGGGGGGGTAAGCCCCCTCCCCCCTGCCACTGCTTACCTTTTAGGGACGCCCGCTCCTGTCCGGCGCCAGCGGCTACTGCCAGCGGGCTTTGCGGCCTGCTCTAGAGTAGCGCGCCGGGTGATGTCATCACCCGGCGCGCCACCCTGGAGCAGGCCGCGAAGCCTGCTGATAGTAGCCGCCAGTGCCGGACGGGAGCAGGTGTCCCTAAAAGGTAAGCGCCCCCCTCCTCCCCTCCGCGCGCCCCCTCCTTACCTTTTAGGGACGCCCGCTCCTGTCCGGCGCCGGCGGCTACTGTCAGCGGGCTTTGTGGCCTACTCTAGAGTAGCGCGCCGGGTGATCAACCGGCGCGCCACCCTGGAGCAGGCCGCGGAGCCCGCTGGTAGTAACCGCCGGCGCCGGACGGGAGCGGACGTCCCTCAAAGGTAAGGGCCCCCCTCCTCCCCTCCGCGCGCCCCCTTCTCCCCTCCGCATGCCCCCTGCTTACCTTTCCGGGCCATCCACTCCCGTCCGGCGCCGGTGGCTACTACCAGCGGGCTCCATGGCCTGCTCTAGATTAGCACGCCAGGTGATGTCATCACCCGGCGTGCCACCCTGGAGCAGGCCGTGGAACCCGCTGGAAGTAGCCACCGGCGCCGGATGGGAGCGGACGTCCCTCAAAGGTAAGCGCCCCCCTCCTCCCCTCCACGCCCCCCCCGCTGTCCACTTTCATCGGCGGCCGCCCGCTGGCGCCCGCCAATGGAAGCGCCGGTGGGCGCCAGTGGGCGCCCGCCGATCCGCCGATCTGCCCAAACCGGTTCGGAGCCTTTTCGGATCGGTTCGGACTGGATCGGCCGATCCAGCTGTCGGATCGTAAATCGGATAATTTATCCGATTTCCCACTGGACCGGATTCAGATCGTGGATCGGATCTGATCCAGTGCACATCCCTATTTAAAACCAGCACCTTGAATCGGTCTCGGAAACATACAGGCAGCCAATGCAAGCGGCCAGAATCGGTCTTATTTGTTCGAACCTTCTGGTCCCTGTTACCAATCTGTCCACTGCATTCTGCACAAGCTGCAGCTTCTGAACCATGTTCAAAGGCAGCCCCACGTAGAGCACATTGCAGTAATCTAACTTGGAGGTTACCAGAGCATAGACAACTGAAGCCAGGTTATCCCTGTCCAGATAGGGGCATAGCTGGGCCACCAGCCGAAGTTGGTAGAAGTGACAGAGATGGTTCTAGGAGAACCCCCAAGCTACAAACCCTCTCCTTCAGGGGGAGTGCAACCCCATCCAGAACAGGTTGAACACCCTCCATCCGGTCAGAGGAACCCCCCAGTAACAGCATCTCAGTCTTGTCTGGATTGAGTTTCAGTTTATTAGCTCTCATCCAGTCCATTGTCGCAGCCAAGCTTAATATCCATATTACTTACCAGAGGCAACAACAACAATATTTGAATTTTCTCAGATATGTCTCTTCCATCTTGCTTGCCTTTGAAAAAATGGAGAAGGATCCAATGATGTCCATGTACCAGTGATATCAAAGTTGTGCTAGCATAAACCAATGCTTGTGCAATGTCAATAGTGCTTGCTGGCACACCTGTTTTCCTGGAAAACCTGCTGGGCTAGCATGCACTATTGGTATTGCCCTAGTTCAATGCCAATACTGCTAGTGTACAGACATTGCTGAATCCTTCCCAAACAAACAAGCATGAATTGGAAGGAGGACTGATTTGATGCTCTGCAAAATAAATAAATAAATAAATAAAATCTTCATGACAACTAAATTGATCAGCCCAGAGTATATCATTCAAGTACTGCAAAGACAACAGCTACTTCATGTTAAGCCTGAATCACATCAAGTAGTACACTAAAACCAGAAATATGGATGACTTTCCTTTCCCTTGTAAGTCAGTTGTTGTGATGCTCCAGGGGCTTGACAGAAGAGGCTTGAAAACCCTGTGGCATTACAAATGGCACCCAGGCAAAAATATGTGCTTGACCTTTCCTCGATGTGCCACACAGCAGCCAGTAACAAAACAAGCTGTCTAAATGTCAAAGCAACAGAATAATAAGAAAATCCAATCATTGAGCCAGTAGCTACCAGCTAGTTTCCTTTGCTTATATCATTGGCATGCAGCAAGGGAAATCTCATTTGTTTTACTGCCCCCTTTCATTGTGTCATCTAGCACAACAGATGACAGAGCTGTGTGCAGTCTTCATATTGTGGGTAGCAGTCTGATGCTCAGCTGATACAACAAAGCTGTATTATATCATGTATTGAGCTTAATATCATGGCTTGTATTGTATCAGAGCTAAACACTACTTTTCAGAATCCAACCTTATATCTAATGTAGCCTGAAAGCATTAGTAGTACATCTCCCAAGTACTGACAGATCAGGAGTTGGACTAGGTATCATTAAAATCACCCTACAAGAAAATCACTAGAGAGAAGATTCTTGTGGAATCATAATTGTTCAATGGATTGGAGTTGGTTTGTGGTCTAGTGTACTGAATTTGAGACTTGGGTATGGAATTTCAGCCTCAGACATATCTTAAGGACCAGTCCAGTTAGGAATCTAGGAAGCTGCCTTACATTGAATTAGACCCAAAGTTCATCTAGCTCAGCATTGGCTACACTGACTGGCAATGGAACTCCAGGCTTTCAGGCAGGAGTATATTTCAGCCCTACGTGAAGATGCTGGAGATTGAACTGAAACCTTTTACTTTAGCGATGTTGAACCTCTTTCAACCCAAGGGCCAAATTCAATTTCAAAGGAGCTCTTGGGGGCTGCAGGTATGAGCAGGGCCAAAGGCAATACAGGCATGGTTGACATTCCTGAAATATGGCTTATTTTAGTTTTTATCTCTTACTGCTTGTACCTAAGAAGAGGCACTTCAACTTTGTAGAATGGGTGAGAAAACCACACAAAAGATGGGAAACACTAAACAATCAGTGGTGATATGGGGAAGGGTATGTGGCCTTCTAGGGAACCTTGTAGGCCTGGTTAGGACCTCAGCTGGGCCATATTTGAGCCCTGGGTCAGATGTTCAACACCCCTCTTTTAATTGCAAAGTGTATGGTCTACCACTGAGAGATTATTGCCTCTAATATTGCATTAGGCCACAATAACAGTTGTGGCCACTGTTGTGTCATTGTTGTTTGGGAGCCCTCCAGGCTTTTAGCACCACTGGCTAAGAGTACATCCCTTAAGCTACTTAATTGGTAGTAATATGACTTTATCAGGAAGCTTTTCAGGGGGTTTGAGTATTGCACTAGAGTTGTATGCACATTTGCTTGGAAATACATCCCATTAGGGGTATTTGTTTACAATCAGTTTGTTAGCCAAAGAGCTGCATATAGGAACAGCTTGCAGGGACCATATTTCCTCAACAGAAGCTTTCATTTTAATCTATATACTTAAAACTCTGACAGAACACAAGGCTTCCTACAGTGCCAGTGTATAAAGTGTTCTAGGGAAATGAAGGTAGTTTCTCTGTGATTATGGCGTTACATGGATGGACTGAAGATGGTTGTGAGGAAAGGGCATCATCTCACATTGGTTCGTTATCAGTCCCTGGTGAAGACACTAATATATATACACCACATTCTAATCAGCTGAACAGAAGTTCTAACAGTGGGCAGCATCCAAAACTGCCCACCCACTAGCTGGACCTTCTGCTTACTGAAGCAGTCAGAAATACCTGATGGAACGCCTTTCCCGACATGAACCTACCCGAACACTACGTTCAACATCTAAGGCCCTCCTCCGAGTGCCTCCTCCGAGGGAAGCTCGGAGGTCGGCAACAAGAGAGAGGGCCTTCTCTGTGGTGGCTCCCCAATTGTGGAACGATCTCCCTGTCGAGGCCCGCCTGGCGCCAACATTGTTATCTTTTCGGCGCCAGGTCAAGACTTTCCTCTTCTCTCAGGCATTTGGCAATATCTGAGGAGCCTGGGTCTGTTTTGTTTTGTTTTTGTAGGTTTTTTTTGTTTTTTTTTGTTTTGTTTTTTTTTTTTTTGTTTGTTTTGTTTTTTTTTTGAAGTGTTGAAGTGGTTTTTAAATGTACAGATTGTGTGTATGTTGTATGTTTTTGCTGTTTTAATTTTTGTATATTGTTTTTAATTGTTTTTAATCCTATGTAAACCGCCCAGAGAGCTTCGGCTATGGGGCGGTATACAAATGTAATAAATAAATAAATAAATAAATAAATAAATGAGCTGAAACAGTAGTTTCTGAAAGGCCACAGATCAGCAAAACTCAGAGAAGGGAGCTTCACTAACCAGAACAGTTCTAAAATATGAGGCTTGTTTCCAGGCTTTCTTGAGGAAGTGCTACTTTTCCATTGTACAAGTAGTGGGTCCCATGAGTGCAGGGTAACCAGTATAGGTGGAACAACCCAACTGGATATTACCCAATGATCCCAACCCACCAACTTAGAGGCATCTGGATACTCTTGCCTTATATCTCCATTCACTTTTCCTCCTTCATCCTGGGGCTCATCACAATTTTTCATTTAGCTTCTCCTGTAATCAAAATCTAAGAGCTTTTTATTCACAGAAGATGTATAAATAAACCAAACCTTTTGTTTTCCACTAGCCATTGACTTGATAATGTACGTAAGGCAAAAAAGACCACCATGACCTCATGCTAAGCTGAATACTAAGATCTCTCTCTCTCTCTCTCTCTCTCTCTCTTACAGTTCTGCATCTTGTTGAGTGTATTCATTCCCAGTAAGTTTGTTCCTGCAGTTACTCTGTAAGATGAAAACTGAACTGGGTTGTGTTGTTACCAAAATATAAAAGAGGAAATCAAATCTCAAGTTGAAAGAAAGTGCAGCCACTGTTTCTATGTATATTTATCTAGATGTCTTGCTTTCTCTGTCACAAGTACAAGTACAGTTGGGCTGCTTACATAATTTCCTTACCATGGAGACAATTCTATTCATTTTTTTTATTATTGTGAATTTTAAATAATACAGAACAATAAAAACAAAAACATATAGTGAAAAAATACATATACAGTGATGTCATCATTTTTCATCGAATGTTAAAGAAAAAAGAGAATTATACATAGTTTTTTTAAAAAATCAGACCATATAGCCATATATTTATCCATTTGCAAGTTGTGCCTGTATATCACCCATTCAAACATTGATAAGGCTATTAATTCCTTAATGCATTGCATTATGGGAGGTGAGCATTTATCCTTACAATATATTAATATAAGTCTTTTAGCTGTCATAAGGGCTCTGAAAATCCATTTGCGCTGACCCTGTGTTAGTTTCCAAGAAATCGGCAGGTAGTTTAGAAGGGCATGAGCATCCTTCCATGTTAAAAATTGATTCAGGACAAGATTTATCCTTATTTTAACATCCTCCCCAAAGGAGAAGACTACTATGAGTTAAAGAAGCATTAGGTGCATTACATCTCCAACAATTATGTAAATTAGATAGACACTTGTTGAAAAGATGTTGAAGGTCCAGTAGACCCGAAAGAGGATTTTTTGCTGAATAAAACGTAGCCTAAGATCCATAGAAACTTCAGATACAGTCTCTAAGGCAACAGTCCATTGATTGGGCAAAATAGGACACTCCAATTCTCGATTTCAATCTTGTCTTAAACTATGAGTATTATATTTATTTACTACTACTATATATTTATATATATGGGTTGTGGATCGACGTGTCTGCTCAGCTACTATGTGTTTCTAACAGTAATGGAGGGTCTGAGGCCATAAAAGCAGACGGCCCAAACCTAAATTTCAGCAAATGTTGCAATTGTAAATATTGTCATTTAGCCGTAGCTGGTAAATTATATTTAACATGCAAATCAGAAATGGCATAAACTCATCATCTGAACCTATTAATTGATCCAAAGTAAAGATTGCCTTATCCATCCATATCTTCCACAAAAATATTTTTCTCCAATTTTTAAATCTGGATTTCCCCATAAAGTCAATTTTGCATGAGAAAATGGGTCAAACTGCAATTGACGAGATACTATGCACCATATCTCTCTAGCAGCCAAGATTGTAGAAAGAGAATTATTTAATTTAACATGTTGAGAACCGAGTGCCATCCATTTAGGAAGTGGTTCTAACCATAAGGATTCCAAAACTGACCAGGGTGGCATATCTAAGCAAGCTGGAGAAGACGAAAACTTAGTACAGGTCAATAAATAGGCCAGATGATACAAAGCGTGGTCTGGAAATCCAACCCCCCCTTCTTCAATTGGAAGTTGAATGTATTTCAAAGATATTTGAGGTGGGGAAGAACCCCTCAAAATTTACTAAACAAGGCATTAATTTGTTGAAAATATTTGCCAGGTATAAGTGACAATTCTATTCATTACAGTTTTGTATTTGGGAACAAATTAGGGCTGTGCACGGACCCCCCGATCCGATCTGGATCCCAATCTGGGAGGTCTGGATTGGGCCCAATCCGATCTGCCTCAGATCTGGATCCACTCCGGGTCTGTGCAGAGCCCTCCCTCCTGCTTTCCCCACTCCCTCCCTCCCCCCCAATTGCCCTGCTTACCTGCTGCCTCCTCCACCATCATCCTGCCATCATCTTCCATCCTCGCTGTGGGCCGCCGCATTTCCTGGTCACAGCAGGTGACGTCATCACCCGGCGCGACCAGGAAATGCAGCGGCCCACAGCAAGGAGGCAGGACGACGTGGGACGATGCGGAGGAGGCTGCAGGTAAGCAGGGTGATTGGGGTGAGAGAGAAAGAGAGCGGGGAGAGCAGGAGGGAGGGCTCTGCATGGACCCAGAGTGGACCCAGATCACAGATCCGATCCGGCCTGTTCCGGGCCCAATCAGCTCCGGATTCAGGATCCGGCTCCAGTCACAGCCCTAGTACAAAAGCCTTTAACCTCCCAGAATGGATACTTTGCCTGAGCAGAAACCCCTCTATAGACTCTGTTGTTTTTCTTCTTCTTCTCTATATGCAAAATCCAGTGGCAACTCTACCAAAGATATATGAGCTGGAATTCAAACCCCTGTCGCACAAATCCAAGTCCAATGCTGTATTCACTATCACACTTTTTAGAAAAGTTTTGATGTGTTTGATGAATGTAGCCTGCTTGTCCAGGCAATTGACATTTTAAGAGAAATGCCCAGACTTAATTTTTGAGAGATTACAAAAGGTTGCACATATAATCAATCCTATTTGTTACATGTATTGTTTGTCTGACTCTGTTATCTAGAGAACAACATATTTCTAACCTGTATGTATGCAGCAGTTGATTAAGGGTTGCCTGCTCATCATTAAGCATCCTGAATGCACTAGGCATTTGCATTTCACAGTTTCCCATGAGACTACACCCAGAGAGATAGAAATTAGATATTTATCTTGCAACCACTAAAACACTTGAAACTTTGTTGATCCACTGAGACGAGCATTGCTTACCCTGTGAGCTATTGGTTCTGCAAGGTCTTAGGTAGAAGTCTCAGTATGGGTGAATCTGTCAGTTTTGCTTTCTCTCGCATTCAAAATTTTAAAATCTCAAATTATTTCTCTCCTAAATATGACGATCTCTGGTAAACTTCTTATAAAAAAATAAGTAAACTACAATGACGTTCTGACCCATCAGCAACACCTAAATTCAATAGCAATAACTATTCCCAGCATGGAAGGATCATGATGTACCTGCCTGCTATACAGCTGTTAAAGATGAGAAAAAAGTTGTAGCAACCCTAATTAAGCACTAACATGGTTGTATAAACAGGTATTCAAACCCAGACTTAAGGCCAAAGGATTCATAGTCCTCTGGAGGACAATTTGGGTTTCTTCCACATTTGATTTTTTTAAAACCTCAAGTTCTTTTTGTCCTGATACAGAAAACTTTACAAATTTTGGGATTTTTTTATCAACACTGAACTGAAATGAAATTGTCACCCACCCCATTCTCCTTTTTTAAAATCTCCTTTTAAAATTGGATATATTGGGAATTAAGCCTTGGATGTTCTTCAAGCAAAACATGTGTTTTACTGCTCAGCTCTTCTCAAAGGTCTCCTGGGTTGTGTTGGTCTTCCTGATACTGCACATGATAGGTGGTGGGTGAACCTGTCAAGCTCTGTTTCATTCAGGTTCCCATTTTCCCATAGCTAGGCTTGTTCTGTCCTGGTTCCACTTCAGACTGCAAACCTTCCCCCTTCTCCCACTAGCACCTTCGTATTTGTGTGTATTTTTCAAAATTTACACATTATGTTGTGCATGTTATTGAAACGTATGCATTTTTGTACACACGTCTTGATTGACAGAAGCACATTTTTTGCATACATTTTCAAATGTGCACATTTTTTCTGAGTACATGTTTGAAATGTGCATGTTTACAAACAGGGTTTTCAGTTTTGCGAAACACATTCCAAATGTGTGGATTTCTGCCCAGAGATTGTGTTTGAGTCCACGTTTGGTTTTGGACATGCAAATTGGGTAATCTCATATAAAAATGTGAACCCACTACATTCCTCACTGATCTCTAGTTCTTCCTCAATGGGTGGATTGTTCGTTTGAATTAGCATTGCAGCTGGGAACTTTATGTAATGGGCTTGCTGAGTTGACTTTTTCTAAGCTATTTCTAATTTAAGTGATTTGTACGGTATTGATTGGTTCACAAGAACTGGGTGGCCAGCATACTTTCCCCTAATCTTCAATATTTAAAAGTTAAAATGAAATTTAAAGGCACCAGGGGGGGGGTTTATCTTTAAAACACACTTAAATCAGAGCAAAATCATTACTACAGGAATAAAATGGAGTTTGCTTCTGCACCTGTCACTCTCTGGGTGGTCATTTGTGCCCCCCAGGGGCTGCCGATCCTAGGACTTTGCCCCCAAGATCCATCCCTTGGTGCACCATTCCTCCTTTCCCTATGGCACATGATCATCCTTGGTTTACATAGCCAGCTATTTTAATATTCTTGTTGCCCCTTTCCTTGCTATACTTAAAGATAGAAAGGTGTTTTGTGCAGGGAGATAACCCTTGTTAACAGCTTGTCTCTGCAGAAGTAAGTCCAATGGAGCTTACTTTCAGGTAAAGGTATATAGGAACTCAGCCTCAGCAGCATGAATGGCCTTGGATGATGTTTAAAGGTGCAATCTTAACCGTGTCTACACAGAGGAAAATCACATTCAGTTCAATGGGAATTGTTCCTATGTAGTTACACATTGCCTCCGAAAAACAAAACAAAAACAAAAGGAGAACAAAAAAAGACACAGGTTGCACAAAAATGGCATATGCTAATTTAGACATATGAGTGCAAATGTAGAAATAATTACTACAATTTAAATAGAAATACAATACATCTCATCATGTATAGTGGGCGAAGACTGTGACCTGGTGACCTGTGGGCCTGCACAGCCTGCTGACCAGGAGTTAACTCTTGTTAGGCAACTTCAAGGCCCATCTTCTTATGGTTCTTCATATTTAAACTTGACTTGGACTAGGCAGTGAGGATGATCAGGGGCCTGGAAACAAACCCTATGAGGAAAGACTGAAAGAACTGGGCATGTTTAGCCTGGAGAAGAGAAGATTGAGTTGAGATATGATAGCACTCTTCACGTACTTGAAAGGTTGTCACACAGAGGAGGGCCAGGATCTCTTCTCGATCAACACAGAGTGCAGGACACAGAATAATGGGATCAAGTTACAGCTCAAGTTAGATTCCGGCTGAAAATCAGGAAAAACATCCTCACTGTTAGAGCAGTACGACAATGGAACCAATTACCTAGGGAGGTCATAGGCTCTTCTACACTAGAAGTATTCAAGAGGCAGTTGGGCAGCCATCTGTCAGGTATGCTTTAATTTGGATTCCTGCATTGAGTAGGGGGCTGGACTAGATGGCCTTATAGGTACCTTCCAACTCTACTATTTTATGATTCTATGAAATAATCAGGGTGAGCAACTGTGGCTGTCCAGATATTCTGGCCTACAATTTCACTCATTCTTCACCATTGGCTATATTGACTAGCACTGATGGAAGTTGTAGGCCAAAATATCTGGAGGGCCTACAACTTCTGCCCATCCCAAAATATCTGCCCATCCCTGAAATAGAGAATGGATACAAATAGAGGACTATCCTCTGACAGACCTTCAAATAGAGGAATGTCCTCTGTAAAGTAGGGCATCTGGGGCACCAATGTTAGTCCAACTTAAAAGTAGACTCACTTAAATGAATGAGACTTAAATTAGTCATGAATAATTTGTCATATTCATTTCAATGGGTCTACTCTACGTAGAACTAACATGGAATGCTACCCTTAGTCACCCTATCAGGTAAGTCCTACAATCCTACATAACATGAAATCAAATTTCATGGAACTAAAATGCAATTATTTATCAGAAGACATGGATAGGATTATGATGTAAAGGCAGTAAAAAGATTAAGTAAAAACCCCCAATGGGGACATGCCTTTCAGTGTGTGCAGCTATGTATGTGCTGACTTCCTGATTAATTGCTAGTATTTCATTTTTGTGGAAGACGCAGATTGGGCAATTTCAATCATTGACTAGTATATTAAGGAATTCAGCTTATATTGTTCTGAAGTCCCTTTTCTTTGCATGAAATAATTAATCACTCCAAACTACTGGAATAAAGGTAAGTGAAGTGTAAAATAACTTATTAATTTACTACTATGCTCATAACCACTTTCAAAAGAGTTTAACTTAATTTGCTGCAAGTGGAAATGCCTCTTACTAACTGACATGATGTGCTTTTGTCAAAACATTATGCTAAAAGTTTTGACGGATTAAAACATCCCCACTTAGTATATACAAGACCAAATCCTTATCTTGCGAATTTTAATCAGATTAATCCATACGTCATTATGCCGGGAGAGATTCGCCAATTTACTAGTCTTCAGGAATTTAAAAGATCTATAAAGACTGATCTCTTCCGGCAGGCCTACCTAGATGAATTTTAAAGTGTTTTATTGATGTTTTATTGGTGTTTTAATGATATACTGGTTTTATCTGCTTTTAATCAGTTTTTGTATTTTGTGTTTGGTGTTGTTCCCCGCCTCGATCCGTTGGGAGAGGCGGGTGATAAATAAATATATTATTATTATTATTATTATTATTATTATTATCTATAATATAAATATTTTTTCTAGACATTGCACAAAACATACAATCAAATATAGGAAGGACTTCAACAAAAATAATCTTACTACATATATAGTTTTGTTGATATCATTTTCTAAGCTTTTTGCCATGGCAATTAATTGCATCGTTGTTGTTGTTGTTGTTGTTTTGTTGAGAAAGTCATACTACAGCTTTTGTACAGTAATTGCCAAGGTAGCCATTTTATAGATAATGATTATTTGAACAAGTAGAAGGTCCATCCTCAAACACAGCCTGGCTGCCTTGTTCAACCGTACGGTGTGTTGGTACAAACATTAATGACCATGGATGGGAAATGTGCCAGAGCTTTAGTAAAGAATTGAAGAAGTAGATTTGTTATATAGCAAGCATATGTTGGATAGTCACTGATATCCTCAGGACAGGTGTCATCCTTGGGAAGTCACTGAGATCCATGTCTCAGCAGGCCTGTCACAAATTCCTGGCCTTTCTACTTTTCCTCCTTTCCTCCTTTCTATCACTTCCCAAAGAAGTAGCAATGGAGGTGTGGGAGTGGAGGTGCAGCAACCACCACCACAGCTGCCTGTTCATTCTCACATTCAATTTATGAGTTGCCTTTCAGCCCAAAAATTGTCCCCAAGGTGTCTTATGGTTACAACTTGCAAAAATTTAATATGTGATTAATAATAATAATAATAATAATAATAATACATCTTGTAAATAATGTAAAAGAGGGTTTCAGATATTGGGCAGTAAAGAAATGTAATAAAGAAATAAAAAACAAGAAAGTCTTAACAATTTAAACACATACATACAGAAAGAGAGAGAGAGAGAGAGAGAGAGAGAGAGAGAGGGAGAGATCCTCCTCACAGATTTTATCTATATGCCCTGAATACCCCACGGTGGCTGTGCAGTGGTGCTGCATTGTCTATACGATGCAGCTGCCTACTTGCAGCCACCATAGGCTCCCCCTGCCCCAAAACTGTGCGCTATAAAAGGCCACAACTTACTGCAGCTTTTCCCTTTGCTGCAAGGTCACCACCTTCTTTTTGCTGTCAGTTGGTGATGATCTCACTTTGGGTTCAAGCTGGTGGGGGGTTCCCATGGGTGGATCAAGGCCTAGGATAGGATGCAGTAAGCTGGGCAGAGGGCAGGAGATGGGCTTGATGAGCCAAATGGCTGCCGGCATTGCAGCTTTTTCAGCCAGAAAGCCCATGCTCCCTGCTGCAATGAAGATTTAACATTCCCACCCCATAGTTGCGATGCCGTGGGGTTTCAAGAGAGTCGTCATGAAGACAAAGGCAGCAGTGTGAAGACATGGCCACAAAGAGCCCAGGGTGGCTGCAATTTGTAGAATTCCTAGTTGTTTTATACCTGCTTTGCTACCTGAACCTTGCATTGTAGCTATCTTTGCTTTCTGATGGTGTCCCATACACTTATGCTACAAAAATATCTTCCTAGCCTCTAGTAATTTGTACCTGTTTCCATTTCCTATAACAATCCCACATTGTGCTCAAAAATCATTTAAAAGATTGCTGAGTAGTTGTGTTACTCTTTTATTTTCATTTTTCATTGGCATGGCTTGCAATTCTCCTAGAATAACTCTGAGGAACAGTTGGCCCTCTTGAACTATTTTCTATTATGTGTTCTTTCCACACATTTTCACTTTCCTACTCTGAGTTTCATGAAGTCTGGCTTTCTAGAAGTTCCTTTAGTTGGGATCACAAAAATCTGTTCTTTCATCATCATTTCCCCCTCACCCCCACCACCATCCCAATGTGCCTGCCACTTTCACATTCTCTATGAATTCTTTGTTAATCAATAAATGCTAACTACAGCTGCCAACTTTTCAGATAATGATATTTATACAAAAATGCTGCCTGTGGAAGCCTTGCCTGAAATAAATCACCATTGTTCGTTCACTACTTGTCTCTACTAATCACAACCAGATCTGAAATAATTGAGTCTCTTCTTGCTTCTTTAATCATCTGAAACAAAAGGTTCTTTGCATAGCCCATGTTTTCCATTATTTGTTTTAAATGAATATCAGAAATGGATGATGCCATCTATTATCAATTATTGACTTGTGGATAGTTAAGCTTCTTCTTACAAAATGCTTCATCCAAATCTTTTTATAAGTTTTGGTGGTCTAAAGTAGGCTCCAATTATGGTATCCTGCTGGAACACCCCCCCCCCCCCAAGAAAGTAATGGGGATGGGGGAGGGTAAATATCAGAGGACAAATGAGGGAATTCAGAAATTGGAGAAAAGGCTAGAAGTACATATTTTGCCACCCTAAGTAAGGTAAGCCTTGGCTAACCCTACCTCCGATTGTCATATAGAATCATAGAATAGTAGAGTATAAGGCCGAGTTCAACCCCGTACTCAATGCAGGAATCCACCTTAAGGCATACCTGACAGATGGCTGTCTAGCTGCCTCTTGAATGCCTCTAGTGTTGGAGAGCCCACCACCTCCTTGAGTAATTGGTTCCATTGTCATAGTGCTCTAACAGTCAGGAAATTTTTCCTGATGTCCAGCCAGAATCTGGCTTCCAGTAACTTGAGCCCATTATTCTGTGTCCTGCACTCTGGGATTATCGAAAAGAGATCCTGGCTCTCCTCTTTGTGACAACCTTTCAAGTACTTGAAGAGTGTTATAATGTCTCCCCTCCATCTTCTCTTCTTAAGGCTAAACATGCCCAGTTCTTTCAGTCTCTCCTCATAGGGCTTTGTTTCCAGCTCCCTGATCATCCTCATTGCCCTCCTCTGAACCCCCTCCAGCTTGTCTGCATCCTGGACACAATACTCAAGATAAGGCCTAACCAGTGCTGAATAGAGGGAAACTTGGAAGTATAGCAATTTGGAAGCTATACTTCTATTAATGCAGCCCAAAATTGCATTTGCCTTTTTTTGCATCCACATCACACTGTTGGCTCATATTCAGCTTGTGATCTATAACAATTCTAAGATCTTTCTCACTTGTAGTATTGCTGAGCCAAGTATCCCCCAACTTATAACTGTGCATTTGGTTTCTTTTTCCTAGGTGTTGAACTTGGCATTTATCCTTATGAAATTTCATTCTGTTGTTTTCAGCCCAGCACTCCAGCCTATCAAGTTCACTTTGAAGTTTGTTTCTGTCGTCCAAGGTATTTATTATTTATCCTACCCTATTTTGTGTCATCTACAAATTTGATGTGCTTGGCTATACAAAGGAAACAGAACAGTATAGGTGAATGGGCAACAAAAGGACAGAGGAGATTCAACGTAAGCAAGTGCAAATTGACACAGATGGGGATGAGGGCATCCTGATACCAGACAATATCCCACAGGGCTGCTTTTCTCCCATTGACTGTATTGTACCTGTAGGACCCACTGCTTGTACAATGTGTGTGTGTGTGTGTGTGTGTGTGTGTGTGTGTGTGTGTGTTAATGCTTGGTAAGGAAACCCTGTCAATGAGCAGAAATACTCATTACCAGATTGGTCAGGTCAGAAGAGCTCCCTTCTGCCAGCTGACCTGTCTCAAACTGGGAATAAGCATTACTGGAAGCGATATAGCTATATAGCTTCTCTAAAACAACTGCATATTGCACTGGCAGTATTTTCTGTTGGTGCACAGGCAGCATAGAATACTCTCCGTCATGGATGTGGTTCTTAATTGGCTGTGACTATCAGAAAAGAGATCCCAGTGTCATGGAGCTCACTGAATCATCAACTCAGTGTGCAGCAGTTATGAAAAAAGCAAATCCCAAACTGCAAATGACTAGGAAAGGAGCTAGAAATTTAAAATTTCCAGGATTGTACTGTCTTTATGAGCCTATCTACACTACAACTTTAAAATGGTTTATAAAACAGTTTTAAACTGGTTAATAACTGTTATTAACCAGTTTAAATCTGTTATAAACCGGTTTAAAGCAGTAGTGTAGATTGGTCTCTGTAAATCTATGGTGTGGCCACATTTGGAGTTCTGTGTGCAGTTCTGATCTGTCTCAGGAAGAATATTGTAATGTAAGAAGGTGCAATCAAAATATTAAAAGTTTCAATAACAATGTTTTTCTTCAATCAACAAAACAAAACAAATCAAATAAAAAACCCAACAATGATTGGGGCTTTTTAGAAATTTAGAAAAAAAGTTTAGAAAAAAAGATGACTAAGAGGGGGATGTGAGAGATTTATGAAATGACAAATGGTGTGGTGAACATGATGAAAGACAGATTATTCTTCCCTTATCAAAATACTAGAAGTCAGGGTCACCAAATGAATTGATTGACAGTAGGTTCAGAAACGACAGAAGGATGTTCTATTTCAGTCACATATATCCAACAAAAGGAGTATTAGCAACTAAAATGTTTACTGATGGCAGGAACAATAAAACACAGCTTTTAATCTATCATAAATGTGTTGAAGGGTTGACAGAGTTTTACTTTTAAAGGTAACCTAAAATTAATTTTAAATAAAATAATTCAATTGTTTTGATTAATGATCCACAAGGCTTTGTTGGAGAATGCATATATCTTTGCTAAATTACAATTTACTAGTCAATAGGTAGCTGACTTATGGATTTTACTGCCCCATGATATGGTGCTGACCATTAATTTAAGATTGTGGTAGATCTATGGTTGTGTGAACATTGAGCATTAGAGGTAACTCTGGGTTTAGTAAGTCAAGTGAGATCTTCTAAGCTGCTAGCTGCTTGCCTGCTATGGATTTGTTTTGGTGGTGGCAGAGACTCAGCCTGTCCTGAAGTCCTTGATATGTGCTCCCATGCTCAGCAGGACAAGTAAATGGCATAACCCTCTCATGTGGATGTGGCAACTTAATAGCTATGTGCTGCAATGAGAAAGGAAAATATGGGAGGGAAAGTCATTTAATGCTGTAGTGTGTGTATGTATGTGTGTGTGTGTGTGTCTATGGCAGCATCATGCTAACTGTGGGGCACGTGGTTGAGCCTTGTCTTTTTCTTCACTTTATAAAAACTGCATGTGGCTCTAATTCAGATCAGAACAAAAATATGTCAGAAGGAGGGGAGGATTAAACCTCCCCTTTATTTGCTTTCCCAAATCCCCGCCACATAGAGATCTTTTTTTAAGGCCTCCATTGACTCCAATGGAAATGGTGGGTTTGGGGGGTGGGTTAATCCCTGCATAAGAAGGGAGGTGGGATTTCACAAAGCAAATGAGTGGGTGGAAAGGCTTAATCCCCCCCTCCTGTTAGTCATGGCAACAATTGAAGTTTAGAAGACATTTACTTCCCAGGTAGTTTCTTGTGCAGTATTATATAGAGGCAAAAAGGAGAACCCCAGGAAAGAAGCCAAAAAAGCCAAAGGCAAAAGGGTAGAACCAGAGGATAAAATTTAATAATTTTTTTATATATATATATATATATATATATATGCACGCACACACTACCAACACGTTTCAGACAAACAGTTTCCTTCTTCAGGGCAGTTCAATATTACAACACCTCATGTGAGTAAAAACCTCTCACATGAGAGGTATTGTAATATTGAACTGCCCTGAACAAGGACACTTTTTGTCCGAAACGCGTTTATATATATAATTTTTATTAAATTTCATCCTCTGGTTCTATCCCTTTGCCTTTGGCTGTTTGTTTGTTTGTTTGTTTTTGGCTTATATAGAGGCAGCCTTGAGGTGAAGGGCAGGGAAAGAGCTGTGGAAATTGGGTGTCCTGACTTGTGCAAGCAGAATCGCTTTTCACTATGACAAAGTCAGCACTTGATAAAATCCTAATCTTTGACTTGGAAAGAAGTCAACCAGTTTGCATCCATTATGTCAATTTGGAAATGGGACAACAATTCATTAAACTGTCCACTATAGAAGAAAGAAATGGCTTTGGTTTTTGCATCTGTAAATTAATGATGAGGGATTACACGTTGCAATGTGTGTGTCAATAAAATGTCTGACTACCTAACGACATATTTAATGGTGGTGATTCTATCACTAAATCAGTAAAAGAGTTTCTTGCAAATAAGCCTTTACAAAGGGATTTGAGTAAGACCTAGCTGACAATAAAAACTGCAATTTTGGACTATGTGTAAAGTGCAGTGTGGGCAAATGCAGCTATAATAACTGGTAGTGATAAAGGTTTTCACCCCAGAGTCAAGTAGTTCCCTTCAGCTGCAATTACAGAGCTAATGTCTGACCTTCACAAAGCAAGAGCCTGAACTTGGCCTTGGATGTGCATGGTCAGTTGACTGCTGATGCAACATGAGAAACTCTACAACCACAGCAATTAAGTGTAGACCGGCATTTCTAATCAAACCCTCACCCTTCTCTATCATGTGAGCAGTTTGCTCTATGAGTCTTAAAACATCTGAAATATTAGGGTAAAATCCATCATAAATTCTACTTAGAGTAGACTTATTGAAATGAATGGGACTTAAGTTAACCAAATCTGTTGTGCAATCACACTTGGAGTACTGTGTACAGTTCTGGTCACCACACCTAGAAAAATATGTTGTAGAGTTGAGAAAAGGGCAACTAAAATGATCAGGGGGCTGGAGCACTTCCCATATGATGGAAGGTTATGATGTCTGGGACTGCTTAGCTTTGGGGGGAAAAAGGTGGCTAAGGGGAAGCATGATAGAAGTGTATAAAATTACTAGCTGATATACCCGGCATTTCTCGTCCTCCCCCCTTAGATATTAGTCTGTGAGGTAATCATCTTAAAGTAGTAGGCCAGTGCTAGGCCTGTGAGTTAATCAAATTACATTTGTTTCTTCTCTCTCTCTCTCTCTCTCTCTCTCCCCGACACATGGCCAGGGCCACCTTAAAGCCATCACCATGATTTTTCTTGTCCCCACAGAAAATGAAAACTACAACTCCTGGCATGCCTTTCACTGCGGTGCCTGACTTGCCCAATGGGAGTTCTTCTGCTGGGACTCATGGGGAGTGAAGTCTGGCTGAGCCAGTCCACACTGCACTGTTCAATCGGTGCCCATAGGTAGGTGGTGAGGAAGCCGGCCTGCTGACTGACTGATGGTTAGCTTGGTTGATGTTGGCAACAGGCCCAGAGCTGCACCCTCCTTCCCTCCTGCTCTTGATGGGGCCTAGCAACTGAGGCAGCTGTCCCAGGCGCTCTCCCTTCAGGCCCAGGAGGGCGAGCCACTACCAGATGATGGCTGCCAAAGCCTGATAAGTCTTCTCTCCTGCCCAAGGCATGCTGGGAGTTGTAGGCATAAGCCTAAGTCTCTGAATAATGTACTAGTCTTTGAACACCATCTGAGGTGTGGTAGAAGACAACTGGAGAGTGGGCCTTATTAGTTATGGCACCCTGCCTATGAATTTTTCTTTCCCAGGCAGGCTGGCCTAGTGACTGCATTAATGGCTTGCCAGTGCGAAGTGAATATCCACCCCCAGCCTTTTAACTTTATGAGATTTTCTATGCTGCGAGGGATGTTGTTTTTGTTTTTGTCATAACTAAACTAGGGATGTGCATCATATCAGACCCGATACCGGATACCGATACAAATCGGAGGAAATCGGGCATCCAATATCCGATTCCGATGCTGGCCGCAGGAGGTCCGATATCTTCGATCTGATTAATATAATAAAAAATCGGAAAATCAGACCTCCATTTTACATGTTTTTGCCATGGGCTTGCATTGGGGAAAATAAAGCTTTTCCCCAGTGCAAGTCTATGGGGAAAACATGGTGACGGGAGAGTGGGGACCTCCCCCTCCCTCCCTCCCTCCCTCCCTCCCTCCTTCCTTCCTGCTCCTTACCTGCTGCCTCCTCACTGCTGCTCGCTGCTTCAGTACTACTGATAAACAGGCCTTGCTGCCTGTTCCACAATAGAGCGCCGGTGCGCCGGGTGACGTTATTGAGGAGTAGCATCACCAAGGAGGGGAGGTAAGAGGCTGTCAGTGAACATGCCTAGCTCTGGCCAAGTCCTGCTGGGACTGTCTTGGCCTGTGTTTCTTGTCCACCAGGTGCTCCATCAGGAGCCTGTACTGAAGGGCCAGGGCTGAGCTGGGCACTTGTCCCCTTCATTGGACCTGTCTCTGGGCATGCATAGAGAGCTTCCTTCCTTCCTTCCTTCCTTCCTTCCTTCCTTCCTTCCTCTTAAGGGTAAAGGCCGCTCAAGCAATTCCCCCAGATTCTCAGAAAACAGAAATATCAGGATTGGATGCCTTTAAGCATGTTCAGAGTTCAGCCTCTCAGTCATGCTGTTGTATCTAGTTATGATTTTAAAAGCATGCCAAGTGGGAGGAGGCACTGCAAATGGACACAGCTCATTTATGTGGGTTGTTTCCTTTTATGTGGAATTGGGTTGACTACTTGGGACTGAGCTTAGGAGTCTGGGTTGTGAAAGGCATGCAGCAGCCACCTGTCCATGCACTCACAATGGCCACCAAAGGCCAGTAAGTCTGGCCTCCCACAGAAGGCATGCTGGGAGTCTCACCAAAGGCATGCTGGGAGTCCCACCCAAGGCATGCTGTGAGTTGTAGGCATACGTGTAGGTTTTTAAAATTAAATTCTTTAAAAAATACTTAAACCCCAAAATTTTGTGTTTTTACATTTTCTGGTACATTGTACAATCAGATCTATCAACATGCCAAATTTCAAGTTTCTAACTCATCTGGAAGTGGGTAAACATTTCCAGACATACATCACACCCACATACTTTCTGCTTTATAGGTAGAGATAAATGGTGTGGGTAGGGAGCTTGCTTGCAGTGCTAGAACCTGAGGTCATCCCATGATTGGTGGAAGTTTCAGGACTGATAAAAGGAAGAACTTTTTCACACAACTCATAGTTAAACTATGGAATTAACTACCACAAGATGAAGTGATGGACACCAATCTGGATGGCTTTAAAAGGGCGTTAGTCAGCTGCATATGGGATATCAATGGCTACTATCAGACTTGTTGGTTATATGCTACCTCCATTATCAGAGGCAGTATGACTATGTATACCACTGGATGGGGAACATGGGCAGAAGGGTGCTGTTGCATTCAACTTCTACCTGTGGGTTTCCTACAGACAGCTGATTGGCAATTGTGAAAACAGAATGCTGGAATAGATGGACTTGGGTCTGCTCCAGCATGGCTTTTCTTATGTTATTATGCTACTAAGGAAGCTTGGAAGCCAAGAGATCCTGAGCTTGACAGTACAGTGATGTTCCAGGGTATTTTCCAAGTCCTCATGTGCCTCACATAGTATGTAGAACAGTTTGGGTCTCTGGTTCAGCCAGTACCATCTCAGCCAGCATTGGTTGTGTTGCCTGCACCAGAGATGTACTCGGCACTTGTGATCCAGCCTGTATGCCCATCCCATTTAATGAAAGCCCAATGGGGAGCTCACACCCTTGCTTCTAGTGGCTCCAGCAGCTTGTGCAGTCAAGAGAGAGGGTCAATGATGAATGTGAATCTATGAAGACAAAAGATTTGCAGGAAGTGGTGTAGCAAACATGCATCCAAGAAGTCCATGGAAGAACCAGGCAGTGGGAGAGCATCAGGAGAGACCTCCTCATCTGAGGAGGCTTTCCCAGAGTCAGCCAGGAACTCCTAGTTAGTGTCTGCTCACATCCCAGACTTACCAGAATGGCCATTAAAGAGAAGAATAAAGGGATCCTTGTCAGATGCTGGTCCAAAACATTTGTGGTTGCACAACTGAAACAGCTCTTAAGACAATCCCTTGTCCTTATAATATTATTATGATAAGGACCTTCTAGTCATCCATCTGCAGCATAAGGTTAGGGAACACATTCTGGGCAGAAACTATGTGTGTGTGTTTTCCCCTCCTAATATTGAAAAAGAAGACAGTTGGATTAGATTTTAAAAATAATAATAAAAAAACGGGGGCAAAGAGGACCAAAAGCTTGGATCAGATAGGACATTTTCTAACTGTTTCTGGCCATGCAGTGTTCATGGGCATTGGTCAGTTGTCATATTCACTATGTGACTGGCACTTTCCTAGCCATTTGAGTACAGTCCTGAGGGCTTGAGCACTGGCAAGCGATAACATGGCCATGGATTATGATGAGGCCTTTTGTATAGGCTGACTATATGAAAAGGAGGACAGGGCTCCTGTAACTTTAACAGTTGTAGAGAAAAGGGAATTTCAGCCAGGGTCATTTGTATGCAATTAGTTCCTGGTGAAATTCCCTCTTCATTACAACAGTTAAAGTTGCAGGCACTATTCTAGAGCGACCATATACAAAAGAAGGCAGGCCCCCTGCAACTTTAACTGTTGTAATGAAGAGAGAATTTCACCAGGAACTAATTGCATACAAATGACACTGGCTGAAATTCCCTTTTCTCTACAACTGTTAAAGTTACAGGAGCCCTGTCCTCCTTTTCATATGGTCAGCCTACTTTTGTATAAGTGCCACTCACAGTGCAAAGTGGGTTCTCTTGAATGACAAATTGTCATGCCTCCCTTAGATTTTCCAAGGATGACGGAGAATAGCAAGTGGCAGACCCAGGTAAAGGGACTAGCACAGAAGCAGCTCGAGAGTCCTCACAACCTGACAGTGATCAATGCCCTGCTGCTGACCCCAGCAGTGCGAAGGAGGTTTCATGTAAAAGAACAATGAAAGTGAGTGTCTGTCTGTTTAAGCCTGAAAGGCTCTTGGAAGTCAGGGGATTAATTGCCATCAGCTGCTCCACGATGCTGAACTTAAAAGCAGCAAGATGGCACAGGACAATCACTGAAGATACAATGTCAGATCTCATCAACCTGGTTCTAGAACCTGAGCCTTGCCCTCACCTTTATACCTTGAATTCCTTGGACTTTGGACTCTGGATGGGAAAAGGACTCTTCTCTGCCTTATTGAATTAACTTTGTTGAACCAGTAAACTTCCCAGCCCTGCATACAAACTCACCTTGCCTCACCCTCCCTCCTTCCCCAGCCTTGACCAGATTTTTACCCGGCTTATCTGCAAGGGATTTATTGCAGTCACTACATTTCAGCCTTGGTCTGCTGGCAAAGACTGACACAAATGGGGATTGAAACATTAACAATGGAAGGCACCAAATTTCAAGATATCCTAGAGCCCCAGTGGGAAGGTCTCTTATAGGCTGACCAGATAAAATCCAGGTCAGGGCTCATGTAACTTGAACAGTTGTAGAGAAAAGGGAATTTCAGCCAGAGTCATTTGTATTCAATTAGTTCCTGGTGAAATTCCCTCTTCATCACAACAGTTAAAGTTGCAGGCACTATACTAGAGTGACCATATACAAAAGAAGGCAGGGCCCCTGCAACTCTTATCTCACAGAATGCTGGGAATACAACTAGGGGGAAATGCTACAGGCCCCAATGCAATATCAGCCATCTTGCCTGGGCCACACTCTAGACTCTTCTACTGGGGGCTTTTGGTTCCTTTCTTGGCAGCTGCACTACAGATAATGCCACCATTAGAAAAGATAGCACTGCAGCTCCTGCCTCCAACCATCCAGTTCTGTCTTTTATCCTTTTTCACGGCAAGTGAGAGGTTTGAAACTTGGTCAGCTTCTGGCCTTTCAATGTGCTCTTCACCCCTCTTGTACCGTGATCTTATCAGAGAAGCAGCAATTATTTATAGGATGGTCTCACTCAGGACTACCACATTTCCTTCATAGGGGAATGGATAGCCACGATTTTTTGCTAATCTAGAGTCCTTTTGAGTCATTCTGGAGATTGTTGTGGCAAAGATGACTAAAGAATGGGTTGCTTGCCCATTCCCTATACCTCCAATTTTGAAACAGTGTCCCACTATTGTGCATTGTCCCAAAGATGTCCCCCAGGGAGTTCATGTTGCATGGGGCTCTAACTTGATAGCAGTTGTACCTCAAGTTAGAGCTCCATACAATATTTGGCTTGGGCTCAGGAAACTCCATTTCAAATTCTACTCAGTGAGGAAACTCAGCAAGTGGCCTTCAACAAATTGCCATTTTCCAACCTAACCCACCTCAAAGATGTGTTGTATAGATAAATGAGATAACAAGCATGCCCGACACCATAGATGTAGGGACATCAAACCACTGAGGCCTGAAAATTGGCTTTTATAGATGTGATGACATGACTCATGCCCGTGGCCTACTACCTCAGCTACCTGGCACAAGGTCTGCTTGTGAAACTCAGTTCAAATAGATAAATCCCATAAATTGTGCCCTGCAAAATGCAGGTTTCAGTGCATGTACTTGTTCCGCCTGCTCAGTTTCTTAAAGAAGACCATGATGAAAGTAATGAAATAGCTTTGTTAAAATGATGTTCAGGAAGCCTGCACCCCTCTCTTTTGTTGGTATGATTTCCTCATTTAGGTAGTTTTTAAAAATATATATATATTTCTTACCCGCCTCTCCATTTGGATCGAGGCGGGGAACAACAATATAATAAAATACATCAAACTGATTAAAACATGACACACATTATTAAAACTGCATTAAAACATCCTAAAACATCCTAAAAACATCCTAAAAACATTCTAAAAGTCCACTGGATATGCCCGCCGGAAGACAACAGTCTTTATGGCTTTCTTAAATTCTAAAAGACTGTTAAGGTGACGAGTTTCCTCCGGCAGGTCATTCCACAGTCTGGGAGCGGCAGAAGAGAAGGTCCTCTGGGTAACGGCTGTCAGCCTAGTCTTGGCCGACTGTAGTAAGTTCTTCCCAGAGGACCTGAGCGTGCGGGGCGGATTTTATGGGAGAAGGTGATCCCATAGGTAATCTGGACCCAAACCATGTAGGGCTTTAAAGGTAATAACCAACACTTTATACTTCGCTCGGAAACTAATTGGCAGCCAGTGGAGTGATTTTAAAGCTGGCGTAATATGGTCACCCCTAGGTGTACCGGTGACCAACCTGGCTGCCATATTTTGAACTAGTTGAAGTTTCCGGACTAGGCACAGAGGTAGCCCTATGTACAGCGCATTGCAGAAGTCGAGCCTCGAAGTTACCAGCACGTGCACTACCATCTTTAGGTCTTCCAACTCTAGGAAGGGGCGCAGCTGGCGAATCAGCCGAAGCTGATAGTAAGCACTCCTGGCCGTTGCATCTATCTGGGTTGTCATTTAGAGCGACGGATCCAGGAGCACCCCCAAGCTGCAAACACAGTCTTTCAGGGGGAGTGTAACCCCATCCAGAACTGGTTGACACAACTCCAAACCCAGGTTGCGGCCTTTGACAGCAAGCACCTCCGTCTTGTCTGGATTCAGCTTCCGTTTGTTTTTCCTCATCCAGCCCATTACCGCCTCCAAGCATTTATTCAGAGGAGACACACTATCCTTAGCTGACGCTGTTATCGAAGGCATAGAGAAATATATTTGGGTGTCATCAGCATACTGATAGCACCCCGCCCCATGCCTCCAGATGATCTCTCCCAATGGTTTCATGTAAATGTTAAACAGCATTGGGGAAAGGATGGCACCTTGTGGTAAGCCACACAGCAGCTCCTTCTTTGCGGAGCAGCTATCCCCAAGGGGCAATGGCTGAATGGTACACTGAAAACAAGTTGGTATGTATTTCTGATGTATCTATAGGATGATTTTTCTAGCCAGGAGAAAGTAGTGAAGCACAAGTGGAGTCTTAGCAACACACATATTAATTTTCTTGCTGGATGGACCACTACAGATCAAGGTGAACAGAAATGCTGTAAATGAATACAGAGGGATTTGGAAATAAATTGATAACTGGCAAAGCCTATGTTGGAATAACACTAATACTTAGGGTTGTCACAAGTGCCCAACTGGGTCCAGGATCCTGGTGGACCCCCCCTGTGTCTGCCCCCCCCAGGCCCAGTTGGGCACTCCTCTTGTGAGTGTGGATGCCCTCTGAGTGCTCACAAGGCCCAGGCAAGCACTTGGCAGCCTCCTGCCTGCACACCCAAATTGAACACTTCCCCTCTTCCCATCTCAATGGTAGCTGCCATTGATGCAATGGGGGGGCAATAAGCATTTTCTGGAGCCTCCAGAAAATGAGATCCCCCTTGCACCAATGGCAGCCTTAAAGGCCCCATTGACACATGGTTAAGGGCACTCCAAATGATAAAGGCAACCCATCAGAATGTGTGGCATGAAAAAGTTTGTGAATTCTAATGATAATTATGGAAATTCCATAGTTTTACCGTGAATCAAAACTGTTTCTGAATATCCAATAGGATTGATACTTGCCAATTCCGTGTCTTGTGAAATAAAATGATTTATGCATTAGGCAAACAGTGGGCCTGTTCAGATGACCCAATAAGCCATGGTGAAGCCACTAACTCTTTTGCAGCAAATTGTTAGTGAGCATGTTTAAACCATAGTTATGTAGCCACCATGGTTAGGAATGGTTCACATTAGGGGTGTGCACTGGATCGGGTCCGATCCACAATCTGGACCCGATCCAGCTGAAATCGGATAAAATTATCCGATTCCGATCCCCCATAGCTGGATCGTCCTATCTCATCCGATCCAATCCAAAAGGACCCAATCTGGATCAGAAAAGATTGGAGGAACGGACCTTGGACCTCCTCCCCCTCCCCCCACTTGCGCTCCTTACCTGCTGCCTCCTCACTGCCATCTACTGTGACCCGCTGCTTCTGTACTACCGAGAAACAGGCCTTGCGGCCTGTTCCACAATAGAGTGACAGTGCGATGGGTGACATCATCACTCGGCATGCCCTCGCTCTACTGTGGAACAGGCCTCAAGGCCTGTTTCTCAGTAGTACGGAAGCAGCGGGTCGCAGTGGATGGCAGCGAGGAGGCAGCAGGTAAGGAGCATGAGGGGGGAGGGATGTGGAGGTCCCCCATTACCTGCTGGCATCCCGTGCTGCCGTCCACTGCTTCTATACTACTGATAAACAGGCCACAAGGCCTGCTTATCAGTAGTACGGAAGCAGCGGATGGCAGTGCGGGATGCCGGCAGGTAAGGAGCATGAGTGAGGGGAGGGGGAGGGAGGTCCCCAGTTACCTGCTGGAGCCGTCCGCATCCATCCGCTGGTCCCTTCTACTGAGAAACTGGCCCTGGCCCTGGCCCTGGCAGGTAAGAAGCGTGAGTGGGGGGGGGAGGGACAGGGAGGAAGGGAGGGGGACTCACCCGCCCCCATGTTTTCACCATAGGCTTGCATTGGGGAAAAGCTTTCTTTCCCCCAGTGTAAGCCTATAGCGAAAACACCTAAAATGGTGTCTGATCCGAGGCACCGGTTCCGGTTCCGGTTCTGATTCCGATTCCGATCCGATTTTGGGGGTCCATGCACACCCCTAGTTCACATGACACACTAAATCATGGTTCACATGGCATGCTGAGCCATAATGTTTAGCTCAAAATGCTTAACCACTGTGGCATAGCGTGTTGTCTGAACAGGGTCAATGATTACTTAAGAATCAGGGTATGTGCAAAAGTAAGTGAACCCCTGGTTGCATCAGTTCAATTAAAGGGAATAATTAGAATCGGGTTTTTAAGGAATTAGGTAGATTTTTGGGGGTGAGTTTGGGGGAGCACCCTATAAAAGGATCAGAAACCTTGTGAGTTGGTCATCACTATATGATTGTGTGGAAACACATCATGGCACAATTAAAAGACTTCCCTGAGGACCTTGGAAAAGCTGTTATTGTTGCTCATCCATTTAGGAGGGTTTACAAACTCATTTCTAAGGATTTGGGCTCCACCAATCCACTGTGAGATAGCTAGCCTATTACCTGTTAGCAAGAGAGCCTTCTTGTTTCTTTTTTATCCTTAGCTGTACTTGCTAGCTTGCTTTGCTGGACTGTTTTAACTTGCAGCTTGGTACTGAGTGGTTGCAGATGGAGCCTCAACTGGGATTGGACTTGATCAGGGAAGAGGCTCATAAAAGAACCAGCCCTGCCGTGGGAGGTGGGATTGAACCATGGTGGGGTTGCCCCCGAAGGGGTGACAGCAAAGGGGGTTGCCCCTTTGGTTTGCCACATGGGTGGGGGCATCCCCCCTGTTGGTTTGGATGTAGGAAGGCTGCCAGGCCTGTGACCCACTGATTTGTAGTACTGTCCTATTGAACGATTGAATTCTGGATGTTCATTCTATTCGTTCTATTTTGTAAACTGCCTTGTTATTTTTAATTATGAAAATCAACATTTAAATAATTTTAATAAGTAAATAATAAAGGTTTATTCTATGTTGTATTTAAACTCTGTGTTTCATCAATAGAACTCAAGATAGTGTGCATAGGGTTTCCAGGACATCTCTCATCCAGGTACTGAACCAAATTTGCTTAGCTTCAGCAAAGTTGTTATAGTATATTGTGTGCTTTCATACCATAGGTGTGGCCTAATATTAGTGCTGTAAGTAATGGCTGAAGGCTTCAACTGTTGCTTTAAATGTACATACTCTACAAGTGAAAGGACCCAGCTGACTATACTGACATATAGTGTAACTACCTTTTTCTGTAACAAACCAGGAAAAAAGATTGATGGGATAAGGTTGAAGGCACCTCAAGAGCAGGGAGGGGAGTGTACAAGAGGTTTCTGATGGCAGCAGGTAACAAGTCATTTTCGATTTCTAAAAGCACAAACTAAATCCCTTGTCACATCCCCCTGGGCTGCGAAACACCAGGTGTGCAAGGGGAGATGGCCCCAAAGACAATCCTTATACCCCTACTAGGGCTGCAAAACCCTCGGCAGGAGGCCCTTAGGCATCACCTGTCACCACCAATGATGCCTCAGAATGATCCCTATCCCTATCCAGACAAACATAGCCTGCCCAAACCAGCCTGCCTAGGGGAATGTAGCTAACTGAACCAAAAGAAAACCCACCAAATCAACCTAAGATGCTCCCACCCCACTTACAGTATGAAGCATTCAAAAAGATTCCCAGCCCAGCCAATTGGACTGAGGACCAAAAATTCCTGATCAGCCCTTAAAAGAGTAAACCCTCACACTGCATACAGGGAGGAGATAGCCATGCTTCGATTAGCCTAGGAGGAGGGCCCCATGGGCTAATATCTCCCCTTGTCCAGCCAGTGCATATCCTCATTTCCCCCATCCGCAACAGCCCCTCCTCTATGGTCAGGCAGTCCTTGGAGCTGAGGCAACGTGCCATTGGGATGTCTGTTGTTTGAAAATCTGGCCCCTTTTGGGCCTGATGTATTCCCCCCCCCCCCCCGCCGCCTGTTCTTCTTGGTTTGCATTCATGAGCTGAGCCACGGGTTTTTCCCTGAAATCTGGGAACTTTTCTCATGCAAATTGCAGCTGCAATTTGCTTAATTTCCACAGATGTTGTCCATAATTTGCATAAATTGGCACCTATACTGAGTTGTCATTTTTAGTAGCAGTCTTGAGTCTACTGTAATATCTATTTTTACCACATTTCTTCCCTGGTGTCATTCCTGAAATTACTTTATATTATCTGGTAAATAACTTGACCATTTTGTTACAAAAAAATATCCTGGAATATTCCCACAAAAGCAGATGGGCAGCGGAGACATTGTCAGCAGCGGACTTGCGTATTTTCAGATGGCTCCCATCCTTGCTCCACAGGATAACCGACAATTCTCAGATTCACAGTCCAATGTAAAACTGGCTCTGGCATTTTCCAGTCCCAGGATCATCCCTGTGAATAACAATGTGGACATCTAAATTCCCTCCCCACCGTTCCCTGTCTGCAAACTCCAGATCTGAAAATCTTGAAATATACAGACCAATATGGCATAGCTGAATGTGCATGCTTTTCTTTCTTTCCTTTCCATATGTGTGTTTCTTTCTATGATTTGTATTTCTAGTTTTCCCCTGCCAGAGCAGGAAGACAGTCCTGTACAATTTGTGTTCCACCAAGCTGAACACAGCCCACCAGCCATGTGCCGCGCCTTGTCAGCTGCCTGACAAGTGACAAACCCCATATTTTTGCAATCCGAGGCATGCAGTAAAAAGGAGGTTTACTGAGTCCCTGATGGGAGACCATAGACTACTGGTGGGCTTTGTACAGCTTTGGTGGCCGGTTGTGCAGTAGTGCAGTGAGACAACGCATTTCCCCTGACCTTTCCAAAGGTGTCTTTGAACTACCACTTCAGCACTAATCCATGCTACTGAGATTTTCAGGTCAGTCTCAGAACGTTTTTGTTCTTGTAAAATAATAAAAGTCATCTTCATGTCCTTCTCCAAGTCCTTTTGCCTGTCCTACCTCTCTCTAACAGCTCGTCTAATAGCAGCCTGAGACCTTTCAACTGCCCTGTGCTTTGATGACATTTGCCAGCTAATCCATCACTATCAGAGACTTCACCACTATCATACATCCACATGCTTAAAGGTATATTCACATCCCGACACACAAGTTTTTTTGTCTCAAAGTATTTTGACTTTTAAATATCAGTGACTAAATAGTTGGCCTAGATGTCACTTTGCTTTGATCTGACATTGGAGTTTGCTTTGATCTGACATTTGAGTTTTAATATTTATCTATTAATCTTTTGTAGGGGCCCCTGAAGACATTTCAGAAGAAGACTTTTATTTGTCTAGCTTTGCTTGATTGTGTGCCATAAATACTTTACACAATGTCTTTCTTTTCTTTCTTTCTAAAACTCTATCGACATACAACAAAGCTGTGAGAGACTGAAAGCATAAAACTGCAAGTTTGTCAGTTGTGTTTGTATTACTTACGGCACAATCTTATACATGTCAACTCAGAAGTGAGTTCAGTGGGACTTACTTTCAGGTAAGTGTGTATAGGGCTGCAGCCTTAAACATTTTATAATGTTTGTCCCACCCTCCCACTCCCTTTTGTTTAACTGTGCACATTTCCCTATAAACAGTATTCATGGATAGTTATGTGAAATGTTAAGCATATTAATTCAATTCATGTATCAAGAAAGCAAAACCTTTTCTTCAGATTAATTTTGAGTATTACATAACTCCCAAAGGTGGTTGTGCTATGTAACATCACCTTATTTTAATATAGTTGTGTGTGTGTTTTTAATACAGATCCATATGGCTGAGGACAATGCAGTTGATCCTTATGAACCAGTAAGAACTAGGTTAAAGTTCAGAAATGTACATTTCAATGCAGATGGATTTTCTTCTCCCTGAAAAATGTTTAAAGAAAAAGTAATGTTTTATAAAAAAAGAAAAAAAGAAAAAAAAGATGGGGACCAGGAACCAGCCAAAATGAAGCACTTTTAACTTCCAATGTTTTTAATTGAAGTATTTAAACATATGTTTAGTTTTATCAGTCTGGCAGGACTGTGCCCATTATGTGGGCATAATGTCCAATAAATATAGGAGAAAAATTGGTTTGGCCTTTCCGACAACGAAGAAACTTGTATCTTATCAGGAAGGAAGAACATCTCCTGGGCCTATGGACTAGCAGATCCATGCAATAGTGCTGTTGATCGGACAGCACAACTGAATTATCTCCACTGAAACTCAGGATCTTGAAAAGGTCCAGGTCAAAGAAAGCCTGGGTAACGTAGAATCTGAGCTCCGTGTACCTGTCCTTTGGGTTTCTTCTCTCCTTGTCCTGGAGGGTAAATCACCACCCTATAAATAGGCCTCATAAATCTCGATAGCCACGGTTTCCTTGCCTGAACATAAGCAGGAGGGTGCTATGAGGGATGTTGATCCACAATGGAATCAAATACGTTTGGACTTCTATGAATCCGGCCCACAGATTCCACAGCAGAGCACCTTTTCCTGCATCTCACAGATTCCACAAACTTGCAGACCAGGGCTTTTTTTTTTGTCGTTGTTTACTTTCCAGAATTTCATACAAATTTAGTTCGAGAAAAAAATGTTAAAAAGAAAAACCAGCTGAAACTGTGCATTTTCCCCATAAGCATGAAATGCAAATTTGGGGGTAGGGGTTGTGCATTTTTGCAAGTGCAAATTTGCACAAATGTAGGAAACTAGAGAAAAACTGATTCCATCAATGAGCAGATGACAGGACACAAGGCACCTGACTATCTGCAAACCACAGACAGAATGGATTTTACAAAATCTGTTTATCCCTTGGTGCCATGGCACTCATGTCCTACCCTGTGTCCAAAGTCCATTGTCCTTGAGAGGATTCTCTGCAGAAGGTTCTGGGAATAAAGAAACTCAATTATTTTATTTCTTCTCTTTTAAACACACACACACACACACACACGAAGGAGAAAAATTACTAATTATTAATGATTTTTGCAACATTTTCCAATCTGTAATATAAAACATGCTTGTTATTGTTGTAGACTGTACTCACTGCCTTTGGCTGCCCTATCACTGTCCTTCTTTTCCTTTCATCTCAGTGGGAATTGAGTGGGGATCAAATGTGCAGATATACTGAGAAGCCCAGGAGAGTTCACACGTACATGGCCTCCCATTGATATAAATGAAGGGTGGAGAATCTTCTCTTCTCCACTGTCTGAGAAATTTTCCCTGGTGTTTAACTGTAAAAACTGCTACTGGTGTTACAGACAGGAACTAAATAAATTAAATATGGCATGTCCTCCTTTTCTTTCATGTTGTCTGATTGTTTTCCTGTTCTTTGGTTAAATTGATATAGACAATGGTGACTTTAGTGACTTTGTGTGCACAAACACAATGCAAGAATTTGTCTCTCCTGACAAATTCTTGCTCCACTCAAGTGACAAGCCCAGTATTCACACAAATACTCATTATGCAACAGCGAGAGTGACATTTAGAAAACCAGTTAAGCCACTTTTCATAAGGAACTCAGATTCAGTTGAGCTCAGCTTAGCTTTTTATCCCTCTTTTTAATTATTGAAGTGGATGGGTAGAGATTGGTGTAAATAACATGGAAGACTCCACAGTTAAGAAAAAGTAGGAAAATCCATTGGCAATTTTGAATGTTGAGTTACGAGCAGACTTTGTAATTTAGAAATAAATTCCATCCCTCTCTGCAGGCTCCCTGTCCATGTGACTACTGGTCTGGAGTGTTTGCACCTTGTGTTGGGCCAACGGGACAGATTAGAGATTCTGTTGGTGTACCGCCCACCCCGCTACTCAACAGACCCCCTAGGTGAGCTGACAGAGGTGGTCTCTGGTGCACTGTGGAGGATGTCAACATTCATGCTAAGGGCACGTTATCTGGGTTGGCTCAGGATTTCATGGTTTCCATGACAACCATGGGACTGTCCCAACATGCCACTGGCCTGACGCATGTAGCGAAGCACACTCTAGACCTGATTTTTTCCATTGGATATGGAGATGGTGATCTGAAAGTGGGGGACTTTACATCAACCCCTTTGTCATGGTCAGATCACCACCTGCTGAGGTTTAGACTTACAGCAGCTTTCCTCCTCTGCAAGGGTGGGGGACCCATTAAGATGTTCCACCCCCAGAAGCTAATGGATCCGGATGGTTTCCAGAGGGCTCTGGGGAGTTTTCCAGATGATAGGGCTGGCTCTCATGTCGAAACCCTGGTTGATCTGTGGAATGCAAAAATGACCCGGGCGGTTGACACGATTGCTCCTGAGCACCCTCTCCTGTGTAGAGCTCGTACGGCTCCGTGGTATACCCCGGAGCTGAGAGTGATGAAACAAAATAGGAGATGGCTTGAGGGCAGATGGAGACAAACTCCTAGTAGATGAAACACTGGTAAGTGCCTATGGTAAGCTGTATTCAGGGGCAGTGAGGGCAGCAAAAAAACAATACTTTGCTGCCACTATTAAATCATCAATCTGCCGCCCAGCAGAGCTTTTCAGAGTTGTCTGGGGGCTTCTACATGCTGGCCCCAAGGACATGATAGAACCATCTGAGGCCCGCTGTAATATATTTGCTAGGCACTTCCAGGATAAAATCTTTGGCATCCGCCAGGACTTAGACTTCAGTGTTATAGCAGGTGAATCTAGTGAGGTATCCAGAGCACAGGTTTGTCCTGTTTTCTTGGATGAGTTTCAGTTGGTACAGCTCGATGACGTGGACAAGGTGCTTGGAAAGGTTCGTGCAGCTACCTCTGTATTGGATCCTTGCCCCTCTTGGCTTATAAAAGCTAGCAGGGATGGAACAGCCAGCTGGGCCAGGGAAGTGATTAATGCCTCTCTATGAGAAGGAGTGGTCCCAGACCTCCTGAAAAAGGCAGTAGTCAGACCACTCCTGAAGAAAGCTTCCCTGGACCCAGAAAATCTTAATAACTATAGGCCAGTGGCAAACGTTCCATTCCTGGGCAAGGTCCTGGAGCGGGTGGTTGCTGGCCAGCTCCAGACACTCTTGGATGAGACCGATTATCTGGATCCATTTCAGTTGGGTTTCAGGCCTGGTTTTGGCACGGATACAGCCTTGGTCGCCCTGTATGATGACCTATGTCAGGAGAGGGAAAGGGGGAGTGTGACTCTGTTGATTCTCCTTGATCTCTCAGCGGCTTTTGATACCATCGACCATGGTATCCTTCTGGCACGACTGGCTGAGTTGGGAGTGAGAGGCACTGCATTGCAGTTGTTCCACTCCTACTTGACAGGTCGGCTCCAGAAGGTGGTGCTTGGGGAGACATTGCTCGTCCCCGTGGATTCCCCAGTATGGGGTTCCTCAGAGGTCAGTCTTGTCCCCCATGCTGTTCAATATCTACATGAAACCATTGGGTGCGATCATCCGGAGTTTTGGAGTGCGTTTTCATCAGTACGCTGATGACACGCAACTCTACTTCTCCTTTTCTTCATCAGGTGTGGCTATGGATGTGTTGAACCAGTGCTTGGCTGTGACAATGGACTGGATGAGAGCTAATAAACTGAAACTTAATCCAGACAAGACTGAGATGCTGTTAGTGGGGGGTTCCTCTGACCAAATGGAGGGTGTTCAACCTGTTCTGGATGGGGTTGTACGCCCACTGAAGGAGCAGGTTCATAGCTTGGGAGTTCTCCTAGAACCATCTCTGTCACTTGAGGCTCAGGTAGCCTCAGTGGCACAGAGTGCCTTCTACCAACTTCGGCTGGTGGCTCAGCTACGCCCCTATCTGGACAGGGATAACCTGGCTTCAGTTGTCTATGCTCTGATAACCTCCAAGTTAGATTACTGCAATGCGCTCTACGTGGGGCTGCCTTTGAAGGTGGTTCGGAAGTTGCAGCTTGTGCAGAATGCAATGGACAGATTGGAAACAGGGACCAGAAGGTTCGAACATATAAGACCAATTCTGGCCCGCTTGCATTGGCTGCCTGTATGTTTCCGAGACCGATTCAAGGGGCTGGTTTTAACCTATAAAGCCTTACATGGTTTGGGACCACAATACCTGATGGAACATCTTTCCCGACATGAACCTACCCGTACACTACGCTCAACATCAAAGGTCCTCCTCCAGCTGCCTACTCTGAGGAAGCTCGGAGGATGGCAACAAGAGAGAGGGCCTTCTCTGTGGTGGCCCCTCAATTCTGGAATGGTCTCCCCGATGAGGCCCGCCTGGTGCCAACACTGTTATCTTTTCGGCACTAGGACAAAACTTTTCTTTTCTCCCAGGCATTTTAACAGCTCAGGTTGAGGTTTTGATTGACATTGTGGCCAGGCTTAACAGTTTAAATGTTTTAAAGTGTTTTAATGACAGCTCTTTTATGTTTATGGTTTTAAATTTTGTATATTGTCTTTTTAATGCTCAATCTTTTTAATTTTCGTAAACCGCCCAGAGTGCTTCAGCTATGGGGCGGTATATAAGTGTGATAAATACTAATAATAATACTAATAATAATAATTCTTAGGTTATTCTGGGTTGGACAATTTCTTGGGTTGTTTTTACTACTACCAACCTCCCACACCCTGCTTCCATTAGGACATACTAGTATCTTGAGTAGTACATTTATTGATTCCATCATATTATCTTCTATATCTGAAAGCACTAAAGTTATAATTTGGTACATAGATATGCACTGGTAATTCACAGTGAAATCAATGGGACTTGACATGGTTGTAATTGTATACAAGATTACAGCCATAAGCCTTAAAACCTATTGATTTTAATGGGTTTCAAACATACATAATTCTGTGTTTACTGTTAGTTAAATCTTCCTTTCATTTGGTGCTGATAATCCAGCATGTTCTCAAAAGGCCTTAATTATAAGGAGTTCAGGTAATCACCACCCTTGTCTTCAAGGATCCTCACATATGCATATAGAAATCTTCCATATGGTCTTTCACACAGAGCCCCTTTTCATATGCCCTGAATGCACAGATGGAGAGGGGGCTTGCAGGTGGCAGGGGCTGTTATATAGGGTGACCATATGTAAAGGAGGACAGGGCTCATGTATCTTTAACAGTTGCATACAAAAGGGAATTTCAGCAGGTGTCTTTTGTATGCATGCAGCACCTGGTGAAATTCCCTCTTCATCACAACAGTTAAAACTGCAGGAGCCCTGCCCTCTTAGTAGGCACCACACTTCAAGAAGGATGCAGACAAGCTGGAGGAGGGCAATGAGGATGATCAGGGGTCTGGAGACAAAGCCCTATAAGGAGAGACTGAAAGAACTGAGCATGTTTAGCCTTGAGAAGAAAAGATGGAGGGAAGACATGATAGCACTCTTCAAATACTTGAAAGGTTGTTACACAGAGGAGGGCAAGAATCGCCTCTCAATCATTCCAGAGTGCAGGACATAGAATAATGGGCTTAAGTTTTAGGAAGTCAGATTCCAACTGGACATCAGGAAAAACTTCCTGACTGCTAGAGCACTACGACAATGGAACCAATTTCCTAGGGAGGTTGTGGGCTCTCCTACACTAGAGGCATTCAAGAGGCAACTGGACAGCCATCTGCCAGTTATGCTTTAAGGTGAATTCCTGCATTGAGCAGAGGGTTGGACTTGATGGCCTTATAGGCCCTTTCCAATTCTACTATTCTATGATTCTGTCTGGTCACTCTGTCTTTCTTTTAAAATATTTAGATATCACCCTTCATTTCTCAATTCCAGATCAGTGTGCAATGAATTCAAAATAGAACCAGAAAAGTCATGGTCACATGCGCGCGCACACACACACACACACACGATCATAAAATAAGAGCAGCAGTAATAATAATAAAAATGTTACTGTCGTGACTTTGAATACCTGGGTTAATAAAAGTATTTTTTTCCTGACCCATAAAGGATAACATGATTTCATCCAGGTGAGCCTCCTTGGGCAGGGCATTCTATAATGGAGGTAGCACAACCAAAAAGGTACTCTTCCTTATGGATATCAGCCTCACCTCTGATAGGGGAAGCATATGGGATTAGGGACTCCCTCAGGTACCTGAGCCAAAGCTATTTAATCTTTAAAGGGAAGCACCAGCACTATGAATTGGGCTCAGAACAGGTCAGGCAACAATGGAGAAGGAAACTTGTAACCAACAAATTAGTAGTTGGTTGTTTATAGGGGTTAGTTTCCCTTTTTAAAGCTTTAACTGTCTCTCACTCCAAAACTGTTTTCAGTAACAACTAGATTAAGTTGTGTAAATAAAATCTGAGGGAAATTCTCAGAAATACAGCCACACAAAACACAATAGCATAAAGGAACCTCAGTATATGAATGAAACCTCAGAATTGAAAGGGGGAAACCATCTTTATTATAGAGAGCAATGGAATAAAAAGGCAGAAATATTTGTGTCTGAATGTTTTGATATAGTCATTTTACTGTTTCATGTGGCACATTTTATATTTTTGTGAGTAGTGGCTGCATTTTCTGCTTCATTGAATTATGTATCTTTACTCAGGGGTTTGTTTTCTAACTGTTCTCTTTCTCTTGAAATGTACACAAAATTGAATACCATTTTATTAAACATGTGTGGTCTATAACAGCTCTCTCACCCTATAACACATTAACATGTGTTGGGGGGAAGGGGAAGCTAAGCTGCTTCTCATTTACATTTGCACCAAGTAAATAACCTTATGGCGTCAGCCAAATTGTACTGCAAAGCTTGGAAAGTTGTTGGGTCATATAATGGAATTCCTGGGTTTTGAGGAATTCTTGGGGCACATCTTGATGAGGGGAACGCCTCGGGTGGATCTTCAGTGGCATTAGGTCATTTATATGATGCAGCCGCCAATGCGGAACCATCCCGAGGCATTCCCCCAAAGCTCCGACTTTAAAAAGTCAGCGACTTACCACAACTTTTTGCTGTGAGCAAGGCATTCATGCGCATTTGTAGTCTGTCACCTTGCTCTGGATTTCTGTCAGAGGCGTGCCCCAATGGCAACTCCTGACTGGTCACCCTCAGCCAGGGGAGGGGGTGGGCCAGCAAGCTGAATGGACACCATGCCAGAGATGCACATAAATGGAAAAAAAGAAAATCAAAAAAAGGTTTTAAAAAAGTGGGCAACACACGGATTCATGGGAGGGCCTGTGCAGTGATGTACAGTTGTGCAGCGGTGCACAGGCACTGTGGCAGCTCCTTCGGCTGTAAACCCACACTTATGCTTCTTGACATGGAGATAATGTGAAGGAGCACAAATGTGGAGGTTCAAGGGATAAAGGCGCCAATGCACCACCATCAAGACATTTAAGCAAAAGTTTGAAGTCTTCACTGATAAAGCATTACCTTTGGAACATTGCCATCCAGAAGTAAGTAGAATGTTATCAGCTAGCGTCTTCTAACTAAACAAGAGAGAACATTTTCTTAAAGGTGTTTGTTAAATATGCTTTGAAAACAAGTTAGTGGCTCAACAGAACAGCTGTGCATCAGTCATGCTTATGGATTGTCATTAGACATGCGAGAAGATGTAATTGGGAAATGAACTGAGTAATTCAAAGCCATAACTAGGAATACTGCTTGGCTGGTCAAAGTCCCACCTTGGTACTCCAGAAATACTCTGTTTGGAGATGTTCTTTGTTGTTGCTTTGTTTTGTTTTGATGGCAGGCAGCATGCCAGGTTCAGGTTGGTTCTGGATGTCTATGCTGCCATCCTTAAATATGCTAGTGGAATAGTATATGGGCAAAATTGCAGTGACATTTTAATGTAAAAGAGAAAATAGCTCAAGTAAAAATATAAGACTGACACCTCTTCCTGTGTTCTCTTATGGAAGGGAAAGTTCACATCTGTAATGTTTCTACAAAATGAACTGGATCTTATTCTACACACAGTATGTTGGATCTAAATAAAAGAGCATATAAGGAGACTAATAGAAGGTGACTTACCCACCTCCTGTTCATCCCATCAGCCCTTTCACCCCCAGAACACCTCTTCCTAAGAATAGGGCCCCCCTTATTGAATGGTTTCCAGAGGGTAGCCATGTTAGTCTATTGCAGCAAAAACAACAAAGAGTCTTGTGACACCTTAAAGACTACACATTTATTATGCCATGTGATCTATACTTTACTTCATGAAATACATGGGGTACTATGGAGAGTTTCAGGTTTTTTATACATAAGCATATGGTGGTGGTGGTGGCAGAGAAAGTATCATAAACAGTGAGGCCACTGTGGGTAGGCTGTGGAGTGTGGGGGTAGGGGGATCCCTGAAAATCAGTTAGAGGCTGATTGAGAGATGCAATGTGGCAAAGAAGATAGAACATGTGGGGCACTGCAACACAACTTTGAAGTGTGGAGTGCTTCTGTTCTGGTTTCCAGCCACGTCCCTCTCCCATCCAGGTTTCTATTTTCAGCCAGTCAGCAATTTGATTCCATTGGGTATGCTTAGTCTCGTTGGGGCTGTGTTCCTCCTCCTAGCCCTCCATTTCCATCCCCAGGGGGTGAGGGTGGTGGTGATTGAAATAGATTTTCAGCATGAACCAGGAAATGATCTGTCCAGGCAATATGATGGTTCATTCCACTCCTGTGGTTGTCATGTGGCGTTTGCTGTGGGTATGAATCAGCCCTCAAAGTGAAATAGAAGGTAAACAACTGAAGTTGGCAGGAAATGATTGCAAGCCTAAGTGAAAACAACTGACAGTGAAGTCTACAAAGATACTGGAACTGAGGATATGATATTTAGTTGATCTTTGCTTGATCTTTTGTTTTAATGTACCAGAAAAGAGCTAATTCCCCAATCTCAAACATATTTCTTGGCCAGTGGATTTCAATGACACTTCCAAGCAGTATGCTTAGGATTGTGATGCCATGCTGTGAGGTGCTCAAACACATGTTGGTTTGCAAGTGAAACGGGGCTACCCAAAAACCAAGAAGTGGCTTCTATATACTTGAGACTCCCTAAGGTACACAGGAGTATATCCTTTGTGAATAAAAACTCAAATGGCCCAACAAGCACTGTGAAGTGCCTTAGGGAATGTTGATGACAATTGACTTATACAAAGAGAAAAAAGGGATGGGTTCAAAAGTCAGGCAGACTTAATTCCATCTGTTAAATCTGTTTTCAAAACATGGAATGTTATGATTTTTTGTGAACCGCCCAGGGAGCTTCAGCTATGGGGCGGTATAGAAATATAATATATGAAATGAAATAAAGGCAAGAGTTGAAAAAGTACAGGAAAACAGAGGATGGAAAGAGGAAAATGGGCTATGCAGTCTCTAACAGTTCAGAATGCATTTCCAGGAATTTGGAATAGGGGTGGGGGATTAGGATTGGAGGGATACATGCCATGAAATTAAAACCTCCCCCTTGCACAGGGATGTTTCAGGAAGAAGAGAGGAAAGGGAACCCCTTCTCTTCCCCACTTTTCAGAACACCTCTCCTCTTGTGATATAACTATAACATGGTCAGGTTCTAGCACTAAATAGCATAGCAGAGAAAGGCTGGTGGGCTGGGTAAAAAACAAACAAGCAAACAAACAAACTGTCCTTTCCACCCTCAAACAGATCTCCCCTCCCACAAGGGCGGCTTACACAGACTGGCTGGAGCTTTGAACAGGACCACTCTTTTAGCAGCATAGGATACTCTGCAACCTTTTTTTTTTTTTGCAGGTCTCTCTCATGGTTCCCACATAACTGAATGAGGAAGCCTACTTCAACTGAGACTGCAGATCCATCTATATGTGGTTTACAAAACACAATGGCATTAAGATTTGTAACTGCTGCAATGTAAATCTCTGGGCCAATGTCCTGACAAATGTGCACAATTGCGTACCTTGCAGGCCTTTCATTATCAGTCTGACCACTAGTAGTCATAGTAGTATGTGGATGCGTCAGAGTAGTTATGGGTTTTCCTGTGCGATGTTGCTTTTCTCTTTTTAAAAAAAGTCACACACTTTCATGGCATGATTCTTTCCATGTAAACAGTGATAGAGCCACAGATGAAAATGCAGCCTAATGTACCAGTTCTCAGACTGTTAGGTCACTGTAAGCTCCATTAATTCCACATGACTTTCTCCACAGCTTCTATTCTAGTTTAACATTCTAAAACACACTGAATATAAAAAGCTCCTGATCTTCTCTAACCACTGATCTATTATTACACGCTAATGTTATTTATTTATTTTTTCTTCTCCATTTATTTTTATCACCAAATTGAGGAGGAGCTAAGTGCATTGCCTCTCTCCTCCTCCTCTGCTCATTCACCAGCTTTAGTGCTTCATTTCTGGATTCCATTGAGCCAATGGTTTAATCTCAGTAAACTAAGCAGGATCAGATCTTGGGTTATTATTCTGGTCAGTTAAACTGAAATCAAACCAAAGTTCAGTAGTCTGAACTGGGAACTATGGCTTAATACAAGCCAGGAATGGAGTGTCAAAGGTGATATATGAGTGGAGGAGGGAAGCAGAGAACAAGGAACATCTGAACCCTATTTTAGTTCTGGGCTTTATGAAACTGGGAAATATGATGTTTGTCCATTCCCACCTTCCTCTCATTGTGGAGGTCTGTGATTTCTGCTAAAAAGAGCAGCCTTATATCTAGCCTTGAGAGCTCATTGGAGGAGCAATCCAAAATTATTCTAGATAAAATAAATAATAAATTGCAAGTAGTAAAAGAAAATCTATGCTATAATTGTACTTGGAGTTTCCCCATGCCCAGCTAATGACTAAGCTAAGAATGTGATGGTGTTATATGTGGCCTTAAAATACATGTTACAGGAACAAGAAAAGGAGGAGGCATGGGGATGGTTGTTTGGCCACATCTCCCATGATGTGTCGTTCCTCCCTGAGATTCTTGAACCGGAGACTCAAATCCCTAAACTTTGAACCTTCTAAAATATGAAGCAGATGATCTACCATTGAACAGGGTCTCTCTATTATACTGCTGTACCAAGAGCAAAAGGGGTGGCAAACAAAATATAGCAATGCATAATTGTGCAAACCAATGGCGGATCTATTCAGTCCAATGAGTACTCAAGTGAGTATAAAGATTAAGATGAAGATGTAGATTTAAATCTACATCTGCATCTGAGTTGACTGGTCTAATTCCATTAGTGGATCTTACTTGCTGGATTTGGGATGGCTGAACACTCCCCTGCCTATGCTATGCGCTGCTTGCCAGACCACTGCTGGCTCCGCCAAGCTTAGGGTGACCAGATAAAATCCAGGTCAGGGCTCATGTAACTTTAACAGTTGTAGAGAAAAGGGAATGTCAGCCAGTGTCATTTGTATGCAATTAGTTCCTGGTGAAATTCCCTCTTCATCCCAACAGTTAAAGTTGCAGGGGCCCTGCCTTCTTTTGTATATGGTCACTCTAGTATAGTGCATGCACCTTTAACTGTTGGGATGAAGAGGGAATATCACCAGGAACTAATTGCATACAAATGACACTGGCTGAAATTCCCTTTTCTCTACAACTGTTAAAGTTACATGAGCCCTGACCTGGATTTTATCTAGCCAGCCAAGCCAGCTGCCATTTTGTGACAAACAGCAGCTTGTTGTTTTATGTAAAGAGCTCTTTTGCACAAAAGGCAGTCATAAATACGCCCACTTATACAACATCAGAAGGTCTATTTAGACCATTTCTGACTGTAATGTCATGTAAATAGGCCTCTTTATGACTGTCTTTTGTGCAAAAGGGCCCTTTATGTAAAAGGACAAGCCACCATTTCCTGCAAAATGGTGGCTCAAGGGAGAAGCAGGGCCTCTCAGGTTTGTGCAGCTCAGCACACACCCAGTCAGGCAAGCATGGGGGCCCATGGACTGGCACCCAGGGGAACAATTAGCAAGAAATCACTAAGCCTCAAACTCCTAGTGAAAACCTGCGACATCCCTATGCTGGATCCAGACTTGTTTATTGCAGGCAGAACAGTTGGCACATAGCCTTATGTTGTTCCCATCATTCTCTCAACCAGCACAAAGTCCTATATAATTCACATAGGAGTTCACAGATTTGCCCCTTAGAAGCATCCTTTTATGAAAGTGTATTTGCTTAGTACACCTTATCAAAGAACAAGCTTCTGGCTATATGTGAGACCTTGATTTATTGTTTCACTATGTATTTTTATAAGGCTAAGCTTAGGGTTGTTACATTATTAATGCCTCAGGCTTCATTTGAAACAAGTAACATATCCTGGTGAGTAAATAACATATCCTGACGGATGGTTTACTTTTCCAAAAGGCCAAGGGACAAAAGAAGAAGAAAAAAGTCCATACTGTCATGATCAAGAACAGTTTATTCCATAGATTATAGACCTCTTTTTTAAAAAAATACATAAGGAACAGATTGCTAGAGATAAATGATCAACTCTTTCATAAGGAAAAAGAATTGCAAAATGCAGAGTTTAACAGGATGTTCTTCAAGCTAAGTTAAGCTATGAGGCAATTTGAACAGTCTCTGTAATGGTAAGCTAAAACCACCAGATGGCATAAGGAAATGAATGCCATTAACTGCACATGTCCCCTCTTTTCTGGATTTAGTCCAAACTAATCAACCCACACTAACATAGTGAAAGAAAAGCTTTATTGCTCTAAAGGGATATAAAACAGGAATAAAAGTTAGTCTTATTATTAAAGTTTTGATCTCATTCAGATGATTTCCCTGGATCTAAGTAGTAGGGCAGCATTTGGGCCTTTTATCAGTTTAGGAAGAAGATTATATGGGGAAGGACATGACAAATGTTTTTAATAATAATAATAATAATAATAATAATAATAATAAATGAATGGCATAGACAGAAAGGCTGGAGAGGCATTTTCCCCCCACTATAGCTCATAATACTAAAATTCAGGATCATCCAATGAAGAAGATTGTTAGTAGCTTCAGAACTGACAAAGAGAAGTACAATATATAATCATTTGCCCAAAATTAGCATGAGCTGCTTCTGACATAGGTTCTTAAAAAGGTGCAGTAAAGACAGTTTTTAGATTAATTGACCTGGGGCTCATCTACAGCTGGAGGCCTTCCGGGAGAGGGGAGGGATGATCGTGAAGTTTTCAGCTTCAGCAATTGTCCCTCATGGGGCACACACCAGCAAATTGTCCCAGAAGTAGAGTAGAGCTGTCCCAGGGTGAAGGTTTTTTTTTTTTTTTTTGAGGATTGCGCAATAGCACAGGTGCGATGCTACGTAAAGGTAGAGTTTTTTAAAAAACAAAACAAAAAAGCTTGGCACTAATAGACACTGGGAGCCATCCTGAGGATTGTGAAAATTTTCTTCCCCTCACCCCAATACCCATGGACTCCCCACCAATTCCTTGCCTGTTTCCTGAGTTCCACTACTTGTGGGGAAGAGGGACAACACCGGGAGGGAGAGCCACACTTCTCATTGAGCTCGGGACGGTCCTGAGACCGGCGAAAAAAATGGGAAAAAAACAGTTCCAGCTATCCCAGGAAAATGGAGTGCTTCTCCCCTGTTCACTCCGGGATCAACTATATATTATTTGGATGCACAGGGACAACCTTGAGATGATGCTGGAATAAATGTCTGGTATAGATTTGGCCCTAGACTTGGTAGAGGGAAAGAGATAGCAGATAGTATTAAGGCTGTCCCCTATTACTAACGACTAAGAATGGGGGAGAAATTCACCTGGTTCTCACCTCAATTTGCACTTTTGAACCACTGTGCAAACTGAAATTGTTATCCTTCAAAATTCTTCCTTCTCTGAATTTTGTGATGGAGTTTTCCAATTACGAAAGTGCATACAAACATGTGCATATTAGGCAGAAGTGCGCACAAAAATGTATATATTATTTAAAATGTCTTGTAAAAATGCATGTATTAGGCAAATTTGTGTGCATAAATGCATGTGTTAGGAGAAATACACATATAAATGTATACAAATTTTCATGTGAACTTTAAAAAAATCCCAGAGTTTGTGATGGACTGAATTTAAAAATGAAAAAAAAAAAGAGAAAAACTGAGAGAAACTGATTCATGCATCCCTAGGTAGGATTATAGAATTTCCTATCAACAGAAGCCCTTTCCACACAGTCCTTTGGAACATTTTAAAAAGTATTTTAAAACGTTCCAAATAGGTGCGTTCTAAAACGTCTTAGGCCACATTACTGAGTACTCACGTTACAGGAGAACAGTCTTCCATCTTTAAAGCAGTGTGTGCAGTCACACGCTGTTCTGCCCTGTCTCTTTCTCTTTCGTTTTTCAATGAATTTAGGGCAAGGCATTGTGGGGGTTGTAGTTCAGTTACACACTTCCTTCTTAGTTCCTCTGTCATTCCCTAGCGAGTATAGGGCTAAGAATTGTGGGTGTTGTAGTTCACTGGTCCACTTCCTTTTTCTTCCCCACCAATCAACTGCTAAGCATTTGGGCACCAGTAAAGGAAGCACTGCCCCCAGGAATCTCAAACGGTAAGGAAGGACACATTATTTTACTTAAAACGATTTATTAAAAGTGAAACCGTTGTATATAACTGAAGTGAGTTTTAAAAAACCTCAGATATACAACGTTATAGGGAGTGCGTCATGTGGCCCAAAGAGTTTTCATAACCCTTATAAAATGTCAAAAAACTCATGTGTAGATAGGCTCTAAGGCAAAACAACATTGCACAATGTTTCTATTCACTTTGGGTGCAATCTTATCCATGTTGAGATAGAAAAAAGTCATGCCTCAGATAGCATGGCCTGCAATTGTGCATTTTTACAACTGCAATTTGGCTTTGTGTACACCAGTCTGAAACTCTGATCAGCGTAAACATTTGATAGACAGATGAACAAAGAAATTTGGTTTGCACAGAGAAGGGAATATTCTGTTGGAATTTCTTCTCATGTAATGAATAGAACCTTAAGTCTGTAGGATCAAGATCTTTTTCAACTCAGATCCTTCAGTTTCTATTATTATGTAGAACTTGTCTCCAAACATATTCTCCTAGAGAGTACTAATGCCTTGATATGACTCTGATGATAAACATATCAGATGGTGAGCCCGGAAAAAGATAGTTAAGAGGCATGGGAAAAGCCCACTTTATTTATATAACTTCCTAGAATGAATAAGGAAATATTAAGGAAATGAATGTCCAGAGAACTAGGAGGAAATTAATTTTGACATATTTTGCACCATAAAAATGTCTTTTATTGTTTCCAAGTTCATTACAAATATGCTACTCAAAGTTCAAAAAGTGTTGAGCTTTTATCTACTAGTCTTTAGGTATGTGAGAAGTTAGTACCAGATTCTTTATGCAGGCCACATCATCCTTTTACTCACCATGCTGTTACTTGTCTTTTGGCCGTTCTGCTGCTGAAGACAATGGAAGGACTCCTAGAGATACCAACTGAAGGATGATAAAGACTTCTGTTCTTCTGCAGTTAAATTTCCGCAAGATCACATTCAAGATCACTTGGCTTCTGTAAGCATTTCAAAAATGAAACATCTCAACTTATAGTACAATTCTATACATATCAGCTGAGATAGAAGCCCTCTTGAATACGATGTGTGTAGGACTGCAGCCTGAGTCTTCACAAAGTTTGCATCATGGAGGCTGAAAAGAAATAAGCTATCTGACTTATACGGAACTAGTGGTAGCTACCACCACAGAGCTGTTCAATGCCCTTTTGTGACATTCAGAACTATTTTAATAAATTATTTGTTTTATTAAAATGTCTGCATACCACACTTTATTGTTTTTGTTTTTCTGGCAATGTTTAGATCACAATAAAAATCAACACTTTATAAAAGAGCAGATAAAATCCTTAAAAGTAGACTAAGATGGGTAGCAGGTTAAAATGATTGAGTAAATAAAGATGTTTTTGCCAGGTGCTAAAAAAGATTGCCATGTAGGTGCCAGGTAAGGCTCTGTGGGGAGGGCCGACCATAACTTTTCAGCAGTGGGGTACTGCTGAATAGGCCCACTCTCTTGCAGGTGAATAAAGTACCAGTAATAGAGAAGGCACCTGGAGAAGGACCTCAGCAGAACACCTTAAAGCAAGGGAAGGTTGTTTAGGAAGAGACTTCAACTGAGAGCACACTTTAAAATCATTTAATAGACAGTTCAGATTACTGCTTTTTGGAGATCCCACTAACAGGGTTTCCTTAATGGGCCTGATGTCTCTGCTTATTTATTTATCCTCTTACATGCTTCTTTTGTATCAGGGTGCAGAGCCTCAGGTCCGAGGCCAACTATGGTCCACTTGGGCTCCTATTGTGGAACTCTGGGGTTCTCCAGTTGCCCATCAGCCCTTTTCTCTGGTCCCACCCACTTTCCTCTGAGCATCGATCATCTGGTGGTTTCCTGTCTTTTGTGCTGTTTTTGCCACATTCTGAAAGTTTGGGATGCTTCTCCCAAGGCTTAGTTGCAGCAGTATGAACTTTAAGCTAAAGTTAAACTATGCCATCCCTTTTGTCTTCATACCTGCTTACCACTGGAATCTGGCCCCACAGAACTTCTCCAAAATTGAATTTGTCCCACAGGCTAAAAGGTGTTCAAATCCCCACCCCTGTTTTGTATGGTAGGTAGGCTCTGATTCCAGAAGGAAGGCTTCAAACAGGGTTGCATTTAGGGATGTATGGATTTTGTAAAATCTGTTCTGTCTGCATTTCTTGGATTATTGATTACCCTTTGTACCATCATCAGCTAATTGATGGACTCAGATTCCCCCCACCCATTTTCTGAATTTCTGTATATTTGCCCTTGTGAAAATTCACACTAGCAAAAATGTGTAAATCCCCCCCCCCCCATGCACAAATCCCCCAAAATGCACTTTCATGTTTGGGCTTTGGGGGAAATGTCCATTTTTGGCCAATGATATATATCACTGGAAAGTTTGGTCCACTGAAGCATGTACAGATTAGATTCATAGAAATCTATGGATTCTGTTGCGGACATCCCTAGCCGCACGACCCCAGAGATGCCTACTTCCAGTTCCCTAGGTACAGTGGGGGTGAGACTTTCTGCCTGCCTTTAACATCCTTTCTTCTTGCTCATGGCTGCTCATCCTGGCTAGTCCTGGTCATTTGTTAGCAGGTTTGCCAGAGCCAGAATTGAACTTTTTAGTCAATGTCTTGTCAAACCCTGCCAAAACAGCTGTGCAAGCCTGTTGCCAGGAAGCCAGGATTGTTTTCCCCAAGCGATTCAGAAACAATAAACACTTCAATGAGTAAGGTTTACTTAGTTTATGTAAGAGGAACAGAAGATTAACAAAAGAATATAATCCAAGATAATACATAAAAGAGTACTTGCATAAAGACATGCAGAACAAGATTACAAAGGCTTCTGTCCCTTTTCTGTTGTTGTGACCCCTTCATTGACAACAAAGATACTTTGGCGAGCAGCCAATACACATCACTTCTGCTCAGTCCAGGTCTGTGTTGAGGTTCAACTTGGGCAGAGTCTTGAGGATTTATATACTAGGGATGTGTATCGTATCGGATCCGATGTCTGATAATGAACCGATAAGGACATTATTGGACATCCGATGACCAATAACGATTATTCCCTAAGGAGGCCCTATCTGATTGGATCTGATATTCATGTCTGATAACTATTGGACATATTGGATTTTCAGACCACCATTTCAGGTGTTTTCCCCATAGGCTTGCATTGGGGCAAAGAAAGCTTTTCCCAATGCAAGTCTATGGGGAAAAACACTGGGCTGGCACTCCCTCCCTTCCTCCCCCCACTTGTACTCCCTCCCCCCACTTGTACTCCCTCCCCCCACTCGTGCTCTTTACCTGCTGCTGCTGCCACAGCAGCGGCGGGGAAGGCCTCAGTTAAGGAGCACGGGGGGAGGAGTTACCAGGGTTCCCCTTTACCTGCGGCCTTCCCCGCTGCCACTGCTGGTCCCTAGTACTGCTAAACAGGCTTTCTGGCCTGTTCCTCAGTACAGAAACGTGCCGAGTGAGGATGTCATCACTCGTCACATCTCTTTACTTAGGAACAGGCCAGAAAGCCTGTTTTGCAGTACTACGGACCAGCAATGGTGGCACGTAAGGAGCACTAGTGGGGGGAGGAAGCATGAGTGGGGGGAGGGAGGGAGTGCCGGCCCAGTGTTTTTCCCCATAGACTTGCTTTGGGGAAAAGCTTTCTTTGCCATTTCTTTCTTTGCCACCTGAAATGGCGGTCTGTAATCGGATCAGAACTTCTGATATTTATCGGATATTGGATCCGATCAAATCCGAGGACCCCCCAATATGATTGGATACGATATTTTTAATATCAGAAATTCCGATCCGATTCCAATTCCGTAATTTCTGGCTGTGCACATCCCTATTATATACTCAATAGCTACATAATCTACATGCTGTTTTACCAAATCATTGACCTCCGTCACACCTGGTGCCATGGTTAAGTCCCATGCTCTTATGTCTATGTATTCCTGCAAGATTACAAGATAAGCCTGAGTATATGACCATCAGCCAATATAGATAACTCTTGTGGACATCCTTCACTCCCTAATTAGTATAATTTGTAGCAGATAACTGACAAAAATGCAGAAGAATGATGTGAAGCAATTTAAAAAGACCAAGCTCTCAGATGGGGATTTAGCCCTAGAAGGGCAAGAGTTGTACACCAGCTACACTCCTTGATATGCAATGGTCTTCTGGTGTGATTTTCCCATGCAGTCAGGCATTTTGGAGACCAAACATGGTATCATGTTTAAATCTTAGAACAACAATCAATGTAGATGAAAAAGAATCCAGTGCCTCAGGCAGATAGGCAGAACCAAAGAGAATAGTAAACAAACCAACAGACAGACAAGCAAAAATGTTGACTTGTCTGACAAAATCAAAGGCACTGCACCAATTCGAAAAGAATGTGTCCCAAATTGATCTACCGGGATGCCTAACAACCTCAATGCTCGTTTGGTCACTGACCAGAACTGATATTTGGTTAATAGTAAACCATCCGAATGGCAAAATAAAACTCCTGCAGCATTTCCCTGTCACGCGAGAAATGTCCGCAATGCATGAACTGGGCATAACTCCTCCAATGGTGCGGGAAAAATAGCAATGTCCGCCCCCATCCTCTTTTGATCAGTTTTAGACTGTCACAACCTAATGTTAACCCCTACGTCTAGGAAACTTAAATCATCAAACTGTAAGGCCCTGCCGGACCTGTCGTTCTTAGACAGTGGCACTAATTCAGAGATCCGTAAAGCTCCAAAAAAGGCTGTAAGTGCAGCAGCATGAAAAAGACAAGCTTCGTAAGGTGAAGAACAGAGTCCTGACCAGGACCTTCTCAAACCCAGCAGAATGTCAGGAGATAGAGAACCCTTGAATCCTGTGTTCTATGGAAAAGTCTGCTCCGCCTTTTATGGTGCGCTTCACCCTATCGTCTACTGTAGAATCTGCCAGACCGCAAATTTTAGTCAAAAAGGCCAGAGCAGCTAGTTTACTACCTATTGTATGAGCGGCTAACCCTTTTTTATGCTGCGCCACGCAAAATTGCAAAATATGATCCACTGGAATTGGCCACTCATCCGGTAAATTAAAGGTGGCACGGAAATCCCGGAAATCCCTACCTGTTTTGTTATATGCCATCCTGGTGCTAGGCGCCACAGAATGCCACATGGCCTTATCTATTTCAGCCCTCCAATTTCCCATAGCACAGTCGGCATTACTTCTGGCAGTGGCCGAGCCCAGGGAGCCAGTTCCCAAAACCTCCGCACCTGATGACGCGATAAAGCGTCAGCAATAGCATTCTGAATCCCGGGCATATGCCGAGCCCTGAACCAAATGTTATAGGTCAAACAATGTAAAGTAAAAGCCCTAACCAACGCCATCACCCTGGGGCTACGGGAAAACAGTGTGTTGATCACCCAGATGGTGGCCTGGTTATCGCACCAGAAATGGACTACGGAGTTTGCCAGCTCATCCACCCAAATATGGGCTGCCACTAAGATTGGGAAAAAATCCAAAAAGGTCAAATCCCTGCAAATGCCATTATGCAGCCACTCCGACGGCCACCGCTCAGAGCACCAACGATCACGCCAGATTACCCCAAAACCGAGTGCGCCTGAAGCGTCAGAATGAACCTGCATTTCCGCCTCCAGTAGCAAATCTTGCTGACAGAAAGACACTCCATTATAATTAAGTAAGAAAGACACCCAAATACTCAAGTCCTGACACATCTGGCTCGAAATGCGAACCTGATGGTGAGGCGAGCGAAGGCCCTGCATAGCATTGCACAAATGTCGGATAAAAGCTCGACCTGGTGCAATGACACGACAGGCAAAATTTAAATGTCCTACAATCTCTTGCAACTGGTGCAAGGTGACTTTGTGTGCTCTCATCAAAAGCTGAAGTTTGGTAAGGAGTGCCTGTAACTTATCCTGTGGCAACCTGCAGCATTGCGCAATGGAATCCAGCTCGATTCCAAGATATCTAAGGGTAGTAGCAGGGCCTTCGGTCTTTTCGTGTGCAAGCAGGACCCCTAACTCACTGGTTAACACCTGAAATTGTTGCATCAAGAAGGGGCATTGATCAGAGCCCGATGCTCCAATGAGTAAAAAATCATCCAAATAGTGAGCCGTGTCTAATATTCCAGTCCTGTCCCGTAAAGCCCATTCCAAAAAGGAACTAAACTTCTCAAACATTGCACACGAAATAGAACATCCCATAGGTAGCGCCCTATCAATATAAAACTGCCCTTGAAAACTAAAACCTAACAAATTGAAGTCGGCCGGATTAATAGGCAAGATGCGAAAAGCAGATTTAATATCACACTTCCCCATCAAAGCCCCAACTCCATTCTTACGTACCAATGCTACTGCGGAATCAAATGAAGCATACTTCACGGAGCAAAGATGCTCTGTAATAGAATCATTGACCGAAGAGCCCTTAGGGAAGGACAGGTTATGAATTAACCTGTACTCTCCTGGTGATTTCTTTGGCACGATACCTACAGGGGAAACCCTTAAATTAGGAATAGGGGGGGGTTGCAAAGGGGCCTAAGACCCTGCCAGAGCGAACTTTTTTATCAATATTTTCCCACACCATGGGTTCCAGCAGAGAAATGGATTTCTGATTCTTTGCCACTGACGCACACCTAAGAACCTGATAAGGAATAGTAAAGCCATTGGTAAAACCAGAGTCCAAATAGGCTGCATCCTCCCTGAAGGGATAAAGCGCCAAGAGGCGCCGAAGGGGCTCAATTTTGACTGGGCTGGGGCCCTTTGGGAGGTGGCTGCTGCCCTCCAGACCCTCCTGGTTTCCTAAAATTAGCGCCCCGTCTAAAATTGCCTCTTCACCCTCTGGTTGAAGTGCAGTGCGATGCGGGATGATGACCTCCGCAGACAGGGCACTCGTGCCGGTATCTGCAGGGTGATTGGTTACAAAAGCCACACGCACTGTATTCCCAGCAAGTCGAGGGGGGTTGAACCCACTGCCCCACCAACCCTCTGAAAAAAGGGGCGGGTTGTGGTTTTTCCAATAAGTGGCTGCTGTCGGCCCGATCGCCACAACCAGGCCTGGCTGGAGTCATAAACTGCAGCCAGAGGTCGTGGTCTTTAGCATCCCACCACAAAGAATGGTCAAAAGCCGCCCTCCTGTGAAAGGACCCATCATAGGCCAACCAGGCCCCGCCCTCATACTCTGTATATGCCTGATAAATCATATCGAGGTACTTTGTTAAAATAGAACCTTTGGCAGGAAAGTGCTGTTGAACAATGCCCATATAGATAAAAAAACCAGGCAACCAGTTTGCCCAGGTCCGAGCGACCCGTTTCTTCCTGAGCTTCTCTGCTTCCCTTTCTGCGGCCTTATCCTTATCCGCATTCTCCGATTCCCTGAATAATAATGAGAAGACATTGACGTATTCGCCTCTAAGTATCTTCTCCCTAGTTGCAGGTAGCAGATGATATCCCAGCGGAGCCGCAGTGCTTCCCATAGGAATTGCATCCCTGTCAACCCCCGCCAGCATATCCCTGGGCGTAAGGTTGGAAGGTGTAGGCGACCCGGCAGGACCCTGCCAAACTACAGCGCATGCTGTCACAGCCGCTGAAACCTGCACTGCCGGGGCTTCAACTCCAGACGCACCGTCACCCCCTGACAAAGGAGTGGGCTGAGCGGGGAGCACAGCTCCAGAAGCGACTGGGACCGCCCTGGAACCAGAACCAACTAATTGACTGCTCGGAGGATTCACAGCCGCCAGATTAATTGGCGTTGCTAATACAGTATCCGTGTGACCCATGTTAAAGCCACCCTGAGGTGTTTGACTGGATCCTATTGTGTTAGGCGATGTTGCAACCACCAGAGATGTGCCTGGCCATGAACTTTGCATGTGATGTGGTGATGATGCCATACCTGAAAACCATGGGTACCATCCCCAAGGCAGGAAAGCACTCATGGGCCACTCAGGTGGAAGTGTAATGGGTGCAGACTGCTCACCTTGTGCCTGGGGTGATTGGTTCGCCACTGCCACCGGTGGAAGCACAGAAGGTCGTGCTTGCTGACCAGACGGTACTTGAACAACCGGAATATCACAAGAGGGTTGATCCTGCCACTCTGCCACCTGGCTGGATGAGGCTTCAATAGCATCTAACCTAGCAGAAACGGATAACAGTAAACTGTCTAACTTTTGCTTCCTGGTCTGTTGCCTCCCAGACCCTGAGGAAACACTCTGAGGCAACATGGGCGTGCACATGCCTCTCTGTTTCTCCATTGCTTGTAATCTAGACAATATTACAGCCATGTCAGGGTTAACATCATTGTCTGAAGAAGACTCTTCCTTAGCGCCACCCCGCTTCGCCGGTGGACGTTGAGCTTTACCTTTTCCTTTCTTTCCCCCTAAACCCTTTTTGGGTGGCATTACAACAATTAAGTAAATAATGGACGGGATATCTATCCCAGTCCAACACTCTAAGCACAAAAACTAAAGGGGCTATATAAATAATTGAGAGAAGCCCGAAGTTACACTCTGGAAAACTGTAGCCCAATCGGGTCACCCCACGCTCGCCACCTAAGGCCTACCTGGTGAGTAAGGGTGCTAAAAGAGGTGCGTCAGTCACCCAAGCTGCTTGCAAAAGCCACTCCCCACACCAGACTCCAGGGGGGCCCCCAACTCCCCTACCCGTTTGGCCCCGAAAGCAAATGAAAAGGGAGACTTCAGCCACCGAGGTGCATTGCAGTGGTTCCGCTCCTACTTGGTGGGTCGGCTCCAGAAGGTGGTGCTTGGGGAACATTGCTCGGCCCCGTGGATTCTCCAGTATGGGGTTCTGCAGGGGTCAGTTTTGTCCCCCATGCTGTTCAATATCTACATGAAACCGTTGAGTGCAGTCATCCGGAGTTTTGGAGTGCGTTGTCATCAGTACGCTGATGACACGCAGCTCTATTTCTCCTTTTCATCTTCATCAGGTGAGGCTGTGGATGTGCTGAATCAGTGCCTGGCTGCGACAATGGACTGGATGAGGGCTAATAAACTGAAACTCAATCCAGACAAGACTGAGACGCTGTTAGTGGGTGGTTCCGCTGACCGGATGGAGGGTGTTCAACCTGTTCTGGATGGGGTTGCATTCCCCTTGAAGGAGCGGGTTCGTAGCTTGAGGGTTCTCCTAGAACCATCTCTGTCACTTGAGGCGCAGGTGGCCTCAGTGGCACGGAGTGCCTTCTACCAACTTCGGTTGGTGGCCCAGCTACGTCCCTATCTGGACAGGGATAACCTGGCTTCAGTTGTCCATGCTCTGGTAACCTCCAAGTTAGATTACTGCAATGCACTCTACGTGGGGCTGCCTTTGAAGGTGGTTCGGAAGCTGCAGCTTGTGCAAAATGCAGCGGCCAGATTGATAACTGGAACCAGTAGGTTCGAACATATAGGACCTACTCTGGCCCGCTTGCATTGGCTGCCTGTATGTTTCCGAGCCCGGTTCAAGGTGCTGGTTTTAACCTATAAAGCCTTACACGGCTTGGGACCACAATACCTGATGGAACGCCTTTCCCGACATGAACCTACCCGAACACTACGTTCAACATCTAAGGCCCTCCTCTGAGTGCCTCCTCCGAGGGAGGCTCGGAGGTCAGCAACAAGAGAGAGGGCCTTCTCTGTGGTGGCTCCCCAATTGTGGAACGATCTCCCCGACGAGGCCCGCCTGGCGCCAACACTGTTATCTTTTCGGCGCCAGGTCAAGACTTTCCTCTTCTCTCAGGCATTTGGCAATATCTGAGGAGCCTGGGTTTGTTTTGTTTTGTTTTTGTAGTTTTTGAAGTGTTGAAGTGGTTTTTAAATGTACAGATTGTGTGTATGTTGTATGTTTTTGCTGTTTTAATTTTTGTATATTGTTTTTAATTGTTTTTAATCCTATGTAAACCGCCCAGAGAGCTTCGGCTATGGGGCGGTATACAAATGCAATAAATAAATAAATAAATAAATGAAAAGGGAGACCTCAGCCACCGAGGTGCTTGTCACCCACTATACGCAGAGACCGCAGCTGCAAGGCCTTGGCGGGAACCGGCAAAACAAGGAGCGCCGCGTGAGAAGCATGCCGGCGCCCGACTCCCTGGGAGGACCAGCTGGCCCTCCCAACCTAAAGAGGCCGCAGCTGCTAAAACGCGCCACGCGAGAAGCGCACCGGCGCCCTACTCCCCGGGAGGACCAGCTGGCCCTCCCAACCTAAAGCAGCCGCAGCCGCTACAATGCGCCACGCGAGAAGCGCGCCAGCGCCCGACTCCCTGGGAGGACCAGCCGGCCTCCCAGACTACAGAGGCCGCAGCCGCTAAAACGTGTTGTGTGAGAAGCGCACTGGCGCTGAGCCCCTAGGGCAGACCGGCCCTTCCCAGCAACAGAAGAGGCCTCCGCCCCCCCCAGCTCCCAGGAAACGTTGCAGAAGGCGCAAGAAGCGCACTTGCGTCCAACCCCCAGGAGGACCAGCCGGCCCTCCCCAGAACCTGCGGCCAAAAGGTCCAGCAGTCCTGCCAGTGGTGGCTGATGCCACGAAGCTCCGCGCTCCACTGAGAAGCAGGGAAGGTGCCTGCTGCGCTCAGCTCCTCACTCCCTCCAGGTAAGGCAATCTCCTTCCGACGAGCTTCGTCAGGCCACCAGCCGCGCAGGATCGAAGATGCCAGGCGAGACCATTACCCAGCTATTTAAGCTGGACGGTTCCTACCCAGCATGGTGGTACCACCGTGGAGGCTGCCAATCGCGAGCCTCCACCTCGACTCTTTCCACCCCCACCAGCAAATGTCCTCCCCGCCCAATATGGGCTTGGGATTTGCACTTCTCACCAGACTGATTGATCAGGAGCACAGGCCGGAATGATTACAGCCTTCTTTTGAACTGTGGGTATATCAAATGTTATGCTATTTCTCTATGAGAGACAAATAAAAATTCTACACCCTCTTGTACACCCTCTTGCACTGACACAATCTTTCCATAGCATCCCAGGAGGCAAGTAAGTGGGTTTATCAGAGATTGAAAAAATAAAATAAAGAATCCAATGTGGGATTCTATTTATGTTTCTTGACGTCTGATAGGAATACTCCGCCACATTTTATTATTCTTTGGGTTTTGTTTTGGACAGTAACTTGATGCTGGTAGAAATGCAACTGAACACCTCATTGTTGCGTAGCGCTTTTCATTCTTCCGTTTTTCATCTGACATATTCTGGATGTAGCTGTCAGTGATATTGCACACTTTGGATTCTGTCTGAGTCTGAGGATTCAGGAGCAGGAGACAACTGGCATTTTCGTCTCTCTCTGAACTGCATTTTGCCAAGAAAAATCCTGTCTCTAACTACATTCCCTGCTGCTCCACAAGTGTTTCTTAAACCAACAAGAAGCAACTTGCAGGGGTATCATCAAGCATTTAACACTGTCTGTAGTGCAGGGAGATCTTGCCTTCCATTCAGACACTGGGACTTCCATAATGGACAAAAAGAAAGAATAATATTGCATTCTATCATATAGTAACAATGCCAACTCATAGCCTCCAAAATGTACAGTACTAGTTTGGGATCCTGAAATACTGCTAAGCAAGGATGAAATAATCTGCCAATTTCAGTTTCTATCAGTTTTCCCTTTTTCCATTGTTAAGTTTGGTTCGTTCCAAATGTTAACAAATAAAATAAAGATTGCATGAAAATTAGCATGCATTTGTGTGCATATGTCTCCTAATATAAGCATATTTGCAGGCATTTGCCTAACATACATTTTTACAAGAATTTTTTGTAATGTAATGAATGTTTAAACATTATTTCCCCTTAATATACACATGTTTTGATATGCATTTCTTGATTGGAGAACTCCACTGCAAAATTCAGAAAAGTGCACATTTTGGAGGATAATAGAGTTTCAGGTTGTGTATACACAGTTCGTGTATTAGTTGAAAAGTGAAAAACTAGGTGCCTGAATTTCTTCCCCTAATCATTTCTATTATTTCAGTATTGAGAAACCCCCAACACCTACTGTACAATGCTTATTAACGTAATGAATTGAGGAATATATATATATGCTGGATGTAATGAAACCCACAAGCAGGACATGAGTTCAAAAGCACCCTCTCACCCATGTTCCCTAGCAACTGGTGTACACAAGCATAATGCCTCTGATACTGGAGGCAGCATATAGCAGGACTAGTAGCCACTGATAGCCTTCTTTTCCAGGAATTTGTCCAGCCATCCAAATTCCATAGTTGGAATATGCACCGTGTGAATAAGTATTTCCTTTTACCTGTCCTGACTCTCCCACCAATCAGCTTCATGGGATGACATCCCAGGTTCTAGTATTATGAGAGATAATGTATTATTTTGGTAGCATAACAGACAGCTCCAAACTTTCCTATGTTAACCATTTTTAAGTAGAGGGTGGATGGATACCCATTTGGGATGGGGGGTGTCAGACATTTCCTCTTTTTTGGCAATGCATGCATGGCCACCCAAGCTGCTTAGGGTTTTAGGGTACCTTGTAAACTATATTTTTAATTACAACTGTGCATGTTGAGAGGGAATGGCAGGGGTGTAGCTCTTAACAGCATAATTTTATCCAATAAAAGAGGCAAGATATGTCATTTTTACCAAGTTGAAATGTACAATTTGCTGTACACAATGTAACAATATTCTTTGGAAAACAAATCCTGCTTGAATCATAGGAAGACATGTAGAGATGCTATTCATCCCTGCTTAGCTGGAAGAAGAAATTGCAGCATGTGGAGAAGTGACAAGTCAGGCATGCATCCGAGAAAGCGTTGTACTAATATTGTACTGAATGCCAGTTCTGCTATTCTGTTACTACACTCTGTCCATTGCTTAAGCTATCACAACAGATTTCTTTTCTGGGACATGCCTAAGGGCTTGTTTACACGATTAGTTATACAGAGCTAATAACCCCTTAATTCACTTCAATCCGTCTAGCTAAACTTAGTTGAAAGTCTAGGAGATAGCGCTTGGGAAATTAATTACTGCTGATGTGCTTTTAATTTACTTTGGGTTAAGTGACCTTACAGACAACAGTATAATTATTTCAGTTCTTCTTTATAAAATATATATTGTGAAAAAGGAAAATAAAATAAATATTCTTGTCATGAGATTATTCATTATATAGAGCCATTCCCAGTTAGAAAATTCTCACTCTATTTGCTACTCCCATGAAGGGATACTTGAAGATGTCAATCTTTGTGAATTCTGATATTGGTTGATTCGGTCCATACCTCTCAGAGGAATGTGCTGAATGGAACAGAGTTATTCACTGACATGCACATTTCCTGAAGGTTCCAATGTAGTTCTCAGTTCAAAAATGTAGCAAAATGTGTTTTAAAATGCAAAATTGGGAATAAAGAATGGTTAGAGGGCAATCCTAGGGCTCTGGGGTGTGTGTCTTAGGGGGCATAATATATGTAGACCGCCCTTTTGGAAATCTGTGACTGGAGAATGACCATAGACAGTAGGGAGAAGGAGTATCCAGGGTGGATCAAGGGAGGCTTTGGATCTGTAGGATCCATAGTCCTCTTAAGAACATAAGAAGAACCCTGTGGGATCAGACCAAGGGTTCATCTAGTCCAGTCCTCTATTTACATAGTGGGCAACTAGCTGTCGAGTGGGAATCCACAAGCAGGTCACAGGTACAACAGTTCCCCAGCAACTGGTATATATAGGCTTATTGCCTCTTATCTTGACATGACTCCTTCAAAAGATAAGAAAAAGCACCACAATGTTATTTCCCCTCCATCTGCTCCCTCCTACATTCTGCTCTGGCTGGACAAAGCCCACCAGAGTTTTGGAAGTTGTGGTTGCTCTGCCAAGGATTAACCTTCTCCTTCCCCAATAGGATTGCTCTGTTAGAAAGCCATATTTTGAGAGGAAGCATGTTTAGACTGACATGTTAAAATGGGATTTAAAAGTGACTTTTTAGAAAGCAATTTTCTTCATGTAATTCATTTTTGAATGCTATTTTCACTTACATATTTTTTGTGTGCACCTTTCCCTAATATATGCATTTTTGTCTGCATTTTGCGATTGGCGCACTCCACTGCAAAATTCAGAAAAGTGTGAATTTCCAAAAATAACTGTGTTTTGGTTCACATATTGGATTAAAAGTGTGAAATTAGGTAGATGTGTATTAAAACATGAACTGCACATATTTCTCCCTCAGGCTACATCCCACACATCTTTCCCACCACCTTTGCAGCAATGATACTCAGATTGTCACTTTCTCACTGAGGATTCTGAGACTTGTTGTCCCAGTCCCTAGCAGGAAAAGATGCTCTTCTGGAGACTACTAGTAAGGTGGTATTTTTAATTGGTGTGCCAACCTTAATTCTGTTCATAAAAGTCTGAGCAAAAGAACCTTCACATTAGATGCAAAGACCCCTTTAAATATAAGATGTCCCAAAGAAATAAGTGTGAAAATTCATTTAGTATCTTCTTGCACTTTGCTCTTTACTATTCAGAATTTGGGATTCAGCTTTCAAAGTCTAAAGTGGGACGTTTCATAACTGTATTCAAAGAACTGAGGTAAGCAGCACATTATTATTATTATTATTATTATTATTATTATTGATTTTAAGAACATAGACAAGAAAAAACATTGCAATATTTTGTATATAATTTGAAAAAAAGATATAGGAATTATCACTTACTGTGTCTTAGAGCCACCCTAAACACTCATTTAATCTAGGCTGACCATATGAAAAGGAGGACAGGGCTCATGTAACTTTAACAGTTGTAGAGAAAAGGGAATTTCAGCCAGTGTCATTTGTATGCAATTAGTTCCTGGTGATATTCCCTCTTCCTCACAACAGTTAAAGGTGCATACACTATACTAGAATGATCATATACAAAAGAAGGCAGGGCCCCTGCAACTTTAACAGTTGTGATGAAGAGGGAATTTCACCAGGAACTAATTGCATACAAATGATAATGTCTGAAATTCCCTTTTCTCTACAACTGTTAAAGTTACATGAGCCCTGACCTGGATTTTATCTGGTCACCCTAATTTAATCATGCATAGATAATTGTTTTTTCTTACCCTCCTGCATGCACACATGGCCCTAATTGAAATTGGGGCCTTGGCACTCGGGGATGAGGCGTTAAAATTTCCACCCACTCTACTTTGTCCTAGAATGCCACCACCCCACCTCCCCCAAGGGGATGGGGATTTAAATAAAGAGCAATGGATACTTCTCCCCTTGAAGGGTGGTGATGGTGGTGGAATTTTTGAACAAAAATGGGTGGTGGGGGGGAGGTTTAATCTTAGCTCCTGGAGTACTGTGGTCAAGATCCAAATATAGTCCACACATGCTTGCAGGAGAGGAAGAAAAATGATTATGCATAGCTAACCCAGATGTTTAGACCGTCCTGTATTCCCATTTCTGTCTTTCAAAGTCCAGTAGAAAACTGGTCTAATGGAATTCTCTTTTGCCATACTTATGATTTCTTCCAATTACATTGGAAGCATTTAGATATGTTAGGATGTTCATGGATAATTTCCTCTGCCTTATTATACTAGCAAGATAGTTTTTGATAGCTATTCGTTTTGTAGGGAAACAAAATTTGGGACACTAAGATGATGATGAAGTGTCCTCCTTTGCTTTATCTAAATTAAACAACTTCTTGTTTATTCATCTATATGTGCTAGTTCTTTTCTTTTGGAAACAAAATATTTGCAGGTGCTGGTGTGCCTTTGTGGAATAAGTAGTTCCAACTTCCCAATCATTTCACTGCTCTTTGAAGCATTTAAAATTCATTCCACTGTGTTCCCACCTACCTTTCTCATTCATTTGTACTTATTTGTAGTTTTTTGTTCCATTTATAATTGATTTAGATAACACTTAGTGTGCATTTCCTTTTATTTTCCCAAGGAACAACCATTTTCCCTGTCTGAAATTTGGCAGACGCCATCCCTTATAGGGATACTAAAATGCCCAAAAAGTTAATGTTCATTGGCTAGACAATGTAGACTTTTCTGGTAGTAGGAGAACAGCTGGCTCTCCCATTGAAATAAATGGGAAAAAAACAAAACAAATGACAATAATGAAATGAATGAAATGCTGGCAAACCAAACATAAAACAAATGTGATTTTAATGAATGAAACATGAAATGAACAAAGGTTTCAGTAATAAAAGTGAATAAAGGAACTAAATCTTTTTTTTTTTGTTCAGCCTAATCACATGCACATTTGAGATGAGTCCCCTTGGAATAAGTGGAACTTACTGCTGAATGCCTGAAAGCTGAGAGAGAAGCTTTTTTTATTATTATCTTGTTTAACGAAAAGGAAAAAGAACTCAATTTTCAGACACTCAGCAGGTAGCAGCGTCAGAAAGCCCCAAGGGAGGACATCCTAGGGCTTGTCTACATGCTCTATATACCCCGTTGTGGCTGCACAGCTGCACCTCATTGTTTCTACAATGCAGCTGCCAACTCACAGTCACATCGGGCTTTTCCACGTGACTTTTCAAAGTGTCATTTTTCCATGACTTTTTGCATTGCTCTGAATATCACTGTGTTTGTTTGTTGTCTGTCAGTGACGGCTTCCATTTGGATTAAGAGATTGGGCATAGTTAAGGATGGATACCAGTGCAGGGTAGGTATGGGAATGCAGGGCAGTGGGTGGGCTCAATTTTTGTAAACCGCAAAGAGAGCTTTGGCTATGGGGCTGTACATAAATGGAAATAATAATAATAATAATAATAATAATAATCTGCCATGCCAATATTAAAGTCTGAGGAATGAAAGGAAAGGCAGTTATAATGAATGTCATGCACTAATGAACTGTAGCAGCACACATCCACTGCAATGTACAGATTGTGTGTATGTTGTATGTTTTTGCTGTTTTAATTTTTGTATATTGTTTTTAATTGTTTTTAATCCTATGTAAACCGCCCAGAGAGCTTCGGCTATGGGGCGGTATACAAATGTAATAAATAAATAAATAAATAAATAAATTTCAAAGTTGTGCAGAGTTGACAGAAAACAAAACAAAAAGGGGTTTTCATAGTGTTCAATCCCCCAATACTTGCTGCCCATTACCACCACCTGACAAGGGTGCTGCAATTTTTCGGGCCTGGATAGCCTGCGCTCACTCCAGCCATATAACCCGATCACTGCAATGACACTGCAGGGTTTGGGGGGCGGGGATGAGTACACGAAGCAGCATCAAATAGATGAGGCCCAGGTTAGGTCTCTCTAAGGGGCTTTTCAAAAAGCTCCTGCATCTGGAGAGGTGTCAAGGACAGAATGGATTAAAACTGTAAAATAATGAGCACGTATACTACTATCACCCTCAGCCATCTCCTTTGAGTAAAGTAGAATCATAGAATCATGGAATCATAGAATAGTAGAGTTGGAAGGGGCCTATAAGGCCATCAAGTCCAATGCCCTGCTCAATGCAGGGATCCACACTGAGGCCCTGCACACCAAGAAATTCCTCTTAAATTCTCAAATCTCTGTGAAAGAGGCAGAAAAGTGATAGCCTCTTTTGTAGGGAAATGAGGTTGCGGAAAGGCAGGTAGGGCTAAATCCTCTGTGCACCACTGAATAGTGTGAAGTAGTAAAGCTAGATCTACTAGTTCTGGGTCAATTCTGACTCTTGAACGCTTGCCTGAACCACTGGAATCCATTGTGAAAGAATCTCTCAAAATATGCACGACATAATCCATATAAGGTTGTAGAAAATGTCAACAATTTCTCTGCCTCCAGCTTTGCCAGTGGGCAAGATGGCACTTTTTTGTACAGGGACCTGGAGAGAGGCAAGGGCCACAGAAGCGGTGGAGTGGTGCAGTTCAAAATGCTGAAGCCTCCTCTTTCACCCTTCATCTCAAGAACCATGGGGCGTGGGGGTTTCTGTTTTATAAGACTAGAACTAGAATTATTAGTACTATTATTAATAATTTATTTATTTATATCCCACCTTGTTCCCAATACTGGGACTCAAGGCGGCTTTACAAATTAAAACATGTACAGTTGAAACATATAAAGAGAGATATACAAAAGTTAAAAATATAATTAAACATGTTGCAATATTAAAACATTTAAAATAGTTAAATACAAATAACAATTTTTAAAAATCCAATTGGTAAACAAGGCACAAGCAGAGGTCCGGACAAAGGCCTGCTGGAACAAAAAAGTTTTTGCCTGCCTCCAGAAGGGAACCAGTCTAGCTTCCCTGGAAAGAGAGTTCCAGAGCCCTCTCCCTCATCCAACCAGTCATGCCTGTGATGGTGGTGGGACCAAAAGAAGGGCCTCCTCTGAAGATATCAGAGGATGGGCAGACTCGTAAGGGAGAATACAGTCTTTCAGATAACCTGTACTCGAGCCTTATAGGATTTTATAGGCCATAACAAGCATTTTGAATTGTGCCCGGAAACAGACTAGAAGCCAGTGGAGCTGTTTTAACAGGGGAGTTGTATGCTGCCTGTAACAAGCCCCAGTCAGCAATCTGGCTGCAGTTCTTTAAACCAGCTGAAGTTTCTGAATATCAAATGCAGCCCCATGTAGAGCACATTATAGTAATCCACGGGATGTATCTAAGGCATATGTCACTGTCGCCAGGTCAGACATCTCTAGGAATAGGCGCAGCCCGTGCAGTAGCTTTAACTCTGCAAATGCACTTCTGGCCACTGCTAAAATGTTGGCTTCCAGGCTCAGGGCTGAATCTAGCAGTACATCCAAGCTTTGAACCTGTGTCTTCAGGGGAAGTGTAACTCATCCAGCACAGGCTGAATCCCTATACCCTGATCTGCCTTTCGACTGACTAGGAGCACCTCTGACTGGTCTTGAATAAGCTCCAATTTGTTTGTCCTCATCCAGTCCATTACTGCTGACAGGCACCAGTTTAGGACCGAAACAGCTTCCTTGGGATTGGGCGAAAATGAGAAATAGAGTTGGATTTCATCAGTATACTGGTGGTACTACAACCCAAAACTCTGGACAACATCTCCCAACAATTTCATGTAAATGTTAAAGAGTATGGGGAACAAAACAGAACCCTGAGGGACTCCACAGGCCAATGGTCAAGGATTTGAAAAAAAGACCCCCTGCACCAGTTTCTGGGTCTGCCCCTCCAGGAAGGAATGGAGCTACTGAAAAACAGTTCTGCCAAGACTCATCCCAGCAAGGTGGCCAAGAAGAATACCATGGTCGATGGTATCTAAAGCTGCTGAAAGGTCCAGCGGAACCAACAGGGACACACTCCCCCTGTCCAGTTCCCAGCATAGGTCATCCACCAAGGTGACCAAAGCTGTTTCTGTCCCATAACCAGGTCTGAAGCCAGATTGAAATGGATCTAGATAATCTGTCACATCCAGGAATTCCTGGAGTTGAGAGGCCACCACACGCTCCAATGCCTTGCCCAGAAACAGAATATTGGAGACTGGCTGGTAACTGTCCAATACGGTGAGGTTCAAGGGGGGCTTTTTCAACAGAGATCTTACCACCACATCCTTCAGGCATTGACCACTCCCTGAACCCAATCAGCCAGTCCCCCTCTGGCTGCTTTTATGAACCAGGAAGGGCAAGGATCTAATATTCACATGGCGGATCTTACCTCTCCAAAGCTCCTGTCCACATCCTTGGACTGTACAAATTGAAAAGTATCCAATAACACTGGACAAGCAGGTGCCAAATTATATTCACAGGGTCTGTATCAACTATAGCATCCAAGTCAGAGCAGATCCAAGCGATTTTATCTTCAAAGTGCTGGGCAAATTGTTCGCATCAGGCTGCCAACAGGTCTGAATTTTCCTCTGGCAGGCCAGTGTATAAAAGGCCCCTGACCACCCGAAACAGTGCCACTGAATGGCTCTTTGCAGACAGTATAGTGGCAGCGATATTTTTTTTTGCTGCCTGCATTACCATGGAGTAGGCCTTCAAATAGTTTGTAACCCATGTTCGATGGGATTCACTCTGCGTTTCACGCCAACGGCGCTTTAGTCACCGTCTCACTTGTTTCATCGCTGAAAGTGGTGTGGCTCCACTTCATGAGAGAGGACACTCAGGAGTGATCATGTCCACTGCCCTGGTCATTTCTCCATTTCAGAGATCAACCAGGGCTTAGCCTAATTACACACACAGGATAAAACACTTTGAAAACGTTTTGAAAACTGTATATGGAGTGTGTCCTGGGCCCCAACAGTTCTCAAAACTGTCCGCCTATCTACACTACTGCTTTAAAATGGTTTTAAAGGGTTTAAAATGGTTTATAACAGTTTTGAGAACTGTTGGAGCCTAGGACACACTCCATATACAGTTTTCAAAACGTTTTCAGTGTTTTATCCTGCGTGTGTAGATGGGCTCCTAGACAGAATCACCTGCCGAGGCAACAGGAGAATTGATTTGATTATACCAAATAACACTTGAGTTGTGAGGACATTGAATAGTACATAATTGGTAAACATAGTTTGGTTTATTATGATGGGTCCAAAAAAAAAAGGCATTTCAGAAGAGGAGATGTGTGCGAAAGTGTCTCTCCCCAAAAGTGTTAACCTCAGGTGACAGTGATGATGAAAAGTTAACTGAATTAATGCACTTGAGCAAAAGCAAGCAAAGAAATAAGTAGAGCAAAATTAAGGTAAAAGATACTGGGGGTAAGTATCCAAGCTGCTCAAGGTGCTATGAGGGTCAAAACTTCAGTTGCTCTTTCAGCTTGTGTCCAAGCTTTTGTGGACATGAATGATGGTGAGGTTCCTGGCCCATCAAAGTCCACACAATCCTCAGCAGCCTTCATCACAGATGCTGTATCTGGAGCTTCATCTATTTGGGACATGTATGGGAATGAGGTTTATTGTGGTGAGACTCAGAACTTTTACATTCCTAGCAAAGTAGGGATGGACCTTACAATTAAATAAAGTTGTTGCCTATTAAACCCTACAAGCAAAAGTTTTGCCTCTTTATTGTGGTGATACAGGTGCAAAAAGGAATTAATTGTGGATTTTGTTTAATTATTAATTAATACATGTCTCTGCCTCCCTCTATGTATTGTTTTATGGGGTACCATTAGTACTGATAGTCCACCCTACAAAAAAAAAAATCCTGCTCATTTTAATTTCTAGCAAAGGATAATCTCCTGTACAGCATGATCATTCTGGTTGCTCTTGCTATGACTCTTGAACATTTGCTCATCCCAGGAGAATTTGCTCATCCCAGATCTATTCCTGTCTTGTGTTTCTAACCCATTTGCCTTTTCTTCTGGTGAACTAGCAATTTCTTCCATATTTTTTCCCCATCAGCCCTGAACTTTATTGTACTTGTAGGTCATCATTCTGTCTTAATTGTCATTTTGGCTCAGTTATTTGGCTTTGACCTTCTATCCAGCCTATACCTTTGTTTTGCTTCTGGTTAATTTACTGTGTGGGACTTCATCATGCTCAGAGTTATAGAGTTGATACTGCGAACAACTGTTCCTATGCTGGTCCTCACACTAACCCTTTGTCATTATCATTCCATGCTGCCCATGGCTGCGGTGTGATTTCGTCTGTACCACAGAGTAGCTGCATTGTACTGGAGTTTCTCTTCTGGAATTCAGCATTCATGGTTATTTAAAGCTAGACCTAGATACACTGCTAAAAAGACAGAAAAGAAAGCCCAGCTGCATTCATTCCAATGATTATATATCCAGCGATGTCTGATTATGCTAACATAAAACACAGCTGCATTCATTTAAATCATTACATGCGGAAGTGTGTAGGGGTTGTACTTTGGTCTTGCAAAAATTAAAGGGAGTTTTGCACTGATAGTAGGAAGACTAGCATTTGGTCCTTCGAATATGTTTTGATTATTAGTTTTTAATAATTCATTTATCTCCCTGTTGTCTTTCCCTCCCCTCTCCAGGCTTGAGCATATCTTTTTCTTGAATATTTTAACCTGCTATTTCCATTAGAAATACCAGGTTGGGGAAGGCTAGCATATAGAGTAAACATTAATTGTAGGTTGCCTGCTCCATGTAGGACTTAAAAGACGGTATCTCTTGGTGAAGAAACATAGAAGTAACACAGACATAGTCTAAAAGAAACATAGAAACTTGCTACCATCTTGATATTTTGGACTACAACTTCCATAAGCCCCAGACAATGTGGCCAATGGTGAGGGATTATGGGATTTGTAGTCCTAAACATGTGTGTGTGTTTTTAACCAAATTGCCTATCCTAGTCTAAAAGGTCTTACACCCTATATTAGATGGTGAAGACAGGGATGGAGATACTGATAGTGAGGGAGCAGGAAGAGCCAAATATAAGTGGAGAAGCAGATAAGGCAGGACAAAATGACAAGGGAAAGTGGGAAGTGGTTTGAAATGGAGCAGTGACTGTTCTTCCAAGCCTAGGGACCATCAATAGAAGAGTGAAGAGCAGAAGAAGGTAACAAAATGCACAGACCATTGGTAAATTTGTGCAGAAGAAGACAAGGGAAGATTTCTAGTCATGGGCAGAGATGCTGAAAGCTTTAAATACAAGGAGCATAAATAAAAATGGAATAATGGGCACAAATTAAATAAATTGTTGCTGAACTGATATTATCAACATATTGGCCAATCGTATGAAGATGCACGAGTATTCAAATAATGCCTTATTTTTTATTTGTTCTGTTTCAATCAACAATGTTCAGCCAGAAGGTTTCTAAACCATCTTGCATAAATACTCTAATTAAAAAATGTAATAAAAGCATAATACCATTAAAATGCAACTCAAAATTAACATTTGACAGAAAGTGGGTACAGATAAACCATCACAGCTAAATACATTAAAGCCATATTCCCATAAATGTCTGGGCCAGATCAAGGCCACAATAGAAGAGCTAACAGAGGTTACTCATTTCAATGGGACATTATATATAATCTAGGTACCGGTTTCTTGGTGTGTCATCAGATGAGGGGAAAATTGGATTTCCTTACTGTCACTTTCCCCTCACTTCTGTCCCACAATACTTCCTCTTCCTTCGCACAGGGGAAGAAAGAGGAAGTAAACAATGACCACGGGGCCCATTCAGTGGGCGTTTTTATCATACTGCTTTTCCTGTACACAGCAGGAAACAGTGGCACATTTTGCTTCCAAAAAGAAAAAAAGTCGGATTTAACAGGGTTTTATTTGTTGCGGAAAGAAGACCAGAAGGAGTGGGAGGCGGGCAGGTGGTGGATGGTGTCATCAAAAGAACCTGTGAAAAACTGAATGGGCAGTAATGAGAGTGCAACAAAATGCTCATCTGATGACGCTCTTGGACTTAGGGATGAATAGATCTGTCAATGCTAGTTTCTCTCAGTTTCTCATTATTCCAATCTTATGTTCTGTTCATCCAAACTTTGAACATATTTCCAATCCTAAATTCATCTCATGTAGAGTTTTGACATTCTTTTTTAAAAAATGCATGAAAATTTGTATAATAATAATTATTATTTCTTACCCGCCTCTCTCTCTGAATCGAGGTGGGAAACAACATCAATACAAACAATATAAAATACATAAATTGATTAAAAGCATGTAAAAATTAATACATTATTAAAATCAACAAAGACTTAAAATTCAACTGGGTAGCCTGTTGGAAGAGATCCGTCTTTATAGCTCTCTTAAATTCTTGAAGACTAGTAAGTTGGTGGATCTCTCCAGCAGGCCATTCCACAGTCTGGGAGCAGCAGAAGAGAAGGTCCTCTGGGTAACAGTTGTCCGCCTAATCTTGGGGCATTTTTGGATGGTTTTCTCATTTATACATACATTTATGTATGCAATTTTGCCTGATATACACATTTTTAAACAAGCAATTCTCCTAATATACACTAGGGGTGTGCACCGGATCGGGCCCAATCCACAATCTGGGCCCGATCCGGCCCGTATCGGATAAAATTATCTGATACGATCCCCTGCCCCTGGATCAGCCGATCCAATCTGATCCGATCCGAAAAGGACCCGATCCAGATCGGATTGGATCGGAGGATCGGGCACCCCTCCCCCTCACGCTGCTTACTTGCCGGGGCCATCCGCTGCCATCTGCTGGCGCCCACGGGCGCCAGCGGATGGAAGTGGACGGCCCCGGGAGGTAAGGAGCACAGGGGAGGGGGCTTACCCCCCCCAGGGCCATCCACTTCCATCCGCTGGCACCCACGGGCACCAGCAGATGGAAGTGGACGGCTCCGGGAGGTAAGGAGCACCGGGGACAGGGTTTACCTGCCGGGGCGGCCGCTTCCCTACAGTGGCGCCACTGGAGGGAAGCGACTGCTCTGGCAGGTAAGCAGGGGGAGGAGGAGGGGGGCCCACTTACCTGCCTGGGAAGTCCACTTCCCTCCGCTCCTGGCCGCTCCTGTGAAACAGGCTTCGCGGCCTGCCCCTAGGTAGTGCGCCAGGTGATGTCATCCGGGCGGCAGCAGTTGGCAGCGGATGGGCCCAGCAGGTAAGGGGGATCACGAGGGGGGAGGAGGGAGGGCCCCCCACTAACTTGCCTGGGACGTCCGCTCCCTTCCGCTCTTGGCCACTACTGCGAAGTCTATGGGGAAAAATGGTGGCCGATCCGAAAATCAGACATCCAATTTTCAGATCGGGATCGGGTCCAATCCGATCCAGGGGACCTCCGATTTTGTTCTGATCTGATCCGGAACAAAATTGGAGGTCCCAATCCGGTCCTGATCCGATCCCGATCCGGGGGGTCCGTGCACACCCCTAATATACACACCCTTTTGTGTACAATTTTTTTATTGAAGAAATCCATTGCAAAATTTAAAGATGTGTGACATGAACAAATAAAACAATACTTTTTCAGCTACTTTCCAAGACATATTGGCACTTTCTAGGACAATCTTTGATCAGATGCTGGCAAACTCAAATTTGATTTTCTCTGCTTTATGAACTGTGTCTCATGTGCTCACTCATTAAGGCAAGGCAGCCAACATCATGGAAACTGTGACGCAACCAGCAGTATTGTGTATGAATTGTATTCATATTTATTCCATTTCTCTAACACCCAATACCTAAAACTCTCTGCACATTTTACAAAAATTAAAATAAAATTCAATAAAACCTAGCAGTGCTGCAAAGATTTAAAAACCAGTAATACATTTAAAATAATTGAAACTGAAAGATTAAAATGCTTGGGAAACAAAGAAGGTCTTCACCTGATGAAAAGAGCACAACACAGGCATGGGGTGAGCCTCTCTGGGAAGGTCATTCCACAACTGCGGTGCCACAAAAGAAAAGGCCCTCCTCTTAGTAGCCACCCATCTCACATCCTATAGCAGAGGCTCCTGAAGAAGAACTACTGAGGATGATTTTAGGATTTGGGGAGGTATATAGCATATTTCATCGATTCTAAGACACACTTTTTCTCCCATGTTTACATCTGTAAAAATGGGGTGCGTCTTAGAATCGACGACGACTTAGAATCACGGGATTTCTCCCACTTTTGCAGAAGGCAGGAGGGTTCTGCATGCCCCCTGCGACTCCTAGGGTGACCAGATCGCCAGGGGTTTCCCGGTCCTAACTGGGAAAACTGGGGCGATCTAGGCCGACCGGTCCCCGGAGGCAATCCTCAGGGGAAACGGTCACGCTCTCCTCCAGCCCTAAAACACCCCCCGCCACCCCCACCCCCGAAACAAACCCCACCACAATCGGCAGCGGCGGCGATCAGCAGCAGCGGAGGTCCTGGTAGGTCTGGGCTGGGATTTTTGGGGGGTGGGTGGCTTGGTGGTGGGGTTTGTTTCGGGAGTGGCAGGGTGGCGGGGGGTGTTTTAGGGCTGGAGGAGAGCGTGACTGTTTCCCCGGAGGTTTGCCCCCAGGGCCCGGTCAGCCTAGATCACCCCAGTTTTCCCAGTTAGGATCTGCATACCCCCCTAGGAGTCACCGGGGGGGTATGCAGAGCCCTCCCGCCTTCTGCAAAAGTGGGAGAAATCCCACGATTCTAAGTCGCCATCGATTCTAAGATGCATAAGTTTTTTTTCTTCTTCTTAGAGTCAAAGGTTTTTTTTCTGTGGGTGGTACAGAAATTAAGGTGCATCTTAGAATCGAAGCAAAGCTTTTTCCCTGTTGGTGGCCCTGAAATTAAGGTGCGTCTTAGAATCAATGGCATCTTAGATTCGAGGAAATACGGTATAGGAGGAGACGATCCTTCAGATAATCTGCCCCCAAAGCATTTAGGGCTCTGAATGTTAACACCAGCACTTTGAATCAGGTCCTGGAAATGGACTGGCTATAATATGATCACTTTGGCAAATCCCTGTTAACAATCTTGCTGCCCTATTTTGGATCAGCTGAAATTTCTGGACCATTTTCAAAGGCAGCTTCACGTATAATGCATTGCAGTAATCCTGGAGAGAGGTTACCAGAGCATGGATAATTGTAGCTAGGCAATTTCTGTCCAATTTAAGTATATAGTTGGTATATCAGACTAAGCTGATAAAAGCTTCTCTGTGTCACCAAGTCCACCTTTACTGATCCTTTGGGAGAGTGCAAACTATTCCAGAACAGGTTGAACTTCACTTAGCTGGGCAGAAGAACCACCTGCTAACAGTATCTCTGTCCTGTTTGGATTGAGCTTCAGTTTGTTGGCCTTCATCCTTTACCATGCCCAAGCACTGATTCAGAACAGCCACTGCCTCATCTGGATTTGCTGAAAATCCAGATGAGAGACAGACCTGGGTGCTATCAGGACATTAATGACACCTCAGCGCAAACTTCTGGATAACCTCCCGCAGAGGTTTCTATCACCCATGCTGTCATCTGTTGAACAGCATGGCAGGCAGAATACAGCTTTGTGAAACCCCATAGCATAGCTTCCAAGGCACAGAACAATTATGCCCCAGCACCACTTTCTGGAATCAGCCACTCAAGTAGGAGCAGAACCACTGCAACACAAAGCCTTCAACTCCTAGTCCAGACAACCTATCCAGAAAGATACCATGTTTGATGGGATTGGAAGTCACTGAGAGGTTCAAGACAAACAACAGGATCCCTCTTTGTCCCTCTCTTGGCAAAGGGTGACCACAACAGTTTCCATTCCCAAACCTGGTCTGAATCCTGATTGAAATGTATGTTTCATTCAAGAATGCCTGAAGTTGACCAGTTAGTACCTGGACAGCAAACTGTGCAAGCACTTAAAATCCTAACCAGGGCTGACCACTAGTCTAATTTTCCTCTGCCTAGCCTTCTTCACCAAGTGATCCAATCCTGATGGCAAGAGAGGCCTGAATTTATATTATTTTGATGGGCTAAGAGCTTTTTTTGCATTGGACAACAATTCAGAATTTATTTGTGCACTATAGATGTTATGAGGACACAGTTTGAGCTTTAGCAGATTGGAGTTCGAGCATAGAAACAGTTTATTAATGTCCGAGTGCATTCCTAAAACATATGAAGCAAGAAAGGGGTTTTGAACATGTGCAAAGCATATATTTACCTACCTACAAAGTAACTATTCACACCTGGCTCCATCATACCTAAAATTTAGAAGCAAAACCTCTCGGCTCAGAGGATGCAACTTTTAGGAGCATTTAAGTCCCAGGCATTTTGATTTATAAATTAAGCACGAACTTAATTACAGTTTCTTTCCTCCCTTTCCTTCACCATATCTCCCTCATTCTTGAAAGGGAAATGAAGACAGCTTGAAAGGGAGGTGAGGCAATAAAGAGAAAAGGAGGCAATCAAGAGACTACCAGTTGAGGAAAGGAGGGACACAGTTGAATGGGAGGAAAGCTTCTGTCCTCAGCAATTATAAAACTCTTTCACTGCAGCTATCGTTTCTGCTTTTAGTCCACTAACACTGTCCCCCTCTGCTGAGTCTGCTGTTCCAGAAACAGTATTTTTCTGTCAGCAAATGACAGGAGACATTGCTTCTGGCAGGGCTGATACAGTGGGAGGCTAGTAAACCAGCAGAAACTGTGTGGTAAAAAGAATTTTTAAGGTCTGCTGCCTACAAAGCAGAACTTTCCTAGTACATAATAAGGAAAGAAGAGATTTAGTAGTATATTAGTGTCGTGATGGTATTTGACAGGTACTGTATGGTACAATAATGTTATTACACTATACTCTTTCTTGCTCAGAGGGCTATAAATCTGTGTTTTAGGTATAAAGCACAATGTTTTCCATAACAGATGTGGTTTTCAAGCGCACAAACCAAAGGGAGGGGAGAGAGAAATGGTGAAATATATTTCTCGTGATCTAATTCTCCCTGATACACAAGGCACTAAACGATTCAGTAAAGGTCTAATGGGCTTTACATTAGGCATATATCATAGATATTAACAAAACCATCAAGTCTAATTAATGAAATATACTGCACTGTATATCCCAAGGCATTTTCCAATGAAGTCATTTAGAAGAAACAAAGCAAACAGACAAATGATGAACAACATGTGAAAGATTGGATGTAGCGTGGCAAAGAGAGAGCACTTAGAGATGCTTGATTTTATTTTTCTACTTTTCATGCAAGACATTAATGGAGTCACAGCTCAGTGTCACGGCAGTGTATGTAGAAGGTCTCAGTCCCAAAGCACACAGCTACATCTTTCTTTTTGACACTAGAGTAAATGCAGGGGTCCTGATCCAAATTGAGACCCTAGTATGGGGGTAAGGGGAACTTTAATCCTTCCTCCCCCTGCTGTAATCCTGATCTAAAATGAAGGACTTGCAATTTCTATTGCCCAATTGTGATTTATTACACTGCAGGTGAAGGTGGCCCACTCTGGACTGGATGCAGTGGGGGACTTTAAACAGAGTGACCATATGAAAAGGAGGACAGGGCTCATGTAACTTTAACAGTTGTAGAGAAAGGGAATTTCAGCCGGCATGCAATTAGTTCCTGGTGAAATTCCCTCTTCATCACAACAGTTAAAAGTTGCAGGCACTATACTAGAGTGACCAAATACAAAGGAAGGCAGGGCCCCTGCAACTTTAACTGTTGTGATGAAGAGTTGCAGGCACTATACTAGAGTGACCAAATACAAAGGAAGGCAGGGCCCCTGCAACTTTAACTGTTGTGATGAAGAGGGAATTTCACCAGGAACTAATTGCATACAAATGACTCTGGCTGAAATTCCCTTTTCTCTACAACTGTTAAAGTTACATGAGCCCTGTCCTCCTTTTCATATGGTCAGCCTAACTTTAAATGCTTCTCTTTAACCATATATTTCGGGAATGCTCAATAGTCACCTCCTTTGAGGAGGAGGTCATAATACGGATAAACTTTGTATTGGAACACTCTTTAATATTGAATGCTGTGCATGCCTTCCTAAACTACTTACCAATTTCTTGGAAGTTAAAGTATGGTCAGAACAAATGGAATTTCATAGCCCTTGTGATAGCCAAAGACTGATATTACAACACTGGAAGGATAAATGTTCACCTTCTATAATGCAACGTATTGAAGACCTAACAATGCTATCAACATTTGTACAGCTGTTATATAGGTGCCACTTGCTAATGGATAAACATATGATATTTGGTCTGTTTTTCTTAAAGCTTACACATACTGGTTCAGTTCGGACGACACATTAAGCAACGGAGGAGGGGGGGAACAATCGTCAGTTGTGTTGCTTATTGTGTCGTCTGGAGGGCAGCACACAACACACACACAACTGACAGTACATTAATCATGCACTTTAAACAACGGAGCGAAACAACGGGCTTGCACGTAGTTTAGCCCGAAGCCCCGTTGTTTAAAGTGTATTCCGAATTAAGCTCCCCGTCTCTCCGTGGACTATTCCGTTTCGGAATAGAGTTCTGCTGCCTAGAGCAGCCAAAAAAACCCAGCAGCTCTATGCAGCCGGCAGAACTCATGGTGCATGCTGGGATACGGCTGGGGGACACACGGAGGAGAGGCTACAACCAAAATGGCCACCGCAAGTTCCTTGCAGCCGGGGCGTTTGCGGGTTCTGAGCAGCGCCGGCTGCAGTGTGTCGTCTGTGGAGCTCCTCCTGCCTAACGCACGGTCAATACTTTATTTACCCCTCCGTTGCTTAATATGTCGTACGAACTGAGCCTCTCTCTCTCTCTCACTCTCATTGTATTTGATGGAATGTTGGTATTTCATGCTTGTAATTTCTTATTCTTTTTACAATTTGTTTTTTGTTTTGTTTTTTTGTTAAATTCAGACTAATAAATCAATCAATCAATCAAAAAAGGGTCCCAATTCATATTACACCATCTATACTTAGTATAAAGTAAAAGAAGAAGAAAAAATAGCACTGCTAATTACATCCTTGAAGTAAGATGTGTTTTGGGCCTAAGACTCAAACCCTGGGATCTTCAGTTAAAATCTCTGGTAACAGGGCAGGGAAAGACTCCTGACTGGATGGCTTTTTGGGGGGAGGCAGGTGTCCTACTTGACAGAGGACAATCCTCTATCTCAGAGAGCTGGCAGAGGAAAGTCCTGAATTTGAAGATATTCCTATTTAATGGGCAGTATCCAGTCCAAGTATGGTTTAATGTCAAAGAAACATTAGGCAGGAAAGCAGGCAGGGACCTTGATGTTGCCACCAACATTGAGCACTTTGGCAGCAGACTGAGAGCAGGCACCTAGGTCACCTAGGCAGGATCTACATTACTGCTTTATAATGGTTTATAATGGTATTGACAACTGTTGAGGCCTGTGACACATTCCATATACTCTTTTCAAACTGCTTTCGAAGTGTGATTATGCTGCTTGGTGTAGATCTAGTCAGTCTTCTGGACTATGGTGAGATATATTGTATTTCTATTTAACTTACAGTTATTGTTTCTAAATTTGCATTTATACATAATTTGAATATGCAAATATGCAAATTGATGTCATCTTTTATCCTCTTTCTTGATGGTACAATTCTCTTTTTGGTAATGGATAAGCATCTGACATAGCCTCTTCTAATCACTGCATTACATGGACTGATGACTTTGAGTATGAGCCAGCTCTTGCATCATGTGTTTTCTCATGAGGGGAAGGGCATATGTCTTTCTGAGAAGTTCCCTAAGTTAACCTTGCTTAAGATCCAAGCCTGATTTGTGGTGATTCCTTGCTCTCCCATTAGCCTTTTCAATTTATTAGGAGGGTCACCCTGATGTTTGAGGAAGGCATTTTGGGAGTTCTAAATCACGCACAGAGCCTCCACAAATACAGAAGCTCCCTGCTTTTGGAGATAAATGTCAAACATGGCAATGGTGGGAGCAGCAGCACAGCTTTGGGAGCAGGGCTAAATGCTTGGCCTCTCTGCCTCTTCCAACACATGAATAGGACAAATATGAATTCTTAAACTTGGATCAGAGAGACCCAAGTTCATACATCTCATCAGCCAAGATCTCACTGGCTATGGACAACTATTGTTCTATGACTGAAGCAGAAAAAGGGACTGATAGCAAACCTTAGCATTGCTGCTAGGTCTTATTGTGGTTTGTAGCTGATCTTGTAGTTTAAAGTTTTTATGTTGTATTTTATGATGCATTCTGTGGTTTTAATTGTTGTTCCCCCTCCCCCCGAGACCTCTTGCTATTGGGCAGTATAGAATTGTAATAAATAAACAAAAATGAACAACAACCCTGTAAGGCAGTTTGGATATTTACAATCCATATGTAGAAGGACTGGAGAAACTTTTAGGCCTGCCAAAAGGTCCTAATAATCATGATGCTAACAAGCCCCATTTAAGAATCTTTGAGAAATGAATAACATAAAATTCATAGAAACATAGTTGGAGGGCGTCTTCGAGGTCATCTAATCCAACCACCTGCTCTGTGTGGTGTTCTGCTGAATACAACTGAAGGCCTATCTAGTTTAACATATGCTTTCCCACAATGATGAACCAGATGCCTACAGGATGCCGACAGGATGCCGACAGGAAGCCCACAAAGAACATATGAGGGCAAATGCCATCCCCTGCTGTTGTTCCCCAGCAACTGCCATTCAGAGATACACTGCCTCTGGTCCTGAAGATAGTATCACACTATCATAATTAGATGCCATTGAAAGCCTTGTCTTCCATGAATTAGACCAATCCTTTTAAATGCCATTTATGTTGCTCCACATCTCTTCGCAGCAAGTTCTGTAGATTAACTATGTGAAGAGGGGTTGACAACTAGCAGCGCCAGGAGTCCTGCCCTGGCTGACAGCCTCTCACATTCTCCTTGCAAGGAGAGCTTCAATGTTTGGTGGCCTGCAATGGGGACTCCAGTGGCTGTCATTTTGCAGAAAATGGTGACTTGTTCTTGTCTGTAAATCCCCATTTTGCACAAATCGCAGCCCTAAATAGGGCCATTTATGCAAAATCACAGGAGTGAATGGTCTAATTAGATCATTTGTGCCTGCAATCATCTGTAAATGGTGCTATTTTTGCTATTTGCACAAAATGGGGATTTACAGACAAGAATGAGCTACCATTTTGCACAAAATGATGGCTTGACAAGAGGTTGGGTGACTGTGCGCTGCTCATTGGTGCTCTCGGACTGCCATGCATCTGCAGCATGCAGATCACAGGGTTGAGCAGCCAGTAGGGATCTGATGAGCTGCATGCAGGATGAACAAAGGTGAGTTCACCCATCCCTAGACTCCCATCACATCCTTCCTCATGTTAAAAAGCAAAAACCAATTGGGAAAAATTCAAAAGGAGAGCTGGAATTATCCCATCCCCACCCCTGCTCTTTATGGTGGGGGTTGGTGGGGCAGACCAGATGGGATCACTAAACCTTGGTGGGAACAGCAGTCTCTCCCCCGAAGCAGTGTCTTTGATTCAAGCAGTGCTTTGATATCAAAATCTTGAAATTGCCTTTACTTCTCTCCTCTGACCAGCAAGCCATGTACTGAAGGGAACAGGAAGCTCATTGCCTGATCCACAGGGCTTCTGGGTTGAGCCCACCAGTGCCTGACAAGTAGGATATTTTCCTAACGGTATATATTTGAATCTATGCAGCTTGTTCTTTAATCAACGTAAATCCCCTAATGAGATCCAGAATCATCTGTTCTACGAACCAAAAAGTATCCATTTATGTCCAGCCTATCATTGACTGAAATGTTTTGTCTCACTTCTTGTTTGGAATGTCCTTGAATACTAAGTTCTTGCTCAGTTGACAATCACTGACTGCAGGCTGCTGGAGAAAGTGTTTCATCACATGCATCTCCACAGGCAGCCTCTGGCAATGAGAGCCCTTACTCCAGGTCACTGAAAGACTGAAGAGGCCATCTGACTAATAAAACAGCGACATTCTGGCATTGCACAACACACTTGGGTCACCCAAAACAAACAGCCTGTGCATTCAAAAGATCCCACTCTGACTACCAAGAGTAATTAGATCATATTTGTATAGCCTTTCTACTCACAGGCCAGAACGTTGAGCCTTCTGATAGCTGGACACCAATAGTTCAAAAAGGCAACACAAAGGGGCATAGCTGAACATACACCCGTGCCAACTTGAAATCATCCTTCAGCAACTCATCATGTAGACTACAAAGGATGACCCTACAGGCAAACAAAACTATACAAGATAAAGTCTTACGCAGAGGCACATACAAAGAAGAGCCTTGCTTACTGGCAGTGCTCAAGGGGAGAGGGCCTGTGGCAAAATGTCACAAAAAGACAAAGAGTAAACACTTGATTTTTGATACTACCACAGTTCTTATTCACAGGATGACATACTGGTACACTAATACAATACAAGGAATAATGCTCGGTATTATTTTTCCATTCTATTCTAATCTATCTTTATGCAATTTAATAATCCAGTAACAGCAATAACAACAGCAATTCCTTTCAAAGATATAATTTGAGATAGTTGGCATCTAATGTAGCATTAGCCAACATAGCCAATGGTGAGGATTGATGGGAGCTCAATCCAACAACATTCCCCATCCTTGATGTTGAGATAGTTAGAGGCTCCACAACCTTTTTTGTGAAACACACTGGTGGGGGTCTTTGGAAGCCCAGCCAAGGAGCTTCAACCTCTAGTGAAGATATGTAGTGGTCTTTCCTTGACTGAGTCATGGAATGTGGAGGAGACTTGAAGGGGGCATGGCTACTCTGAACTACTTTAGAGATTGACAACCCCTACAGCTGTCAAGAGATTCCTTTTCACACTGTACTTTGTTAAAAGGCCTGTGGCTTTGTACTGATTAACTCTTACCATGGGTAGAAAAAGATGTTCATGAAGAACTCTTGTTTTTACTAGTGCTTCTTTTCTATTTCAGCTCACTTCCATCTCCGACTAACCTCTTGGATATGTAAATGAATTGAAGTTTGATGTAAATTATTTGATAACTCATCATGTCCAAAAGGGTACGGCAGGCTTGAAAGTGCCTAAAGAGTTACTGTGTGTCAGCTCATCTGTAGGTTTCCCTATTTAGTGCAATATTCAGCGTTGTCTTGAGTGAACTTTTTAAAGAATGTGGGAATTATCAATTCTGGCAGATAATAGCCCTTGGAACATTTTTGGTTTTTATGTCAGCTGCAGCCTGATTTAGCCTCACATAATGTCCAGTGTAACAATGGATCCCAGAGGTCACAAACAAAGCATCTCAGAAGGGGCAGTATGTCAAAGAAACATTCAATCAGGATAATACTAAAACCTTAATTTATGTGAAGGCTGATGGCTATAGCAATTTCTTCAAAAAAGGGGGGAAGAAAATAAGAGATATTGCAGATAGAGAGAGAAGCAAGGAAATAATGACACAGACACCAGAGCTTGGGGATAAATAGGGCCTCTTTGTTTAAATTGGGTAACTCACCCCTCCCTGGATCTGCATGTGAGAGTGCGGGAATCCATATACTCCTGTTTCCAGGCTACTAGCCTGCATAAAGGGCAATCCACTCAGCCAAGTCAGGAGTTGGATGAACCCAGCTCCTACCTTAAGCTACATGCATGCGCTTGGGGGGAAACCACCCCGTGTCATCCCCACCAGGAGCTGCATAACTCTCAGTAGATGAGACAGTAAGCTTCCCAAAGGCAAGCCGTATCCTGGGTCAAGAGCCACACAGCCCCCGAGGACCAGGCCTCAGAATCTGCCAATCACCATAAAGGTGCCCAACAAGTGCTCACCAACCTCATCTGGCATCCAGAGATTCCTGCACACCCCTTTCGAATCAACCTGTTTATCCACCCTCGACTAATTTTAAAATTCCAGAATGGAATAGGCAAAAAAACTGAACACTGGCACCAATCTGTGCTGGTAAAATTCCTACTCAGCCCCTCCCCCTGCAAGGGGGGGGGCTGGCTAATCCCATACTAGTTAAGGGTGGGAGGGAAGGAACCAGGAAATGAAAGAGGCCGGGTAGGCATGCCTCACATTGCATATCGTCCTTTCCTCCCTCTCCCCTGCCCGCAACAGCCTGCTCCCGCCCTAGCAGTGCCGGCAGGTTGGGAAAAAGTCACATGATGTTAGAATGCTAAAACTCTTCAGAGAAGCAGTAGCCTCTTCCAAGATGGATTGATTTTTTTTTTTTTAAGGACAAACCTCTCTCACTTTTTATCTAGTAGGTAAAATGTTAATTTCCCATAACTGAATGTCCAACAGCTTGTTTCCTTTACACACTCCCGGTTTTGGTTTGTTTTCAGTCTTTTAACGCCTGTGTGTACTACTGCTATTTCTGCTACTTTTGCTAAATGCCTCTGTATAAAAAAGAAAGGAAGATGGGAAGTAGGCTTGAATTGCCCTATTCACTGTTAGCCAATGGTCAGGGGCAGCTAGGTAGCTACATATGAATAAAGTTATATCTGAAAAAGAGAAACGGCAATTTTGAATTAATCCATCTGAAGGTCCTGTCAGATGCTGATGTGGATTTTTCTCTCTCTCACAGCAGTACAGTAAATATTGCTTATTTACTACCTGAGGCTACAACAAAAAAAAGTATGCTGTTTTTCTTTGATTTGACCATATGAGTCAAATGTACTGCCTATTTTGAACAAGTTGCTGAGGTAAAAGTTGCTTGGAGGAAAACTAATTTGAAACTTGTTTTCTCAACCTACTTGAATGTGATACTTTCAGACTTAGGTGCTTCATATTTGTTACACTACAGATTCTCTCGGTCCAGAAAGGTATGAGTAGGCATATCTCTGTCCATGATTAATTATTTTATCTAGATTTATCTTGCATGTGAAATTTTTCAAGAAATGTCATCAAGCAAACACTCTGATTGCTTTTTGTTTTGGAAGGCTTCCAACATATTATTTTTTTCCCCATGTGGTTGCTATAGACCACAGCAAATGCCAACTGGAATAACTAGGCTCAGTCAGTTGTAGAGATGCTGTAAAACTTAATTTTGGTTGCGCTTTTACGTAACAGCATTTGCGTGACATGATGAGATCCATGCTCTTCTTCCTTTCAAGGGTCCAATTCAAAATGCCTTCATTTCCTAAGTATATATATACACGACAATGCATAATTGACATAATATATATATGACAATGTATAATAATGAAGTGGTTTCCCCCCTCCATTTCACCAGTGACCCAGAGATCCATCTTCTGCTCTTGGTACCTAATTTTCACCATCACTGGAAAACCTACTGAATGGAAAGAGGTACTAAGAGCCATCTACACAGTACCTTGGAATGTTTTAAATAGTATTTTAAAACGTTCCAAATAGGTGCGTTCCAAAACGTCTTAGGCCACATTAAGGAGTACTCACGTTACAGGAGAAAAAAATCTTCTGTCTTCAAAGCAGTGTGTGCGGTCTCACACACCCTTCTGTCCGTCTCTTTCTCTTTCGTTTTTACAATGAGTTTAGGGCAAGGCATTGTGGGCACTGTAGTTCACTTGCCCACTTCCTCCTTAGTTCCCCTTTCATTCCCTAGCTTTCAATGAGTATAGGGCTAAGCATTGTGGGTGTTGTAGTTCATTCGCCCACTTCCTCCTTAGCCCCTCTTTTTTCCCACCAATCAATGGCTAAGCATTTGGGTGCTGGTAAACGAAGCACTGCCCCCACAAATCATAAACGGTAAGGAAGGACACATTATTTTACTTAAAAGGATTTATTAAAAGTAAAAACCGTTGTATATAGCTGAAGTGAGTTTTAAAAAACCTCAGGTACACAACGTTCAAGGAAGTGTGTCATGTGGTCCAAAGAGTTTTCGCAACCCTTGTAAAACATTATAAAGCTAGTGTGTAGATCGGCTCTTCATCTCTTCTTAGAAAATGATGGAGCATTTGCATTATGCATTAAGTCAGCTATCATTTTTGTAGCCTGGTGTATAAGTACCTTTACACTATTCCAAGCAATAGTGACCAGTACAGAAGAGACAGCCAATTTGATAGCTTTGCTTATGGAAGTTTCCTCTACTTAGTTTGGGGAACCCTGCTTCCACCAAATGTTATCCTATTAGCAGGGTCATTCAACCATCTGTGTAACATTTTCAGAGGGCTAGAGGGGGTCCAATGGGGAGGACGAGGTGGAGAAGTCCACATCTGCCAGCTCAGTTGTAAGTAATAACTACAGGCCAGTATCAAATCTTCAATTTTTGGGCAAGGTGATCGAGAGGGCAGTTGCCTTCCAACTCCAGGCAGTCTTGGATGACACTGATTTTCTAGATCCATTTCAAACCAGCTTCAGGGCAGGATACGGAGTTGAGACAGCTTTGGTCACCTTAGTGGATGATCTACGCCTTAGTATTGACAGGGGGAGTGTGTCCCTGCTGGTACTCCTGGATCTCTCAGCGGCTTTCGATACCATTGACCATGGTATCCTTCTGGAGTGCCTGGGGGAATTGGGAATCGGGGACACTGTGCTTCAGTGGTTCCAATCCTATCTCTCGGGCAGGTTCCAGATGGTGATGCTTGGGGATAGCTGCTCTTCAAAAAAGGAGTTGCTATGTGGTGTACCACAAGGTGCCATCCTTTCCCCAATGCTGTTTAACATTTACATGAAACCGCTGGGAGAGATCATCCAGAGGCATGGGGCGGGGTGCTATCAATACGCTGATGACACCCAAATATATTTATCTATGCCTTTGACAACATCGTCAGCTAAGGATAGTGTGTCTCCTCTGAATGAATGCTTGGAGGCGGTAATGTGCTGGATGAGGAAAAACAAACTGAAGCTGAATCCAGACAAGACGGAGGTGCTTGCTGTCAGAGGCCCCAACCTGGGTCTGGAGGTGTGTCAACCAGTTCTGGATGAGGTTACACCCCCCCTGAAAGATTGTGTTCGCAGCTTGGGGGTACTCCTGGATCCATCGCTCCAAATGACAGCCCAGATTGATGCGACGGCCAGGAGTGCCTACTATCAGCTTCGGATGATACTCCAGCTGCGCCCCTTCCTAGAGTTGGAAGACCTAAAGACGGTAGTGCATACGTTGGTAACTTCGAGGCTCGACTTCTGCAATGCGCTGTACATAGGGATACCTTTGTGCCTAGTCCAGAAACTTCAACTAGTTCAAAATATGGCAGCCAGGTTGGTCACTGCTACACCTAGGGGTGATCACATTACACCAGTTTTAAAATCACTTCATTGGCTGCCAATCAGTTTCCGGGCGAAGTATAAAATGTGGGTTATTACCTTTAAAGCCCTACATGGTTTGGGTCCAGGTTACCTACGCGATCGCCTTCTCTCAAACAATCCGCCCTGCACACTTAGGTCCTCTGGGAAGAACTTACTCAAGTCAGCCAGAACTAGGCTGATGAGTGTTACCCAGAGGACCTTTTCTTCCATCGCTCCCAGACTATGGAATGGTCTGCCGGAGGAGATTAGACAAATTAGCAGTCTTCATGAATTTAAGAGAGTCATGAAGACTGCTCTCTTCCGGCAGGCCTATCCAGATGAATTTTAAGATGTTTTTAATGATGTATTTTTTCTTGTTTTAAATTTTTTTTAACTGTTGTGATTTTTGTGTTTTATATTGTTGTTGTTCCCCACCTCGATCCGGAGGGAGAGGCGGGTTATAAATAAATATTATTATTATATTATAAGTACCTAAATCTGGGAGCCTATCTACACACACAGGATAAAATACTTTGAAAACATTTTGAAAACTGTATATGCAGTGTGTCCGGGCCCCAACAGTTCTCAAAACTGTTATAAACCGTTTTAAACCATTTTAAACCATTTTAAAGCAGTAGTGTAGTTAGGCTCTAAATCTAACCCAATAACACTGAGTGGTATAACTGTCCATGTGAATAATACCATTTATTTAAAATGCCTGGGCAAATTAAAACATTTTGACCTGGAATCAAAAAGAATATAGGGCATTCCAGAGCCAGGGTGTCACTATAGAGAAAGACCCCTCTTTTGTACATGCATCATGGACTTCTATCAATGATGGAATTCAGAGAAGGGCCTCCTTTGTAAATTTTAGTGCATGAGCAGGATGCTCCTACTGATATTTGGCCCCAAGCCATTTAGGGATTTTAAGCACCACCACCTTGAATTGGACATGGTAACAAATAGGAAACCAATGTAATTTCTTCAGAATTGGTGTGAGATGGTTCCACCTAGATAAACCAGCAGAATTCCAGCACCCAACTTCAGTACTAGTTGAAGCTTCCAAACAATTTTCAAGGGAAGCTCCACCTATAACTCATGACAGTCATTCAACCTTGAGATTACCAGAGCATGGATCACTGTGGCCAGGCCATCCTACATCAGAAGGATGTTGTATGAATACCTGAAATAAAGGCTAAAGGAATGCATGCACTCAACGAGTTGATGGCCTTATAGACCCCTTCCAACTCTACTATTCTATGATTCTATGATTCATTCAGTTTTTACAAAGCATAACTCAAAGACTGCTGATATTGCTCTGCAAACTACTCTGAATTCAGAAAGTACATTATTGATTAGGTGTAACATCTATTCAACAGGGGAAAGTCACAAGGGTACACTTGCTATTCCCTTCCCAAATTCCTGCACATACAAAATTGGATGCATGCATGGGATGTGCACGTGGTCATTTTTTGGATAATAACTAAGTACTGTGAAGATCTCAATGCCAAATTCTGTACATTCTGTTCTGTGAAAAAAAATCTCTATGTACATTTGTATTGTACGCACCAAATATTTCCTTGGTCATAAAAGAAAAGGAGGAAAGCCCAACATGCATAGAACATTGAATATATTCAAATGCTGATGAATCATGGCCATAATAGCTTATAGAAATAATGATGACGATGATGATATAAAAATAATACAATGTGGAAAGCAAATAGATTGGGAAACTATTATAAAGTATGGATCTCTGAACAGAGGACACTATTAAAAGAATTCAGATATAGTGATAACACCAGGAAATTATACTTCCTAACACAAACTTGATGAGGATGGATAAAGAAAATCATAATGGAAAGTATAAACAAAATGTTGGCAATAACCATAGCTGAAATTGGATTTTGTGTTGGAATATGTATCTCTACCATATAAAGTTCCTTGGCAGTAAATATCAAGATTCTCAGCTTTCAGTTTCACCTTCATGTTAATATCACCATTAAAATGCTCTTCCTTGATCATTTTAATTTTTCTGCTAGCTATCAACTCCAGCCTGATGTGCCACTGCACCAAGCAACGAAACTGGTACTGCTCAATGACACAAAACCTGACACTATACTTGCAATGTAGGTGGATTTGTGTACACTGGCATATTTGGAACTGGATATAAGTCGGTTCTCAAATGGAGAAAGCTGGGTCCCTGATCATGTGAAAAGTTCTACTTGTGTTCAAACAAACATGAATAGAATTTCTGTTCAGTCCTTGCTGCTTAACATGGCAGGGTCAGAAGTAAGGGGTTAGGGTTAGCATGTACTGGGATGTAGCATGTGCAGCCTCATGCCCCTAGTCAAGAGTGTCTATACTTTGTTCATGTGTAACACCTGAACAAAACTTATGTGGTTTTAGACATTTGGCCAAAAGACGGTTGTTTAGGAAGGCCTTCAACTGAAAAACTGTTTCTCTCCAGTCTTCCCATTATGAATATGTTATGGCTCCTTTCTGTGAGTTCACTATGGGTTTTTTGGGCTTTACGAGTTGCTCTTTTGACTTTGGAATTGCTTTGTTTTTTATGATGTTGGTGTCTGCTGGTAGTTGGTTATGGGTTTTGTTTTGATTGTATTTAGATTTTACTGTTGTGAGCTTCTTTGAGTTTCTTTTTTGGTGGAAAAAGCAGGATATACATTTTAAAATAAATCAATGAGTCAAAATTGACAATGTGCCTCTGCTAAAACTCTTTTACACTTTCTCCCACATAAATTAAATAGTATTTGCCAAACTTTTGATATGTAGGGCTCAGTTGTTCATTCTGGATTAAAAGTTGGGACATGCTTCTTACTTAACACTCAAAAAATATATTCATATTTTCCTCACTCAGCTCCCAAAACAACCAACGGGCTACCTCTTTGTAACTTGAGACATAACTCAGTTGTAGGAATATATGAGAATTTTGTTTGAATTCCAAATCAAGTGAACATGAATGTGACTGTGAGCAGAAAAAAAATTGCAGGGGGGAGGGAGGGAAAAATGTTTGAAAATTCCCAAAATTGTGATCTTGTTTGAAAAATGTGAGATATATATATATATATATATATATATATATATATATAGGCTGACCATATGAAAAGGAGGACAGGGATCATGTAACTTTAACAGTTGTAGAGAAAAGGGAATTTCAGCCAGTGTCATTTGTATGCAATTAGTTCCTGGTGAAATTCCCTCTTCATCCCAACAGTTAAAGTTGCAGGGGCCCTGCCTTCTTTTGTATATGGTCACTCTAGTATAGTGCCTGCAGCTTTAAGTGTTGTGATGAAGAGGGAATTTCACCAGGGACTAATTGCATACAAATGACACATACTGAAATTCCCTTTTCTCTACAACTGTTAAAGTTACATGAGCCCTGTCCTCCTTTTCATATGGTCAGCCTATATGTATGTGTATGCATATATATATATATATATATATATATATATATGCAAAACAAACAAAAAACCCAGCCATTTTCATCCTATGGTCAATGGGGGAAAGTGTGCACTTTGAAAAAATACACACCAAAATGTGCACTTCCCTTATTTGAAAAGCACACTTTTCCTATTTAAACAAACTGAAAATGAAAACTAGAGCAAGTGGAAATGAGCTTCGAGGTGATTTTTGGAGAATTTAGGTGAACTGAACAATCCCTGGTTCTCTCATCTCTATTCAGTGGTAGAGCACATGCACTGAATGAAGAAGGTCCTAGGTTCAATCCACCTCATCTCATAGAATCATAGAATCAGAATAGTAGAGTTGGAAGGGGCCTATAAGGCCATCGAGTCCAACCTCCTGCTCAATGCAGGAACCCACCTTAAAGCAACCCTGACAGATGGTTGTCCAGCTGCCTCTTGAATGCCTGGGTAGGCTAGTAAAAATCTCTGGGTAGGCTAGTAAAAAAATCCTGCCTGAAACCCCAAAGAGCTGTTGCCAGTCAGTGTCAACAGTACTGTACTAAATGGACTAATGTTCTGGCCTAGTGTAAGGCAGCTTTTTATGTACCTGTTAGCATTGCTTCCTGTGTTTCACTTTCTCCTTTGTTCAACAGTGAAGGCTAAAGGATGAAATTGGGATTCCCTCATACCTGCCAACTGTAATGCAGGACTTTGGCAGTGAAGTCTCATGTGCCCTTGACTGGGTTCAGACAAAATGATAACCCATGGTGGTTTAAATAGTCGATAGTTGGTTATTTAACCCACCATGGGAGTGGGAGCTTTTTAACTAACTATTGGTTATTTAGCTGAAATAACCAACAAAAATAACCAACACTGTGCAGAGTTGGCTATTTGAACCACCATTGGTTATCGTGTTGTGTAGAGCATACCATTGATTATTTCCTAGGTCACCATTGGTTATTTCATCAGCCACAGAGTCACAACACAAGAGTGGTAAAAGCAGTGGCTGCCACTCTAGTCCAGCTGGCAAGATAGATTTTTTGGCAGCAATGGCTGATGGGATAATAGCTGGAGGACTGAGGAGGGGAGAGGGTAGGGGAATCAGTGAGTCAACTCAGCATGAACTAATAGTCAACTCAATACTGATCCTAATCCACACCACAGTTGATTATTATCATGTTGTATGGGGAGTACCCCCTAGAGAAACAACTATCAGTTGATTATTACCCCACTGTTGACTATCATGATGGCAGGATTTACATTACTGCTTTAAAACAGTTTATAAGAGTAGCAACAACTGTAGGGGCCCAGGACACGCTCTGTATACAGTTTTGACCCCATATTCAAAGTGTCATATCCTGCTTGGTGTAGATCTGGCAGTTGTCTGAATGCAGCCTTTGAGTGGAGCCTTCAGAGTGATCTCATAGCCCATGTTTTTTCTTAAGAGCTGGGAATCAATATTGCATAGGGCCTCTTACTCCAAGAAACACACAGTAGTCAGTATGCTAGAAGACTTCATTAGGTCTAAATTTTTGAGAGAACCAATTTGACTCCCATGTCATAAACTACAGATTGGAGTGCAGTTATCCTTCAGTTTTTGAACTTCTCAAAATTTGCAACAGAGTTCTCTGCTCAAAGAAAAGTCCAAAAATGTATAAAAATGCATGCTTTAGAGTGAAATGCATACACATTTGTGCATTTTAAGGTAAAATGCATACAAAATCAATATTTGAGTTCGAAATGTGTGCAAAAATGAAAAAATGTGAAAAGTACATTAAATACAATATGAATTTCTTGTGCATTTTTAAAGAAACCATGAATTGATTAGAAACAGGACTGCACTGACTTATGAGGAAACCCATGCAAAACTGAAATAGAACAGAAATAAACTGATCCATCTCTAGTAATGGATCTATCTAATACAATGGTTTAATTTTTCAAGGCTAACTTCAGCATCTTTCATGAAACCTCAGTGTGTACTAGTACCATTTAGGAATCAATGTTTCAAAGGCACAAGAGTCACATTCACTACTGCATCAGGTAGTTCTGTCCTTGGAAATGTCTTATAGAAAGGCTGACTTGATGCAACATTTCAAAGTTTGTCTTATCTATAACAGTTATGGTACAGTTACCTTCTGCAAACCCACTTTTTATGGCCAGAGAAATAAAATCCTATTCATGTTTAGACAGAAAAAAGTCCTACAACACCCAGCCAGCCATGCTAGTTGGGGAATGCTGGGAGTTGTAGGACATTTTTATCTAAACATGAATAGGAAAGCAAGCAATGGAGCATCACTCATGCTACATATAAACAGTCAGTATTACTCATTTTTCTCCTTCTAAATTACCTAAATTAAGTACAAAACCAAACTGGAAATCCCATGCCAGAAGTTTTGAGAATGTGTTGGTATAAGCTTTATATATATATATATATATATGAGAATACTTTTTGGTATGGAAAAGACATCAATCCAACAGTTAAGTCAGTTATTCAGCACTGAGTGAGAATATGCTGAGATATATTTTATACACACATATGTATACACATATATGTGCCAAATGTGCCAAATTTCAGAACAATCCCTCCACCCCTGTATTTTATATGATTTTTTTAAAACATCGTGCACCTTTTTTGACAGCTCTCTGAATGCACGTGGCGAGCTGTCATTCTGAGCTGTCAGAAGTTGCATGATCTTTCAAAAATTTATGTAAAATACACGGTTGGAGGGATTGTTCTGAAATTTCATACATATACTTAGGCATACCCCCATAAGCACTGTGACCACGTTTCAAATCTCTGACTTTGAAAATACAGAAGTTATAGGTTTTTTTATATATAGCTGTCCAATAATCCGAAAAAATCCGATATAATTGGACTGAAAATTTTCAGATCCAATATTTATCGGAGGTTTTTCTATCGTATCGTTATTGTTAATCGGATGTCCGATAACGCCTTTATCGGATCATTATTGGACATCAGAATGGTATGATACACATCCCTATTTTGTACCCCCTTTTCACCATGCAGTTACTGAGGTCACCATGAGGACCTCTCCTCTAGGGATGTGTATATCCTGTTGAGGTTCTCCAATTTCCACCATGATGTTTGTTCCAACACACATCTGTGTGAGATTGTGTTTTTTCCCCCACATGAAAAGTAGTGCATGTTTTTGTCTGCATTTTCCCAAATGAATGGTCGCCAGTAGCACAACCAGTTTAAAATTTATAGATATAAATAGATATACATTTATAAACTGGTTGCCCTACTGATTGTCATTTGTTTTGTTTTGGAGAGCTGTATCATGCACATCACATAGCCTTCATATCTATTGTTTCCCCAAATGTGCACATCAGTTGCGTACATTTTTAAATGTATGCATTTTTCCCTTTGACTAAAGCATCTTCAAATATACACATTTCAATCCACATTTTCAAGTGTATACATTTTCTAGTGCAATTTTGGTTGTGTAGATCACATCACAAACTTGGAAATTAAAAATACCTTTTTAATAAGGGTTTGTCTAATTCACATAATTATTGGAGATGTAACACACCTAAAGCTTCTTTTATTCACATGTTTTGACAATGCCCAATAGTTGCCTCCTTCTGGAAAGAGGACATAATATGGATAAACTTTGTATTGGAACAGTCTTTAATACTGAATGTCCTCCTAAACTATTTGTCAGTCTCTTGGAAGCTAATGTATGGTCAGCGCAAATGGATTTTCTGAGCCCTTATGACAGTCAAAAGACTAATATTACTACATTGGAAGGATAAATGTTCACCTCCCATAATGCAATGGACTGAGGACCTAACAATACTATCAACATATAGGTGCCACTCACAAGTGGATAAATATATGGATATTTGGCCTGCTTTTTAAAGAAAAAATGGAATATTGATATTTCTATGCATGTAATTTTCTATTCCTTTTATTTATTTTTTATTTGTTTTCTGTTTTGTTTTGTTAAATTCACATTAAAAGGAAATGTATGAACTTCAGGCTGCAGATTGTGCTCACATCTGTGTTCAGTTTCCAGGACATGTGAATTAATTTAATTTTGGTCCAAAACTAATTGAAATGAATTTACAATCACTGTGTGTGAAAAGAGCTATTTAACATGTGTTTTATTCATCCTTATGAAAACCCTGCTAGAAAGGGCTCTTTTTGGTTTGTTTCAAATTATAGAAAGATTGATAATTAGTTGAATTTCAGAGAATTGCCTTTGGTTGAATCTGGGATTTCTGAAGTGATAGTCCCTGTGGTGATTAAAATGATTGGCGCCACATTTTTGGAATAAAATATCATATCAAATACTGTTCTTTACCTAGTACTAGAAATGTAAAAGAATAAAGAATAATAGTACTAATAAAAATAATAAACACCTTGTTTGTCTGGGTTTCCACAGAGATTGGTTGACCAGAATTTATGGAAAGTATGCTTTTGTGTGACAGGAAGTAATGTGGAAATTGTTAAACTAGAGGTTAATAGGCTAAATATGAATAGTTCTACTAAATTTTGGAAGGCACAATAATGTCATCTGTTTCCAAACTTCAATAATGCAATGTGTGTGTGTGTGTGTGTGCGCACATACATTCTAATATGGTAGATTGCAATGTTACTATTTGCGTATACTTTTGTTCTTACTTCTGAACAGACACATATGGATTTCCCTGTAAGAACTTTTTACATGAGGCTGTTAGTCTGCTATATCTACTTTTGGTTTAATTGCAAAATTGAGAGCTGAACAGTGAGCACTACTCAAAGACTATTTCTTTCCTACTTTTCTCCTACATAACCTCTAGATGGTGCTGTGCTATGACAAGAATAGCACAATTACATGAGTAGGAAAACATATTTTCTTTCACTTTCAAAAATAACACCACATTCTCCTTACTCCAAAAACTTGCTGAAAACAGAAGCAAAACTGGAGGGTCACAACATCATCTAAAGAATCTGTAAAAGAAACAAACAACCCTCCCCCCCCAAAAAAAAAACCCTGGGAGGAGGGAATGAAGACCAGACAATAAATGTCTCATGCAGGCAAGCTCTTAATATATTAAATAGAAAGTCACAAATGAATTTTCTTCTTAGACTGCATATTTTCATTCACCTGAGGTATGGTCTAAAGTCTAAAGCTTTTGGGAGTTTTTGTTTATTAGTTAGTTGGTTTTAGAGGAAGCATGAGCAACTTTATTTATAAACACACACACACACACATAACTCATTATCTTTCTTTTACTTGAGGTGCCAAATTGGTGAACCAAATACACCGGTACGGAAAGGGATGATAAGAGTTGAATCTGCTAATCTTTTGAAATGTAGCTAACACATTCTGTGACATGAAGATTGGAAAAAAGGGACCAACTGCGCTTTGTAGATTAATTTCCTTCAAATAGGAGAAGATAACTGCAGGCTTGAGGTCTGAAAATATTAATTTGGTGCTTCATATTCTACAGAATCCATCACATAAATTGTAATCAGATTTGTCGGAGCCATTTTTCTTTTCAAAGGCAACATTTTAGCTCTTTTCTACAAACACAGTTCAGCTTTCACTCCCTTCCTCCCCTATAATGGGAAGCTTCTTTCAACTATGCCTGTGAGACAGAAAAAAACCTCATTTTTAAAATTATTGATATTTTAGTTGAGAAGTAACTGCATATTCTCTTAGAAGAAATAGGTGTGTTTTCAGACATGTTTATTTTCACATATTGGGAGCATAGCCAGATAGGTACTGAGTATAAATATCACTGCACAGAGTGTAATGTCACAACTTTTGGAGGTGTGCTGATCTTTGCAAATTGGCCCAGGACATTAAACAAAGAATATAGGCTGAAGTTACTGCAAGGGCATAAGTGCAAAGACCATTGTTTGGTGGAGTTTAGTGGTGCTATCATTGGTGTGCACAGCACATTTCGTTAGGGCGTGCACCTGGTGAATTTTTAAAAATGTTTTTTTAAAAGGTGAACATTTATTGAATACTCAATCTTAAAGGGCAGTATTTTTATTTATTCATTAAACACTGTAGATACTGATGCCCTATTCTGTGGCACTATGTGATGACACTGGCTGAAGGAGGGGCTTACAAGGCGATATTAGCCTTCAGGGCCCCTCCTCCTGGCTTTTTGAAGCATGGCTCTCTGCAAAGAGGCTCCCAGCTGAACAGTTGCTGTTTGCTCCTGCTGCCAGGAACAATGGTGCTCTCTCAGATGCAGCAGTTCTTTGACACGGTGGCAGAGCAGCCAGAGGGCATCCAGAGGACCATTCCCACTGTGTCTGGTTCCTCCTCTGGTTCCCTACTCAATGCCCCCCTCAATTCAGCATTTATTGCTTGAGACATTAGGGTGTGCCTGGGTGCACTCGGTACACTCCTTGTGCATGCCTATGGGTGCTATGGAAAAGTTATACAGCGTAGAAAAGGGGGTAGGCAAGTCATAGCGGGAGGAATAGAAGGCATGTTCATGTAATATATAGGAGTAGTCAAGGATGCATTCTCTAGGCTACTAGAGAAGGCAATAAAGAGCACTGCACATTGTGGTGAAGGAAGTACTGGAAGGCTGAAGAAAAAAAAAGTTGTTTTTAGAAATACAAGATGGTGTCAGCCTGTTTATAAGAGACCAGAGATAGGACATGGTGACAGAAGTAAAACAGAGCTAAAATCTGAAAATACCACAACAGAGAATAAAGATGGCTTCCAGCAAATAATTCCTATGGACTTTGCTAATAGGAACATTACTGAAAATTTGGCCCAGTGGAGGTTGCTCATGGAACTAATATTTGCAGGCCCAGAAGCTGTCAAGTGGTCTGAAGAGCAAAAGGCTGCACAGTTGCAGATCAGCATTGGGCAGAAAGGCAGAGATATTTGTAGTGCCTGGGGATGCTAGTGGAAAAGTATCTGCAAAGGATAGAAAGAAAACTACAGCACTCTTTGCATTGTTCAAAGCATACTGCACACCTAGAAAAAATGTCTCCCCCAATGCAAAGTGATTTACAACTCCCCTATTAAAATTGCTCCACTGGCTTCCAGTTTGTTTCCGGGCACAATTCAAAGCGCTGGTTATGACCTCCTATCTGTCCCACCACCATCACAGGCAAGCCTAGTGGGAACGAGGGAGAGGGCCTTCTCGGTGGCTGCCCTGGGGCTCTGGAACTCCCTTCCCAGGGAAGCTAGACTGGTTCCCTCCTTGGTGTGCTTTCGGAGGCAGGCTAAAACTTTTCTGTTTCAGCAGGCCTTTGGGGAGTAATTCAGAACTTTGTGGATGTACTGCTTATAGTTTGGATCTTTCAATTATGTGTATTTAAAATGTTTAAAATATTTTAAAATTGTACTATGTTTAATTATATTTTTAATTTTTGTATATCACTATTTGTTTTAACTGTAAATATTTTAATTTGTGAGCAGCCTTAGGTCCTATTATTGGGAAAAAGGTGGGATATAAATAAATATAATAATAATAATAATAATAATAATAATAATAATAATTAATCAAATGCTCAGCAGGAAGATCAAAGACAGTATTCCAGATATGGTTGATGATTAAAGCCAAACATTTGGAAGTAATATGTACCAGCATGAGAGAGTCAGTTGAATGTATTATTTTTTCTTATAAGAAATAAGGGGTAGTTTGTTTAAAAAGAGGGGGATGTTATGTATAGAAACAGTCAAGGATGCATTCTCTCAGGCTAAAAGAGGGGGCAATGAAGAACACTACATACTGTGGTAAAGAACATACTGGAAGGTTGAATTAAAAAAAGTTGTTACAAAGACAAGATGGTGTCAATAGATAGAACAGTTCACACAACAAATATGTGTATCATTAACACGTTTTTTGGGGGAGGCAGGGTTGTTCCTCTTATCCAGTGCTGGCTCCAGCTTGAGGGCTCCTGGGCTGAATGGGCCCTCACCCTCAATGAGCCTATCTTCTGCCATTATCATCAGCTATTGCTCCTCATCCTCTTTTTTGTCACTGCTATAACTTGCTTGACAGGCAGGGAGCCAGGGAATAAGTAGGCAGTAGCATCTTGTCAGTAGGCCCCTGCTGGGGTGTGGGCCATTGACAAGTACCCAACTAGGCCTACTCTTGATGATGATGATGATGATGATGATGATGATAATTATCTTTATTTGTATCCTGCCTTTTGCCCAATACTGGGCCTCAAGTCGGCTTGACAAAATTAAAACATGTACACTTAAAAGCTATAATTAAAAATATACAAAAATTAAAAACATAATTAAATAGATTTTGATATCAAAACATTTCTACATGTAAAATACATATTAAAATTTTAAAATCTTAACATAGCTGGAGGTCTACATTATTCCCCAAAGGCCTGCCATAATAAGACACGACATAGAGAACATCTTCGTTTCTATGGAGTGGTAATACGTGCAGCGAAGAAAGCTTTCTTCTCTGCACGCATTGCGTCTGCGAATTCACATCCAGCAGAACTGTTCAGGGTGGTGAGGGGTCTAACTCAGGCTCCTTCTCCCCTGAATCCGATTTTAGAGCCTTCGGCAGTTCGCTGTGATGCCTTTAACGATAATTTCTCAGATAAAATCTCTCGGATAAGAGCCGACTTAGATGCCATTGTTATAGCAGAGGTTGACAGTGGAGTGTCCAGTGACTCCGTGAGTAGGATTACACTTGATCAGTTTCAATTAGTGAGTACCGAGGATGTGGACAAGGTACTTGGATGTGTGAGGAAGACGACTTGCCCTCTCGATCCCTGTCCTTCCTGGCTGGTCGTCCAGGGAGGAGATGCAGTTAGATCACATCTACAGCATATCATTAATGCAACTCTCAGGGAGGGGAGCTTTCCATCATGTTTAAAAGAGGCGGTGGTAAGGCCGCTTCTAAAAAAGCCCTCCCTGGATCCCCTGGACCTTAATAACTACAGGCCTGTATCAAATCTTCCATTTTTGGACAAGGTGATCGAGAGGGCAGTTGCTTTTCAACTCCAGGTAGTCTTGGATGGCACTGATTTTCTAGACCCATTTCAAACAGGCTTCAGGGTGGGATACAGAGTTGAGACCACTTTGGTCACCTTAGTGGATGATCTACGCCTTAGTATCGACAGGGGGAGTGTGTCCCTGCTGGTACTCCTGGATCTCTCAGCGGCTTTCGATACCATCGACCATGGTATCCTTCTGGAGCGCCTGGGGGAATTGGGGATCAGGGGCACTGTGCTTCAGTGGTTCCGGTCCTATCTCTCGGGCAGGTTCCAGATGGTGATGCTTGGGGATAGCTGCTCTTCAAAAAAGGAGCTGCTATGTGGTGTACCACAAGGTGCCATCCTTTCCCCAATGCTGTTTAACATTTACATGAAACCGCTGGGAGAGATCATCCGGAGGCATGGGGCGGGGTGCTATCAATACACTGATACCCAAATATATTTCTCTATGCCTTCGACAACATCGTCAGCTAAGGATAGTGTGTCTCCTCTGAATGAATTCTTGGAGGCGGTAATGGGCTGGATGAGGAAAAACAAACTGAAGCTGAATCCAGACAAGACGGAGGTGCTTGCTGTCAAAGGCCCCAACCTGGGTCTGGAGGTGTGTCAACCAGTTCTGGATGGGGTTACACCCCCCCTGAAAGATTGTGTTCGCAGCTTGGGGGTACTCCTGGATCCGTCGCTCCAGATGACAACCCAGATTGATGCGACGGCCAGGAGTGCCTACTATCAGCTTCAGCTGATAAGCCAGCTGCGCCCCTTCCTAGAGTTGGAAGACCTAAAGACGGTAGTGCACGCGCTGGTAACTTCGAGGCTCGACTTCTGCAATGTGCTGTACATAGGGCTACCTTTGTGCCTAGTCCGGAAAGTTCAACTTGTTCAAAATATGGCAGCCAGGTTGGTCACTGGTACACCTAGGGGTGATCACATTACACCAGTTTTAAAATCGCTTCATTGGCTGCCAATCAGTTTCCGGGCGAAGTATAAAGTGTTGGTTATTACCTTTAAAGTCCTACATGGTTTGGGTCCAGGGTACCTGCGGGATCGCCTTCTCCCATACAATCCGCCCTGCACACTTAGGTCCTCTGGGAAGAACTTACTCAAGCCAGCCAGAACTAGGCTGGCAAGTATTACCCAGAGGACCTTTTCTTCCATCGCTCCCAGACTATGGAATGGTCTGTCGGAGGAGGTTAGAGAAATTGACCGTCTTCATGAATTTAAGACAGTCATGAAGACTGTCCTCTTCCGACAGGCCTATCCAGATGAATTTTAAATTGTTTTTAATGTTGTATTGTTCTCTTGTTTTTTTTAAATTTTAACTGTTGTGATTTTTATGTTTATATTGTTGCTGTTCCCTGCCTCGATCCGGAGGGAGAGGCGGGTTACAAATAATAATAATAATAATTATTATTATTATTAGAAAGTTTTTGCCTGCCTCCGAATAATTGGGCAAATTGGTCACAGTGGCCCTTGCTTTTGGCCCTGCTTCCTAACCTCCTCAGATTGATCATAACTTATGAACAGAGTCTGCATACATACAAGTTTCATTCATCTTGATATTGTGTATTTTCAGGATATAGATTGCACATACAGATGTTGACTAGACTTACTTGTTGTGTGAACAGTAGGGTGACCATATTTTGGAAACTAAAAAGGAGGACAACATGGCTGCCCCAAGGGGGCGTGCCCACCAACATGGCTGACCCCCAAGGGGGTGTGCCCACCCAAACATGGCGTTGGTTATATGTCTGATTTCACAGCACACAATTAAGACAAACCTGTTCTACATAACATCTTAATGGTAAAATCACTGAAATAAAGAACAATGTATCTGAAATTACCTTCACTCACTCCTATTTTTGTAGCTTTTGCTGTACTTTAAGGCTTTTGCTATACTCTGTGCGATACAGTCTCCCTTTCTCTGAAATATATTTTCTGACTGCAACTCCTTCACTGGATGACCATAGTCTCACCTTTCTTAACATTTAACACTCTTTCCTCATCACCTGGAACAAACTGGATCAAAGGCTTGTTGAAATCACTTCTCACTAGCACCTCTTAGCTTGTTTCAACTTCTCGTTTATCAGTGAGAAACTAATCTAAAAATGAGTCATTATATTTCTGGTTCATTAGCCATGTAAACAAGCCCATGGTCAGTAGCAATTCAAAGAAAGGCCAAAACAGATGCCAGTTAACACAATGCTAGACAAGGATCTTTCCCTCCTTTTATCCAAATATCTCCTGAATTTACACTGCAGAGAACACAAATCCCAATCAGGGACTAAGGGAAACTGCCCAAAGAAACCTCAGAAATAAGTCTCATTGATTTCAATAAAGCTTACTCCCAGATAAATGAATATAGGATTGCAGCCTCTTCACATCTACTCTAGCAAACGCAAGCCCTTCCTGTCAAGGAGAACTATGTACTCACCAGAACCTGACATCGTGGATCATGCAACCAACAGGAGCTCTCCAGAAAGATGCTTTCAGAGCCTAGGAAATCCAGACACATTCAAACAAGTCAAGCCAAGCTATGCTATGCTGGGACAGAACAAATCTGAGACAAGACAATACTTTGCAATCGACTAGACATAACATTTATAAACAAAAAAATAACAATTTATAAACAAAAAAATAACAATACCTAATCACAAAAATGTTGCAGAAAAGGAAGAGGAAAAGAGAGAAAATTAAATAACTGTGGCAGGAGGGAAAAGTTACAATTATTCCATTAGTCACAGCAGTCACTAGCATCACATCATATATATTTTTTACAGAAAACCTTCAGAAACTAGGCCTTCCAAAACACATCCACACCAACATCCGGAAAGCAGTCCTTCTTAAAACATGCTCAAGTCAGGAAATTTCTGAACAGTAAAAGACAGCATGACTTGGCAAAGCCAGTCATGTTCATCGAGAAAAACCACCTAGAAAAGAGACCAGATACAAAAGAAGGGAGGGCTCCTGCAGTTTTAACTGTTGTGATGATGATGGAATTTCATCATTTGCTGCATGCATACAAATGACACCAGCTAAAATTCACTTTTCTATACAACTGTTAAAGACACAGGAGCCCTGTCCTCCTTTCCATATGGTCACCCTTCAGTCCTAAGGGGTTTGAGAGGCAAGTTGTATAAGGTTTTGATGCACTTGGTGCCAACTATAGCCGCCTGGACTTTTAGAAGTTTTTGCAATATATATATATGGTTGTGTAATATAAGACAATAGCCCCAAAATTGTATTGTGAGATCTATGTCAGTAGAGCCAACCCTTATAGCCTGCTAACCAGCAATTACTTTGTGGTTGGACTCTACATAGAAAAATAATCTTTCTCTAGTTTTTTTTTTTTAAAAAAAATGCTACCAAGCAAGGTTTTTCTCCTTTTAAAACATTGACTTAAGTAATGTTTGCTCATATACATAATTTATTTATTACTTTTCTATCCTGTCTTTCCTCCAAGGAGCCCAAGGTGACATACATAGAAGCTCACTGGGTGACTTTGGGCCAGTCACAGACTTTCAGTCAAACCTTCCTCGCAGGGTTGTTATTGTGAGGATAAAATGGAGGAGATGTATGCCTCCTTGGAGGAAAACAGGCAGGAGCTAAATGTAATAAAATAAATAAATAAATAAATAAATGGACATCAAAAAGTTAAGAGAGGCCAGGAAAAGAGAGTAAATGGGAAAGAGTCCCTAGACCTGAGGCTCTTTGTACCTGGTGCAATGTTACTGCCTGATATTCAGTTGGGACATGAACCAGATTGATATTAAGTATAAGACTGTTTTTAAGTTCATCACTCTTGCAATGCATGGTATTGCAATGTCTCCATCTGCTTATTATAAGCTACTTCAGTGGAAAATGGAGTGAGAGTGTGGGAGTCTCACAATTTAATTCTGAAGTCATATACTTGCAGTTTACCTGTAACGCAATTTGGCGGGGGCTACTCTTGTCTTTTTGTTTTTATGTAGAACTTACATGGCTTCTGCCAAGATGAGTGGCTTACCACAGAAAATGGAAAGGTTTAAAATAGAGATGTAAATTGGAAAGGAATTGATTGGGTAAATAATATTATTTGCACTTTGGGGAGCCATACGAAATGGAGCAATAAGCACACTCTTCTGCAGATAGAGCAAACTCTATGGAGTGATAATATACTCCTCTTAAACCTTTTCATTTCTGGGCTTTAAAAATAGTATCTTAAAATAAGGAAAAAAACTTCATATGCACCCACTGATAAATTATCAATATGATACTTTAATTTACAGTTGTGAGAAATTCATATACCACTCTCAGTGTCACTTGTGGTGGGGTTGAACCCAACATTTTTTATTTCTACATAGTTGTAAGTGAGGATCAACCTGTTGATAATTCTTAGCACTTTCATGCTGCTTTCAGGGACTTTAGAGCAAGCCTGTCAGTATATATATTTTGTAGACAAATGCTGACTCAGGTAAAATTTATGATGGTTTGCATTCTGAAGTAGGGCATAATCCAGGCAAAGTAAAGCAACTTAATCAACAACACTGACAATTAATCTTTTCTTCTCTTCCCCACAAAATCCTTCCTTTTACTCAGTGTGTTCACATATATTTAAAGCACAATCCTACACATGTCTACACAGAAGGAAGTCCCATTGAGTACAATGAGGCTTTCTTCCAGATAAGGGGGTACAGGATTGCAGCTTTAATTTTTAGATTCTCTTATGTTTGTTTGTAGGATTTACACTACAAACTAATCATGCATATTAAAATTATCACCACCTCTCCCCACGCTGCTTGCGTCCTCTAGCTGCTCACCTGGGTTTCTTACCTTGCACGCTTTCACCATGCCACCACCAGCCAGCCCCAGCTTCTTGCCCTGCATGCTGCTGTCCAGCTACCCATCTGCCGCGCCTAGTGGGCTGCTGCGCTAAGCCGGGCCGCGGCTCCAAGCCCAGGCCAGGCCAATCACTGAAGCAGGCCTTCCGAGGCCTGTCCATGGCAAATCTGGATTCCTAATGCCTCATCGCCATAGCGACAGTGCACTAGGACCCTGGATTTGCCATGGGTGGCCCTCGGAATGCCCGTTTCAGCCCCTTCCGAAAGTGACTGAAACAGGCCTTCTGAGGCCAGCCCTCAGCAGATCCTTCACCCTAGTGCTTTGTCGGCATGGCAACAAGGCACAAGGACCCCGGATCTGCAGAGAGCAGGCCTCGGAAGGCCTGTTTCAGGAAGTGCCCCAAACGGGCTTTTTGGGGGGCTAAATTTCCGGATTTGCCCCCCGAAAATGGTATTTCCGCCCGGATCAGGATTTCCCTGCAATTTCCCTGACATGTCCGGACAAATCCGGGCGGATGGGCACCCTAGTGAACAGCCCTGGTTTTAGGGGGAGACAGTGCAGAAGACAAACCATAATATCAGGAGTGCAAAGGCAAGTTTGCAATCAGATTTAAAATAAGAATCACAAGCATAAATTTGACCTATTTCTAAGCAAATGTGCTAAGAACTGGGGATCTAACAGTGCCGTCCTATGCATAGCTATTCAGAAGCAGGGCTAGATGAGAATTTCATTTGGTTGCTTTTGATCAGAATTTACCCAGCCAATTCACACCTCCCAGGACTGATCACAGATCCAAGCATGATCTGAATTTATGTCCAATAAATGTGTATTTTCAAAACAGTGTCTGATTAATGTGTACATTCAAAAAAATGCACAAAAGAATGTTTATTTTGAAAATAATGTGCATGTGTTCATCTATGAGAGAAACATGAATACATTTCAACAATGTGCACAATTGATGCATTTATTTAGAAAAAATGCACATGAAGATACACACAAATTTATGTGCAAAAAAATAAAAACAAAGCTAGCATATAGACTAAAACTTTGATGTGGAATTCAGAGAACTTAAGGGATTCAGGATGCTGATTCATGCATCCCTACTCAGAAGGAAGTCTCACTGAGCAAAATAGGATTTACTCCCCGTAAGGGTGCATTGGAATTGCAACCTAAAACTCTGCCCATTGGATTATCAGATATTTGAGGGGAAAAAATGGTTTTGCAAGCCATGGTTGCCAATTGATTAAAAAAACATCATTCTTCCTTCCTCCTTTGCCATTAAAAACAGCTTGGTGTACACAAATCAGCAACCAGACTTGTTATTTGTTAACATCTCCTGCAGTTGAAAGTACTGGTAGCGTGACCAGTTGAAAAAATAAAATCCAACAGGATGTGGATTTATCAGTTGAGGCAACCTACATGTTACATCTGTTAGTAAACTGTTAGTAGATAAATTTTCCTTTCCTGATTCAATACTGGTTTCTCCTCATTCCAAGTATTAAAACCTAATAGATTATGACCTGGTTCACACCATCAAAACAGCCTACCATGAGTTATTTAAGCCATGGTGCCAAGTGGGAGTTGCATATTTAGCACCTGGCTGCCACTTGTTGTGTCATGTAAACCTTGGCAGCAGGGATTGTGCAAGGGTTAAGCTGCCCTCACATAACTCATGGGGCCTGTTCACAGGATTACATGTGTGTGTGTGTGTGTGTGTGTGTGTGTGTGTAGTAGACCCATGGAGTGGGGATGGGTAAGGCAACCATGACACATGCAGCTCACACACAACTGTGGAACCATGCCAGGCAGCATGGTTCCCTTACCCATCCCCAATCTGTGGTTCCATTATTGTCCTTCCTGCCACTGCAGCTGCATATTCCAGTGGCCACAGCAGTGGGAACAGGGTTGTGCTGGCCGCTCCAGCCATCACTACATAGCCATGACCATCAAGTTCGCCCATGCAGGCTAGAGTGTCGGTGGAACTTCTGAATGCTGTAGGTGGCCATCAAAATGGTTGCTATGATTTATTCATGAGATCCCACCACATGTCTCAGTAATCCACCCCAGGGCCTTGTACCCACTTTGCAGAGTGTGGATAATGGGGGTGAAAAACTTACCGATCATGGATGGGAAAAACTCCTCCCCCCAGGATGCTCTAACCTCTCATGGGTCACTCCCGAACACAACCAATGGTGGGCAAGTACATCTTCTAAACCCAAGAATGGCCTCTTGTTGGGTTATGGAAGAGGTGTTTAACCCTCTCACAGCCCACACTGCCTGGGCTTGCTGTGACTGAGAAATGAATACTCGATATGGCCTCCTGCATGTGCTGGTGCATGCTACAATCCACCATAAACCACAGTGGACTGCTTGAGCATATGAACAAGCTCTATACATAGAGTTCCACAATTGAGTCAAAAGCTTTTCTGCTTTTCTGACAGTCAAGTAGCAAAGCTTGAAACCGATCAGATTTTTCTTCCTAACCAGGCTGTATTATTGAGAGGATAAGGAAGCAGTCTCTTGACAAACAGATGACTTCTTGCCCCTGCTTTTGACTCAATCACCTTAAGTGGAACGTTTATCCTGCTCTCCTTTGTGAAATTTTATCCTGCTCTGACTCAAAGTCTTAGGGTGGATTACCTTAAAAAGATGTATCTGTTATAGCTTTAGGATGTAAAGCCTTTAAAGAAAGGGTTGTTGTTGTTTTTCGCCCACATCCCCACACTAAAAAAAAATCCCAACCCTTTTGAAATGTGTCCCTTCAACCTAAGTTACCTCTTCTAGGGAATATCCTATATAACTCAAATCTTAGTATTTCGGTCAATTGATTTGGAAGAGATTAATTTCTAAGCCCTATTCAGGTGTTCAAAAGGGGGTCAAAACCAATACAAGAGAACGAACATTTTGGTTTGTGTGGCTCTCCACTTGGGCTGAGGGCAACAGAGGTGATGAGGGAGAAGGGTGAGGCTCTTACTCCTCCCATGTTGATTTTAACTTCTTTTTGAATACCTACATAGGTGCATGGGATTCAAGCCATCCCTACATCAAGGTGAATCCCTTTGCCATTTTTTTGTCCAACCAATGTAATAATATTCATCTTCTCAGTCATATCCATTTTCATCCATTTCTTGTCTTTTAAAAGTCCCTTCTCTAATCTAGCAATTTCCAATGCATCAATATTGGAATGATACCTTTTCCTCCCCCCACCCCACCCCAATGATGTGCTTTAGAAGTAGACTTTCTGACCATTAAGTTTTCAGGTTTCATTCTGTCTTCTCGGTCTGCTTACAAGTCCAGCCAGTATGTGTCTTCTCTGGCTATTTATTTTATAGTCAGAGAAGACACCTACTGGACTTCTGGTTTTGTTGCCATTTCCAGCCATATGTGTTAAATGTGTCATGTCTGCACGTACTCTGTAGCATCTCTACCCTGCTGTCTTCTAGACATTTTGGACTTCAACTCCCATCAGCACCAGCCAGTATGGCTACTGGCCAGGAATGTTGGGAGTTGTAGTCCGAAACATCTGGAGGATACCAGATGGGGGAAGGCTAATCTATGGAATTCACTGTACCATCCTATTCATCTCTATTCATAAGTAAGTCTACATGTGTTCAATAAGATTTACTCCCAGGCAACTACATATAGAGTTGCAGCCTAAGTGTCAGATCTAGAAGATACGGCACTAGAAGAGATGGTTCCTTGCCTTTTAGCAGATGGTTACTTTAAACTGGTGCTATTATTTCTCCCCATTCAAGGAATGATGGAAGAAGGTCAGAATGGGTATTTGCTTGTGGTGGATTCTGGCAGCCTTCACGGATGTGGCCTTATGCACAAAACATTAGAGAAACCGAGAAACAAGCCACTATTTTAAACACTTTCATGTCATGCCAGATGATATTTCAAGCCCTGCTCATGCATTACAACAATGAATTAGGGCAAGGCATAAATCCACTAATGTGCAATTAATCACTAAAGAACTAGAAGATGTCTGGGCTTTTATTCTGTAAAATTTCTCAGACTGTGCTTGCTGCATGCAAATGAAACAGAAGAAGGACACATAGGGAAGAACTGTACACATATAATTGACAAAGAATGTGAGTCATATCCATCCTCTGTCAGTTTCCATAGATTAGCCTTTATTATTCTTCCAATGATCTTTTATTCATTAATGCCCCTCCATCATGAAAATCTATATTGATGTACCAGGGCTGGAGTGTCGGTTAACCTGCACTGGTTAACTTTCAAAATGCCTTAACATATTCTTCTCAGATTTTTCTATGTGGAGCTGATATATTGGTCATGAAGTGTGCACTCATGGTGCATTGAAGTTGCCGGGGGCATTATTCTGAATTCCTCCAAAGCCAGTGTACTTTCTGAGTGGTCATTGCAAACCCTGCACATGTAGCCCATGGGCATACACAGTTCAATCCACAAACCATGTTTTAAAACTTTAAATCTTAAGGGATGTATCAACAAAAATATATCTTGAGAATGCAAAATTTGCTTATGTTAATATTTGGGTCAGTCCATATAAGAGATGGCTGCTTTTGGCCCTGTGCTAAGTGCCTGATTCTAGCAATCTTAACCAGGCTTTTGTTCTTATATTAGATTGCTCCCTAATAATTCCAGGCACCTACACCTACTGTCCTTCTATCAATGACACAGGTAGGCAACCTTTTGGATCTAGGGGCCACTTTCGGGGGGAATAAGCTGAAATTGCCACTGAAATTCAGTGGCAAACAGCCATGAAGTGGTAACTAGGTCAAATTTGGCTTTCCCCCCCCAAATGTAGCTTGTCCACCACCACAACTAACAGTGGTGTGGTGGGGAGCACCAGGGAACAATGAGGATTGTTGCATGTTGCCTTCCCTGATCTAGGACAATAAGAACATAAGTAGAGCAATGCTGGATCAGACCAAGGGTCCATCTGGTCCAGCACTCTGTTCACACAGTGGCCCACCAGTTGTCGACCAGAAACCCACAAGCAGGACACAGCACAACATAATTCTCCCACCCATGTTCCCCAGCAACTGGTGTATATAGGTTTACTGCCTCTGATACTGGAGATACCACATAGCCATCATGACAAGTAGCCATTGATAGCCTTCTCTACCAGGAATTTATCCAACTCCATTTTAAAGCTATTCAAATTGGTGGCCATCAGCACATCTTGTGGTAATGAATTCCATACTTTAACTATGTGCTATGTGAAGAAATACATCCATTTATTTGTCCTGAATTTTACACCAATCAGCTTCATAAGATGACCCTGGGTACTAGTATTATGGGAGAGGGAGAAAAATGTCTCTCTATCCACATTCCCCACACCATGCATAATTTTGTTCCAAGCTGTTGTAACCTTCTTGCATAGGGAAGATGCCCTAGTCCCTTAATCATTTTAGTTGCCCTCTTCTGCCCTTTTTCTGGTTCTACAATACCTTTTTTTAGGTGTGGTGACCAGAACTATACACAGCGTTCTAAGTGTGGTCATGCCATAGATTTGTATAAAGACAGTATGATACTGGCATTTTTATTCTCAATTCCTTTTCTGATAATACCTAACATGGAGTTTGCCTTCATTACAGTGGCCACACACTGGGTTGACATTTTCATCTAGCAGTCCACTAGGACCTCAAGATCTCTTTCTTGGTTGGTAACAGGCAGTTCAGATCCCATCAGGTTATACTTAAAGTTGGGGTTTTTTTTGTCCCAATGTGCATCGCCTTACACTTGCTTACATTGAACAGCTTCTGCCATTTGAATGCCCACTCTCCAAGCTTAGAGAGATCTTTTTTGAGCTCCTCACAATCCCTGTTTAACTACCTTAAATAATTTGGTGCCATCAGCAAACTTGGCCACTGATCCTTAAGAATAAGGATTCAGTTTGTGCTAGATGGGGTTACACTCACCCAGAAGACATAGGTTCGCAGCTTGGGTGTACTTCTGGATTCAGCCCGGAGCCTGAATGCCCAGGTTTCAGCGGTGGCCAGGAGTGCATTTGCAAAGTTAAAGCTTGTGTGCCAGCTGCACCCTTTCCTGGAGATGTCTGACTTGGCCATGGTGACACGTGCCTTAGTTACATCCCACTTGATTACTGTAACACGCTCTACGTGGGGCTGGCTTTGAAGAGTGCTCGGAAACTTCAGCTGGTTCAAAGAGCTGCATCCAGATTGCTGACTGGGGCTGGTTACAGGGAGCATACAACTCCTCTATTAACACAACTCCACTGGCTTCCAGTCTGTTTCTGGTAGGGTGACCAGATAAAATCCAGGTCAGGGCTCATGTCACTTTAACAGTTGTAGAGAAAAGGGAATTTCAGTCAGTGTCATTTGTAGGCAATTAGTTCCTGGTGATATTCCCTCTGCATCACAACTGTTAAAGTAGCAGGGGCCCTGCCTTCTTTTGTATATGGTCACTGTAGTATAGTGCCTGCAACTTTAACTGTTGTGATGAAGAGGGAATTTCACCAGGAACTAATTGCATACAAATGACACCTGCTGAAATTCCCTTTTCTATTCAATTGGTAAAGATATAAGAACCCTGTCCTCCTTTTCATATGGTCACCGTAATAGTGTTCATGTGTAAACCAACATTGTTTTAATATATTTGGTTCGTTAAAGTTTTAGTAGGGGCCTTCTTTTAATCAACTAAGGCCCATTTTGATCAGTTTGAGGGAACTTATGTGTTTGTGTGCCTGTGGCTATGCTGGTTCTAGCATGTTACTATATTACTGAATAACAAAATTATAGACGGCTTTTCCTTCTCATATAGTGTGATCCTATGCATATCTAATCAGAAGTAATTCCCACTGCATTAAATGTGGCTTACTTAGAGTGACCAGATAAAATCCAGGTCAGGGCTCATGTAACTTTAACAGTTGTAGAGAAAAGGGAATTTTAGCCAGTGTCATTTGTATGCAATTAGTTCCTGGTGAAATTCCTTCTTCATCACCACAGTTAAAGTTGCTGGGCCCCTGCCTTCTTTTGTATATGGTCACTCTAGTATAGTGCATGCACCTTTAACTGTTGTTAAAGGTGCATGCACTGCCATTTTATATACAATTACTTGGGAGATGCAATGCAAACCTATACATGTCTACTCAGTAAATCCTACTGAGTTCAATGGAAAACATTTCAGCCTGATTTTCACTGAAATCAATGGAAATTACTTCTGAGGAGATATGTACTATGAAGTTAATTTCTACCAAAGTTTCAAGTTAATTTCAATGGAACATGTATGATTATCTTTCTCTGAACTAGATTATATCATTTATCAGTTTAGCAATAATGCGCAGACATTTTAGGCAAAGGCAAGGAAATGAAACAACCTTTCTATTTTGTGATGAAGCTAAAGATCTGTTTTCAATTGTGTTTCTTTTAGGGGTGAATCAGATATATTTTCTTTTTCATGTCACAAATGTATCTAAAATTGTTAATATTAGATTATTGCTAGAATTATCCTTTCTGTATATAGCTACATTTTACATCTAAAAAAGACAACAAAAATAATTCCAAAATATGGATTCTATGTTATTCACACATTTCCTGTGGTGCAGAGTTTTATGTTCTTCCTGTTTTTCATCATGTAAAGAATACGTTGCCATGGGCATATTATCACTTCATCCTGAGATAATGCAACCATGAAGGAGAACAAGGTAGCAGATCATTATTTCTGAAATTCAGCCATGATTAATTCTTTCTAACTTGGTAAGACTATATGAATTTCATAAGCCAAAATCAACATTACTTCTAATTTCTTGCCTAGTTTCCAGCAGAGATATAGCTTGTTAAGTGAAAAAGAAGCACAGAAGAAGGAACAAAGGGAGGAAGGCAACCTGTGGATTGTTGATTTTCTCCTGTCAGCGAGCCTTACTTTACATGAAGGAAAAACTGCTACCATCAAGTTAGATGGGAAAAGGGTATTCATTTTTATAGACCTAATTGTATCTCAAAGCAGGATCTTTGTGAGAAACCATAGGGACGTTCTGAAGTACAATCATTACCTTTCATTGCAGAGATGCTGGCTGGGGTATGCTGGGAGTTGTATGACCTTTTCTGCCTCAGCATGCATAGGATCACCCTTAGTTCCTCTTTCTGTGAAGAGGGTCCACAGCTTCGACTTTACAAAATGAAAACAGGCCCTTATATTCTTCAATTTTACTATGAGTCAACAATTTTTATTCCTTTTCTTCATTTCATTTATTACCATTTGCCTTTCTTTTGGATCCCTATTAAACAAATGACAAACACCAAGCAAACAGTTTGTCCCATGAATTGCAAGGAGTTAAGGAAGCAGCAGAGATTACTACTGCGAGTGGGGTATATATAGCTCTCCAGATATTGGTGGATTCAAATTCCCATCAGGCCAGCCAGCACAGTCAATGGCCAGGGATGATGAGATCTGAAGTCCAGCAAAGAGGGCCACATGTTCTTCACATCATGTGGTGGTCTTGCAGCTAGCAGTGCCATCGAGAGCCAGTGTGGTGTAGTGGTTAAATGTTGGACTGGGACTCAGGAGATCTGGGTTCTAGTTTGCTCTTGGCAATGAAGCTCACTACATGACTTTAGGCCAGTCACTGACACTCAGCACAACAGGGTAGTTGTAAAGATAAAATGGAGAGGAGGACTATGTAAGCTGCATTGGATTCTTCCAAAGAGCAAAAAAGGTGGCATACAAGGAATGCCTTCACCCGCGTCAGGCTGCCTGCCCTTTAAGATCAGAAAGAGAGGCCTTTCTCATTTGTCCACCTGCGACAGCTATTTGGTGGGTGTCCACAGGGGGAGAGGGCCTTCTCTGTGGTGGCCCCAAATCTCTGGAACAAATTTCCATCAGAGATCTGCCATGCATCATACTTGCAGGCTTTCAAGAAGGAATCATAGAATCATAGAATAGTAGAGTTGGAAGGGGTCTATAATGGCCATGTAGTCCAACCCCCTGCTCAGTGCAGGAATCCACCTTGAAGTAGGGATGTGTATTGTATCGTTCAGATGTCCGATAACGATCCGATGAGGTCATTATTGGTAGGGGTGTGCACGGACTCCCCGGATCGGATCGGGACCCGGATCAGGACCTCCAATTTTGTCACGGATCGGATCCGACAAAATCGGAGGCACCCCGGACCGGATCGGGTCTGATCCCGATCCAAAAATTGGAACTTCCGATCCTTGGATCGGCCGCCATTTTTCCCCCTCAATGCAAGTCTATGAGGAAAAAATGGCGGCGGGTGGGTGAGGGGGGCCTAACTCCCTCCCTCCCGGGGCCATCCGTTGTGGACGGCCCCGGCAGGTAAGCCCCCTCCCCTGCGCTCCTTACCCCCCCGGGGCCGTCTGCTGGCGCCTGCGGGCACCAGCGGATGGAAGCGGACGGCCCCGGGGGGGATAAACCCCCTCCCCCCTGCCCCCTGCTTACCTTTCCTGGCCGTCCGCTCCCGTTTGCTGCTGGCCGCTACTGTGAGTGGGCTTCGCGGACTGACCGTAGGTAGCGCGCCAGGTGATGTCATCACCTGGCTTGCTACCTAGGAGCAGGCCGCAAAGCCCGCTCGCAGTAGCGGCCAACGGCAGACGGGAGCGGACGGCCAGGAAAGGTAAGCGCGCCACACGCCTCCTCTCCCCCTGCCCCCTGCTCCCTGCTTACCTTTCCTGGCCGTCCGCTCCCATCTGCCGCAGGCTGCTACTGCGAGCGGGCTTCGCGGCCTGCCTGTAGGTAGTGCGCCAGGTGATCATCACCTGATCATCATCAGGTGATGATCACCTGATGATCACCTGATCATCATCAGGTGATGATCACCTGGCGCGCTACCTACGGGCAGGCCGCGAAGCCCGCTCGCAGTAGCAGCCTGCGGCAGACGGGAGCAGACGGCCAGGAAAGGTAAGCGTGCCACGCACCCCCCTCCCCCCTGCTTACCTTTCCTGGCCGTCTGCTCCCGTCCGCCGCCCCCTGCCCCCGTTGTCCTCTTCCATCGGCGGGAAGCCCCCCCTGCTGTCCGCTTCCATCGGCGTGCGCCCGCCGATCCACCGATCCATCCGAACTGGATCGGAACCTTTCCGGATCGGATCAGATTGGATCGGCTGATCCAGCGGTGAGATCGGAAATGGGATAATTTATCTGATTTCCCCCTGGATCGGATTCGGATCGTGGATCGGATCCCATCCAGTGCACATCCCTAATTATTGGACATCCAACTAACGATAATGATACTTTCCTAAGGAGGCCCTATCTGATCGGATCCAAAATCGATATGTCTGATAACTATTGGATATATCGGATTTTCGGACCGCCAGTTTACACACCCCCTGAAAGGCTGTGTTCACAGCTTGGGGGTGCTCCTGGATCCGTCACTCCAAACGACAGCTAAGATAGATGCGACTGCCAGGAGTGCCTACTATCAGCTTCAGCTGATATGCCAGCTGCGCCCCTTCCTAGAGTTGGAAGACCTAAAATCAGTAGTGCACATGCTGGTAACTTCGAGGCTCGACTTCTGCAATACGCTGTACATAGGGCTACCTCTTTGCCTAGTCCAGAAACTTCAACTAGTTCAAAATATGGCAGCCAGGTTAGTCACTGGTACATCTAGGGGTGACCACATTACACCAGTTTTAAAATCTCTTCACTGGCTGCCAATCAGTTTCCGGGCGAAGTACAAAGTGTTGGTTATTACCTTTAAAGCCCTACATGTTTGGGTCCAGGTTACCTACGGGATCACCTTCTCCCATACAATCCACCCTGCACGCTCAGGTCCTCTGGGAAGAATTTACTACAGTCAACAAGAACTAGACTGACAATTGTTACCCAGAGGACCTTCTCTTCTGCCGCTCCCAGATTGTGGAATGACCTGCCAGGAGAGATTCGCCAAATCACCAGTCTTCAGGAATTTAAAAGGTCTATAAAGACTGATCGCTTCCGGCAGGCTGCCCGGATGAATTTTAAAGTGTTTTATTGGTGTTTTATTGGTATTTTAATGATGTATTGGTTTTGTGTGCTTTTGGTCAGTTTTGTGTTTTGTGTTTGATGCTGTTCCCCGCCTCGATCTCTTGGGAGAGGTGGGTAATAGATTTATTATTATTATTATTATTAGTGGTCGCCATAGACTTGGCATGCCTCCAAGAAGCGCCGGAGTAAAAATGACAGACGGCACTTCGCTCCAAACCAAAAAAGTTGGATTAAATGCCCGACATTTTTAGTGAGGAGCTTTGGGGCTTTGCCCCTAGATGGCTTCAGATTGGCAGCAGTGTCATGTAACCCAGCTGCCGCCAATCTGAAGCCACCGCAATGGAAAGGGATCCTCTAGAGGTACCCCTGGAGATGTCAGAAATTAAACCTGAGGCTTTTTGCATGCAAAGTGTATGTTCATCCACAGACTTATAGCCCTCCCCTAAATGTGAATATGAACCTTCACCTAAATTGGAATCTCCTTAAGTGGTCATAGCCCTCCTCCAACATTGTGATTGGAGCCTGCTGGAATCCTTGCTGCACAATTGGTCACTGAATCTGTCAGTCTCAGCAAACACACCCCACCTTCTAGCTCCATCCATGACCCCAAATGAAAAAGAGCCTTCCGATAATATGATAAAATTCTGATAGTTATCGTAGGATTTTTATTGTCTCCGATAATTATCATAGGATGTTGTATCGTATCGTTTATAATTAATCGGCTGTCCGATAAATACCATATCATATCGTTATTGGACATTTTAACGATACAATACACATCCCTAATTCACAGCCCCCCCAAATGTGATCGTCTTAACTGGAGATACCAATGTGTGAACCAGTCCTTCTGCATGCAACACGTGCTCTACCACTGAGGTAGGCTCGGATTCATGCTAGCTGTTAGCTGTTCCTAAGAGGAACTCTAATGCTCAGCCTGGTCAGGTATTGCTGTGATGGCAATGTTCCTAGCAAAAAGAAGAGGTCCTGTCTAAATGTGAAGGGGGCAGCAGATCACATACCACCGACTATACAATACTAGAATAAGGAATGGCCCTGATCAGGGATATCTTATCTCTGCTCTCTCCCCCACCATTGTTCTAATTTAATGGGCACCATTGGAGAAAGGAGACACATGTGTGCTTGTATGCACATCGATACACACACACGTGTAGCATGGCTTGGCCTATGTGTCAACAGCAGCATGAGCTTTATCACAGGAATCCTGGTTTCTCCATTCCTTTATAATGCTTCTTCAAGTACCTCAGAGAACAGGAAGCCACATTACATTGGAAGGTTGGTGTAACTAAGAAATGAAAGTAAGCATTGCAAAAGATAATTGGAACACCTACGTGAAAAGTCTTTGTCCAGTAAGCATACTTTGTGTTTCAAAGGAATTCTAGGTCATGAGCTGCTTATCTATGATAAGTCAGCGGCAGGATGGAGACAAACCCAATTTGAGACTATTTGCCTACACATTCTCAAGTTCAAATTGTGTATTTCAACATGAAGCCTAAGGACTCAAGGCAAAAGATATGCCCGAAGGCAATTCTTGATTTTTCAGAATGTGAGTGAGCTCATCTAAGCAGCACCATTTTTAATTTTAATATTTAAGTTCCAGAAAGCAACAAAAGTTTACACTGTGTTCTATAGCTAGCAAATTACAAGTGACACTTAGTGTTATCACTCTGTTGGCTGAAATCCAAAGAGCGAATATAAGTTTGTTGATGGGATTGTATACACGTAATGGATTTTTAAAAAACTTTTATTTCTTTGAGCAGCAGACTCCACCTCTTTTTTGGCATGGCATTTCTTCTAGGGATGAGCAAACTCACCCTCTTCTATACTGCCGGCAGCTCGTCGGACCCCTACCTGTCACCCGAAACTGCTTGCTGTGTATGTTGAGTGGTATGTGGGCACCTGGTGCATGGCATGCTGCCTCCTGCTCCCTTGCTTAGCTGCCATTTTGCTTTAAAATGGTGGGTTGGTCATTTTCTATTTAGACCGTTTATGCATGTAATTTTGTATAAATGGCCCCTTTACAGCCAGCATTCACGTAAATGGCCCTTTACACAAAATGGTGGCTTGATGAGGGAATGGGGATCCACTTACGGGTGTCCAAGGAACCAAGTTGGTGACAAATGCCAGACCTCGAACCTCAGTTGATGCCCATGACATCCCTAAGTTCTTCATACTGGCTCATTACTAAAGCCAAAACAAAGAAAAGAAAGCAGAGCTAGGAAGTCTCTGCTGAAAGTGAGCAAGTATTGCAAAAAAAAGAGAGAGAGAGAAGGAATGAATGAGAGAGAGAGAGAGAGAGAGAGCGCTGCACTTGAGGCTCTTGGGCCTTGCCATGAAAAACATTGGTAGGTTCCATCCATTTTTAGTTTTCCAGAAAGTATTAAAGTTTAATCGATATGAGATGGTCTACAAATAATTGTACAGGGTACCTTACAATGAAACACCAGAATAAAACTCCAAATGGAGCAAACCTCTTATTCTGTAGCATGTTGTAAGAAAACTTTTGATGTCATTTCCTATGCAAAACTGAGGCCAGATCTACACCAAGCAGGATATTGCACTATGAAAGTGGCATGAAAGCGGTATATAAAAGGCAGGAGTCACACTACTGCTTTATAGTGGTATTGAAGTACACTGACAACTGTTGGGGCCCATTGACACATACCATAGACTGCTATATCCTGCTTGGTGTGGTGCCTGCCTTTTATATATCACTTTCATACTGCTTTCATACCATTATATCCTGCTTGGTGTAGATCTGGCCTAGGTTAGAGTGACCAGTTAAAATCCAGGTCAGGGCTCATGTAACTTTAACAGTTGTAGAGAAAAGGGAATTTCAGCCAGTGTCATTTGTATGCAATTAGTTCCTGGTGAAATTCCCTCTTTATCACAACAGTTAAAGGTGCATACACTATACTAGAGTGATCATATACGAAAGAAGGCAGGGCCCCTGCAACTTTAACTGTTGTGATGAAGAGGGAATTTCACCAGGAACTAATTGCATACAAATAACACTGGCTGAAATTCCCTTTTCTCTACAACTATTAAAGTTACATGAGCCCTGACCTGGATTTTATCTGGTCACCCTAGCCTAGGTCTACCTTATCCCCAACACAAACATTGTTGCGGTGGCAGCATAAGAAATTCCACTACTGTCCTAATGTTTTTAATAAGAGGTTTATTTTCAAGACCCTTAACCCAGATTAGCAATTCCCCAAAAGAGATAGTGAGCATGAACGTTTACTTTGCACATTTAGATCATTGCAGTGGGCCAAGGGAAATGTAACAAATAAGAGAATAGACCATGCAAGTCTGGTCAGCTGGCCCTGGCCTAGATTTGCTTGAGGACTCCTACCAAGAATGTTGATGTAGGTGTTCAATGTTACCATTTTGCAGAAGACACATTTCAATGGCACAGCAGTTGAGGCTATCATATGCATTAGATGGAAGAAACTAACACAAATGAACCATCTATTAAAATAACCGACTGTTTTAGAGACTTAGGAACCAGTTAGAAAAGTGCCAAAGCTAATTATGTATGCTATCTTTTAAAGCGGAGAAGAGACTACCTTGAAGTTAATTAGGCTTTTATAGGTATTCACTGCTCATTATTTTACTCTACTCTATTTTATAATAAGAGTGCACCCACTTTGCATTCTGTAGCCTTGGAAACTGATGGTTAAAAGCCATGCCCAGTGTGATTAAAAGTCTTCTATGAATGGAGTTTTAAGAATATACTATTTGGCATTTTAGGCAGCAATATTGCTAAAAGATGGTGATATTGGTTTTATTCATTCCAAATATAATTTTCTTATCTAATTCACTGCTATAATTAAAATGGTGTAGCACAGCATTTTTTTTTCAAGAAAATGCATGTTACTAACACTTCAGATATGAGTAAAGGGGATGTATGGGCATTATCTGAGCTTCTAAATTAGGAGATTGTTATATGCTATCATTTAAGGAATCAAATTTGCAGTCCAAGTGTTCCTTAAAATCTCAGAAATTCAAATCTCATGTATTGCCTTTACAATCAGTTAACTCATGTTTTCATCACTGGTAAAATAAATTATCTGAAATATTTTGCAGGACAGTAGAGAACACTACTGCTTTATTTATTGATTCTATATATCCATCATGTCAAATGAGTCAAGTATCATGAATTGATATTGCAGCAATTGTGTAAGCAATTTGTGCTCCTATTATAATAGCAGTTTAGTACATTTCACCTGACATGATACCAAAGATTCTGTGCTATAATGCTGTTACTTTATTGTTCAAATTGGAATCTGAATTTCAAAGAGATGACAGTAAAATGAATATTAGGAACAGATTATGGGCAGTATCCAATACTGCACTTATGTAATAGACAGATACAATAGCGTCAGCAACCTCAAGCGCCAGGCCAATTTCCATGGAAACTCATTGTGCCAGATTATGCTACTGACAGTGCCAGAAGTCACTTATGCTAGTACCATGTTAATGGCATTCGGGGAGCAGCAGAATTGAACACTGCCCTATGATTGCACATTTAACAATGAAGACTCAAAAAATCAGAATACTGGTGTTCAGTGATTTTACTGCTACAGATCTCGAAATTGTCTGTCTGAAACTTACCAGATAGAAAGCCAGTAAAGATGTCACAACTATGTGAAAGGTGAGTCACAGTCTAAACTCAAATCATTACAATTAGAACAAATAGGACTGAAGCCTCTTTAAGCTCCCAACTCTTGTATGATGTTGCATCCAATTTCCTATGTTGCTCCCCTGTTTTCCTTTTGGTATAGTTTGAGTTGTATGTGCTATAAAAGTGATTAGCTGCCACAATAGGAAGGGTTAAAACAATCACCATGGGCTAAAAAAACCCCATGATAGCTTGTTTATGCTGCAGCACAGAACTTGATTTAAAAAACATCAACAACTGAATGTGATAGGGAACTTAACTGACGTAGACATAGGTCCCTACCATGGAGTATAGTGGAATTTACTTATGAGTAAACATTTATTTATTTATTTATTACATCTGTATACTGCTCCATATCAAAAATAGATTCTGGAGTGGTGAACATTAGAGGTAAAATAGTAAAAAGATTAAAAGATTAAAACACCATATTAAAATTATTCTGTTTTAAAACAGAATGCCAATAAAAACCATAGTTGGTCAATTAAGGAATGCTTCCTGGAATAAAGCTGTTTTCAGGAGTTGTCAGAAGCAACACAGTTTTGGTGCCTGCCTGATCTCCAGGGACAGCAAGTCCCAAAGAAAGGGGCCACCACACTGAAGGCTCTTCTCCAGGTGGGCTCCAATCAGGGCCATAGGTCTATGTGGAACTACCAGGAGCATGCTCTCTGATAACCTCAGTGACTGGGCAGGTTAGTCAGGGAAGAGGCCCTCTCTCAGGTAATCTGTTCCCAAACTGTTTAAAGCTCACTGACAGAATCAGATTTTTTTTTAACTAGAGCCAAAAACTTAAATTTGGCCCAATGGTGAATAGAGAGGCACTGTGGTCATTCTTATTCATTGGGACAGTTATTTTAAGAATATACTTGACTTTGGAGCTCCTTAATATAATGAAAGTGAATGCTTAACAATCACCATCATCATGATAGCTTGTCTCATCTCCTGCTGTTTAGTATGTTTAAGGCTCAATCCAATGCATATTTACACAGAGAAAAGTCCTACAACTCCAAGCATGCCCCAGCCAAACATGCTGGCTTGGGTATGCTGTGAGTTATAGGACTTTTCTCTGTCTAAACATGCATAGGATTGCAGCCTTATTATACTTCTAATTTCCAAACGTTTCACAATCCTATGAAGTTATTCCCATTTTACAGATCCAGAACTGAGCTGAAAGAGAGCAACTTACCAAAGGCTACCCAATGAATTCACAGCAGTAGGACATAAATAGAAGTCTATCAAATGATCCATATTGGTTCTCAATAGTGTCACCACATATACTGTGCAGAGTCAAAGTAATACAAACTTATCACATTATCATATGGAACTGGTTATGTTAATTTTGAGTTTGCCCAATAATAATAATAATAATAATAAACTAATAAAGGAAATTTAATTCATTTTAGATTCATTTAAATTCTGAAACTAGTTTCACTGAAACCACTGATGTAAAAAACTATGTATGTGGAAAGAAACATCTTCTCTGGATGTTGAGATAATTAAAATACAGAGTCATACAATATTTAACTCATATTGCTTTGTGAGACATAATTCTAAGTGGATAATATTTTGTTAGTTTAAGACAATTTCCCCCCAACATGACATACATGTGCAAATAGTGGAGCTAACATGACTTTTCCCCCCAGTCCATGATGAAAATCTATTGAAGGCTGGGATGATGATGATGATAATTTGTCCAGATCTCCAGATCGATGGGCTTTAAGATTAAAAAAAGGCATTTTTTCATAAAGTAGTGAATTGCATCTAAAAAGATGGATGGCGTTAGCCTTGTGATACACTATTAATGTGAGATTTGGAATGGTGGTTAATAAAAAGAAGATAGTGTAGCAAATTAGAAAAATGGGAGGGAAGCAGGGCAGGCACAAATACCAGATCTAGTAAGGGATATTGTACTATACTTCAGATCCCACATCCAGATAGAATTTTCAATCTGCCAGTGAAGGCAGGATGTATTTTTAGCATTGCAAATATTTGCAATTAATGAATAGAAAGAAATGGAGTGTGTGAGGGTTGTCAAGGAAACATAAACCATGTTCCCCTGTCGTGGCGGACAACCCCCGTCCCGCCACCCGGTTCCCCAGCCAAAGCTGGCTTGAGCCAACGCTTGAAATAACCACACAGCAATTAAGGACCAAAGCAAGTTTATTTACACACTATCCTAAGTTAAGGCCTTGGTCAAAGCAGGAAAGGGTTGGTAGGAGAAGGGAGCAAGGGGGGGGGGGTGATGGGAATTGAGGTAGGTGAGGTTAGCAGCACAAAACAGGCACAAGCACTAAAACAATTGGCATTCCCCACCAATTAGGCACACTCTTAACAGTGTCAAGCAACCTTAAACCGAGTAGGCATGTAAAACAATAAAAACTCTATCTAACACCCGGCTCTATCCAGCCAGACGAAGATCACCTCTTCACCGTGTCCAGGTCCAAAGAGAGATGACCCACCCGTCTCAGGCTTTCGTTTATCAGCCACTCACTCCTTAGTCCCCCGCCCTTGCACAGCCTGGGAACGAAACCCTCCCTAACGGTTTTTCAGCTGAAAGCCATTAAGCCTCTGCTCGTTAACTGAGCACCTGCCTTTCTCGGCTGGTACTAAAGAGATAAGTAGCTCAGAAATATGTCAACAAATGAGCGCATCCTCCTCCCTCCTCTGGAAGCGCCAAGGCCCTCAGAAACCCATGTCCTTCACATCTCCCCCTTTAAGGAGATGAGACTTGGGGGTTTTCCTCCAAGTCCTTCATCTCTTCAGTAGGGGGATCTCCAGAGTCCCCTCCCCACCCTCTTTAGTTCGGGTAGGCCCGGGACAACCCATCTGCTAATACATTGTTGCGTCCCTTAATATGAGTCACTGTAAAATCAAAGTCCTGAAGGGCCAAACTCCACCGAAGTAGCTTCCCATTTGACCCCTTCACTCTATCCAGCCAACACAAAGGGGAATGATCCGTCTGCAAATGGAAATGGCGTCCCCACAGATAGGGGCGCAGCTTTCCCAAGGCCCATACGATGGCCAAGCACTCTTTCTCGATGGTGGCCAAGCTCTTCTCTCGAGGCAACAGTTTCTTGCTCAGATAGGCCACCGGATGAAGCTGATGATCGGCCCCTTCTTGAAGCAACACTGCCCCCAACCCCGTTTCAGAGGCATCCGTCTGGAGGGTGAAAGGAAAATCAAAATCTGGAGCCTGCAAAATGGGAGCCTCCATCATCTGGCCTTTCAAGGAGTCAAAGGCTTGCTGGCACTCCCCTGTCCATCTCACCTGGATGGGGCATCGCTTTTTACACAAGTCCGTTAGGGGGGCAGCCAAAGCACTGAAATGAGGAACAAAGCGTCGATAATATCCCGCCAGGCCCAAAAAAGACTGAACTTGCTTCTTGGTGCGAGGAATAGGCCAGTTTCGAATAGACTCCACTTTAGCTTGTAATGGCTTGATCTGGCCGCCTCCCACCCTATGTCCCAGGTACACCACTTCTCCTAACCCAAATTGGCATTTGGAGGCCTTCACTTTCAAACCAGCCTCCTGCAGGCGCTCAAACACTTGTCGCACATGCCCTAGATGTTCTTCCCAAGTTTGCGAAAAAATGGCCAAATCATCCAAATAAGCGCAGGCAAAGGCCCCTAACCCATTCAGGAGCCTGTCCATCATCCTCATGAAGGAGGAGGGGGCATTCTTTAACCCAAACGGGAGTACCATAAACTCAAACAACCCCTTGTGCGTCACAAAGGCCGTCTTGGGTATGGCATCCTCATCCAAGGGCACTTGCCAGTACCCCTTGGTCAAATCTAGAGTAGTAATGAATTTGGCGCTTCCCAATTGTTCTATCAAGTGATCGGACCTTGGCATAGGGTAGGGGTCCAACTGGGTCAAGGAATTGACCCTCCTGAAGTCTACACAGAAGCGTATTTCCCCATTGGGCTTTCCCACCAGTACCACAGGAGAGGACCAGGAGCTGTTAGAGGGCCGAATCACTCCCAGATCCTGCATGGCTTGCAATTCCCGCTCAATCGTAGCCGCTTGAGCCCCAGTCGCCCTATAAGGGCAAGAGCGGATGGGGGGATGCGTTCCTGTCTGAATAGAATGCTGAGCCCAAGAGGTTCTACCTGGGGTGGTAGAAAACAGACCCTCAAACTCCGTCAGCAACGGTCGGAACCCCCTCTGTTGCTCCGGGGTAAGGGTCGATGGCAGAAGCACATTCTCCACCCCTCCCGGTTGCTGAAACTCTGCTAGAATATCCAAAGGTTCCCCCACCTCTTCCGCCTCGGGTTGAAGTTCAAATACAAAATTTTGGCGATCAACATACAGTTTCAACATATTTACATGAAACACTTTAGGTTGTCGTGGAGTGTCTGGAAAATCCAGGAGAAAATTTACCTCCCCCACCCTCTGCTTAACCACCAATGGTCCTTCCCATTTTAAAGCCAATTTGTCCGGCTTAAGCTGTTTTAACACCAACACCTTATCCCCGGGTTGAAACACTCGCACCCGGGCCTTCCGATCATACCAGGCCTGTTGGCTTGCCTGAGCCTGGCTAAGATGGTCTCTGGCCGCTTCTTGGACCCCCTGCAGCATTCGCTGGAGGTTACACATAAAAGTCACCACTGAAGGGGAAGTCTTGGCCACGGGTCCCTCCCATTCCTCTCGCAACAAAGTGAGGGGTCCCCGAATCTCCCTCCCAAACATCAACTCATTAGGAGAAAATCCTAAACTTTCTTGAGGAGCATCTCTATAAGCAAAGAGCAATAAGGGTAGCCCTTGATCCCAGTCAGTAGGGTGGTCCACAGCATAGGCTCGGATCATTTTCCCCAAAGTTTGGTTCAAACGTTCCACTAGGCCGTTAGTCTGATGATGATAAGGCACTGAGAAGGCATATTCCACTCCGCCAAGCTCCCACATCTTCTGGAACAGTTGGGACACAAACCCTGGTCCACGATCCGAGAGGACACCCCGGGGCATTCCTAGGCGGGCACAAATAGACAACATAGCTTTAGCCAGCATGGGGGCTGTAATGGATGACAACGGAACCGCCTCTGCATAACCGTTAACACAAACCGCTTTCCGGATCGTGTAGGGGGATTGAAAGGACCCAACACGTCCAGTCCAATATGTTCAAAAGGTGTCTCCACAATTGGTAACGGTTGCAATGGGGCATTAGGGTGGTCTCGATTGAATCCCACTCTCTGGCAGACATCACAAGAACGGCAGTAATCTTTCACGGCTTGAGCCACCAACGGCCAATAAAATTCTTTAGAGATGCGGGTTAAAGTGCGCTTCCGCCCCAAATGTCCTCCCCAGGCCGTAGCATGGGCCAGCTGAAGAACTGGCTCTCGATAGCCCCGTGGCACCACCAATTGCCGGCACACCTTCCAGGGTTGCTCTAAGCCTTTAGGGGCAAACTCCCTGTAAAGGGCTCCATCTTGCCAGAAGAATCGAACTGGGTGTTGGGGGGTCACATCTACAACTCCTCTCTCAGCCTCTTCCCGGCATTCCTGAAGGGAGTCGTCTTCCCGCTGAGCGGCCTTAAAGGCGGGGTTAGGGTTGGCTGGATTTGCCTCTGATGGGATCACCGGCTCCTCCAAGCTCTCCTCTAGTCCCCCACGGGATCCAGAAACCCCTGGCTCTCGGGTCTCTTCCTCTGTTGGCTCCTCTCCTGGTTCAGTCAGGGAGGTAGAAGTCTGAGCATTGGACTGGCTCCGAGTGACTGCCCCCATAGTGTCCGCTAAATAGGCTAAGTCATTCCCTACCAAAATGGGCCAAAGGGAGTTGCTATGAACCAAGAAAACCATATCTCCTTTCCATCCGTGATATTCTGTGGGAATCCGGGCTAGAGGTAAAGTAATCGGGGGGGAACTGTAGGGAGTGACTGTAAAAGTCTGGCCCTGGAGAATTTGATTAGGGCGTACGTATTGTTTGTCCACGGCCGAAAGAGAAGCGCCTGAGTCCCTCCACCCTTGACACACCTTCCCATTAAGGGTAATAGACTCACAGAACTGCAGCTGGCTCCACTGGACCTGTCCCGGTTGGACCAAGCCCAATGAGGCTCCCTCTTCAGCCCCACGACCCTCACGGGCCTGGCGAGATGCGGCGCGTGGTCTGGGAACTGGTCTCGCAATAGCCTGGGCAGGGGCATCCTCTTCCCCACTGGAGGGCCCCTCACTGTCCTCCCAGTCGGAGGCTGCAGCGGCTTGGCTGGAAGAAGCCTGCTGCGCAATCGCTCCCACCCTGGGAGTGCTTTCCCGAACTTTCTTCTCCTGTAGCTTCGGGCACTGGCGTTTAAAATGCCCCTCTTCTTTGCAATAATAACAGCCAGAGGGGGGGGGCAGGGGTGGAAGACAGTCTGGGAGGAACTTCCCCCCCTTTTCTTTCACCCCGCACTGGCCACGGCCCGGCTCCACTCGCCTTTCCCACGGCTGCTGGAATTCCACTCCCTCCGGCGGGAGCTCCCCCTCTCTTCGGCCAAGCCGGCTTAGCTGTTTCCCTTCTCCGGTAAACTCCCATCTGATCAGCCAGCAACGCTGCTTCTCGCAGAGACGTGGGACGATGGTCATTAACTAGAGCCGCCAGCTCTTCCGGCATGGCTGCAAAAAATTGCTCCATCGCAAACATCTCATGGTATTGGGCGGCTTTTGTAGCCCCCACTGCTTCCACCCATAAATCCAGAGATTTCTCCACTCGAGCGGCTAAAGCCATAAATCCTTCTTGGGGCCCTGCTTTCACTGCCCGAAACTTCAGCCGGCAGTTCTCGGCAGAGAGTGCAAACCGCAGCCTCACTGTCTCTTTAAATTTTTCATAGTCATTAGCCTCTCGCCGAGGCACAGTTCCCATTAAGTCAGCCAAATCCCCACTGACCTGAGCTCGAAGAACCGCCATCCGCTGCGCCGGGTCGACCTCTTGGTCCTCACAAGCCAGCTCAAACAGGATGAAAAAAGCTAAGACGTCTTGTCCTTCTTTGTAAGTGGGAAAAAGCTTTCTATCCAGCCGGCCGCCCTTAATCCCAGAGCGCTGCTCCTGAACCTGGAGCTGTAGTTTATAAGTCTCTGCCTGCAGCTTCACCGTCTCCAAATGCTGCCTCTGCGCCCGGCGTTGTTGCTTCATCAACTCCTTCATGGTTTGCCTCCATTCTTCCATACTTTCGTCTTGATCACTTCCACTCTCACTATCTAGGGGTGGCAACGTTAGAGAGCCCGCCATCAAGCCCGAACCGCCCGGGCTGGGACTGGGGTTAACCTCCCTTGCCGTCTCTGCAGCGGAGACTTTAGCTTCTTCCTCTAAGGTGGCCTCACTCAGCTGGGCAGCTATGAGTCCTTCATCACTTCCCCAGCCCACTGTAAGCTCTGCCGCTGTCGACGGTGTCTGTCCCATCGTCGGGGTCCAACGCGGCCCTGGCCCGGGTGTGTTTTTATCTCCCGGCATCTCTAACACTCCCTAGTCGGTTTAAGGAAGCCTCCCAGAATTTACACCCAAATCAGTAACTGTTCTCACCGTTATTTCTCAAGCTTGGCTCATAAATCCCAACACTGCCAACCATGTCAAGGAAACATAAACCATGTTCCCCTGTCGTGACGGACAACCCCCGTCCCGCCACCCGGTTCCCCAGCCAAAGCTGGCTTGAGCCAACGCTTGAAATAACCACACAGCAATTAAGGACCAAAGCAAGTTTATTTACACACTATCCTAAGTTAAGGCCTTGGTCAAAGCAGGAAAGGGTTGGTAGGAGAAGGGAGCAAGGGGGGGGGGTGATGGGAATTGAGGTAGGTGAGGTTAGCAGCACAAAACAGGCACAAGCACTAAAACAATTGGCATTCCCCACCAATTAGGCACACTCTTAACAGTGTCAAGCAACCTTAAACCGAGTAGGCATGTAAAACAATAAAAACTCTATCTAACACCCGGCTCTATCCAGCCAGACGAAGATCACCTCTTCACCGTGTCCAGGTCCGAAGAGAGATGACACACCCGTCTCAGGCTTTCGTTTATCAGCCACTCACTCCTTAGTCCCCCGCCCTTGCACAGCCTGGGAACAAAACCCTCCCTAACGGTTTTTCAGCTGAAAGCCATTAAGCCTCTGCTCGTTAACTGAGCACCTGCCTTTCTCGGCTGGTACTAAAGAGATAAGTAGCTCAGAAATATGTCAACAAATGAGCGCATCCTCCTCCCTCCTCTGGAAGCGCCAAGGCCCTCAGAAACCCATGTCCTTCACAAGGGTTACATAGTTTTTTGTTTCTATTTCCCAGTACTAGGTCTAGTTTGCTTAAATTCCTCTGAAACTTGTTTGTGTTTGTAACTTAACTATCTCTACTATTAGGATAAAATAAGCAGGGTCAGTGTCAAGGGTAGGCATAATTGGGCTCCTGGCAAGGGCCCACACTCCAACAACGTCACACCATCAAGAACTCCCTGGACTTCCTCTTCCTCTTCACTGCTGCAACGCTAGTGAGAATGAGGATCACTAGATTCCACTGCCTTCTTGCTTCTTGGCTCTCTGCCTGTCAGGCAAGCAGTTGGTAGCAATGATAAGGAAGAGGTGGAGGAGGAGCAACAGGAGCTGATGAGAAGCTCACTGGGGGAGGGGGCATTATGGATGTTGTGCTCAAGGCCCCTCAAAAACTTGGAGTTCACACTAGCAGTAGCTACAAACTCTATTTGAGAATATGGCGATAGAGGTTGCGAGTCAAGGAGGGAGACAAAAATCAGGTCACATTTATTAAATTTGATCTGTAAAGGGGGATCCCTAGGTGGCTACTCCACTATGCCAGGATGAGCTGGTCAATGAAACTGGGCGAAACATTCTTGGCCAGCTGAATGTTGACTATCGAATCGGCACACCTCAGGATTTTCCCATTTGGGGAAGGGGGGGGGGAATTTAGGCTGACCAGATAAAATCCAGGTCAGGGCTTATGTAACTTTAACAGTTGTAGAGAAAAGGGAAGTTCAGCCAGTGTCATTTCTATGCAATTAGTTCCTGGTGAAATTCCCTCTTTATCACAACAGTTAAAGGTGCATACACTATACTAGAGTGATCATATACGAAAGAAGGCAGGGCCCCTGCAACTTTAACTGTTGTGATGAAGAGGGAATTGCACCAGGAACTAATTGCATACAAATGACACTGGCTGAAATTCCCTTTTCTCTACAACTGTTAAAGTTACATGAGCCCTGACCTGGATTTTATCTGGTCAGCCTAGGGGAATTCCTCTGTCATATCACCCAGACCATGAAACACCAGGTGTGTGAGGGGAGATGGCCTCACATGCAATCCTTATCCCCCAACTAGGTACACAAAACGCTCAGCAGGAGGCCCTCAGGCATCACCTGACACTACTAATGATGCCTCAGAATTATCACCATCCCTATCCAGACAAACAGAGCCTGCCCAAACCAGCCTACCTAGGGGAATGTGACCAACTGAACCAAATGAAAACCCACTAAATCAACCTAAGTCTCTCCCACCCAACTTACAGTGTGAAGCGGGCAAAAAGACGCACAGCAAGCCAATCAGACTGTGTGCCAGAAATTCCTGCTCGGCTCTCAAAAGAGCAATCAGTTAAACACCCACATTGCATATAGGGAAGGAGGAAGAGAGACTGCATTTCAAAGAGGCCGAGAGGAGGGCCCCCAAGGGCTAATATCTCCCTGTTAACTCCTCCTCCAGCTGGTGGCACCACAAAGCCCAAACAATTCCCACACACACACACAACACGCCCACCCCCACCCCACCATCAGGCAAGCTGAATGCAGGTAAAGCACATGCAGTGTAAGAGTTGTCATAGAGTCAGGAGAAATATGAATGAAGGGTAAAATGAGGCAATAGGAAAAACCCTTGATGTTCCTGCCCTCAGAGAGCCTGGAGCTGGTATGGGTATGATCCTGCAGCATTTGACCTTCTCTTACACTAGGATGACCAGATAAAATCCAGGTCAGGGCTTATGTAACTTTAACAGTTGTAGAGAAAAGGGAATTTCAGCCAGTGTCATTTGTATGCAATTAGTTCCTGGTGAAATTCCCTCTTCATCACAACAGTTAAAGTTGCAGGGGCCCTGCCTTCTTTTGTATATGGTCACTCTAGTATAGTGCATGCACCTTTAACTGTTGTGATGAAGAGGGAATATCACCAGGAACTAATTGCATACAAATGACACTGGCTGAAATTCCCTTTTCTCTACAACTGTTAAAGTTACAGGAGCCCTGACCTGGATTTTATCTGGTCAGCTTACTTACACCACACTGATTTAGCAGAAGAAAATTGCAGGAATGGCAGGAGTGAAATATTGGGAGGATCAAATGGATGAAATGGATATTAAAAACAAACAGAGCAGCTCCACTGTCTGCTAGGGATGACAGAGAAATCTGCAATGGATTCAAATGGGGTTGGATTTTTATGACTCAGGTCTGCAGATTGTGCAGCAGATTGACTTTTTCTGAGTCATGCTGATTCCGTGGATTTTCACTGGGGCAGAGGGGTGGAGGAATCAGATTTGATGCTGATGCGAATTGTGACAAGTAGAACAAAATTCTGTTGTTGTTTTTTTAAAAAAAATCTGATTCTGTCAATGAACAGATGATAGAATAAAAGTTGCCTGGAACAGGTTTAACCAAATCTGTACATCCCTACTCTCTACACAGCAAACATCATCACTGTGTGTCCATAGTTTTTTCATGTAAAGTGCAGAAGATGTACAGCCAGATACATTTCTCTTTGAATAACTGGTAGCTTCAGACACTTGTATCACTGACTGGCAGCCGATGGGAGAACATACCATAATAATGAGGGATATTGAAACCTCAGGGAAAGTGGAATTTACATTTCATACTCACCTTAACAACAGATCATTTTATTTTGTATTACACTTTTCTGTTTTCTTTTGTGGAAAGTTGTAAAGAAGAATGAGTGGGTTTAAGTATTTGAAATTATGGAAGTTCACTTATATAAAACTAGGGTGACCATATTTAGGAAACCAAAAAGGAGGACAACATGGCCGCTCCAAGGTGGCGTGCCCACCAACATGGCCGTCCCCCAAGGGGGCATGCTCATCCAAACATGGCCTTGGTCAGATGATGATGATGATGATGATGATGATGATGATTTATTTCATTTCTAACCCGCCTCTCCATCCAGATCGAGGTGGGGAACAACAATAAATATAAATATAAAAACAATAAAATAGATAAATCATTAAAACAGATAAAAACAAATACATTATTAAAAACATCTTAAAATTAAACTGGGTAGGCCTGCCAGAAGAGAGCAGTCTTCACGGCTTTCTTAAATTCCAGAAGACTGCTAATTTGTCGAATCTCCTCCGGCAGGCCATTCCACAGCCTGGGAGCAGCAGAAGAGAAGGTCCTCTGGGTAACGCTCGTCGGCCTAGTTCTGGCTGACTGGAGTAAATTCTTCCCAGAGGACCTGAGTGTGCGGGGCGAATTATACGGGAGAAGGCGATCCCGCAGGTAACCTGGACCCAAACCATGTAGGACTTTAAAGGTAATAACCAACACTTTATTCATCTCCCAGAAACTAATGGGCAGCCAGTGGAGTGATTTTAAGATTGGTGTTATGTGGTCCCCCCTAGGTGTACTGGTGACCAACCTGGCTGCCATATTTTGAACTAATTGAAGTTTCCGGACTAGGCACAAAGGTAGCCCTATGTACAGTGCATTGCAGAAGTCGAGCCTTGAAGTTACCAGTGAGTGCACTACCATCTTTAGGTCTTCCAACTCTAGGAAGGAGCACAGCTGGCGTATCAGCCGAAGCTGATAGTAGGCACTCCTGGGCTGTCATTTCGAGTGACGGATGTCTGATTTCACAGCATACAATTAAGACAAACCTGTTCTACACAACATCTTCATGTTAAAATCATTACAATAAAGAACAAGTGAGACATTCGATGTATCTGAAATTAACTTTACTCACTCCTACTTTTGTAGCTTTTGCTGTACTTTGAAACTTTTGCTATGCTCTGTGTGATAGTTTCCCCTTCCCTCAAATATGTTTTCTGACTGCAAATTCTTCACTGGATGACCATAGTCCCAACTTTCCTAACATTTAACACTCTTTCCCCATCACGTTTCTCTTATCCATATGCACAGATTCAGCATACTGCTACCACTGAACAAATGAAGCAGTTGACAAGTGCAGAAAAATCTATTACAACAAACTAGCCAACCTAGCATGCAGGAAGAGTATAAAATACGATTACCCTGCAAACATTAGCCATGGAACAAAATGGACTAAAGGCTTATTGTAGTCACTTCTCACCTCTTAGCTTGTTTCAAATTTGGTTTATCAGTGAGAAATCTAAAAATGTGTCATTATATCTCTGGTTCATTAGCCATGTAAACAAAACCATGGTCAGTAGCAATACAAAGAAAGGCCAGAACAGATGCCCATTATCACAATGCTAGACAAGGATCTTTCCCTCCTTTTATCCAAGTATATCCTGAATTTACACTGCCTCAGTATATAGAGAATAGAAATCCCAGTCAGGGACCCAAAGAAAACTGCCCAAAGAAACTTTAGAAATAACTCTTGTTGATTTCAATAAAGCTTACTCCCAGATAAATGAATGTAGGATTGCAGCCTCTTCACATCTGTTCACCTTACTCTAGCAAGTGCAAGGCCCTCCTGTCAAGGACAACTATGCACTCACAGAACCTGGCCTCCTCGATCATGCAACCAGCAGGTGCTTTCCAGAAAGATGCTTTCAGAGCCTAGGAGATCCAGACACACTCAAACAAGTCAAGCCAAGCCATGCTATGCTGGAACAGAACAATTCTGGGACAAGACACTACTTTGCAAATGATCAAACACAACAGTCATACATATAAAAGAAAAACACAACTACCTCATTGACATAGCAATACCCAATGACAAAAATGTTGCAGAAAAGGAAGAGGAAAAGAGAGACCCAGCAAACGTTTTAGGAAATCTTGCTCATATTGGCATAGGTTGAGATATTTTGCTGGTCAGAATTGTCATCAGGAGAACTCCAATGGACTTTAATGGATATGTCTTTAGGACTTTTAACAATTTTACTTTGGGCTTTCAGACTTCAGAAACTTCAGGTGGATGATATGAAATAATTAGCAATTACAGGAGAAGTGAAAAACCCTTCTCCACCCACCCCACCCACCATGCCCATTGGCCCAAGAGCTAAGTTAGATCCAAAAGATCGGTGAATTAATTGGAAAATTTATTAACAGTCTGACACGGGTTTTGAGAATTAATTGAGGAAATATATAGGAGATACAATATACAATGTGGATCTAGACTCCAGCTCAGCTAGATATGATCTTATGAAGATTAATAAACTGAGGAGGAATATGACTTTTTAAAAAACTTAGAACTCTATGTACTGGGTGCCCCAAAAGTAGGTATACAGTTGTTTAGAATGTTGATGGGAGGTGTGAGTACTATACTGTATACCTACTTTGGGGCCACTTGGTATTTCAGCCTTCCCCAATCCAATCCTCTCCAAATATCTTTGACTATGACTCCTATCTGGTCATGCTGACTGGGCGTTGGGAGTTTTATCCAACACATCTGGAGAGAACCAGCTTGGGGGAGGATACTGTATTTAACAAGAATTGTCTGTTTTTGTACAGTTACTAAAAGGATAAAACAAATGCTAGCACCAGTAAATATCACATAGATGAAGTAAAAACACCATGGCCAGTAACAATCATCCTCCAATAGAGATGGATAATAAATTATGTTTTCATTATGTTTAAAAGGCCCATTGAAATTGCATCCATATACTGTGCCTTTCACACAGCCATGAGCTATGTTCAAATAAACTTCTAATATGATACCATTGCACATTTTTATATTCTTTTTTCTAAACTGCTTCATGATTTATTCAAATAAGAAGCAGTAAATAAATATTGTTAATAAGTCAATTCATACATCAATATATTACAATGTTCTCCTCCAACAAAATAATCAAAGAAAAGCAAACGGGCGAGGTAACCAGATAAAGGTACTGCTTTGAAGCCAGTTTTCTGTTCCAGCAAAACACCTATTTTCCAGACAGCTAAACCAATTTCCTCAAACCATCTCTAAATGAATTCTTAGAAAATTCATTCATTCAAATTTATTTCCCGTAAATAGGAATATCAACTCCATATCATCCCCCAACTCTCACACACAAAACTATGCCCCCACTCTCAACATGCACACAAACACGCAAACTCTCTCAAAATCATCCACCGCAAAACACACATGCACACATCCATTCACAGACAAATGAACATGCACCTATCACATAAATACACTCACACACTGCAAACACGTAAACTCTCTCAGGATACCCACCCCAAAACACATGCACACACATTCATTCATGGACAAATGAACATGCACCCCATGCACCCATCACATAAATACATTCACACACACATACCTCTCCCAAGGCTGCTCCTATGCTTGCTTCCACTCTCCCCCCCCCCCATTTCTCTAGGCAAATGATGGGGATTTTTACATTCACCTTGAAAATATTCTTAGTGGTAGCAAGGGGTTGCAGAGAAGGGGATTAGAAAAGTACAGGATAAGACCTGGGGGAGGAGAGATCCTAACAGGTGGAGGGCAGTTTTGGAAAAATTCTCAGAACCTTGTAACTCCCAGGGTAAAACTGTCCTACCTGCTGCTCTGCCTGCTTTTTGTCCTCTGCCTGTACCATCCAAGAAGAAGCCCAGGATTGTCACGTGGAAGCCGGAAGGGGTTTGGTAAGTGTGGATGACCCACCAGGGGCAGGCCTCGGAAGTGCCCGAAATGGGCCTACTGAGGCCGGCTGAAGCCATCTCCAGATTCCTAGAGGGCCATCACCATAGCGACAACCCTCTAGGAACCCGGAAATGGCTTCAGAAGGCCTCAGAAGGCCAAAACCAGAAGTGCCCAAAATAGGCCTACCGAGGCCTGCTGAAGCCATCTCCGGATTCCTAGAGGGCCATCACCATAGCGACAACCCTGTAGGAACCCAGAAGTGGCTTTGGCAGGCCTCGGAAGGCCAAAACCAGAAGTACCCGGCCAAAATGGGCTTTTGGGGGGCTAAATTTCTGGATTTGGCCCCTCAAAGTGGTTTTTCCCCCCGGATGCGGATTTGCTCCCCATTTTCCAGGCACGTCCGGACAAATCCGGGCAGATGAGCACCCTGAAACTATATAAATTATAATAAAATAAAACATATTAAATGACTTTAACAAGGACTGGAGCAAACATCTGCCCCACCCCCATCCCATGAGGAAGAATTGCAATATTTCGGATGTTCAGTTTAGCAAGGGGGATTTATAAACATTTATTAAATTTATTAATACTATGCACAATATGCAAAAAAGGGTTAGGGAGCTTTCCCCCCTCCCTCTCAGAATCCTAGAAACCTAGTTCATTCAATTAAGTTGAATAGTGGAAGATTCAAGATACACAAAAGCAAATACTTGTCCACTAAGTGTATATTAAAATTATGGAATTCACTACCACAGGATGTAGTGATAACCACTTACTTAGCAAATTTAAAAGGGGATTAGACAAATTCATGAAGGATAAGCCTATATCAATGGTTACTAGTCATGATGGCTACATGTTACTTCCAGTATCAGAGGCAGTATGTCTCTAGGAAATATGAGTGGGAGGATGCTATTGCATTCATGTTCTACTTGTGAGCTTCCCATGGCCATCTTGTTGGTCACTTTGGAAAAAAAAAGAATGCTGCATAAGATTGGCCCTTGCTTTGATCCATCATGGTTCACCTTATGTTTAAAGAAGTGAAATGTCATGGAAGAAACTGGGCATGGTAAATTGCCCATGTGGAAAAACTCACTCACCAGATCAGAATATGTCTGGCTAGAAAAGATTAGATGAAATCTCAGAATAATCATTTCCATGGTACAAGAGCACAAAGCAATTGCTTGCAACAACACCAAATGTGTATTACTATTTCTATATGTTAAATGAAATATCTACATTGTGTTTTGGGCTTAAGCAAAAGGTCCAAACATTATTCCCTTTGTATCCTAATACTTGTTTATTGTTACTGGATGATTTGTATTTATTTCAAATAGAATGCTACAATGAAATGTAGCATTCTTTGTCAATTTCCCATTGTCATTGAATCTTATTCTTTTCCATAAATGGAAAAGAGGCAAAAGAAAATGAAAGAAAAGCATCCAAAACAAATGGTTTGCCCTAACAAAAGTACTTTGACTCTAGTGTGTGTCTGATTGTGAATGGCAACGTTGATTGTTAGTTCATTGAAAGGGATGCAACCTTCAAGACGGAAGCATTATTTTCAAGGTTATATGAGGGTGTCAATTCTCTAATTTAAAAAAGACCAATTATTGGTGGCAACTTTTCGCATCAGCTCTTTTCTCATGGAGCAAGCAATTATTTCTCTATGCTGTGTCCTCTACATTCAGAAGATCCAATTTAACCAGCTCTGACTAAAACATACAATTTATGATCTTCTTTAAGTAAGAAAAGCAAAAAACAAAATTGCTGGTTAATGAACTCTTGCTTTAAATAATTTATAATGCCCCTTTTCTTTTCTTTTTAATGTATAGTGGAAGTAGATAATGCTTGGAAATTTAAGGCTCTGGCGTCTTTTCCTTTACACCCATAACACATCTTAGTTGATTTACACTGCAGAATCAGAACAAATGTGTATTATAGAGCATTTATCTAATGTATTGATTTCCAAGACAGACTTTTATGGAGATTTTATTTCCATAGTTCTCAAAACTTTACAATTTATTTACAAGTAGCTGTTTGTTTTATTTTGGCAGTTTGCTTTGCATACGTTGAAAATATGTGCCATACACACACACATGCAGAGCTTGAATCTATCACAGTCAGAGGCACACTTGGGTCAAGCAGGCACAACTCTAGGAACATGCAAATATTTGTGCACCTCTGGTGGAGGTGGGGAGGCCCTGTCCATGTAAAACCACTTCAATGGGACCCACATTAGCATTCCATGCAGATGCCTATGTGCACCCAGATATGTACCTGCACCTGTATTATGCACATGCACATGAATATCCCTTTATGAACTGGGGTCATAGGTTTTGTTTCGTTCCATGTGTCATTCTTCATAACATCTGTCCTTTTTGGGAGGGGGAGTATGGTGAAGACTTAGGGTAGTAGCCAAGCCTCTGAAGGTTCCATTACACTCCATGCATTAATCAGAAGGTCAGAATGAAGAGTGTGTGCATACAATTTGTGCATGCATGGTCTCTGTACACACATTTGTACTGAGATCAGAGATTTCTTACACTTCCTATGTATTGAAGCTGTATGGTCTTTGAAGGTGCAAACAGGGTTCTTTTCTTTCAATGGTAATTAACCATGATATCTAAAGTGAACATCTATACTCAGGCCCTTTCCACACCAGGCTTTTTGCCTGGGTTGGCCCCTGGCTGGTCCCTGTGAGTCCAAATGACACACAGGGACTCCCGGGGGCAGGGGGCGGGCACGGAATTTTTCTGGGAAAACACAAACCAGAAAAATCCCGATTCTTCTGCAGTCCTCAGAAGTTCCAGGGACCGTGGAAGAATGTGCCCGCCCATTCTGGGTGCAGCTGTGCTTACTTGCAGCTGTAAACTGGGTACGGAGCCACACTGTGTGGCTCTGTGCCCAGCAGGGGAGGGGGTGGCACCATTTTTCCACCCCTGGGAGGGCAGGGAGGGGGTAGGGGCCCGCCCACGCACGCTCTCTGTCAATTTTTAAAAATGGCATCTGCGATATGTGATGGCCCGGGAGAAGCCCGGGCCATCGCACTTCCTGATGTGTATTGGATGCGCCGATCCCAGAAACAGCTACTTCTGGGATCCCCTGCCCTGAGCCCTCTACACCCCTCCGGTGTAGAAAGGGCCTCAGAAGCAGTGCATCTCTCAGTACCAGATTTTTTGGGGGGAAGAAATAAGGGAGCTTTTCACAAACATCTGTCTGGCTATTGTTAAGCCAGACAGATCTTGGGTGCACAGCTTGTGGCTCTCCACATGTTTTACTACCACTCCCATCATCCCTGGTTATGCTGGCTAGGGCTGGTGGGAATTGTAAGCCAATGCATCTGGGAGGCCACACATTGCCCTCCCCTGGTCTAGATGGATCCTCTGTCTGATCCAGCAGAACATCATCTCTTGCTAGTGTGTATACTGGCTGAATCATTAGCACTTTACCATGAAACTAGACACCCCCTTCAGAGGTTACCCTGAAAGCTTTTCTAGAATGTGTGTGTGTGTGTGGGGGGGGGGGTAACAGGGTCAGGTGGTGCTAAACGTCTCCTACAATGTCTCCATGCCTGCCAGCTCCACTCCCAGACCATCACACTTTGAAGAACAAACCTATGATGCAGGAGGATAGGTCTGACAGGAGCATGGGAGTACAAGATGTATCAACTGATTAAGCAGGTACTTTCTTCCTTGGATGTTACTTGTGATGGCATGACACTACTCAATGAATCTCTCCTGTATGCAGTGTGGACTGTCAGAGTTAGTCAGATGACAACTTACTTGCCTGTCTTGTCCATATGTATTTCTGGAAGTGTGCAGCGGGAGTGACCATGGCTCAGTGGGAAAGCATCTGCTTTCCATGCAAAAGGTCCCTGGTTTGATCCCTGACATCTCTAGGCAGGGCAGGAATATCTCCTGCCTGAAACCCTGGGCATCCGCTGCCAGTCAGTGTCGACTATACTGGGTTAGATGGACCAATGGTCTGATTCAGTATTAGGCAGCTTCCTAAAACCTTTAAAAACTCCAGTGGCATGCAGGTGTGTTCTAGTAAGAATCCTTTGAGCAATGTGTACTGCTGACTAATGTTAAATGAGACCTTTAAAATAGTAACGAAAGGGATTTTTCTCCCCAACAAGTGGAGTACGCTTTAGTAGCAGAAGTGTGAGGTTCCAAATATATATCAAATGATAACAAGCTCTCTGGCTTGTTTTAAAGAAGGTTTTGTTTCTGCTTATATTTCACTGCTGTGGTTTTATTGTATTATTGCATTGCTGCTTTAAATTGTGCCTTGCGTTGTACTTTACACAGACTCTTTGCTAACAAATCAGATTCAGCTGGGAGGAGGAAGAAGAGGCGACCCTTTTCCAAAAAGAGTCTCTGGCCATTTCCTTATCATTCAAATAAAGGTGGTCTAACAATTAGCTCCTATGGCATTATTCCCCAGCTGGATGCCCTCCAGAAGTTTGGGATGACAACTTCCATTAGTGCCAGCCAGGGATGATGGAAGCCATAGTAAAAAAAAATCAGGAGGGCACCAGGTTGCCCTTGTGGTACCACTTGCCCTATGACAATCTATCACCTTAGTTTTCTTAGCCATAGAAAGTGCCAGGAAAAAAACCTTCCCAGAAGGTTTAAGACCCACTCTTGGAATCAAGAACTACAAGTTAGGTGGGATTCTCCCATTTGTTTGTTTAGATGTTATTGAATTTATAACCCACCTTTCCACTAAAAAAAATAAAAATGGTGCTCAAGGCACCCAACAAAAAAATCTAGATGAAAATCTTATGTAAGACATAACAAAAACAAACAAAAAAAACCCGACACAATTAAAACACAACAAAAGAAAAGTTCAATAGTATCAATGACTTAAATCCCACTTCAGCAACAGACTAGGGTATAAGACATAGCTCTTGTGACTTTTTGCAATTATCTAGTATCCCCCACCAAATAGCCTCAACAGAGCTCCACCCTGAATTTTGGGGCAGAGACGACCTACTCTGCACACCCCTAGGATCCATGAGTGATGGATTCTGAGTCTTCAAGGGAAGTGTTACTTCAACCAGAACAAGTTGAATCCCTATTCCCAATCTCATGGCAATATGGTGAAATTACTCATATATTTAAAGTACAGCATATGCTTAAGTAACTCACATGATAGTATCCAGTGCTACCTGTGCACCAGTGGGACCCATTGCTAAAGCAACAGGAAACCCATGCTTCTGAAAGCAATCAGAAATGAATCAAAATGCTTGTTTCCAGATGAGTCGTGGAGGTTGCAAGAGGGAGCACCACCAACCCATCCTGGGCTAAATCTATACTACTGCTTTATAGCAGTATTAAAGTACACTGATAACTGTTGGGGCACAACCCAGATTCCTTATACAGCTTTCATAGTGTTATATCCTGCTTTTTATTCCACATTCGCAATGATTTGACATAAGGTGTAGATCTAGCCCTATTCTGGAAATGAGCATTGCAGAACAGCTCATTTTGTAACACTGTTGTAAATCATGCAGGCTTAACAGAACAAATGGAGTAGTGGCAGTATTGGATACTGCCCCTCGAAATGAAATCTAAATTAAAAACAATAGCCTTCACAGTTGTAAAAATATTAAAGAGCCATCATATGATGTCTGGCTGTGTTGTGTCTTTCCATCTCCAACTGTTATAAACCGTTTTAAAGCAGTAGTGTAGATAGGCTCAGTATTGCTCTTGTATTGGTGCCAGGGAGTAACAGAGATGAGATGCTTTTGCTAGTGAGCATGAGCCAGCATTTTAAAGTTTATGGCTGAAAATTAATCTTCTTGTTGTATAGAAGCCTCAAGTTCTCCCATGCAATTACATCCAGAAGTTTGAAATTTCATCTTACTTTTTCCCTCCAACTTGGGAAAGGATTTAAACCTGTTTATACCTGTCCTTTCCGAAACATCTTCAGGAAAGCCAATGCAAACTTTAAAGAGTCTTTTTTTCTGAATACGGATGCTTTTATGAGCAGAAGGAGAAGCCCGTTGTTCAGAATGTTTACAGTGATGCAGATGTCAAGGTAGTCATGAGTCAGACAGCAGTTGATGTCTCTCATATTTTAGTTCACCCCAGATTTCTTGCTATTGACTGTGCTTGGCAATAATTTCTTGTTTTATGTCAGCATGATCTTCCAAAACGTTTTGGGAGAGTGCCATAAATATTCAGAGATGCATATTTTAACACATTACATATTTCTGGCTGTCACTGAGAACGCACAAGGAAGGATTGCTTTTTTTTTTTTTTGCATTTATGTGAGGGTTTTTCTTTAAAGGCCATCTTATCTCAAAAATTTAGGGTGGGTTACAGGACACTTTACATTGAAAGGTTTTTGTTTGTAAGCTGAAATAGAACATATTTCTAAAAAATATAAACACCACAGAGTACCAAGTGGATTTAAATCTCAACCAATAATGGCTGACAAAAATAGTATTTCACTTCTCCATGCCTGGGGTAGAGAATCTGCAGTCAGAGGGCCACATCCTTCCATTGGCCTAATTTCATGTGGCCCTCAGCATCATCTGGCTGCCCAATGCAGTGGGGCCACTCATGTTCTCTCGACCTTCCTTTGCGGAATTGTTTCCTCTTCCTCACACTACCTAAAGTAGATACCTGAGAACTAAATTGCTTTGAGGCTGGTTTGGTGGAAGCAGACAGATAAATAACTTTTTTCACCTGCTGCCAGAGAAAAGGCCCAAAAGTTGTGAAGAGCAAAAAGGAGTGTGGCTGCACTATTTCCCCTGATTCCCCTTCCACTCATGGAACAAGGCATTGATGGTCTATGATGGGGCTTACGCCACCCTCAGCCAGCCCCTAGCCTCCTTTGCCAGTTGTCTCAGTGCCCATCTGCCAACCCCTGTGTTTCACTGTAGGAGCAGCTGGAAGCATGTAGGAAATTTTATTCATCAACTATACTGCCCCTGGGAGACACGATTTTTCATCCGTCCTGCATCCCATTTCCATTGGAGTGAAGGGAAATTAGAGTCGGTGGGTTATAGGTTGGTCACAGCAGCTGGCCTGTGTAGGAAAGTAATAGGTACAGGTAAGAATGTTGTTGAGCACATGGAAGCACCAAGACAGTGAAGAAGAATTGCTTATAGATCCATTCCAAAGAGCTTTGGGACACATGGGATGCAGAAAGGGGGCAATGGTATGGCTAGATGGTGAGGAGGGAAGGACTTGCTGCCTTTGGGTCATGTTCTGGTCCGGCTCACCTTAATTTAACACAGAGATGGTCAGAAGGCCGCTCCTGTAGTATTATAGAATCCCCACAGTCATAAGATACATTGCATATCTCTGTTACAGTTAAGTTAATTAAGTTGTGGGCCTAGTTTAAATGGGTGTCATCTCATCGTTCAGGGTGTGGGCGCAATTACCAAAGTACCAGGACGACACCAGAGTCAAACCCAAGACAATGGCTGAAAGTCATTTGGTGCCAGAGCTCCTCAAACCACGAATCAAAAAAGGATTTTAACCATCACTAGCAAGTGTGCATAAGACTGCAGCTCAGAAGACACACGTTATCAAATTGTTCTTTTTCATAATATGAACTGAGCATGAAGGAAATATTGTTTTGGATGCAAAAGTTGACTAGCATAAGCAGAAAGTCATTTTTACTTGCACAAGGGGGGCTATGTGACTTCCCGATGACTTCCCTCTGCACTTGCATCACTCAACGCCATTACTCACACCATTCCTTGGCCCCTAGGGCCAGCTTTTTGAGTGTCCTGGGGACTGCAGTTGGGAGGGAGGCTACAGAAAGGCCTGTTCCATGAGTAGAATACATTTGTGGCTGTTAGAATCCAAGCCACTATTTCTTACTGCAGCTGATTACATACTGGACCTGGTTTTTCCTCCCTTTTGTGCCACGTATTTACAAAAGAGTTACTTTCTCCTTACATAAGTTCATCCAGCAAGAGGATCTGTCCCAGTTCCAAAGCTACAAAAAGAGAGTGGAACATATCAGGAGGTATTAATGTTCTATGGAGTGCCTTTGAGTCCAACCGAAAAGCTTTCCCACTTCTATAAGAGGTTTTGTTTTGCTGAATGGTAAGAGCAGGTATTTTCCCCCTGGGCTATGGAGCTTAATTGGTTTGTTACTGGTTCCAACTGTGTGCCTGTGTATTTGTACTTTGTTGCACAAAGATGCCAGGACTGAAAACTTCTAAATAAATGAGTAATTGCAACCAAAAGTTCTGAATCTTATTTTGTTGTTGTTGTTTGACTAAATAGCATGTTATTCTTTGCTGTTCCTGCTGGATTAAAAGAGAGTTGGAATAGCTAGCTGAATATAACAACTTTTTGTGCTTTGTTCTACAAGGATTCTTTCTTTTTACTTTTCTGTTCAGTTCTTTCACTGCGTTCTCTGCATGGGAGTCAGTGTGTGCAAAGACATCATCTTGCTCTTATGAAAGTGTTTCTGTTTACTTTAATGGGAACTGGGACTGTGTTGCAAGTGGGAAAGTCCTATGCTGGCCTTCACAACTGCACAGGCATTTTCATGGGTTGACAATGGGCAATGGCTAAAAATGCAGGGTGCAGGAGATTTAATGATGGGAGTTTGTGCAAAACACTGTTCCTGTTATTAGCTGAGATAGAGATAGATATTCTTATCATTGAGTTTACGGGAGGAGCAAAGCAGGTCAGCAGAGTTCACAGAAACAAAATGTGCTTATAAATTAGGTTTATCTCTGATTTGTATGGAAGAATAAACAGGGAACTGAAAAGACATTGATTTGGCAAGAAAATATAATGGAAATAACCTGCAAAGTTGCAAAACATAGATGTATACAATTAAAGCTAAAACTCTTCAGCGACACCTTCGAAAACAGATTGTTTTATCCAGGTAAACAAATCTAAGAAACACGGGGGATACAGAGTCTTATCACACGGGCGGTTTGATCCACACCCACCACGACTTTGATCCAGTTCTTTCATATGGCACTGCTCTCAACCCGAGTGCTCCTTTTTTCCTTCCTGTTTTGAAATATCCCTGAATGGGGATTGTCCGTTTTCTCTCCTCCCCCGCAGGCTTTGCTGAGGTATTGGAGGAAAACCGCCCACGTGTGATTCGTCTCATAGGAAACGGAGAACCCACAGAAGCAAACCAGGCAGGTGTGATAAAGGCTACAGTGATGAGTTAACTTAGTGTACAGCATGGGTGGAGAACATTTTTGCCCCGATAGCCAAATTGGCTCTGGGCAAAGACATGGGGGTGTTTTGCCAATTGTTTTGTCAGCACACAATGGTTCTTTGTGGATTTTCAGAAGCAATGAACACCACAGTAGCTTAAATAGGCTAAGAAACAAGAAATCACAAGATGAGGTGCTTACGCCCCTCCAACTACTAGTAGTCCCTTCCAGCAGTGAGGATACCCTGAGAATTATCCTGGCCCTCAGCAGGATCAACCTGCAGAGAGGTTCTGAATTATGAGGGATCCAGGGAAGCACATAATATCCCTTGATCCCTCCCATTCTGGACATGGTTTCCTGACTTCATACATTCTACATTCTTGTAGACTGGAAAACAGCCAGCCTTAATAATTAGCAGGTAGGCAGCGCAACACATAGGAACATAAGTGAAGCCATGCTGGATCAAAGCAGGGGTCCATCTAATTACAGCATTCTGTTCACACAGTGGCCAATCAGATGTTGACCATGAACCCACAAGCAGGACACGAGTGCAATAGCACCCTCCCACCCATGTTCCCCAGCAAATAGCTCCCATCTTTACTCTCAGCTGGCCTTGACATTCTGCCAAAGTCTTTATCTACATCCAGTTAAACAGAGCATTAACAAATGATTCTCTGAGAAATAACATAGCTGCCTCTCACCCTATCAGTTCAAGCAACAGGCACAGCAGCACTCTAGACATGGGCAGGAGAACTGTTGCACCACTAGCTCCTCAATATACAGTGATCTTCTGCATTTCCAATATGGAGGCCACATATGCCAGCAGGAGGCATCTCAAAGTGGACGGAACCACCACACTGTGATTGCCCCCCTCTCACACACATACATACATTCACATACAGTGCTCCTGAAAATGCCCCCTCCCTGCAATTAGGATTTTAATAGTCTCCATTGGCACAACATACCCATTACAGAACTGCCTTTTGGAAAGGAACATTTTTTTAGGAGTCCGATCAAAGCAACTCTACATAATTATTTGGCAACTAAATTGGTTAGGGCTTGGAATGGAGAACTAGATGAGCACTAGTTAGTTGGTCCACACTTTTAATAGGGCATCATGCACAATTATACCCCCCCCCCCACACACACACACAAGGTGGGTTTTAAAAACAAAACAAAACAAAAAACCAAGTGACTATTTCAAGGCTGAAGATGTGCATATTCATTCAAGTAACAGTTGGCATTAGGATGTTGAATATGCTGCACAAGCAGGTTCATGCAGACGGGAGCAGTTCTTCAGATAACCCGGCTGGTCCCATGCCGCTGAGGGCATTTTAAGTAATCATAACCAGCACTTTGAGTATCTGATCTTTTCTTGCCTTGTCACCCTGATGGAAGAAATCTTTTTGGAAAGCTTTTCACAGTCTGATTGAGATGTCACCATCCTAAATTACTTGATGTCATCTGCAAATTTTGCTTTATCAGTGTTTAACATTGTCATATGCAGTAGGCAGGCCAGATCTACACCAAGCAGGATATGATACTTTGAAAATGGTTTGAAAACTGTATATGGAGTGTGTGCGGGGGCCCAACTGTTGCCACTACTGTTATAAACCGTTTTAAAGCAGTAGTATAGATCCTGCTGTAGTCCGGGAAGCTCACAAAAGCAAGTCACTTAAAGGAGCGCTTTCAAAACAACAACAACAACAACAGCTAAAGCAAAGGCGAAGGATGAGAGGAAGGTTATTGTAAATAATACGACATTTATAAGCAATAAAAGGTCAGTGCAAGAGATTAAAAAAAACCTCCTAAGTGATAGCAGCAGCAATTTATTGACAAAAGAAACAGACAATTCTATGAAAATAAATGAATTCTATTGCAGCCCTCACAAAGGAGGAAAGGGTAAGATGTGAGAGCTAGTCATAAATTTCAACAGAACAAGAACTAGTACTGAATAAAATCAGAATCATGCCAAAACAAATGCCCTAGAAATTAGTGCACCTGAACTCTGAAGGCTAACTAGACCCCAGGTAGCAATAGAGAGAGGAAAATGATCCCAAAGCAATAGGAAGAAGCCAGTTTAGAAGAGCATAGAGGGATTGATTCAAAAGCCAGTATAATCCTATCTCTCTCATGTCCTGTTTCACAGTCTCATGGGGCTCCTGGATCTCTAGCCCCACTAGCTAAGTTCACAGTGGTACTTTACCACAGAATCATAGCCATTACACAGTAACTGCTCCTTTAGGTTTCATGGCGAAGTGTTGGAGCTACTCTTTCCCCCCAGTTTCCAGAGTGTAGCCACGTTAGTTTATTGCAGCAAAAAGAGCAAAGAGTCTTGTAGCACCTTAGAGACTAACAACTGTATTTTGGTACAAACTTTTCTGCAGTATAGGCCACTTCATCAGACACATCTAGTGAAGTAGGCTATAGTCTTTGGCTCTTTCTACACCTCCTGGCATTCCGGGAGGAAGGGGGAGGCTCTTACACTATCCTGATGGTGAGAGCCTCCCCAAGTATGCACACACACAGCACGCAATGTCCCAAGATGAAGCAGGCACATCATGGCCACCGTTTTTTTTAAGTAGCAGGGCCAGTAGCACAAGAATGAGGTCCTGTTCCATCGAAAATTTACACTTTTTGAAAAAAAAATCCCCCTGAAATTGTGGCCCTTACCCCTGCCATCCTATGGATGGTGAAAATGTAGCCCCCCCTCCCCTGATGGGCATGGAGCCACGTGGTGCGGCTCTGTGCCCATTTCTGGTGCTGCACTTACTCGTGAGTAAACGGGCACCAGGAGGGATAGGAGCCCACACTTCCCACGGTCTTGGGACGGTTCCATGATCTCTGGAAGAATCAGGTTTTCCCAGGGTTATTTATCCCTGGGAAAACCTGTGCCCATCCCCCCTGCCCCAGGAAGTTCCTGTGCATCATTTGGATGCACAGGGAGTACCCAGGGACAACCCGGGGGGAAAAGGCCAGTGTAGAAATGGCATTTGTTGTCTTTTCCCTCAGAGGCCCCTACAAACTGTACCATGGAGCACAGCAGCAATGATTTGGCAATTCAGATGGGTTTCCTCAAAATGGACAATAAATGGAAAATATTGGATCCATGTTGATTCAAAGAGCATCAAACTGCTATGTTAAGATCTGTGCTCTTATTGTAGGATGGAAAAATTCCTTCCTATCAAATCCCACCATATAGTTTTGATGGAACCCAAAATATATCATCCTTGTTATCTGTTTATCTGCCAAGACTGTGCAGTCAAGGGTGCAGGTAGCTAAGTAACACTTCACATAATCAAATTAGTAAGATGGGACCATGGGTGAAGTGGTATGCCACCACAGCTCTGCAAGTAATCACACATACTCATGCTATGGCTTCACCACCACATGCTATATTCAAGAACAGCCCAGGCAGTGCTGTAGCTGCTGCTGCTGCAGAAAACAATGAATAGGAGAGGAATAGGAGAGGAGCAACAAGTGTCCTTAGCACAAGACATCTTGGAGCAGAGATCCCTGGGCTGTGACTTCAGCACCTGCACGGTTGCTGAGTGGGTAGCAATGCCTGACACAGTTCACTGTCGTTATCATAGTTGCACACGCCTGCCTGGTGCAACTATCCAGTCAGAAGCCACATGCCTGCACAGTATTGAAGCAGAAGCCCCATCCATGAGTCAGTCCATGAGACCCCCAGTATGGGTGCCAGATCTCCATCCCCCTGTTTAGTGGCAGTCAGAAGCAGAAATTGCCACTTGACATAAGACCCTATATAAACCTCTGACTCCATACAGTTTTGTCTTTGTATAGTAAAATATATGTGTTGAGTTGCAAGCTGGCTACTTGAAATGATTCATGTACCCAAACAGCAAACTCTACCCGAGATCCACTCAACTTGAATTGTCAGCATATCAATTTGATCAAGAGAATTTGGCTCTTTCCATGAGGTTGGTCTTCTTTGGGACGATGTGTGTATGTGTGCTGTATTCTGTTTTCACAGCAGAAATCTACACAAACATGTAGAGGTTCATGCAGTGTTTAGTTGTAGGAAGCTATAGAATCAAATTTAACTTTTGGGGTGCTAGAAATGTTATAGAAGATGTCAATTCAATGCCATAAATACTTCATAAATGCCCCAAGGCTATTTTTCCCCTTGCATAGCTTCCTTCCAGCTGACTAGCCTATGCCACACAATGCAGTAGGAAATACAAAGCAAGCTGACAGGCATTCTAAGCGGGAGGCCGTGGACTCATCCAGATTCACAACCAATTCCGTCTTGTTTTCAAATACAGAAGTGTTTGTGAGATGGAGTATCCCATGGTGCTTCCTCCTCTGTAGCTCTGCAGCTTTGAAAGACCCTGCCTGAACTGGCTCATACTCACTGCTGTGCTCAGTAGTGCAGCTAGAAGAGACCCTTGAGGGAAAAGAGTAACTCTAAAGCCTTATGAAAGCCATAAACCGCCACTGTGCACACCTCAGATTATTTTACAAAAGCCAATGTTACTCTTTACAGTAAACTGCAACAAACTTCATGGTTTCTGGACTGAGTAACTTGGAGAGAGGAACTAGCAAAGAAGACTTTTAAAAATAAATAAATTGAAACTATGCACATTTGATATTTATATATACTGGGTGTGAGTGTTCTAGGTATGTGAGGTTCTGTCAATGCCATAAATTAATTGCAAAACTACAAGGGCAAGTATTCAGGTTGGATTGGCAATATTGATTTTATTCCCTGTGACTGTAGGAGAGAATTGCAGATGTTTTAGATTTCACAGCAAACGTATAAAACAGCATGAAAAGGCCTGCTGCAATAACAAAGTTTATTTTTAAAAGCACCAGCGCCAGCAGCAGCAGAGATACCCTTAGAAAAGAGGTTTGACTTCACCCCACACCAAAGTGTTCCTTCTTTCTTTCTGTTTATGATGTATGTGCCCTGTGAGGAAAGAAAGGGATCACATGACTTCCTCTCTGTTTCCTTATTTCCCTGCAGTTGAGTTTGAAAAACTGGGGTTTCAGCTTTCCTTTTCATAACATTGATCAGGCAATTGTGGCTGCTACTACATACTAATGTCTGTCAAACAGTTTGTCCATTGTGCAGTCTGGAAACGCTTCTGAGCTTTGCCAGCTGCTGGTGTTACCAGAAGCACTCAGGCTCTCCCAAATTTGCTGTGCAGTGCATCACTTAACACTTTTCATAACTCACTAGCAGTAACTACTCACACACACCTTTTATTTCACAGTGAGCTTTCTTAAGAGGCAATCCGATAAGAAGGCCTTAACACGGTCTGGCAAAAATCTTTGGGATTCAATTTTCATGATGTGTGTGCATAATCCTCTTTCCCCCCTGGTAATACCTTAATAGATATGGGTGGGTGACTTTTTTCTCATTTACCATGATTACGGGCCTGTTCAGACAACACACTAAGCCATGGTTAGGCCACTAACTCTTTTACAGCAAATAGTAAGCATGTTTAAACCGTGGTTATGTAGCCACCATGGTTAGGAATGGTTCACACGACACACTAAGACATGGTTCACATGACACACTAAGCCATAATGTTGAGCTCAAAATGCTTAACCACTGTGGCTTAGTGTGTTGTCTGACCAGGGTCATACATAGATGTGCTACCCACCGAATCTGCAATGAATCCCTTTGTAAATGCAGCCATTTGTTTTCATGTTGTGGAAAGCAGCATGCACACACAAACACATACGCACACAGTCTTTGTAGAGTGTAATAAAAATAATGAAGGATTGGATCCAGAATCCTCATTCTGCCAGTGAAAAGATACCTCTTCTAGAATAGGACTTCTGTATCCTCTCTTCACCTCTGCAGCCTCCCCCTACCAGGTGCCCTCCAAACTGCTCCAGAGAGTTAGGGGAGCCTACAGAGAAGTTTTGGAGGGTGTGTGGTGGGGGAGGCTGCAGGGGAAGGAGAGAGCATGGAAGTTCCATTATGAGTATTCTGAATCCGACCCCAAGGGTTTAGATATTTTAAAGTCTAAGAGATCTATGGTCGCATAAGCTTTTATGGACCATGGTCCACTTCATCAAATGATGGTGTAGAACTTAGCTTTGTCTCCACACCCCAGAATGAAGACTCAAGAGAATAGATGGAATTGTGGGCCACAATGTTATTTTTACTTGTAAGCATACACAACAAGTAACAACTTATTAGCCATAGCTAACATCACTCAACTATGTGGACATCCTGCAAAGTTAAGGAGAGACCAGGGAGGACCTCCCACACAGTCCACTTCAGTTGAGCAACTCCAAGCACTGGTTCCAAGCACTGGTTCAATCCAGATTTGTGCCTTTCTTTGATTGCTTTCCTTAAAGAAGTGTCGAAGAGTCATCACATGGCTTCATCTCATCTTAGCTGAACACTAGGCTGACCAAATGAAAAGAAGGACAGAGCTCATGTAATTTTAACAGTTGCGTAGAAAGGGAATTTCAGCAGGTGTCATTTCTATGCATGTAGCACCTGGTGAAATTCCCTCTTCATTACAACAGTTAAAGCTGCAGGGGCCCTGCCCTCTTTTGTATTTGGTCACTCTAGTATAGTGCATGCAACTTTAATTGCTTTGATGAAGAGGTGATTTCACCAGGTACTAATTGCATACAAATGACACTGGCTGAAATTCCCTTTTCCCTGCAATTTGTATGCAATTAGTTCCTGGTGAAATTCCCTCTTCATCACAACAGTTAAAGTTGCAGGGGCCCTGCCCTCTTTTGTATATGGTCACTCTAGTATAGTGCATGCACCTTTAACTGTTGTGATGAAGAGGGAATTTCAGCAGGAACTAATTGCATACAAATGACACTGGCTGAAATTCCCTTTTCTCTACAACTGTTAAAGTTACATGAACCCTGACCTGGATTTTATCTGGTCATCCTATTATAAATGTGACATCCCCTTGCTCCTGATTAGCCTGAAGCACAGCATCTCACCCTTGGCCTTCCTGCCGCATTCTGCTAAAGATGAGTAGCTCAGTGATAAAGCACTTGCTTCACATGCAGGAGGACTCAGGTTCAATCCCTGGCATCTTCAGGTAGGGCAGGAAAGTGTCAGCAATACTGGGGGAGATGGTCCAAGGGTCTGACCCAAGATAAGGCAGCTTCCCATGTTCCAAGTGGACCAAATCCTCTACTGTTGCAAGGCAGGTGATCACCATTCTTCCAAGAGAAGAATAATGGTATTATTATTACCTCACCTTTTCCCCCAATACTGTTGTAATTAACGCTTACCTTTACATCCTGCCAAGTGTTCAGAGTAAGTGCAGATGTTTGTGTCAGAGCTGAACCCCAAGATTTTGACCCACACAATGTTTAACACTTTTCAGAAGCTGCAAGCAGCAACGCCCCCAGTGACAAAGCACAAAAGGCCTGGGACCATGAACCTCTTGTTAGTGCAGGGGTTCAGCTCTAGCATATATAAAGAAGAGTGCACAAAGACTTTCCCTCACCATCTTGCACATGCTTAGCCCATCTCCAACATTTTTTAGGATTCAGTAAACAGGGCTTTTCATTTCTTATTGGTAACATATAAATATATTCAGACGGAGACTGACATCAAACTTACACTCTCCCTTTCATTTCCCTAAATTAAAGGTTAATGTAAAAACATTTGGCACTGGAAAACAAATATAGCAGCAGCAGATATCATTTTATATATCTTTCACAGAAACAGTGCCAATATTCTTGCAAACTGCTGTAGCAACTTATTTCTAACCGTATGTTGCATTTGTGCATATGTGTAAGGTTATGTTTCTCTGTTTCTAAATGCTTTCATTAAAAATACATACTCAAAACCTTTCCTGTGGATGAGTCCTGTGTTCAGCCTGATTTTCAGAATGAGCATCTCTGCCTATAAAGCTGAAAGCATCTGTGTGGGTTTGTATGTCCAGAAAAGTTTACCGACTTCCACATGAGGTACACGTTTGAAATGTGGCACAGTGATAGTCCTTCATGTACAATGTACCAGAAAAACCTTAAAACCTAAATTTTGGGGTTTGAAGTATTTTTTAAGAAGTTAATAAAAAGTAAAGGTTTATTATATACAGGGGTAAAAGCATGCCATGGGCAGGAGGACAGACTTATTGGGCTTCGGCAAGCTTTGTGAATGTGCGGCCGGGTTTGGCACTGCATGACTTTCACAATCCAGTCTCCTAAGGTTGGTCTCTAGCAGTCAACTCAATTCCACATCAACATCAAAAGCCCTCCATCCTGATATTGCTGTTTCTCAGAATCTGCCTCGAACCTGAAGGGGAAAGCATGCACACATGGCCTTGGCCCTTATGAGGGAGGGAGGGGATGCACTCTGCACATGCCCAGAAACACCCTGCCTGCTGCATTGGCACAGCATTTGAAAACAGCAGCCTGCGGCATGCCTTCCTCTGTGAGGCTCATCCATTGCCCATCCTGGTGTGCTGACCCCTGCGATTTCTGTTCATTTTGAAATCGTTTATTTGGTACAGGAATAGTTGCAACGATTTTATATCCAGTATTTCTAAATCTTCTGTAATATGGATGAAGGAGTTCAATTATTGGGGGACACATTCAGGGATGTATCAGGCATTCAGAACTTTTGAACATCATTCATTCCTCTTGCGAAGAGGGCTGCACTTCAGATCCATGGATGCAGAAAGCTATTGAAATGCAAAAATATTATTAAGCATGCCATTATTTTAAAAATGAATTCCTTGATAATGGCATTTTTACACAAAGCTTCTAAATGGCTGCAAAGCAGCCCATTTATCTTAAAATTTGTATTTTTTATGACATTAGGCAGAAGGGCAGGAAGGCATTTGGAGTTAATTTTAGAATGGAGGGGAAAACACTCTCTTAGGACTATTTGCTCCAATAGCAGAGGCTTGTCCATAGTGATAACTACTTGCCTTTGTTAATCATGCCAAAAAGAAAACCATGACACTGATTAACGATTGTCAAGCTACTCCTATCTAATACATGGGGCTTGGAACACTCTTTCATTGCCAGTATCGCTTGATTTTTTGTTAAGAAAAAGAAAAAGATTGGTCTTTGATTAATGAACAATTATTTTTCACCACTCTCAAATGATGTATTTTTTCTCCAGTAGTGGTGTACTTTAATTATCTTTATGGCAGGTCTAGTCGTGATAGGTTGTCTGAAGAGTTCTTTGCATGGCCAGCATTTCAGGGTGGCACACACAATTATTATAGTCAAGAGCCCAACACCCCAGCAGGGCCCCACTGATAAGAGCCCCCTGGAGTTGCCTCTCTTCTTGGCCATTGCAACCTGCTTGTTCACCTGCCTCTTGCTCTGGCCTCGACAATGTTGGCGGTGAGAAGGAACAGTTGATGCTGCTTGATGCACATTTTTCAAAAATAATCTCAAAACCATTAATGCATTTTGCTGTAGTAGTAAAAGTTCTGGCACCCTGGGCTTGGAGGTGTTAAAAAGAGAAAATCCCTGGGATCATACGAGACGAGATCTGCCCATCCCTAATCCAAGGCTCTTGAACTAGGAACGTTGTTCGTTTATTTAATGTTGCACCTGGCATTACCATGGATAGAAACCTTCCCTATCCTTGCAGGGAGTATGGCTCAATCTTCACACTGGGGGTGCATGAACTTTTCCTTTCCAATTTTGGCCTGGAGCATTTGTGTAGCCAAAGGAAAAGATATCTGGGGCAATGCTGAATATTATTAATATGATAGCCTTATCCTTCATACATATAAAGGGGCCATAGGGATGCGCTGCTGATCCCACCCTTGGAGTCATGAAGCTTCTCGGTTTCACCCCTGAAGCACATGTTTTAGGCATAGACATGTGTAGAGAAAACCATAGACCTTTCTATATGTAAGCATTACATCTAAGATAGAATCCCAGTCATTCAGAGTTTCACTTGAATAGAAAAATGACTTGCTACTCTTTTCCCTGCAGATGTCCATGCCTAATGCATGGATGTCAGAGGAAGGGGCCAGGACCCTTTCAATTGAGGTCCGTTCACATGATTCACATGTAAAAGGGCTTATATGTTCCCATGTTATAGATTACTTTGATTTCAGATGAGTAATCATCCCAAATTTCAGCCTTTACAAGCACCAATATAAATTAAACACAGCACAGGTTATAATGGTATGTAATCCAAACACTTCTGTTTAGGGATCAGCAATCTCCTCCTTCATTTTCTTAATCTCCTGTATTGTGCCTTTGACAGCAGACCTCTCTCTTCCACTTCCTATATATTATTTTCACCACATTAATTGCCCAACCAAATTTTGTTTTTGAACCCATCACCATCATGTTGAGTCTTACATATCACAGGAGAATCCAAGTGTCTTGCTAGCATCCCTTTCCATATCTGGGCCTATCAACAGCACACCATGATTTGGGGCTGATTAATCTTCATTCCGTCAAGATATGTCAACTTGAAATTTCTGAATGGTTTCATTCCTTTTAATCCCCTCGATATACATCCTGTATAAATGTGTGATTCTAGGGATTCTCAATTCTTCTATCACGTCTTCTTCTTCTTTCACTTTGAAAGGAGATTTTCCAGCAGGTTGTTCTCCACTACTCTGTTGGTATTATGCTTGAAGAGGTGCTTTTCATGTGGAATTACTCAACTGTGGTACACTCCACATACTGAAATAATAACTGTATCGATGAGTTGTGTGTTGGCTTCTAACTTCTCTCTGATTTACATTTTTTTTGTCCTCAGGCTGTTCCCAAGTGACTTAGGACCAGGAATACCAGTGTGCTTACAGCAGCCACCATTTGATTAATGAACAATTATTTTGAGTTAATCATTAGATACTTGCCTATGGGGATGGCCTTAATTAGCTAAATGCAAAGGATTTCCTATCTCTACACAGTCAGGCTGTGATATTTTTTCATAAAACAAAAATAAGATAAAAAGGATGTTAATCACATTCAGCTGTCTGTTTGAGGAGCTATTCTGCTGGGATATTTACTCCCCACAGCTTCAAATTAGTTATGACTTCAGCAGAAAAGTGGACAAAGTATACCAAGTATTAGGTGTCAATATTGTTTATTAACCTAGAGGACGCTTTTCTCTTTTGTAATCAACAGTGGCACCCTTTTTGAGATCTAAAACTTGGTGTCTACATAGCTAAATGTGTGCTTGCAATGACTAGGGGTGTATAAGGATGTTGTTTTCATCCGTCGAACACCAGAACTTGCCCTGGCTTCAGGCATCTTGTAAGGCAATATGAAATAAAATAAAGGAATAAATACTATTTTAAGTCCTAATATGGGTCCAATGTAACTCCCTCCCCCCAGCCCACTGGAACCATTGTATACCATTGCAATATATCAGTTGGTCCAAGATATAGTGCTATTTAGGATAGACCAATTGAAATCAATGGGACTTTAGTTAATCATGATTAAGTGTCATTGTTTTCAATGGCTTTGCTCTAAGTATGCTTAAATCTGGAACTAATCCAAGTTCTGGATGTTTTTGAGCTATGTTCATATTTATACATGCATTCATTGAACCATTGTATCAAAATAGGGTTGTTCTTCATGCAGCTTTGTATCTTTAAGAGAAAAAATAAATAAAAGCTAACGCTTTCTTTAAAAATAATAGACAAATAAAATAATGTTCCATGAAATGTAATAGAAAAATATGCTAGTGGAGGGACCCAAATGCACCTTGGTAATCATATCCTCAATCACACATGCAGAGAAATAAGTTATTCAGTTCAGCTTTAATTACTTTTGTTCATTTAGATTAATCTATGTGATCTAGTGTCTGGGCATTTTTAATAGGAAAAGGTGAAGTCATTTTTCTTCTTGTGTTGCAAAGAGGTTTTCTGCAAAGCAATTGCCAATGTTTTTCCCTGCAAAAGGACTAAGGTTCAAATCCAATTCTCTGATACAATCATATATTTGGTTTCCCCCTATTTATTTTGATGTTATGTAATCCTTATTTAATTATTCTTGGGGGACTTTGATGTAGACTTAACACTAAATGTGTTTCTTTTTAAAGACCTGACTTTACCGAAATCTTGATTTTTATCAGAGAACCCACACATAGGCAAGTTTCCCTGGGATGTAAAATTTTTGTGGCTTACTCAGATTGACAAACTCTTTGACTTCTGTCATATCTTTAGTCTTCTTGCTGTTGTTGTTGTTGTTGTTGTTATTATTATTATTGCACCAAACAATATACTGTAATGTCATCTAATCATACAGCATCACTTTTCACACCATGGTCAAATATGCATGCATAAGAATGAGTTGATAGCTGGATACTAGGTATGTACAAATTTTGATAAAGCTGATCCATCTGAGTCAGGCGTCTTACATTCCATCTTCCATTCATTAAAGGGACTGGATTTTATTTTTATTTTTTTTAGGGATGCATGAGAATTTCGTTCCACTTGCACAGAGGTGCATCTGTGTTAATACATACTTGTGCTGATGATGTACATTAGTGCAAGTGTGAGTTTGCACAAATCCCCCAAGTTAAAAACAACAACAAAAAACCTGGTCTGCAATTCCCAGAATCCACACAACTTGGAAAAGGAGAGTCAACTGCAGAATTCACAGGTAAGATGCATAGAAATCCAAACTCACTGCAGATTTCTCCAACACTACTGTACACATTTAAGATTTGTGCAGTATAGTACCAAGGAAAAGATGAATGCATAACAATGTCTTCATATAGCACTTTAAGACTTCAAGTCCCATAATGCACTGTGGCTCTGAGTGAAACCATAGGCGTGATATGTCACAAATAATAATAATAAAACCATATAAGACAATTCTGGCAATTGGAATAAATAAAATAAAGTATTAGCTCTTCCTAGGAATCCATGTTGTTAAGTTTCTATACTTCCATTTTAGGATTATTCACCCTCTATGACAGGGGTGCTTGTTTTTTGCATAATATTATTTATTTATTTACATTTATATACTGCCTTATTTGCTAAATTGTACAACAATTTAAAGTGATAAAACTTTAAAGGAATGAAAGCAAGCCTGTTGAAAACATTGAAACATTAAAACTACACATTTTAAAAAGCTGAATTGAAACGATGCAACTACAAACCCTTTCTAAAAGGCCAAGAGAATAGATGCTTCAAAGCTGGTAGATTGCACCCCACAAATCCAAACAGACTCTACATTGTAATGAGATCTCCAAGTTTCACTTAAACACAGGCCCCACCACAGAGCTCTCTCAAGCAAGGGCTTCTGTGTCCTCAGGCCAGAAGCAGTGGGTGTTGCCCGCAGTTATTTCTAGTGCTGGGCTGAATCCTGCCCCCCCCCCATTTTCTGGAACTTTCTCCCAGCAAAAGAGGCATTGTTTTTTCTGCCTCTTTTGCAGGGAGAGGAGAAAATTCAAAGGGGGGGGGGGGGACAGTGTTTTCACATACCTTTTTTTTTTAGAGTGTAGCCAATTGCTGAGGGGCCCTCTTCTTATTTTTTAGTTTTTCACACACAAAAAAAATCCTCTTCCCCAGGTTTTTGGAGGAGTGCAGCAGCGCTTAGTGAATGCCTATTGGGGACCTTGTGACCTCTCCCTCTCCAATAAGCATTCAGGAAGACCTGGCTCCTGAAAATACCTGGGTGTTTAAAAAAAGAAAGAAAGAATGCCCCACAACTGGCTATATTTAAAAAGGTGTGTGGAAACCCTGTCCCCCTCCCCAGGGAGAAAATTCTCTGAAATTCTCACATCTCCCAGTCTCTTTCTCCTTAGTTTTTGTTTTTTCCCCACCCCCACAAAATGGCAAAAATAGAATGGTCCAATTTTTTTGCACAGCACTAGTTATTTCCTGGCTCTTTCTAGGAAGCACACCCCAGCCAGGCCAGCAGTTCTTTCATTTTGTTGCATCACTTGTCTTTTGAGAAAGAAAAAAAACACTAATAATAGTAGTAATGGGCTAATTGATAGGTATTACCAGAGGACCTTCTCTTCTGCCACTCCCACTCTGTGGAATGGCCTGCCAGAAGAGACTCATCAACTGAACAGTCTTTTAGAATTTAAGAAACCAATAAAGACTAGTCTCTTCCAGCAGGCATATCCGGTGGAATTTTAGGATGTTTTTAGGATGTTGTATTGCTATTTTAATAATGTGTACCATGTTTTAATCAGTTTTATGTATTTTATCATATTTTATATTACTGTTGTTCCCTACCTCGATCCAATCAGAGAGGCGGGTAAGAAAAAAATTTATTATTATTATTATTATTACAACAACAATAATACCTGGAATTTTACTCTAACCTTTCAGGTATGCACATCTTTTAATAAGCTGCCCACTTGTGCCTGGGTTCAATGATGACATCCTTCAGCTGCCATCCTTCAGCTACTCTCTAGACACAGGATGTGTCCTTTCTGCAGGCTCTTCTTCTGCGTTCATTTTCCCTGGGCTTTACTATTATGTGCCTCTGCTCTGGTCAGCACATGGCAAGCTGTCATTCTGACCTGTCAGAACTTAAACGATCTTTAATAAATTCATATAAAATTGAGGGATCGAGGGAGCGATCTCAAATTTCATACACATACTTAGGCATACCCCATAAGCCCTGTGACCAAGTTTCAAGCCTCTAACTTTGAAAATACAGAAGTTATAGGTTTATTTATATGGCAGTCCGATAATCCAATATATTCAGGCTGAAAATTATCGGATAGGATATTTATCAGAGGTTTTTATATCGTGTCGTTATCGTTAAACGCATGCACGATAAAGAGCATATCGTATTGTTATCGTACATTTTAACGATATGATACACATCCCTAATTTTAATCTTAGAAACATAGGAAGCTGCCTTCTACTAATTCAGACCATTGATCCATTGAACCTAATATTGTTTACACTCTGGCTGACATTGGCATCCCAGGGTTTCAGAGAGGAATTATTCCTAGCCCTGTCTTACATCTAGGACCTTTTGCATACAAAGCTCATGTTGTGAGCTATGACACTTCTCCTGTTAGCTATTTGGTATTCTCATTGCAACAACAGGAATCTAGGTGTGTGTAAATCTCACATTCATTTTTTTTTGTTTGCTTTCAAAATACCTCTCAAAAATGTATCCCCCCCTCAGAGGAGAGACTTCCTCAGAATTTCTCTTTGAAATGTCTGTCAACTCAGTGTCATATGGATACTTGTTCTACATTTAGTAATCTGAGTATTCCCAAGTGTGTTGTGTTACCAAATGCCCTTCTAAAATATGTGCAAATATGGCACAAATTATATGCTCTAGGGATGTGTATCGTATCGTTAAAATGTACGATAATGATACGATAAGGTTGTTATCGTGCATGCATTTAACGATAACAATACGATAGAAAAACCTACGATAATCATCGGAGATTATAATTTTCAGCCCGATTATATCGGATTATCAGACTGCCATATATATATAAAGCTATAACTTCTGTATTTTAAAAGTTAGAGGTTTGAAACTTGGTCACACGGCTTATGGGGTATGCCTAAGTATGTGTATGAAATTTGAGATTGATCCCTCCAACCCTCGATTTTATATGAATTTATTAAAGATCGTTTAAATTCTGACAATTCAGAATGACAGCTTGCCACATGCGTTCATTCAGACCTGTCAAAAAGTTGCAGGATCTTTAAAAACTTCATATAAAATTGAGGGTTGGAGGGATCGATCTCAAATTTCATACACATGTCTAGCACATGTTGCTACACATATGTGCCAAATTTCAGATCCATCCCTCTACCCCTGTATTTTATATGAATTTTTGAAAGATCGTGCAACTTTTGACCTGTCGGAATTTAAACGTTCTTTAATAAATTCATATAAAATTGCGGGTTGGAGGGATCGATCTCAAATTTCATACACATACTTAAGTATACCCCATAAACATTGTGACCAAGTTTCAAGCCTGTAACTTTGAAAATACAGAAGTTATAGGTATTTGTTCTAAAAAAAAATCAGCTCTAGAGGGCACAATGGGGCTGCAAATTAAATATCGGAATACTGATAATTATCATGAAGACAATATGATTAACCTACGATATTATTGGAGATGATAATTTTTTTGGTCCAAAAAGTACGCATCTCTAATTAAAATGCCTATTAATTAGATTTCTCACTTACGAAAAGCAGCCACAACCACCAGTTTCAATCCAAAGCAAAATATATTTGAATGAGAATCCCCCCCCCGGCCCAATAAGGAAATAGCAGTGTTCTCTGTGGACACACAGGGCCCAGCTTCCTGAGAAGCTGAATATATAGATAGGAGGAAGAGGATATGGATGCTTTCTCTTTCCTTTTGGAAAGGAAGTGTCTTGCCTTTCTCCCTACATCAGATTACCTCCCCATTGAAGGATGTATTACTAGAGCTTGGGAGGTGAGCACTTACAAAATCATTGGAAGTTGCCTGTTGGAGAAGGTGGTTGTGGAATTTGTCTGCTGAAGAATCTTCAGGAAGGCTGTCTCTCCTCACTTTGCCAGCACAGTAATCCCTATCTTCTCCACCACAGAAAAAAAACCTATCCTTTTGTTCAGGTCATTCTTTGTATGTCAACATTAGGACTGAACCTTGGAAAAACATGTAATTATGCTGTAGATTAGGATAATCATGCTAATTTACTCTATTATAGCTTGTTAAAAGCTCAAAATCACAAGTGCCTACAATGTCAAATAGTTTCCTCATACAGTTCTAGACTTATGAAAAGTCAAAAGCAGTAACCAATACTAAGCAAGTTTCTGGATCAGGGGTGGGAAAAATATATATTTGGATACAGTTTACACATTCATATTGGGGGCATTTCTCCTATCTTGGATGGGGAAAGAATTTGTTCCCATGTTAATTGCCCCTTCCTGAGTCAATATGTGGGCCAAAAATGTTTGTACTTTTCTGAATTTTGTAATACACTCCTCCAAGCAAAAATGCATACTAAAATGTGTATATTAGAGAAAAGTGCACACAAACATACATATGCTCATGAAAATTACATTAAAAACACAGTACATTAGGGGGAAATTTGGCTCATAAAAATACATATATTTGGAAAGGTACATACAAAAAATGGGCATATTAGGACAAAAGTGTACAAAAATGCATACAAAATTTTCAGGCAACCTTTAAAACAACAACAAGAAACCACCCACAAACTCTTGCAGAAATAGAATGAAATATAAATAAGGTTGGAAAACGGAGAAACTCAGAAAAATCAGAATTGTTAGGTTCATTTGTCCCTACCTGCTACTTATGGTAATGCCACACTTCCATTGATTTAATGAAGCTGGATGACTTTTTTTTTTTAAAAAAAAGCAGTGTTGTATCACTTGCATTTTGTAGCATTGTATCAGTGCTTCCAAAATTTCTTTTTTCTTTCTTTCTATCATTTTTTTGTGTTTGGAAAATAAATAGTTCAGTGGAAAGTGATTAAAAGGCTTTAGCCATTCAGTGCCCTTATTGAATGAATGCCAATTATTGTCAAAACAATACAACAAAGCACGTAAAATACGTAGTTAAGAGATAAAAGCCAGCTAATGCCATCTGCCTAAAATTCAGAAATTGTGTTTTGTAATGAGATGTTGGTCAGCGATTTCTAACTAACTGTGTCTTTTAAAATGACCGTTTAAAATGCATAAAGAAACTAGCAGTGTGATAGATAGAAGTGAAGTTAGAACGTCTGATTTCCATTTTGAACATGCCCGTGCCAAATATCCCCAAATCTGACTGGCGATAAAAATGCTATAATAACCATCTGTCAGTTCATCCCATCCTCTTTCAGCTTCTGTTTTCCAGGCTATAAAGTTTTGCTGTATGTACATGCATGGAATGACTCTTTCCTGCATTAAATTGTTGCATTTTATTCCGACCTGATGCAGCCAAGCATAGAAAGACACGGGGAAACATTGAGTTATATAATTTGGAAACTAATTAACATGGATTTTCATGGACTGACTCTATGATCTGCTGCAGTGGATAGTATCATGTTTAAGGGATGAGCCATTGTGTGATTTATTTATGTATTACATTCTATACCTATGAAACTCTTATTTCTAAGTAATGCCAATGTCATTTTTGAGAGAGCAAGATAGACTCAGTCCCACCTCTAAATGAGACTTTAGAGACTTTAGTGACCTTGAAAATATAGAAGTTTGCCAACCCTATTGCAGACTTTGAAATAGACACAACTCCCAACGAGTAATTGATTTTTGCTCATCATTCACAACAAGGAATAATTCAGAGATAAGGAACCAGGATACTTCCAGGATCTATGACTGAATGGATTCAGGTGCAACTATTGATTTTTGAATTTCCACATACAGCAGAATTATTATATTCATTTATTGATAGACTGGGCTACGTCAAACAGCAGGGGAGAGATGGCACATTTAATTTGTCTCTCTAGGAGAAACTCCCCAAACCCTAGATGTCAAGAGTAGTGCCAGGCTAGTCTTCTCCCTAATGTGCTAATGAGCACATAACCCCAATGACAACAATTGACTAAATATATCATGGACTTATTGCACTGTTCTCCAAAAATGATATATCATATCAGTTATGGTGGCATGAGGCTGAAACCAGATAGTAAATATTTGGAATTTCAGTATGCATACCTTGCAATTGCAGGCTCATCCCACAGATAATTCTATAGCTGGTACATGATGATGCCTGTTGTCCAAACTTCAGGTGCTACAAAACTTGAACCAGCAACTCTGCAAATTAGATTCTGGCTTCCTGTACCATCAGGGCTGCTGGTCAGAGGAGGGAATTCTAGAAATTCCAGTAAAGAGATTCCAATTACAGCCTATAATCCTCCTGGCCTAGGAAGTGACAACAAGATGACAACAAAGGTCCAATCTGCTGCCACTGGCTGTTATAAGGTTTCTAAGATTGGCTGACTTCCCTCACTCTGGGCAACTTTGTGTTAATGAGTGGAATTACTTCCAACCTCCCTCCAGCCACATATTTTTCATGTATCTATGACTGACCTACTTGTCTCTAATGCAGTTGCCTGTCCTAGGGCCTGAAGCTTTGTTCAGAATTGCTTATCTGTTGTGAGTGGAGAAGGAAGCATGGACTAAAGACACAGACACCAGAGCTTGGGATAAACTAGGGCCTCTTTATTAAACAATAAGGGGGATTCAACCCCTCCCTGGATCTGCATGTGAAAGTGCAGGAATCTATATGTCCTTACCTAAGGCAGCCTGCCTGTCTTTATGGGCAAGCCACTCTCCTAAGCCAAGAGTTGGAGAAACCTGGCCTCTTTTCTTATGCAATACTTTTGTAAGTGTGAGGAGGCTGCCCTGCATCATCCCCCCGAGCCATAAAACTCCGAGTAGATGAGGCAGGAGGTTCTTCAAAGGCAAACCATGGCAGAATCTACACTGCTGTTTTAAAGCACTTTATTAGGGTGACCAGATAAAATCCAGGTCAGGGCTCATGTAACTTTAACAGTTGTAGAGCAAAGGGACTTTCAGCCAGTGTCATTTGTATGCAATTAGTTCCTGGTGAAATTCCCTCTTCATCACAACAGTTAAAGTTGCAGGGGCCCTGCCTTCTTTTGTATATGGTCACTCTAGTATAGTGCCTGCACCTTTAACTGTTATGATGAAGAGGGAATATCACCAGGAACTAATTGCATACAAATGACACTGGCTGAAAGTCCCTTTGCTCTACAATAGGCTGACCAGATAAAATCCAGGTCAGGGCTCCTGTAACTTTAACAGTTGTAGAGAAAAGGGAATTTCAGCCAGTGTCATTTGTATGCAATTAGTTCCTGGTGATATTCCCTCTTCATCACAGCAGTTAAAGGTGCATGCACTATTCTAGAGTGACCATATACAAAAGAAGGCAGGGCCCCTGCAGCTTTAACTGTTGTGATGAAGAGGGAATTTCACTAGGAACTAATCGCATACAAATGACCCTGGCTGAAATTCCCTTTTCTCTACAACTGTTAAAGTTACAGGAGCCCTGACCTGGATTTTATCTGGTCACCCTACTCTACAACTGTTAAAGTTACATGAGCCCTGACCTGGATTTTATCTGGTCAGCCTAACTTTATAACAGTACTGACAACTGTTGGGGCCCAGGACACACTTCAAAACAGTTGTCACTACTGTTATAAAGCGCTTTAAAGTGCTTTAAAACAGCAGTGTAGATCCGCCCCATATCCTGATGCAAGTGCCATAAAGCTCCATATTCTTTCCGTCCCTATTCTTTCCTGCATGTCCCTATTCTCACCGTCCCTATTCTTTCCTGCATGTTCCTGCAGCAAATCAACCCATTTGTCCACCTTCCTCATATAGCCTCCAGTATGGAGTAGGCATGGAGGGTGGCAACAAGGGGGAGGTCCTTTTCAGTGGTGCCCCCCCAATTATGGAATGATCTCCCCGACGAGGCTCGCCTGACGCCAACATTGTTATCTTTTCGGTGCGAGGTCAAGACTTTCCTCTTCTCCCAGGCATTTAACAGCGTATGTTGAGGGTTTTGTTGTGGTGGCAGTGGTTTGACCCAGAATTGTTGTTTTTAAATGATATTGTATTTATAACCTGTTTTTATGCTTTTTATGGTTTTAAATTTTGTATATCAGTGTTTTTTTTATGTTCAATGTTTTTAATTTTTGTAAACCGCCCAGAGAGCTTTGGCTATGGGGTGGTATATAAATGGAATTAATAATAATAATAATAATAATAATAATAATAATAATAATATTGAGAGGGAAATATTCCTACTCAGCCCTCCCTCCAAAGGGAACGACTGGTTAAATCCCATACTACAGGGAGGGAGGGAGCCAGAGAGGCCAAGTTAAGGCAGGGCCAGCCTTTTATAGGCTCTGCCCCCACCTTTGCCTCATGTGGCCCATGTGCGTAGGACACACAAAATCTTTACTCCTTTCCTCCCCACCCGCAATGGCCATTTTTCCTGCCCAAGCTGTGCCGGCTGGGTGGGTAATAGATTTCTGCTTGCCTCACTCCTAAAAAAGGGAACCAATGGAAAACACACACTAGGCCCTTTGGGTCTGCACCTTCACTCTCGGGCAGATGGAGCAGCAGTTAGTGCAAGCAATAAAGAAAAAAGAAATTGGCTGTAACCCTCACTGACAGAAGAGAATTTCTGCCATTGTGTTCCCCACAAGGCACACACTCTGCCCCTTTTGCCCTCAGAAGCATGCCCCAATAGCTGAATTATTCAATAGTGTCTGAGATACGTCCTGAAATTCTATAATCCAGTTTTATAATCCATTCCCAGTTCAAGCTCCTGTTCTTGCTGCAGTTGAAGGATTATGCCAAGGAAAAGGTGAAAGTTTGTTCCATCTGCTCACTGGTGATGCCATGGCATTGGGGACTGACCTGCTGGAAGAGAACAATCCAATGCTTGGCATCTGAGAGGCCATTTTGGCTGCCCTCATCAATTTTTGATGACACCCACAAGGTCCAACCTGCAAAAATTACCCTTTGGAAATTCAAACATGTCCTGGGATCGATGCCGAAGTATGTGACTCATTTTAGATGTTTGGCATAAGACATCAGTAGAATGACGTTGTACTCCTACAATTTGTCTGGGAACTCTATGACTTCTGAAAAATGAACAAGTGCAAATAGACCTCCTTGGTGACCTCAATTACTTGATGGCTGTATGCTTCTAGACTGTTATTATACCCTGGTTATGGACTTTCTGCCCTTGCAAGCATGTATATGTGTCATGGAACTGATACAAATAAATGCTCCCTATCATCTTCTTTCATCTGCAAATGTTATAGTCATTGGGAATTTTTCATCTTTTACAGTGGAGATCCTCCAATTATCCCCTAAAGTCCAAACTATGGGAACAGGAAAGAACACTGTTGATGTCTGAGGGAACACTATACCTGGCGATAGCCAATGAAACCTCCCCTGTTAAAGCCACACCTAGGGATGTTGCTGGAGTCTGAGAGGGGAATGGAGTCCAAAGGACTCTCCCACCCCCACTTTGCCTCCTCAACCCCGCTCCTTGAGCCACCGCAACTTACCGGACCCATTCACACAAGTGCTGCGGGGCTGCCCATCCCCTTAGTGCGTAAAAATGGCAATTTGTGGATTTCTGGAAATCTAATGTTATGTAAATGGAGTATTTAAAGGGGCCACTTACACAATATTACAGATGCTTACTGGGCGCTTGACGGGCACTCCAGAGGCTTGGCAGATTGGGCAGCGGTGACAGCTCAGTGAGCGCTCAGCAAGCGCAGACGGAGGTGAGTCTATCCCCATACCAAGGATCCATAGATGTATTTGAGATCCATCCTCCATTGTGTCATCCCCAGAACAAGCAAAAGTTGCCTGCCAAATGGGCTTTAACCAACTCAAGGTCTGGGAATAAAAAAGCTATGGACAGCTTGAGTAATTGTTGGTTATGTTCTAACTGGCCACTTTCCAACATTTGATCATTAACTTCCCGATCTGCATGATGTTGTTTCTTGTCTGGATAACATTGATATTTTCCCATGATCACCCACATATGATAACTCAAATCTTAAAAGTACTATCCTGATTATAGCAACTTCGGAGAGTATCCAATGGTGTCATTCCGCAAACTCATATAGCACTGCTGAAGTACTGTGGAATCTTTGTGTTATGCAATGATTTGTGCATTACTGTTGCCCAAGTGCCCAAAGTATGCACAAGCATAATGCACAACTGTGATGTTCTACTGTTTGTGGTTGTAAATATATTGCAAAGTTTATTATTTGTTATATGCATTTGTTTATATCTTTAAAAAGGGTTAAGAAAAACAACTAGGCTGAAATGTACTTACTGTTTGTGGTTATAAGTCTTGGTAAGTATAGAGTGATTGGCTGATTGTGGGGGAGTGCCTGGATTGGCTGGCTGTGTGCCCGAATGGAAGGTGAGTGTTGATTGGCTGGTTAGTTGGAGTGCCTGGATTAGCTGGCTGTGTAAGAGTGGGAGGAGCTAGAGAGCGAGTGGAGAGTATATATGTGTCTGACAGAGAGAGCTGACAGGTTGTTTGGGGGGAGATTTGAGAGAATTGAGAGACAGATCTTGAAGCAGGATTATTAGATGAGAAGAGTGTTTGATTGAGAGATTGAGATAAGATTTTAGAGCCTAGATTAAATAAGGAACAATTTGTTAAAGTATAAGAGTTCTGACTGAAACCAATAAGCAATGAAACCTTGTAACGGATACACAATTGAACAGAAGTAACCATTAAGCTTGTTGACATGCAATGTCTTATTAATAAATTATTGTTAATTCTATCTACTGGTGTGGCCTGTGGGTGTACCTGAGAAGGTACTGGTGGCAGCGGGACAAAGAAGTTATCTGGAGGCCAGGTTGCTGGGCTGTGGTGCTGTGGGGTCTAAATAGTAAAGGCGAGACAGGGGCAGCAGCAGCAAGTGGTCGAGGATAACCTCCAAACAACCAATTCTGAAACCATACTTCCACAAGCAAGGCCATGCAGAGGGGGGGTCAGTGGGGTCAGTTGGCCGGGCCCCACAATTTTGATGGGGCACTCCGATGAGGAGGTCCCCCTAGCTTACGCTACTGCTTCTCTAGTGTGAGCAGCCCATCGAGAGGCGAGGAGCCTGCCTGTTGGAAACAGTGCAGAAGCCATCCGTCGTGAAATTCTGAATGTGAAGAAGTGATGTCTTACATAATGAATAAAAGTGCTTCCCATTACCTTTTTTATAAATCGTTCTAGTTCATATATGTATTTTGCACTGAATCAGTGCCACTGCTTAAAAAATACTTAATGAGCAGTTTGAAATGGATGGGGGGGGGGGGCACACACTTCCCATCTGGCCTGGGCTCTACCAGCTCTGCACGGCCCTGTCCACAAGTGTAATTTTAGTTGATGTACAGTTGTCTAGAAAAAAAATATAGATTTAGGTTTAATTGGCAAATTCTGAGTAAGGAATTGTCTTCTCTAAGTTATAATTCAAAATTAATCTTATCTAGCCTGAAAAGTGTATATGAAAGCCTCTTAGGTATGTTCTATTTTTTTAAAGGATTTTTGATAACAATGAAATAATTAAGACTGTGAGCGCTAATTTATGGGACAGAAGATAATATTAGTGTTGAGTTAACTTCCAAACAAAAAGTATAAATATGTGTTGTTTTCAGAATGATGAGCTTCTTATTAGAAGCTTATTAGGCCTATGTACCTGTCAGCTGAACAGCCCATTCATTGTTGAATGGGGAACTTGATACTTAAAATGAGATCTCTGATTTTTAAGCTATTAGGATCTATGGATCTTTAGCAACACTCTATTTCATATCAAGAAATGTTTTTTATGTTTTTATATGCTCAATATATTTTAATATGATGTTATATATATATTTCTAATCAAAATGATAAATGGATCAAAAAAGATTTTCCTACACTAATTCTTGTTAGTACAAAACCTAGATTGCAACCCACCAAACAATCTTAAGTATACACTTTGTTTAGAAGTATTTTTTATCTGCTATACAGAGTAATCCACATAAGATTGTGCCTTAAATAAAGTAACTTCACGGATACCATGAACTACTTTATTGACCCATTGTTTCCCTCAACAATATTAAAATAACATTAAATAATATTGAAATTGGATCCACGGTTGTGCCTAAAATTGTCCATCCTATTTGTGCCATCAGAGACAGACCAAATCACAAGATGCTGACGATCATTTAGTAAGAAATCAACAAGTTTCAGCCTAAACGGCCTTCTACAGGAGCTATCTGTAGAAAATAGGCAACAAACAATATACACAGTTTGTACAGCAACATAAATAGAAAATAATAATTTACAATTAGAACTCTAATTATTTTTTCTAAAAAGTCAAATTGTAACACATGATCCAAATCAGAACCACACAGACTTATATGAGAGTAAAATGTAAGACAAGCCTCAGTTACATGCCATATAATTAGCATAATGTGTAGTTTGGTTCTGATACAGTACTATGATCTCTCTCCATAAAATGACCCTTTTTTATTGTAATACTGCACAGACAGTCACCTATTCATCTTTTGAGTACTGTAGAGGTTTTATTATCATAACTTTTATTATGGGCACCACCATTTGGAATGCCATTTTGATGAATATTCTCCAGAGGAGGGGAGAGGAGTGAAATTTCCCAACATCCTTTTTCGTAGAAATTTTAGCTCACTTTTATTTCAACCTGCCAGTCCTCAACCCTGGTCACAATAAATAAACTAAAAGAAGATAATGCTAAACAGCACACAACTGCTAGAATATCTAAATGATATCAGAAAAAGCTGTTGAATAACTCACCGCTTGTGAAGCTTTGCCCAGCCGGGGATCTCAAGTCAATCCTTTTTTGGAAAACAACAACAACAAAAGTCTCTTTGGAACTGAGGAACAAATGCAACAAGTCCTCAATGCAACAAGCATTGTGATGGTGGTGTTATCAGTTGAGATATTCTGATAAAGCATCTGCGAAACTGGTTAAAAGAAGCTGGAAGCCTGTAGTATTGCTCATGTATTACTCAGTTATTGAAAAAAAAATCTCTGTTATTGCTCAGTTACTGCAAACAAATTTGTTCGGTTACTGTAAACAACTTGCTCAGTTATTGTAAACAATTTTTGTACACTTACACTTGATATGCGACGTTGTATAATTATGATGTTATATAAAAAGTTTGTTTACCCCAGTTTTTTCTGATATCATTTAGATATTCTAGCAGTTGTGTGCTGTTTAGCATTATCTTATTTTGGTATTCCCAACTGCTACCTTCTGTATTGTGATTTTCTGAATAAATAAACTGCCACCTCTAGTCTATGGTAGCCTGGGCAGGTGGATAGATCTTCCGCAAGAGAACAATGTAAAACTAAAGCTGCCATTGATTCAGTGTGACTGTCTCAAGGGCTATCAATCTGATATATATATATTGAATAACATTTTGTAGTTTAGTAATTTCTGTTGTGGAGGAGTAACATAGTCATTTTGTCTTGGGGTGTGTATTTGTGTTCATTTTAGACTGGTCCACAAATCACCCACTAATAACTCTCATTAGAAATACTGCACTACATGTTTTCCTTACTATTGAGGTTACTATATTGAGAAATGTTTCTGAAACATCTTCCCTGCACCACTTCTATATTTACCTGGGATATCCCCTGGTTATATTATTCACCAGTATCCAGAGGTCATGTTGTGATTTAGACATGCTAAGCTGTCATTTGCATTCCAGAGCTACTTCTTTACTCCTCTGTACAGCATCCGTCAATGTACAGCATCCATAATGAAGATCTGATGACAGTGGGTAACTCTACTAGTAGTTCCACTTCCTTAAGCATGGAATATTTCTTCCTCTGTGGCTTATAAAGAGGCTGATAGCCCCCTTCAAGCAGACAGAGCATATGCAATTAATAGTAGCAATAGAGGGTGCTAGAGTTGGATTAACTATTATGCTAAGTATGCTATAGAGTACAATCCCAGCCAAATTGAGCCACTGTTGTTCTGTAATTATCTCAGAGTTTCTCCCTTTCTCCCTATGCTATGTTCTCTTAAAAGTCAAAAAGGATCAGCATGGGATTGTTGCAAGGGCCAAATATATTCCCAGCTACCGAAAATAGAGGTGGTCTGCAAGCATATGTATGATCCTGCCTGAAAGGTAACAGAAAGTATGGAATAGGAATCAAAGTTATGAGGGTCGCAGAATATATTTGTCATAAGGTGGCTGTCTTTTCAATACAATACTGTACACTGCTGAGACAGCAGCAACCCCCACCCCCAGGTTTAACAAGCTCTAATCTATATTTTGATTTACCAGACATGAATGTGTCTCAATCATATACATTTTTCTTCTTCTTTTTGGTATTCAGTTCTACAATATAAAAGATAAAATACATGGTGAATAGTAACAAATAATGATAATGAAAACAATGGCAAAATTAATGACAATATATTTAATTAAAGCAAACAAACAACAACTAACATGAGGGTGAACTGCATCTTGAACCTTATCATTTCAATAATGAATAAAAGTGCCTCTATTTTTCTATAAATGGGTTATTCTGGGCAGTTTAGTGTGATGTTTGAACCAGGAACTCTGGCTTGTTGGGTTTAGCCCTAGGTTCCAACTCTGGCTTATCTCTTGCCCAACAAGCCAGAGTTCCTGGTTCTCACATCATGCTTAACAAGCCAAGGACTGAGTATTCCTTGGTTATTTAACCACACCTGCTTTCAGTGGGAGTGATCAGGTCAGCATGCATCAGCATGTTGCCGCATTCACAACAACTCTGAGTTTAAACAAAACCTGGGTTGTCATCTTATGTGAACTGAGCTATAACCTCATGTGAACTACATCTGCAGCATTTGTCCTACACTTGCTGTCAACCACTTGTGTCTAACTGAAGATATTGCTGAAATCCAGCTCTGTTGACAAAGATGATATGCAATTATGGATTTTTCCATGATCTGACCTGATCCTTAGCCCATTGCAGGTTTTCAGCCAGCACTTGTGAAAGCTCATGGTGTGATGGGAGCCAGTGTGTGCATACAAGCCCTTCCCCCAACATCCCTGTCTCCCTTCTCCCTGTACACAAACTTGCTATGTTAAATGACAAGGTCTGAATGGCAGCTTCTACTTGCATTCACTTGAATGTGAATTGAACCCTCTGTGCGATCAGAAACCATGCTTCAGGTGGGGTATTTATTTATTTATTTATTTCTATACTGTCCAATAGCCAATGCTCTCTGGGTGGTTTACAACAATTGAAATATAATGAAATACAACAACAACAAAATAAAGCATAAAATTCAGCATAAATATTTAAGCACACAAAACTTAAAACAAGTTATACAGCTAAAAATAGTTTCAATAAAATACTAGACCTGTTTAGATGACTAGTGTAAATGCCCCAACACATTCCATTAAACGCCTGGGAGTAGAGGGCAGTCTAAACCTGGTGCAAAAAAACCAACACTTTAGGTGCCAGGCAGGCCTCAGTGGGGAGTTCATGGGGGGGGGGGGTAACCACTGAGAAGGCTCTCTCTGTTGTTGCCACTTTCTCAGTCCCCCTCTGAGGAGGCATTTGTAGGATGACCTCAGACGTTGATCATAGTGTCTGGGCAGAGTCAGGTCAGGAGAGGTGTTCCATCAGGTATTGCAGTCCTGAGCTGTGCAAGGCTCTATAGGTTAAAATCAGTACTTTGAATCAGGCTCAAAAACATATGTGCAGCCAATGCAAGTGGGCCGGAATTGGTCTTATGTGCTCAAACCTTCTCGGCCTAGTTATTAATCTGGCTGCCGCATTTTGCACAAACTGTAGTGTCTGAACAGTGTTCAAGGGCAGTCCTACATAGGGTGCATAGCAGTAATCTTACCTTAAAGGTATGGGAGGTTCAGAGGATAACAAGAAGGGTGGTGAACCCCCAATTGTGGGGTACTCTCCTAAGTGAGCTCTATTTGTCATATTTTCAGTACCAGTTTAACACTTTCCTCTACCCCAGGCATTTGATGGCCTACATTAGGTATTTTTAATGTTAGTTGTTTCATCAGGTCCTGGTATTTCATTGTTAATTGCTTTTAGCTGTTTCAAACTATTTGAAATTTTGTATCATAGTGGTTTTATCTTATGTTTTACCACCTTATATTTTGGGGTATCGATTTTGGTGAACCACTCAGAGAGCATTGATTATAGGGTGGTATAAAAATGTAATAAATGACATGGCAAATTGTGATTGTCTTCTTGTTTTTTGGAAAAAAAGGCACACTTTAAATGGCACATTTTACAAAAAGATAACCTTTTCAAGCTTTAATTAATGGAGAGGGGGTGTGCACATTTGGCTGTGCACTGGTCGAAAATGCACACTTTTCCTGTTGGAAAAAAGAAAAAGATGCACACTCACGTTCAGGAGTGTGAATGAGGTGAAACGAGCATCAGGGTGGGAAAAGGAGAGTCTCGACAAACTTGGAAATCACTCATTTGTCCATCCCTGTTTCAAACAGACAAAATATCTGAGGGAACTGATGTCGCATCATTCCCAAGAGTATTCTGTTAGAGAAAAGATGACTGCCCTCATGTTCAACTCATAGTAATACTTTTCTATATATATAAAAACAAAACAAATTTGTTAATAACTTCCAGAATGCATAGATCAATATAACCCACCCCCTGGTTTTTTACAGGCTGGATAATGAAAGATGAAACAGTTCCTGCAATCTAAATGAATGAGGACCTTGTACTTGGGATTTCTCATAGTCCTCTATGTAGAAAAACCTAGAAGAGATTTCTTCTGCCGAATAATATGAGAATAGTTTGTCAGCACTTAGTATGGAGCATCCAAGAAATGGACAGTGTAGATTGAAGACAAAACCTTCTGGATGTCTTGAACTACACTAATCTTTGCTACATTCAACAGTCCCCAAATCTGTGTAGAAATGGTGGAATGAATAAGGATCACATTGTAATGCGTGGTCACTTAACAAAGACCTCCCCTTACCTTTTTTAAACAAAGTATGAACACCTTATTTAAACTGGAATATTAAGCTGTGAATCTTACTATGGTATGTATGGAAAAATTGCAGCCAATTATTGACTTTTAGTTTAGCTAAAGTAAATACTTTTTTTCCTTGTGATTCAAATTGTATTGACTATCTCCTTCTGCATTCTGGAGGTTTTTGCACAGAGCATCTAGGGAGTATGCTACGCTGTTAGTGAGTGCACTGCACAAGTGAGATGGGAAAGCATTTGCCGTAGAAACAGTATATTTGAATAATCTACTCCTGATTGGTGTATTTTGGCCTCCTCTCAAAAAGTTAATTAAGCACGGGCTGTTCTGATTTATACCTGTTGAAGGGAATTGTAAATATGGTTCAATGGTCATGTCTTGCAGGAAAGCATGTTTGCTTAATTCGGATGGTTCATTTCTGTAGTAATCATCTAGCTCTCACCTGACTAATTATTGTACGAGTTAAGCAAGGTGGAATGACTGTCCTCTTGCCTATGTTTTCCTACACTGAAGTCAAATGTTTGACTCCACTTGGGTAGTTAGAAAGTCAAACTACCCCAGCTAGGGATGTCGGAGGAATCTGTAATGGATTTCTATAAATCGACCTGTGGATTCTGCATTTCCACTAAGTGGAATAAAATTTTGTACATTCCTAAACAATCTGATTCTTCCAATGACCCCAACCTCGTTTTATCTACTTCTCCACCAACACTTGACATAACTCTTCACCACTACTCATGTTAAATATCTGAATTCTTCATTCACACATTTCTGATCTTGTCTGCCTAATGCAGAATAGAGAGAGAGAGAGAGAGAGAGAGAGAGAGTTAAAGTTGCTCCTCCTGAACAAAGTCTACCATGGCCCAGAGATTTGGCAGAGGCACACCATACATGAACATGTATTTGCTTGCTATACCGACATAAGGCATGGAGCCAGGTTCTGTATAAGCCCACTCCACCTCCCATTCAGCTGTTCGGTTCTTCAGTTCCAGAAAGAATAGTCTGCATTGAAATCATCATCATCATCATCATCATCATCATCTGCCAATTTAAGATCAGAATTCAGGCTATCTCATGTTGGCTCAAGCTCTTCAAAGACAGGAAAAAGAAGCTGAGGCTGATGCCTTAACAGAAGTGCCTCATGACCAATGATGACATTGTGCAATGTTACAAATTATGCTTGCTTACTCCATGCACCCTACTTTTCCTGGGTCTTTTAGTCCCAAATCCAGATGGGGAGGATGGAATGAATGCCTGGGACCAGCAAAGATGCTCCATGTTGTGCTGGTCCAGTATTGCCTCATGAAGCATCTGAGCCTTACTGTTTTGATAGAGGAATCCTGCTGTGAGGTGACCCATGAGTGTTTGCTGCTTACACCAGTAGGTGGTAGGGTAGGCTAAACAATAGAAAATGATGTAGTAGCAGTAGGAGTGGTACTGCTACTGATGACTTCGAATGTGGTACGATATGTATCGTAGCAATGGAAAAATATTTTATACATATCTGGTCTCTGTTCAGATCTCATAAGCACAGAATGTCTGCCACTTAGACTCATAAGTGTTATTAAATTCCAAAGAAATATAGTCTTATTATTTATAGACTAGTAATGTGCATAACATATTGCTTTCAGTATTCTTACAAAATCTAAGGACTTCCTCATCACTCTTACAACTGGGTAGAAGCACATTTTTAAAATATTGCAGTGTGTAAAATAATAATAATAAAAGATATTGGGCTGGATTCAGACCGGCATTCAGCAAAGTACAGATGGTGCTAGAAGAAGGGGCAGTGTGGTGATTTTTTTTTTCTGAGTCCCCCTACACACGCACCCAGTGCCACCTTCCAGGCTGTTCTGGAAAGTTGGGGGACCATATGGAACAACATAGGGGAACTGCAGGGGGAAGGGGAAATTGGAAAAAATTACTGCCCCTTCCCTTCCTCCAATAGGAAGCTTTCAATGGATATGTTCTATTCATGTAGGGTAAGTATGGATCCAGTCCATTTTGCCTGGCACCTAAGTTGTACTCCTTTCAGCACCAGGTGAAGACTTTATTATTTCCCCAGTAATTTAGCATCTTAGTCTTATAGCTCTGTTGTTTTAAAACTGTTTTAAATCTCTGCATTGCTGCTAGGTTTTATTAGGCTTGTACTTTCATCTTGTGGTTTTAAACTCCCATTCTTTATATTTTATGCTGTACCTTGTGGTTTTCATTTTTGTGAACTGCCCAGAGAACTTTGGCTATTGGGCTTTATAGAAATTAAATAAATAAATAATTTAGACATTGTAGTTTTAGAGTTTAGGACACAAACATGGGAGAAACAATGTGTCCTCTATCCTTATGGTTGTTCAAAATATATATTGTGACTTTTCCATCCTTCATGTTCTCACATTACTCTAGATATATGAAGTGTATGAAGGAATCATATGTCTCCTGTCATAGCTTGTGAAAATATTAAACATCAGATTGTATTTCAGTCATCAAATGTTTTCTATTGACGCCATTCATTTAAGCAAACAGAACTGAGTGATAGCTTAATTCCAGTGTTTTGCTGTGGCTTTTAAATCCACTTTGCCATATATTGCAAGACTCTTCCTGTGGCATTACCAAGAGGCTCTGACATATTTTATATACGAGTGTTATTACACTATAAGAATGCATGTTTAGGTGACTGAGACAACTTCAATAATTTAGGACCTGAAGATATTTGTAAATGTCTTGCAATGCAGAAGATTTCACCATGCAGTCTGCTCACAGCCGATTGGCAATATATCTAAAAGATGTAAAAGCAGACAATTAAAGAAATAGGGGCAGTTGTATTTCCTCCTCCTCCTCCTGATGCAGAGTGGGCTTTGCTTCCCCATGCCTTTGTACCTCAACCAACATATTTACAGTTCATTAAACAAAAAACCTACGGTTTACAAAAACAATGTTAAGGCTCTACAGTTTCCAACCAAGCACCAAAAATCAGGGAAATTGGGAGTTAAGGCTCACAAGCCTTAATGCCACATCCTCCCTAAGGAGGCAGAAGGTGCAAGTGAAATTCTCATTCTCCCAAAGCAGATAAACCATGAGGACAGGGTGGAGAATATGATATGCAGAGGTGACTGTGGGGTTGTGGAAAACTGATCACGAACAACTTAGGGCCACCTACTTCTCTTTTTTTGTTTAGAGCAGCCCTTCCCCAATCTGATGCCCTCCAAAGGTGTTGGACTACAACTCCCATCATTGCAAGTCAGTTAATACATTATCACCATCGTCAGCACCATCATACAGCCTCTGGATTGAAAGCCCCCAACGTTTCAGGTAGGCTATTTTCTTGATTTTGTTCCTGCATGATTAGTTGCTCCAACTGAATCTTTAAAATATTTCTCACTTTTTTCCACTTTGAAAAGTTGGTGGAGGGGATGGGGTGGGGGGTGAGATGACTGCCAAAAGGGCCAGCCAACCACTACTTTGCACAGACCTGCTCTGCAAAGGTAGGACATTGATTTCTGATTGTTACGGGCAAGCTAATCAAGTGGGTGCAAATTCAGATTCTGCTAAAATTGCAAAGAAACAGGTTCCAACTAAGTCCAGTCCGGAAGACAATGGTGCATTTGTCAGAAACGGGCGAGCATGCTTTAGCACTGGACTAACTACAGAAAGTATGTATATCTGTACACAACCACAACACTTAAGTATTTGTGGATTTTCAGCTGCCTTGTATGTGACTCAGGATAATTCTCAGGATCAACACTCCTTTTGTGACAGTGCTGCTCAGGATGGTGCAGTACAGCAGCAGTTACTAAACATTTTTGTGTGTGAACCACACTGAAGATCTCAGCAGATCACTTAACAATGGATTTATATTTTTGTTCTATAAATCAAAGCTCAGGCCCTAGGCCAGGTTGCTGAGAAGGGCTCCTGTGGCCCCCTCTTCACAACACTGGGAGTTGCGCCCTGTTGCCTCCCCGGCGTCGTGCAGTGCGTTCATGCCCCTTATGCCAGTCCTGACGTAAGGGGCACAATGGCACTTTTTCCTTTGTTGTTGCCCACACCGCCAAGCATTCGGCAGTGAGGCGGGTGCTAGAGGGGTGAACTGGGAGTCTCAGCTCCCCTACTCCCAGGTAAGTTTTTAAAAATATTTTTTTACAAAATGGGGGGGGGGGGGATAGCAGAAACACGTAAGTTTTTTAAAAAAACTTTTAAAACTTTAAATGGGGGGGAGGACTGCCACAAACAAAAAAGTCACGTTAAATGGCTGACATCTTTGCCCCTAGATGTCTTTGCATTGGCAGTTGCATCATGTGATGCAACTGCCGCCAGTGCGAAGACATGTCAATGGGAACTGTCCATCTAGAGGTACCCTGTAACTGTTAAATGTTCAGGGAAAAATTAGTAGACTTCACAAGCTCTACACATTGTGCCTTGTTAACCCTTTTGATAGTCAATCCTTGGTCAAAACAGCTGCAATTAGGATGGATAAGAAAATCATTCTGTCAAGATATTAATTTGAATTTACCAAATTTGCACCTCTTGAGCCAATAAATGAACTGAAATAAAGCTGCACACTGAAATCAACATTTTTCTAAGCTTGGCAATGCAGTCCACTGGGGGGGGGCGTGCACAATTATGCATATTAGTGGAAAGTGTATATATATAAAAAATCCACTCAACACTGAATTAGGTCAATTGAAAGTCCTTGGGGAAAAAAGTGTACACAAACGAAAAAAACACATGGAAATTTTCATGCCAACTTTAAATAGAAGCTTGCAAACCTATGTGAAATGGAATAGAATGAGCTTAGACCTGAAAATCTAACAATCTCAGTGGCAATGAGTTTGATAGTTCTGTCCATCCCTAGATTTAATTTCTGTTGTCGTGGTGGTGGTGGGGGAATCAAGTGTAGGTCCAAGTATAGATATTATTATCGACTGTTCTGCAACCTTTCTGCAAATCACCTGAATGGAGTCAGGGCTTACCAGTGGTCCATAGATCACAGTTCAATCACTCTGTATTACAGTATAACAATGAGGCAGTTTTGGGTGTTGGAGCCTGATTTAAGCTGGATCAACTACACTAGAAGAAATGGACTTCTCTGCCCCCTCATTCCCACAGCACGCCCTCCATCCCCTGAACGAGATGGACTATGGTGTTGGGGGGGGGAGAAAGGACTCTCAAAAATTGAGCAGCAGGTTCCTTACTCTTGTGCAAGGACCCTTCCTCTTCCAGAAAGCAGATTCAGGATCCAACCCTTTACTAAATACATGAAATGTAATAAATATCTAAGTACTTACATTGCCTAATAATCAGTAGCAGGCAATTGCTAAAAGTATTGATCCCAATCTGGCATGGGAAAAAGATGTTTCACTTCTCACAGGCTATAACACACAAAACAATAACAGAAGGTTGTGACACTTCCCCTTCTACATTTCATGTTAACTGCAACAGAACTCAGTTGGGGGAAGAACACATTTTGCGAGCAACAAAATATTGTGGTTTGAGTGCTTGGAAAATGCTATATTCTCGCATTAGAAGCGTCGCATTCAAGCAAGATGCATGGATGCGTGCTACAAATGAGAAACAGATTGCAATATTCATCAGCCAAAAAAAGTAGAAATAGAAAAGCCATGTGCACAAACAGTTTCTCAAAACTCCCCAACCTATTTGTAGAAAGAGAAATTGTGGGGACCATTTCACACTGTTTCTCTAGGGCAGGAATAAATTCTCCAACGATTTGTCAGAAATAAGGCTCGCCATTAGCCATAGCAGTAGCACAGCTTTTGTTTTTTCTTTTGGTTTTCATTAGCTGTGCGTGTGTTTGCTCAGCAGCAGCAACTGTGTTGGCAACTTGGCCACCGTTGGGCATCTTCCACGTTGCCATGTGCCCATTATCATTCAAGAGCATTCACAGAGGGGAAAAGAAAAATCCCAGGAAATTATTGCAAAAAAATAAGCTTGACTTTTATTCAGTAAAATTTTTGACTATTCAGCATAGATATACAGTGGATGCTTCAACTGACTTTATGTTTACATCCATTGAGGAATACTTTCATAACTACTCACTGCAACTAGCATTTTTTTTAAAAAAAGCCCTAAAGAAAATCCTTAGGAATGAGAGAATCAGGGATGCACAATGTCATTGAAATCCTTCAAAGCTCAGTTCCACTGACTCATTCATGATCTGTCCCCCCACCCTCCGACCAGTTCATTTAAACAGGGAAAGTGTGCATTATTCCAAAGTGAGCATTATTTCTCCATTGACTAAAGCATGGAAATGCACAACTTTAAAAATGCACAATTTAAAAGTGTGAACTTGTTTTAAATGCTCACTTTTTAAAATGTAATGTAAAAAGAGAACACATTCACAGAGATGCCAAAGTATAATTTATTTATTTTAAGCCCAATGTTTTTCAGCTTTTAAGACCAACAAACTCAGCCAACTTTCTAAAGTGGCAGCTATAATCTGGCTGACTTTCTATATCTAGGGAGGTTGTGGGCTCTCCCACACTAGAGGCATTCAAGATGCAGCTAGACAGCCATCTGTCAAGTATGCTTTAAGGTGGATTCCTGCATTGAGCAAGGGGTTGGACTCAATGGCCTTATAGCCCTTTTCTAACTCTACTATTCTATGATTCTATGACTTTGTTGCATTTGCATTTTATGAGATTGCTCCTAACGAAGGAGCCACAGTCTCTGAAATGAGTTGGGTTTAAAAGAAACAAATTATACTTTGTACCTCTGAGAATTCGTTATCTTTTTGCTGTTCATTCAAAAAGCAGCTCCTGGGTTTTGTTCACTTTTTAAAACACACACTTTAAATAGTTGTGGATTTTTAAGTCATGCATTTTTTTGAGTTATGCATTTTAAAAAGCGCACATTTTTCTAAAGGACACATTTTGCGAATATGAACGCAAGTTTGTGAGTTTGCCAACATTTTGGGAGAACATATGCTCCCGTTTGCATTCACATTCATGGTTACAAAAGGGGCATTTTGGAGCGATTTGAAACATTGAAATGAAATTCTTGTGCACCCTGATCTCCAGAGAAATTCCAACGGTCAAGGATTTTTTTTTTGTTGCCGCCGCCACCGCTATATCCAAGTCTCATCCTAGATTGGAAGATTAGCTACGTTACGATGGATCAGTGTAAGAAGAACGATAAGGCAATCGATGTTGTAGATACTGCTGGACAAAAGTAACAATAAAGCTATAATTGACAAAAGCAAAAAAATATATCAGGGACTTGCTGTAGAGTGAGACAGAAAAAGGGACTGATGCCTTGGGTTTGTATCAGATATATAGACATGGATTTGAAAGCCTGCCCTGCGTACAGACACCTGCAGAAGCTATGATGGACGAGTCAATTAAAGAGAGGTTGGCAATCATTTAGACTTGCTGCCAAAACCCACATATAAAAGGGGAATCCAGGTTGAATAGTGTAGCTCTAGCAATTCATTTAAAATATTGTGGCTCTAGCGATTCAGATTTCTTCCCCCAAACATTCTGGCAGCCATACAAAAATCCACTTCCTTTCAACAAACCCAGCAAAGAATGTAAGAGGAGCTAGCATTCTACTTGCATAGTTGTAAAATAGATGCCCATGGGCAACCCCAAGCTGGATATGAACACAAGGGCACCCTCCTGTTTGTATTCTCCTGCAACCGAGATACAATTGAGAGGCATACTGCCTCTAATACTGGAAGCTATATCTAGCCATTATGACTAGTAGCTATGGAAAGACCTATCCTCCATGAATTTCACAAACCTCTTTTAAAAGCAGTCTAAATTGATGGTTAGCTAGGGTGATCATATGAAAAGGAGGAGAGGGCTTCTGTATCTTTAACAGTTGTATTGAAAAGGGAATTTCAGCAGGTGTCATTTGTAAGCATGCAGTACCTGGTTAAATTCCCTCTTCATCACAACAGTTAAAGCTGCCTTCTTTTGGTCTGGTCAAGAGGGCAGGGCTCTTGCAGATTTAACAGTTGTGGTGAAGAGGGAATTTCACAAGCTGCTGCATGAATACAAATGACACCTGTTAAAGATCCAGCTGCCCTGTCCTCCTTTCCATATGGTCACTGTAATGTTGATAGAGTTTCTTAAATCCAGTTTCCTTTGACTTGGTGCTATTTCTAGGCATAATTACTTGCGGACTAAACTCTGACTCTCTTTCTGTCACCTCCTTGTCTGTGTGTTGCCTTGGGAACGTGTTGCTCGTTACCTGCACTGAACTCTTGACTTGCATCCTCTCTCCTGAGACCTTGCCTGATGCCTGTTTGTGCTGACACACAAACAGGGAACCCTTCGACCCTTGAATCTGCAACTGCTAGGCTCAGACTCAGGAAATGTGATAGTAGGAACTTTCTCCACACTATATTAGAGCTGTGCACAGATGTCCTCTTGAAATTATCCACTCTATTTGTGGGCAGAAAAATTAGGGGGACAACTTAACTGAATTTCTCCAGGAGGAGAACAAATTCTGGAGATTTTTTTCACTGGCAGGGCAAACCATTGGTAGGGGTTGTAGCACAGGCATATTTTTTGGTGCTGCCACTGCAAGTGAAAACAGCATCAACTGTGTTGGCAGACTGGCCCTATTTTGCATCAGCCACAATGCAGGTGTGAGGGGTGTTGTGTTGTATCTAACTCCAGGGAAGAGGTGCTGTACATAAACCTGTCCTCCAATTTCCTGAAAATTTTCTTCCCCTATGAAGAATGCTTCCATAGTTCTGACTCCTTCTCAGAGTGCTTTATAATTTATTTCTGTGATGTTTCTGGGCATACCTCATCACTGCAAGGTAAGCAAGGTGTCCAAGAGTGCTGTGTGGGGGTTTCTCTTTCTATTACACATCTTACCATTGCTCTGCAGCTTCCCTGGTTACCCACGCTTCCTGAACGGAAAAAAGCCCTATGGAGGAAATTACCTCATTGATGTCTTCCCTGGGTTTTCAATTGAAGTGTGGAAAGCTAAGGAGGCTTCTAGGGAGATGATTTTACAATGAAAAACAGGACACTTGCACAAACTCCTTGGCTACTTCAAAATTTTCTTCACCATTAAATTTATTTTCAAAAGATATTTCTTTTCAATCAAATAGTATAAGAATGGTTGCAAAAAACTGTAGGAGAATCACAGCACTAATAATGTTATACACCTTTAATATGTCCCGCCTTTAACTCCCTTCTCCCCCCCCCCCCCAAGCTAAAAAGCTGCAAACACTGTAATTTTTACTCATAGGGAAGTTGCTTCTGTCCCGTGAATGTTTTGGATTTCCTTTTCTGAGCCATTTCCAGCTATCCATCACAGCCCCAAGATCCTTTTCCCAGTCAGTCACTGCCAGCTGAAACCTCCTCAGTATATATGACCCCTCTAGAAGGATTCGCTTTGGCACTTGGCTGCCCGATTATGCGCATATTCGCAGAAGTGCATTTACTCCTAATACCTCTGTACGAGAGGCGGCGAAGCGCATTACAGGACGACCGAAACGTGCTTTAAAGTTGTTGACATGCGGAGAATCACATGTTTACACAGCAGTATGGCGCTTTAACTGCCGCTGCAAATTAAAACTTGCGGTTTAATGTGCATTCGATAATGCGCATAATCGGAAGTTTTAAGTGCCTCAGCCCCCAATTTGCACTCCTCTCTTGTAGAGGTAAAAATTTTAATCAGCCTTGAAAGAGCTTTAAACCTCTCTTGTAGAGGCAGCCTATGTGAAGTTAGGATTTTTTTTGCCCCAGTCAGCATTGCTTTACCCTTGCTTAGATTGAACTGCCCTTGCCATTTTAATGCCCTTTCCCCCACTTTGGAGAGATCCTTTTGTTGATACTCTCAAAACCTCTAAAAGGTTAGTGGGCGAAGCTGGTAAATGTTTTAAAAGTGCCAACACTGACGGGTAACTGCAGAATCAAGTTATTCAGCCTACATTCATAATTGCCCCATAGATTTGAACAGAATTGGCTGTTGTGACATTGCAGCGTCGGTCTTGACTTAGTATTTAGAAGTACTTAATGTACATGTGGGTTGTAAATGCAAGTAGGAATGAGTAAAAGCAAGAGTTCACAGTGAGTTCACAGTACACAACATTTATGCTTTTCCCTTCACTGCTCTTCATCCTGCTGCCAATTATTTCCAGGCCATTAATTTGGTTCCAAAAACCCTTCCCAAATTTTAGGAGGGCAAATTGAAGGTTGGATAACCTGCTTGGGTAAGGCAAGTATAGATTTCATTTCACTGTTTGCAATTGATTGGCAGATGTTTAGAGGACCTGAAAACATCTGCTTCTTTTGTCACCACAGAATGTACACTAGGGAATTCCATAACTATCTCCCACAAGCTAGTTTGGACAATGAGCTGCTTATTATCATGTCTTGTACATAGAATAATAAATAATCATATATATTTTAAATAAAGCCAAATAGAACACATTGAACATATATTTTTACTAGGGAAAAATGTTTCCTTCCTGACATATAAGTGACAGTTTGCATTTATTATTTTACTGGGGAGGTTATTGTTTTAGGGCAGATTGAATCTGTGAATAAAATATTTTTATTATTATTTTATTGGAATAATTGATATACTCAGCCTAGTCATCTGAATTTTACATAAAGAAGAAGACAAATAGGGAGTTCTCATATTGCATCTGCCCTGTTGCATTTCCTATTAGCACTGGAGACAAAGATATATTGTGAGAAATCAGACTACAAGCTATAAAATTATATGCAATGTAATGTAGCTTTAAAATTTGTAATGGAATTGCATCATGCAATAGAAAATTATGCCAAGATATTTATATCAATGTGACAAAATAGATAATAATTTTGAACTGGTTTGTATCAAAGCAATTTCTTTAAAGTGATGCATAGTGCACCAAAATTCAAGGGGTTTGGGAATTCTTTTCCACACAATATCAAAAAGGAGTTGTGTAAATGTAATTCTGCAGCCATAGAAACCCTGTAATGCTAGTAACATTCATACAGTAGTTCAGATTCTTCATATGTAGAATGCATATACATATGTATTCAGGGCCAAAGCTCAGACTGAACCAGTGAGCGCCACCTGGAGCACTGGATTGCCCATGTAAACATATTTCAAAACATCAGATTTTTAACTTGTGGCATGATAGCTTCCCCTTAAGACAGGAGTGTGCAAAGTCTGTGAGTTAGATGATAGCATCCCTGCCCTTGCTACTGGATTTTCCATGCAGCAGCAATTGGGCTTGAAAACCAAGCACATGTCTTCTTTGGGAGCAAAATCACGCTCCTGAAAATTTTCCAGGAGTGTGATTGTGCTTCCAGAGAAAATGTGCACTCCCCACATGCCTTGTTTTCAAGCACAATAGCATTCCCCCCCCCCTGCTGTGGCCAGAAGGCATGTGGAGAGTGGCAGTGAGCCCACATAAAAAACCACGGGACACATGTTGGCCACCCCCTGCTTTAAGGAAATAGAGCTTGTTTTTAGACTAGGAAAATGTCTGTTTTAAAAAATAAAAATTAAATTAAAAAATAGTAATAGCTGTTGCATTTGCAAAGTAGTGGCATTATGGGCTTCTTCACATGTTTGAAATAAAGCATGCTCAGGACTGGTTTGAGGGCCCTTTTTGATGACATTGGCAACCTCCTGCACATCTCCCATATCTTCCTCTAGTAATTCCATTTTTTATATAAACAACAACAACAACCTGTGATATCCCAATTCAGCTGAAATATCTCAGGATTTCCTATTGTGCGCAGGAGAAGTTGCACTACAAAACACCAGCTAGAGGGTGCTGTCCCATTCAGGATTATGAGTAGCGAGACAAAGGGAAGTTTTCCATTATACATCACGTGGTCATCTATCTCTAGCCATGTAATGCAGCCCCATTATGACTGTGCAAGAGAAGCAGGAAGCAAGGTCCTAGTAAGGAAACGTAATTTCCCCTTAGTCCATGACCCACGATACAACTTTATTATTGGAAGTCCACAGTCCATACAACAGCAATTTGAATAGAACATGAAAAAACCTTTAAAGTTAAAATACAGGCGTAGTAAGTTTTAAATACTCAGCAAAACCCTATAGCATAAGTGATGCTTTCCCGCGAGCGCTAGCGATCCCAATATGTTATAAGCTTGCTCGATCATTTCTTGCTATCCATACACCGTGTGTCGGGAGGTACTTTCATTAATTAATACTTAAAAATACCAATCTCCTATAACTCAACACTCAGCTGGATTCTGTTCCTCATTGCAGTACAGAGGAATTTTGCTACTTGTAGGGTTATATACTTATTTGGGCCCTGAAGAAGGTTGACCAGCAAGGTTTCCGTAGTGCACTTCCCCTTAGTCTAAAGAAGCCCTGTAAGGGTTCTAGGGATCTACCTGCCAAGCCCTTTGCATCAGGGTGGATTTTTATAAGAAAATTAAAAGGACCCTGCTGAATGAAATCAAGGGGCCCAAGCATCCTGAATCACATCATGTTCGATTTTAAAATAGTAATAATGACAATTAATATTTGTGGATGGAGGAAGTAAATGAAGAGACGAGACACATGCAATGGGTTTAAACAAGGGCCACATTTATTGAAAGATCTGCAAAGGGGGTCCTAAGGGGCATCCAGTATAGGCCTATCCACAGGCCCCTCTTTTCCCCGTTTCGGGTGAGCTATTCTAGCCCGTGAGTAGGCACAATAACTCTGCCTCTCCACGTGCTGCCCCTTTCGGGGAGGGAGACCTTCCTGTGTCGCCTACCCCCAGGCCACATGGCTCTGGGTAGGTGAGAAGGGTTGGTCTCAAAGGTAACCCTTATCTCCCAAGCCAGGCTGTGGGGCTCAAAGCTGGGAGCCTCAGGAATTACCAGTCACCAGAACAGTGCCTGTGAATGCTCACCAATTATTCATACCTCTCTGCCCCTTCCTATCCGCCAGATTGAAAATGTGACCAAGTTAAATGCGTAGCCAATTTACCTATTTAAATACACCCTGACCCATCTCACAGTGTCGAGTAGGCAAAAAAACTCATGGCCAATTCAGAACACGAGTAAAAAATTCCTACTCGGCCCCAATAGGCAACCGGCGAACCCACACTGAGAACAGGGAGGGAGGGAGCCTCTTGGACAAAGAGGAGGAAGGGGAGAGTGGCTCTCTCTTACATAGCCCTCAACCCCTCCCCTTCCAGTGGCACCAGAATTCCCACTCTCCAATCAGGAGTGGGCACGTCTCCTCTCTTCCCCTCCCTGGCCACAAAAGCCTCCCCGCCCCCAGGCCGTTGGCCGGGAGCGGGTGAATGACACTTGTGGACAGAAGAAGTAAATGAAGAGATGAGACATGTGAAATGGGTTTAAACAAGGGCCACATTTATTGAAAGATCTGCAAAGGGGGTCTTAAGGGGCATCCAGTATAGGCCTATCCACAGGCCCCTCTTTTCCCCATTTCGGGCGAGACATTCTAGCCCGTGAGTAGGCACAATAACTCTGCCTCTCCACGTGCTGCCCTTTTCGGGGAGGGAGACCTTCCTGTGTCACCTCCCCCCAGGCTGCATGGCTCTGGGTGAGAAGGGTTGGTTTCAAAGGTAACCCTTATCTCCCAAGCCGGGCTGTGGGGCTCAAAGCTGGGAGCCTCAGGAATTACCAGTCACCAGAACAGTGCCTGTGAATGCTCACCAATTATTCATACCTCTCTGGATGCCCCTTCTATCCGCCACTGGGAGCATCAAGCCACTCACTTAGTCGCTCACGCCCCATCTAGAGACTATTGCTTCCCGTAGGCACCTCTGGAGATCATGCAAAAATAAATTGTTTCCTTGGTCCGACAAATGGACCCCATCTTTCCTACACAGCTCCTTCCGGAAACGTGGGTAGGATGAAAGACCAAATCATTAATACGCCAGGCCACCGCTGCCTGATCAACTGAAAGTTGGCAATCGCTTAGAGAATGAGGGGCTTTCCCTTCCATAATCTTAGATCAGTACCTCCCAGGTGTATAAGCAGCACCTGGGGTGCAACGCAAGCCACCTGTTGTTGAAACAATGTGGGCAGGAGGCGCTCCCACAGCATTTTGCATCTGCCCAACCACATGTTGACTCATCTCCAGCTGGGATCGAATACTAAAATCTCCATGCTCTGACAGATCCTTGAAGATTTCAATATTAACTTTCTTATGGGCTTTCTCCATAGCCCTATGATCGCTGCCCTCATGCCAATTGACTATGGGCAAGACACATGACCTTATAATCAGAACGCCAGGCCAAAGCTGCTGAATTGTATGGAAATCGGCGATCACAATTTTTTGGGCCGCTGCCCTCTTTCCAGCTTACTCTGGGAATCTGGCAAGACTAAGTACTTGCCTCGTTGCGAGTACATGCATCAGTTCATGCCTTCCTTAGAATCGAGCATGACTGCATTGCCATTCTGGGGCGCTGCCCAAATGGGTACCTGCTCTCTTTCCAGCTCACTCTGGTAATCTGGCAATGCCAAGTACTCCCCATCCCCAGCCAAGGCTGGAAGTATCTTGAAAAACTGCAAAGACTGTAACTCCCTGGCTTCTCTTTCAGCCTTTCACATTGTTCCACACATCGTGTAGGACTACCCTTATGGGGTGGGCAATTAAAAATGCCTTGGTGGGTCCATGCAGACTGCTGGCCCACACATTGCCTGCCGTAACTGTCCCGCCACTGTACTGTGGCATGACAGCTAATTCGCATCTGTGAATCAAAGACTCATGTGAAGGTTGTGCTTCTTCAGCAATCTGTGAAGACAAGAGCTATTCAAACTTTCAAGGTTGGGTGGGCGTATGCAGTAATAGTTTCGTAATACCTTCTGCAAACAGCTGGCACTCTGTTCTGTGCAAAGCCAGACATTGTGGCCATAGGGCAGCCCTGCCAGGCAAACTTTAAATTGCCCGATGGTGTTTAGTTACACCCCCTTTGCCAGCATAAGGGGGGCATTCGAATGTCCTACTAAGGACAGAAGGATTCCAGTACTGTTTAACCGGATAAGATTTAGCACCCAGAGGCAATTCACACTCATGAGGCCTTGCCTTGTTGGCCAGTCTTAATTACTGAAGCATAATAAAGACTGCATCCTTGGGCAACACAACTTCTTGAACCAGAAAGGGCCCAGCAAAAGCACTCCAATGCACACAGAAATGGTGATAAGGCTGTGACATAGCACAAGGAATGTTTGTGCAGACAATTGCGTTGGGGTGGGGGTGGCTGCCTGACATCAAATTGCTGGAGATTCAGGGCTGCCGCCCAGCTAGATGCCATCAATCTGGAGTTCCACTGAATCATGTAGACTCTTATTTTAAGATGAAAGTCTCAGGCTGCCAGGGATAACTTTGGCAGAAAAGCCTCACTTGAGACCACCCCCAACAGACACCTTCAGTTCTAAGCCAGAGCTGCCCACTTACCAGGATCCTTCTGGTAAAAGCCTCTGCAGTGGGACTGCAGTTGATGATGTACTCACTGCTCCTGGATAAGGATCCGGGCTGCCATCTTATTGTAGGTAGATTGGCAAATTGTCTCATATGAGACGGTATTATCTAGCACCCTCTAGCCCTTGATCAAAAAGGCCAGGGCAGTATCTTACTAGGGATCGTTCCAGCTGAACTAAAAAACTACAAACACACTAAAAAACTACACACTAAAGACACACTAAAAAACTACAAAAGGTAAATGGGACTATGCCAGTACTGCATTAACTATCTGCCCATCTGAAGGCAAGGGATCCCTGCATGTCTAAGATTACGGGGCCCGATGTTGGTGGCAAAATATTGTATCCTGGTTTATTCGTCTGAGGCTTGCAAAGCTCCCCACATGCTCCTTGCTAGTCTCTGGATATGCCTTTACCCGTGTGTGTGTGTGTGTGTGTGTGTGTTTGCCGACCCTTGTATGGGGTGCCGCAACCCAGCATTAGCATATTAACTAAGCCAGTCCTTCATATGTAATAACCTGATGTTATGCTGCAAGCATAAATTTCATAATTTCTGGACCGTATAAAGGCGGTATGCATATGTCTGAACTACTACGGTTATCACAGGAGAATACTCAAAATTAGAGCATGGTTCTCCTGGAGGTGAAACCTGCAGCGATAGGGAAAAACTCCAAATAAAAGAGGTCCCTCTCCATCTCTGTGGAAAACTAAGACACCGAAGCTGAATGCCCTTAGATGCATCTTGACAACTGTGCAATCTGGCCACCAACACACTGGAACCACATACCGTTGAATGCCTCCCATGTCACAGCAGGAAGGCAGATACTCCATCTAGCAGATGTTATTGTAGCACTAGATGTGGCCACCCTAACACTAAATGATAAACATACAACACCCCCAACATCCAGCAGGACGTGGAGTGTGACCCTGTGTGAATATATTAAATGTAGTTTGAAATCTTCAACATTGTGCGGTCTGCTGCACGGGTTTATTGTGTCAACTCTATAATAAACTTCTAAGTAGGGAACAAAAACCACAGGTAAAGGACCTAGAGCCCATCTATTGAAGGCCCAGAAGGACTTCTGTTTTACAAGAGAAATGGCCCCTTCATGATATTTAGATTGAGAATCTGAATCTAAAGAAAAGCTTGGTGTAACTAAATCAGGCATGTTTTGGTAACTCCTAAAGACTTTGCTATAACTTTCTCCAGGTCTTCGTCAGGGCCCAGTGGTTGTTAACCTAGTTCAAATTGGACCTGGGGATAAACAGGGCTAGACAATCTAGACACTAGGCCACCGTTCCTGCATTGTATGAAGGTCTTCAAGGGTTGCAATTTGAGTTGTCCTTTAAGCTAAACCTAAATTGTTGCCACACTGGTGCATGAGTGCAGCCCAAGAGAGGACACTGATCAATGTGGCTAAAATAAGATGAGCAGGAGGCGCTCAAAACGCAAGCCTTGTATATTTGCATATCATCTCCATCATTGGTGTTTCGTGAAATTTGATCAGAAAGCCCTCCATCTATCTCAGCAAAGGATGCTGTGTCCATAAGGTCGCACACATGGATCATTGTCCAACCAGACATCTTGGTCCCAAGTTATAATGTTCACTATTCTAAACTGGTTATGAACCGCAAGTGAATGGGAGGATTGGCGTCACCAGGAACCCCCTATGTAAGAGTGATTGTATTACCCTTATTGCAGCCTTCGTGCAAGGAGAACTCCTGGAAGCTTCCACCATATCCAAGCCGGCCACGAGCCGAAAACTTCTTGGTGTGGGCCTGCCATTCCTAAAGCGTCAGAGTAAAATCTTCAGTTATATGGAGGGAAACATAAATTTAGATATAAATGTAGATGAATATTCAAATGTCCAGGTTTACACGATAATACAACTGTATAAATTAAACAGGAAATGTTTACTCCACTCAAAGAATTTAATTCATAGAGTTTGGGTATACCTTTATCACTTGGCTATGCCCACTGCAGAGTTTGGATATAATGCCAGGGCACCCGAATCCACTGAGCAATGCCAGATCTTTACCTACAAATATGGGTGTGTGTGTGTGTGTGTGTGAACCCAATATTTTCCTTAAATACCAGGCCTGCTGGTAGGTGCAGCCTTCCACACATATGTTTCCAAAAGAATGAGGTTTGGTTAAATGGCCTAGGAAATGGCCATGGGTCTGAAAAACAGCCCATACTGACCCAGACCATGTTTCAGTCTAGCACTGCAACATCCATACTCACTGACAGCCACTCTGCTAGCTTCCCACAAACTTCTTTTCCTCATACCTGGACAAGTTTAGATGTTGGTGCTTGCCTTGAATAGACCATGTGGGTAGTTACTAGCAACCTCATCAACTCCTATTTACACAGGAGTAAGGAATAAAGGAAACTGCCTGATACTGATTTCCTAGAATAGTAGAGTTGAAAGGCTATTGAGTCCAACTTCCCACTCAATGCAAGAGCGGGTGGTGCTTTCCCCTTCCCTTTAGAACCCGCAATCCCTTTCTTGGGCGGCATCCTGCTTACCCCGAGATAAACCCCCCCACCTAATTTAGCTGCTTAATCGTATGTTCCTTGAGCCCCCCCTAGAGCCACAATAGTGTATAAAAATTACACTGTGCATGGAAATATTAAGCACAGTTGCCTCCAAGACAACGGGCCTAGACTCGTAAATCTAATGGTCATAGGTTGCTTGCTACTTATTGAAAGTTCGCGGGGAAGACCAGACAGAGAGGCAGCTGAGAAATATATATATATATATATATATATATATATATAGTGTGCCAGATAGTTCTCTGAATTTAGAAAGGGAGGGGTTAACTAAAACCTAATTAAGTAATTACTCACAAGTAAATGCACTGAGGCGGGGAGCGCAGGCCCCACCCCCAACTACCTCTCCCTTATGCAGCTGGAGTTGGTGAAACAGCAGGCTGCGAGAGGTAAAATGCACCAGCCCCAGGGGCTGGAATCATTCCCTGCAGGCCCCTGCAGTCACGGGGAGCGTGGCCAATCCCCCTCCCAAACTCAGGAGAGAGGCTAGGCCCCTGGCCCATGTCCCAGCTGCAAATCCAGGCACTGGGCTGAATGTCTCCTGCCCACCCCACAAGCAGAAGGTGAAGAGGCTGCGCCTGTTACAGCAATGGGCAAAAAGGATGCTCCGCCCTGGCTGCTGGTGTACCGGCTGATCCCAAACCTGTGGCCTAAAAGGCCGAGAATGAAGCTCCCTCGGTGCCGCTCGCTCTGTGCCGCTTGCTCCCTCGGCGCCGCTCGCTCCCTCGGCGCCACTCTCACGAACAGCTAAAAGCCGAGGCCTCTCCTTGCCATGTGGGAAGGCTGTGGAATGCAAGGGGTTTATCCCTTTCCGCAGCCTCATGGAGAAAGAGGAGGAAGGAGAGGGCGGCTGTCTCTTACATAGCCCTCAACCCCTCCCCTTCCAGTGGCATCAGAATTCCCGCTCTCCAATCAGGAGCGGGCACGTCTCCTCTCTTCCCCTCCCCGGCCACAAAAGCCTTCCCGCCCCCAGGCCGTTGGCCGGGTGCGGCTGAATGGCACTTTTCAGCACTTTTCATTCATAGTTTGTTGAAGCTCCTTCGATTCGTTCAATTCATTCATGTGATCTTCCCTCTATACGTTACCTATGTGAGTGTGTTCATTGACAAAACACAGAAATACTCCCCAATTGTGATATGAGTAGATTGTAAAATAATTTGAATCAACAATAGTTTTTATGCAGTGCTTTTCCAATATGGAGGAGAACAGGATTATGCATCATTAAAACACTGCACAAATAGTATTCCCAAGCATTGATGCCTTGATAGAAACGTTCACATCATGATTGCTCTTTTTGCTGTTAATGTTCACAAGTAAATAAACCAAAAAGAGTGGCACATAGTCCACTCCCAGAATTTAATTCAAGAAATGTTCATATTTCTCCCCTCAGAATTCAGGAGGAATAGAATGCAGGGAAGAGCAAACCATTGGAGCAAAAAAGGTACAGAATGAAGGAAATCTTCTCACCTCTGATATTACCTCAGCCATGAAGATAGCCATAGGGAAACCATTATTCTCTCAGCATCTTCCACCACCTCATCAGAAATACAGGGATATTAATACAGACCTGCCTTGGACAGTTGTTATAAGGATTGCTGAGACCATATATTCTAGTCCACAGACAGCCTTATAACCTCACAATTCTAAATGCCAACATGGTTAAATAGCAGAAATCCTGCTTGTGGGTTTCCTGTGGACAGCTGGTTGGCCACTGTGTGAACAGAATGCAAGACTAGCTGGACCTTGGTCTGATCCAGGATGGCTCTATATTCAGTATAAAGGAAACAACGCAAGGCAAGATGTTTTGCTCAAATGAGGAAAATAAACAAGATCACAACTCTGGAAAAATAAATGCAAGTTTAGAATTAGGGAACCAAAGAAAGGATTTGCTATGAAAGGTGAGTTCCACCCTGAAAGGTGACTAATATATATTTGAATTTAAATAAACACAATTTATTTAAATTCATCAGGAGTAAGAAAGCAGCTAAGGAGGTGGTAGGAAATTTAGATGACAACAATGTGAAAATGGCACTTAAGGAAGACAAGGAAATTACAGAAGAGCTAAATAAGTCTTTCCATCAATCTTCAGTGGAAGATGTTGGGGAGATAACCACATCTGAAAGCACCTGAGGAGTCATGTCAAATACATGTCAATTCCAACCTGTAGATCAGTCTCTGTAACTCCCAGCTTTTGGTACCATTGGTTGGATTAGTATAATAACTATGTTCAATTCTGTGCAGAATGTCCAATGGCTGATCGTGTGGCCAGCCCATCACTGGAGAGTAGGTGTTTACATCTCCACAATCATGAAACACCATTCTGTTCACTTACTCAACGATGAAATTATCCCTAGGAATTATCCGTAATTGCGACAGCATTTATAAGGACTCTTAATCTTAAATGCCACAGGAAACCTGGATTTTGTTTTACATCTTTTATGTATTCATACACACTAATAGAGAGTGAAATATTATGTCTTAAGATTCAAAGCAACCCTCCCACTGAGTTCAATGCTATCAAGATTTATCTTACTATGTACTAACTAATGCATGCTCTCAAGAACAAGTAAATATACTAATAAAATATTCAAAACACTATTAGAGCACTCTCTATACTCATTTATTCTAGTTAAAATTTCAAGTGTTTAGCATGTTTTGAGTTTAGGTTCTAGAACGAGGTACTGCATTAGGCAAGTTATATTACATCGTCCATCCATTAACCCAGATGTTGTTGGTTAACAATGAGCAGTCAAATGGCCCTCTTCAGAGAGTTAAGATTTGGCTAAAAGGTTGTTAGTTTTTTATCACTACACTAGAGGGTGGGAAATTAGGGAAACCTAATGGAGAGAGGTACAGTGTGAAAGTGAGCAATCCAGCAAATGTTAGATCATTTTCCTTAAATTCTCAGTTGTCTCATCAAACATTCCTTCATTGATAAGAGATACTAGGGGTGTGCAGAGTGGGTCTTCCCCTCCCCGAAATTTGGGGTGGTGCTCCGTCGAGTGGGTTCTCTGCTCTGCTTTTGGGTGTGACGCTGCCTCTCCGCACTACTGGATTGTCTGTCGGAAAATCACTCCGGTTTTGGGTAACCGCACCACTGTTATCAGATGTACAACTGTTCTCCCTCTACTTGAGGAATTTTGCCAATGTCATAAAAACTCCCCTGGCTTTCTTTGAAGTCACTTATGGATTTTGCCAAACCAGCAACATCCTCGTTCACCTCAAATTTTGCTTTTGATGCAGTGTGATGGCTATTAAAGATGTGTGGATCCTCTGCTCCCCCACTAAGAACTTCCATGCCCTGGTGCACTTGACTTCATTATTGTTATAATAAGTGGTGCCTTATCCAAGAGCTCCATGTTTTCAAGGAGAATACCAGGATCAGGACAATCTCTATCAGGAGTGGCAGGGAATTTTAAAAGACTACACCACTTGTCTTTTCTAGATGGTTATATTTACATTGGTAACAGTGATGTGTATGTTTGTGTGTGTTTTTAACAGGGGGTGGGTTCAGGGTTAGGTTTGGTTATGGGAACCCAAGTTTTTGAATGCTGCACAAAAGGGGAAAAAGAGGAAAGTGGGGGAGGATGCATGAGCTCTCCAGGTATCCAGTAAAGGCTGGTGGCTCCAATTTTGGTGGGTCTGTGAATCCACTCTGGGGTTTCAGTCAGAACCAGCCAGAACGCTAAAAGAGCTATCCAAGGTGCTGAACCTGTTTTGGGATGGTGTTAAGAACCTTGGAAAGCTTTAGAATTCTGGCTGGTTATGAGAGGAACCCAGAATGGATGTACAGCCCTACTGCAATCGGAGCCATCATGCTCCACTGTGTGTATCTGAATGTGTATCTTAACTTTCCATTCAAGGTTAAAGGTCTTGAATGGAAAGCATGTAAAAAGGAAGCATGAGACATCTATGCTTGATCTCCTTCCACTCCTGTGTAACATTGAAAACCACTCTCAATGGGTACATAACCAAGTTGCATTAGGGATTGTAAAACGTTGAGGCTCAAATCAAGAGAAAATTGAAATCAATGGGGCTTAAGTTAGCTGTGTCTAACATTAAGATTTGTGTATTTAAAAATGCTATAGAAATGATAGATATTTTTGAAACCTGGATGTTTAAAGCATGTGTTCTATTTTGTAGCCGAAGTAGTACCGCAATCCATTAATTTTATTTTATTAAAGTATATCAGTATTTTAAATTTTCTTTTCGATTTTGTCTCTCAAGTATAACAGCTCCAGTGGGATTCAGAGGAAGGTGCCTAATATCCTTTCTAGCTATATCAGATGTTGTACAGTTTTACTGCAATGTGTCTCTTGATAGACCATAGCAAATAAAAAAGTTATTAAAAAGTTACATATCTATATAAAATCCTAAAAGATCAATTTTTTTTATGAAGGGGAAAAACTCACTCAGCAGAAAATGTATTAATACCTTATCTCCTTTGTTAAGTCTTAAAGCATCACAGACTTGAAATTTCATAGAACCTCTTTGTTAATAACTTTGGGTGAAAACCACCCAGCAATGCCTCTATGCAAATCTCACTTATTTGAATTGCATGCGTGCAATTTTAATGCTTGCTTGCCTAGCTCATCACTACATCAGAGCCCCATATGCACTTTGATGAGTACATGATGTTCTATCCTAGTAAAATAAACATAGGTTGTACAAGAGCTCATATTCCAATTTATGTTTCAAATTCAAATCCAAATTTGTTTCTCTGGGGATTATGCAGGAAACATTGGATTAGATCCAATTTTATTGTTGCAACCATGGAACAGATACTGCTGGTGGAAAGGGATTTTCCTCTCCTCTCCTCCTTTCCCATGCAGCCTCTACACATCTTTCTAATCTGCCCTGGAGCTCCCACCCAACCCTAAGAAGCAGATTTTGCAGGCATGCAGGAAACTGCAGGGAACAGAAGAGGATGGGAAAGTCCTGTTCTACCAGCCGTTCCCATTCCATCTGTGCAAACAAAGTTAGAGCCAATCTATTATCGGTAGATTTGTACCCCTTATGTACAAATCTGTTGATTCTATTTGAAAGGGCAACTATTTAAAAGAGACAGTTCTAACAAAGTTAAGTGTCTGTTCAGATCTGAGTATAACAAGTACAAAACACATATATGTAAAATAATAATAATAATAATAATAATAATAATAATAATAATGATGATGATGATGTTTAAAATTAACCACAATTTGCAGGTGAACTGAGCACTTAAGTTTTGTTACACCTGTTGTTGGGGAATGTGAGCAGGAGGGTGCTATTATACTCATGTCCAACTTATGGCTTTCCCACAGGCAACTGGTAGGCCACTGTTTCACATGACTCTTATGTTTCTTCAGAAGAACGAATCCAATTCTACTTTTCATAACCAGAGAGTGTGGTGAAACTGTAGTCAAGACTCTGAATATAATGTCCATTTCATGCATTAGGCAGTAGCAAAGTCAACTTTGCCACTGAGTGTATGCTTGAGCAATCCTGGCTTTCTGACAGTGTTCTTGCTGTATGACATACAGGTCCATTACAGTCACATTTTATAAGTTTAGGTGTATACTTAAAATATTTTAGTGGGTATACCTTAGTACTTCATGTAATAAATAATCCTGAAGGGCTCCCAATGCTAATGTTAATGATTGTAACTGCAACGAAGGTGTCCCTTTTTATATACTATCTTTATTCTAGAGTACATCTTCCAATTCTTTTCATTTCCTTAAAGAAGGACTGTTGTACATAAGCTCCTGGGGCCATATGAGCCATTCACCAACCATATATTGAGGTTCACCAAGTACTTGATAATGAACCACAAAACAAAACAAGACATCTTTCAAGCACCGGGCAGACTACAGTAACTGACTGGTGCACCATTCATTGGTTCAGTGATGTGTAGGTCTGTATTACGGTTTCCTTCTCTAACATTCTAAGTTGAGCTTCTGTAGTGACTATCTCAGCCTCCTTAGGAAGTTTTATTTTCTTTGTTTGACAACTAATCCACCACTTCCTTTGCCTAAAATGATGACAAATGATGACAAAATTATACTTTTATTAAAATTGCAGCATAACAACTCCATTGCAGTTTACAAAATCATGAAATCTTTTGTGACTGATAGCCCTTGAAAAACTCGATCATAAGACTGAAGGAGTAATGAAAGTATACATCCATTTCCCTTCCTCAGATAGGAAACAAGATAATGAACAGGGAATGGAGAAGAAAATGCAGGCTGACAATTAGAGGGCTTGTTAATCGTTGTGAGTTTGTGACTTCAGTCAAGGTTAAGATGAGTAGTCTATTGGATATGGCAACACCTCTTTAATAAGTGTTTGTCTAAGTCAGCTAATTGTTGGAGGTGTAACACTGCTAACGTTTCTTTTAAGCTTATAGTTTGACAATTCCCAATAGTTGCCCCTTTTTGGGAAGAGGTCATTATATGGATAAATTTTGTATTGGAACACTCCTTAATATTTACTCATTTATATGCTCTTTTAGATTATCTACCTGCTTCCTGGAAGTTAATGAGTTGTCAGCACAAATGGATTCCCTGCAACCTTCTGACAGCTAAAAAAACTGATATTACAATTAGAGACGTATGGATTTTGTAAAATTTATTCCACCTGCGTCTTGCAGATTGTCAGGTGCCTCTCATTCCGTTCTCCATTTGTTAACGAATTGGATTTATTCCCCCAATTTCTCAGATTTGCGCAAAATCTCATTTCCCAAAAGTGAAAATCCTCCCCAAAATGTGCAAATGCAGCAAATGTACATTTTCATACTTTAGCCTTTTAGGGAAATGAGCATTTTCTGCTGGTGTTTGTTTAATTATTATTTTATGTATTTTTCCAACTATATATCGTTTCCCCACCCCTCATGTCCTTCACCAATTATTGGGCTAGAATGGTTTCATGTGATTAATACTGCCCATGTTATGTAAAGCAGTGAATGTAATAATAATAATAATAATAATAATAATAATAATAATAATAATTGTTTGTAGCCCACCTCTCCCTTCGGATCGAGGCGGGGAACAGCAACAATATAAAACATAAAAATCACAACAGTTAAAATTTTAAAAACAAGAGAAAAATACAACATTAAAAACATCTTAAAATTCATCTGGATAGGCCTGGCGGAAGAGGACAGTCTTCATGACTCTTTTAAATTCATGAAGACTGTCAATTTGTCTAACCTCCTCCGACAGACCATTCCATAGTCTGGGAGCGATGGAAGAGAAGGTCCTCTGGGTAACACCCGCCAGCCTAGTTCTGGTTGGCTTGAGTAAATTCTTCCCAGAGGACCTAAGTATATTACCTAAGTAATACACTGCAATATGTAGATATTGCAGTGTATTACTAATAGGTTTTCACTGTTTCAGCTGACTTTTCCAAGTTGAAACTAGTAAGAAACAGCCACTCTGCATGCCTTGATCTCTTTTAAAAATAATGAAGTATAAAGTAGTCAAAGAAAAAAAAAGTTTTACAAAAGTCAAGGCTCTCTAAATTTCCAGTGCTGCCCCTAGCACAGGCAGAGGATATCTGTTCTATAGTTAATCAAGTTGCTGTTCCAAATACAGTATTGGATTAAAAGACATAAGGTCAAATTTTGTTCTATTTACATCTCAATGCTATGTTTACTGGTAGTTGAGTCCCATGGATGAAAGAAGTTGTACAAATTCTGGGTGCAGAATACACACTCCTGAGACTCACAAGACTAGCCTTCAGAGGGGAATCGTTTTCTTTTCTGGCTCAGATTTTAATCCAAGCTAGAGAACAATGTATCTAATTCATATTCAGTGTTTTCACTTTACCACATGAATCTAAGAGAAATGCCCTTCATTTCTTTTGTACGTGCTATGTGGGAAGCCCTTTGGAGTTAATTCTGAGTTGTTTAGCATCTGCAACATATTTATTCACTGTTCTCCTGAGCTGAACAAAATGGCTGCCCTGGGATTTAAAATGCAAAGTCTGAAAGTGCTAGGGCCACTGGAGATGGGCAGAAGCATAAAAAGCCTTCTATAATTAGCATGACCAGTGGGGTTAGTACTGAATACTAGTGCCTAATGTATCCAGTAACTGGGCCAGTAGTTTGATTTCCTCTCTTAGAAGCTATGTTTCTGCTAATTAAAAAAAGTGTTTAAATTTAATAAGGCTCACATCAGCTGAGTAATATCTAATAGCACGAGACAGTGTCCTTGTTCCATTGTCATTCTGAGATTTTAATTCCACACACTGAAATGTGGTTTCAGTAAAGGTTCTCAATGTGAACATGTGGAAAACTAATAGAAAACTTACTACAGAAACACAGATTTGGGATGGAAGCAGAAAAAAAATCCAGTGAATGGCAGGAATGTTGAGTCCAGGCATCCTTAGAAGTTAATGATATTATTATGAACATACATGAACAAGTAATATAATATATATGTATTCAAAGTCCTAGATATATTTTAAAAAGATGGAGTTATTTAATCCTACAGTACTTTAATGAATACTAAAATGTCCCCCAAAGCACTTTAACTTTCCACAAGACCTCCTTCCTAGCACTTTAAAGTTGTTGTTATGATTATTTACTTTCTTCTTGAAATTGCTTCTAGATGAAACAGAAAAAAACTTTCAAAAACCACTGGAAATTTCAAATCCCATTAAGGCTTCCATTTGGCTAAACTAGGTTGACCATATGAAAAGGAGGACAGGGCTCATGTAACTTTAACAGTTGTAGAGAAAAGGGGATTTCAGTCAGTGTCATTTGTATGCAATTAGTTCCTGGTGAAATTCCCTCTTCATCACAACAGTTAAAGTTGCAGGGGCCCTGTCTCTTGACCATGTACAAAAGAAGGCAGGGCTTCTGCAGCTTTAACTTTGTGATGAAGAGGAAATTTTACCAGGTTCTGCATATATACCAATGACACCTGCTGAAATTCCCTTTTCTATGAAACTGTTAAAGATACAGGAGCCCTGTCCTCCTTTTCATATGGTCAGCCTAGCTAAACCCCTTTCTGTGTATTCTGAGAGGATAAGATTGTTGAGAAAATATGTCCTGCGAATGACTCACTCATACTTCACAATATAATGTCTAGAAGATGTGATTACCATGACTTTGCTTTTATATTTTTTATCTAGCAGTTAAATAAAATACTTTATTAAAAAAGCTAAGTGACACCCAAACTGACATAATTATTACTTTTGTGTGTGCTACTTACAAAGAATTCCATATAACACTTTCATTTAAGAAGCGTGGGATGTTTATCAATGCCAGTTATTCTACAGACATTTTTTTTATTTTGTATTAATCTCCCAAAATTTAAATTCTGATAGCAAGTCATACATCTAATAACAATTTAACTCCAGTGTTCTCTGTCAGACTATCTACACTACTGCTTTAAAATGGTTTAAAACAGTTTAACTGTTGGGGCCCAGAACACACTCCATATACAGTTTTCAAAACGTTTTCAAAGTGTTTTATCCTGCATGTGTAGATACGCTCTTACTCTCATTCTTACAACAGTTATTCATTGTATATTACAGCTGGGTATTATCAAGTATGTTTAATGTTTCCACAATGTAATACAAGAGTCCAATAACATTCTTCTATTTTCTATTGGTTTGTGAATAAATATTCTTTTACCAAGTTTCTTTTCAAAAGTTGTCTTTCCTTGTTTGTCCTTTAAGCAAACATAACTCCAGTCTCTCCTTTCCTTCTCCAATAAGATTTCCTCATGTGTGGCCTTCTGTCAGATGGTTTTGTTAGAAAACTAAACACCTCCACCTAAAGTAAAATGACAAAAACAACAAATGACAATATTTACTCTCCTTAGCATGATTTGTTACATGAACAAGAGCACCAGGGTCAGTAAATTTGGGCCTTTGGTCTAGATTGTGTAGCATCCCCAGAAGGTTTATGGGAAAAGAAGGCACACCTCACACTATAGACTGGGGTTTTATTAAAAGGCAACAGGATACAAAATCAGTGTCAAGTTGCTGAAAGTCATCCTGGAAAAAGGAAGAGAGGGAGTAGGGAATAGCAGTGAGCCATGACCAGCTACTGAAACAACAACAGCACATTCTTCAACAGGAATATAGGCAGAGCCTTCAGAGAAGTTCCATTAGCACCAGATTAAATCCCACCAGTCATCTTCTGTTCCCAAGGGGCTTACTGCCAAACTCAAAAGGTAAACTTCCTAAGCAAGAGTAGTATCATGATTTTGAATAATCGCATGATCAGACTGATCAACACAGTTTAGTGGATAAGAACATAGGAAGAATCATCCTGGATCAGACCAAGTGTCCATCTTGTCCTGCACTTTGTTCACACAGTGGCCAACCAGCTGTCAACCAGGGACCCACAAATAGGACACAGTGCAACAGCTCCTTCCCACCCATGTTTCTCAGCAACTAGTATATATATAGCCTTACTGCCTCTAATACTGGATGACTCACTTGGCCACACAAATGGCAGAGCTTTAAAGAAAAGTAGCTCCATTGCTGTCTTTGGGCATTGCCCAGATTTGTGAAGAAGTGTTTTCATGGTCTGTGTGTACAGAGGACAAGCTGATATTTCATTTAGTTGTGACTATTTTCACATTGTCTGAATCTTTGAAAATGGCACTGATGCATCTGGATGCCATGCTTGCTTCTGTACCGTAAAGCTTTGAGGAATATTTTGCTGGCCCAGCATTCTACGTATGCACATTCTAAGCATTTGTTTGCTGGTGCAGCAAGTCTTAGGGAAAGGTGATTAGTCTCACCCTGAAGCTTACAGAAGTGGCTTCATGAAAGAAATAGACCATGCCAGCAATCCTCACTATCCACACACATACTCATTTCATTGCCTTAGTGGAGCCTTTTTTGTGGATTCTGCATTAATCATGTTTGTTGTGATGCTGAATAGTGTATACTAGTTTTTCAGAAATAAATAACTAAAAAATCAGCTACTAGAGTAACTGTATATTTCAGTTTCCTACTCATAAATGCTAGCAAAAAAAGGATAGTACACGAGGCAGCTTTTGTTTAACTCACTGGAGTTTAAAGCACCTCTGGGGGCTTGGTAGTAGAAGACATGCTGGAAAAATTACAGTATGTTGGTGACTGGTGGTGAACATACATCCTTCTATCAGTTCCATCCTGAAGGAAAATGCAAGACAAGATGGAAACAAAGTATCATTAAAACCAACACACACATTTTATGTTGTGTCCTTCCCAGAAAGGAGCTTGTATCAGGGTAGGTGAGGTGGAGGTAAAGAAAGAAACAAGGATCCAATCAGACAGAATTCTGACTGGGTCAGATCCTACATATACAAAGGACAGGACTAATTGACACCCTCCAAGCCCAGGGGGATAACTGGAAAAAGTATACATTTCAATTCCCTGTCTTCCCTTCCTACCAGATATCATGTGTGGATTCAGACAACAATGCAGTTATCTATGTGATTGTGTGCTTTGTGGATTATGGATGAAGATAGCCTTTGGGTAGAATAGAAATTGAGAATTTAGAAGAGAGACAGGGAGTTGGAACTGGCTTTTCTTTTATAGATATTGACTCCAAATGCTTGGATATTTGGGACTGGCTGTACTGAATTTCAAACTCTAACAGCAAACTCAACAGCTGAGCCATTTTTTATGGAAGCTATTTACATTTGTCTAAACAGAATAATGAAATACTTATGACACACCTGATTTCAATAAAGTAATCCAAAGTAATTATGCTACTGAAATGTATATATATATATATATATATATGAATGAAAACATAAGGATGGATCTCCTGAGCACATTAAGGTCAGTATTTGCCAAAAGTAAATATGGCCTATTTTTGAAATTATAACATTGCTTTTGGAAGGTTACTGTTTTTGGTGTTAACACTATAAAGTCGCTTTTTCAAGAAGTGACTACTGAGCATTCATGTCTGTTACAAAGTAGCTCTCCTGTGAGTGAGCAACACTGACTCCATTTTGAGTCAGCCAAAAAGCCAAGGCATCTTGAGCCCCCATTTCCAACAGAGATGGAACAAAGGCACAGGAATGGGGCTGACAGCAATCACGTAAGGCTAGGTCAAGCAATCTAGTTTCTAGACTTTCTAAAATGCATTCCCCAGAGACAAAGTTGGGGATAAAACTGAGCAGAATATGAATGCTGGATGGTATAGGCTGGCCATATGAAAAGCAGGACAGGCTCCTGTATCTTTAACAGTTTCATAGAAAATGGAATTTCAGCAGATATCATTTGTATATATGCAGAACCTGGTGAAATGTCCTCATCATCACAAAGTTAAAGCTGCAGAAGCTCTGCCCTCTTTTGTACATGGTCAAGAGGACAGAGCTCCTGCAGCTTTAACTGTTGTGATGGAGAGGGAATTTCACCAGGTTCTGTATGCATATGAAGGACACCTGCTGAAATTCCCTGTCCTTTGCAACTGTTAAAGATACAGGAGCCTGGTCCTCCTTTTCATATGATCACCCTAAGATGGCAAGAGTGATCTCTGGCCATGCACCTGCAATGTGTTCCTATTGTTGAACTCCAGCCTGGACACCTGTCTTTAAAACAGTCATTAGCATGTAAAGTCATCTTTTGTTAAAATAAGTTTTCTGGCAAGTACAGGTCATCCTCAAATACCTTCTTTTGTTATGTCTTTCCCCCATGGCCAATAACATCACTTCCAGTGCTTATGAGCAGTGACATTACTGCTTTTCTCTGGATTGTATAAAAACCCTCAGGTTTGGAGAGTTGTTCCCCCCTCTTCTTAGAGGTATGGGGCCACGCTGCTGGAATCACTAGGTGCCTTACCCTAGGGTGACCAGATAAAATCCAGGTCAGGGCTCATGTAACTTTAACAGTTGTAGAGAAAAGGGAATTTCAGCCAGTGTCATTTGTATGCAATTAGTTCCTGGTGAAATTCCCCCTTCATCACAACAGTTAAAGTTGCAGGGCCCCTGCCTTCTTTTGTATATGGTCACTCTAGTATAGTGCCTGCACCTTTAACTGTTGTGATGAAGAGGGAACTTCACCAGGAACTAATTGCATACAAATGGCACTGGCTGAAATTCCCTTTTCTCTACAACTGTTAAAGTTACATGAGACCTAACTTGGATTTTATCTGGTCAGCCTACCTTACCCACCACCCCTGTGTAAGGTGCCACCATGCTGCTGAAATTGCTGAGTCTCTCCTCCAAGAAGAAAGGCTCCTGCTCCTTCATTTCTCTCCATTGAGACCAAGAGCTGCAACATGTGCTAGTTGCTGTCTTCAGGAAAGGGCTTCAGTCCAGGGAAAGGTACATTGCTTCTAGAGATTCCCTCCCCTCTTTCCCCTGCTGTGTGTGTGTGTATGTTCTAAGTCTCAAGAAGGCTCCTTCTCACAGTCTTGAAACTACTTTTAAGCCTTCATTTGCTCAGCTAATTTCCCCAAAACTAGCTTGTGCATTTGAATCTGTTTATACCTCAATAAATGTGCCACTGTAGTGTTATCCTCGTCAATGGTCTAGATTTCTTTGAGTAAGCATCACCTTACTTAGCCACAGGCACTCTATTGCCAATGACTAAAGATTCCTTATAAGCAGGTGTGTACTAGGGATGTGTATCATATCTTTAGAATTCACGATAATGATACGATATGCTCTCTATTGTGCCTAAAAGTTACGATGATGATACGATAGAAAAACCTATGATAATAATCAGAGACGATAATTTTCGGGAGATTTTATCGTTTGATTGGACTGTCATATAAAATGCCAATAATGTCTGTATTTTAAAAGTTAGAGGCTTGAAACTTGGTCACAGTGCTTATGGGGTATGCCTAAGTATGTGTATGAAATTTGAGATCGATCCCTCCAACTCTTGATTTTATATGAATTTTTTAAAGATTGTTTCCATACTGACAGGTCTGTATGAACGCACAGGGTGATCTCAAATTCCATACACATACGTAGGCATACCCCATAAGCACTGTGACCAAGTTTCAAGCCTCTAACTTTTAAAATACAGAAATTATAGGCATTTTTTCTTTCTGCCAAAAATATTGTTTTTTAACTATAATTATCGTGAAGACGATACAAATCACCTACGATATGAATGAAGACGATATTTTTTTAGGTCCAAAATGATGATAACGATAAAAGATGATATTTTTTGGCATGCACACCCCTAGTGTGTACGTCTCATTAGAACGTGTGCAAGTTTGTACACAGGTCTAATGAGAGCACATCACGTAACTGTTCTTTATCCCAAATGGAATGAGTCTGAAATTCTTAGCTCAGCTGCCCTTAGCAGATACTGTTCTACATTATTTCAAACACTGAATCATAGGTCAGTACAATATTTCAGGGTTGACTAAAATTGAGCTAGCATGAAAGCTCAATTTGCTAGTGAATTACACTGTAATGCTGCTTGTCCTACAGAGCCTTTTAATGTGAGGTGACAGTTTATGAAGGATCAGATACTTCTACCTTCCTACAGTTAAAATAACCACAGCATGCCATGAAAAACTGATGTCACTTCTAAGGGATGCTTATGAATTAGATTGATACTGTGTAGCATTATAGCAGTGGTTTAAATTTTCCCCCCAGGAAACCTGGGGTAGTGACAGGTGAAGATTTTGTTTCTCAGTTATGAACAGAATTTTCCAAAATTCACAAAGTTCTCCATATTCAAGACAAAGAGGGGGGAAATGTGGGAGAAACCAAAACAGACAGAGTTGTTCATCTTTGAGTGCTTAACTCGTTAAAGTCTGGCTTTGAATTCAGCCATTAATCATTATTATTATTACTTCTTTTTTTCTGATGGCTCTTCACCACAGACATATGGCAAGCAGGTAAGTCATGGCCTTCTCCATGCTGCGAATAGATGTACTGATTGAATTTGACTAGTGCAGATAAATGATCATATGGGTTCCGTGATTTCTAAACTGATGTGGAAATAGATTCCTGAAGTTAGAAAGTAAGAAAACAACTGCATTATAGAACTAAGTGAAAAGGTTACTCTGGAAATGCTGAAGTGATATGTTGACAAATTTCAAGATCTCCATTCAGCATAAGTCAATGCAGCAGCAGTTTACAGATTTCACAACATTCCACCAATACTGTGATAATAATAGTGGCCATGATCCAGCCCAAAGTAAGTATTTTGGACTGTCATTGCATAGACACTTACTAGGGAAGAACTTGCTTCTAAGTAGACATGCAGAAAAACCCAATCCACACAACTCCAGTTGTTAAATGGCAGAGCTGAAAACATCATTAACTCTGTTTGCATCAAAACTGATGTGACTTAAAAGTGCTTAACTTTGGATGGATCCAGGCCATTGATTTTTATTTGTGACCTGTGGGATAGATTTTGCTATGACCTTAAGCAAATTATTGAACTTATCAACTGCTACTAATGGAAGCTGTGGTGTTGTGGATCCTTACTATAGATTTTTTATTAGTTGAAGGAGTGATGACTCCTAATGAGTATGATGTATTAGTCATGGCTTGGAGTCTATTCAGTGATGTTACCACTTACAAAGCTAGATGCTTCACCAGCATTCTAATAGGACTTTAATTAGAATCTACTCAGAACCCAGGCAGTTGTTTTTACTTCGGAAATTTAAGATCCCATCTGGCAGATATTAAATTTGATTCAGTACTAGGATCTTCTGCCCAGAAAAAAAACTAATGCCCCATTCCAGGGAAACACAAACATAGGAAAAGCTTCTCTCTTCTGGTCTCCATAAGAGACTGTTGCATAAAGAACCACATGTCACACAATAGGAGTGTGTGTGTGTGGGGGGGGGGGGGTTGTTTCTCTCTCTCTCTCTTTTCCCTTCAAATAACCATCTTTTTCAGACAGATTTTCTGTGCCTCTAAGAGTTACCTAAAATACTGACATTCAATACGTTAGTCATCTGGGAATATGGACATGCAACGCTGGAGAAAGCTTTGCCTGTTCAATTTCTAACTATTGGACAGCTTATTAAAGGCACGGGAGCTGTGCCAAGAAAAACAGGGGCAAGTTGCTAACCATTTCTACTGCTTAATTGCTTGTTGGAAACCCAGTGCAGTTGATCTGTGTGTAGCGATGGGCAAACTTCTCCCAGGTGAATTTGTTATTTCCTGGGATACTAACCAACTCACCCATGTAAGATCAGACTAGAGTTCTCCCTTGAAACCAACTCTTGTTCTGCGTGAATGAGCTTTTGTGGATGCACAATATCAAAGTGCATCTTGGGAGCTGTAGTTTAGAAATGCATAGTGCATTGTGACATCATGGACCACCATGTTATGTACTCCCTTCTTGATTGATTGTTTTCACGTGGCCTGCTTATGTGATGTGATGTTTACTTACAGTTGCAGATGGCCAGCATTTGCAGGGAAGAAGAAGATGGACCTCCAGAGTCCCGTGGAGGCTGGTGGCTTTGATTTTGGTGGGGCTGTGAATCTATTCTGGGTTTTATTCAGAACCATCCAGAATTCAAGGGTGCTGAACTCATTTTGGGGATAGGGTTGAGAACTTTGGATAGCTCCAGCCTCCACTGGCAGGGTCCTCTTTCTCCTCATTGAAGCCACCAGCCTCCACCAGCAGGGTCCTCTTTTTCCTCATGGAATCTAAGGCTGCCTCTACAAGAGAGGTTTAAAGCTCTTTCAAGGCGCTTTAAAAAATTTACCTCTACATGAACGGAGCGCAAATCGGGCGTAGAGGCACGCTATCCCTCCGATTATGCGCATTATCGAATGCACGTTAAACAGTGAGTTTTATTTTGCTCCGGCCGTTAAAGCGCATTTTGACTATGTGAACAAGCGCTTATGCGCATTAACTACTTGTAAAGTGCATTTTGGTCATCTGTTAATGCGCTTCGCCGCCTCTCATGCAGAGGTATTAGGCGTAAATGCGCTTCAGCGATTATGCGCATAATCGCCTAACCAGGCGCAAAAGCGAATCCTTGTAGAGGGGACCAAAGATGTGCCGATGTTGAGGGAAGCAGTGATGAACACACTAGATCATTCATGAATTAAAGCAAACAAGTCAACACATGTGCCTGAAATGGTTTGGTTTTGGTACAGTCTGTGAATGCTCAGAAGTTCACAATCAATTCAAAATGTAATAGGCTTATTAAAATGGTGAGCATTACAAATGGGAAAAGTTCATTCAGTAAGCAAACTAATTATGAAATTCACTGACATTGCTATCTGTAGATGGAAACCTGTTTCTACACAACTGGTGTCTTCAGTAGGTTAGGAATAAATAACCTATTGCAATATATTCTACAAATACGGATATTCTTAGTATTTTTTTAATCAGGATTTTAGAATAATAGCTGTCTAAAATCAGTGAGACACAGAGCAGTGGACAGTAGGAATGGAGAGTTATGCCTTTTCTCCAACCCATGAGGAAGTCAGTGCTCCTGCTTGCTGTGATGGAACTTTAACAGATTCTCTAGTATAATTAAAGCCCTCAGAGAAGCTAGACACACATTTTCAGTTTCTTCCTTTAAAGTGAAGAAGGGAAAGATGCTTTTTTCTTTGAAAAAAAAAAGAGGAAAAAAGAAAAAAATGATACCCCAAAGCTGATATAGAACCTACCAGAAAATGCAGAAGAATGAATTTAACACATGACAATCATTATGTCTGACAGAGAGAAAGTATAAGATTCATAACAGCTACAAACATCCTAACATGTAACCCTGTCACAGAAAAAGATATCCCTGAGAAGTCTGAAAAACCTATGGTGTTCTAGAGCCATCAGAAACTATTTTTAAAAAAAAAAAAGAAAAAAAGAATAGCATTTAATATTTGGGCATGAAAATGGTGTTAGGTATTATAACTTCAAACAACAAAAAACAACAAAAAACAACACTGTTATCTGCTCTGACCCTTCAAAATACATCACAATTCAAAAGTCTAGTAATAACTAATTCTATGCTGAAAAATTCTTCCACATTATTTTTGATCATTCTCATTCAATTTGATAGAAAAGAAATTGCCTTCAAAAATATATTCAAAGGAGAAGACATTTTGGAGAATTACTCATGGGTTGGGTTCAGGGTTCTAGTGCTTACCTTACTCAGGAGGTGGCTGAGGAGTGTGCATACATGTGTCTTGAATTGTACAATTATCTCTCTGCACCTGCATCACAATCACCCCTCAGAAATTTTATTCATTTGTAAGATCCTGCGGATGGTGCTGGACCCTAAAAATGACAACCAAAGCTGAGCCAACATTTCTCAGGAGACATTTTTTTCAGATATGTCCTGGGATTATTCTTTTCTTACCCTACTAGAAATAAATGCCATTTTTTCAGCATGTCTTCCAAATTTCTTCCTCATTTTGGTGTGTTTTTCCCCTTGCAACAATGCCCCAGAATAATACTAGGTATGAGTAGGGTGACCAGATAAAATCCAGGTCAGGGCTCTTGTAACTTTAACAGTTGTAGAGAAAAGGGAATTTCAGCCAGTGTCATTTGTATGCGATTAGTTCCTGGTGATATTCCCTCTTCATCACAACAGTTAAAGGTGCAGGCACTATACTAGAGTGACCATATACAAAAGAAGGCAGGGGCCCTGCAACTTTAACTGTTGTGATGAAAAGGGAATTTCACCAGGAACTAATTACATACAAATGACTCTGGCTGAAATTCCCTTTTCTCTACAACTGTTAAAGTTACATGAGCCCTGACCTGGATTTTATCTGGTCAGCCTAGGTATGAGGTATTGTGCAGAATGCAAAATGGCGGTTAGTCCAGACCGCGAACGCTGTTGCTGCAGTTCCACTTTCAATGGCAGTGCAACACTCCCCGCCCCAAAAAAAGTCCTTAGGAAAAAGGGAAGAAGCTGTGCTATGCCCCTTCCCTTTGGTGAGCCCTAGGTATAAGATGGGTACATCCAGGATGAACACAAAGGAAGAGAATAGTCTCAGGATGCTGTAAACAATGTTATTGCTGTAGAGCCCAAAATATTTTGGCATCTTTCTTTACTGTTAGGACTTCTTCAAAAGGTTGTTACAATAAATATATGGAAAATGAATGAGACAACACAGAAAAAAAATCTTTTTTGACAATTAGAAGAGCATGTTGCAAGCAAGGCCTAGGCATGCATTTAAACAATATAAACCAATTTCAATTTTCCACATACAGTTTTGTAAAATAGACAATAAAGTGCATTGCATGCAAGGCCTATGCATATATTTAATTACTATCATTAATAGGCTGACCATATGAAAAGGAGGACAGGGCTCATGTAACTTTAACAGTTGTAGAGAAAAGGGAATTTCAGCCAGTGTTATTTGTATGCAATTAGTTCCTGGTGATATTCCCTGTTCATCACAACAGTTAAAGTTGCAGGGGCCCTGCCGTCTTTTGAATATGGTCACTCTAGTATAGTGCCTGCAACTTTAACTGTTGTGATGAAGAGGGAATTTCACCAGGAACTAATTGCATACAAATGACCCTGGCTGAAATTCCCTTTTCTCTGCAACTGTTAAAGTTACATGAGCCCTGCCCTCCTTTTCATATGGTCAGCCTAATCATTAAACAAAAAACCTATGGTTTCCAAAAACAACATTGAGTCGCTATGGTTTCATACCAAGCACCAAAAAGCAGGGAAATGGGAGTTAACGCCACATCCTCCCTAAGGAGCCAGAAAGTGCAAGTGAAATTCTCAATCTCCCAAAGCAGATAAACCATGAGGACAGGATGGAGAATACGATATGCAGAGGTGACTATGGGGTTGCGGAAAACTGATGATGAACAACTTAGGGCCACTTACTTCTCTTTTTTTTGTTTAGAGCACCCCTTCCCCAACCTGGTGCCGTCCAAAGGTGCTGGACTACAACTCCCATCATTGCAAGTCAGTATGTCTCCACCCTATTTGTGGGTAAAGAAATTGGGGGGGATTTCACAGAATTTCTCCAGGGGAATGCGAAATTCTCCAACAATTTTCCACAGGTAGGCATCATTATTGGCAAGGATTGTAGAACAGCTGCTGTTGCTGCTGCTGCTGCTGCTCCTCCTCTTCTTCTTCTTCTTCTTCTTCTTCTTCTTCTTCTTCTTCTTCCTGCTGTTTGGGGTTTTTTGCACTGTCACTGCAAGTGTCAACAGCATCAACTGTGTTGGCAGCCTGGCCCCCATTTTGCATCCCCCACAATGCCCCATTAACCTAGCATCACTCTAGGGCATCGAGAGGTGGGAATACAGTCACCACAAACAATAACGGTGAAGAAAATGTGGAGAAAATTCTGAAAAGTGTCCTTTTATTTCTAGGAGGTAAGAAAAGAAAAATCTCAAGTTCTCTGAAAGTTTTCTTTCCTCATGAAAGGGGTTTCCATTTTTCTGCCTCATTCTCAGGGCAATTTGTAATTTATTTTGAATGTGATTTGGTGGTGTTTTTGACCTTAACTAATCAATATGAGGCGGCTGTGGGGACTGTATATTTTTCTTTCTATTACACATCTCACCATTGCTCTACAGGTCCCCAGGCTGCCTGCACTTCCTTATTTGAAAAGGCCCTATGGAAGAATCAATTTATAGTGTCTTCCCCTGGGTGGGAAATGGATGGAGCAAAGGAGGCTACAGGCTGCCAGGGAGGTGACTGTACAATGAAGGCAGGACACTCACACACACTCCTCAGTCATCTCATAATTAAAGTAATCACAAGCACCCTAAACAAAACCCATGAGAATTTCTCCAAAATTTCTTCTCCTTTGAATTTCTTTCTGAAAACAATTTCTTTTCTAGCAAATTGAATGAGAGTGGTCAAAATTTTAGTAGGATAAATTTTTGGCACAGCACTAGTCTCCCCCCTCCCAATCCTTTACTTAGTCATGGAGGTGCTACATTATAGTTTAGTTTCAGATTTGGTAACAATAAGTACCTTTACTAATTTAGATTGAAAGATTTGTGAGTCTAAGGAAAGAGAGAGGATTGAGGCCCTTTTCTGTTTGTGATGGCTGAAACAGCTGCAACAATTTTTATGGGTCTCAAAATTGACTGCTGCCAGTGGAAAACATTTCATTGCTGAAAATAATTCAGGGAAGACCCAAAGGCTTTGTTTTCTCTGGATGTGTGTGTGTCTCTGCGTTTTGTTTTTGTAATTTGGGAAAGGACACAACAATGATACACATGCTTGCACTTGTTATGAATGAACTAGAATTATAATTACAATCAGTCAGTTGCATTTAAAGAATGATTACAAATTTTTTGAACTCCAGCTTCAACTCTTTGCTCAGTCCCTTTCCACACCAGGCTGTTGGACTGGGATGACCCCAGGCTGATCGCTGTGCACTGATGGTGTGTATTAGGCACTTCGGGATCAGCCTCCCTCCCTCCCTTGACACCCCTATAGTGTAGAAGGGGCCTACATCAGATGCAAAGAATGATATTGAATTTACTGTGTGTGATGTTTCTTTGCTAACAGGATTTCTACTCTATATCTATATATTTAATGTTGATACAAAACTTCAGTTAGAAAGATGTGCCCCAATCCAGAGTCCTACATATGTTCTGAATAATGCACACAGATTTTCTGGCTATTTCATTCACCCATACACTTGAGTTAGGAGACAGTGCTGTGCAGCTAAGTTTTTACATTCAGAGATGCCCTCCCTGTTGAAATGGATGGAAAACCTTTGTAGTTGGGGAAACAGTGTATAGCCATTGCACATCCTCCACCAGCAAATGGCTATAAACTATGTGGAACATAGAATCCATCTTCAGATTTTCAACAAGGGAATGCCCTTTGTATCACACAGGCCTCCAACCTTTTTGAGTTGGTGGGCACATTTCAAACTTTGAGAAAGTGTCATGGGTACCATTGCAAAATAACTATAGTGAGCAGTGTCTATTCACAGACTGGTTGCCATGGTGGGTACAACAAGCCATGAAACAACCATTTCATAGAAAGACAATACCATTTCTGTGCATATGCTGCATTGGTTGATTAATCCTTTCCTGGCTTAATCCAGTACTTCCCTCCCTGCTGTCATCGCCACTGCCAATCTGTCTACTTGAGAATGAAGAAGACATGGCAGCACCCCCACCCAGTTTTAGTCATCCTACCCTCACCTTATCAGCTTCCCTCATTGTTGCTACTGCCACAGCAGAGGCACTTTGAGATTCCAAGATACAGTTCCCAAGATGCACTTTGATGTTGTGCCTGCGCAAAAGCTTGTATACATGGAACAAGAGTTCGCTTTGAGGGAGAACTCTCATCCAAGTCTACATGAGTGAGTTTGCTATTTTCCAAATAAATAACAAACTCACACAGGGTAAGAATCCAAGTTCGCCCATCACTACAAAACACGTGAATTGCATGATGAATTTATTTTTAAGAACAAGGACAGCATGCATCATTTGATCCAAAGGGATATAGAGGTAAAACAAATAGTTACAAATCAATCAAAATGCAACAAAGGGATTCTTACACATTTCAGATCCCTCTGTGTTCTTTTGCAGATGAAATCACAAGAGCATCAAAATTATCTACAAAGGACTGGTTCTATGTTTGAATGGATCTGCATAAAGTGCACTCTGGTGAGCCTTCTCCTGCCAGTGGGTCCTGGTGGGCTTACCTGGCTGTGGTTGCAGAGCTCCAAGAAGTACTGGGTGGCTGTGTCTAAGTTACTTTTATATTTCCCACAAGGCCCTAGAGTAGGCTGACCAGATAAAATCCAGGTCAGGGCTCATGTAACTTTAACAGTTGTAGAGAAAAAAGAATTTCAGCCAGTGTCATTTGTATGCAATTAGTTCCTGGTGATATTCCCTCTTCATCACAACAGTTAAAGGTGCAGGCACTATACTAGAGTGACCATATACAAAAGAAGGCAGGGCCCCTGCAACTTTAACTGTTGTGATGAAGAGAGCATTTCATCAGGAAGTAATTGCATACAAATGACACTGGCTGAAATTCCCTTTTCTCTACAACTGTTAAAGTTACAGGAGCCCTGACTTGGATTTTATCTGGTCACCCTACCCTAGAGCAATTCCAACTTAGAGGCATTGCGGGAAAGTTAAAGGGTGGCTAGATTTACACTTGCACTTGGGATTGCTGAAAATACTTAAGGAGCAAGGCAGGCCAAATACCCAATGATGACAAGAGTTGCTCATCACATTCATGCAATTCATCATGGATGCAACTTATAGCTCTTCTTACGTACATACCAATAAAACTGTTGGATTTATTCCACCATATTCCTTAAGAACTGCAGGAACAACAATAGGGTATTTGTATAAGTAAATCAACAGATTCTAGACACTGGAATCCTGGCTAAACATAAAAAAGGAATAACATCAGAAATCTGCGGGTTATGTTTGAAGTAGCAAAGAAGACACCGATTTTCAGAGTGACTCAGCAGTGAAATTCAGCTCTTTAAGTTTTACTGAGCTGTGACCATTTACTTTTTGTCTACTGAGAATTACCATAATTGCATGTGCTAAGTGCAGATAAGCATGCTGTTCAATATGCGGTTCACTCTACAAAAAACCCAAACAAATAAAAGTCTACTCCTTGTTTCCAGTCACTGTGCCCATTAATTTAATGCCTGCCATTCTTGGTTGGAAAGGGGAGGGCTTTTTTTTTTTAGTTATATAGTAAAGACTGCAAACAAGCTTGAACTTTAATAAAGAAAATAATTAGCTAGTATTAATGAAATTTAAATGAGAAGGGTGATAGAAATGGCCTCAACCATAACTTAATAAATCATACCCCCCAAATCCTTAATGATATAACAGATATCCTCCATCCCTCACCATCCCCATACCTTCAGCATCAATGGCAGTAATCCTGTATACACCTGTTGCTGGGGAACATGGACAGGAGGGTGCTGTTGCACCATGTTAAATGTATGTGCATATTGTATGTTTTTGCAGTTTTAATTTTTGTATAGTGTTTTTAAATGTTTTTAACCTATGTAAACCACCCAGAGAGCTTCGGCTATGGGGTGGTATCCAAATGATAATAATAATAACAATAAAATAATAATAAAAATAAAAAGAATAATAAGTCCTGCTTGGGGTCCTTGGTTGACCACGGATTGGCCACTGTGTGAGCAGAGTGCGTGACTAGACGGACCCTTGGTCTGATCCAGCATGGCTGTTCTTATATTCTTGTGCACACACACACACACTGTTATGGAAATGAAGCTACAGGCATTATGGGGGATTCTATCCTGAATTATAAGAGAATGCTGCTGAGTTGCTGAGGGCAGCCTAGCCACCAACTGAAGCAGTACCAAAGCTTTCCCACAGTAGAAAACAAAACAATAACCCCAACCACCTTATCTTTAAAGGTAATATCACTCCCACCCAAAGGTTCTGAGATTTCTTTCCCCTTGAATGCAGTCTTTGGGAGGGAGGTTGCCTCATCTTCACTTAATACATTCTGGGTCAAATAGTTTGGCCCCCAATATCACCAGGGCCAACCCTTAAGGGGACAGTTTGTGAGAAGACTACAACAGATTGTTCTGGAAGCCTGAGAGCCTGTGAATCATGGGAGGAATTATTCTAGAAGCCTGTAGGCAGGGTTGGCTCCATGTTTTGTAGGCTTTTGGATGTAGGCTGACCATACATCCGTTTTCCCCAGGACAAGTCCGGAAATGGGGTGCCAAAATGGCGTCCGGGGGGAAATTGGCATATTTCAGCCAAAGTCCAGGAACTGCCACCTCCCATGGGGCATCCCAGGCTTCTCCTTGGCCTGCACCACCATGCTGACCAAGGAGAAGCCCTGGATGGGCCTGGGGGAAGGGCAGGAAGTCACATTTTGGTGCATCCAAAATGCAATTTCCAGTCCCTCCCCTGGCTGATCCGGGGCTTCTGCAGCAGGGCCCAGTAGCAGGAGCCACAGCAGCAGCAGCACACCACCACTGGAGGCATTGGAGGCACCAGTAATGGAGGCCAGTGGCAGCGAGAATGACCAGCAGCGCAGCCATAGGGAAGAAGCAGAAGGTATGTGGGCGTGGACTTGCCCCTTCCTCCCAGCCAGGCTTACAGCTGCAGCCATAGCATGCGCCCCCACCAGCCCGGGCTTGCTCCCTCTGTGCCGGACCTACATTTGTAGCACAGCAAGCATCAGCTTGGCCTAGCACTTTCCCAGGCTTCTTCTTTTCCCTCCCTCCCAAGCCTACAGTTGCCGGCGCTGTGTGTTAGCAACCACATGAGGGGAGCTAGAGAGTGGGAGAAATGGAAGGGTCACTCCTCCTCCTCCTCCAAGGTGGACTCTGCGGTGGTGCTGGGCTCTCCCCCTGCAAAGGGCCTGCTGCTTCTTGTCAGCTGGCAGGCAAGAGGCAGCAACTGCTCATTAAGCAGCAGGAAGTGGAAGCAGCAGGTGGGAAAGAATGTTCTCTGTCTTCTGCTGCCACTGCCATCTCCCTTCTTAGCTGCATTCTTGACCAACAGTGGCCGCAACCCCTCCCTGCCTCCCTCCCGCCTGGCAGCAGCTCCTACCTTCGGCCAGAGCCACAGGGGGCTCCTGGCTGGGGGAGACTCAGTCAGAAATATCCCAAGACCTCTTGCAGAGTTAGTTTGGCAGAGTCTCCCAGCCAGGCCATGAAAAGTGGCGGAGTTGCTGCCCCACCAGAGGAAGGAGCCCTGAGCCAGGAATCCCTGTCTCAGTATGAGGGGTGGGCCAGGAGCTGGGGAATGGTAGGAGAGCTGGTAAGAGCAGGGAGGGGGGGAGGCATGGGGAGAAGAAGCAGGAGGGGGCAGCAGTGGCTCCTTTAAGGCAGCAGCTTTGGTTGAGCTGGAACATGGGTGAGCCGTGAGGGCATCTTTTGCTAATTGTACCATTTGTTGTGTTGGGCTGCTCCATGTGAGCTTTTAACAGAAGGGAACACGTGCTCCACACACTTCTCTAGCCCTGACTTTCCCTTCGCCACCTCCCCTCCTCTGCCCAGTTCCCTCCTTCCTCTCTCTGAGCTGTTTATTTGCATGGAAATTTCTTTCCATTTTTTTGTGAATGAGTGACAAACTGATTAACAAATCATCAACACAACCTCTTCCAGCCAGCATGTCTCCAGGGCAACAGCCCCTTCTGGCTGATTGGCGGAGTGAGAGAATGTGTCCCTTGACCATTCTATGTTTGTAAACATTGAGGAACTTTATGGTGCTGGTGGGGAGAGTGCAGGACTGATCGAAAGGGACATTGATTACATCAAGGAGACTTGGGAGGAGGAGGAAGAGGAGAAGGTAGTTGTGGGTCAGGAAGCAGCAGCCCCAGCTATGAGCATGTGCAAATGGGAGAGGCAGAGAGAGAGAGAGAGAGAGAGAGAGAGAGAGAGAGACTAGCTATCTATGTTTCCAATACATTTTCTTTTGTTGTGTGGAAAGGCATCGGTTTCAGTCAGAACTCTAAAGGTGTTGAAACCAGTTCCCAAAATGGGTCCAGCCTCTGGGATAGCTCCTCTGGTGTTCTTGATGAAACCCAGACTGGATTCACTGTCCCAATGGCATAGGAGCCACCAGCCTCCAAAGGGATGCATTTATATATGGAGCGTTGTTGGTGAGGGAAAGAAGAGCCATAGCCCCCTGCCATATTCTGAGTAAACATAGATGGGATTGTGCCTGTAAAGCTGCAATGCTATGCATGCTTACCTGGGAGTAAAAGACTCATCGAACACAGAGTGGGGACTGACTTCCTAGTGAGGAAGGACAAATTTGAGGTATTGGGGCAGGGGTGGGTGTATGTATGAAATATGGGCACCCTGTCTGTATCTTCTAAAATAAGTAGTCATAACTTTGTTTGGGGAAGATAGTTGGGTTTTGTTGCCCAGGCACTGGCCTAAAAAAAATGTGAGTAAGGGGCACCCATGTTTTCAGGAACAGAAGGAAAGGGGGAAAGAAGTTTATTTCCTAATTGGAAGTGTAGAGGAATTTAAAACTTTTGCTTCCCATTAAATACTGTGGGCACATTACTGTTGAAATTAAGCATTTTTATACCCTGTTGATTCAAATGTTTAACATTACCATCCTGTGTATGCTTACTCTGAAATAAGTCCCACCTATGTTCTGTGAGGCTTACTCCCAGGAAAGTGTAATTGGAGTGCAACCCAACTGTCCTATTAAAGTGCCAATATAAACAAGATTTCCTAAAACTTTTGCTGGGTCATCATACTTGGGATCAGGAATTTTGAGTCATGAAGGATATTCCTTCCAAACATAGATAGTTGTTTTTAGCCATTCTCTGTGGTATGTGGTTTGGCTCACTTGCTGGAGTTATTTGTGGGTGCTTGCTCCGTAGTGAAAAGGAATAAGTGGGTCTCTAGCTGGTGCTAGAAGATAATGATTCATTTTTTAAATAATGCATTTTGACCCATAGACCTTCCTCCTCAATTTGCTTTGATATAATTGGCATGATATATATTTTGTAACAATTGCTGATAATGGTTCATCCTTCTTAAAAAATATTTTAAAAATTTAACAGGGTTGCTATTATTATTATTATCATCATCATCATCATCTCTTTTCTTGCTCGTGGTGGTTGACAGTCTTTTCCAAATCATGCTGTCTTTTATCGATTCTGAAATTTCCTGACTATTGAACACGTGTTATGTTTGCCTACTTCATGGATGTTGGTGTGGATGTACTTTAGTAGGCCTAGTTTCTGAAGGTTTTCTGTTAAAAAACAACAACATGATGTGATGCTGGTGACTGATGTGACTAACGGAATAATTGTAACTTTTTCCTGTTGCCATAGTTCTTGAACTTCCATAGCCAGTGGTGTATATTTTTCTCTTTTCCTCTTCCTTTTCTGCAACATTTTTATCATTAGGTATTCCTGCGTCAATGAGGTAGGTATGGTTTTCTTTTTTGTTTATGACTGTTATGTCTGGTGGATGGCAAAGTATTGTCTTGTCCTGAAATTGTTGTGTCCCAGCAAGATAATATATGAGTGCATAGCGTGGCTTGGTTTACCTTGTTTGAGTGAGTCTGGATCTTCTAGGCTCTGAAAGCATGTTTCTGGAGAGCACCTGCTGGTTGCATGATCCACGAATCCATGTTCTGGTGAGTGCATAGATCTTGACAGGAGGGGCTTGCACTTGCTAGAGTAAAGTGAACAGATGTGAAGTGGCTGCAATCCTATTCATTTATCTGGAAGTAAGCTTTATTGAAATCAACCGCATTTATTTCTGAGATTTCTTTGGGCAGTTTTCTTTGGGTCCCTGATTGGGTTTTCTGTTCTCTGCACGCTGAGGCAGTGTAAATTCAGGAGATATTTGGATAAAAGGAGGGAAAGATCCTTGTCTAGCATTGTGATAATGGGCATCCATTCTGGCTTTTCTTTGTGTTGCGACTGACCATGGTCTTGTTTACACGGCTAATGAACCAGAGGTATAATCACACATTTTTAGATTGTTTTTCATTGATAAACCCAATGTTGAAACAAGCTAAGAGGTGCTAATGAAAAGTGACTGCAACAAGCCTTTAGTCCATTTTGTTCCATGGCTAATGTTTGCTGGATAATAGTATTTTATAGTCTTTCTGAATGCTAGGTTGCTATATTAGATTTTTCTGCACTTGGCAACTGCTTCATTTGTTCAGTGGTAGCAGTATACTGAATCTGTGAGTATGGACATGAGAAAAGTGATGGGGAAAGAGTGTTAAATGTTAGGAAAGGTGAGACTATGGTCATCCAGTGAAGGATTTGCAGTAAGAAAAGTTATTTGAAGGAGGGGGAGACTGTATCACGCATAGTATAGCAAAAGCTTCAAAGTACAGCAAAAGCTACAAAAGTAGGAGTGAGTGATTTCAGATACATCGAATGTCTCACTTGTTCTTTATTTCAGTGCTTTTACATTAAGATGTTATGTAGAACAGATTTGTCTTAATTGTGTGCTGTAAAATTAGACATATGACCAAAGCTATGTTAGGGTGGGCACGCCCCCTTGGGGCTGGACGCACCGCCCTGGGGGCCGGACATATTGGTGGGCATGCCCCCTTGGGGGCGGCCATGTTGTCCTTCTTTTTGGTTTCCAAAATATGGTCACCGTAGACAACAGAATATCATTGTGCCTGATATTATCAAAGCAAAGGCAACAAAAAGAAGAAAAAACAAACATAATAATAAATCAAGATCACTAAAAAAACAAAGGAATCCACTAATCCTTAATCTATACCTGATATGCTTATCAAACATATAAAATGAAACTTGCAGTATGTTTTGGACAGGCAGTTAACTAAAAAAAACCATTTGATTAAAGACTTGCATGTCCAGCTGGAACTAGACCAAACGGGAAATTTGTCTTGCTGCATTGATTATGCTGTATTTGTGCAAGTGGACCTCAGTTCACTGCAGAATGCTATACATGTCTACTCAGAAATAAGCCTCATTGAGTTCAGTGAGGTTTACTCACAGATAAATTGGAATAGGATTGCAGCTTCAGTCAATGACACCGCAATCCTGAACAAACATGCTAGGGAATAGACTCCACACTGAACACAGTGGGGCTTGCTTCTGAGGAAACTAGATAGCATCACACAGATCAGAGTATGGGAGATTCAATAAGTGGCAATTTCACACTTAAAATTCCCTTTAGTGTGTGCATGTTTCTGTTTCTTTTAGGCATTTTCCCATGTATTGGTTTGTTAAAATGTTTGCATGATACAAATCAGTTTTCATAGAATCATAGAATAGTAGAGTTCGAAGGGGCCTGTAAGGTAATTGAGTCCAACCCCCTGCTCAATACAGCAATCCACGTTAAAGTAGGGTGACCAGATAAAATCCAGGTCAGGGCTCATGTATCTTTAACAGTTGCAGAGAAAAGGGAATTTCAGCCAGTGTCATTTGTATGCAATTAGTTCCTGGTGAAATTCCCTCTTCATCACAACAGTTAAAGTTGCAGGGGCCCTGCCTTCTTTCGTATATGATCACTCTAGTATAGTGCCTGCAACTTTAACTGTTGTGATGAAGAGGGAATTTCACCAGGAACTAATTGCATACAAATGACACCGGCTGAAATTCCCTTTTCTCTACAACTGTTAAAGTTACATGAGCCCTGACCTGGATTTTATCTGGTCAGCCTACGTTAAAGCATCTCTGACAGATGGTTGTCCAGCTGCCTCTTGAATGCCTTTATTGTCAGAGAGCCCATGACCTCCCCAGGCAATTGGTTTCATTGTCGTACTGCTCTAACAGTCAGGAAGTTTTTGCTGATGTCCAGCTGGAATCTGGCTTCCTGTACCTTGAGCCCATTATTCCGTGTCCTGCACTCTGGGATGATCGAGAAGAGATCCCGGCCCTCTTCTGTGCAACAACCTTTCAAGTATTTGAAGAGTGCTATCATGTCTCCCCTCAGTCTTCTCTTCTCCAGGCTAAACATGCCCAGTTCTTTTCATAAGTAACTGAAAGGCTTTGCTCTATGCAGTGGATATGAAGCACTAGATCTGCTTTTGTTCAAATGTGCACTTCCTTCTCTTCCGTGCTGCCTGCCTTTTTCTTCTGCCCCTCTCCTTTCTCCTCTCTGTAACAATCTCCTTCCAGTCATTTCCCCACTCCCTCCTTACAGAGATGCAATACAGAGTAAAGACACAACACCTACCTTGAATTGCTGATTTCAAGAGATCTCTACTCTCCACCCACTGTCACCCCAGCTGAAAGCCAGTTCTTCCCTTAGGGAGAAAGCCAAGGTTTTACTTTCGCAGATGTCCACTCAGAAAACAAAAGGCAGCAGAAAAGGAAAGACTTCTTGCTCTTTCTAACTTAAGCTCATGTTTTTTCTTGGACTGATTAGAATTTCAAAGCACAACCTGTATGCCTGCAAACTAGAGGCTGCTTGCATGCAATTGGGTGTGGGTTTGGCCTGAGAGACAATCTGAGGGAGCAATTTAAGGAGACAGAACTTTGTTGCAACTTGAGAGACGTTTGATATGGTTTTTTTGGGGGGGAGGTGGGCTGGGAATCCAGTCTAGGCTGACCAGATAAAATCCAGGTCGGGGCTTATGTAACTTTAACAGTTGTAGAGAAAAGGGAATTTCAGCCGGTGTCATTTGTATGCAATTCGTACCTGGTGAAATCACCTCTTCATCAAAGCAATTAAAGTTGCATGCACTATACTAGAGTGACCATATACAAAAGAAGGCAGGGCCCCTGCAACTTTAACTGTTGTGATGAAGAGGGAATTTCACCAGGAACTAATTGCATACAAATGACACTGGCTGAAATTCCCTTTTCTCTACAACTGTTAAAGTTAAAAGTTACATGAGCCCTGACCTGGATTTTGTCTGGTCACCCTAATCCAGTCTAATCTTATCCCCAGCTTTGACCTTCATTGATAATTGTGGGCTACATTGCACATCTGCTCTAAATTACAGTCTCAGCAGAGCCCCTCAATCTTCAACAGCAAGATGATACCACTGAACATACTGTTGGGTTGTTGTAAAACACGCTTTCAGCCTGACTGCTGACCTGGAGTATTCAGCATGAACTACACTGCAAGGCTGTCATAAGCTACTCTCTCCTAGTCACAACCCATTCCAACCTGCAACATACATGAACCACATTTAACTTGGAATGTGGCAGATATTTTTTAAATGTTGAATGAATATATATATATATATATATATATATATATATAAACATTTCACAGTAAATACAATTGGAGTTAGAAAGCATAGTGGCTCCTCTCTTTCCTATCTCTTGTCCGGGGATGTACAAGCTGGTGCCCAATCCTAGCCATATTGAAATCTGTGATTTCTGTGTTTATTTCGAAGGGCATCTCCTACTTTTGCTAGGCAGGGCATTTAAAATGGATTCTCCATGTGAACTAAGATGTGTCCTACAAGACAAATGAGATGGATCACTCTATTTTTATATCTCTGTGTTGTTCTCCATTCTTCTTTGGCCTGTGCCAGTCCCTCAGCTGTGCTCTATTGTGAAAGCTCCTAAAGGAACTCCCTGAGGAGGAAGAGACTCCACACAAGACCCGTATCCTCTTTGAGGGCTGGAGGGATAAGTTTTCTGTCAAACACACACTCCCAGGCCAGAAGAAGATTCTCATGTGTCCTCTAAACTGGCTCTTTGCCTCCTTGGAGTCATTCAGAGGTGGCCAGTGACATTTAAAGTGAGGGTTTCTGGGGGAAATTGGATGCTATATGAACATCTTTGGTCAAAAACATTTGTTGTAGTATGCCCTCATAAACTGGTTCATTTCAGTTGTGTGTCAGCCCTGGCTTTGGTACGGAAACAGCCTTGGTCGCCCTGTATGATGACCTATGTCGGGAGAAAGGCAGAGGGAGTGTGAGTCTGTTGATTCTCCTTGATCTCTCAGTGGCTTTCGATGCCATCGACCATGGTATACCTTTGGGATGACTGGCTGAGTTGGGAGTGGGAGGCACTGCACTGCAGTGGTTCCGCTCCTACTTGGCGGGTCGGCTCCAGAAGTTGGTGTTTGGGGAACATTGCTCGGCCCCGTGGATTCTCCAGTTCAACATCTACATGAAACTGTTGAGTGCAGTTTTGGAGTGTGTTGTCATCAGTACGCTGATGACACGCAGCTCTATTTCTCCTTTTCATCTTCATCAGGTGAGGCTGTGGATGTGCTGAACTGGTGCCTGGCTGCAACAATGGACTGGATGAGGGCTAATAAACTGAAACTCAATCCAGACAAGACTGAGATGCTGTTAGTGGGCGGTTCTGCTGACGGGATGGAGGGTCTTCAACCTGTTCTGGATGGGGTTGCACTCCCCTTGAAGGAGCGGGTTCGTAACTTGGAGGTTCTCCTAGAACCATCTCTGTCACTTGAGGCTCAGGTGGCCTCGGTGGCACGTAGTGCCTTCTACCAACTTCGGTTGATGGCCCAGCTATGCCCATATCTGGACAGGGATAACCTGGCTTCAGTTGTCCATGCTCTGGTAACCTCCAAGTTAGATTACTGCAATGCACTCGACGTGGGGCTGCCTTTGACGGTGGTTTGGAAGCTGCAGCTTGTGTAAAATGCAGCAGCCGGATTGATAACTGGAACCAGAAGGTTCGAGCATGTAAGACCAACTATGGCCCTCTTGCATTGGCTGCCTGTATGTTTCCGAGCCCGATTCAAGGTGCTGGTTTTAACCTAAAAAGCCTTATATGGTTTGGGACCACAATACCTGATGGAACACCTTCCCCGACATGAACCTACCCATACACTACGTTCAACATCTAAGGTCCTCCTCCGAGTGCCTATTCCGAGGAAAGCTTGTAGGTCAGCAACAAGGGAGAGAGCCTTCTCTGTGGTGCCCCCCCAATTATGGAACAGTCTCCCCTACGAGGCTGCCTGGTGCTAACATTGTTATCTTTTTGGCACCAGGTCAAGACTTTCCTCTTTTCTCAGGCATTTAGCAATATCTAATGAGCCTGGTTTTGTTTTGTTTTTTTAGGCATATAGCTTTTTAAAAATTATTGTAGTGGTTTTAAATGTATGTGTATACTGTGTGTATATTATATGTTTTTGCTGTTTTATTTTTTGTAGATTGTTTTTAATTTTTTTAATCTTATGTAAACCGCCCAGAGAGCTTTGGCTATGGAGCGGTATACAAATGTAATTAATTAATTAATTGTTATTGCTAAGGAGTAATCTGCATGGCTGAGCTAATGGAGCAATCTTCAAACAGTAATTACATTTTATTTACTTCAGATATATTGTACTTTGCTGATACAGGGGTGAACACCCCAAAGCATCTAACATAAGGACTATTGTGCGGTTTGTAAGAATTCATTTGAGACATAAGATTGTAATCTGCATTCTAATTCTTTTACAGTCACTCCAGTTAAATAAGTAAAGTCACCAGAAAGCTTAGAGGACTATGGCCTAATTTCTACATGTGCACTGACAACGTACACCTGCCATGTTTACCTTTGCTTAGTGCCCTATTATATAATTGGCCATGATTCAAAACAATCTTTCTTTTTTATTTATTCTATTTGTTTCCTGATAGACTTGTGGCAGCTTCAACGTAACAAACAAAAACAACATTAAAAACATAAAAGTCATAAAAAATAATATCACAGAAAATCAAAACATCGAACTGAAAAAACAAATCATCATATTTACCTAGCTGTGAAAGGCGAGTGTTGCACTGCATGTAAAACAAATTTTAAGGGAGTGATCTTATGCTCCCCAGACAGCGTGGGGCAGGCATAGGATTGTTCGGTTCATGGGCTCTGACCTTGGAGCCCCAAAACTGAACTTCCTTCACCTTCGTAGCCAGCATGGTTCTCTCCATGCAGCCACCATCCAGACTGCATGTCTAAATGTCATGTGCCACTCAGGAACACCCAAACAGGTAATTGGCACTAATCACCTGTTAGAGAGCAGAAGGCCTCTGGTGAATGCAGCAGCATAGCAGTTATAGTTGTTTCCTCCTGATAGTCACTCCTTCATTAGTTGGGGATGAGTTATATTTGGGTGCCTCCATGAATCCTAACTGCTTTGCTATTTCTAATTCCTCTTACACAGGATTACCTATTAGCAAGGATGTGAAGGTTTCATGTCACAAACTACCTATATAAACTAATTTAGAAAGTTCAGGTTTAACTTCCGTATAATTAATTTTTACAGTATCTATCTTTTGTTCATTTAGCAGCTTTATTTTTCTAGATAGGGAAAGAATCAGTGAGTTTTCATGTACCAAGATGTTTACTACGTATATTAATTTCATTTAGGGCTCAACAACTGCCACTAGTCACTTGTCCAAATCCAATCTCATTTGGCCAAATGATTTGGCCAAATCCAGCTTCCTGTGTGGTACCACTTAGTCCCGGATGCAAACTCCAGAGGCAAACGATGAGCAGCATGTGCTGAGACTTCGCAGCAAATTATCTGGGACAATAGGCCACAAGAGTAGGCCCATATGTTCCTTTCTCAATATGTTGCCCCTGCAAAACTACTTCATATGGATTTATCTTGCTGGTCTTACAGCAGAGGTGGGCCACACGCAGCTTAGCATGGCCATTTGTGCTCCCCACATGTCTTGTTTCCCAGAAGAATCACAGTTTCTCTGCAGAATGGGGCTCTAGACGGCCCATCAAACATGAGAGCCCAATTTTGCTAGGAAACAAGGCACAGACTCCCTGCACATCTTGCTTCCCAGCAGAGTTGCTGGGATTCCATTTTCATGCCAGTTGCAGATAGGGAGGATTGTAGCCCCCACAGGGTCCCACTGTGGCCAGTGTGGCCTCCAAGCCTTCTGCACTTGCCCAGGGATTGCAAATCGCCAGGTCTATTCTGAGATAGCTCAATCCTATGCATTTTTAAAGAAGGAAATCCCACTATATTCAATGATGTCATCACCCGGCGCGCTACTGAGGGACAGGCCGCGAAGCCTGTTTCTCAGTAGAATCGAGCACCGGAGGGAAGCAGACGGACGCCCCTGCGGGTAAGGAGCGTGAGGCGCGAGGGAGGGCACTTACCTGCTGGGGCGGCCGCTTCCCGGGCTCCGCCGCCGCCACCGCCGCCGGGTCTACCGCCGCTCCTTGTTTGCTGCCACCGCCGCGTGACCCCCCGCCACCCCGGTTTGCCCCCCAGTTGGGCCGGTTCACCCCTGGATTCCCGGTTAGGACCGGGAAATCCCGAGGCATCTGGTCAGCCTATATAAAGGCTAGGCTTGCTCAGCAACCAAACTCTTTGTTCATTTTGGCTCCCATCCTCCGTCCCTTCTTCTAGTATGGGACTTAGCTAGTCCCTCTCTTTGTGGGGAGGGCTGAGTAAGAATTTTTCCTTCTCACTGATGTCATGAGGTTTTTGCCTACTACATACTGGAGATATTAGGTGGGTGGATAAGTAGGTTAATTTGTTGGCGGGATGTGCGGGAATTTGATATAGCAGTTCTAGGGATGGTGACCACTCTGGCACCTTTTGGAATGCCCGGAGTTCCTGCTCATCATGAGTTTTATGGCTCCCGTGTCAGGATATGGTATGCCTTTGGAGATCATCCTGCCTCATCTACTCAGAGTTATATGGCTTTGAGTGGGGATGGCATGGGGTGGTCTCCCCATACTCCTAAGTGTCGTATAAGAGAGGGGTTAGGTTTATCCGACTCCTGACTTACGAGAGTGGCTCACCCATAGTGCCAGGCAAGTTGCCTGAGGGAAGGACATATTGATTCCTGCGCTTTCACATGTGGATCCAGGAGGGGTTGAATATCCCTTGTTGTTAAATAAAGAGGCCCTAGTTTATCCCAAACTCTGGTGCACATGTCTTTATTCCGTGCTTCCTTCTCCACTCGCAAACTTGTTTTAATTTCCCAAACAGAAACATTATTGCAAAATGGGACAATAAGCTACTGCTCCTGGGAATTAAAAAACAAATATCTTCATATACATGTGCAATTCCTTATGCATATGAAAAAAAGCCAATATGATTAGGCTCCTTTTAGCCTTGTTCTTTTGAATAACTTATCTTATTACAATCACTTTTAAATCTTTTCCCTCATTGCTAGGGTTGGGTAGTCCTGTTGTTCATTAACTAACCACTATTTGGTGGGGGTTTTTCTTCTTCATTTTTTAAACAAAAGTGTTATCATGTTTGTAACTTGTAAACCACCTTCAACAGCATGCATGAAGTAGGAACTACACAATAATGATAGTAATAATTGTTCAGAAGCTTTGTTCTGTCTTGCACTGTGCAACCTTTATCTTGCAACAGTCAGCACTGTGCAACCAAAATCGTTAGAGCTAATTATTTGGTTAACAAATATTGGGTATAATTAACAACTGTCAAGACTTTGCTATATTTCCTTAGTTTTGAATTATTAGTTCACTAGCACAATTTTAATTAATACATGCTAAGCTTTTTTAAACCCTTTTAAGAATTTGGAAGACTTTTTTTTTAAAAAAATATAGTAATTATTTAGAGCAAATATGGGAAAGAGCCTCTTCTTCTCAATTTTGTGAAATCATATTGATAAACTGATGAGTTCTGTCTAAGGATGTTTCAGGTGCCCAACTGAGTCTGGGAGTCTGATGGACTCCCCCACATCTGCCCCACTGGACCCAATTGGGCCCCCAGAGAGCATTTGCAGACCCATGCTCTGAGCACCTGCGAGGCCCCATAAGCACTCAGCAGCCATCAACCCTCATCTGGAGCCTCCATTGTGCGCCAATTTTGTATTTCCCCCCATTGTGTAAATGGCAGCTGTAAAGGCCCCATTTATGCAAGAGTAAAGGCATGAACGCTCCGTAACACTTCCTTTGAGATACTGTACATTTTCCTGCTGTTTCTGTACAAAAAAATGACTTCATTAATTGGAGCACCATGATCCTGATTGGACTGATGTCTGATTCCCACTGAACACAGTTAGGCATCATGTGTACATAAGTGTCTGTAGTCCTGAACATCTTACACAGGAATGCTACGTATGTATACTCAGAAGTAAGTTCTGAGTTCAATGAGAGTTCTTGCCAAGTAAAGTTATGTAGGATTGCAACTTTAAAGAATTTGTCCCACATCTCTCCCATAATGTTTTACATTCCAATTATTGGAGTACAAATATCTAGCATTCTAAAACATGAATCTTGGTGGCGGGTTGGTGATTATGCTACATTTCGAGCATCGTCACACGTGGAAAATTGTGTTTCCTTACTGTCGCTTCTCTGCTCCCTCATTTGTCTCTCATTACTTCCTCTTTCAATAGAGGAAGTAAATAATGTGCACGCAGCCCATTCAGTGGGCTGTTTTGATCGTGCTGCTTCTCCTGCACACAGCAGGGGATAGTGGCAAGTTCCATCTCAAAAAATAAGTCGGACTTACTGGGGTGTGTTTTTTTTGTCACACGAAGAAGACTAGAAGGGGCAGGAGGCATGTGGGACGCAGACGTTGTCTTGAGAGGGACCTGCGAAAATCCATGAGTGCCCAGCAATGAGCGTGCAATAAAATGCTCATCTGATGATGCCCCTAGAGGTCACAGAGGTCCAATTGAGGTGGAAAAGTGATAGTAATGTTGTAACTCTGAGATTAGATATGGCATGACCATAGGGACATTGGAAACCACCTTGCATCAAGTCAGAGCCTTGGTCCATCTAGTTCAGTATTATCTACAGTAACTGCTAGCAGCTCTCCAGGATTTCAGCATGGAGTCTTTCCAGCCTTATCTGAAAGCCAGGGACTGAATCTGAGACCTTCTGCATGCAACGCAGATGTTGTACGTGAAAGATTGATTGCAATGGGCTCCTTTAAAAGGCATTATATTAACCACACCATAATAAGTCTCCTTTGAAAGGCTTTATAATAACCACAGCATAATTGGTGCATGTGAAAGTGACAGTCTACTGGAAGCCCCTTCGGTCAGGCTCTAACTCTATTTCTCAATTTCAGTTCAGTTCATTGGGTCAGGAACAGGTGTCATTGGCAGTAAATCATGACTCCAATGTAACAACATATCACTGTTGGCCCTATCATTTGGCAGAGTGAGGTGGCTGCCTCAGGGAGCTGTTTTTAGGTGTTATGAAAGGCGATAAATTGTTAGTTATATGATTTATTACTGTTGTCTTTTTTACTCTCAGGAAGTGGCACATTTGAGATGTTCAGCTTAGGGTGCCTAAATAACTTGGTTAGCCTTGGGCGCTATGCACCTTGATGGGGGGGGGGGGTGGAGTAGGGTGCCATTTGCTGTTCTGTCTAGAAGTGTCATCAGATGAGCATTTTAAAGCACGGTCATTACTGACCACTCACTGGTCCTTTTGATGACACCGTGTTCCTCCTGCACATCTCCCGCTGGTCTCCTGCGCCTTCTGTCATTTTTTTGTGGTAAAATAATCCACAACAAATGTGACTCCTCTGATTTATTGCAAAATTGGTTGCTGTTTCCTGCCATGTGCAGAGAAGTTTTGCTATAAAATGACCACTAGAGGGTGCTGTCCCACTACATTCAATGGGCCACGTGGTTGCTGCTTACTTCCCCTTTCTCTCCTGTGTGATTTTTCTCATCTTGATTGTGGAAGAGAAGCAGGAAACAAGAACCACGGTAAGAAATGTGATCCCCCCCCGGTGTGAAAGAGCTCTAAAACAGCAAAATGTCTTGGCCTCGTCCTACTACGTTTTGCATGGAGTTTGATATAATTTGTGGTTTATTTGGGAGTCTAGGCAGAGACAGATACGCTGGATTGTTGTTGTTTTTTAAAGAAAATTTGTTTGTTTTTCAAAATGCAGCTATACAGAATTACAAAGTGGGATCATATTCAGATCATTTGTTTACATATACCTTTTTTGAGCTTAGCTTACATAAAAAGCGAAATACTCTGAAAAGTGTTTCTGATGAGTTCTAGTTGTCTCCAGGAAACCTAACACATTCTTCTAGAGTGCCCTATATGTTGGCAGGGCTTAATTCCCTATCTTGAATCGTATAATCATTAAAGTATTTCCATATAGCCTAAAAGTCATTTACACAACGATCTTTTCAAGAAGCTTTTTTTATATTAGACAATTTTTCCTTCAGGACTATTGATCACTATCTGCATCTCCCCTGTTGGATATTTGGCCACTGCCTGCTTTTCCAGTTTGCAGCAATTCCTAGCCAAGCTACCACCCAAAGAAATGTCATCAACTCTTTGCTTTGCAGATTTCTATTTTTGTTATCAAATATTGAGCGCAGACCAAAAAGCATATTTCTTGTTTTGTAATCTCTGTCGCTTTTCTAAACACCCCTTGCCAAAATTCTTTGATAACATTGTATGGCCACCCCACATGTAAAAAGGCGCTCATCCCTATACAATTTCTCCAGCATAATAATGATGTTATCTTGAAGATGCAACTTATCTTTCTTGGTGTGAGATACCATATGTAAATAGTTTTAAGTGAATTCTCTTTCATTTGGGCAGAGATAGATTTCATTGGTGCCTGCTGCCACAGTTTATCCCATTGAATCCTGTAAATTACCCTGCCAAAATCTTTTCCCCAAGCTTGCTTAACCACTTTCCAAATTGCCACGTTGAATAATTGTTTATAGGATACTGAAGTTAATCCTTTTACTCTATTGGTTTCTTGCATTAATAAAGATTGAAACTGAAGTTTGGTGCATACTATTTGAGCTCTTATCAGGATATTGGCAAAATGAGTGGGTGGATTTAGTTGGAACTATTTGGTATTTTGTAGTTGGGTTTTTAATTGGACCCTCATTTTGGGGATAAGTCATTCATATAGATCTGTTAATCTATGTAACCCTTTTTCTCTCCAGCCTTCATAGAATCATAGAATAGTAGAGTTGAAAGGGGCCTCTAAGGGCATTGAGTCCAACCCCCTGCTCAATGTAGGAATCCACCTTAAAGCATACCTGACAGATGGCTGTCCAGCTGCCTCTTGAAGGCCTCTAGGGCGGGAGAGCCCACGAGCTCCCTAGGTAATTGTGCTCTAACAGTCAGGAAGTTTTTCCTGATGTCCAGCCGGAATCTGGCTTTCTGCAACTTGAGCCCATTGTTCCACATCCTGCACTCTGGGTTGATCGAGAAGAGATCCTGGCCCTCCTCTGTGTGACAACCTTTCAAGTATTTGAAGAGTGCTATCATGTCTCACCTCAATCTTCTCTTCTCAAGGCTAAACATGCCCAGTTCTTTAAGTCTCATAGGGCTTCAAATTTCTTGATCCAGCAGGTCAGGAGGCACAGTGGAAGCAGGGCAGGAGAAAAGGTGGAAGCAATCTCCCCCCCCCCATCCTTTCTGCCCTGCAGATTTTGGGCAATTTAAGGGCCCTATTAAGGGCAATTTGGAGGGGGAGGAAAGAAGAGCCTCAGGATAACTCAGGATAACACCCAGCTGAATGCCCCCTTTTCTTTCTCTCATAGATTGAGATTCTGACCTCAGAGAGGCAGCCAGTACGGTTCTTTCCAGGCTGGCTACAAGAGGATGGGGGATGAATCAGATTTTTGACCCCCTTTCTGAGGTCAGATCATTGTCTGTCTCCCAGAATTGCTCTCTTAAGTTTCTCTTCATTATATGCTAGATGGTAAGTTCATTCAGAATCTTCGGAGACTCTTCTTAGGCTGCCATCCGATATCCGCATACTTGGGAGTAATCTCCATTTAATTCAATGGTACTTACTTCAGAGAAGACATAGATAAGATTGTGCCATCAGCATCACCTTCTGCTATGTTAGGGCCATTATGCTAATTGTGGCTTTTCAGAAATTGTATGAAATGTGGCCACAGTGTCAGGGGAGAGGGAGACTCCTTATGTTTTAATTTGTCCCTTGAGGAAAGACGCTTGCTGAGAGGCGAAACAGTAATTGAATTCAGGAATTAATCTTCCAGCATATTTCAAACTACACAAACTTTCTCTCAGTCCCTCCCCCCCCCCCCCAGTCCTGTTTTAAATGTGGCTATTTTAGATCTGGCATATGGACGTACATAAGAGTGAGTCATCTTAATGGAGTTAGTGCAGGGATGGAGTTGAACGCCTGGCAAGGTCGAAAGGTGAAGATCCGAGAGGTATACTACAATTCTTTTGGTCCTTCAGTATCATGTCACCACAGCAACAGGACTGATTCTGTCAGGCAATATGAGGGAATTGAAACTAAAAACACATTCTCACATTAATGTGAACAGCTGCCATTCCATCACTCTGGTTACGGGAATAGTGGAAGCCAAAGTTGGTCTTTTCCTCAATATACACACTTGCATTTCTCAGCAAATGTTACACACTTTAACAACTGTGAATATAACCCCTCTCTCTCTCTCTCTCTCTTTCTCTCTCTCTCTCTATGGCTGGCATTCAGCTTGAGGCAACATGTGGGTATGCTTAACTTGGGCTGATTTTGATCTCAGATTTGAATTTCAAAATCTCTTTAATAAGTCAGCAGAGTTCCTGCTTACTCTGGAGCTATGATTTGTGCCGGCACATAGGCTGGCAGGAAAGGGAGGAAAGGGTGGTGAGGAGCTGCTGCCCAATCCCTTTCATACCTACATAGTTGTGGCAAACATTATAAAATGAAGCATCCACAAAGGATTTATTGACAGTCCAGATGAACGTATTTACAATGCAACTAATCTTGTAATGGGGGAGGCAAAAAAAACCACACACAACTCTGCCTTGTCTTTGCCAATTAGTATGTAGGTAAAATTCCTTCCCAACCACATTAACTGGTGACTAATTTTGCCACTGCAAAACATTTTTGTTGGTCGCAGAAGTAGTGGGTTGGGAAGTCAGCAAATGCCATTTTGCAACCGCCTCGGAAGCCTGCTCCCATGGACCTCAGGCTGAACCTGAATAAGAACAAAGAAGAGAGTTCTCATCAGAGTGACTATTGGTTCAAGAGGTGCCAATTGGCACGCCAAGACCAGACCAGCAAAGGGACCAGCATAGGTTTTGAGTTGAAGCATGGCGATTTCTCACCGGCTCAGCCCTCCAGATTGGAATCCGTGGACTGCTGTACTTGCCTGAATCAGCACGCACAGAGTCAGGCAAGCACGGCGGGCTCCACTTCTCCCCCAAGTCATAACATTTTAGTGAAGGACCCTTTTGCTGAAATGGTGGCTAAAAAGAGGCCCATTGAAGCAAAATTACAGGCATAGATAATCTAAATGGCCCCTTTATTGGATTCAAGAGGTGATAGTCGAGTGGTGACTAGGATTAGCAGCTACATAAGGCAGGGATTGGGACAACAGATAAAGGGAATAGGTCAGTGACACCTGTCCACTTGATATATTGAACCTGAATCCTATTGGGGCCAATTCACACTATTTTTTTCTTTTTTGAAAATGCAGGAGTGTATTATTCACTGTGAATGTGATATATACACATGTAAATATCTGGGTTTCTCCAAAACAAGGAGATTGGCTGTTCTAACTTCCATTTTAGTGTTTGTTGTAGGGAACCCTTGCCATATAACTATGCATACCACATTTAGAATTAATTGTCTTTTATGTGCATTTTGCACTGAATTCACTCCTGGTCAGCATGTCCATAGTTAATGGTGTCTAAATATTTCCTTACATAATATTCCATAGGGCTAAAAGAAAGATAAATGAGCTGAAATGTGGAAGCGTTTGTCTGCAACGTATTGCCACTCTATGATATATCAAATCATTTAAAATCTTTCTGATGCTTTCTCTGCATGAGCAATTATGTATTCAGGCAACTGAACTCTCCTTTCTTATGACCCATGTAACCATCTTCACTTTCCAGAACAAGCTGTTCTCATTTCATAAGACCACATTATGCTTTAAATTCTGCATTCTGTCATACTTTAAAATCTGGGAATCTATTACCTACCAAACACAGGAGTTTTATTTATATCTCATGGACATGAAGGGCATTCAGGACTTTTCCTTCAGTCAAAAACTGTTTGCCAATAAAAAACGAGCATCGCCTTCTAAAGAGTTTAACTTCTGACAGAAAAAAATATCAATAGCTAATTAAAGTGAGTGACATTTATGCCAACTGTTTTTTTGTTTTATGGGCATACTTGTAGAACTCATAAGGCACATAAATACAGAAGATAGAAATTTGACTTGTCCTTTAAATAGGTGACTGATGAGTTGTTTGAGGCCTCTTTGGTTCTTTAGAGGTGACACTAACATTTCAATATATCTTTTGGGATGCATTTAGACTTCACCCTATTGAGTGCCAAGTTCCACGCTGCTAAGGTATGTGCTTCTAATTGGTACAATAACTTTCCATTCTTACTGAGCAGAGTACAGGCTGTGTATGCACAGTGCATGAGGTTAATTTGAAACTTGCCTGTTAATTTGAAAAGTCTGACCTGTGATCTACATGCAAATCCTGTTGAGCAATGCAACTTTAATTATAAACAGTTAAACAGATATATTTGGGTATCACTTTTCTTTTTTTTGCATGCCCCCGCCCCCACCCATGCACCCCCCCAGCAAAACAGATGCCCCCTTGTACCCTTAGAGCTAAGCCACATCCACTGTGTTCACTTTCCTCCCTAGTTGTCACTTAAGCTGCTAGTAATAACAAATCCTTCAGGACATCAATAGAGTCGCTGTGTTGAATAATCGCAGACTATCAGGCAGTAGGGCTTGCAGCAGCTCCATTGCCTGTGACATCACTCCTGAAGCTCAAACCCCACTCTAAGCTGCTTTCATTACTCAGTGTGTTGGTCTGTCTGCTTTCCCCCCCAGATCTACAGACCGTCACACGCGAGCGCAGGTTCTTTGCAGAGAAACGACTCTGGAAATCAGAAGCACTGCGAGAGACGGAGGAATAAAGAGGAAGAGCACCAGCGAGCTTGGGAGAACAAAACAGACACACTTACAATATGAAATTCATCTTGCCTCATTACTTGCTGTCCCTTTTTCCTGTTCTGGTTCTCAGCACCAGGTGAGTGCATAGATCTCTCCCAGTTGGGGTTGTGTTTGAGAAGCAGTTAAGGTGCATTTTTAACCGTGATTTTCATTCCAGCTTTTCCCATGCTTGTAAGTTCAGAGAGCATCTTCCCTTGAGCAGATTCCAGGGTGGGTTTTCTCTTTCGCTCCCTCCCTCTTCTCTTTCTCTCTTTCTCTGTCTCTCTCACACACACGTTTATGAGACTTTGATTCGGGGTCACTCACTAGTTAGTTGAGTCCATTTATCTCCTTAGCCTCTAACTCGAAAACTCCTAGCTCTGCAATGACCCACAGCTTTTGTGATTAAGCAAAACAGTTGCTGATGTCCAGTCAATATATTTGACTGGACACCAGCAGTAGCATTTTTTTTTTCATGTGTTCCAGTGGAAAATAAGGAAGCCAAAGAACAGGGATGGGGAACATATTTGGATGTTTGTTTTGTATAAGACTTGAGCTGAAAACAGAATGCTAAAGCATGAAACAGCTTTATTGCAGTGTGAGTTTTGCAATGAAAAAATAGCCCCTTTCAATCTTTTTGTTTGCGTTTGTGAATAGCATAAGGTTGAAATGACATTAGAATGCCAGGAGTAAATGTTTCAAAGTTCCAGAAATATAGGAATATTGCATTATGTGAACTAAAATGATTGCAAGGAGAGAGGTTATACATCTTTTGGATCAGAGTTTTAGATATACATATAACATTTATTCCTGAGAAGGGTGCAGAATGTTCAGCAGCCTGTATGCATATGAGCATTAAATGAAATCTAAAGTGATGGCATTCTGTCCCAGTCACATTGTACATAGATAGAAAGTTAATATTGTGTGTAGGGTAGGATCTGTTTTAGTGAAGACCACTTCAGATGTCTTACTATCCATGCATGGCTTTCAGTTTCCTGATGCTTATATCAAAGAAAGTGACAACCTCCTACTATGCTGGTAATTAAATACCTTTGCAAGCTTCTACATTTCTGGAGAATAGAATAAACAGTGTGTGCATAGTTATTTGTGTCTCAGGAGAAATGCCCACATCCCTTTATAGCAAGTTTTGTTTTCCTGCAATGTTTCCCCACCAGTGGATTTGGAGAAGCTCTTTCCAGTCTGATCTCTAGGTGTTGAGTCACTGAAGAAAGATTACTCACTAAGCTGTTGGGTTTTCAAATGTAATCCACCTGGATAGCCTGACAACTGCAGGTGTAACTGAGGAGGAAAGGTCAAGGAAGTATGGAGAACAGTAGAAGGACTACAGATAGTTTGATGATGAGACATGCCAGAACTTCATACTCAGCTGTCTGTGCTTTTAAATAAGTTGCAATTTTAGGTTCTATCCTGCTCAATCATCATTAATCACTCTGATGTTCATGTTCTTTGATAAACCATGAAATTCCCTATGGAGCCTTGTGTTGTGATTTGCCAAATTATCCAAGGGACCGTTTTGTAGATCTTCAAAATATTATGTTAGTATGAAACTCTCTATCAATTCATATTGCTAATTTAGTGTTATCTTAAAAATGTATGTGCGTTGCAAAATGACACTGGAGTTGAATTCAAATGGAGGACAGAGATGGAAAACTAACTCTTCAAGATATGTGCATTTGCATTTTAAATGGGCTTTTTTGACTGAAATGCTTTTATGGTGAAGTTGCTGGCTGCTAACTTATTTCCTGTTTATAAAGAATAGAAAATGAAAGGAATTATTTGCATTTCCACATTTTTTTAAAAAAAATGTGAATAGAATAGACTTTTTGAAATAAAATTAGATCAAAGTATCTCATCTAATAAACTGTTATTAAAAAGAAAGTGGAAACTTCTTTGCCTATGAAATACATAAATGCTATAAAATTGTGTTGTTGGGTGGGTTTTTAGTTTTGTTGTTGTTGTTTCAAACAATCTCATTTTTTCTGATGGGTTTTGCAAGGACTATGATAATAAAAGTGGGAAAATATACTTGGATATCCCCACCCTCTGATCTCTGTTTAGTGTACCTTAAGATATAAAGTTAATTGGCATAAACATTTGAAAAACAAGTCTATTTGATACTATTCTGCTGATGTTGAAGATGTAGCACTGCATACAGATGAATAGCTGGTCTTCCATGAAAACTGACTTCCTATTTAAAAACTTGCTTAGATTTTAATGAATACAAAACTTCCTCTTGAGTTTGAATGAGAAGTGGGAGCCACAGCTCCAGAACTAAGTGATTTCTACAAAAGCGATTTATTTTGGGTTCATATGGAATGCTTTGGAAGAAAGAAAGAAAAAATAGTGGATGGAGACTGGCAAGTTTGGCTTCATTCAGAATGTCCATAATTACTGAACTGGAGGGAGAAGTTGGTAGACATATCGAACTGGCAATGAGAACCAATTGGAAGTGGTCTTTTAAAGCATCCGGATGTGTCCTTTCAGTACAGAATTCAAAATCAAAGAGAATTTTATATATTTGAAATTATTTTCTTGTTCTGTAAATACATGTTAACTACATGTTAATACGTTGGCATGACTCAATGACAGCAACCCACATGTCTTATAGAGTGCAACAGGCTGTTGAAGTGTGTCTTTGGAGCTGCCTGTTTTGGTAATGAGGAAGTGTACAACTTTGAGTATTGTCCCATTGCCCCAGCCTTGCCCCACAAAACCATGAGGGCAACGGTGCACTCACGGTTACACTCTCATCTGGCTGGATTGTGTAAATGCTATTGCTTCCATGATTTGTCCTAGAAGATTGTCATTCATTTTGAAGCATCTCAGAATGTTCTTTGCTAACATATGGTTAATGTTCAGGCAATTGCCCAAGCTGAGAAGGTTTGCAAGCACAGTTGCTGTCCTGAAGATGGAAATCTGTTATCCTGCTGGGTGAAACTGCTTAGCTCAGGCATAGCTGCAACCATAAGTGGCATGAAATTTCTGTAGAAGTACTTTCCTGTCAGCTTGTCACGTGCATCAAATAATCTTCATTTACTATATTTTCCACTGTTAGAATGAGTTTAGTCTCTTACACTCTTAATTTTATACACTTTGTAGGAAATTATAAATGTTTGGGGAATATGTCCCCCCCCCCTTTTTTTTAAACAGTATCCAACTGGGCTGATTCCATTGGGCAAATGGAACACACTCTTTGTGTAACAGAGATTAGACGCTTCTTATAGGAAGTGCTGAAACAAGATTTTACTGGGGAATGTAACCTCTTGGGGTAGGGACTTCCACATATGAGATGCTGCTCTTTTGCGCAATCTTGAAGGGTTAGGGTCTTAGTGTGGGCAGCTTCATACAGGGAGGCTATGGTCCTTCAAGTATGGCTTTAAAGGTAATAATAACAAGCACCTTGAATTGCACTCCGAAACAAATGGGTAGTCAGTCAGGCTGATACAATGTAAGTGTCACATAATCCAAGAATTTTGCCCCCATTTCAGATTTTAGCTGCAGCATTCTGCACTAGTTGCTGTTTACAAGTAGTTTTCAGCATCCTTCACTAGCTGAACTTTTCAAGTGGTTTTCAGGAACAGCCTCACATTGTGTGCATTAGAAGAGTCCTATTGAGATGTAACTAAAGCATGTAGGACCATGGCCAGGTCTGCCCAATGGGTGCAGCTAAAACTGGAAAAAATACTCCTGCTCACAGCTGGCTGAGCAATTACTAACAAGGCCATGTCCAGGGGCATTTCCAAGCTACGTACCTGAACCAGAACAAGCTGACAATCCTATCCTATTCTTAACTAAGTCTATCTATATCTTGCCTGCATTTAATTTCAGTTTCTTCACATCAGTCCAGCCCATCACTGATTCCAAACACTGATTCAGAACCTCCATGACCCTCCCAGAATATGATGAAAAAGGAAATACGGAGCTGAATATTATCAGCATACTGATGAAAATCCACTCTCCATCCCTAGATGATCTTTCCCAGTGGTTTCATATAGATGTTGAAAAGGATAGGGGGCAAAATTGAACCTGTGGGACCCCACAGCCCCAAGGTCAAGAAGTCAAACATGAGTCCCCCCTCACCTTCTCAGACCAACCCATAGGGAAGGACAGGACCCACTGCAAAATGGTGGTCCCCCACCAGCATTTCAGCAAAGCAGAAATATAGCATGGTCATCATTAGCGAAAGCTGCTGAAAGTTCCAGCAGAAACATCAGGAACTCACTTTCCCTGTCTATCTCTGGAAAATATCATCTATTTGGTAGACCACCAAATCTATTTCTGTCTCAACGCCAAGCCTGAAACCAGTCTGAAATTGGCCTAGATAAGTCAGCTTTATCCAGGAACTCTTGGAGTTGGGTAAACACTATACACTCAAGCATCTTATCCCAAAATGGAATGTTTTACATTGATGGATACATATTCAAAACACTAGGAACCAAATATGATTTCTTTAGCAGGGGGCAAACCACTGACAGTCTTAGGCAGGATGGAACAGAACCCTCGTATAAAGAACAGTTGACAGTTTCCACAACCCAATCATCCAGCTTGTTGCTTTTGCCTAAGCCAAATTGGGAAAGAGTGAAATATGCATATAGACAGCTTCCCTGAACCAAGAATCCTGCCCATATCCTCAGGTTACACAACCTCAAAAGAACCCCAAATTCCAAGTTGCATCATCAGACTCTATTAGTATGGGAATCTAAGTCAAACTCTTTTACCTGCAAAGTAAAATTTGTCAGAATGGGCTACCTAGGTATCCTCAGCTTCCTGGTGACCTTGATAAAGATCATGGACCATCCAGAAAAGTTCCATTGGCATACTCTATGTGAATGCAGTAGTGGCAGTGAAGTAAGATTTCTTTGCTACAATCACTGCCACAGAGTACTCTCCAAAATGGTTTATAGCTCATATTACATCAAATTTTTCACTCGTTTTCCTTCTTCATTGCTCTAGTTGTCTCCTCGCTCATTTGATTTCCAACAAGTTCCAGGAAAACAGGGATGTGGTTTGGATTTACACATGGAGAGAAGACACTCAGGAGTGATTGTGTTAATGGTCCAGGACATCTTGCATTTCAAATATTGAATGAAGCCTCAACAGGACCACCAGTCATGTAGGCAAAAAAACCCTTTATATTTATCAGAAATCCCTCTGGATACATACATCTAAATATGCAGACTATTTTAATAGTTGGTGATCTGTCCAGGACAAAGAAGCTGTCTTAATCTTCACCACCAGATTACCATCCATCTGCCCAACAGTAATAAAACAAGTCCAGAATGTGTCCAATTTGATGAGTGGGGGGAGATATCAATTGAGTCAGAGCCATAATTGCATGCACCTACCTCTGGGACATCAGCAAGGACATTAAAGTCCCCCAGCACCAATATGGCCTGAGGGTCTCCAAAGCCATGCCAGAGATTGCCTTGCTCCTCCAGGATCCAATCCTGGATGACCACAGTCTTATGAATTGATCTGGCACTAATCAGCAGGACCAAGGCTAGATGGCATAACAACCAAGCTCCTCATAAGAGAAACCATCAAATGGATAATCCTTCTTCTCCTCTAACAGCTGCCATATTGGGCTGCCAGGTCAACATTTAAATAGTAAGGTGTATTGCCAAGTTGGATTGTCTAAAAATCAAGGATGCACAGTGGTAATGGTTTGGAGGAAAGAGTAAATTTTCATAGAAAAAACCCATTTCTTTTAAAACATGGAGTGTGGGAAAGTAGGGCGTATGAAACCCAGCATGTTTCTTCCTGCCCACCTCAGGCTCCTTGGGTGAAGAAGACTGTGCTCTGTGGCCTTTCTTCTGTGTTATCTTTTCCCCAACATCCATTACCTTAAATAATTTCACCCTTCACTTCCAATGGCTCCATCTTTGTAAAAAGTGATACAAAGGCTATGCCCCCTCTCCCCGTGTACCTATGCATCCCAACCTCACTGGTTCTTTTGAAAGCTTGATGCATCTAAAAGACTGATTATTCCATGAGAATCTGCCCTTCAACATCTAAGCCCCCCTCTAGGTGATTCTGCCTTCTGAGGTTAGGTTAGGTTAGGTGGGTGTCATCTGGGGAAAGGTAACCAGTGATAGTTGCACCCTATCTGTGGAATGTTCTCTCCATAGAGGTTTACCCAGCACTGAATCTTGCATCATTTAGTACCAGGGGTTTTTGTTTTATCTACCCATGACTTTTAGAATGTTTCCTAAGCCTATTTTAATGCTGCTACTGTTTTATCCTGCCTTGCTGCTTTTACTTATATTTTATATTGTTTTATATGTTGATTGCTTTACTTTTTGTTTGTATCCTGAAGGATGAGATATGAACGGTTGTAATGAATAACTAATAAATAAATATCCTCAGGGTTTTAGACGGAATGCTACTTTCAGTTGTTTTCAGCCCAAATAACTTTATGGACTACACACACACACACACACACACAATCTGTTCTGTCCCTAACAGGCAATAAGCTTGGTCCCTATTCGATAAATCATTGAAAGCTAGTTACGGTATGGCTTCTGGTGATTTTCTAGAAAAATGCAGATTTCAAAATGTTCTTGCCTTTGGTTTTGCTCTATTGCTTAGGCTTAGCACTTATGCAGATGTTTTGAGACTAAGAAGTATATGCTCAGTATAGGATAAACCAACAGCTATGCCTTGCCTTGGCTTTAGGGCTATTGGAAAGACACCAAGGGCAGTATCTAATCCAGCCCATCCATACACAGGGCCTACCACCACTTCTGTTCCCTGTGAGGGTAGCCCCACCAATTCTATTGTGCAAGTAACCTCCACTGCTATGTGAATTAACACTTTTGGATGCAAGTCCCAAATCAAGTGGAAATACCTGTTTCTGGAAGGGATCAGGTCCCCCCTGCAAGCTCCGCCAATCTGCCCCCTTCCAGAAATGACAATTTCTACTTATTTTGGGTTGTTCCCTAAATCACCATTGCACAAGCAGTGGGAGCTGCTTCCCCAAAGGAACTCTCAAGGCATAAAAGAATCAGTGGAATTGTAGAAGATCAGGGTAATGAACAGCAATCCACAAATTAGTTAAGTTAGAATACTTGTCCTTGTGTAGAAAGAATGCAATGCAATGACTTCCACCCCACTATAAATTCACAATCTGTTCGTGATTTGAAGTGATCCTTGTGCAAGCAAGGAATAGATAATGAATACAGAGAAGAATGCATACAGTTGTATTCACTGATACTCTATGTTGGTGGCCTCTGCGCAATTCATTCAAAATGAATATATATGAATAAGAAAAGTTTTACTGGGTCAAACAGACACTGCATCTAATCCAATATCCTTATATACTAAAGTATATAATGTGAATGAATATAAGTCAAAATACCATATATTCCTGAATTTTTTAGATAATAGCCATTGATATTGCTTTTCTCACTACCATAAAATTGTCTATCTTTTTTATTATTATTTCATTGCACTCTGAGTTCTATGGAAATATGATCCAAATACGAATTGGCATATTGGCTTGTTTACTTGTTTATAAACATGTATATTTTAAAAGATATTACAATGTAACTTCTAATACTAACTTACTACGAGGTGGATTCAGAATGTCTGTTCTGCAAATGGTCATGGGCTGAAATCCAGGGAGGTGAAGGATTTTATTTTTTTTACCATTCCCCACTGCAGCACCCTGTACCGCCTTCCAATTCTCTGTAACAGCTTTTGAGATGGCTGCAGGGGGAATGAAGAATTGGTGAAAATCACTTTCCCATCTTCCTCCAACTGGAACATCTCATGAATGGAGTTCTACTCAAGGGAACTCTGTATCCAATCCTAAAGATTTTAGAGCTTTGCTGAAGACTTCCCACTTTTAATATTTGGGTTAAAAAATCTAGCTCTTTTGGAGGAATAGGAATTTCTCCCTCCAAAAAGACTACCTGAGTGTTTACCTTTTTTCCCCTGATCCTATTTGGTGTCATTGCTTCTTTGGCAAAAGAATGGAAAAAGGCAAAGACAATGTGTGCAGGATTTATTAGCAAATTATTTATCAGGTTCCCTAACACATTTTAAACGTCCATGTTTATCTTCAGGGGAAATCACTCAGCATCTCCTCAGTAACAGAACAGTTGAAAAGCTCCACACTATAATTCAGTCTGTAGCAAAGCTGCAGCTAAATAGATCAAGATTTAGACAGCAAACTAGTGCTTAAAAATGTAAATGGTTCCAGGTGTTAAATGAATGAGTGAACATTTTTGCAAGAAGTGCTGAAAAGTGATTGAAAATGGAGGCATTTGGGGCTCTACCAAAATGTTTGAAAAACATCATGAATAGTTTGGGCTTGGCCCTACAAAACCCAGTAACACCTGGGATTTTGTTTCAATGATATATATGGATGGCTACATATTAATATACAGAGCTTCTTGACATTTTTTTTAAAATCCTGCTACGTTACCAGGGCTTTCTGCTTCACTTTCTTTCTGGGATTGCAATTGGTACAATTACATGGATGATCACAGGTGGCCATGTGGTTTGAATTGAATACTCTCTGGCTGAATTCGGACAACACGATAGTCAACTTTACAGTTGTTCATCTAGGGGGTACTCCCCACACCACATGGTAATAAATAATCAACTGTGGTGTGGATTAGGATCAGTGGTGAGTTGACTATGGCAGCATTTGGATGACACGATAGTCAATACAACTGACGATTGTTTCCCCACCACCACCAGTTGCTTATTGTGTCGTCTGAATTCAGCCTCTCTCTCTGCATGCTCCATTCACTTCCATTGAGACATTGCCATCTAGTGATGGAATTATTGCACAACACACTGGAAGATTTCTCTTTTTCCAGATATTACCATATTATCTGTGGTTCTTTTAAAAGTGGGATTTCCAGGGAATAGTGCAGGAGACATCCTAGTCATTGATGACATCATGTAATGGACCCGCAAACTTCTAGGCTGTTCTGAAGCACATTTAAATAAACTGCTGAAACGAAGGGCATCTAGCGCTGAACAGTGTTTGGATGTGACAAGCCATACATGAGCCACTCTGAGCTCATTGTAGAAGAGTGGGAAATAAATATAACAAAGAAACACAATTTGTATAGTGCTCTGAAAAAATAGTAAGATTATATACAAGGTAGGATACACCTATTCGTAACCAATTGTTAGATCAGGAGCTTTGTATCATGTACATTGGAAATTTTAGGCATATAAAGCTGGTCCGGATTGCTTTTTTCATTGGGGTGGGGGTGGGGTGGGGTGGGGTGGGGTGGGACAAACCTCCCTGAAGACTCAATCAATCTAAGGGGGAATTTAAATTTCATGACAGCATGGTTGTCTTACCTTAATGTAAGATGACCATGGCCAATGAACCCCCCTTTCTTTCACTTGTGCTACCTCTAGTATCAGTTGCTGGGGAACATGGGTAGGAGAGTGCTGTTGCACCTGCGCCTGCTTTTGGGTTGCTGGTTGGCAGCTGGTTGGCCATGTGTGAACAGAGTGCTGGATTAGATGGACCCTTGGTCTAATCCAACAGGGCTCTTCTTATGTTCTTATGAAGTACAGCTGCTCATCATTACAATCCCCACCTCTGTGTCCCCTGGGGAGAGTCCACGAATACAGGTAGCTGTGTTAATCCATCTCTGTAAGTGTACTATATATTTATTTTTCAGGTATTTTGTAAAGCTAATGGTTCTTAATTGCGCATTTAAGACTGTCACCTCAAACGGGTAGTTCACAATAATATATCATTGCTGGGAAAATCCATTTACCCCCAACTACTGTGAGGATTGTGGCCAAATCCAGAAGGAACATGGAAGCCTGACAGGGGTGGCATCATTGCCCCTGCTAGTCTAAATGACCTGGCACCTTGACCCTGTGAGGCCTGACAGCCATTACACCACCAGTAAAGGGATATTTGGCAGACCATTTGTCTCGATACATTCTGGTCAAGTTCAGTCATCTTCAAATTTGGCCGCTATCAAAAGAAAAACTGTAAATATTCCAGTGGAGAACTATGAGCTTGCCATAGAGTTTGAAATGGCAGTTCTGCTTTTTAACTGCTTTTCTGCAGCAAACACATCAATGCCTGTAGCGCCTGCAGACATGATTCTCAAACTGCCCCCCCCCCGTCAGCACACACACACAGAGCTTCTTAGGTTCATAGCCATTATCCTTAAAGGATACAGAAACACTTTTCTTCTCAGTTGATACTTTACCAGGACAAGAAAATTATGAATAATTGTCTTTCTCTTAATAAGACTTTAAAGAACAATTTACATTGCACTTTTTTTTTTTTTAACAGAAATCTTCCTTGGTTTGCCCAAAGGGAGGTGGGCATCAGGTGGATGGCATGTATGGTAGTAACATAGAAGGGGTTAAACAGTTTGGGTAGTTTTAGCATGATACTTTTTAAACTGTAGAAGAAGAAGGGCGCCGGCCTGAAGACTGAACATCAGGACACCTGGAGAGGGAAGCAGAAAGTTAGGAGAGATCTTGGTGCCAGAGGAGGGTTCTCTTATCTGGCCTCAAGCCCATAGACTAGCAGGGGTGGTAGGAAGGAGTCACCACTACTGGAGAGGTGTGAAACCAGGCCTCTGGGGCTGTGCCAGAGGGCGGGAGGAATATGGAAGTTGATGAGAGCTTTGAGGGGCTAAAGTTTAGAGGACTTCTCCCCAGCCTTGTCTTGTCTTTCCATATGGCTAGGGATGGTAGTGCCCGTGGCTGGCCCAGACTGCAAGTTCCTACTATGGAGTAAGTAGATAGTCTAGCTAGGTTTTATTGTTTTAAGGTTACTGGGCTTCCTGTGTTATGCATGCTCTATTGTTGTTTTAGTTTTCATTCTTCCCAAAACCCCTACCCTTACTTGTAAATAAATTCCTTCTACCTTAATTTTTTGTGCTGCTGTCTTCTTGCTACTGAGTCATTGCTAAATTCAGAGCTACTGTGCCAGGATTCTGGGGTCCTTCCCCAGAGGCTTCTGGTGCTAGGAGGCCTCTGGGAGTGGAGGCAGCGGAAACTAGGGTGTAAGCTAGCTACACATGCTTGGGCTACCTTTACAATGACATTGTCTAAAATGGTGAGCTGTTTGAGCTGAATCAGGATCCGGCATTCACCAAACAAGCATGGAACCCCCCATGCAGTTTTGAGATAACGGTGTTTCTAATTCTGACAGTCATTAAATGGGTGTAGAAATAATAGGGTAATCTGAAAAATAGCAATCTGGATCTTATATTAGTATAATAGCTCAGGAATGGATTATAACAGGGTTTTTTTTTTTAAAAAAAATAAAAAACAAAAACAAAAAACTAGAACCATTCCACAGCAGTTTTCAATTGCTATTAAAAAGCACTTTGTAACTCAGTTCACAGGAACAATTGCAACATTAGCAACATTTGGCAGTAATGAAAAGATATTACAAAGTTATGGTTAGGAAGGCACAACTTTGGCTTTCATTTCAATTGTATTATTTATTAAACCATTCATACCTTGCCAATCTAAATGCTCAAGGTGTTTGCAACAATATTCCTCAATACACACCAAGAACAGCAAAAACAAAGCAGAAATATCAGGTAAATTCTCTGTGGTTTAAACAAAGGCTATGGTCCTTAAAGGAACTTCAAACATGCACCTTAAGATGAAGTATTGCCATTCTTTTATTTTGTTTGAATCTATCTTGGCCTATGAGGATCGTGTCTGGCCTGGGCACCAGGGGAAGCAGCTGGTCAGTCAGATGATCGAGGAAGTTCTGGTAGCAGGAAGCCAGTCAGCAGGCAAATAAGTGGGATCACGCCACAGCAAGGCTAAAACCAATAGCACCTTGGACAGCGCTATGCAGAGTTGTTAGACAGGGACAGTTCCTGATGAAAGGAGTGGCAGTTTTCAGCAAAGGACTAGCAGCAGCAAGGAGGGCTTAAGTAAATTGATCAGTTCAGGTCTCCTAGAAGTCCCACCTCCCACTGAATACTGACTGTAACCTTAAAGGACCGGTGCTCATTTCTGTAGCCTTATGCTCCTGTGTGGCTAATCTGAGAGGCTTTGGAAGAGCCATTCTTGTTGGCCGAGGTGGATGGAAGGGCTGAGTTCTCTGGACTGGAGGATGTGTCAGGTGTTCCCACCAGTCCTCCCTGGAATGGAGGGACCAGTATCTCTCTGGGCTTAGAATTCTCTTTGGGTGACACTGAACTTTCATATCCAGAGCCATGACAGGTCCAAAATTACCTCTGACACATAATTCATTTGAAATTTGCTTCTATATTACCTTGAAATAATTTATTTCTTATTTATAGAATTTACTGATTCCCCAGCACAAAGGATGGGACTGCATTATTAAAAGGGCACTTTTCCCTGTATACAGGTAGCCGTGCCTTGAGATGACCAACTTATCTGACTGCCTTCTCAGGAGTGTCCCCTCATTTATGGAATGCAGTCCCCAGAGAGCCTCACCAGGTGCCTACATTAATATATTTTCAGTGGCTACAGAAGCCACTTCATTGTCACAGGCTTTTAAAATACCTGATTCATTCAACCCTATAATGGGCCTGTTGAGACAACACAGTAAGCTGGGGTTAGGCCGCAAATGGTTAGCAAGCATGTTTAAACTGTGGCTATGTTAACCATGGTTAGGCCCCTAGAGAAGAGCTTCCAAAGATGACCTAAAGGTCTGAATAGGTACAAACAGAAAGAGCTATTCCTTTAGTTACTCTAGTCCCAAGCAGTTTAAGGTTTTAAAGGTCAACACTTTGAATTGGGCTCAAAAATCAAATAAAAGCCAATGCAGCTGAAGCAATAGCATCACATGATCCTGTTAGCCAGACCCAATTAGCATTGTTCAGGCAACACACTTAGGCCACAAATGTTTAGGAATGGTTCACATGACACACTAAGCCATAATGTTTAGTTCAAAATGCTTACCTACCATGTTGTCTGAACAGGGTCAATATGTTGTATTAATGTAGCTGTCAATTTCTGTCAAATTCTCTCAGTTGTTTACTAGGATGCAATCTCTGCTGCCAATATGATTTTTCAACTTTTCTTTTTGTTTTATCATGGTTGGGCAGTATCCGATACTACCACCCTGCTTTTGTCCTTGATGTTGTGCTAGTGTAAGTGACCTCTAGCGCAACACCAATAACATACACTGGTGTTACACTAGAGGTCAGTTGCATCAATGTCAATGGCATAAGCAGAGCAGCAGCATTGGATATTGTCCCTTTCTTTTGTGCTGCTTTTACTTAGATTTTATTTTATATTTTTTGTATGTTGCACAAAGAGCAGTTATTGGGTGACTCAGAAATGGAATAAATGATAAATAGTTATCTGATAGTTATCCATGTTCTTGAAACCTCCCAGTTGGATTACTATGGAGGTCCTAATTGGACATGGAGCTACCTTTGAAGATCCTTAAGAAATTTCAAAACAGAGTTGCTAGATTGCTAATTGGGTCTGGCTAACAGGATCATGTGATGCTATTGCTTCAGCTGTACTGGCTTCCATTTGATTTTTGAGCCCAATTCAAAGTGTTGACCTTTAAAACCTTAAACTGCTTGGGACTAGAGTAACTAAAGGAATATCTCTTTCTGTTTGTACCTATTCAGACCTTTAGGTCATCTTTGGAAGCTCTTCTCTAGGAGCCCTCACCAAAGGAAGTTAGGAGGGTGACTACATGAGGGAGTCTTCTCAGTGGTGGCACACTGCTTATGGAATTACTTCCCCAAAAGGATTCACCTACATTGTTATCTTTTTGATGCCATGCAAAATGGTTTCATTCCCCCCCACAGGCATTTTAGAGACCTAGTTCTAGATTATCTTGGCTGGTTTGCCTATTCCTCTGCTCTTTGTGGTGTATTATTTTAAATATTTGTATTGTATTTTATATGTTTAACTGTTTGTGTGACATTTTAGTCTTTTAACTGTTTACAATCCACCAAGAGAATGTTGGTTATTGGGCAGACTGAAAATATAACAAATCAAAGCAAATGAACATGTTCATAATCTGCAAGGGTGGAATGAATGAAAAAAAAAAGCTCTTGTGGTACCTTAAACTTTTCAGATGAATGCTCCATTGTGGTCTACTCTAATGAAACGCAGGCACCTCTGATGATTTTTCCAGTATAGCATTCCTATTCAGCAGGCAATTCACTAGATTCCTGATCAACATAATGGGCTATATCTATCGTAGGTATAACTCCTGTTGATTGCAGTGCCACAAAAATCAATATGGCTACATCATGGAATGGACTGAGCTTGAAGACTTAATAACTACTTTGATGACTGATGCTACAAAATGCTCAGAATCCTTGTTCAGATCCCTTAGTTTCAAGGAGTGTCAAACACTTTTACCCTGAGTCATATGCATTCTTGTTACCCCAACAATAATTTCAGAGTGAGTTCAATCATTATGTTATTCATGTCACAGTTAGCGATTACATTAAAACAATGTATGAAACTGTTAGCAGGAGGGCTGAGTCTCAGGCTGATTTCAGTCCATGGCTAAAATTCATAGAGGGACTTTTCAGAAGCAGTATGGTCTGAATGCCAGTTGCATACAAGGAGAGGGCTGTTGGGTTCATATCTCACTTGTGGTTTTCCCTGAAACATTGGTTGGCAAGTGTTGGAAACAGAATGTGGGATTCGATCTATCCATTGATTCAACCAGCCCTGGATTAACCATTAAGCAATATAAACATGTGCTTAGGGCACCAAGGGAAGGGGGCACCACAGAGTACCGGTACCATAGCTGTAGCCATCTAATTTTAAGGAATATATAAATATAATAACAAACAGTTTATATTTAATATAGTTGTGTGTTCTGGCGTGGGAGATGGCCTTCAAGAAAACTGAGTATTTAATGTCTTATTTTCACCGTCAGCACTTATTGAGTCTTAATGTATTGTCAGCTAAGCAATTGAAGGGCCAAGGGGGCACCATTATTGGGCTGTGCTTAAGGCATCAGCTGGCCTTCATCTGGCCCTGGATTCAACAAATCTTTTCTTACAATTACAGGGAAAGGTTGGTCCATGACCACTTCCAGCAGCTTGAGGAAGTGGAGAACTGACTACTTGCATCTCTCGCTATGTGCTTGATTCCTGTTTGGATATACCTGCCATGGCAAACCTGTGCAATCAGTAGACTTGTCTAAGTGTTCAATTCCTTCCTAACATGTGAAGGGGAGAGCAAAGATGGATTCATTGCCTTGCCCCTTCCATCACATTTCCATCACTCAGCTCCACTGCATCCAAGTTTTCTGAGGGACATCTGAAGTGGGAAGCTTGCTCTCCATGCCAATGTTCCCATAGTGAATTAGAATCCAACGGGACAGGCAGGTGAATATGAACCCACTACCCCACTCAAATGATTGAAAGGCATGTCTTGTCCTGCATGTGCCTCTGATTCCCCCCCCAAAAGAAGCATGGCAGGTAGCTACAAAAGAGAGGGGCTTTTCAAGTGGTGGCACCCCACTTATGGAATAAACTCCCCCAAAGAGGTTCACTGGCATCTATGTTGCTATCTTTTCAGCACCAGGCAAACACTTTTGTTTTCTCCCAAGCATTTTATAAACTTTGTTATAGGCTATTCTGGCTGTTTTATAAATTCCTGCACTGTTTTATCATTTTGCATTATACTGTTTTTGATGATTTAAAATATTTGTATTGTATTTTATTTTTCTAAGAGTTGTTTAACTGTTTGTAATTCATCCAGGGAACATTAGTTATTGGGCAGATTAGAAATGTACTAAAGAAATAAAATAACATAAAATAAAAATGATTCTAATTGCATGGGGCAGGTGAATTCCCACCTTGGGCTAGTGTGGTAGCTGATTCTTTTAAGAATTGTATTCAGTGACAAACTGATTGTGACATTCTCTGAATTCTGCAATGTTTTCATTCCACTATTTGAGATAAATAGCACTATGCTTGAATGTAACAAAAGCGAGTCATAATAAAATGTGTGTGGTGGGGGGAGGGGTGTTTTCTGTTTTTTTAAAAAAAGATTTGGAATTCATTTACATCTGCATATGCTGTTCATATGATCTACCTTCATTGTTTTCAATAAAAAGATTGGGCATGTATTTAAAAGCACAATCCTATATATCTACTCAGAAGCAAGCCCTACTGAGTTCAATGGGGCTCACTGACAGGTAAGTGGGTATAGGATTGTATGCTAAGTATTTTTCAGTGGGGACCATGAGACTTTCAGATATTTAACGTTGACTGAATCCTGCCTTAATTCGTAATTATTCTAAACACATGATTGTACTTTCTTTAATTCTAGGCTGCAATTTACTTTCTGCTATTTTATTTTTTTGTTATTTCTATACTATCTACATTTTTACCTACTTGAAATTCCTTACAGTTGCAGTTTCTTCATATAGCGAATACCTTTATTCTAGGAACACGGTCTTTGTATTGGCAGCTGTTCACCCTTCTAGTTTACTGCTGAAGTGCCTAACCAGAGGTTTGGGAAGAAGAAATATTTATTCTCTCTAGCACACCAATGTTCTAAACTGGAATGTAGTAATTATACTGTTGTTCCTGTCACCCAACTAGACTTAATAGGGGGAGCAGTGTAATTATGCCCCATATGACTTGTATCGCGGGAGCTGTATATGCTGTATGAGAGCACCCAATTTTTCAGTGCACAGTGTGCTCTAAGACTTTCTAAGCAAGAAATATTTTGGATGGAGTCCCCTACTGGGTTGGGATGAACAGATCTGTTAATCTAGGTCTTTTTTGAGGTAGTCGGGGGTGGGGTGTTAGGTCAATCTCTTTCAATTCAATTTTCACAGGAGTTTGTGGTATATCTGTATGAAAATTTGTACATATTTTATGCATATTTTTCACATAAGCATTTTCGGATGCACCCATTGATGTGTGCATGTTTGTGCGTACTTTGGAAATATACACTTTTTTGCACATTTTTCTAATGTGTGTGTCATCAAACACTTTTTGCTTTGTTTTGTGGAACACATAGCAAACTCAGAAATGTATGTATTTCTGATTGCAAAATCTGTTTAGGTCTGTGTTCATGTGTGGGAGGTGTGAATTGAGTAAATTCATTAAAAAAATAAACTCAGTGGAGCACATTTCTCACACATCCCTACTAATGGGGGCACCGGGGAAATATTACATGATTTTATGTTTGCATTTGAGACAGTTTATGCTAATTAAGCAGGAACACTGATGCAAATGTTCTGGATCTGGAAGGCAGATCTAAGATGAGATAGTATAGTCGAAGTTAGATAATTAAATTGCATTCGCTTATTTTTCATGTTGAAAACTGTGCTGCTTTATTATCCTGCTAAACTGAATTTATATTTAACTGTCTTGTTAAATACTACTTCAAGCACACAGATGTCCCCATTTTCAAAATTGAAAGTCAAAGGAAAATAATACAACTGGAGCTCAGATTTTTTAAAAGCCTGCAATATACTGCTAATATCCAGTACCAGATTTTATGTGGCATTCCCTGCTGTTTTTTTCACTGCAGCCTTCCAGTGGTTGTTACTTCCACTTAATTAGTTGCATAAAAGGAGAGTAAGGTGATGTATTAAATAGGTATTTTTAAACTTAAAGACTTTAGCAATTTCTACCTTGATGTGCTCTTTTCTCATTTTTCTACTTCATCAACTCTTCATGTGTGGGGTTTTTTTGGGGGGGGGGAAACAGAAACGATTTAATTAGAATATGGAGACGAATTCATAAGTAATTAAGAAGATTGGAAAAGGGACTGAGTCAAAGTCACTGAGAAAGTAGGAAGACTAAGAGCTAAAGCAGAATGAGAAGAAGACCCAAGAGATCAGGTGGCAGAATGAAAAGGGGCAAAAAATGCATTAGACTAAGAAACAAGACCTTCTAATCCCTGGTTGCATCATACTTTCACAAAAAAAACCCAAGTCCTATTCATGAGCACACTTGTCCTGCCCTATAAATATCTTACCATTTCTCATCTCAATAAAATGATTCTTGTTCTTTCTCTCTCTCTCTCTCTCCACTGCATTCTTCCTTGTTTCCACTAGTTGTTTTATCATAGGGCTAATCAGTAAACATGAATAAGGGAGTGAATCAAGACAACCAAATTAGTGCTGTGCTGAAAATTTTGACCATTCCATTGTTGACATTTCATGGGGGGGGGGGGGGAATGAAAACTTCAGTGAAAGAGGCTGGGTGAGAATTTTGGAGAATTTTCTCCTTGGGGAGGGGAACAGGGTTTTCACATACCTTTTTAAATGTAGCCAGTTGTTGAGGGGTCTTTCTATTTTTTTAAAACACCCCTGGCATTTTCAGGAGCCCAGGAGTTCTTCCTCAGTGCTTATTGGAGAAGGCAAGGTCACATTCACTAAGAACTGCTGGGCTTCTCCAAATGCCGAGGGGAAGGGGGTGGTTTTTGGGTTTTTTTTGGAAAAAACTAAAAAATAGGAAGAAGCCTCTTCAGAAATTGGCTACATTTTAGAAAGGTATGTGGAAACTCTGTCCCCATCCCCAAGGAGAAAATTCTCTGAATTCCCCCTTTCAAAAGAGGCAGAGAGGGAGAGAGAAAATTCCTGAAAATAGGGGCATGATTCAGCCCAGCACTAAGCCAAATTAAATCAATTAAATTCCATGATTGAGGTTCTCACACAGAAAAAGAAACACTCAGGAAGAATGAAAAGTACGTGCACTCATGGCTAATCAATGCTGACATTAAAAACAAAACAAAACAAAATCCTTCCTTTCTGTATAAGGAGTGACTAGCCAACATCAAGTATGCATCTCAACCCTGTTGGCATTAGACAGATTGTACCAACCACTAGCCCCAACTGATATTAAAGTTTATATATCCCACATCTAACAGAAAGCCCTTAAGCAAATAGGCTTGCCCTTCTTATAGGACCCCCCAACAAGCTGGCCTGTTTAACAGCCCCTGCAAACTCCCATCTCCCGAGAGGCAAGTATCTTGAAGGAGCAGGCCAACTGGTCTCTCTTTATTCTTTTTCTTATGTGCTATCAATGAAATGGATAATCAATCAGCCAGTTACAAGGGTACTGAAGTGCCTTCTGCTCTGAGTCAGCAGCATGTGAATTCATGATGTGGACAGCCATCACTACCTCATCCATTACGGCCTTTAATCATCCCTTCCATAGCTTCTTAATTATGGGTCCTGTGGCAGAATGCAGTGAAAGGCTGTGACATAGAGCCAGGGAAGCGGGAGATGCTATTTGTAACGTACAAATCACAAACATGATTGAAATATCCTGCTGAACTCTGGAGAAGCTTAAGATGCTTTGTTAAAAGAAAGAAAAATCAGTTAAAAGGAGAGTAAAATGGAAGTGGAACAAATCTTACACCTCTCATCTACCAGTGTATTACAGAGGCATCATTTTGATAGGTAGGGCCTCTCCCTCCCATTAAATCCCTCAGGAAAAACTGCATCTCTGGTGGTGGAGGCTCTTCAAATGCAGTGCTTCTTTCTTAATTTATTTTTTAATATATCCAAGAGCAAGACATTGAAACCTACTGTGGGTCTTCCTTCCCTCTGTTGCTATCTCACTCTGCTCAGCCTGATCTGATGCACCTGACTTACTTATGTTTCATGCATAAATAATGAAATTAATGTATAAATAATGGCAAGTAAGCCCCCCCTCGCGCTTCTCCTTACCTGCCGGGCCCGTCCTCTTCCATCCGCTGCCACCTGCATGCGGCAGCAGATGGAAGTGGACAGCCCTGGCAGGTAAGCCCCCTCCCCCCTCACACTCCTCCTTACCTGCCGGGGTGTTCACTTCCCTCAGGTGCTCGAATCTACTGAGAACTAGGCCGCGAAGCCTACTTCTCAGTAGATTTGAGCACCTGAGGCAAATGGCCACCACGGCAGGTAAGTGGGGGGGCCCTCTCCCCTCAGGCTCCTCCTTTCCTGCAGAGGCCATCCGCTTCCACCCACGGGCGGCAGCGGATGGAAGCAGATGGCCCCAGCAGGTAAGCCCCCTCCACTTATTCACGCTCCTTACTTGCCAGGACCGTCCACGGATGGCCCCGGCAGGTAAGGAGTGCGAGTGGGGGGAGGGGGGTCCAATCCTCCGATCGGAGGGTCATTTTTGGATCGGATTGGCCGATCCAAGTGCAGGGGATCGGGATTGGACACTACAACATAATACAGAAACCATGAATAAACAAAGAACAATCATACGAATGGCTCAGGAAGGGTGAGCTATTTCCAGAAACTGAAGGATTCCTAATAGCTATACAGGATCAAGTTATAGCAACCAAGAACTACCAAAAATACATCATAAAAGACAACAGTGTAACAACAGACCTATGCAGGAAATGCCATCAGTTCCAAGATACAATAGACCACAGAACAAGAGGATGTAAAATTCTGGCAGGAATGGACTAAACGGACAGACACAATACAGATGCAAAAATAACTGGCCATCAAATTCAACCTTATCAAACAACCTACACCATACTATATATACTCACCCAAAATAATCCTGGAAAATGCAGATCATAAAATATACTGGAACAGAATAATTCATATGGACAAGACAATACCTTGCAACTGACCAGACATAACGTTCATAGACAAAAAAGAAAAACACACATACCTCATCAACATAGCAATACCAAATGACAAAAATGTTGTTGAAAAGGAAGAAGAAAAGCTAGACAAATATACACCACTGGCCATGGAAGTCAAAGAACTATGGCAACAGGAAAAGATCACAATTATTCCATTAGTCACCGGCATCACATAAAAAAACTATAGCAACAGGAAAAGGTCACAATTATTCCATTAGTCACCGGCATCACATAAAAAAAAATACAGAAAACTTCCAGAAACTGAGCCTACCAGAATACATCCACACCAACATCCAGAAAACAGTCATAATTAAAACATGCTCAATTGTCAGGAAATTCCTGAATCAAAAAAAGACAGCATGACTTGGCAAAGCCCGTCATCTCCATCTAGAAAAACTGTCATGAGCAAGAAAGAGATAATAATAATAGCTATACCACAGAGGCTAGGAAGGAGCACTACCTTAGTCACATCAACAATTTCAGATGCCAGCATTGGTGCAAAAGATTGTTAGTCAGATCTAGGGTTGTCTGGCACAGGGGAATCCAGCCTTCTTGGGGCTGAACAGATGAGCCAAGCCATCGGCGCCAGAAGTTATGGATTGTGGCTGCTGCACACAACTCTCGCACTTTTTCTGCCAGTGCCTAGGAGGAAGAGCAGCAGAGATGGGCACAGTGGGGTGGCGGCCGGAAGGGCAGCCCTTCCCTGCTTGCTGCTACAGCTATCGCCTGCCAGCCGCTCTGCACAACTCTCTCACTCTCTCTGCTGGTGCCTGACTTGTGCAGAGTGGCCAACAAAGGAGTGGGCCAACTTGAAAAGCAAGCCAGGTTCAGGTGGGCAGGAGAGCTACTAAAAGCTCAGCAGATTTGCGCCCCCTTGGACGAATTCCTCTACCATCCCTACTCAGACCTTGCCATTGCTTTAACTGTTGCTGTTTGAGTACATTATCTCAGAGGATTATGCTGTTATGCTGCAATGTTATTGGAACCAGCCAAAAGAATGTCAGGATCTAAACGTGTGTGTGATATTATTATTATTATTAATAATAATAATAATAATAATAATATTTATATACCGCCCCATAGCTGAAGCTCTCTGGGCGGTTTACAAAGATTAAAAGACTGAATATTAATAGTCAATATACAAAATTTAAAAACATAAAAACATTAAAAAAAAAGCTAACATTTAAAACAATTTTTAACTCTCAGCCAAAAATTCATTTAAAAAACTCAACATAAGCTGTTAAATGCCTAAGAGAAAAGGAAAGTCTTGACCTGGCGCTGAAAAGATAACAATGTTTGCACTAGGCTGGCCTCATCAGGGAGATTGTTCCATAATTGGGGGGCCACCACAGGAATGGACCTTTCCCTTGTTGCTGTCCTCCGAGCTTCCCTTGAAGTAGGCACCGGGAGGAGGACCTTGGATGTTGAGCGTAGTGTATGGGTAGGTTCATGTCGGGAGAGGCGTTCCATCAGGTATTTTGGTCCCAAGCCTTATTATTATTATTATTATTATTATTATTATTTCCATTTATATACCGCCCCATAGCCGAAGCTCTCTGAGCGGTTTACAAAAATTTAAAACATTGAACATTAAAAAAAAAACACCGATATACAAAATTTAAAACCATAAAAAGCATAAAAACAAGTTATAATTATTACACACACACACACACACACACACACACAGAGAGAGATTGGATATTTATGAAATAGAAATCAAGCAGTTAGATAAAGTTATCAGTCACTGTATAGATAATATGTCACTGTATAGTCAATTGATTAGAGGGGTGACCCCAAATGATAATTCCAAAGAAACCTTCATAACCTATATAAACAAGATTCCAGTCTTTGTGCCAGATTCCCTGACAGCATTCTGGGTTGGTACACTCGCTTCTGTGAGAATGAAATGGAAATGCATAAATTAGTTCAAGCATGAGAGATCTTGGCAGAACTGCTGAAACCTAGATACTACTGTTGATGCAGCCTGAGGATAGAATCCCATTTTGGAGGAGGTCTTGGGGGCCACATTAAAGTGGTGGGTGGGGCCAAAGGCAAAAGGAGTGAGGCCAAATGCCAGCATATTTTTGCTGACAGCTCTTAGTGCTAGTAACTAAGGAGCAAGAGAGGCCTTATTTTCAACCTTATACAATATGTAAAACTGGTGGCTTGTGTTTTCCAGAAATCTAATGTTATATTTACAGCAACTGTAAAGGAGGCATTTATGCAACATTACAGGCATAAATGAGACATTTACACCTATAATGTTGCATAAATGGCTCCTTTACGGCTGTCATTTACTCAACATTAGATTCCCGGAAATCCCAAAGCCACCATTTCTTCACAAAATGGTGGGCTAGAAAGGGGATGGGCAGCTGTTGATCCTTCATAGACTGCATAAACTTCCAGCAAATGGGTCTGGTAAACAGCGGTGGCTCTGGATGGTTGAGTGAGGGGGAGATTCATAAGAATCCACTCCAACCCCACCTCCGCTGGGTACCATGACATCCCTAAGTTCATATATATATATATATATATATATATAGTACAAGCTATAGAGAGACTGCCTATGCACTCTAGAATGATGGAGGTGAAGCAGTGTCTTTTCCAATATCTCTCACTGTCTTTTTACCTCTACATCCTACTACAGTGGATCACAATCTTAGACGCCCATGCCTCCATTCTTCCTGATGTTACCTAATTTGTTTCTTCGAGGTTTTTTTTTTTTTGGCAAAATATAAGAGTCTGGACAATGCATTAAATGTCTTCGAAGATATTTGTTTTATTTGCTTATGATTCATTCATGGAGCAGGTGAAATTAGCATGCCACCACCCATATTCTCTGTCAGTACTGTTTGTTGGTTGGTTGGTTTGTTTATAAGTTGGTTGGTTCTGCTTCTATTCAAGATGGATCATGAGGGTTACATTCAAAGTCAGGCTAGAGGATGTCCTCTAGTAAAGGGGTGAGCAGAAGGTAGATCTACATATTTTTTTGGACTTTTCACTCCAGAAGCCCTTGCTAGCATGGCAAATGGTCAGAAATGCTGGAAATTGCAGTCCCAAACATTTGGAGATCTACTTTCTGCCCACTTCTGTTCTAGCACAGTGAGAATGTATCCCCCTCTCATTTCCCATGCAGCCCCTTGTGCTACTTAAAATCTATTCTGGAGGATTTCTCCAGAGTAGATTTGGGGTGGTGGTGGTGGTGGTGGTGGTGGTGGTGGTGAGGGGCCTGAGGGGGAGGAATGGGTGATTGAAATCACCACAATGACACAATTAGATTTGACCCCTAGTTCCGACATTATCTGCATGTGTAAACTGACCCCACTGTGAGATGTGTTTGAGGTGACATTTAAGTTATATGTCTCCTGATCTGTGATGGCTCATTCATGCATGCAAATCATCACATGATATTGAATGAATCAAGTGATGAACTCACATATGTGAACTAGCCCAGATATTTTTCTAATAAAGAACTAAGCTCTGTTCCAATTCAGGGTTAAAAACAACAACATTCAGTGTGTTTTGCAGTTAAGTCCAGGCTTGATTTGAAATCCACATTTCTATGGATTTTGACTGGCTTTGTTTCATACAGTTAAAATAATTTATCTCTGATACTTTTTGATAGACTAGCCTGTGGCAATGGGCAGGAATCAAGGTGAGAATTTACTGAAATGTAGATGAGAAAAGAGTGAAAGTGTGAAAAACTGAAATGACAGAGATAGTTGAAGAGCCTTTAGATTGGCTTTTGTTCCTCTTGGTTAAGTGGAAATGAAATACTTGCTTGATAAAAAGATAGAGAGGGCTTCCTACATTCAGACAAATGGGCTGTGTTTTGCTAATTTTCTTTAATTCCAGTCTCTTTAAAGCAAGATGGGGGCTAATGATACCAGCCAGTGCAGCCTGAATACAAATAAATGTCCTTAACAACATCCTGACCTGCCATTCGAAGCTATAAGTAATCTAGTTTTTGCAGCAATTTTACCTGGGGCCAAAGTAGTCTCTCTTTGAAACCATTTAAAGTTGCCCTCAAAATTTCAACTAAAGATAAATTAGAAACAAATTTGGGGGGTCCTCTTCAAGCTAAACATTTGAAGATCTTCAAGGAGAAGTTGAAATAGCTTTGTTAAGCCTGGCAACGTTTGTTCAGGTCTAAAAAAAATCTCAAAAGCCAGATCTACACCAAGCAGGGTATATAGCACTATGAAAGTGGTATGAAAGTGATATATGGATGCAGGATCTACATGACTGCTTTATAGAGGTATTGAAGTGCACTGACAACTGTTGGGGCCCATGACACATGCCATATACCACTTTCATACCACTTTCATACAGTGATATCTTGCTTGGTGCAGATGTGCCATGGCCCCTACAGTTGTCAGTGCACTTCAATACCAGTATAAAGCAGTAGTGTAGATCTTGCCAAAGTTATCACAGGATTTTGTCTAAAGTGAAATTCATAGAGAATGTGTAATTTCCTCCTCAGACAACACCTCTAAGGAATTTTAAGCAAAGCCAATGGCATTTTGATAAGACTAGCAAAATTTCTCCAGAGGTTGAAGGTTGGAGAACTAGTCAGTGAATTCCTGTTTCTGTTTGGCATCATTTGGGGGGGCAGAATGTACATTAATATATCTATGTTTAAGAGCCATTTGGGGAAAGATAAATGGAGCCAAAGCCTGTAATCACTATAATTGTGTTTGCTATATGATTAATCTTTAGCTTCATGAATGAAACCTTTGAAATGTATACTCAAATGCCCTATATTTGCTTGAGATGACAAGGGACAGGAGTGCTTTTAGAGCCACAAAAATCAAGTAATAAGTGAAGTGACACTAATTTATTGGTATAAAAACATTCACCAGGTATTAGACAATGAACCTATCTACACTACTTCTTTAAAACGGTTTAAAACGGTTTATAACAGTTTTGAGAACTGTTGGGGCCCACGACACACTCCATATACAGTTTTCAAAACATTTTCAAAGTGTTTTATCCTGCGTGTGTAGATAGGCTCAATGTTGCTAATCCAGTTTGCTAATCCCATTATAATATTCAGTGCGTTATCTAAAAATGGTTTTAATTTATTTAAAAAAGGGGAAGAAAGATGGAAAAACTCAAAGGTTTGACAGGAACTGTGAAAATACCCTGTTTCAGCTAATTTGAGGAGGAGTCCGAGAGTACAATTTGTAGTTCCTTATGCACAAATCCCTCTCATGCTCTTTGCTTGATTTATGACTCTACTTCTTTATGTTCACACAGGACCTGGGGACTCGTAGTATAAAAGGGACATTCCCCACAATGTACAGTCCTGTCACTAATATAGAAAGTGTTGGGCATTATAGCTTAATTTTCCCGTGGTGTATTTTCCCACCTTCTCTCCAAGTAGGCAAAGAGACCAAGCTGAGGATGAAGGGTGGCTCCTAAAACCAGAAGTATAGGGCAGGGAAAGGTACAGGATAGTCTGGATGGAAACAAGAATCGTTGCACTGTATTGAGCATCTGAGAGCTGCTCCACATAATACAAAACTTGCTCTGACACAGAAGGCTGTTCCATATCGAGCCTGATGTTAAGATGATCAAGTTCTAAAGAGCACAGGCCATTACAATTCTCATTGTATGGAAGTCACAATTTCAGCAGGTGCACCTTTTCTCAGCTGCCCAATTTCCTTCTTCTATCTTGCCAGGTATAGGAGTCCTGATCTCATTTGAAACTGTGCACCTTAATTTCTGTGAAAGATGGTTATATGTGATGATCTTACTGCCTTATGAGGCAGCAATTAGCCATAGCTCTCTGGACAATTTATAACAAGTATGCACACAGAGGTTATGCAAAACCAGAGTTTGTGCTAAGTTTAGTTAAGAACCCAAACCATAGCTTGAACTTCCAAGAATACAGTAGGAAAACCATGGCCTCCTTTTGTTTCTCATCTGTTCGGGACTCAGCTTCCTAAGTTTAGTTATTTATTTGTTTGTTTATTACATTTTTATACTGCCCATCAGCCGAAGCGCTCTGGGCCTTCTACTCAATTTGCTATTACAAATATGCAACTTTGACCAAGTATAAAAGTTTTCTAATTGAAATTACCCTGTGGCACCCCACAGTTCAACTGCCATGGGGAAAAAGTACATTCCCCCAATGCTATTTTCTGGAACCGACCCTGCAAGTATGAGCTGAACCACTGTAAAACAGTGTCTCCAACCCCCAACTCACGGAGGCATTCCAGGAGGATACCGTGGTCAATGGTATCAAAAGCTGCTGAGAGATCCAGGAGTAGTAATAGAGTCACATTCCCCCTTTCCCTCTCCCAAAGAAGGTCATCCATCAGGATGACCAAAGACGCTTCCATCCCAAAACCAGGCCTGAACCCAGGCTGGAATAGATCCAGATTATCAGTTTCATCCAAGAGCGTCAGCAGCTGAGACGCCACCACTGTCTCAAGCAGCTTACTAAAAAATGGGGTATTACCAACTGGATGATAATTGCCATAAATCTCTGGGTCAAAGATGGGTTTTTTCAGGAGTGATTACATCACTGCCTCCTTCAAAGCAGTGGGGACCACACTGTCACACAGAGATGCATTCACCACTCCCCTGATCCATCCATTCAGCCCCCCATGGCTGGCTTCAATAAGCCATGATGGGCAAGGGTCGGGAGAGCATGTGGTGGGTGGAACAGATGCAAACGTCTTGTCCACATCCAAAGGCTTCAAAAACTGAAATTGATTCCACAAAACAGGATAAGACGATGCACTGGACACCTTGACAAACACTGAATCAATAGTGACATTCAAGTCAGCAAGAAGGCAAGCAATTTTATCCCCAAAGTATCTTGCAAATTCCTCACAGCAAACCTCCCAGGGTTCCACTATTGGATTAGGTGGGTAAGATATAAGTAACCACCGGACCACTCCTGTCTTCATGGTGCAGCAGCCTTGAAGCAAAATAATGTACCTAACTGTGGTTTGTCAGTGGTATGTGAATTCAAACATAGCAGCAAAATAGCATTAGCACGCAGGGTAGTTTGCGAACCAGCTTTAAATTCTGGTTTCAGATCTGATTTGTCAGCCACAAAGAAACTGTGCTTTGTGGGCAGGCTTGGGTTTAAACAATAAAATAAATTGTAGTTTCACATTACATTTGGACCTATATGCTGTATGCACAGTAGGGATGTCTGAGAAATCTACAGCGGAACCAAATGAGTTCAGATTTTTATGAATCTGAACTGCAGATTCTGCAGCAGAGCAGCTTTTTCCCTGTCAGGCAGAGCTTGTGGATTGCAGAGCATTTTCCTAGCCTTTGGGAATTTTGTGTAAATTTCATCATTAAAAGTACACAAAAATAAAAATGCACATGGGGGGGGGAAATGCATTTGGGAAAATTTGTGCATTTGCACATGTATGAATTTGCACAAATTTGTATTTGTGCTAATTCAGAAACTGGGGTGGGGAGGAATCTGATTCCATGGATGGGTTGTTGACAGAACAAAGGGCACCAGACAATCCATGAAACACAGACAGAATCGATTTCACACGATCTGTACATCCCTAATGTATAGTGGTCACATGGTTTCATACTAATACATACACAGACATGCCTTCAATGTAGCATTTTGTAATGGGACGCAGGAGCATGGGAAGTGAATTTGTGCCTTATTTCTTACAGTGTCTGGCAGTGGCTATCCGGGGCTTTAGATAGGCATATTTTCTAGACTTATGTGGAGATGCCTGGATTGGATCTGGGGCCTTCTCAGTGCTCTACCACTGAGCTACAATCCTAATTTCCCTGAGTTGCATTTGGGCTGCATGCTTGGAATGTGACTATAACATAATGAAAATGGTCTTCTCCTAGAATATATATATTTTAAAGCACCGAAAAGCTGCAGAGAAAAATCTAGTGCACCAATATTAATGTTGGTTTGGGTATTTTTACTTTAATTTTAGCACTGGAAATACTTAATCCAGTCTTCTACGTGTACAGTACCTGGATGATCCCTACGAATTCCCCAGATGTACATTTAATGCTAGATGTCTAAGAGATCCATTGATAGCCTCCCCCACCCCCAGCTCTGCCACTAGCTAATGAGGAGAGGGGAAGATTCACTGCCATGGTTTCTTACTAATCTCATAGAAAGCTGCAAAGGGAAGGTTCAGTAATTTCCAATCCAGCCACTATCACAAAGTTCCCGATAAAAAAAGTGATAAATAGTTATGGAATCCAACACAGAACTGAACTGCAAACCTGAACATTTCTGTAAGTCAGTAAATTGTCATCTGCTAATGTCACTCAGGAAATTGAAACCCACGTATTTGTGCCGAAGTATGTATAAGGCATATATTTACAGTGCTGAGCTCCTGGAAAGCTGCTCAGCAACTGGCTTTACCATTAAAATAAAACTTTCAGCTGCCTTTGAGTTTACACATGCAATTTAAATTCTTACTATTTAGGTTTGTAATACTGGCATAGCTACTTGGCAAGAAGTTTCCTTAGAATCAACATGGTTTAGGAGAATTAAGACATTAAAAGATTTCACTTCTGAATTAAAATGAAATGTTTTTCTATAATATTGTTTCTTTCTTTCCATATTAATAAATGAACATCATAATATCAAGAATAAATAACCAGGGGAAATTTACAATAAGAAAAGCATTACAGGTGAAGACTAATATGTAGAAGCAAGATTTGTTAGAAATTATATTTAAATTTCAAATATAGGTTAAATGTATTCTGTCTCCACACCCCCTCTCTCTCTGTGGGTATACACACACAGACACAGTACATTTATTCCTGTGTAATTGAATTGCTTGTTAATACTTGGAAAAGGAAAACGATCCCAGTAGTCATAAAGGGCAACTGACATTTCTGGCACTCTCTTCTTGTATAATAGAAGAACAATGAGCTCCATTTTCTTTGCTTCCTCAGCTGCAGTTGCTGCCAATCAGTAGAAGAACTGGCTGTAAATACTCCTATGGCACCTGCACTACTGATTCATTATCTACACCAGAAGCTGAAGTACATGTAGAAAAAGGGATGTGATATGAACTCAAATCCACAAATACAGTTGCACAATATGACATTTGTAAGACCTTCTTGTAGAGTTTGTAATGGCTAAATTAGCAGTTTTCCACAAAATGTGACTGTCTTCAGTGAGTGCTGTAATCCATATATATATATATATATATATATATATATATATATATGCGCTACTTCATTTGTCCTCCAATCAGATCCTCGTACAAGGGTCTTGACAGCCTTATCCAGACTACTATACTAGGTGCATCTCTTCTGCAAATGGCTTACTGAGGCAACCACAACCTAGAGAGGGAATACATTGTGTATTTCATCATTAGGTTTCTTTTGTCTGCCAAACGTTCTGTCCTCCCATATGTTACTATGACCTAGGACAAACAAATTATTGCCATTTTTTTCTTTTTAGGATCTTTCTTAAAGCTCTAAGGGCACAATCCTATGCATGTTTAGTCAGATAAAGGGCCTTCAACTCCCAATATGACCCAGCCAGCATGCTGGAAGTTGTAGGCCTTTATTTTTTAATCCAAATGTGTATAGGATTACACCTTTGATCCACTTCTGGCTCTCCAGTGTGATAGCTCACATGACACTCTTTCAGTCAATGAAGCATATTTAAACTAGAGCACATTTAAACCAGAACATCTCGGACTTAAACATCACTTTGTTTCTAGCATTGCCAAAGAGGTAAGGCACTGCTAGTAGGCTGACCCAGTTCTGCCAATTAGTGCCTCGAAGAAAAAAATTCTTCCACCCTCTTCTGTCTCCAGTGTTATGCATCTGCATACAGTGCCAAGTTTTAAAAGGGTTAGATGTGGTTAGAGTGTTAATCAGACATCCACTCTAGTGTGTTATGATAAAAATAGTTCCCACAGAGGAGAAAGGGACACGGTAGAAATTACCATGTTTCAAATTATCACAAGTGACTCAATGTACACACAGAACTCTGTGTAAGCTGGGTTATGCCTTATCATGGCACAAAGGGTTCTACTTACATTCAAGCATATGCAAGTAGAAGCCTGGTGCAGACCTCTCCACTCAACACAAGGAGTGGGGGGGAGAGGGTTGGATGGCAGGAATGGAGCATGAGGAACATAATATACATCTTGGAGCCACTGAAATGGGATGAAAGTGAAGCTCCCTCCCTTTGTTGTCTCTTCTGTTGAGTTTTAGATTGTAAGTTCTTCAGAACAGTCCTGTTTCCCGTTGTTGTTGTTGTTGTTATTGTTGTTGTTTCAGCACAGATCACTACAGTTGTGCTGGTGAGACTTGCACTTTTTCTGACCAATTGAAGAGATGGGACTATGATCTGCTTCTTTTTTGCCAATGGAGAGATCAGTATCTTCAATATTAGACTGCTGAGCTACAGTGCCCATAGTGCTACTGTGTTCTAGAATCAAGCATATTCATGGAGCTCTGATGTTATGGAACAAATAACAGTCCTTCAAAATATGGAACGTTTGGCCATCAGTATTAAATTGTGCTCAAGAATGTTGAATATCAACTCTGTGTTTTTAGTTGAAGCAGTTTAGTTCATGTCCAGTGTACTTTCAGGAACATAGTTAAAGGATACATTTTAGTGACTACAGCTCTCCTTAGGCACTTCAAGGCAAATGGGGATGTGCATGCTGGTCCCATGCCCACCAAGCCCACTCTCCCCATGTTGGTGGAAAAGGTCAGTAGTGAGGTTGCAACTGTGCTTGTTTAAGTGTGATTAAAAATGGGACCAGGCACCCTGCAACATCAGGGTTCCAAATATGGTAGGGTGACCAGATAAAATCCAGGTCAGGGCTCATGTAACTTTAACAGTTGTAGAGAAAAGGGAATTTCAGCCAGTGTCATTTGTATGCAATTAGTTCCTGGTGAAATTCCCTCTTCATCACAATAGTTAAAGGTGCAGGCACTATACTAGAGTGACCATATACAAAAGAAGGCAGGGCCCCTGCACTTTTAACTATTGTGATGAAGAGGGAATTTCACCAGGAACTAATTGCATACAAATGACCCTGGCTGAAATTCCCGTTTTTCTAAAACTGTTAAAGTTACATGAGCCCTGACCTGGATTTTATCTGGTCAGCCTAAAATATGGTTATAGCCTTACTACAAACCTTTTCATCAACAGTGGGAGGTTGGGGCTGGAAGAGGTAAGCCAGGATGCATATTCCTGTCTGCCCTCCACACTTTCAGTTTTGCAAAGACCAAAGAGGTGTCATATTTGCACAATCCAAGATAAGTTAAGAACATAAGAATAGCCATGCTAGATCAGACGAAGGGTCCATCTAGTCCAGCATTTTGTTCATACAGTGGCGAACCAGCTGGCCATGTGAAACCCATAAGCAGGACTCAAGTACAACAGCAACCTCCCACCCACAATCCCTAGCTAGTAGCCATTGATAACCTTCTCCAAGATTACACTTTTAAATTTAGACTGGTCAACACAACACAAGAAGAGCTATGGTGGATCAGATCAAGGATCCATCTAGTCCAGCACTCTGCTTACACAGTGGCCAATCAGCTGTCGGCCAGGGACCAACAAAGCAGGACACAGAGGTATCAATTAAATATGATGGGATTGTAAATAGGCAGAGGAGTTTTCAGCCACCCCTTGTACATTATTTCAACTAACATCTCTACTATTTCAATGGAATCTATTCCAGATAATGGCTGCAGACCAGCAGTTTTGTCTCATGTGCTCAAGCAGGAATTACCAGATGTCATGATGGGTACGACCGGGGACACTGTTCTTTTTCATGGAGCTCCACATGCCACAGCTAGCAAAAAAGAATAGTGGGTTTGCACAAAGCTTGTGATCACCATCTTTGTGTTTGATTTTAGTCAGTGGGATGGAGCTCACTTTAACTGCTTTGCCTGAACTGAATTGGTTTATAACTGGGAAGATAGGTTAGTTATGTAAGAAGAAAAGAATGAGACGGAACTTTTTTCAGTAAGAGGCAAAAAAATAATAATTGATTTCTCAACCCACCTGGCCCATCACAGGATAAACTAGGGACCACTAATACATTTTGCGATTAAACAAAATTATCAGTTTATTGAAAATTCCATGGGACAATGACAGGAAACGATGGAAGGACCATGAAGTAGTGTGATGTGATTTCCCTGCAGTGAATCTTGAGGCTGCTAACTGCAGTTTTAAATAAATTACTTGGGCAGCTTTAATAATATTTTTATGGCAAAAATGCATTTAACTTTTTAATGGGCTTATTGTACAATAAATTTGAAGTGGAATTTAATTTTTTACTTCTTTTTAAATGTTGTTGTAATTTGTTACTGTTTGTCTGCATTGAGCTTCTTATGTGACTGAAAGCATATTATTATTATTTTCTAGCTATATTGGTATTTTACAAATATGTGTGTGTGTGTCACACACACACATGCACATAATAAAGACAGATCACATTTTGTTAAGGGCCACAATAGAAGACAGCTGAATAGGTAACCCAGTTTTAAAGAGAAATGATCAAAACCTGTCTGCCTGGCCAGTGTGGTGCAGGGGCTAGAGCGTTAGACTGGAAATCAGGTGGTGGGGGTACTAGTCCCCACTCGGCCATGGAAACCCACTGGGTGACTTTGGGCCAGTCACAGACTCTCAGCCCAACCTACCTTACAGGGTTGTTGTTGTGAGGATAAAATGGAGAGGAGAAGGACTGTGTATGCTGCCTTTGGGTTCCTTGGAGGAAGGAAGGTGGGATATAAATGTAATAAATAAATAAAATAAATAAATACCTGTACGTACACCTCTGTCCTGCAGGTGCATAAGATTATTGCCAAATTAGGGATGCATGAGAAATTTGTTTCAGTTCATCTTAGACCAGAATTTGCCCAGTTCACACCTCTCGTACTTGAATGCAGACTCAAACGCAATCTGCGGTTGGAATCTGCACATTTCTGAACTTGAAAATGAGATTATATATATATATATATATATATATATATATATATATAATATATATATATATAATTTTATTTCAGCTCTTAACTACAATTATACCATTCTTTTCCATTCTTTATACACCAAGTGCACCCCTCACCAGGACCAATTCTTCTTCATTACATTTTCCAAAATTGTGATACTTCTTGCACAGGTTTGTGTCCTTTCCCTCTCAACGATACATGCTCTAAAAATAATTTCCATATATTTTCAAATTCATTTCTATTACATATTGCCTTTTCTACTTTAATATTACATGTTAGTTTGTCATTAATAGCAATATCCCATACCTCTTTATACCACTCAGCCATTTGATTGTTATCCTTCATCTTCCATTTCCTCGCTATTATTAATCTTGCTGCAGTTAGTAACATAGTTATTAAATCCTTAGTATTCTGATTACATTTCATCCCCTCATATATGGATAATAATGCAATATTTGGGGATGACGCCAAATCAATTCCCATTATCTCTTTTAACTCTTTATATACCATTTGCCAAAACTTTTGTACATATTTACATGACCGCCACATATGAACATACGTGCCAGTTTGTTGACATCCTCTCCAACATAATACTGAATATTTTTATCTATTTGATTCAATCTAATTGGTGTTAAATACCATCGCCATATTAATTTATAATAATTTTCTTTTATCCTTACTGATAAAGTTTTCAAATTCCTTGCTCCCCATAACTTCGCCCAATTCTGATTACTTATTGAAATTTTCATATCATTTTCCCACACCAGTTTGCAACCATCCCCTTGTTCTTCTTTTACCATCAATATTTTATAAATTTCACTTGTTATACCTTTTAATACCATACTTTGTTCCTTCTCTCGTCTTTGTCTTATCATTTTTTCAAATATCGTATATTCTCTACATTTTTTATTTTCTTTTACCCACTTCTTTATCCACTGTTCCAACTGCATACAATTAATCCATGAAACTTTCTCTTCTCTTAATGTTTCTTTTATTTGATTTAAATTGTCCATCTTTATCACTCTGTCTAATCTATTTATATTTTGTTTTCTTAATATTTTCCCCATTACTTCTTTTAGATTTTCTGGGAAGCTCTCCATCATCTCTATCTCTAAGTTTCTGAACTTGAAAATGAGATTTGAGGGGAAAAGGAAATTGTTTTCGAAGATGTATACATTTAAAAAGTATGCTGGAAATAAGTGTGCACTTAAAAAAAATGGACACAAAAATATGTGCCTTTTGGAAAATGAGTGCCAAAATATATGCACATTTTGTTTTTTGTGTACAAACAGAAAAAATAGCTTATATTCTGATACAGATATGAGCTGGGATGAGCTTCAAAGGGAAAACTGAAAAACATCAACATTTTACAGAATTTCATATCCCTATGGCCAAATTCTTTACAGCTTACTTGGTAAGGGTAACCATAAATAAAGCTTTACTATAGCAACTACATACATGTTCAGCTTTGGCTCAAGTGATATCCACTTAAAGATTCATATGATAAATACAAATATTTCTGTGACAAAACCATATATTGACTACTATGTCAATTGGCATTGGGAAAATGGGTCCAATGCTTTCTAAAGAAGTCCAACGACATTTCTCTTCTTGTTCTGAACAAGCCGCTAGCACAGCTTTCCTCAGCCTAGTGCCTTTCAGATGTTTTAGACTACAACTCCCAGCATTCCTGATGAGTGCCATGCTGGCTGGGGCTGATGGGATTGAAGAATTAAACATCTGGAGGATAACAGTTTGAAGAAGGCTGCACAGATAATATGGTAATTATTTGGTGACTGATAAAGATGTGGTGATTGGCATTTATCACTGACAGCAACAAGAGGCAGACATTGCTGTGAGATTACATTGGTGGCAGCAGTCAGAGGGTGAACCGAACCTAAGAACGTGAACCCTATTAGTTATTCTTATTCCTAGTTGCTCCTATCTACTATGTCTCTAGGACAGATGGATGGTATAAGAAATGGTGCTTTCATCCTCACCTTTCATGAGATCCAAATTCATTATCAATACTTCATTTTGGTATATAGGGTGATGTCATCCCCTTTGGTCCTCCTTTATTTTTCATTATAAATCAAAGGATCACAACTATGGGGTGGATCATCAGAATACTGCTCACTGTCTCTGTGACTCACTGAACCTTTTTGGTCTCACAGCAGCCAGCCCTGCACCAGGGTCATGCAGAGCTGGTAATATGCCCAGGCCAGATGGGAAGTGTGTGCCCCCCCCATTTCAAACTGCTCATTAAGTCTTTTTTTTAATGTTTTGTTAATGCCCACCAACATGTCCGTTCTACATGACACCTTCATATTAAACCTGTTCTACACCTCAATGTTGTAGAAATTAACAATTGTTTTTAGTTGCTGTACAAATAGAAACAACAACAATAGAACAGTCCATCATTATCAAACATTATCATCATCATCATCATCATCCTCACGGTATCATCGTAATTATTATCATTAATCACTATCATCATCATAACGTCACCCTCCACTCCAGAGAGTATATGCCATGGAGAAAATTGAGGAAACCATCACAACTTAGGCACATATATCGCCACCCCGCATGTGGCATGGCCTTCTGGAGCTTGTAGTCTGACTGTGGTATTCATGACAGATGGCTTCTGCACTGTTTCCGCAAGGCGGGCTCCTCGCTTCTCAATGATCTGCTTATGCTACGGAAGCAGTAGTGTAAGCTGGGGGGGACCTCCTCGTTGGAGTTCCCCCTTAAAATCATGGGCCCCAGGCCAACTGCTCCCACTGCCCCCCCTCTGCACAGCCCTGCCAACACTTTATATTTTCCCTACTCCTTCCCCAGTGCCGTCATTGACCACTGAACCCTAAAAATCCAATCCAGCATTTAGAAAACAGAAGCAAGGGTATGCAGTTACAAAGCTTATGGCTTCATCAGGTTCAATACTTGTTTGTTTCATACAGTTTCATTAGCAATCCTGCCTACGCTACTCCCTATACGACACTCTCTCCTCCCAATCACTATGTTCCCAAAATAATAAAATGTGTTATTCCTACACACACACACACATACACTAGACCTTTTTCAGACCAAACCCCAAACTCAACTCTCTCTCTTCTCTTCACATACACTCTATATATTGTTTTCTTAACTTCTCCCTCTGACCCTGCTAACTGCCAATCCAGACCTTTGTACCACTAGCCAATCAGCAGTCACTTCACACATTTTGCTCCCTCCCTCCATCCCTCCCTCTCCCAACAGCATTAACCACTTGCCATCTGATGCATTTGAAGTCCACAGAGCACTTTCATTCTATCATTAGAACATTACAAATACTTACATCATATGGCAATGATCAGTAAAACATCAGAAGGGGCAAATGTTATTTTTGCAGTTGGGGAGGCATGATCTCATTTCTTTACCACCTTTGGTTTCTCCACACAGATCGTCTCATCTGAACATCTTTGTTGGGTTGATCTATTGAACCAATCTGATACTTTGCTTTATTTTGTCTAACTGTAACCAGGAATGGGCTGATGACTTACAAACATTATTGGATATATTGCCAACAAACTGTGTACGTCATAATGAAATCTGGCATGGTCTTTTCCTGCTCTTGCTCACTGAAGGACTATTCACTTAATTGAGCTTAATAATGGTACTTCAAAAGCAAGCCATTAAAGCTAATTTTACATCCATGACAATGTGACCCATGAGTATTGATTTTATCCCTCTAAAACAAATGACAGAATGCAGCAAGTATTCCTGGACTGTGATGTGGTGGTGATTAAATGGACTATGTGGAACTAGTCTGGCAGCATACTACATAGAGATGTACAATAATTTTCTTTCTGTTCACAAATTATGTCCCATTCACAATGTTGATACAGGCAGGATCTTTTTTAAAAAAGAAATGTTCACAAATTCCTAAATTTGCAATCACAGTCGAAAAAAATGTGTAGTTTTAACAATTATGTTATTTGTAATTTGCTTTTTTTAAAAAAAAAATCATCTTCATTATTTGTTCAATAGAGGAAAATGCACATTTTGAAAAACATGCAAAGTAATGTGCACTTTTCCCATTTGAAATTTGTATCCTTCCTGTTTAGACAAGCAAAAAAAAAATGTTGGAAACAGGAGCAAGCTGAAACTATGTTCAGGTGATTTTTCAACAATTTAAGCAAGTTTAAAAATTGCTGGTTTTCCCATCCCTAAACAATCTCATTTGAAAGCTTTTGCAAGGTTTTTCTTTTAACCTTGAGCATCAGAAAATAGAATTCTATTCTTTCATGAGAAAGGATCCTCTTTTGTTGCCCTGTAAGAATCAAAATCTTGAATGACAACCACTTGTACACAACACATTTAAAAATATCGTGACTGAAATACTGAAGGCGGGTGTAAAAGGAAATTAATAGCGGAAGTGTGAATTTGCTCATAATCGAACAGACATCACTCTTACATAACAACAATAATGTTTGACCATGTGTATAATATTAACGTTAAGTGAAGGGGAGATCCAGGCAACAGTGGTCCAGTCAAGTCTTGAAAAATGTGGACCCAACCTGCTGTGAGACAATAGATTCATACCCCATTGATCATTCCCACCAATCATTTGCTTTCCCCCCATACCTGTATGACATTCATGCATTATATTTAAAATTTGCTTGAGGCCTATTTCTTTCTTTATTTCTTTGGTTTTTATACTGCTCAAGAGCCAAAGATCTTTAGGTGATTCACAACGATTAATATACTATGTGTATGAATTGGCCCAATCGACTTGGTTGTTACTGAGGATGTTATGTTAGATGGATCGTTTGAGAGTTCCAGCCTACACACTTTGGACTCCATTTGTATGCAAGTTATATCCAATATGCAGAAATGAGGCAGACATATCCAGTGGCAGGATAGAAAGATGCCATCACACTCCTACACCATTTGTAGCCTTCATACACATAGTTTCATCTGTACCAAAACTGTATAATGTTTTGTTGAATTAGGATAAGCTGATACAAAAAGGTTATGAATTGTTTTTAGATCATTAAATTTTCTGCAATCACTGAAAATCACTATTTTGGTGTCTCAGGTATAAATATAGTGTTCATCTTTAAATGGCATGAGAGAAGTTAATAGAAGAATGTAAGTGGGCTGCCTATATGCTGTAAGAAGAAAGGCCATGCGGAAAGAAGTGCTTATAGTCACACAACCATCAAAATTGAAGCTGGATCCCGATAAGATAGAGGTCTTGTGGGTTGGTGGTTCCCAAGTCTGGGAATTGGGGTTTTTACCTCTTCTGGATGGGGTTGCACTCCCTCTGAAGGAGCAGGTCCATAGCTTGAGGGTGCTCCTGGACCCATCTTTGTCACTGGAAGCCCAGGTGACTTGGTGGCCTGGAGCGGAGCGCCCATTGGTACGTCAACTATGCCCGTTCCTGGATAAGGATAACCTAGTCACGGTCATTCATGCATTGGTAACCTCACAAGCAGACTACTCTAGTGCAGAACGCAGGAGCTAGGGTGCTCACGGGGACACCTAGCTCTGCTCATATAAAACTTGTATTAAAAGAACTGCACTGGTTGCCTGTTAGCTACTGAGCCACGTTCAAGGTTATGCTGTTATCTTACAAAGCCCTAAAAAGCTTGGGACCAGCATACCTAGCAGACTGCCTCCCCTTATATAGAACCAAATGAAAACTACGATCCTCAGAGGAGGTCCTATTGACCATTCTGAAAAGAACAGAATGCTGCTATGAAGAACCTTGGCGGTGGGCATTCTCTGTAGCAGCACTCACCCTCTGGAAAACCCTCCCTCATGCCGTTTAGGAGGCAGAAAATGTAACATCTTTTAAATGCCTCTTGAAAACATACCTTTTTAGTAGGCTTTCCTTGGTTTTTAACTTAGCTGGTTTTGTACCGCTCTCGATAACTTTTAAATTTTTAAATTTATCTATACCTGTGTTATGGTTTTTAGTTGTGCACTGCCCAGAGAGCAGTTACAGTAATTTGGCATAGAATCAGATAAACATGATCAGATGTAGACTCGGAAAATGGTCACAAGATAGGAACGGAGCAAAACATCTGGAGTAAACCCCATGAAACATATCCCAAGCATTAGCTGAAAAGCACCTACTCTTGTAGCAGTGGCAAGTAAAATATCAATATTTGTATGTTGAACCATGGCAGTATCCAACTCTGGCTGGACATTAATGCAAGTGAGTAGTCAGTCAATCTCCCCAGGTAAAATCCTTCCTGCCTTCCCACCCCCTAGAAACTGGTCCATAGCAATAATATCAAATGGGGGGGGGGCAAGAGAAGTTCATGCAAGCACTGAACAAGGCCTTGTGGGTGCCTTGTTGATAAACCCTGGGAACAGACCAGAGGGAACCCTTCCCAGGTTCACTCACCAAGACCCATCCCCCAGGATCCAATCAGCCTTCCTACTTGGTTCCTGGAGGGCATTGCCATCTGTTGGGTGGGGCCATGCTTGTGCAGCTATTGAGCCACATGGCAGAGGATCAATACCCAGATTGCTCCCCTCCTCTCCCAACTCACCACCCATGCAGCAGCACAAAGGGGCCCAAGGTGACAAGGACTTGGGGTTATATAATTATCTTCTTTCTTTCTTTCTTCCTTCCTTCCTTCCTTCCTTCCTTCCTTCCTTCCATCCTTCCTCCTCCTCCTCCTCCTCCTCCTTCTTCTTCTTCTTCTTCTTCCTTGCTCCTGGCGGTTTTTCTAGACGGACATGATGGGCTTTGCCAAGTCATGCTGTCTTTTATTGATTCAGGAATTTCCTGATGATTGAGAATGTTTTAATTTTGACTGCTTTCTGATGTATTCTGGTAGGCTGAGTTTCTGGAGGTTTTCTGTATATTGTTTTGATGTGATGCTGGTGACTGATGTGACTAATGGGATAATTGTGACCTTTTCCTGTTGCCATAGTTCTTTGACTTCCATGGCCAGTGGTGTATATTTGTCTCTTTTCTTCTTCCTTTTCAACAACATTTTTGTCATTCGGTATTGCTACGTCAATGAGGTATGTGTGTTTTTTCTTTTTTGTCTATGAACATTATGTCTGGTCGGTTGCAAGGTATTATTTTGTCTGTATGAATTGTTCTGTCCCAGTATATTTTACGATCTGTATATTATTATTATTATTATTATTATTATTCAATATTTAAGGAGAAAGACATAAAGATAGATTTTATACTTTAGTGACACTCCCTTAATATTAAGGGGGTGGTAATTTGAGGACTTGCCCTGAAGTCACATGGCCTGGACAGTTCCAAAGGCTTGTAATTATTTGTACAACAGACTCTGCATATCTGAACTCAAACCTACATCAAAGAAGTTGCCAGATGGTAAATTGTTCACAATTGGTTCTAATATGTAGTATCTTGGGATTCAAGTGTAAATGTGAGAAGGGTGGGAAGCATTTGTCTAATGATGATACTTAGAAAAAGGCATTGTTAGTTGCTAAGTACTCAAAGTATTGCTTCTACATTCTCATCAGTCCTTAAAATGAACCTCCTGAGACAGGCCAGTATTATCCTCTTGCAATAATACAGATGGGCAGGGGTGAAGCTAAGAACACCTATACTTGAATTGACACCAGAAGCAGGGCTGCCTTAGCTCATTCTCTTATTTACTGCAATAGCTCTAAATGCTGGATCTGTGAAATCATTGCACACTGTCAATCCAGACCAGCAATCTGTTGTAGATGCCTGAAGCCAGTTTTGTTTCATTGTGCCTTTGGATTGGGTGAGGTTTAGTTATTGCTCTTGGTTATATTTTGATATATTCTGTAGGGGTGTGCAGAGCGGGTCTGCTCCTCCCTGAAATTTGAGCAGGTTTTCTGCTCCGGTTTTTGGAGGGGGAGTCCATCTCTCCACACCACAAGAAAACCATTCCGTTTTCAGAGAATGGGAATTAACAAAAATGCATACATCTCCATCATTTTTAAAGATAAAGAGATGAAAATTGGCATTCTGATAACTCTTAAGGAGGGCTTCAGCCATGAGCAGATTGGTTAAACCTTTGATTTTTAGGGAAGCTTGCCATTCTAGGATATGGAAACCGAAAATGTTTACAGAGCCATCATTTTTAAAGATAAAGACTTGAAAATTGGCACCCTGACCACCCTTCAGGAGGGATTCAGCACGTGGAAAAGGGATTATAATATATAAGTGTGGATTTAAGAGTAAAACACACACACATTCACACTATGACACACAATAAGTGAGTCTGATGTGGGTCTACGGTGCAAGGAACTTGGGGGTTGAAATGCACAACTAGCACACAGATATATATTTTAGTGTGGATGTAAAAACACATACAGGCTGAATTCGGACAACACGATAGTCAATGGTGGGGTAATAATCAACTTTACAGTTGTTCATCTAGGGGGTACTCCCCACACAACATGGTAATAAATAATCAACTGTGGTGTGGATTAGGATCAGCACTAAGTTGACTATGGCAGCATTCGGATGACACAATAGTCAATACAACTGACGATTGTCCCCCACACCCAGTTGCTTATTGTGTCATCCGAAATCAGCCACACACTCACACTATAACACACGAAGAGTGAATCTGATGTGGGTCTATGGTGCAAGGAACTTGGGGACTGGAATACAAGAAGAACTATAGCACACACAAGAACCAAAAGAAAACCAGAGACATAGACAGAAAACGCAAACAAATAAAAAAGAATGGAAGCAAACAGGCAGAATCTCTCTCTCTCTCTCTCTCTCTCTCTCCTTCCTAATGCTGCAAGCAACAGCTAGCAAAGGAATGACTTCCAGGGGAAGAGTAAATGAGTAATATATCATTTGCAATCCCTCCCATTAAGCACTGGAATTGGAGGGGGACAGGGAGGAGACCGTGGCTATTGGCTAGCCACAGATGTCAATCTCAAAACTTGAGTTCCATTGACTCCCAGAGACTAAATACAAGCCTCAGAGAGACCCTAAAAAAAGTGGACATTTTCAAGGCTGTTCAATGGTCTGTATGCCGCCTGCTCCTCCACGAAAATTTCAGTTGGTTTTAAAACCACCCATGATCCGCTCCTGAAGATTGGACCACCGACGGACCTCTGACTGGGTGGAGCACACACCTCTAATATTCTGTAATTGCTTTAGGCTGACAATTTGTTGTATTATGTTACTTCTAATTTATTAGATTCTATGGAGTTTTAATGTAGTTGATGGCATTATATTTTTACTTTGTGGTTTGTAAGCTGCTTTGGAAGATTTTTTTAGTTGTGAAATGAGGCATAGAAATTCTTTAAATTAAATAAATAAGTAAATAGAGTTGCCACATCTTTGGAGTCATCTTCTCTTTTAGTTCTGGGATGTTTTGTGTAGGAGCAATTGAAATGGGACAGCTCTACTCTCTACAGTTTGTCAAAGAATTCTACATAGCAAGGGAAGTTTTACTGAATTCACTTTTCTAGAATAAGTCTCATAACCTATGTTATGAATAAGTTAAATGAGACTAGAAGCTTTTAGCCAAAGCTGGTAAGTTAAAATCAATATGAGAAATGTGGTCCCTGTTTCTCCACCATACTCTTCATCATGCTTGGATGGTGGAGAGTGGTGGAGCCAGATAAGGGAAAATCACAGAAAGAGATTTGTTAAGGTATAGTAGGGGCAAGGTCACAGAGGACTAAGAAAACTCTTGTGCAGGATCATGGAGTGGGCAGGACACCGGTCAAGGGAGTCATGTGGTTAGAATGCTGTGAGAGGCAAATAATGTTGGAAGCAGAGTGATGGATGGAGGTGGGTAGATTGAGGTGAGGGGAAAGGAGGAGCTCACAGACAATCAGGTGGATATGTTGGCTACTCTACACACAGAAGATGACTCCCTGAATTTCTGCAAACTCCATCTTCTCTCTCAGCCTGCTGTACTACAGCCTACCCTACTTAACAGGGACTCCCAGCAGTTGGAGAAAATTGGGAGGCTGTGGAGGTTCGCAGGGAAAGTATAGACTGAAAAAGTCAATTTCCATCAATCTCCTTCCATGGATAGCTCTCTAGATCCATCTCCTTCCATGGATAGCTATCCATCTCCTTCCATGGATAGCTCTCTAGAAAAGTCTTAGGTGATGACATTATTTTACGCAGTAGATACCAAGAAGAATGTGACTTTCAACTGAAAACAGGACTGTGAGCAGAGATAGAAGCGAGACTGAAAGATCAAGAAATAATTAAGTTAAGGAATTGGATGGAAAAGATGAAGGATAATGAGCATATTAAAGAGCTTTTAAAAGGACAAAAGATAGCATGGTTCAAATGCTTACAATTGGGAAAATGGACTCAGGATTGGAAGCTGAAAAATAAGAAATGTAGAAATAATACTAGATTTGAAGATTTAATTGAACTAAAAGGAAGAAAAGAAGAAATTAGAACTAAGAAAGGGCTGACTAGTGCGATATATAAAATATTGATAGAGGAGGAATTTCAGGACTCACTCAACGTTATAAAAAAGATTTGGGAAGATGATGTAAAGGAAAAAATTAATGATTATAACTGGGAGAGGATATGGAATGTTAGAATGTTAAAGCTGTTGTCGATTAGAATTAAGGAGAATTACTATAAGACAACGTGGAGATGGTATCTAACACCTGTTAGATTTCACCAGATTGATAAAAAAGTGTCTGAGAATTGTTGGAGGGGGTGTCAGGAGGTTGGAACCTATTTTCATATGTGGTGGAGCTGTGAACATGTACAAAAATTTTGGGAAAGGGTGTTTAAAGTAATAAGTGAAATAATTGGAAGTAAATTGGAATTAAACCCAAAGTTAGCTCTACTAGCAATATGGGACAGAGAGAATGAGAATATAACTAATAGAGAATTGGTAAACAACCTCCTGGCACCTGTTAGAATAATGATTGCTAAAAATTGGAAAGGACAAGGAAGCTATACAATAGAAGAATGGTATAAAGAAATATGGGATATGGCTTTGAGTGATATGCTGACTTGTAAAATGAAAATAAAGAGGGGAATGTCCAGTAAGAGTGATTTTGGAGAAATATGGAGTCCCTTTTTGGAATATGTTTTAAGATCGGGGAAGGGACAAATACCTTCAAAAGAATCGTTAAAATTCTGGAAGGATGAATGATTAAGAGAAGGTCTCATGGGGGGGAGCATGGGGGGATTGTTGAGGGTTATGTTGTTTATGTTTTATTATGTTGTTATGTTTATGTTTTATTATGTTGTTATGTTTTATTATGTTGAAATAAATAATAAATAAATAAATAAATAAATAAAGGACTGTGAGCAGACACAAAAGAAAATACTAGCTGCTCAAATAGCAAAAGCACCACACAGTGTAATTTAGATTAGAAGTCTTCCGGGACTAATCAACTGTGTCTCAGATTTATCTCCTATTATTGCATACTCACAGACTCAGTATGATATTTGATGCAAAATGAGCACATTATACGCTACGAGAGAAAAATGTATAGCTGTAATAATGGCATATTTTGACCTCAACAAATCCTCTGAAGGAATTGTAGATGCAAGCCCAGTTGGAGTTGGAGCCATCTTGTTGCAATAAGGTTGTGTCATCGTGGCATAATTAGAGAATTAGCAGTCACAGAGCAGCAGTATTCATAAAAAGAAAGAACCCCCGGCAATTATGCGGAATGTGAAAATTTCCAATTTTGTCTTCAAGGCAGCAGTTCTGCCCAGATTAGTGATGCTTAGAAATGATCTCAACCAACCTAATTCAATACCAGCAGGATCTGAGAGATGGACACTCAGTCCCAAATTTTATCTCCATTGTGAAGTACAAACTGGGCAGAGACAACCCCTCCGGCTATCCATGTCACCATCCAAATGATACAGGACAAATAAAAGGTTTTCAACTACATCAGCAGAAGCATTTATCATCTTCATTGTTACTCATGCTACACCCAAATTGGTCAGTTGTTGAAAACAAATCTGAAATTACAAAGGGAGTGATTTTATAAAAAGCAATAGCTTTAATGCACAGCAAAGTGGATGGTCAATCGACAATTGTGTGGAACTAGTACAAGGAACCACCAGTTGCCTAGGCTTTTTTCTAGCAAGCTTGTAATCATATTCACATTTACACACTGAACTCATTGGACTTCTGAGTAGACACTGCAAGTGATGGAAAGAACATGCAATGTAGAAAGAATCCATAACACCAGCATCTGTACCTTTGCATTTCTATCATGGAGCTAAAATTTATGGGGGTTATTTTGATGGAGAAGAATGGCATGTGGAGAATGGTTAAAATCTCCTCAGTCAGTGGAACTTCTGAGGTCCAATTGGGAGGCCACAGCATCTATTTGTTTTGTTTTGTTTTGTTTTTAAATTAAAAGTCAGGAGATGTGATCATGTATAATATGGCCCTAAGGGTGGTGGTAGCTGAATTATGGATTTGCAATATTTTCAAGCATTTGGAAATGTCAAAGAGATCTACTGAAGCGCTTTTATGTATGCCACAAAATTATATGAATGCATTTAGGGAATTGAAGCTGTTAGGAGGGTTACTATCGGAGCAGAAATGGTAAATTGTAAATGGCCTTTAGTAACCTGAAAATGCAGTGAGTTTAGGCTTTTTTACATGAAGCTGTGAATTGCTGTATCTACTTTCAGTTTTGTCACACAATTGGGATGCAAGCTCTACACACATGACTTTTCCTTTCCTGCTTTTGCACTTCATAACCTCTAGGTGGCACTGTGCTATTGTGGCATATCTCAGTTAGTCAAGTAGGCAAATACCTTCACTTTCGCTTTCAGAAATAATGATCTATTTTCCCTGCTCTAATACCAAACCACCCAGAGAAAGTGCTCTTAAAAAACAGAATCAAGACTGGAGGATCATAATACCATCCTGTAAACAACGGTGAGCAAGGAATCATGAGTGCACAAGAAATGCATCTTGTAGAAAAGCTCTAGGTTTAATTGGTGCTGGAGGTTCTGTAAATACCAGGTAACTCAGAAAGAGAAAACGTGCTAGATTGCCAGAAATTTCTCAGGGCATAACTGAAAACGATTTATAACTTTAAATAATTATAGATCCAAATGCTGAAGCAAGGGTTATTAGATTAGATAAAAAAGCGATTACATCCAAATAGATGTCTAAATGTCCTGATTCCCCAATATACAGCTTTCCCTGATACAACCCTAGCATTCTCCTGATACAAAGAGTATCAGGTTCTATATGCATGGGAAATAGACATGACATTTTTGGCATGTATGACGAAAACAGCTAACCATTCCAAATGTTCTCCATTTTGAAAATGCTTGGGAAACCTAACATTGCCATTAACATTTTAGATATAACCCCTTTGTCCTTGAAATTTATCCTTGAAAGCAATTACTGACTTAGTTGGAAGAAACTAAAAAGGAAACTGATCCAATTTGCAGACTAAATTCCCATTTTCTTTAGCAGAGTAAAATACCATACCTCAATCCCTAAGGGAGAGATTTGAATGAAACTCTGTCTACTGTCTTCCATATGCTTATCAACTCAATTTAATTATCTCTTACCATCCTGCTCTTCTTGGTTTTATAGTGGTAGGGTTCTGAAATGGAAGTAATATTTTCTGTTAAAACAGCAGTCTTAAAACTGTGCAAAGTCAAATATCCCTGCCACTTTAAGAAGCAAGGAATGACATATCCTTTCCATGCTCCCAATCTAGTGCCAGTGTGCAAACCCCCAGATCTGAGAAGTGTCCTGGGAAAATGCAGGAGTCAGAGATAAATGTGAGATAGAGAAGTTTCCAAATTGCAAAATTGATTCAGAGGGGTGTAATCCCAAGCAAGCTATGAAAAGCTCTAAAAGGATTGGGTGAACAGGCACAAATGCTTAATAAGGTTCAATGTAGGTAACTGCAAAGTGATACATATTGGGAGGGGGAAATCCTAATTTCACATGCATGATGTTGAAGGCTAATTTATTTATTATTTTACTTATTAAATAGATTTATATACTGCTGAACATATCTCTAAGCGGTTCACACAATACATTATAATACACATTAAAATACAATTCAATACATAAAATGATGATTAATAACATTAATATAAAATCTTAACAAAAAACATTAAAATCAATTTAAACACCACCATAATTACAAACAGACTGGGCAGCACATTCACTCAGGGAAGGCCTGGGTAAAGAACTGGGTCTTTAATTGGCACCTAAAACATGATTCAGTTGGCGCCTCCCAAATTCCAAGGAGAGAACATTCCATAAATTGGGCAACACCATGGAGAAAGCCTGCTTCATGGTTGCTGTGAAATAGCAGACTGTAGGTTGCGATGCCACCACTTCTGATTCACTGAACAATCGCTAGGTCTGTATTGTGGAAGGTGATCTGCCAGGTCAACTGGTCCCAAGCTGTTCAGGGATTTATATGTTAAGAGCAAGACATCGTACTAGGCTCTGTAGCGAATAAGTGTAATATGTGTATATCTGGGCCCTGTGTAACATGTGCATGGCAAGGCATTCCATGCAGCATCGTGGCTGCCACATTCTGCACCAGCTACAGCTTTTGAACCAAGTATGATGGTAGTCCCACATGAAGTGCATTACAGTAACCTAAATGTGGGGTTAGGGTCCAATGCATGGACTACAGTGGTCAGGCTATCCGGGATGTACCATGAAAATATCCAGTTGTTGTTGCAGTAAAAAGCTCACTAAAACCAACAATTTTCATGGAGTGAAAACAAGCAAGACTCTTGCAATAAGTTTCAAAAAAGCTCTTCTGCTTATGCAGTGACAACTCTGGACTCAATCCAATGTTAGGAATGGTTATGAAAGTGACTAAAATACATTTCCAAAGCATCATCACTGTATTCCATTCTTCCCCTCTGGTTTTCTCTTATTTTGCCCCTCCAACATCCAGCATTCCACATTCCATACCCACTGAGAATGGTCAATACTCATTTGGCTGTTTAGGTTTTAAGTTTTGTAAATATTATTTTACTTCTACAAAGTTTGGGGTTCCTTGAATTCTGTTGGTGGCTTGGGTGCATGAATGGTGCCATTTTAGCTGCACAGACAAATGCATGTTTAGGCAGAATAGTTTATTTTGTAGATTTTGTTTCACCTTAGAGGAAATGCATATATTTATTATATTTTTTCTCCTTCAGGGAGATTTGTGCAAATTGAACTTTCTTTTTTCAATGTCAGGGAGGGTTGTGCGAAATTGGGAATTTCTTAAAGCACAGTAGTTACTGCGAATTTATGCAAATCTGCCCAAAGGTTGTTTTTAAAAGTTAAAATTAAATGTGTGCAAAGTGGGAGGAAAATGGTCCAGACATGTAGTAGCAAGGTATTTTTGAAACAATGAGGAACGAAACACCTATAATTTTTTATTTTAAAAGTTAGAAGTCTGAAAGTTGCTCACTTTATAGAAAGGTTAGGGGTAGTTATCTGTGAGAAATTTCAGAAAGATAGGTCCAGGCATTTGGTGGCTACGATTTTTTTTAGATTAAAAGTTACAACGTTTTTCCACAGAGGCTTGAGCTGTCAATTGCACCCCTTCCCCCGCCTCCCCCTCCCTCTTTTATCTGTCAAAACTCCGTGTTGTTGTAACTTTTAATCTAAAAAAATCATAGCCACCAAATGCCTGGACCTATCTTCCTGAAATTTCTCACAGATATCTACCCCTAGCCCATCTACAAAGTGAGCAACTTTCAGACTTCTAACTTTTAAAATAAAAAAGTTATAGGCATTTCTTTCCTAATTTTTCAAAAATACCTTGCCACTACACGCTTGAAGCTATGCTTCTGAAATTTCTCCACATTAGACATATCACTTTGGTTCACATGTGAGTGGGGGGTGCAATTGACAGCTCAAGCCTCTGTGGAAAAACGTTTGTAACTTTTAATCTAGAAAATTTGTAGCCACCAAATGCCTGGACCTATCTTTCTGAAATTTCTCACAGATAACTACCCCTAACCCTTCTACAAAGTGAGCAAAGTGGATCCAATCCGATCCGCTGCACATCCCTAACATTGAAAAGCCAACTAAAAGATTGAGGGTTGGAACATTTACCCCGTGAAGAAAGACTAAAAAGGATGGGGCTTTTTATGATAACATTATAAGCAGGGGAACACAATAGAAGTTTATTCAATTATTAACTGTGTAGAAAAATTGAATAGAGAAGTGTTTTTCTCTTTCTCAAAGTAATATAGGGTCATCTAATAAAATTGATTGGCAGTTGGCTCAGGAGGACAAACACAATAATGTATTTTTTCATGCAATGTATAATTAACTTAATAAATTTGTTTCTGCAAGATGAACAAATGGCTACAAACTGTGATGATTTTAAAATAGTATGAAATCAGTTTATAGAGAATGGATCTCCCCACTACGTTTAATTTTGGTCCATTAATGGGACTTCTGACTTTAGAGGCAGATATGACTATTTACTAATTATAGAGTTGGAAGGGACCTTGAAGTCCCTGCTGAGATTTCAGCTTTCAGTAACTATTCATCTCTGCAGAGGTGGGGTACCTAGTAGGATGGGTCACCCCAAAGGCTAATGGATTCCGATGGATCCCAGAGGACTTTGGTTTTTTTCTGGCTAGTATGGTCATGCTCCTGTAAAACAAAATTTGGGGAAGGGATGGTGTTTCATAGTTTTGGGGTTCTCCTAGAGCCATCCTTGTAATCTGAGACTCAGGTGGCCTCAGTAGCACAGAGTGCCTTCTATCAGTTTCAGTTGATCACCCAGCTATGTCCCTGTTTGAACAGGGATAACCTGGCATCAGTAGTTTAAATACTGCTAAATTCCAAGTTAGATTACTATTATATTCTATATGTGGGGCTGCCTTTGAAGATGGTTGAAAAGCTGGAGCTTGTACAAAATGTGGTGACCAGATTGATCTCAGGAAATGGAAGGCATGAGCATATAACACAGGCTTGCTTGCACTGGCTGCTGTATGTTTCAGACTCAGGTGAGGTGGTGAAGGTGCTTAATCAGTGCCTAGCTACAGTAATGGACTGGATGGTGGCCACAGTCCATGCAGACAAGGTAGAGATATTGTTGGTGGGTGGTTCATCTGCCTAGATGAGTGATGTTCAACCTGTTCTGAAAGAACTTGCAATATCCCTAAAGTGAGGGTGAAGAACTTTTTTCAGCCTGACGGCCGAATTCCATTTTGGAAATGCATTGCAGTGGGGCAGGGGGCAGGGGGTACCATGGGCAAAAGTAGGTGGGATGGAAACATTCTAGTGCCCTCCCCCCGTTTGATTGTTACCAATTTATACTAGGAAGCATAGCTACTCAAATGCAAGCACAAGCAGCATATCTCCTCACAAACAAGCAGGACAAGCTATTACTCAGGTACCTATTTGGCTTCAAGAGCTGGGAACAGAGGGCTTAGAAGGATGAACACTTTTGTTCAGTTCGAATAGTTCTGTTCAGTTCTTTCTTTCTTTCTGCTTTGCATAGCTCTGCATCTTGCTAACACATTTTTGCTAGTTAGGGGCCTTTCAGGCTATGGTTTGCATACTTGCCTTCTTTTTGAGAGAACAAGAGATTTTTACATTTTAACCATGCCTCTTCTTCAGCTTTTAAGGTTACAGCTGGCCATTGTTCCTGAACTAGCTTTTGGGGGCTTGATGCCTTGCTCCGAAGCAGCCTGATTCAGTTTTCTGCACTATTTTATTTTATTTTATTCACTGGTGAGGCTCAGATTTCACAACTTTTTATTTCCTTGTTAAAACACTGTCTCTACTTTCTACCTGGATTTATTTTTCCTAACTGAACTTTGCTGAGTTCTAGGAGAAGTCTCTTTCAATTTTCCTCTGGGTCCACAGAAACCCATTGTTCAGATTTCTGCTTGGGATAGGATACCTAACCTTCCTTTTAACTCCCCTTCCTAAAAGTTTAGACCATACTGTTATATAGTTGAAAGCTTCAAACATCGTATTTAACTAGTTTGGACTAGTGGAAGTTTAAGTAAAGCTAATTGGGTCTATTATACTGTTATCCTAACATTGATTTCTGATAGGACTTAGCAAATGTTAAATTATAGTTTATTTTCTATGGTGTAATCTTTACATGAAATCTGTGTGGTTCATGGATGCAAATATATTGCTGCATGTGTCACATTCTATTTTTGTATGTGTCATTTCTTAAGACTTCTGGTGTAGCATATTTTCATTTGTTTAATAAGTTGAACTTTTGAATTTATTGAACTTATTGAACTTTTAAATAGCCTTAAGCCAGTTCTGGTTACACTCTCTCACCTATCGGGACAAAGTCAGTACCTCATTTTCACAAGCTTCTGCATGTCTTCTTAAAATTAGAAATGGACATCATGTTTACTCAGAAGGAAGCAGGACTGACTCACTCAGCAGCTTCCCCCCACCCCCTGCCCTCCTCCTCTGCTCCACAAGGGAAAGCTCTTAAGTCCAACCATCAGCTTATCGGAGATAAGGTTTTCCCCTACAAAGCGTGGAAAAAGTGCTAGTAGGGGAAAACACTTATCAGTAATCAGAGATAAGGGCTTTCGTTTACCAGGCAAAGAGGGTGAGGCAAAAGGAAGAAGCTGCCAGGTGGGATGGGGAACTCCATCCCTGCCCCCACAGGATCAAGTTTGTAGCTTGAGACTGCTTATCTGTCAATAGAGGTGCAAGTGTCTTGTGTGACATAGAGAACATGTTACCACTAGTTATGATTGTGCTTAGATAGACAGAGCCTGGATTCAGTGATCCATGGCCTTTCCGCTTTAGATTACTGCAACGCATTGTATGTGGGCCAGCCCTTCAAGTTGGTCTGAAAACTTCAGTCAGTGCAAAATATGGCAGTCTTCGTTTTGAGAGAACGAGAGCTTTTTACATTCTCACCATATCTCTTCTTTTAAGGCTACAGCTGGCCATCGTTCCTATTACAGGAGTATTGTATCATCTTCATTGGCTTCCTATTTACTTTTGTGCTCAGTTAAAAGTGCTGATGCTAATCTACAGAACCCTTCACAGCTTGGGCCACAGAAGGAACACCTCTTCTTATATTCCTTCCAGGCTTTGACATTATCTTTGGAAACCTGTTTCCAAATGCCACTTCATGCTGAGGTATGGAGGACTGCTTCCAATAGTACCCCAATTGACTAGTTTAACTGCACAAGCACACTGTCCTTGTTCTAGAGACAGCTGGGCCATCAATTCACAAGAGTGCTGCATGTTCAGTTAGTTTTTTGTGTCTTGGCACCGAAACTTTGTTTAAGTTCTGCTGTGGAGCTTGACTCGATCTGCACAAATCTGGCCAGTTCATGGATTTTCTGGGAATTTTGTACCTTTTGGGAGGGGTGGGGGAGGTTGTGAAATTTGCACACGTTTCCCAGAAATTTGCATCATTTGATACAAATGATGGCCAAATTTGCGTAATTTGTGCAAATTCAGTTGTAATTTGCCTGAATTGCTCAGAAGTTCATGCAAATTGCAGAACCTTACCCAAAAAATGTGCAAAAAGTGCCAGAATTTGGGGAACACCCCACAGCTTGAATTGCGGACACAAAGCGATTCATACAAAAAAGAGTAAGATTTTCTAGCATTAGATATCTGTAAATATTGGTAGAGAAATACAGGGAAACAGGGTTCCACCAACATCTTCAAGTATTATGTACAATTCCTGAATCTTTGGGGCCCACTACCCCTATGCTTAGGCCCTCCTTATGAGTTTCTGAAGGAAATCTGGATGACTCCTATTTTAGAATGTTGGACTAGATGGAGCTTGGATCAGAACTATAATTCTTACGTTCTTACGTTCTTAGGGTACCTGCATGCCCTGATGTCAGCCCTAGGGACAAAAGCTGAAGCATCCTGCTTGCATGTACTGCAAACAGTGCATCCCTCCTCTTAACTTGGATTCTTATTTTTCCCTGATATTTGCCTTTAAATAGAACATTAGCCCATTACTAGATCACTTGATGCATTTTAAAAATAGTTCCACCTACATTCCCAATTGTCCTGACACCATGTCTGGGGAAAGAATCCAGTGTGGAGAATAAATGAAATAGATCATGTCATTACCTTTGATTTCTCCATATGGCACTAGAGACAGTTTCAATGTGAAGGCTACTTCTGCTGACATACTACATACTCTCTTAAATTACTTTCCCTGATAGCCATGTAAAAGTTCTAAGACATTTAAACTGGGCAGGTGCATCTTTTCATCAATTCTGATACTGCTACAGTGGATATATATATATATATATATATATGTGTGTGTGTGTGTGTGTGTGTGTGTGTGTGTAACTATATCGGAGTAAACAAGCTTGGTATAATGGCACAGGAAATGAGCTACAAGAAAGAATGTTTGTTGTTTATTTTTTTCCCTCCCAGAGTTAACCCAGAGTGTTAGTACTTACAGGATTAATAACAATAGGGCTGTTATACATTTCAACAGCACTGTACTCAATATGCCTCATAAATTTTATTCCATTTTAAATGCATAGGAGTGTATATCAACTTTTCTTGCCTCCTACTACAATTCCTGGTTCTGGGTGGTTTTATTTTTTTTTTTGCTTTAGAACAAGTAACCAAGATTTTCTTTAATTAAAAAAGAAATAGTTACAAATTACAAGTTTAATAATCCAGTTTCAGTGAAGGCAGCAACAATGAAGAGACCAGCTGCTTTACATTTCAAAACAGATGGTTTCTTTCTCATTTCATGCTGAATTCACCCACAGAGCATTGGTGAAAAGCAGAAGCATACAGTGTTGTGACATTCACATATCATATAAAATACTAATCATATGGATATTTCCTGGCATCTTCATGGAGCCCGATTCTAGAATATGTACTTGGATGGCCTTGCAGTATGGCATGGCTCTCAGTTTTAGAGGGTGACAAAAGATCTTATGGACTTCTACAGATGAAAGGCAACATTTCATACAATTATTAGTTCTGATCAGAAGTTACTAGTTTACCATTATGGTAGATTTTAGAATCTAGAATAGTCAGCCAAACCTACCAATTCTATCTACTTGCTCAGTTGTCCTGACAACACATCTTCTGCATGCATATCACTAACTAGTTGAAAGTTCACACGTGTAAATATGTGCTATGTGTGTAAGCCCTGAGCCTGATTCACTCGTCAATACTACATACATGTCGCTCACATCAAATATTCACTTGTTGCTGTTCTTTTAATAAGATACAGGAGGGTGGATTTAATCTCCACCCTGCTTCTTTTTCCTTGTACTTTTGCAAGCATGTGAGTTGGGGAGCCCCAACTTTTTATGACTGTGGAGTTGGATCAGACTTAGATCAGGGTTGGCCGAAATCAGGGGTCCTGAACATCTTTCAGGCTGAGGGCTGAACTGAATTTCAGAGAAGCTATCAGGGGCTACATTCTGGTAGTGGGTGGGGCCAATGGCAAAAGGGGGTAAGGCCAATGGCAAAAGGGGGTAAGGTCAACCATACCAAAAATACCAAAGATACCAGCATATTTTAGCTTAAATCTTATTGCCAGTAATTGACTCTTAGGAGAGGCATTCCAACATTTTAGATTAGGTAAAGAACTGTGTGAAACAGGGATACCACCAAAGGATTGGAGGGAAAAGTCTGAGGCCAGGGGAAGGAGTCATGGCCAATTGAAAGGGCTGTATTGGGGCTCCAGGCAGGCCAGATTTCATCCGCAGGCCTGAGGATCAACACTTCTGGCCTAGACTCAAATAATTAATTTTCAGATAGCACACACACTTGCTCCAGGCAACTGGGACTTCGACTTTTCTCTCGCTTTTAATAGCTTACCCCTTTGCCATTTCTCAAACTGCTCTCAAAACTTCCTCTCAATTTCAAGTTCTGTTTACCATACACCAATAGCAGGAGGTAGGATGAGTGTCAGGAGAGAGGGAGCTGTTGTTCAGAGCTCTTATGTATGTGGAAGATATCACATTGTTAATGGAAAAAAATGTGTTTTGAATTTAGAAGATGACAATTATTTGTGAAGCCTTTGAAGTTAATAAATACAGTTCATCTCCTTGTAAGATGCTACCATTTTCTTTAAAGTATGCGGTTGAAAATGGATTTGAAAGAACAAAACAAAACCCTTTTATGACAGTTGTCAAAATGAAGCCTTAATTTTTCAAGCAGTGATGCTTGGATGCTAAGCTATTGTAAAGAAATGCAGCATGTAAGACCCTAATTCTTTACAATAGCAACCTATTGAAAGTGTTCCAGGGCAACTTTATTCATGATGTAAGTGAAGTATTAAAATATAATGGTATTTATGAGGCATGTGAAGAGGTGTGTATTGAGCAGTTTCAAGTATTCATCATGTCTTGTTACTAGTTAATGTGGTAATACTTTCCAAATTGGATTTTGTAAATTTCACAAAACTGCCTTCTCATTTTCATTTTATAAGCACTGCAATGAAACATATTTATCTTATTGCAAAAACTGAAGGCTTCCAAGGTAATAAATGACTCCAGTTATAAGCTTCTTCTGTGTCTTCTCTTCTTTTTCTAACAAAATATAACGAGGACTAACAAAATATTATAAAACAGTTTTACTTTGTAGCCCTTTAGCATTCTGGAAAGTTTGGAAAAACTGAGATTAGTACTTTAGTGTGTCATCTTCTTTCTTTTAAACTCTTTTCACCTCCTATACGAACGTGTAAACTGACCTGTGTGGAAAATGATTGCAGCAGCAGGCTACACCTTTATTCAGTATTCCATGTGAACAAATTCTACATGCATACACTGAAGAGGTGTATGCTTGTCTGTGCAATTCTATAGCTCAATTTGGATGACACGATAGTCAATGGTGGGTTGACTAACCCTAACCCTAACCCTAGGGGGCACTCCCCACACAACATGGTAATAAATAATCAACTGTGGTGTGGATGAGTATCAGTGCTGAGTTGACAATGGCAGCATTCGGATGACACAATAATCAAAACAACTAACGATTGTTTTCCCCACACCAGTTGTTTATTGTGTCATCCAAATTGAGCCTGTGTGTAGGCTTGTCCCAATCATCTATATAGCAGAGCCTGTGTATGTAAAGCTTGTATCCTGATGGGGTGTTGTAGCAACAGGATAACAGAACCTAACACCCCACAATAAACAGACATTCAGTCACCTTTATTGACTATATGAGGCTTAATCCACTTCAGCCACTGTAGAATACTTTAAATTGATGTTAACATATTTAGCATATTTTGCAGTACTCCAGCCTGGAGATTTTGAAAGTTTGTTCTACTTTTGGCAATGCATAGGGTTGGTAGGGGTCGAATTTATAAGAGACAAACAAATGATTTTTTTCTTCAAATCCTCATCTAACCCAATTTCTCTTACCGACCCACCCAGTACCTCCCATTATTTCCCTTTCTCTGTCAATTTTTCTGACTTTATTTATTTATTTATTTATTGAATTTGCATTGGTACTTTCCCCACTTTGATGTATCTGATGCAGCTGTACTATACAACTATTGGCCCATATGCCCACAAAAGCTTACAACAGGGGCTTCTTCGGGATGTGTTAATAAATGATCATATATATTAACAGTGCTCTCAGTTCTCTGAGTGCTAGTATACACTATATACACTATATACACTATATATGTGTATATATAGTGCAGTCAGCACTATATATACACATGAGGCTTATGGGAGCTCCAAGGATTGCAGAAGAACAAGAAATCTTTAGTGGGGGTATGCGTAAGAGAGGATATTCCAAAACAGCCAATGAAAACTGAATGCGCTCCACGTAGGCTGACCAGATAAAATCCAGGTCAGGGCTCATGTAACTTTAACAGTTGTAGAGAAAAGGGAATTTCAGCCAGTGTCATTTGTATGCTATTAGTTCCTGGTGAAATTCCCTCTTCATCACAACAGTTAAAGTTGCAGGGGCCCTGCCTTCTTTTGTATATGGTCACTCTAATATAGTACCTGCAACTTTAACTGTTGTGATGAAGAGGGAATATTACCAGGAACTAATTGCATACAAATGACAGTGGATGAAATTCCCTTTTCTCTACAACTATTAAAGTTACATGAGCCCTGACCTGGATTTTATCTGGTCACCTAGCTCCACGGCCATTACTAACTGACTATATGTGTGTGTGGAGGGGACTGACAGTGAAGAAAGGGAATTCAATTATCCTGAATGGGAACATCCCACACTGCAATACTTCGTTGCAGTTGCCATTTGAAACAAGTTAATTTATTCACCGGTGACCCATGTTAATCTCCTAAAAGTTCCAAAAAAGCTCCTAAAAGTGCAGGAGGGGTAGAAATGTGGAAATCCACCCTAAAAGGTGATGTCCTAAGGTGGGTCGAATCTGCAAAATAGGGTCAGTGAGCGAAGCTGCTGAAGTTCATTTTGAATTGTTGATATTAAATTACAGGTCAGTTATGTTTTTGTAGGATAACATTAACCCAAGAAGCAAACACCCTCCTGCCTTCTCAATTGGTGGAAGACATGCAATTTCTATATGAATGAATATAACTTGTAGAAGGCAGCACTGTGTCACAGAATGGGGGTGACTTGCATGGTGAACCATCTCTGTCACTTGAGGCGCAGGTGGCCTCAGTGGCACGGAGTGCCTTCTACCAACTTTGGTTGGTGGCCCAGCTACGTCCCTATCTGGACAGGGATAACCTGGCTTCAGTTGTCCATGCTCTGGTAACCTCCAAGTTAGATTACTGCAATGCACTCTACGTGGGGCTGCCTTTGAAGGTGGTTCGGAAGCTGCAGCTTGTGCAAAATGCAGCGGCCAGATTGATAACTGGAACCAGTAGGTTCGAACATATAAGACCTACTCTGGCCTGCTTGCATTGGCTGCCTGTATGTTTCCGAGCCCGGTTCAAGGTGCTGGTTTTAACCTATAAAGCCTTACACGGCTTGGGACCACGATACCTGATGGAACGCCTTTCCCGACATGAACCTACCCGAACACTACGTTCAACATCTAAGGCCTTCCTCCGAGTGCCTCCTCTGAGGGAAGCTCGGAGGTCAGCAACAAGAAAGAGGGCCTTCTCTGTGGTGGCTCCCCAATTGTGGAACGATCTCCCCGACGAGGCCCACCTGGCGCCAACATTGTTATCTTTTCGGCGCCAGGTCAAGACTTTCCTCTTCTCTCAGGCATCTGGAAATATCTGAGGAGCCTGGGTTTGTTTTGTTTTGTTTTTGTAGTTTTTTGAAGTGTTGAAGTGGTTTTTAAATGTACAGATTGTGTGTATGTTGTATGTTTTTGCTGTTTTAATTTTTGTATATTGTTTTTAATTGTTTTTAATCCTATGTAAACCGCCCAGAGAGCTTCGGCTATGTGGCGGTATACAAATGTAATAAATAAATAAATAAATATGGTGGTCTTTGTGAGAATTATGCTGCTTTGAGAATTGGGTTGTTAAAAGTGGTGTTTCTACTTTCATGGTATTTTCATACTATCAGGGTATGCTATGCAGATTTTCTGTCATAAATTGTTATTCCACAGAAGAGATAAGAAAGCCACTGCTGACAATAGTCGCAGGAATGCACTGCAAATCGAGATAACATTAGAGGAAGGTACCACTTTAATTTATAAAAGAATGCTCTGACATATTTTACTCTTAGCACCAAATTTTCAGGAGGATGCAAATGTGAAATATTAACTGATTCTGCAATCGCACTTACCTGCGGGAAGTAAATCTTATTGAATTCAATGGGCTTTACTACTGAGTAGACATATATAAGAATATATAGTAAAGTTTTAATTTAAATTGCGTATTGTTTACAAATGGCAGTCTCTTCTGTTTGTTTTACTTACCAAAATAATTGAAAATGTAGTTGGCAAAATATGCAAAAGCAATCAAATTTGTGCACCTAGCATGTGTAATGTCTAATCAACAATGAATACTTCGAGCTCAAATATTGCTAGGGGGATCTCAAGTGAGAAAGAAATGGCAGGTTATGCAAATGATACAAGGATTTAACCTGCAAAGATTCCAAGCACTAATGAGTGTAATGTCAGTCGTTCAGGTTTACTCACCGCAGGGAACTGCATATTTGAAGCAATTTCTGTCCTGGATTTTCATCCCAGAGAAAGGAAAACTCACCTTGCAGTGAATTCAAGACCAAATGGTGTAAAAAGAGAAGCTATATCACATAGCCATAAACAAAGAGTGAATGGGCATCATGTATTGTAATGGTGCCCACTTCCTATGTCCTTATCACTTAGCCAGTTCAGTGGCATGGCAAAGCTTATGTGAATGGGTACACTTCCAAGGTGATGAGAAAAGGGTTAGCAGAGAATACTGCTGGGCCGAATCCTGTCCCCTTATTGGAAACTTTCTCTCTTCCTGCAAAAGAGGATTTTTTTTTATGCTTCTTTTGCAGGGTGGGGGGGAATTCGGAGAATTTTCTCCTTGGGGAGGGAGATCAACATGGGTCACCGGTGACTGAATTAACTTGTTTCAAATGGGAACTGCAACAAAGTATTGCAGTGTGGAATGTTCCTGTTCAGGATAATTGAATTCCCATTCTTCACTGTCAGTCCCCTCCACACACTGTCAGTCCCCTCCTGGGGTTGGCGGGCTTGCTCCCCCTTTCCCTGATGGACACGGAGCCATGCAGTGCAGCTCCATGTCCATTTTTGCTGCTGTGCTTACTCGCAAGTAAGCGTGGCAGCACTCAGGATGGGCAGCCACATCTTCTACGGTCTCAGGAAGTTCCCGGGACCGCAGAAGAATCAGGATTTTCCAGGGATCCCTTATCCCTGGCAAATCCCTTGGATGCTCCCCCCCAAGAGTCCCTGTGTGTCATTTGGACTCACAGGGACCAGCCGGGAGCCATCCCAGGCAAACAGCCTGGTGTAGAAATATACACACAGAGCAGAGACAAAACACCCCTCTTGCTCTTCACCACTCTTTCTACCAGGTCCTTTAGAGTTCTGACTGGTTCTGACTGAAACCCAGAGTGGATTCACCATCTCATTAAAATAGGATCCACTAGCCAATACTGAATAGTAATAACAAATAAATAAATCTGCCACTCTCCATGTATTTTACCACAAAGGAGACAGTACTGTTATCCAAGCTGCTAGAAAATTATAGTTTAAATGAGCATGAAGAAGTAGATCCTGGTGGCCATCTATTTCACAGCATGTTAATAAGGTGATTTAAGTAACAGAATCCCATTAATGTACAGGTGAAGTACCTGCATGTGGCTGCAATGTTCACCTTTCATCATTGAAGCATTAGAGAGCTAGTTAATAGCCTTATGGACCAAACAAAAAAAGACCACATTAAAATAGGATAAACATAAATGACTCTTTTCACTCTGTGAAATCCCATTCATCACAGTTTTAGAAACAAGACAGGGATGGATTTTTTTTTCATATAGCTACCAGTTTAGGTGTCTAATCTGCAAGATAACGGGCTTGCTCCAGGCAATGCCAGGTGCAAAAAAGCGTAACTCTTGTAAACTGCCCAGAGAGCCTCAGTTATGGGACAACATAGTAATATAAATAACACCACCATCACCACCACCAACAACACACAACTAGCGTTGGGCATGGAAATAGGCAGAGAGAGCACCTTTAGGAAGGAGCATCTTTATCCAGATTCAGGTGCGTAGGTCGAGAGCCATTTCTCCATTATAGCAGAGGCAGATCCCCTGGAGTAGCCTTGCTCCACATTCCCCATTCAATGCAAAATCCTAGTAATAGCGAGCCAAACTTTAGATTGGATTTTTTTTTTCAGTGTGCAACGAGATATTTTGTGTGTTTGCACATATTGAACCACCACAATCTAAATGCTGGATTGGAAAGATTAATTTTGGAATGATCTGCTCCAGTAATGGAAATCTGCATCCTGTGGGCTGTATGGGCAAATTTCGCCCAGCCCATGGCATCTAGTACATGTCAATCAGCCTTTTGCTTGAAAAAGACAGGATGTGGAGCATGGGGTGCCATTGCCCAAAGGTACTTTATGTGCCTTTGAGAAGACGTGCCCAACACAGCATTCTTTTCTTCACCTAGACTTTCCCTTGGGAATGGCTGAGTGAAGGGAAGTGTCAGATGCTGCATCCTGAATGTGCTTTCTCTGCCTATGTACCTGCTAGACAGGAGGAGCTCCAACTTCCTGGCAGATGCAAAGACAAGTAGGGATGTACAGATTTTATTAAATCCATTCTGTCTGTGTTTCATGGATTCCCAGGTGTCTTTCATTCTGTCTCCTGCTCACTGATGGAAACAAAAGCCAGTCCACTGTGGGATCTGCAGTTTGGAGTCCTGGGCTAGATCTACACTACTACTTTATAGTGGTATTGTAGTACACTGATAACTGTTGGGGGTACAGGACAGGTTCCATATATCACTTTCATAGTGTTATTTCCTGCTTTTTATTCCACATTCTTAATGATTTGATACAAGGTGCAGATCTGGTCATAGAAATCCAAACTCATTGGAATCCATTGAGGATTTCTATGATTTCCATAGCATCTGTCCTCCATCTCCAGCTCAGAGCCAGGTATAAGGAGGAGTGGGTGGTGAAGGCAAGAGTGAAAAGGACTAAAAGGGAGGTAGAAAGAAAGAAAGAAAGAAAGAAAGAAGGTGGCTCTACCCACTCCTGGTTCTGGCTCTATCCACCCTTAGCTCAGGCTCTGCCCATTGCCAGATGCAGCCTGTGATTGTCTTTTTCACATTACACACACACACACACACACACACAATATACCAATATCATCCCAAAGCCTTTGAATTATGTTTCAGATCTCCTTAACCTGGCTATTTAGTTTCTCTTGTTATTTAAGTTTGTTTGTTTGTTTGTTGTTTGCCATGTGAGAGCCACTGTATGGCAGCTGTGTCCTATGCCACAACAGTAATATAAGGTACCAAGGTTCCAGTGGCATCAAGGCGAACCACAACCACAACAAGAAGATACTGCGCTAAAGTATCTGTCATGCAGCAATGGCCTGAGATCCTTATTAATCACAGCCCACCTCAAGAGCCACCATTTCATCATTTTAACTTTTCACAATGCCCCAAAGGGATGCTTTGTTGCGGGCCTTGTCAGAAAGCAAAATGGTGGTGGCACAACCTGCCACCACTGGTAAACCTACTGGGGGTCACCAAAATAGCAGGGGACCTACCAGAGGATGTTATACAGAGGGCTAAACCAAAGGGAGTCCCTGACATAAGAGTGGTGTTACCAGAGTGACTTTGCTAAGGGCCCCTTCAAACCTGGAGTCAATTCTTTCCTGGAGACTGAAGGTGAGCCACCCGCAGTGCCTCCTTGTGGGACTCAACTTACTTTGCTGGCTGGCACTGTCTGGATCACAGAGTTGTTATTCAATATTTACTTTTGTATTATGGTGATTTATTGTGGCCACTTCAAAAGTGTTTTTGAATGGGGAGGGTATAAATATCAGTATCTAAGTAACTAAATAAATAAGATTAGGAAAGCAAGCAAAATTTCATCTCCCTTGAGTAGTCCCCAACTAGTGCCTGGTTTGCATTGTTGACAGAAATTTTAGCTTTGGTGTTTGCACATATCTGCTAATTGTTTTTGGGTAATCTACTGAGAATGGCTCTACATATGAGTTCAGCCTGCAACACAGCTTTAAAATAGGGATGGATAAATAAATCTATGTCCAGACCATATCACTTTTGCTTGTGTTCACTGGTAAGTCTATTCTGTGCCGTTTCCACATTAATCTGCATTAAAAAAAAAGCAAATAAGGGAACAATCCTATGTCCTTCTAGACAGCATTTGGGGGGACATAGCATTGTTAGATTTCCTGGCCCCGAGCTTGTAGACTCCAAGCTGAGTATCAGGAAACTGCACTCCCCACCTCCTCAATTTAATGTCTGTGTAGGTGTTGAAGAAGCAAACAAATAAGAGCCATTAGAATCTCTCTCTCCTCCCTCTCTCTCTCTCTCTCTCTCTCTCTCTCTCTCATCTATCTATCTCTCAAAGATGTGATTCATAATCTTATCAACTGGAGCTGGGGAAGATCTGTAAAACCTTTATGCAAGAAGTTAACTAATTTGGTCCTGTTGCTTTCCAGTTTTTTACATGCTCACACTGCTGGACAATTTTATTGCAGCATTTTCCAGTGAGTGGCTTTCCTCCCTTTGCCTTGCAGTCTGAAATGCTGCTAACCTTTTAAGGGAATAATCTGTACATACGTTTTTTCTGTATTGTAGGAGGATACATCTTCCCCCTGCTTGCCCTAAAAGTTGCTATCATTGATATTCTTTTCCAGTTCTTAACAGGGTGCTTCAAAGACTTTTCATATCCTATGAGAATCTTAGTTTGAATTTTTCTCTATGTTAGTGTGTGGTGCAGTGTTCCTTTGAAAAATCCCATTGCAGTCGCTTATGCTTTGAAATCGTTGGTGTAATTGTGAGTGCCTTTTGGAAAACGTAGTAGCTCTTCCTTTCAAAAGTGTCACAACTGCGAACCAAAGTGAAACACATGTAAGTCCTGCTGATTTCGGTGGGGAGTAAGATGAACTTAAAACTCTCCAAATTTAATGGGTGGGATTGCTTAACTTTGACTAGATCATATGTCATATGATATAGTCCATAAGAAATAAAGCCGCCTTTCCCAACCTGGGGTGCCCCCAGATGTATGGAGCTACAATTCCCATAATCTCCAGCCAGTATTGCCCAAGCTGGGTGGGAATGATGGGAATTGCATTCAAACATATTTGTGGGGAAGGTTGGAATAGAGCTACATTGAAGCATTGGCACAAACTTTCCATCCTCACCATGTTTGTTTTAAAGCAGGGGTGCAGAAACCCAGGGGCTCAAATATGGCCTTCCAAGATTCCCAAGAAGAGATTCCCAAGAAGGCCCATCCATCTCCCCCAAGCACTGACCATTGGTTACCAGCTGTAAGAGGTTTAAGATAATATATGCTCTGGGTTTTATTTGTTATTTTATTGTATATTTGGAGTTTGGGTGCTGTCCCTTCTGACATTGGCCTTGCCCCCTTTTGGCTTTGCCTCACCCATCAGTGGAATGCAGCCCCGAGAGGTCCTCCAAAATGGAATTCAGCCTTCGGACTGAAAAAGGTTCTGCACTCCTAGTTTAAACAAATACTCCAGTGAAGCAGTGTAATGGGTAGAATTAGAACTGTCTCTGCAAGAATCAAAGAGAGTAAAAGCTGTTCGTGTGTATGAGAGAGAGCTTAACAAACCTGACTATTGCACCCTGCTTCAATATGCAGTACATAGAAGTAGGGATGCCATGAATGCCCAACTGGGTCCGGGGTCTCACCACGAGCACGGATCCCCCACCTGGCAAGTGCTTGTTGGGCCTTGTGAGCCTTCTATGAGGCTCTCTTGGCCCGGTGATTTAGTGGTTATAGGACTTACCAACAAGTAATAATAATTTGTTAATGTTTGTTATATTTCCATGCTGCCGTTTTCCCCAAAGGATTCAGATTCTCCCCAACCATTTTCCCACTGAAATTCCCCCCATGGGGGAAGGGGATTTTTTAAAAAGTGTGCATTGAGGTCGAAGAAGGTTTTCTTTTTTTTTGTTTAACTCTCCTCCTTTTTAACCCCAACTTGGGGCCATGCACACAAGAGTACAGGGAGTATTATGCATATCTACACTATGCAGGATTATCAGAATGTTTAGTTTGGCCCTTAAATTAGCAAGGAAAAGATCTTTGTCCATCTCACAATTCTTAGAAATTTACCCATTCCAAAAGATAAACATTTATCATTTGGATCACACACCTCTCCAAATTTGTTATGCAGTTCTTAGCTCAGACATTACATATAAATATGTGGATATTAGGGCATGTTGTATACACAATGTGTATATGAAGGGAAGCTGTATACAAGGATGTGTATATTAGGAGGAATGGTGTGTGAAAATAATTGTGAATATTTGTATGGTTTGTTTTTTTAAGTGAAAATTTGATAGATTGATTCATCCACACCTGATATAGACAAATCGGAATGGATTCAAAGGAGGACAATTAAGATGGTTATATTTATCAGTGTGATAAGGAGAGGTTGATGGTACTGGGAAGAGTTGACTGAGGGTAGGGTGACCAGATAAAATCCAGGTCAGGGCTCATGTAACTTTAACAGTTGTAGAGAAAAGGGAATTTCAGCCAGTGTCATTTGTATGCAATTAGTTCCTGGTGAAATTCCTTCTTCATCACAACTGTTAAAGTTGCAGGGGCCCTGCCTTCTTTTGTATATGGTCACTCTAGTATAGTGTATGCACCTTTAACTGTTGTGATGAAGAGGGAATATCACCAGGAACTAATTGCATACAAATGACACTGGCTGAAATTCCCTTTTCTCTACAACTGTTAAAGTTACATGAGCCCTGACCTGGATTTTATCTGGTCAACCTATGAGGGAGATAATCATAGCATCTTAAAATACTTGAAAGGCTCTCTGCATAGAAAGGGCAGAGACTTGTCATCACTTGCCCCAGGGGGAAGAACTAGGTCTAATGGACTTAAGTTACAAGCAAGTTGATCTCAGTTGAAAATTAGGAGAAACATCTTGATGGTAAAAGCAGTTTGAAATGGACCAATTGACTTAGGGCCGATCTACACGCTAGGTTTTTAATGTTTTATAAGGGTTATGAAAACTCTTTGGGCCACATGACACACTCCCTTTAACGTTGTATACCCGAGGTTTTTTAAAACTCACTTCAGCTATATAAAACGGTTTCACTTTTAATAAATCGTTTTAAGTAAAATAATGTGTCCTTCCTTTCCGTTTGTGATTCATGGGGGCAGTGCTTCGTTTACTGGTTCCCAAATGCTTAGCAGTTGATAGGTGGGGAAGAAAGAGGGGCTGAGGAGGAAGTGGGCAAGTGAACTACAACACCCACAATCCTTAGCCCTATACCTATTGAAAGATAGGGAATGACAGAGGAACTAAGGAGGAAGTGGGTGACTGAACTACAATGCCCACAATGCCTTGCCCTAAACTCATTGTAAAAATGAAACAGAGACAGGGCAGAAGAGTGTGTGACTGCACATACCGCTTTAAAGACTGAAGAATTTTTCTCTTGTAATGTGAGTACTCAGTAATGTGGCCTAGACGTTTTAGAATGCACCTATTTGGAATGTTTTAAAATACTATTTAAAACATTTCAAGGGACTGTGTAGATAAGCTCTGAGATGGGTGATGGGCTCTTCCTCACTGGACATCTTCAATCAGAAGCTAGACAGCCAGATGTTGTAACTTTAGAATTCCTGCATTGAGCAATTGGGTGGACTAGATGGATTGCAAAGCCCCCACCAGCTCTGTGTTTCTATGAAACCTTTACCTGTCAAATATGTACATGTTGACATGAACGTTTACATTCATGAAAAATACAGACCTAGTTGTATCCTGAAAACACTAGAATCAAGTGACATGAGTCAAATTCCAAAATGGAACCTATGTCAGATAGGTTCTAGGAAAACAACAGTGTGGCAGCCTCCTTGCTGTGAAGTGAGCTGAAAAGAGAATGTACAGGTATAAGGACACCAAAGATCCTGAAAGTTATTAGTTTGATTTCGTCAAAATTATTCTGCTCTTACTTTGCATCTGCTAGTTGACTAAACATTCTTGTGGAATGCAGATAAGAACTAATATGACAACCTCCCAGATCCTGAGTGGAAGCCAGTATCCAAAAATGGCAGGCTCAGCCTCAAACTATAAGAACGTCTACGGTGATGGTTTCCACTACTCATAAACTGCTTTCTTAGCTACACTTGGACTCATGACATAACACTGTTGGATGTTTTATGTTCTGACACAAAGAACTAATTAGCTACTGTCATTTCTTCCCTGCCAAATTCTTGTCATTTCTGCTCTTACTTCTGTTTGCTTGTCAGGCTAATTTAAATATTTTGCATGTTAAGCAATCTGACCCATTCTCCATTGGGAGTTGACCTTTCTTTCCTGCAGTTTGTATCCTCCTCTTCTCAAGACTAGTTATATAAAAAAAGAAAACCCTCAAATGAGCCTGTGATGCCAAGTTTTGATGCTCTTTAAAGGCTTTGTATTGAGCTTTATCAAACATCACCTCATGGCCTTGCTTCCTTCACAAGTGTACAGGCTGCATTTCATGAGCCTCTCAACATATGTTCTCCTTCAAAGCTTTAAGTTATACAGAATTCCTGTTTCTCTGAACTCCTTTAAATGGATTTGTTTCACTAAAGGTGATTATTGCCATTGACTTCAATAGGAGTTAAAAGCAGAAAAGCTGAAACCAGGATCGGCCCCATGTTTTTCATGTAACCTTGTAACAATTTTCTTTGAGTGGAATGTAGCCTACAATGCCAGTAGGCATCACTGAATTATTGTTGCTAAAATAGCCTATGACTGAAAAGGTCTCCCTAAATCTATAATACATTATTTTTAAAAGAATAAAGAGTATTCAAAACTACAAAAACACACTCATAGACATAGTTTTCACGGTTTTTCATATTGTTAAAAGCAGTAAGGGGTTAGAAAAATTTCTCTGAAAGGAATTTAGAGCCCATTCCATTAAAATGAATGGGGATTATCCATGGGTTCTTTCATTGTTTCATTTGGATTTAAGAAGAAAGGAATCATTGTAAACGGTCCATAGGGAGCTGCTTTATGCTGAGTCATACTACTGGTCCATCTAGCTCAGTGTTGACTGTCTGCACTGACTGGCAGTGGCTCTTTGGGATTCCCAGATAGGTTTTAATCAGCACTACTTGGAGATGACGAGTATTGAACTGTGACTTTGTGCTATAAATAAGGTGTTATAAATTATGGAGTGATAGTCCTTCCCCAGGCACACTGAAAGGGGTCATATCAGGATCTCTCAGTGGGAGGATAGAAGGATCTTGATCTTCACAGTCTTTGGCTTTTTCCAGTACAGCCAAAGCCTCTGACTGACGAGGCAAGTTGAAATGATAGTCCAGAGAAGCCAGTCAGTCCCAGAAAGGGATACTAGGTAGATAAGGGATAGGCAAAATTAAAACAAACAAACAAACAAACAAAAAACTAGAAGAAAGTTTTGAGGGAGCAAAGTGTCAAGTATGTGAGTTGCACTTACAAAAGCACTATAGTGTCACACAAGAAGGCGTATGCCGGAACATTACAAAGAGACCATATAACACCAGTCTTGCACTGGCTGCCTATACACCTGGTTGGAATTCAAGATGTTGGCAATGACATTTAAAGCCCTAAACAGCTTGGGACCTCAGTACTTGAGGGAGCGCCTCTCCCTATATATGCCTGCCGGAGATTTGAGATCTGTTGGAGAAGCCCCCTTCTGCATCCCACTAACATGAGAAATACTTTAGGGTGGGAGAGGGCTTTCTTTGTTGTGGCACCTTGGTTGGGGAATACCCTCCCCTTGGAGGCCTGACTGGTGCCGATGCTGGCATTATTTTGACACCAAGTTAAAATGTGACTTTTTTTTATCAAAGTCATTGAGGGCTAAAATTGTACATAGCTTTAATTGTTTTATTGTTTTTTAAAATTTTCTACTGGTTTCAGCTTGTTAATTATTTAATATGTATTTAGCTGAGTACATTGTTTACTGTTTTATACTGTATAATTTGGACTTTAAGCCACACTGAGATCACAATAATATAGGGTGGGATATAAATGTATGAAGGAATGAATGAAGGAATGACAGGCAGCCAAGAGGAAATGGGCCAGTATGATCTCAGTGTGATGCCAGTATCAGGAAAAAAAAAAGGGGGGGAGTATCATCCATGAAATCTTTTCTTGTGGTAAATACTCAGAGACAGGCATTTTGCTGGCAAAAGAGGGAAGGCAATCTGTCCTGCTTTATCAGATACCACTTTGGCATTAAGTGAAATGTTTGGAAGCGAGATACTGAAATGGCTTTAAAAACTGAAAAACCCAAAGTAGGCCCCTATTTCTCTCATTTAAGATCAGCTGTTTGAATGGGGGAGGTTATGCTATTATGAACACCGTTGAGCTGATAAATACAGCTTGCTTCAGCCTGTGCCAGACAAGCAGTACACCCTAAGTGGAAACAGCTTCAGCGGGAGGGGAAATGGTATGAAATCATCAGCTTCTGAAGTCAGTCTTGCAAAACATGAAGTTTAGATAAGCACACTGGTTTTCAGATGCTTAGTAAAGCATGACCTTTAATAGTTGGAATTGCCATATTGAGCATGGTGGGTATAGCTGAGATCCTTTCCTCTGCCAACAGCTCTCCTCAGATACAAAAACATCTTGAGAGACGCATGCTGAAAGGAAAAGGGACAGGTGCAGTGACAGCAGGACCCTCCCTCATTTGACATTATGTAGGTGGTAGAGGAGCTGCTTGCAACAGCTTGCAGGATGCAGAGGAAGTGAAACAAACATCCTGTTCTCAATTCCCCAGAAAGAAAAACAGAAAATGAGAGCCAAGATCCATTTATGAGCTAACAAGTGGTTTACTCTGCGAGACATCGTTTACCATTGATGTACACACAAGGTCATCCATTGATGCTCCTGATCGATCAATCACTTTTGTCTGCTCAACAACTTTATGAAGTGATTCACTATTATTCCCATTTTACAGATGAGAAGCTTAAAACAGAGGGACACTAGCTGGCATTCATAGAATCATAGAATAGTTGAGTTGGAAGGGGCCTATAAGGACATCAAGTCCAACCCCCTGCTCAATGCAGGGATCCACCTTAAAGCATCCCTGACAGATGGCTGTCTAGCTGCCTCTTGAATGCCTCTGGTGTGGGTGATCCCACAACCTCCCTAGGTAATTGGTTCCATTTCCGTACTGCTCTAACAGTCAGGAAGTTTTTCCTAATGTCCAGCTGGAATCCGGTTTCCTGTAACATGAACCCATTAATCTGTGTCCTGCACTCTGGGATGATCGAGAAGAGATCTTGGCCCTCCTCTGTGTGACAACCTTTCAAGTATTTGAAGAGTGCTATCATCTCTCCCCTCAGGCTACTCTTCTCAAGGCTGAATAGACCAGTTTATTTCTGGTCTATGTTATTTTCACATTTGTTCAATCATAAGTCCTTTCCATCCCATTTTCTGTGATTTTTTAAACCCACATGAAAATTCACATTTAAATTGTAGTACACATTCACCAGTAAAATAGGCACTTTAAGAATAACTGTGTTTCAATACATGCATTAGTCTGAAAAGTGCAAATTAGGTCAGTTCACATAAAATGCAGACCACACAAAATTTTCCAGCATGCTCCAACTAAACCAAACCAGCTGCCACTGATACCAAACGGTTGCTAGCATACAAAATTCATGTTATTCATCTTCTTGTTAATAATAATGCCTGAAAGGCATCCTGGGCAATTCATAACTCTTAAGAGAATAATAAAAATCTACTCCCCAATTAAAAAAAAATAACGAACAAGAGAAGAGACAACAACAGCTAGAATACTTGTACTCAAATTTTAAGTCTGCATCCAGACTCTATAGTCAAGCAAGGGTATGAGTTTGAGGTTCAAGGCCATAAACAGGCCCAGTTATGGCCACAATTATACTTTCTACTTTATTAAAGACATTACCCTCATAAATCGACATTAGTTACTCAAAATAGTTCCCAGAACAGAAAATGTTGAGGGTAATCCCATTTGTTCTAAATGAACATTGGTTACTATGTTTCATCCTCTCAGGAGTTGATTTTCCCCCTTATGCTCAGGGATATGAATTTGCATTAAACCTACCATATTGAGGAAACAAATCATGAAAGGAAAGAGTTCATTCAGTATGAACTCTTCTGTACATAAAACAAAGCCCACGTAAGCTATTCAAGGCACCTTAGTCTTTAAATAAGAGTAAACTGACATGAATGTAAAAAAAGAAAAGAAAATATTATTTCCATAATATTGCAAGTATGTTAAAAACTGAGCACTCTAAGATGGCTAAGATATATCTGTAAAGCAAATAAAGAATACTTAGATGCACGAAGAATAAATTAATTCAATATGACAGAAGGGGCACAATACAATTCCCTAGCTGTTGCTGCACTGTGATGTTGGTCATTCATTCATTCTTTCATTTAAATTTACAGCCTGCACTTTTCTAAGGGAGATGATAGATACTTGGAAAAGATACTTGACAGTTCTAGGCCAATGATAGGATTTAGTAGTGATGGGTAAACTCCTAGCTCCAATATTGCCCATCCTTGATTTAGCAGAAAGACAGGAAACAAATTTATCTGAAGACTTTGGCCAGTACCTTCTCCCGTACAATCCGCCCCGCACGCTCAGGTCCTCTGGGAAGAACTTACTGCGGTCGGCCAAGACTAGGCTGACAACTGTTACCCAGAGGACATTCTCTTCTGCTGCTCCCAGACTGTGGAATGACCTGCCGGAGGAGACTCGTCAACTTAACAGTCTTTTAGAATTTAAGAAAGCTATAAAGACTGTTCTCTTCCGGCAGGCATATCCAGTGTAATTTTTAGAATGTTTTTAGGATGTTTTAGGATGTTTTAATGCAGTTTTAATAATATTTGTCATGTTTTAATTAGTTTTATGTATTTTATCATGTGGTTGTTCCCCGCCTCGATCTAGACGGAGAGGCGGGTAAGAAATAAATCGTTATTATTATTATTATTATTATTATTATATTATTACCTAAAGGGAAACTTACACCCCTGCTGATGCTCCTGCGTCCCACTAATTCCATTGTGCAAGTAGCCCCCACAATTGCAAATTAATGCTTCCAGGGGTAGGGTTGGGGTGAAAATCCACCTGGGCCCATGAGGGCAGTGGATGCCCCTTGCTTCTGGTCCTCACAGGCACAGGAGGACATGCCCAGTGGATTTTTGCCCCAATGCTAGCAAGGGTGCAGAACTGTTCCACCCTGACCTGTTCACTTTGTCCTTTTCCAGGGGAATTGTGCCCATTAGCGGTGGGAATGCAATTTCCCCAAGGGTGGAAAAATCATTTATTTTTCCCCTCCATGTTAATAGTGTTGGTTTCCTCCTCTCCCATGCCAATCATGACCTCAAAGGCCCTCTTAAAACCTTGCATTAAGAGGGCTTTTAAAGCTTTTAAGGCCACAAGTGGCGCTGGGAAGGGAAGGCAAAGTGTGTTTTCTGGGCCTCTGGAACATGCGTGTGATGAAAAGGTATTTTATTTTGTTGTTTATATGTATAATTTTGAATGGTTGGTTCAGGGCTTGATTTGCTTTGGCCAATTTTTTTTATTACAGTCAATGGTAAGTAGGGGGAGGGGAGTTAAAATGTTGAGTTGTATGAATGTTGTCATCTGACTGGCTTCATTTGGAGTGGAGAGTGAGAGAGAAGATAAAGGAGAGAGAGTTGAGAGGGAGAAAGGGGGAGGACAGGCTTTCATCAGGATAGGATTAAGAAATTGGGGATATAGTTTTGGGGGGAGGTTAGTTTTTCCCTGGGAGGTGGAGGGAGGTATATTTATTTTAATAACCTTAAATACATTAAGTTGTATTTAAATATCTTTTTTTTCTTTCTAAATAAAGTTTTTAATATTGTTTTATTACTTTAATCACATTTTCTCGGTCTTCGATGTTGCCGTAGGTTGGTGATATATACTCACACACAAAAATAAATAAAAAGGTTTAAATTTCCCTCATTCATTTTTTTGAAAAAGAAGAGGGTGGTGGCAGTGAAAGATAAATTGTGGATAGCGTCACCGAAGGTAGTGCACAATTTCCCCAGCCACAGTAATGGTGTGCCAGGGAAATTGTGCACTTTCTGGAGGCCTCAGAAAGTGTGCTTCACTTAGAGCTTGTCTGGGCCAGCTCCCTGGAACAGGGCCGGACGAGGAGGGCTCGGTGAACTTGTGGGGTGAGCGCCTCACGAGTTCTCTAGTCCCTACCCAGAGACAGGCTGAAATGAATAGAAATGCTCATTTCTGGCGGAACTTGCATAAGGAAGCTGTGATGACCTGCTTCCTTCCAAAAATGTGTGTCTTCTCATTTCTGCTCATCCTCCAGGAAGTGCTAAATCTCCCTTGTGTAAGTATGGGTCCTGCTTGTGCAATGGAAGCAACAGGACCCACTGCTTGCTGAAAGGAATCAGCAGGACCTAATGGAATCAGTGGGGGCATAAGTGTCCCATTGGATACTGCCCCTTTGTTTTTATCTTCTATGCCTGTCTCAACTGTATTTTGTTTGATTGTTGTTTTACAATGAAATTGTTATTTTAATTGGTGTAAAATGCCCTCAATAATTTGAAGGGTGGGGTAAAAATCCCTATATATATATATGTGTGTGTGTGTGTGTGTGTGTATTAAAAAATACAATTTAACAAGTAAGACCACCTGAAGAGCCATACTTGATCAAGGGTTCATCTAGTCCAGCATTCTGTTCACATAGTAGCTAACTAACTAACTTTTTTTTTTCAAAGTAATGCATAATTATCAATAAATAAACTTCACAAGCAATCATTACCACAAGACTAGGCTGTTAGAGAAAACTTGCAAGAGCTTTGCTAAGTAGAAACAAGCCATCCTGTAGGCCTAAAGGTGCTTGCAGATTAAGGTGACTAATCTAATATTATAAATTCTAGTAGGTACACACTGACAGTATTAAAGATGAACATGTAATAAAGATTCAAAGTTAAGCAAGCACACTCACATACAAATATCTTCTGGAAACTATCGCAACTCCAAGATTCTGTTTTCATATCTATGGCTTCAATTTATTTTCATTGCTTATTTTATGGTGATAAAAGGACCAAATTCATAGGAACTATACTCCAATAAAGAGTAAGCCACGCTAAAAACCTTAGAATCAATGAAAATAACTATAATTGCTTATACGGCAACATAAAATATTGTGAAAGGTGGTTTTTAACTTCCAGATAACTCCAGTTTAAGACCTCTTATTTTCACTTAATTCAAAAAACAGAAGACAATGTAAATATATCAATTTCCATCATGACCATATAGGATATTCCCCTTGAAATGTTTGACAGGGGACTGAGATGCCTGCAGTTCTACATCTATAAAGTGAGGAAATTATATTTAATTACTTTCGTCCCAGGAAGTTGTCAGAATTGGCTGAACATGTCAAGTATTTTGAGAAGTCCCATTACTGTCATCTCTGGAGGAGCTACAAAGGATTTAGCATCATAAAGTGTTGATAGAGGCTTTCATTCAACAGCTGTTTACTCAAGTACTTTAGATCTAAAAATAAGTGTTTATTCATGAGGATAAATTAGTTATGCTGTATCATGTTGGGATTAATGTGAGTTAACTGCTGTATGTACATAAACACCACGTATTCTGCACATCCACACAAAGCCATAGAATATGTGTACAAACGAATAGTATCAGCATGTAATATTCACAGCATCTGTTGGAAAATGTGAATTGATCAGATTTCATTTTCTGCACTGCCCAGTTAATGTGCTTAGCCTTCACATTACTATCATACAAGACCACAAAATAAATTTAATCCCTACGAACAGAATACATACATTAATTGGCAAAAGCACACAGTATATCTTTAATATTGTCTGATTATATGTATCCTCTGACATTACTTGGAACATGAATCTTGATTGGACGATGTGTAGAAAACCCTAGGCTAGTCATGCTTTCAGTATGTGCATATTCTTCATACTTTCATATGAATTTGAAACATTTCTGGTGTTTATGTACATTATGCATTGCATATATATCTAAAAAACAGATTTGATGTCAAACTACTCAGCATTTTTTAATATGATTCTTAATCACACCTAGGGCAGATTCAGACATCATTTTAATCCATGATGAATTAATAAACTACAGACAGTATGTTATTTTTGCACAAAACCTGTTCATAAACTACTGTTCATAGTTTATTAAGCTACTGTGTGTAATTTGAGTCACTCCCCTGCCCGTCCTGCTGCAGTCATCCCTCCCAGGCACACTGGTAACCCATCTTCCCTTGCAGTATTTAAGCCCACTTAAGCCTCCTGCCCAATAGTTAATACCGGGTTTCAGGCATTCCCAGTACCAATATTACTCTATTGCAGTGTTTTGAAGGTGCATTGGCTGCCTCCCTACCAGGGGAAGCTGTGTATCAAGTTTTGTCCTGACCCTGCTTTCTATGATGATGTGGAGAAACACTTTCTGGGTCTCTGTGTTCCTCCGAATCCCAGTTCTTCAGGAGTGTTCAGAATCAAACATCCCTGAAATTGTCCCCTAATAACTAATAAGTTTAAGTTATTTCAGAGGGATATTGTAAAATAGGATAGCCCCCATACAGATGGCCCTGAACAACACTGTCACTAGAGAAGTTACACCCAGAGAAACTCTGCCATCTGTCATTCTCAGAGTTCCTAAAAATAACGTTTTTTTAAAGCTTCACCTGGGGAAACATCCATTAAAAAGAGTGATGCAAAAGCTGCTGGCTGTATAAAAGTTATACCTTGCTCTGTGTATTCTTTTAATACCAAAGAGCAGTAGAAAACAATATATTGGAAACTAGTAATGTAACAATAGCAATGATCTAAAGGCTTAGAAACTCATTGCACAATAATTGAAATTATGTTATGATTGTATTTAATTATAATTCTCTTTGTGCAGTTCCGAGCTAGGTACATGAAATATAAATTGAAAGCAAAGAATAAGAATCAATATTTATATGAACTTTTTAAAGGCAAGGGATACCAAATTACCTTGTTACGTTGTTGTAACTTTAAGAATCTGCTCTCTAGAGTAATCTTTATAGTTCTCTGAAAATATTCTTATTTTACAAAAATGCTTGAAGTAGTCTGGTTGATGGATCCATTGCCAGTCATCCAAATGATATTTTTTGATTAGCAGCACTGATCATCACTATATAATCTTACAACATAAAGATTTTTAAAAGTCTAAAAACACTCATGGAAAGCAAAACAAATTCCCTATTTAAAATAGTTCAATATAATAAAAAACACAGAAGAATTAATTTAATTCTGATATAAAATTATAATGAAACATGAACAGCAATTCTACTAAGTTAAAGTCATAAAACCATTCATTCATTCATTCATTGTTTATTGTTTATAACATTTATACCCACCCCTTTCTCCAGGAGCTTAGGTTATCCTATCTAAGTTTGTCACCATATTATCCTTAGGATGGACAAATTGTCCTATTTCACTTTCTATAATGTTCACATATTTCCAAGAACAAGTTAATTTCACCCCTGTTCCACATCAGCTTGTGTGTTTTTGCTTTTAAGTTTGCACAAACCTTTGTATGCATTTTCATCTGCTTTCTTATGTGCACAAAAAATAAGCAATGTTAAGCAATTTTCCCTAAGTTTTTATTTATTTACTATTAAATTTATATCCTGCCTTTTGAACTCTATGAAACCCAAAGTGGTGTATATGATCTTCTTCAACTCAATTTTATCCTCACAACAACCCTGTGAGATAGGTCAGGCTGAGAGTCAATGGTTGTGTGACGCCCTGCCTGCACCTGTGACACTCACCAGGCTACACAACAGGGCTGTCCACGGCACTCGCACTCAGGGCTTACTTCAATCCCCCTGTGCTTATGACATGTTTGAGGGTTTAGGCTTACTGCTGCTGCTCCTGTCCCGCCTTTATTCTTTTAGGCCCCATGGCTCCACAGCCCAGCACCCTAACCCTCTAATCCCCCTTCTTCTGTCCGCTGCCACCAGTACCTTCCACAGGTACACTTCCAAAGATCACACCAGTTGGATATAATTAACAAGATTTATTAACATTAAGATGATTGTTCATGTAGCAGAAGCTTGATGGTTTCCTCAGGTCAACAGCGTATTGGTTACAGGCACAATGCTTAATGGTTTCAGTTACATTTCCCGCCTCCTGAACCACACAAGGGATGATTTTCCAAATAATGGGGCCACTACAGAGAGGCCCACTGTTGAGGATTTTCATTGCGACATCAACCAGCAACTTCTTCCCAAATTTGCCCAAATTTCCTTTTTGCATGATTCAGGCTACTGATGAAATTTGTACAAATTAAGAAATTAGGCTGGGAATTGGGAATGAGACAAACATGAGCAAGTGTTTGACAAATTGTGAATATTTTCAGCAGACAAGCGCTCATACTTGCGCTTACATTCGAAGATTTGAGTGGGACATTGTCACATGTTTTTTAAGCATAAATTGGTATCTGGTCACTCTAGTTTAGCTCTAGTATAGCTAGAGTGACCAGATACAAGAGGGCAGGGCTCCTGCAGCTTTAACTGTTGTGATAAAAAGGGAATTTCACCAGGTGCTGCATGCATACAAATGACACCTGGTGAAATTCACTTTTCTATGCAACTGTTAAAGATACAGGAGCCCCGTCCTCCTTTTCATATGGTTATCCGAAGCATAAATGATATTCTCATACATTCCTAACCCAAAGTTACACAGTGAGCTTCATAGCTAAACAGGGACTAGAATCTGGATCTCCTGAGTCCCAGTCCAACACTCTAAGCACTAAATCACAGTGGCTCTGATATATGCATTTTCTGGCCTCTGATATAAGCACTTTCTCCTAATGCAATCCTTTTATAGGCAATTTTCTCTAAACTATGCATTTTGTTACACGTGTTTTGATTAGAGAACTGCATCATAAAATTAAGTGAAGTGTAAAAATGAATAATAGCATTCTGGTTCACATATATGTTTGGGAAGTGTATTAGGTTGGTTTTTATTAAAATGTGAACCAAACATATGTCACTTCCATTTTTATTTATCCTCATAACAACTGTGTGTAGTGTATCAGGGCAAGATGGAGCTTTCCGAAATTCATCCACTCAGTGTCCCAGCTGAACAAGTGTTTGAACCCAATGCTAGACATGAAATTGTTAGGGAATGCCCATAATTCATCCAGTATTAGATACTCTTTTCAACTATAATATACATTTATTTGTAAGACATAAGGTAAATATCCACCACATGAAGGCTTTGCTCTTCCACGGAGAAGACCCAAGATACTTCAGTGCCTGGAGCAAAAAATATAAAGAATACTTCACATTGTGATTAAATTATAATAATAGAATAACAAAATTGTAGTTTTCTGCTCATTAATCATATCCTCATATATGCTGTCTGAATCAGAGGTCTTCACCCTATCCTGCATAATGGTAGGCTGGAGATGCTTATCCATAATAAATATCTTTTGTTACTTTGAGGGGGAAGAGGAACAGCTTCCTGTTTAAGGCACTTGTTTTATACAATCACAATTTTGAGCTTGTCATATCACTATTCTTGTTAGAGAGCTGTTGTCCAAGAAAATAATCCCTATCTCCCATAGCGGCAGGTTGTTTAGCTACAGCCCACTGATAACTTTTTTAGGTCATTCAAAGCCCACTGAGTTTTCCATGGAACTGTGAACTACCTTCCACCAAAGAAAATAACAGGTAAAAAAATGATGTGAGGCAAAGCAATCTCCTATCAACCGAGACTGCTGAATCTCTTACAGTTGAATTCAGTTCAGCGTTAAATGGCTTGATTTAGCACATATCCCTTTCTCAATTTACCATGCTACCCACAATGCTTTTGAAATAAAATTCAGCAATGGAATGTTAAGAAATAGCTTCACAGTTGAAGATAGGGATTTTGGCAGCTGGTAAAGCAGTCACATGACCATTTTTCACATCCACATAGGAGTAAAACAACTGCAACAACAAGACAACAATGCAAGCCTTTCAGGTCAAACCAAAATCACCTCAAAATAGTAATGTGGACAGGCTCCTACAAGACACATACTAAGACATTTTGTTAACTCCATAATGTAGTCCTAGTTCAACCCTTCTGGAGGCTCAGGAACTTTTTATGGCTCATAGTTGGCTTAATCATTGGTATCGCTTCTATGCAGCTACCAATTTTTGTCTAGTAGAACCAACTTTATATAATAACTGTGTTTGCTATGTACAGTAATTCAACTGTTTACTATCCATTTTGTAACATGCCACTGAAAGCTACATTTTTGAAATAAATGACCTTCCTTCCCAGGAGAATGATATTTCTTGCTCTTTCTTCTGTTTCGCTTTATACCAGATGCTCTTACACTTATATGACTAAAGTGCTGTCATTTCCACATATTGAATTATTTCCTCCCATGTCACATTACAGGAATTTCTTTCAAGTTGTTCGGTGTAACTTTTTTTTCCATTCTGGAGATGAAACATGGTCTAGCACATAATGAGAATTAAGAATAGAAATTCTATTCTTGAAACTCCACAGATTTGCTATGAGATTTTTCAAACCAGTTAGCATGGTGCCTCCTATTTCCTTGTCTGCTGAAAGAGTATAATTTATTCCTTACAATTGTGGCCATTCCAGGTCTCCCTGGTACTGAAAATATATGGGCAGGCTGGGGCATACTGAGCTAGATAGATATGAAGAGTATTGTTTGTCAGAGTTTGTGATGCACTGCACTCTCTGAGCATGTACAGAGTGCAAGCACACAGCAGCGGAATAACAGCAGAGCTCACTGGTAGCAGACAGATGTCCTGGTAATCAGTAAACACTCAGACACAGCAGTGTTTTAAACTACTATACTAAGTTTACTTACAAGTATTTACATAGAACAAAACATTCCTCTAATATCTTCAGCAATACTTCCAACCAACCATAACCTACCACTAACATTCACCATCATCATCACCCACACTGTTTCTCCACATGCTGTACATTTATAGCACTGTGGACCTATCACAGCGTTGGCTGCATATCTCCCCATGTGTTGCTATGCCTTCCAGCACACAGGGAAGAAACCAAATGACCTTGGTCTTTAGGTGCTTACCAGCTGCACTTGATTTGGCAACTGTACAGATTACTTGAGATATCAAGTCATCTCATGTCTCTCTTACTTTTCTTCTTAGTAACAGAAAAAATACATTTGCTTTTACATTTAAACAAATAAAATCTTAACACCCCTCCTTTTTTCTGTAACTAACAAACATTTTCATTCTGTCTGACATTCTAGCATTCCAAGCTGTTTTGACAATTGTTCATGTCTTTGCACATTTAAAGGTTTTGTGAATACATCAGCCACATTTACCTCGGTGTTACAATAAACAAGTTCAATCAATCTATCATGTACAGCTTGTCTTACGTTGCAGTAACGAATATCAACATGTTTACTCCTTGCGTTCACCCTTTCTGACTTTGCCATATGAATGCAAGTCTGATTGTCTTCAAAAACTTTAATTGGAGTTTTCACTTGCAATTTCATATCTTTCAGCAACTGGATGAACCAAATTATTTCTGTACAAGCCTCAGACAATGCTGAAAACTCAGCCTCTGAGGTAGACAGGGCAATTAACCGTTGTTTTCTGGATTTCCACCCCACTAAACTGTTGCCCAGTTTTATTACAATTCCTGAGGTGGATTTCCTGTCTTGACTGTCACCAGCCCAGTCACTGTCTGTGTAACATTCGAGTGATAATGTGTCCAATGGTCTCAATTCTAAAGACACATCAATAGTCCCTTTTAAGTACCTGAATACTCTTTTAACTGCTTGCCAGGCACTATTCGTTGGTTTGGACACAAATCTGCTCAATATGCCAACTGCATTAGCCAAATCTGGCCTAGACCATTGAGCTAAATAGAGTAGACTTCCTATTGCTGACTGGTATAGGTCTCTGTCACAAAATTCTGTGTCACTGTCATTACACTGAAAACCAGCCACCATGGGAGTTTTAACACTTTTACATTCCTCCATGTGGAATTTTGCAAGCAGATTTTTGATTTTCTGTTTTTGACTTAACACATAAGCCCCTTTTTGCTTTGTGACTTCCACTCCTAGGTAGTCATGGATTGGACCCAAATCCTTTAATTCAAAATGTTTACTCAGTTGCTCTGCAAATTCTTTAACCTGAGTTTTTGTTTTTGAAATTAAACATATATCATCCACAAAAGATAACAACTACATTTGTTCACTGTTGACACCTTTTGTATATAAACATGGGTCAGCCATTCCATTTTTGAAACCCATTGACTTCAATGCTTCATGCAAGCACTGGTTCCAATTCCTTGCTGACTGTTTCAAACCATAGATAGCTCTGTTTAATTTGTACACAGAGCCTGGCACATTTGACTCATAACCAGGAATTTGAGCCATGTAAATCTCTTCCTGTAATGGTGCATTCAAATATGCTGTCTTTATATCAAAATGATTCACCTGACAATCATATTTTGCAGCTAGAGTTAGCATTACTCTCATTGACTCAGCCTTCACAGTAGGTGCAAAGGTTTCATCATAGTGCACATTCTTTTCCTGTGTGAATCCTTTTGCCACAAGTCTAGCCTTATACATTGTCTCTCCTGACATCAGCAATTTCTTTTTGAACACCCACCTACAACCAACCACTTTTTTACCTTTTGGTAGCATTGTAGGGGTAAACACATTGTATTTTGCCATGGCTTCCATTTCCTCATCCATAGCCTCATACCATAGATTTTTCTCTGGATTTGACAATCTTTGAACATCTGCATAGTTCTCTGGTTCATAAGATATTTGGCACACTCGTACTTCATTGGCCGTATATCTTTCAGGAGGTATTCCCTTTGTACTTCTTTCTGACCGTCTGGGAATAAAAACATTTCTGTTTTCTCCCTCCTCCTCCTCTTCCTCCTCCTTCTTAGGACTTGAAAGAGTTGTGGAACTGTTTGTTTGTCTCTCTACTGGCTGTGGTGCTCTGCCTATGTTTTCCTGTATAGGCAAACACACTTCACTGCCGTGCAAACGTTCCCAGTCACACTGCTCCTGAAAACTTGCTGATCTAGAAATTACTATGTTTCCATTTCCAGCATAAAACCTGTATGCTTTTGAACCAGGTGCATAGCCTAGGAATTTCATTTTCCTGGCTTTTGGCTGCCCTTTCCTCCTAGCTACCTTGGGGATGTTCACCCAGGCATCACTCCCAAAAACTCTGAGATGAGCCAGGGATGGCTTCTTCCCAAACATGAGGAAATATGGAGTGTTATCTATTGCTGAGCTCCAAAGCCTATTAGCAATGTAATTAGCTGTTAGCATTGCTTCTCCCCAAAAATGAGCATGCAACCCAGAGTCTGTCAACATGGCATCTTTCATTGTTTGCAGAACCCCATTCCTTCTTTCTGCAACGCCATTTTGCCATGGTGAGTGTGGAGCAGTTCGTCTTGCTGAAATTCCTTTCTGCCTAAGCCATTTTTGGAACGTTTCAGCCATAAACTCCCCCCCTCTGTCTGTTTGCAATTGCTTTACTTTGGTAGAGAATTTCCGCTCCACCCAACTCAGCCAATCTTTGAAAACAGTAAACGTTTCACTTTTGTTTTTCATCACATAACAAAAACCATATCTAGTGTAGTCATCCACCAGAATTAAAGCATACTTTGCCCCTCCTAATGTTGCAGTCATAGGACCAATTAAATCTGCATGTATTATCTCAAATGCTGCCGTGGCAACTCTGTTACTCTTCTTACAGATTGGAGCAACCTTGGATTTAGCCACCTTACATGCAGTACAGTCTAGATATTTGTCACAGGCTTTTACATTCAGTCCTACACACATTTCAGGCATTTTTTTCAGTATTTGGAACCCAACATGTGCAAGTCTCCTATGCAGCAAATGCACACAATCATTATGCAAAGGTGTGTTATTCATAACAGAATTTACATTTCTAGATGTTTCTAGACCTTTAGGCAACATTTCATAAAGATTGTTCCTAAGTACACCTAAAGCTACAACATTGTTTTGTTTGCTCACTTCACACTTGCTGTTTGAGAATGATACACAATATCCTTCCTTATCCAAACAAGATACACTTAACAAATTGTGTTCCAAACTTGGCACACACAGAACCTTGCTTACAGTTTTATCAATACATGGCACATATACACAACCTTCTGTAGTCACAGCTGAAGATTTGCCATCTGCTAATGTAACATGGTCCCGGCTAGCAGAATGTAGACTTGTAAACAAACTCTGGTTGTTCACAATATGCTGACTGGAACCACTGTCCATCAACCAGGTACATTCTGGGTTGTTCTCTGCAGCTTTAACTACGGAGACCTTCGGTTTAGCAGATTTTTTCTTGCTTGTTGCTGCTTTCTCCTTCGTTTGGTTGGGACAATCTCTCCGCAGATGCCCGGGCAAACCACAACGAAAACAGCGCCGAACTGCAAACACTTTCTCCTTATCTTCACAAGCTGCTTGTTTAACGTGGGTGTCTCTAGGCTTGGCAGTCTGCCTCTCTTGCCTCTTCTTTTCTTCTTCCAGCAATCGGCCGGTCAGAAAACGAAGCGTGAGCTCGGATTCTTGCATTGCTTCCAGGCTCAAAACAAGATTGTCCCACGAATCATCCAGGGAGCTGAGAACGACGTACACTTTGTGGGACTCAGTGAAAGACATGCCGTGCTCCTCCAGATCCGCAAATAGTTGCCTCATCATGCTTAAATGTGCAGATATGCTGGCTCCTGGTTCAAGTTGTGCTCTGTACAATTTTCTTGTTAGCATAACTTTGCTGGCTGCCGTTTCTCTCACATAAATCTCTCTGAGAGTTTTCCAGCATTCCTGCGCGGACACCAGCCTCCTTACATAAACAAGTTGGTTATCTTCTAAACACAAGATAATGCTGGCTAAAGCTTTCTCTATGTTTCTCTGCTCGTCTTCATCTGGCTGAGCTGGAGGGTCACAGACAACCGTCCATAAACCTTCCCTCCTTAGATATTGTTCCATCTTAATGCTCCAAGCCAGATAATTGTTTTCATTTAGACGATTGAGTGGTAGATTAGCTGCCGACATACTTGCTGCCATCTCAAATTACTGCACACAGATGTCTTGCTTGCTTTTCAGCTTTCAGCCCCTCCAAGGCACTCAGCAACGACACTCACCGGACTGCAGATTTGAGAAGTCACTCTTCACTTCCAGGATTCTCACAACGCTCTGCCACCACGCAGGGAGTCCTCTAGGCTGTCTGGACACTCTGGACACCTTGGGTAGCCTTGCAGCTCTAGTAGCCCTAGCAGCCCTAGCAGCCCTAGCAGCCCTAGCAGCCCTAGCAGCCCTAGCAGCCCTAGCAGCCCTAGTAGACTGGGCCCATAACCTGTCAGAGTTTGTGATGCACTGCACTCTCTGAGCATGTACAGAGTGCAAGCACACAGCAGCGGAATAACAGCAGAGCTCACTGGTAGCAGACAGATGTCCTGGTAATCAGTAAACACTCAGACACAGCAGTGTTTTAAACTACTATACTAAGTTTACTTACAAGTATTTACATAGAACAAAACATTCCTCTAATATCTTCAGCAATACTTCCAACCAACCATAACCTACCACTAACATTCACCATCATCATCACCCACACTGTTTCTCCACATGCTGTACATTTATAGCACTGTGGACCTATCACAGCGTTGGCTGCATATCTCCCCATGTGTTGCTATGCCTTCCAGCACACAGGGAAGAAACCAAATGACCTTGGTCTTTAGGTGCTTACCAGCTGCACTTGATTTGGCAACTGTACAGATTACTTGAGATATCAAGTCATCTCATGTCTCTCTTACTTTTCTTCTTAGTAACAGAAAAAATACATTTGCTTTTACATTTAAACAAATAAAATCTTAACATTGTTAAATATAGATTTTATTATATTTGGCAATAAATAACACAAATAAATAATCATAATTTGAAGAGTATTTTTTTAATCAGCAACCTCAATAATATCAGTAATTACATAGAGCAGGTTTCCAAAGTCTTCAGAGAGCCACATACTTGGGCCTCCCCCAGCTTCTAGACGGCCATGAGGAAGGGAAGAGGGACATCACGGGCACTTTTTTTTTAGAAGAGCCGTGGCCCTGATCCAATCCGGTGAAACAGTAAGTGAAAAAAACCAAACTCAGCGCCCAACCCCCTGTCATCCCAGGGATGGTGAAATTGCTGCCCCCACCTCACCCCATGGGCATGGAGCCACCCCACGCAGCTCCATGCCAGTTTGAGGACCCAGTCTCTGGTCATCCCGGGTTGACCCCTGGATCCCCTGTGCATCATTTGGATGCACAGGGATGACCTTGAGACAACCCCGGGATGACAGCATCGTGTAGACATGGCCATAATCTCAAGCTTGCCAAAGTTCTGTGAATTCCATCTCGAAGCTCATTTCAAGTCTGAATCACATTGCAAGTTTAGTTGTTGGGGGGGGGGGGGGTTTGCTTGAAAATCTGAGACTATTTATGTGCACATTTTCCCCAAACGTATGCATCAAATGACTCAATTTTGAAATGCCAAATGCATTTGGGGGGGGGGGGTGAATCATATTGCAAGCTTGGAAATTCATGGCTGTCACCCACAGATTACATTCAAGTCCGTGTTCAGTGTGGAAGGTGTGAACTGGATAAAATCCTGATCAAAAATAAACTGAAATGAATTTCTCATACATCCCTATCAGTAGGGTGACCAGATAAAATCCAGGTCAGGGCTCATATAACTTTAACAGTTGTAGAGAAAAGGGAATTTCAGCCAGTGTCATTTGTATGCAATTAGTTCCTGGTGAAATTCCCTCTTCATCACAACAGTTAAAGTTGCAGGGGCCCTGCCTTCTTTGTATATGGTCACTCTAGTAGAGTGCCTGCACCTTTAACTGTTGTGATGAAGGGGGAATATCACCAGAAACTAATTGCATACAAATGACACTGGCTGAAATTCCCTTTTCTCTACAAGTGTTAAAGTTACAGGAGTCCTGACCTGGATTTTATCTGGTCACCCTACCTATCAGTAATCCTTCCAAATCCAATTACCTTGTCATTACGCCCATATCACAGACGGTGGGGCTAGAGATCGTGACCTGCCTAAAGCCACCCGGTGAGTTAAATTGAGTTTGGAACTAGAGATTTCTATTTTATAGCTTATGGTCATAATTACTGTGCTAAACCAGAGGCCTATTATATTTAGAATGATATTTTACTACTGTCTCTTAAGGGACAAGGGGTCTTGTTCGATTATCCCCTTGGCCCCTCTGACCTTTGAGACAGCAATTTTAAAAAACAACAATCAACATGGGGACAATCCATTATAGATTATTCATCATGTGAGAAAACATTCAATGATGAAGGGCTGTTCTACAGTATAGTATGAGCTCAGAGGAGACATTGCTGACCATAGGACTTGATTGAAAAGATCTGGAGGTAGGAATATACTGAATTTTCATCAGGTTTGGGTTTTTTCACACAGAAGGCTGCACATCTGACATCTATTTATTTAAGAAAAAGGACAAATGATTTGAGGTTGTTTCATGGGAGGAGAGGGAGTTTATCAACATTACAGCTGTCTACAAACAACTCTCAAAGTGTCAAACTAGGGAGTTTCCCCAACATTGGCTTCTTTATTCATTTAGGGTACAATCCTATGCATGTTTAGACAGAAAAAAGCCCTACAACTCCCAGCATTCCCCATCCAGCCATTCTAGATTGAGTATGCTGGGAGTTGTAGGACTTTTTTCTGTCCTACAGCTTTTTAAGATGCATGCCAAACTATCTGTCTCTGCAAAACTAGTGGTGTAGGTAGTGGCTCAAGTGTTGGACTGGGAGTCAGGAGATCCGGGTTCTAGTCCACATATCTCTCCATCCATGCATTCCACATCGGAGGCAAAGAAGGGAATTGAGATTCCAATTCTGCTATCACATATCTACTTCTGTTCTGCCCTTAATTATATGGTCTCTCAGAATCTCACAGAAATCGCTGGGATTTAAGAAAACAATTAAGTTTAAGGATCCAGTCTTATGCAAACTGTGACAAATTTGTCCTTGTCTTGGGGCTTTATGGGATAGGATTTTTATATTTAACTTGATCATGGATCAGTAGTTTACCATATCCCATTACATTTCCTAAGAACAAAGTGCCATTACGGAAAGTATAAGTTTACAGAATTCTTGGTTTCAGCAGGTTTAATAGGTCCCTGCGATCAGGTGTACTTTTTCTACTTTTCTACTTTTTTACTTCAGAATCTTGAGCAATCTTTACATGTTCCAAAGTATTATATAAGAGCATAGATGACATACAAAATTGTTTGTTAAAGCAAAACACATTTCAAATAAGCTTTCTATGCTTTTAGGAGCATACTTTTTTTTTTAACCAAAAAGATTAAAGCATCTTACCCACATAACATTTCTGAGCTATAGCAAAAGGACAAGAGTGTCAAGACAAGGACAGGTGTCTCATCCCCCCTTTTTAGCTCTGCCTCCCATACTAATATGGTTTCTTATGAGCTGTCACATAATGTTTTCATGAAGAATGAAACTCAAGAACAGCACTCTTTAGAAATTAACTATCACCCTCCCCCACGCTGCCCAAAATTTCCAGCTCTGATATGGGAGAAATGTATTTATTTCATATCCCTGTCAGCCCTGCTTGAGCAACACATTCCATTAACTTTCCAAACATGATATCTGATTCCACGTCCCTTCTGCAGGTCTATTGTTTTTCAGTGCTTTTCAGTTCTATTCACTTCCCAAACATTTCATGTCATCTTTGCTTATTTAGGTCATAAGCATAGGCTGACCATATGAAAAGGAGGACAGGGCTCATGTAACTTTAACAGTTGTAGAGAAAAGGGAATTTCAGCAGGCGTCATTTGTATGCAATTCTTACCTGGTGATATTCCCTCTTCATTACAACAGTTAAAGCTGCAGGGGCCCTGCCCTCTTTTGTATCTGGTCACTCTAGTATAGTGCCTGCAACTTTAACTGTTGTGATGAAGAGGGAATATCACCAGGAACTAATTGCATACAAATGACACTGGCTGAAATTCCATTTTCTCTGCAACTGTTAAAGTTACATGAACCCTGACCTTTTCATATGGTCAGCCTACATAAGCAGAACATAGGAATGATACTCCACATAATCAGTCATCCTTGCTTCAGATTCTTTATCTGAAGCACATGCTGCTTTGTCTGACTTCAGGTAGGAAAATGGCTCCACCTTCCTCCCCCCGCCCATGTTACTTTAACTTAGCAAGCTTATAGGTTAGTAAAAAAAAAAAAAAAAAATCAGTGAAAAGTCACAGCAGGTCAAAATGAATCCTTCCACTAGAATGCCTTGCTAGAATCAAACTGATTCAACCATTGGGTAGTTTCCTATTGTGCCTGTGTGCATATATTTGTCTATGCCTTTGATAACAGCATCAGCTAAGGATAGTGTGTCTCCTCTGAATGAATGCTTGGAGGCGGTAATGGGCTGGATGAGGAAAAACAAACTGAAGCTGAATCCAGACAAGACAAAGGTGCTTGCTTTCAAAGGCCACAACCTGGGTTTGGAGGTGTGTCAACCAGTTCTGGATGGGGTTACACTCCCCCTGAAAGACTGTGTTTGAAGCTTGGGGGTGTTCCTAGATCCATTGCTCCAAATGACAGCTCAGATAGCTGTGATGGCCAGGAGTGCCTACTATCAGCTTTGGCTGATATACCAGCTGTGCCCCTTCCTAGAGTTGGAAGACCTAAAGACAGTAGTGCATGTGCTGGTAACTTTGAGGCTCGACTTCTGCAATGTGCTGTACATAGGACTACCTTTGTGCCTAGTCCGGAAACTTCAACTAGTTCAAAATATGGCAGCAAGGTTGGTCACCAGGACACCTAGGGGTGACAATATTACACCAATTTTAAAATCTCTTCAGTGGCTGCCAATTACTTTCTGGGTGTTGATTATTACCTTTAAAGCCCTACATGGTTTGGGTCCAGGTTACCTGCGGGATCGCCTTCTCCTGTACAATCTGCCCTGCATGCTCAGGTCCTCTGGGAAGAACCTACTTCAGTCAGCGAAAACTAGGTTGACAGGTATTACCCAGAGGACCTTCTCTTCTGCTGCTCCCAGACTGTGGTATGGACTGCCAGAGGAGACTCGTCAACTTAACAGTCTTTTAGAATTTTAGAAAGCTATAAATACTAATCTCTTCCGGCAGGCATATCCAGTGGAATTTTAGAATGTTTTTCGGATGCTTTATTTCTATTTTAATAATGTGTACCATGTTTTTAATCAGTTTTATGTATTTTATCATATTTTATATTTACTGTTGTTCCCTGCCTTGATCCAAACAGAGAGGCAAGTAAGAAATAAAATTATTATTATTATTATTATTATTAGAGCTTTTGTGGTTCTATAATTAACTCCAAACAACTGGAAATGCTCATTTCCAGAATGGGACAGGTCATGGAAGATAACTCTGTTGATCCGTCCAGATCAGGAAATGATCATCTCTGCTAATTTCTAGTTATTTTGGGAAGTATAAAAGCCATCTTGCACAATCAGTGGGCATAACAGAACCATGAGCATAATGAACCATTGGAGTGGTCTTTTTTGATACTGCCCTTAATATGGAATATATATATATATATATATATATATATATATATATATATTAGGGGTGTGCACGGACCCCCTGGATCGGATCGGGACCCGGATCGGGACCTCCAATTTTGTCACGGATCAGATCGGACAAAATCGGAGGCCCCCCGGACTGGATCAAGTCCGATCCCGATCCAAAAATCGGAAATTTTTGGATCGGCCGCCATTTTTTTCCCCATAGACTTGCATTGCAATGCAAGTCTACGAGGAAAAAATGGCGGCGGGTGGTTGGGGGGGGCCTAACTCCCTCCCCCCTGGGGTCGTCCGCTGTGGACGGCCCCGGCAGGTAAGCCCCCTCCCCCGCGCTCCCTACCCCCCCTGGGGCCGTCCGCTTCCATCCGCTGGCGCCCGCGGGCGCCCGCGGATAAAAGCGGACGGCTCTGGGGGGGGTAAGCACCCTCCCCCCTGCCACTGCTTACCTTTTAGGGATGCCCGCTCCCGTCCGGCGCCGGCGGCTACTGCCAGCGGGCTTTGCGACCTGCTCTAGAGTAGCGCACCGGGTGATTACCCGGCGCGCCACCCTGGAGCAGGCCGCGGAGCCCGCTGGTTATAGCCGCCGGCGCCGGACGGGAGCGGACGTCCCTCAAAGATAAGGCCCCCCCTCCTCCCCTCCACGCGCCCCCTCCTCCCCTCCGCGCGCCCCCTGCTTACCTTTCCGGGCCGTCCACTCCCGTCCGGCGCCGGCGGCTATTAACAGCGGGCTCCGCAGCCTGCTCTAGAGTAGCGCGCCGGGTGATGTCATCACCCGGCGCGCCACCCTGGAGCAGGCCGCGGAGCCCGCTGGTAGTAGCCGCCGGCGCCGGACGGGAGCGGACGTCCCTCAAAGGTAAGCGCCCCCCTCCTCCCCTCCGCGCCCCCCCCGCTGTCCACTTTCATCGGCGGGCGCCCGCTGGTGCCTACCAATGGAAGCGGCAGTGGGCGCCAGTGGGCGCCCGCCGATCCGCCGAACCGGTTCGGAGCCTTTTCGGATCGGTTCGGACTGGATCGGCCGATCCAGCTGTCGGATCGGAAATCGGATAATTTATCCGATTTCCCACTGGACCGGACTCGGATCGTGGATCGGATCCGATCCAGTGCACATCCCTAATATATATATATATATATATATATATAGTAATTTATGAGAAAGCTGTGAAGACCAACAACTATTTAGGATTTATATTTGCCAGGTAGCCTATTATACAGGTTTGTACAGGAGTCTTGAAAGATGCTTAAACTAGAATGCACAGATTTCTAGGGCAAATATTTGTTACAAAACGTAACTGGTATTAAGGCCCAAAAAACCCAATGAAACTTATTTCTGAATAATCGTGTGTGGGATTAGACCATGTGTTGGATCCAGATTTCCACTTATGGAATGGAATGGCTAAAAGCTGTCTTTGAGCATCATCACATAGGGGAAAATCACATTTCCTCACTGCCATTTCTCCACCTACACTTTTGTCCTTCATTACTTCCTCTTTCTCAAGGAGAGGAAACAGGAAGTAAATAATGTGCACGTAGCCCATTCAGTGGGCCGTTTTGATTGCACAGCTTCTCCTATACAGAGCAGGTGATAGTGGCAAGTTCTGTCTCAAAAATAATTCAGATTTACCAGGGTCTTTTTTTGTCACTCAAAGAAGGCTAGAAGGGGCGCGAGGCACGCAGGATGCAGACAGCTTCGTGGATAGGAACTGTGAAAATCTGTGAGTGTCCAGAAATGAGCATGCAATAAAACACTTCTCTGATAATGCCCTTTGTTACCTCCACCTGTTCCCAGCAGCCCCTAGAGCCCTCTGAGGGTCAATTAATGGGCTGTAGTGCAGGGGGCTATGGTGGATGGGCAAATTATAAAATAACTGGATTGCGGCACTTTCTGCTCCACTCACAGAAAATGCCTCTGCCCAGTGTTCCACAAACTTCCTCTGCCCCCTTAGCCCCTCAAGTCACAGCCCATCCCACTCACGAGGGTTGTTGACTGCCAAGGAAGCATTTTAAAGCTGGTGGGGAATGGAGTTGACAGGAAAATCAACTGGATTCAGCATGATCCCAAAAACATTTAGGCAAGTCTTAACTGTCTCTAGATTTCTCCTCAGTCCCTGGTCCCCTCTACAAGAATTCGATTTGAAGCCTGGTTGGCTGATTATGCGCATCTTTTCGCAATTGCTTTTACGCCTAATCCCTATACACGGGAGGCAGTGAAGCTCATTACTGGTTCTATGAAACGTGCTTTAATGTTTACATGCAGAGAATCGCTTGTTTACATGGTCATACGGTGGTTTAACTCCTGCGGTAAATTAAAACTCGCTATTTAACGTGCATTTGATCATGTGCGTAATTGGACAGAAAAAGCGCCTCAACCCCCAATTTGCGCTCCATTCATGTGGTGGTAAAATCGGTAATGCGCTTTGAAAGAACTTTAAATCGCTCTTGTAGAGGCACCCTCTGTTTCAAAAGAACCATATCTTTCTCTCTCTTCCTCCCCCTCCTCCCACCTTTAGTGCAGTTCAGCTACAAGTACCCTTTTCAGTCAGGGGCATTTGATTCTGCCTACAAGTGAAACAAGCTATAATCACAGGTGCCTCTGTTGTGGGAAAGAAGAAGTCATTTCTAACCATCAAAGGAATGCCTTGCAGCTGGAAGAAGAAGGTATTCTCTTCTCCCCTGAGTGCTCCATATTGTAAACTGTTCTACTCTTCTTTTTAGGTCTATAACCACATCTCCATTAAGGCCACACAAATAATTTAAGAGCTTAAAGGGGGGACACAAGATACCTCCGAGTAAACATGAGTAGGACTGAGCTGTATGATTTGCATAACTTGGGAGGGTATGGTGTAGATGGACAATGCCTGTCATACTTCCCCCCCACAAGGCATGCAATGTATTATGTAAGAAGGAAAGACCACCATTAATGACTGCTTGTAAGCCTATCTACTTAAAGAATAGCAGCTCTGTGTTAATATACTTCCTTCCCTCTCTCTAGGGAGAAAGCAATTGAAAATACTAGGGGTGTGCATCGGATCGGATCCGATCCACAATCCGAATCCGATCCGACCCAAAATCGGGAAAATCCAATCCGATCCGACCAACCTCCGATCCGATCCGATCCGATCCGACGAGGTCCGATCCGGATCGGACGCCATTTTGAATGCTTTTTCCCATAGCCAAGTATTGTTTTACAAAAATGCCTATAACTTTTTCATTTTTAAAGATAAAAGGATGAAACTTGGGCACATTGTAGACTGGTTAGGAATAGTTATCTGTGAGAAATTTCAGAAAGATTGGTGCATGCGTTTTGTGGCAATTAATTTTTTAATAAATACCCAGGAATGCTTATAACTTTGTCATTTTTAAAGTTACAAACATGAAACTTTGCCACATTGTAGGAGGTACCTTGGGACCTATGTGTGTGAAATTTCAGAAACATAGGTGCTTGCCTTGTGTGGCAATTAATTTTAGAAAAATGGGTAGTAGTGGGGTAAATACAGTTACGCCTCCCATTTTTTTATTTTTAAAGATACAAACAGGAAACCTGGGCACATTACAGGTACCACTTGCCTTGATATGTGAGTGAAATTTCAGAAATGTTGGGAAACAAGGGTGACCATATGACAGTTAAAGCTGCAGGAGCTATACTAGAGTGACCAGATACAAAAGAGAGCAGAGCTCCTGCAATTTTAACTTTTGTGATGAAGAGGGAATTTCACCAGGTGCCGCATGGATACAAATGACACCTGCTGAAATTCCCTTTTCTATTCCACTGTTAAAGCCCTGTATTCCTTTTCATATGGTCATCCTACTAATTACATTTTTTAAAAAAGTAATAATACATACTGCTTCCAATACGGTAGGTAGAATATTTGCCTCTTTATGATCTCAAGCCTAAAAAAAAAAAACATTTGTACACACCAGTCTCCTGGTACTGGTCATCCTACTATTAATTAATTGTAGCTGATAGGAAAGGGTTAAATCGTGGGAGCTGCAAGGAATTAAGAAAAAAGGAGAGGGGGTTTTGCCATTTTTTGAGCGCTCCTTAATTAGGGCTGCCCAAATGATAATGGACGGGTGGTGTGTGTGCGCGCGCGGGCGGCGGCGGCGGGCTTGGCAGCGTATCCTCCTGGCTGCCGAGGCCGGGTGTCTGGAACGGAGCACGCGCTGTCAGTTGGTGAGCGGAGGGGCCATTGAACGCCCTCCCCATCATCCTCTTCATCATCAACCTACCCCCGCGGCCCAGCGGAGCACAACAGCCCGCATTAGGCAAGCCCTTCAGGAGCCTCACAGCAGCCAGGCAGAGCCTCTGCTGCCCAGGAACCGGCCCGCACGCGAGGGCACCGGCGGGGCGCACACACAACGCCGGCGAGGGGGAGGAGAAGGGGAGGAACAAAGGATCAAAGAGATCGAGAGAGAGTGATCCTTCCTTGCACGCATGGCTGCAAAACTGAGCTAGGTTCAGCCGTTCTGCTTGAGTAAAAAGTGAAAGCAGACACGAGCCCTGTAATGGATACTAGCAACAGGATCAAAGGGATCGAGATGAGAGAGATCCTTCCTTGCACGCATGGCTGCAAAACTCAGCTAGGCTCAGCCGTTCTGCTTGAGTAAAAAGTGAAAGCAGACACCAGCCCTGTAATGGATACTAGCAACAGGATCAAAGGGATCGAGACGAGAGAGTGTTTCCTTTTCTTCGCGGGAAGCGGGAGGGGGAAGAGGGGAAGACCGGGCCTCTGTGGAAAATTTTTTGAAACATTTTATCTAAAAATTCCATAGCCATCAAATGCCTGGACCTATCATTCTGAAATTTCTGACACATATCTACCCCTAACCCATCTACAAAGTGAGCAATGTTCAGACTTCTAACTTTTAAAATAAAAAGGTTATAGGCGTTTCTTTCCTCATTGTTTCAAAAATTAATTGCCACACAAGGCAAGCTCCAATGTTTCTGAAATTTTACACACATATCAAGTGAAGTGTTCCCTGTAATGTGCCCACGTTTCCTGTTTGTATCTTAAAAAATAAAAAAATGGGAGGCGTCACTGTATTTACCCCACTACTACCCATTTTTCTAAAATTAATTGCCATACAAGGCAAGCACCTACGTTTTTGAAATTTCACACACATAGGTCCCAAGGTACCACCTACAATGTGGCAAAGTTTCATGTGTGTAACTTTAAAAATGACAAAGTTATAGGCATTCCTGCGTATTTATTAAAAAATTAATTGCCACAAAATGCATGCACCAATCTTTCTGAAATTTCTCACAGATAACTATCCCTAACCAGTCTACAATGTGCCCAAGTTTCCTGTTTGTATCTTCAAAAATAAAAATGTGGGAGGCATAACTGCATTTCTCAGTGGGAAAGTGCAATGCAATGATTCCCTATGGGAAAGTGCTTTCCAATGATTCCCTATGGACAAGTACTCTCCAATGAATCCCTATGGGCAAGTGCTGTCCAATGAATCCCTCATTGTTTCAAAAATTAATTGCCACACCAGGCAAGCACCAATGTTTCTGAAATTTTACACACATATCAAGTGAAGTGTTCCCTGTAATGTGCCCAAGTTTCCTGTTTGTATCTTCAAAACTAAAAAAATGGGAGGCATAACTGTATTTGCCTCCCTTCTTTCCCCTGCTGTCTGTGTGGGTATGCTCTAAGGCCCTTTCTGCACCAGCCAGTTTGCCTGGGATGGATCCCGGCTGCTCCTTGTGCTCCGATGGTGTGTATTAGGTACTTCCGGGATCACCCTCCCTCCTTCTCTCTGCACCCAGGGGCTATCCCAGACTACTTTCACAGTCTTGAAACTACTTTTAAGCCTCCATTTGCTTAGCTAATTTCCCCAAAACCAGTTTGTGCATTTGAATCTGTTTATACTTCAATAAATGTGCCATTGTGGTGTTATCCTCTTCAATAGTGTGGATTTCTTTGGGTAAGAATCGCCTTAATTAGCCACAGACACTCTGTTGTCAATGTCTAAAGATTCCTTATGAGTGTGCAGGAGCCTATCCACATTGCCCTTAACCCTCCAACCCTTGATTTTATATGAATTTTTGAAAGATCGTGCAACATTTTGACAGGTCTGAATGAATGCAGGTGGCGAGCTGTCATTCTGACCTGTCAGAACTTAAACATTCTTTAATAAATTCATATAAAATCAAGGGTTGGAGGGATCGATCTCAAATTCATACACATACTTAGGCATAACCCATAAGCATTGTGACCAAGTTTCAAGCCTGTAACTTTGAAAATCCAGAAGTTATAGGCATTTTTTCTAAAAAAAAGAATCAGCCTTATATGGCACAATGGGGCTGCAAATTAAAATATTGGATTTCCGATAATTATCGTGAAGACGATACGATTAATCTACGATATTATTGAAGACGATAATTTTTTTTGGTCCAAAATTCTGATAACAATAAAATACGATATTTTCGGGCGTGCACATCCCTAATATTTAGGCATATAGGTAGGATCTACACAACTGCTTTAAAATGGTTTATAACAGTAATGACAACTGTTGGGGCCCAGGACACACCATATACAGTTTTCAAAACATTTTCAAAGTGCCATATCCTGCTTCATGTAGATCTGGCCATAGTAGTAGCAAGCACCCTTCACCTGCAGGATTTGTATACTGTCCCCATTATAAACTACAGAAGGAACAGAGCCATGAGTACAAAGCACTCTGTAGCCATCAATGGAAAGCCCTATTTTCATTGCCTGGAAATTAGCAATTAGAACTCAGGGTCAAACTACACATTACACTAATTGTGTAGCATGTAGCTCAAGCTTATATTTTCATTTCCTCTAGTGTAACAGTGCATGGACCCATTCAGACCAGGTCTACTTTGCTGTGTGAAAGGACGATTAAAACCTCTCCCCCCCACATGCCTTCCTGAACCCCCCCCCCCCAATCCCATGGAGGGGGGAGTTAACAAAAGAAAAAAAGTCTTCACCCAGACAACAGTTTCAATTTTCAGAGAAGGTCTTGTTGGTCATTCCTAAACAAACAGAATGTTGCCATGAAGAACCTGGGTGGTGGGTGTTCCCTCTAGCTGCATTCATCCTCTGGAAAACCCTCCGTCATGGGGTTTGGGAGGTGGAAAAATGTAACATCCCTTAAACGCCTCCTGAAAACATAGCTTTTCACACAGGCTTTCCCTGGACTGTACCTTATCTGGTTTGATATTGCCTTTAAAAAAAAACTGAACATTTTAAATTTATTTGGATACTTTTTGTTTTTTTATGGTTTTAATTGTGCACTGCCCAGAGAGCCTCGGCTAAAAATGTAACAAATAAATAAATAAATAAATAAATGTCAAAGGAGATTTTTTCAGAATTTTGAGAAGAAAATGGTGTGGATGGGAGAGAAGTATTAATCCCCCTCTCCTGGAATGCATTGGTCCCAATTTGAATTGGACCACTATATGCTTAAACTACAGTAAATTAAAATATAGCCATGAGCTGCACACTATGTGATCAGCACAATGTGTAGTTTGGATCTCAGTCACAGGGGAAATTATGAGGGGAAATTATTATGCCCCTGATATTAATGTAAAATGCAAGCCTAGTAAAGCTGCACATGGTATTCTAGCATTATAGATGTGCCTCTGATATAAACCTGTGGCAGCACTGTATTATTATTTGAAAATATATGGAAAAGAAACAGTAATATCCAGTAAAAGTTAAATACACCTTATGACAAGAGGGAATAATTTCAAAATTAATATACTCATATTTCCAGAGATTGATATTGACAGTAACAATACTCGTGGTTGTCTGCGGTGTTCTTTTTCACCATACAATGGTTGGTGCTTGCTCTCATTTTTTTCACAACTAATTTTCACCTGGGAAAAGAGGTTGTCAGCACTGTCTCATTTTTTCTCACAAAAGAGATCCTTATTGCATGGGAACAAGAATCTACAATTAATACAACATGGCATCTAGTTGGCTACAAAATATGGGGCTGAATTGTTATCAATGGGGTTATCAGATTGACTGTATCAAAAAGATGAAATACAGCAGAACAGAACAAATCCATAATGCAACTGATTTTAACAATGCATTTATTAATGAGTATATTAAGCCAGATGGCAGGTATAATAATGGCAAATGCAGAACAACTGCTATTGATCAGAGACATGCTAAATAAAGATGCTCACCTTGGAGTTTCCCCTTTAATTGGGATTTTTAAATTGAGTAAAGGTGAGAGTGCTTTTGATTCAGGGTGCTTTAGAATTTAGTAGCAGAAATCAACAAGTGTAAAATGATTGCATTCAATAGAACTACAAATTAAAAAGTTGAAATGTTATACTCTATGGATGTCTTTCTTTCTTTCAAACTACCTAGCAAATGAATACCTTAGAATGGTTGTCAATGAACAATACAAAGAAAGTTTTCACAAAAAGGAGCTATTCATCTGTTTTGATTTTTGAAACGACATTCATTTTTCTGCCAAGCGCTTGCTCTCTTTCCCTTTTTGTTCTTTCTTTGCAATTTCACATTGTAGAACCATAGCTATTGTAAAAATCTAACTTCAGGTTGTCAAAAGGGTCCAGGGCAATTTCCATAAAGTTCAGGTAAATACTCAAAATTCAGGGTGAAACTTGTACTCTGTCAGTTGGTAAAATATCATCTAAACTCTTATGTAGAGTTTCAAGTTTGCCTATCCCCAGCCACATTTTAGCTGTTGCAAGACCAAAAATAAAACTTTCAATTTAATTTTGAATGTATCCAAGAGGTCTTTTCCACACTGAAATCTGAAATGGAACCTGAAAGCTATTCCAAATAATACATTTATTATGTGATCGTTGTTTCCTACTCATGGTTGTTTACAGGTTGTGACTGTTCAGTTTTGTTTCTATTTTTAAAGAGCACTTTCAGCAAGTTTTCTTTTAGAGCAGAGAAAATGTGGTATTATTTCGGATAGTGAATGAAAATGTTTTTTCCACTTGTGTATTTGTGCTATTCCTCTATACCACTGTGCCACCTTGAGGTTATGTAGCAGAAAAGTAGGAAAGGAAACAGTCCTCATTCAATGCCCAGATCTCAATTCTGTGATGAAACTGAAAGTGGATACGGTGGATTAACGGCCTTGTGTAGAAAATCCCTAAAACCGACTCCTACACACCTGAGTTTAAGAGGAAAGGTAGGTGTGTGAACTTCACCATTCCTCTAAGTCTGACCTGCTTTAGTGGAATCAGTGTGACTAACGTTGGTGAAGAAATTCATTCAGTTTGCATGTAATATTAACGTGACCTTACATAATTTTTTCAATGCATACTTATATAATTTCACACTTTTGAACTACTACGTGAAATGAAACTTAGTTCTCCTTCAAAATTTTCAAATTTTTGTGATGACGTTCTCCAGTAAAAAATACATACAAAAACCATACATTGGGAAATATTTGTTACATTAGTAATATTGCTTGCAACAAATCTGTATATTAAGCAAAAATGTTTATAAAATGTATGTATTTTTATTTTTATTTTTATTGTGAATATCAACAAACAGAACAACAACAACAACAACAAAATAAATCATGAAAAAGAAAAAAAACATATACAGGAATATCATCATTTTTTCATCAGGTATACCATTTGGGAAAAAAAGGAGGGAGAGAGTTATGCATAGGTTTCTAGAAAGGCAGATCATATGGCCATGTATTATCCACTCGCAAGTTGTGCCTATATATCACCCATATGGGAGGTGAGTATTTGTCCTTCCAACATGATAATATAAGATTTTTTATAAGGGCTCTGAAAATCCATTTGCACAGACCACGTGTTAGGTTCCAAGAAGCCGGTAGGTAGTTTAGGAGGACATGCACAGCATTCCATATTAAACATTGTTTCAGTACAAAGTTTATCCTTATTATAGACTCCTCACAAAAGGAGACAACTACTGGGCATTGCCAAAACATATGAATTAAAGAAGCATTAGGTGCATTATATCTCCAACAATTATGTAAATTAGACAGACCCTTATTGAAAAGGCATTGTAGAGTTCAGTAAACCTGAAACAAGATTTTTTGCTGAATAAGACATAGCCTACGAATCATAGAAGCTTCAGATACAGACTCTAAGGCAACAATCCATTGTTTGGGTAAAATTCTTTATTCCAATCCTGTCTTAAACCATGGGCATCATATATATATATATATATATATAGTCACGTATCAACGTGTCTGTTCAGCTGCTATAAGTGTTTCTAGCAATAATGTAGGCTCTGAAGCTGTATGTATTGTAAGAAATGTGCACCCGAAATGTTGATGAAGTTTCATGTTAACTTTTTAAAAAAATTATAAACATTCAGAACAAACTGAAACTAAGATTGGAAAAACAAGAAACTGTGAGAAACTGAAATTCTTGGATTCTTCCATCCCTAAATATGGCTTCCTGGATGGCTGGCTGGGAATAGTTCTAGTTCCTTCAGTTTATTTTAAATGAATATATTTGCCTTCATTACAAATGTGCAAAGGGCTCAAGCTTTTTGAACAGACCGTTCCTATTTTCACAGATATGTCATTTAAATAAATGCATGCTTTGTATTAATTAAAATAAAAGCATGCTTTGTATGCTAGGAATGTAGAGTTGACATCCTGCTCAGCTTTTAATGTGCAAAATATGTGAGGTCCTTCAAGTTTTCATCATTCTCCTTTAAAAAGCCCAAACACTTGGGCGGTGTGTGTGTATGTGTGTCACTGTGTGAACAAGAGGCAAAGCTGTTCTCTAAAAGCAGCTTTTTCTCCTTTGCTTCCCAACTGAATTCTTAGGTTAAATAGGCATGTGAATGAATAATATGATTTTAAAAATGAAGGCAGAAACGTTATGTATCTCCAAGAATAGTGTAAATATGAATTATTCTTGATCCTGTATATAATTATTATTATTATTATTATTATTATTATTATTATTATTATTATGTGTTTGTTCCTAGTAATATACAAGATGGATACCTGATAGATAAGCATCTTGCACAGAAAAACAAGATCACATGTCAGAATGCAATGCACAGTTTTGAACACTACAAAAGTGCCCCTGCTAATTCAGGCTGCTTATCTAGGAGATACAGCTGGAAGAGCTCATGGAACATAGCCATTACCATGAGGTTTAGTCTTTAAATAGCTCAGTGAATTTCTTTTCACCAAGCACTACTCTCAGGAAAGAGTTTTTCTCAAATAAATCTCCGTTTCAGATCCCAAATGCATCCTACTTTTGCAAAAAGCATATTTAAAAAGAGAATATTAAAAAAAACTTTTAAGGAATGGAATTCATAAGTATTATAGCCTATCAGTTTGAGTATTTTTAAAACCTGAAAAATGTAGAAATTAACCTACATTGGCCTGTGGGTTAATCAAAGCATGGGTTAATTTTAACACTGTGCCTGAACATAGAAATCAGCAAACAACTGCATAAAAAGAATCATGATGCAATCACAATACAGCGAGATCAAGATTACTTTTTTACACTGTTTTATCAAGGAATACGAAAGAACTAAAAGTTGGTGATAAGTGGGCGTGTTCCAAATTCTGGAATTAATTTTAGTTTTTTTCCCAGTGAAACTAGAATTCTGCAGACGTCGAATATCGGGGTTATGAAGGAGTGTGGAAAAAATGATGCTATTTTGTGCAAGGTAAAAGCACAAAACCAGTTTATTTCATTGCGTCAACTATGAAGGCCTTTTCCCATTGGCACATTTCAGTACTGTCATGCTCTGATTGCCTAAACAAGCCACATTAATCTGTACACTAAATCTATGAGGAAGTGTGATAAATGATGAGAGGATGAATGATTGCTTTATTAACCATAGGGAAATTAAAATGAGAATGGGTAAACAAATGAGAGAAACAATATCCATATACTATATTTATTCATGGTACTACAGAAGAAACTGATTAATGAGAATGGGTGTGGTTTTAATCCAGTGCAGTCATGTGTGCTTAAAATCCATTGATTTCACCTGGATTTCAATACATGCCACTGTACATTGAACTGTGGGAAGTGTTTCATTTAATCAATTATGTTTGCAAACCAGGAGTTCCTTAATGAATGACCCAACTGCAGCCAGCCTCTTATATTTACAAAATTGATTACTTTTGATTCAATCATTTAGTGAGAGAGGCTCTGGAAGGACATCTCTTCTAATACTAGGTGTTGATTTTTTATTTTTATTTTGGTTTTACCCTGAAATGAATGGTTGCCTAAAACTGACCAATTCCTTAAACCTTGTATAACAAGCTTGAATGAGCCAGAATAATAATAATAATAATAATAATAATAATAGCCACTTGCCTAAAGGGATAGTCATAAGATTTTGTTTGTTTGGAGTTGTTCTTTTTCGGTATTTATTTGTTGTTTTGTCAATTGGCAAACATTAACTATTCCTAAAGCCCATTTGCATTTGATAGGTTTGATAGGATGCCAATGATGTTAACTGTTAAAACTGGTTGGTGCAATCTGGAACTAGTTTCTTATTGTTTTCTTTTTCAGTATTATGGCAGTATTATGGTCCTTTAGGCTGTAACTATGTTTGCGACTAGACAGCACTGGAGCCTTAATCTCTTTGCTATAGGCTATTCTCTTACTAAAACACAGATAAGAAAAGTAAATATGTATCAGAAAAGTACATACTGGCATATTCAGTTTGGAGACAGTTTATCCTTTGCAAATGTTTTGTCAACCTGTTAAAATACTAATATGTCATACAATAGAGATGAGGAACGTATGGACCTCTAGATGTTGGTAGACTACAATTCCAATCATTCCTCACCACTGACTATCCTGGCTAGGGCTAATGGGAGCTGTAGGCCAACATCTGGATGACCACGTTTCCTATCCTTAACATATACCCTTGAGTCCAACGTTGCTGTAGGTTTACAATATATAAATACCAATGATGATAACTTAATGCTATGGATAGGTGACACAAAGCATCATCAGATGAGTGGATGTTTGTGTTTCCTTACCGTTGCTATGGCCTCCTACAGCTGTCCCACAATAATGACAGCAGCAACAACCACGTGGCCCATTCAGGGGCCATTTATATTGTACTACTTTTCCTGCACACAGCAGGAAATGGCGTCCCTTTCCATTAAAAAAACAACAGATTAAAAGGGGTCTATTTTACAATGGAAAAACAAGCAGAAGAAGCGGGAGGCACATGGGAGACATACCTCATAGTCTAAAGGATGGTAAACATCCATAAGTGAGCAGTAGTGTGTGTGATAAAATGCTTGTCTGATGACGCTCACAGTCTATTTTTCTGGTCCATGACAATCTTGCATATGTACACCATATCATATGTCTGTTCCTGCAGTTCCGTAATTATGCCCCTTTGAAAATCTGCTTCAGAGAGTTGGGGGATCCTCAAGAACAGAATGGGAACTGATGCTTCAGGTGGAAAGTGAATTGGAGAAAATCACCCTCTCCCCTTTTCCCCATTCCCACTCATTTTGAGTGGAACTCAGCTCAGGGAGTGCTCCTGGATCCAACCCCTTAGATTTGATCTATGGTCCAATGCACTTGTTTGTTTGTTTTTAAAAAATATTATTTTCACCAATGCTGTTGTTGGGGGGGGGAACACATAGTATGCTCTTCGTAGGACTGTACCACTTCAGAAAACAGATGAGAGATGGTATGTTGAATGTTCAACCACATGAAATACTGACTAGATCTACACTACTGCTTTATAGCGGTATTGAAGTGCACTGATAACTGTTGGGGCACAGGACCCATTCCATATGCCACTTTCATAGTGTTATTTACTGCTTTTTATTCCATATCCATAATGATTTGACACAAGGTAGAGATCTGGCCTTTGTCTCTGGAAATTTAGCATCTCAAGGAGAAAAGTCCTAATTTTAAAAATAAACTAATTTGTACATACACAGAATGAAACAACAACTCTGGTGCAATGGAGGCAGAGTTCTGTGGATTGTGTTCTGAGGTTGGAATAGGCAATGCAATCCGCTTTGTCTAGACTGTTTCTGAGGCTACTCTACAGTAAGGTTTCCAGGGTGCCATTCTTCTAAGTTTCTGCAGATATTTTGTTTAAAGCTGAAGTCCTAGTCACATGACTACATTTGGTCTTTACATAGGTGCCCTTTCCCCCATTCCTGTGGAAGTCAACAAGACTAGCAGCTGAGTAACTGAAGCCATTAGCTTGTCAAAGTTCTGATGCCATAATTAAATAAATAAGTGATTTTTAAAAAATATGCAGCAGTACAACCAAAAGCCAGCTTGATATCAGTTCCAGTCTGCTGATTTCAAATGAGAGCATCCTAGTTGCCTGACACTTCATAATGTCTCATTGAATTTTCTTACTTGGTGGTGTCTAATGAATTTGTTTCCCCAACTTATTTTCGTTTAGTAAACGAGCAAACAAAAAGCATATCCCCGAAACGCTCCAAAAAAGAATAACATGTATATTGATGATTTTTAAAGTGTGAAAGCATCACTCTGTGTGTGAGTGTTGTGGTTAAGATATTAAATGGAGAATGTGCATAAACAATTATTTTTGTGCATGTAGAATGCACACCAATTAGCAGCATCAATTTTGTATTGCTCTGAAAAAAAATCCATCTATGTAGAATAGAAAATTGGTATGTTTGTGAGAATGTTAGGCTACATTTTTTTTCTCAACTTATTGACTTTCTACAGTCAGGGAACATTCCTTTTTTTGCAGGCCCAGGTCACACATCTCTATACTTTTCTGAAATTCATTTTTCTGTGGTCAGAGAATAAGTCTTCCAAGAACATGAATGGTTGGGTAGAATTAGTCTTGCTCTACAGGAACCTCTTCCTTAATAAATGTCTTGGGCCACATCAAGCAAGATATTGCATGATGAAAGTGGTATGAAACCAGTATATAAAAGGCAGTAGCCACACTATTGCTTTATTGTGGTATTGAAGTGCACTGACAACAGTTGGGGCCCATTGACACATACCATATACCACTTTCATACTGCTATATCCTGCTTGGTGTGGATTAGACCTCTGTTTAATAGTTCATACTGCCTCTTTTTTTTGTTTTTTGTTTTTTTGTTTTTGTTTTTTTTTAACTTTTTGTGACCTCTGTGTAGCTGTAATATATCTGATTAGGCCAGAGGCTAAGATACTGGGTATAAAGACCTAAAAAGTTGTGCTGCTGTGATTACAGTGGCTTATGAAGGGAAGCTATTTTTTAAAAAATTGATTGAACAGGTGGGTCAACAGAGATGATTGACAGTTGTCTTAGGACTCGTCAACACCTATAAGCCTTCCAGAATGGGTGGTGGGGAGGATCTCATAATTTCTGGCTTCTGGGATCCTCCCCCAGTGTTCAAATGCCAGTGTGACATCCCGGAAGCGTGGCGTGGGGTTGGTTTTATTTGGAAGAAGGAACAGTTTGCGCAATTGCATGGCCTCAATCCTCTGAAAAAGTAAGTTTAAAAAATAGCTTAAAACTCGGTGCAAAAAGTCCCAGCAGCCATTCTGGGGATGGCAAAATTGCTCCCCCCCTGATGGGCACAGACTCACCCAGTGCAGCTCCATGCCCATTTAAAGATCCCTGCTACTCACGGGGAGAAGGGAGGACCCGAGAGCCCATGCCATACTGCCCGTGGTCCTCGGGGTTGTCCCAGCACCATGGGGAAAATTATGATAAATGTAGTCCAGTTTATCCCAGGGTAACAGAGGTCATCCCTGGTTGACCCTGGGATCAGCTGTGCATCATTTGGATGCACAGGGATGACCTCGAGCTGACCCCGGGATAAATGGCTGGTGTGGATATGGCCTTAGTTTAATAGTTCATACTGCCTTTGGTGTTGGTGCCTATCTGACACTTAAGTCCACTAGTCTAAGAGAATTGGTGGCAGCAGGAAAGGATCAAGTTATGGAACTTGGATTAGTAGGAAGTTCCTTAGATCATGAAATTTAAACATTGCTCAAAAAATCCATCGGTGGGATCGTTTTATGCATAGGTGATGGATTTTAGTGGTAGGATTATCCAAATGAAGACCTCTTCCCACAGGTGGTGGCAGCACTGGGAGCAAATTCCCCATGCAACCCTTGTAACATGATTTGGGGGCGCACCTGACTCTCCTGAATGGTTTCATGAAATTGTAGAAGTTGCATTTGGAAAACATCAGCTAGACCACACAAGAAAGTCGTGTTGTCAAAACCGTTTGCACTTTATTTCACTGCCAAGGTTGGAAATAGGACTCATTAATTGTCTGGGACACCAAAGCGATGGGATGTCAACATCACCTGCTACAAAGATATTTTCAAATTTCACATCAGAAGTAGTGACCACAGTCATTTGATTTGTGATATTTTTAAGAAGGGAGAAATAAAGACATTTAATTATAGCTGAGGAAAATTTAGGAAGCTGTGTTGGATGAAACCAGGAATCAATCTAAAAAGAAAGTACTAAGGGAAATAAAAAGTGAACAAAACTAAATCAATAGATGGCCAAGAGTTATGTGTGTACAAACTGGCAATTACTACACAAGAAGATGGAGGAGAAAATGCCAGAGCCTATCTACATACGCAGGATATGACACTTTGAAAACGTTTTGAAAACTGTATATGGAGTGTGTCCTGGGCCCCAACTGTTGTCACTACTGTTATAAACCGTTTTAAACCATTTTAAACCGTTTTAAAGCAGTAGTGTAGATAGGCTCCCAGTGTAGATTTAAAAAAAAGGGAATTATAATATGCAAACTTGTCAGATGGCTGAGATATAAAAGCCAGCATTGACCCTAATTTTCCTGGTGAACAATCTATTTTCATGAGTACACTAATCAATATTGTTGGAGCATTTTCATTGCTATCTGCTCATCAATGTGAGTGAGGGCTACACATTCAGACACCATATTAGGCACAGAACTGGCTGTGAAAGAAAATGTTGAAAATACTGGGAACAAAAGAACTTTTAGAAGCAGAGATGGTAATAAATTCTATGAAGAATAGGATTTGTGACAATATTTTTTGCTGAAGAAAAACTAATAGTATTTTGCTGACTGAAGACTGGGAAATCGCTTAAAAATAAGGATACTTCTGGATTCTTCTTTTCTGAAGTTCTCTAGATTTCAGAGTTGTGAATTATTTGCTCTTGTGCAAAGTGGAAGTAATGCATTAGGAATCCTCTGTTGTTTTGGTTTTATTTCTGAATTTTGAACAAAGCAATATGCCTGTGCAGTTTGCTACAGTTTTCATTTCCTTTATGTCTCAACCCTTCCTTGCATTACCAATATGTATGCATTGATAAAATGTTATACAAAAAGAATCATGATGCAATCATACTCACAATCACATGAGGATTGCTTTCTTGTAGTGCTTCATCAGTGAACACATGCACATTAGAAATGTGGATGGCCGATTAGCTCAATGAAATGTGTACAGTAAACTTGAAGTTGTGGCAAAAGGTGCATGCGCTAATCTCAGAATATATTTTTTTGTAAAATTCTCCTAGTTAAACTAGAATTCAGGAGTGGCAAGTCCAAGGTTGATTTGTGCAAATTTCCCAGTTTGCTTAAATTTCCTCAGTAGATCAAATCAGTTCCTCTTTAGTTTATGAAGGAACCGTGTGCAAATTTCCCATTTGATTGCTACTCATGTCACACAAATCTCCCATCAGTGTAAACTGAGCAACGGTTGCAAATGCAAACAAGATTGAGCACGGAAAGAGCAGTGAGACGATGGTCGGAATCTTGAATGTCATTTGTTTACCCACTCCTACACTTTCCTATTTATAAGTTCTAGTAATAATTGTTTGATAATGTGTAAAGAAGGTGTCAGGTTGGAGAAGGCAGCATTGGAGATGGCAACCAGCTTCATGACTCCATAGAGCACACTGATGGGGTCAGATGAATGTGAGAAGACACTCTAAATAAAACGGAATGGCAGACTGATGAATGGGCAAATAGAGTATGAAGGACTCATAACAAGCTATAGCTCAACATTGATTTAGTGAAAAAAAAGCAGTAGTTCTAGACAGTTGTTGTGTTCCTGAGGATGATAAAAAGCAAGGCATTTTGATATTTAATATCTTGTGTATGGTGCCAAAAATAGATAAGACTACTAATGGAATTGGATAAAGACAGGGATGCTTATGGAAATCAATCTATGAAAATTACTGTATGAAATTACCCAATCCATACCTCTCAGATTAATGCGTATGTTGGAACTTAACTATCCATAAAACCATGCATTTCTTCAAATGTTTTGATACCATTCTTGTCAGTTTTTTAAAATATCATTTAAATAGTATTTTTGAGAGGAGTTTTAGGGGATTTTGGAGGATGTTTTAAAAGGGAATGCTTGGTTGGAAATTGTAGAGCTTTAACATTGTTTTTGTAAACCGTAGGTTTTTTGTTTAATGAATTTCATGGCTTTGTGTAACGGATGACTGGATATTATACAGTTGACAACCAAGCCAGCGTCAGCCAGGATGTTATACCATATTGACATCCAATATAAAATCAAAGCTAGTGTTATGTGTTGAACTCACTTTTAACATTAATAAATCAACCAAAATGCTTGCATCTCCCTCATTTTTAAAGATAAAGAGATGAAACCTGGCATCATGGTAGTTCTTAAGTAGGGATATAGCTATGCCAACTATGAAGCAGATCCGTTCATGCCTTGATTTTTAGGAATGTTTTAAAGTTCAAACAGAAATCTCTTTGGGGTCCAGGACCTTGAGCAGTACAAGTTTTAAAAATGAAATTAAAGATAAAGAGATGAAACTTGGCACCATGGTAGCTCTGAAGTAGGGATTTAGCCATGCCAAGTTGGAAGCAGATCCGTTCATCCCTTGATTTTTAGAAATGTTTAAAACTTCAGTTTAATTTTTTAAATTAACTAAAATGCTTACAACTCCATCATTTTTAAAGATAAAGGGATGAAACTTGACAGCATGGTAGCTCTTAAGTAGGGATTGAGTCATGCCAAGTTGGAAGCAGATCTGTTTATGCCTTGAGTTTTAGGATTTTTTTAAAACTTCAAACCCAATACTCCTCTTTGGGGTCTAGGGCCTTGAGCAGTACATTAAAAAAAAAGAAAGTAAAGATGAAGAGATGAAACTTGGCACCATGGTACCTCTTAAGTAAGGCTTTAGCCATACAAAGTTGAAAGCAGAGTGGTTCATGCCTTGAATTTTAGAAAAAAAATTGAAGTCAAACTTTTAAAAAAACTATCCTAAAAATTAAGGCACAAACCGATCTGCTTCCAACTTGGCATGGCTCAATTCTAGGGTGACCATTAGGGTGTGGCGTAGTGGCTAAAGTGTTGGACTGGGAGCTGGGAGATCTGGGTTCTACTTCCCACTTAGCCATGGAAACCCATTGGGTGACTTTGGGCCAGTTGCAGACTCTCAGCCCAACCCACCTCACAGGGTTGCTGTTGTGAGGATAAAATGGAGAGGAGGAGGATTATGTATGCCACCTTGGAATTCTTGGCAGAAAAAAAGGTGTGATATAAATGCAATAATAATTTTTTAAAAAAACTATCATGATTTCCCCAGATTTCTCCTGGTTTTTGTTCTATCCTCGGTGTCAGGGGGGATTTTATGCAATAGTCCATTACACACTTTCCCTTTTAAGGCCACCACTAGCGTGGCAGGGGGGAATGACTTGCTTTCTGGAGGTGTGTCATTCTCTCCCACTGCTCCAATCAAGGTCTTAAAAGTGAAAAACGTGTCATTCCCAGACATTATAGAAAAAGGCCTGATTGGAGCAGTGGGGTGGGGGTGAGAATGACATGCTTTCCCCTCCTCCGCTCCAATTGGGGACTTTAAGGTGGCCCCAGAAAGCCATTTTCCTGCCCCCCCACTAGGTGTCCTCTTTTTTGGTTTCCCAAATATGGTCACCCTACTCAATTCTTGCACAGGCTGCATTTCCATCCCTAGATATTTACTCAAAAGTAAGACCCATTGAATTTCCTTGGTTCTTGAAAAGCAACACACTTGCTTTTAGATTTGCCAGTCTTAGAATTCTATGTGTGCTATGAATGCCTGCTCTGTCTGTCCCTATAGTTTCCTGCAAGGTCTAGCCAGGGGAAGCCAGTAAATTAAACACAGGGGTGAAGGGAGGGATTCCCTCAAGTTCATCTGACAGCAGGTGCTATAGAACATGGACCTTCCAGGAGTGTTGAGGCTGGATTTCTGGCAGACCCAGCCAGGCAACTTTATGGCTTGTTAGTCCCTCCATTTGGTAGCCCGCAGAGTACCTGCCTCATAAGGCAAATGGCCACATGAGAACTGTTATTATGGCCTGCTACTTTGTTTGTCTTTAGTAGTCTGTGGTCCAGATCTCTTCAGAAGGGGGAATAGTATTTTGTGGTTGGGATCAGTCTAAATTATCTCTAGGGGTCCCTTACTCAGTGCCTCTGATAGCAAAGAGATTGAGGATTTTCCCCAACTCTGTTACTCTTGAAGTTACTAGGCCTGTTGAAAATAAATTTTATAACATAAGCATGAAAACAGTGAATACCCCTTTTAACTTGTTAAACCAACGAAAACATGCCACACAAGAAGTCTTAAGATATGAATGGTTTATAAAGAAAAGTAAATGCAAAAGAACATCAGATGCAGAAGTGAAATCTGAAACATTACTACTACTAGTAGTAGTAGTAGTATCCTGCCTTTTGCCCAATGCTGGGCCTCTGGGCAGCCTTACAAAACTAAAACATAGACAGCTAAAACCTATAAATAGGAATATACTATATACCATATGAAAAGGAGGACAGGGCTCATGTAACTTTAACAGTTGTAGAGAAAAGGGGATTTCAGCCAGTGTTATTTGTATGCAATTAGTTCCTGGTGAAATTCCCTCTTCATCACAACAGTTAAAGTTGCAGGGGCCCTGCCTTCTTTTGTATATGGTCACTCTAGTATAGTGCCTGCAACTTTAACTGTTGTGATGAAGAGGGAATTTCACCAGGGACTAATTGCATGCAAATGACACTGGTTGAAATTCCCTTTTCTCTACAACTGTTAAAGTTACATGTGCCCTGTCCTCTTTTTCATATGGTCAGCCTAAATATACAACAGTTAAAAATATAATTAAATACTTTTCAATATTAAAGCATTTAAAACATTTTAAATACATAACAATTTAAAAGTCAAAGGTATAGACAGAGGTCCAGATGATTTGCCAAAGGCCTGCTGGAACAAAAAAGGGTTTGTCTGCATCCAAAAACACATCAAGGAGGGAGCCAGTGTAGACTGCAAGGATTAGAAAGAAAATCCATGTGTGTACACTATGCAAAATACATGACAGCTCAACTGTTTCTAAACCTTATTAGAAAAACAGGGTGACTAGGCCGAAACTAATGTTGTAGGCCCAGAAGCACTTTGAAAGGTTTCAATGTTGTACTTAAAACTTAACACCGGCCCAAACTAATTAAATGAAGTGTTTGAAGCTTTCAACTTATAGCACTATGGACCAAACTCTTAGAAAAGAGGGAAGGAGCACTGTGTGTGTATGGGGTGGGGGGGATAGAAAGAAAGGTATAGCCACCTATTCCCAGGAGAGATATGAAGATCAGGTTGTCATGGATCCAGAGGAACCACTGAATGGAACCACGGCCGTGCCTCCATTAAACAGCTACTTGACATGATTGTCAAGGTGTGTGTCCCTACTCCATCATCTCAAAAAGACTCTCACCAGCTAAGTAAATGTCTGAATGGGCTGAGCAAAAAGAATCCTGAAAATACTTTGATTCTTCCGGAAACATTATTTAACACAAATTCTCACAAATGGCTAATTCTGAATGTTAGGGATATATTAGAAATTATTCTTCAGTTCATTGTTGATCAGGATTTACCCAGTTTGCATCTCCTGGACTGAGCACAGGCTCAAACGTAATTTGAAGTCGACATCTATACATTTCCAGGCTTGCAGTGTGACTTGCAGACCCTCCAAAATGTGCTCGACAGCATGTGCACATTTGAAAAATATGCACGAAAAAATGCATACTTTTGAAAAGGTGCACGAACATCATTTAATCAATAAGAAGATTGTGTATATTTCAAAGATGCACACAATTGATACATACATTTGGAAAAAAATATGAACTAACACACACACACACACACACACACACACACATTTTTATATGGAAAGAAAAAAACTTGCAATCTGATATGCAAACAATATAAAATGAGTTTTGAGGTGGAATTTGGAGGACTTCAACAAGCTCCATTTTGCTTGTATGCACATTCCTACTTATTGATCTAATTTGCAAAGTGGATCCCCCCCAAACTGGTAACCACTTTTCAAAATTTACACAATATTGAAGATTAGAAAATGCAAATGAAATATGTACATCTGGCAGAAGTTAAAAAGGTACCTACTATCTCTAAATAAACTATAAAGTGGGGTTGTCTTTGTTGGGTTTTGGTGGTAAACTTAGAAAGTTTTTAAGACTTTTTGGCACAGCACTAATAATAGATAAGTATCTCCTTTGGCTTTTCTACCTTGCAGTTGTGGGACATCATGGAATTTAGAATACAGAAGTTTGAAGAATGGGAGACTCACAGTTCCTTTCTTAATTTTCAGCCCCTAACATCATCCCTAACACCTAAACTGGACAATTGATTAGACTCAGTATGCAGTAGCTCCTTAAGAACCGATGTATGAGTTGTGTTTCCTTTCTGAAAATATCTAGCCAAGTAGCCTCACACTTGTCAATTTGTTATGCAGGCTCACTGAGTGTTGGCAGCATGTCTGAGATGGTGGTGATTGTGATGGTGACCCTTATTTCTACCTGCACCAACTGCCCTGCTACAATTATTATTATTATTATTATTATTATTATTATTATTACTGTTATTATTATTTATAACCCACCTCTCCCTCCGGATCGAGGCGGGGAACAACAACAATATAAAACACAAAAATCACAACAGTTAAAAAATTTTAAAAACAAGAAAAAATACATCATTAAAAACATCTTAAAATTCATCTGGATAGGCCTGCCAGAAGAGAGCAGTCTTCATGACTCTCTTAAATTCATGAAGACTGCTAATTTGTCTAATCTCCTCCGGCAGACCATTCCATAGTCTGGGAGCAATGGAAGAGAAGGTCCTCTGGGTAACACTTGTCAGCCTAGTTCTGGCTGACTTGAGTAAGTTCTTCCCAGAGGACCTAAGTGTGCGGGGTGGATTGTACAGGAGAAGGTGATCCCGTAGGTAACCTGGACCCAAACCATATAGGGCTTTAAAGGTAATAACCAACACTTTATACTTCGCACGGAAACTGATTGGCAGCCAATGAAGCGATTTAAAAACTGGTGTAATGTGATCACCCCTAGGTGTACCGGTGACCAACCTGGCTGCCATATTTTGAACAAGTTGAAGTTTCCGGACTAGGCACAAAGGTAGCCCTATGTACAGCGCATTGCAGAAGTCAAGCCTCGAAGTTACCAGCATGTGCACTACCGTCTTTAGGTCTTCCAACTCTAGGAAGGGGTGCAGCTGGCGTATCAGCCAAAGCTGATAGTAAGCACTCCTGGCCGTCGCATCAATCTGAGCTGTCATTTGGAGCGACGGATCCAAGAGTACCACCAAGCTGCAAACACAATCTTTCAGGGGGGGGGGGTGTAACCCCATCCAGAACTGGTTGACACACCTCCAGACCCAGGTTGGGGCCTTTGACAGCAAGCACCTCCCTCTTGTCTGGATTCAGCTTCAGTTTGTTTTTCCTCATCTGTCCTGGGGCAAACGATGGGACAAATCCATTCAGCAAATTCAGATGGCAGGCAGAGATCAAGAAGAAGGACAGTCCAAAAGCAAGATCTGAGGCAGAGCCAAAGTCAAGCATGGGCAAGCAGTCCAAATCACTGGGCCGTCCAATACCATACCACCTTCAAAAATTTGCTTTTTATAAAACTTCCCCCCCCCCTCCAAAAAAAATTAGGGTGCCAGTCCTTCCTGTGTTTGAGCCTGCTGCTGATCACCAGTTCACTGGGCAGGAAGAGCAGGAAAGAGTTGCTTCTTGGCCCCTCCCAATCATCTTCAGCCCACACAAAGCTTTCCCCTTGGCTCCACTTCTCTCAGTTTCTCTTCTCTCTGGCCTTGCAATTTTGCTCCCTCCCCTCTCCCTTCTTCTTTGTCTTCCTTTCAAGCCCCTAGCCTTGCTGTTTCTCTCCCAATCATCTCTTTACCTCACTATTTCTCATTCCTCTAGCCTTGCTATTTCTCTCCTCCACCCCTTTACCTCACTGTTTCCCCCCTTCTTAGCCTTTAGCCTTGCTCGTTCTCTCACGATGGGGCCTTCTTCACAGAAGATTCCCTGAGGATTGGGTGTGTTGTAAGGTCATTTGCACTTCTGTCTCAAAAAGCTGCAGTATCTGAGAGTTCCTTTACTCTGTTCTTTTTAGTTAATGAAGATCCCTGGCACTTTCTCTACAATGTGCCCCCGTTCCTCTGCATTAAATCCTGAACATGCCTCTATGACCTTCATTGGTACCCATAATTATGTGCTTCCTTATTGCTGCACTACTTCGCTTTTCCAGTGCTGTGTGATTTAGATTCTCTGATGTTGTGTTATTTAACATCTCTGATGTTTGGAGTAAAAATGATATGAAGCTATAATTCAGTGACAATTTGCTGGAATGGGGCAAAATTGGGGTAGTGGGGTACCTTCAGATCCTGCCTAGGATAGTTTGGGATTCCCCCCCTTTTTATGGAAAAGTGGACATAATAGGGGAAAGGGGTGGGAGCTATTGCTCCCTGACAGTTTGTTGGAAAGGGGCAACATTGAGGTGGTGGGATGGTCTCAGAGGGAGCCTTCAGACCCTGTTCAAGGATCATTGGAGTGGGGCTTATTTGTGCTGGTGAGGGAGCCAGTATTGCTGATAACTTACTTACCATTCCTATTTATAAACCTGTAGTGATAAGGGAAAGCCTGGAGAGGGGCGTGTAATAAACCTCTCTCATTGATGACATGATTCTACTCTGTCCACTCACCCACCTGCCACCTGGAAAAGGGCTAGGTAACTAAACTGGAGTGGAAGGAGCAGAGGCACGCAGGACTTTGGCTGCTGGTTGTTTTAATTGTTTTAATTGTTAATTGTTATTTTACAGTGAACATCTTTTTATTGCTTTTAAATTTTTAAATATTTTGTTTTAAATATTGGAGTAAAGAAAGAACAAAGAAGTATCCAGCAATTTTATCAGACTAAAGGTTTGCCTCCTAGTTGCCTCCTTATTCTATTTTTTTTAACTGACAAACTATTTTACATTTTTAAACATTTGTTTTTAGAATTTTGTATTTTAAAACAGTCAATATTTTATACTCCTGGCAAAGATTCAGCTAAAAGAATCAGTCAAAAGTAACTTATTTATTTACTTACGGACAGAAGAAGCGAAGGACGCAAGGACAGCTGCATAGATAAACCAAGACAATAAAGGAGAAATATTAGCAAACAAGGACAGATAAGTGATAAGAGAGTCTTTGATGTATGGACTTATGGGATAGAAAATCTTAAATAGAAGACTAAAAGGCTTTTTCCCTCGATTTAAAAACTGAAAACAATAAGTTGGAAGTGCATGCAGCGTGCACAGCTTGGTTTAGCAAACTAATTAACCAATTAGTTGCTAATAGGCAAGAGATGTGACCCTTGCTGAAACCTGATACCAAACTTTTAAACTCAAGGAGGAGCAGCTACAGTTTGGTTCCTTTTCTCTTGGCCCAGGCTGACCCAGTATTTAATCTGAGGATGGTTCTCACCAGGGTGGGCTATAAAGAGAAGGGTCTCATACCCATACAGGAGGATGTAGCAGTTTTTGTCAAAAAGACTAAACAGCTTAAGATCACCATTTTTTTTAACTCTGCTGTGGAGTCATCAACCCATAGAGTAGAAGAAGCCAGACCACCTCGCACGCCACCTATGGATTGGTCTCTTGGTCCCTATTGTATTACGTGGACGCAAGAACTGGAAAGCCCAAAAGTGAATAGATCTAGTCTAGCGGCTGAGCTAGCAACTGTGGAAACCAAGTTGGATAAGGAGGGGGAAATGGCCGGATCACTAAATGAGTATGAAAGATATAATCCCAGAAGTGATATCCAGTGTGATCTTGATGAATCAACAACCAAAAATGCTGCAAAATCTCCCCCAATTTTGCATGAGGAACTAAAAAACTTCCGGGGTGGATATGACTCATTGGAACCTTTATATGAAAAGATAAAAGATCTATTTATGATTTGGACAGATGATATTGCACGGATCAAAAAATATCTGTCGGAAAGCACGGAGCTACTTACAACTTTGACAGCTTATGTATTAGAGAAATCCAAAGACAATGAACAGACACATAATGATAATAGTCCCATGGCCGAGATGGACATAAATATCAACGGTGGATAATGCCCTGGTGCAAAGGAAAGTAGCCATAGGGAGGATGCAAGTGGAAAAGACCCTAATGGTAAACATAAACCCAGTAAAGTACTAAAAAGCAAAATCACTAAGGATTGGAAACAAGAAAGGGGGAAAAAGAAAACTAAAAATATGAAACTATCAAATAAAACCAGGAAACCTTGTAAAATGAATTATGATAGGCTGTACAAGCTACTTGAAACACCAGGGACAAAAAAGGGAAACATGAAAGATAAGGAAGGAATAAAAATTACTAAGCGGGATAAAAAATCTCGTAAGGACAAGATGACTCCAACTCGCCAGTGTCAAGAGATAAACTCTGAAGGGCCCTCTCTACTTATATCAGAAGAGAGATCAACCCAAGCCCCTTTGAATTGCCTTCAGCATACCCCAATGAAGTCTATCCCCTTTCGAACAGGAAAAGGGTCCACCTCGACTGAAGAACTAATCCTAGGATCATGCAGATGGCAGTTACAACTACAAAATAAGATTCTTGTATTTTCAAACTACCCTAAAATCATGGGCTCCCAGAAGCAAAGCGTATGAATAGAGCACCTTCTAACAATAATCACAGAACGAACAAGACTAAGACTGGAGCCCACAGTCGTTACTAAGGTGGAATACTTATTCTACAACTATAGAACAGCTCGTGCCATCGTAACTTTTGGATCTTCAGAAGTCACCTCTACTGTATATGCTCAAAGGCATATTTTACAGCAAAGCGGACTGATCGTTAATAGGTATTTTAAGAACGTGGAGCCCATGAGGTGGGTCTACCAACAGGGGTTGGATGTAAAACTTGGTAAAGGCCTCCTAACTGGAAACTTGACTGAACTAAATTTTAACCATGATTCTTCAGTATCCCTTCACAGTACTTCTTTTATGACTTCGAATCTGATCAATCCAGAGCTTGGAAGTAAAGGGGGAGTGGATAAGGACTTTGGGATGGAGGATGAGTCGTGGCCTGAAGAATCTAAATTGATCGCCAGATTTGGAGATCTCCCAGCGCAGGAACAACAGGGGATTCTCACTAGACTCTCAAAGCTTAAAAAATTATTGATTCACAAAACTCAGACGAAACATAACCCCTTTATGAGTAACAACAATAACCTCGAGCTGGGAAATATGAAGGAAAACCCTAGGAATAAAACTAAGGGTGCCTGTGACAGTGAAATAATCCAGCCGCAAGAATCGTCACAATTTAACCATAGGGGGAGGGTAGCCTTGAGCCCCAAAATTCAAATAGTCAGTAGAGGGGAAATATTTAGTCTAGACAATCATGGAAGTACGATGGCGCAGAAGCATTCTTCACAGGACCTTGAACTAATTTCGATATTGCCGGAATTTAGTACTCATGGCAAAAAAGAGCATGTGATAACTGTAAAGGAGGCCAGATAGACTGTGGTGGACTGGAGAGGATCTGGGGGGGAATAGCTTAGGGTGCAAGCATGAGCCTAGTAGAGGTTTCTCTTAGTTAGCAGTAGAGCATTTAGCAAGACAAAAGGCCCTGGCTTTACCACCTGTGGAGAGATAAAGGCTTCAAGGATGGTTCCGGGCAGGAAGGCCTGGGCTATCTCAAACTGTAAAAACTTCAAGGCTGGTGTAGGAGGTGTGAAGGGAGAAGAGCTCTGGCGCCGAGAAGGGAGGGGGAACATTCCTGGGAGAGAAATAAAGCTCAGCGTGGGAGAAAGCTCGGGGTTCTTGGTTTTGGGGGAGAGAAGCCAATGAGTTAGCCCGGCTGGGAGCGACTGGCTACGTGTCTCTGTATGGCATATTGGGGGCCTTGCTGTAGATGAAATGTATTTTAGACTGCTTGACCTGCTCTTAATCTAATAAAGACGTTTTCTCAAGTAAGTGAATCTTGGTTTGTGTTCTCTGAGTCCTGCACACTCCTGGTTGGAGGTTACCTTTAAGGTTTCCTTCCTTTACATGGTGGCTTAGCGGTGGGAATTTGTGCAGAAGCAGAGAGAACAAACAGAAATAGCAGGGTGAGAAGCGGTGACAGCAAGGTCCGGAAAAGAAATGGATAAGCTGCAAAATATAGAGACAGTGGAGCAGTTGCTACCAGTAATTGGGGGGGATGGAGGGGCCGTGGGGCCCGGTCAGGCAACCATTGAATGGGTTGTAGGCGATGTCTCAGGAGGGGTGACTGAGCTGAAGAAAAAAACAGCAAGTAAACAGGCCCCGCTGGTGGTGTCGGCCGGTGAGAATCGGAGTGGGACACGGCCCAAAGTACCGCTGGCCCAGAGTGTGGGCAGCGGGGAGGCGGGAGGACGTTCCGCGAGTGAAGAGACTGATCAGCGAGAAGAACGGATCCGGCAAATGTATGCCGATTATCTGGAGCTGGCGACACAGCAGATGCGGTGGGCGAAAATGAAGGAGGAGAGAGAGGAAGCCCTACAACAGTCAATGGCTGCACCGACAGCGCCGCTGGCACCGCGCTTGGATAGACGAATGTTCCCGGCATACTAGGAAGGGGACGATGTCGTGTCATTCTTTACGGTGTTTGAAGTGGCGTGCGAGGAAGTAGGAGTGACCGGGAACCAGAGGATGGCTCTGCTCCGGACCCAAGTGTCAGGGGCGCTGCTGGATTTGATGGCGATGCTCCCACGGGAGGTGCGGTCGGACTATGATTACTTTAAGAAGTTGGTGAGGACCCAATATGCGCTCTCGGCAGAACATTGCCGGAAGAAATTCCGGCAATTAACTATGAGACCTAAGGAGACCTATACCGCTTTCGCGACTCGATTGATGGCAGTTTTCGATGCCTGGGCAGAAGCGGCGGGGGTGGACAACAAAGAAAAGCTGCGGGAGATGATAATCAAAGAACAGCTCGCCAGACAATTCCCAGAGCGATTTGATGCCTGGATGGGAGAGAAGAACCCCGACATGGCGGCGGAAGCAGCACAGATGGCCGATCGACTGAGTGCTTTCAGTAAGAGAGAGCACGGGGGAAGCCGAAGCGGGGGAAGAGAAGGAGAGAGTCGACGCCCCGGAGAGGTAACCCCGGGGAAGAAGGCAGCGTGGCCGGCCGGGGAGCGCGCAGAGCGAGAGCATCAACGCCTAGGAGCCAAACCGCAGACGGAGGGGTGTTTTTATTGCAAAGAAAAGGGGCACCTAAAACGGGACTGCCCGAAGCTGGCCGCAAGATACCCAGCGGGGGCAGAGAAGGCGGCCCCCGCGAGAGCTTTGGTGCGAGCTGCAGCGGCGCCAGCGCCGTCGGCGCCGTCATCGAACTGGAGTGACAACAGTGAAGGAGAGGTGCGAGAGGCGGAGTGGGAGTATGCTGAAGGGGAAACCGGAGAACGGAGTCGCGCCGAAGACGCCAGCAAGCCGCCGGTGGGAGTAGCGCAACAAGCCACCCAAGACCTCTCGATGAGGTTGGTCTCTCCAGCGCAGCTGCAATGGAGCCGGCGGCAGTTCTGTGAGTTGATAAGAGTAAATGGGCGGTTGACGAGGGCGCAGCGGGACACCGGGGCCGATGTGTCATCAGTACACCGTAGCCTGTTGAAGGAGGGGCAAAAACTTAAACACCAGACCTTGAGGGTCACTCCATATGGGGCGCCGCCCTTCGAAGCCCCGCTGGCGCGTATAGAAGTGGAGTTTGGAGAATGGCGAGGGGAGCTGACAGTTTTAGTGCATAAGACAGGCCCTTTATTCTTGTTGGGCAATGATATATGTTTTAAAACGTCAGTATTACAAGTGACGACGCGCGGCCAGCTG